>OX596236.1:40309304-41653471 GCA_951394345.1 Salicornia ramosissima
ATTGTGAAACCCACAAAACCGCCCCTTTCCCATCCCCCGCTGCTGGAAACACCCCCCTCCCCCTACCCCACCCTAAATTCCGACCCCCCTCCCCTTCCCCTCCCCTTAATCCAGCCACCTTAGCCAAAACCACCACCCCAAACGAAACCCTAAAACCGGTGGTGGTGGTTTAGGGTGGTTGAATTAAGGGAGGGGGGTCGGAATTTATGGTGGGGTAGGGGGAAAGGGGTGTTTCCGGCAGCGGGGGATCAGAAAGGGGTGGTTTTGGGGGTTTCACGGTGGTGGTGGGCAAACGGATTTGGGGGATTTAGGGTGGCTGGGCTGCTCGGGTGGGGGAAAGGGAGAAGGGTGGGGTTCGCCGACACCGGGCAACCCTCTGGGCACTGGACGCCGGCAGGGAGGGGGTGGGCATAGGGTGGCTGAAGGGGAGGGGAGGGGAGAGGAGGGGTCTGCCTTGTTTTTGGTTTTTTTTTTTTTTAAGTTTTTCATTTCTTTTCTTTTTTTAATAAATTAAACATTATTTAATTATTTAATAGGTCCTGTTTACGGTAAAAATACCCTGGACACGTGGACTAATGGAAGAGCAACACATGTCCCAATAATAAGGCGATACGTGTCGCCATGTTAAAGAGACACGTGGCACCTCCCTATTGGCTGATGAACAGCCAATGAGAACGTGACACGTGTCCAAAGTAATAAAGGGTTGGAAAGGCCTAACCTATCCATAAAGGGCCTAAAAAGGGGAGATTAGGGGCCCAAAACTCTAGGGAAAAAACCCTAGAGAAAGGCACCAATCCCTAGGCTATAAATACTCTCATTAATGAGAGAAAGGACAGATTACACTATTTATTACATCCAAAATTCTCTCTATTACAGCTTTCTTAGTCTTTTATTACGATCTCTAGATCAAGTACTGACTTGAGCGTCGGAAGTGAATCCGACCCCGTCGTGTGTTCAGTCTTTTCAGGTACCAGAGGCGTTCCGACCAGTCCGACCAACTACTCTCCCGAGGGATGTCAGAAAACCCCGAAACATTTGGCGCCGTCTGTGGGGAGAGTATTTCAAAGATGGTCGATCAAGGTACCGTGCCGGAAGCTGAGAGAGCTCACGGTCATGTGCAGACCGACCTAGAAAGTGACTCTGAGCTGGGTCTTGACAATCAGGGTCATCTCCCTGCAAGGAAGACGCCGAGGTAGGGATACTCGGGAGCGGGAGGGCGGCCCCGAACCGTTTATCAGGCAGCAGGCGGCCACCCTGGTACGCGAAAGGCAACCGGTAGCTGGAAGCCGTCAGCCTATGCTGACCTCAGTTGGTCGGGAACCCGTCTATGTGGGTAACGCACCTCAGTCTCAGGGTCCAGTCATTATGGAAAATCCTTCCAGGCAATCTGACCCGGGACGAAGTCATGAGAATGTTTGGGGATCTGAAGGATCAACTTTTAAGCATTGTGCAGCAGAAAAGGGTAGAAGCTACTGCCCCCAAATCAGCAAAGAAGAAGTCTAAGACCGCTCAAAAGGATCAGCCACAAGGATCCAGGCGAACCAAGGATAGGCGCCCGACGCCTCACCCCTCCTCTCAGCAGAAGGAACAAGTGGACATAGACTTTGCTAATGTCGACTGGTCCAAGGTCCGGATCCCAGAAGCTCCCGTTCTTCGAAAGCCCATCAGGCATGTCAACGCTGATGGCAGTCAGTCAGTTTTCAATGATGCTCGCCACTACCTATCTCACAAGCGGACTAAAAGTCTGCCCGAGTCCGATACTGCCTCTACTCCTTATGTCGGATGGTTCATTCCAGAACTCCCTGAGGCGCACCATAAGTAGCCAAGAGCAGAGAGGTCACATGGACCTAGAATTCGCTCGCAGGAGGCGCGAGCAGATTCAGGAAGGGAAGAAACCAGTGGCGGCAGATGACAAGCTTCTTAAAAGGAAAGAGCAAGAAGCAGCAAGGCTAATGGCTGAGCGGAGGCCGCCTCCAGCCGGCTCGCCGTTAGTCATTGGCCGAGAGAATCTTCATCAGGAGACTCGAGGCTGGGAGCATCAGGGTTCTCCGTACTATTCGGTCGCCCAAAATATGTTGGGACAGGGCCGTTAGGTTGGTCAGACAACATTCTCTCCAGCTCTCGACTTTCAAATGCGAATCCTAAATTTAGGAGAGCGCCGCTCGACATTCTCAAAGGAGATAGAGGAAGCTCCTCAGCCATACAAAATCAAGAATGTTCTGGTAGGCGCCTTTGATGGCACCCAAAATCCGGAGGATCACTTGATGGCATACATCAACTTGATGTACTTGCAGGCGGTGGATGACGCCACATGGTGCAGGTGCTTCCCGGCAACTTTTACTGGGATTGCATAGAGGTGGTTTGCTACCTTAGCCCCCGGTTCCGTCACCAGCTTCAGAGGATTGGCAACTCTTTTTGTCGATCAGTTTTCGATGTATATTCCAGCAAGGAAACCAGCATGAACTTTAGCAACATTACACAAGGAAAGAACAAAGGTTTGAGGTCCTATGTTAGGCGGTTCAACATAGAAAGGATGCAGATCCCAGGCATAACCAATGAGGTTGCGGTTACGGATTTCTACAAGGGGCTCAGGCAGGGCTCTGACTTCAAATTTGATATTGTTCAAAAGCAGCTATTCACTCTTCCAGAAGCCTTAGCTGAGGCTGAACGTGTGATCCAGGCTTATGAGTTTACCAAGCCTGAGGAGCAGGGCGGTCATCAGAAGGCCGACAACTCAAAAAGTGGGTGAAATGAGCAACCGCCCCAGAAGAAGGTTGAGAAGAAGGAAGAGAAAAAGAGAAGAGAGGTATGGACGGTAGATAATGAGCCGCCCAAGAAGAAAAGTAAATCCAAGGCTTACGAGCCAAATTTCCACTTCAACACTGATTGCTATTCAATCCTGATGGAAATCAAGGTTCGTCTCAAGTTTGATAAGCAGCAAGCCATGAAGGGCCCGGCAAGATTCAGGGACAAGCAGAAGTATTGTCATTTCCACAAGGATGTTGGTCATGAGACTAACAGCTGTGTGAATTTAAAGAAGCTGCTAGACAAGTTGGCGGCTGAGGGCCACCTAAGCAGCTACGTTATGAAGTCTACTGTAACCCTTCAGACGGACAAGAAGTCCAGAAAGGAGCAGGAAAAGCTGAATGAGAGTGATGATTCTGATTCAGGGTATGTGGCTGTCATCTCTGGCGGCTTTGCTTCAGGAGGTCCAACCATAAGGGGGACAAAGGACCATGTCCGGAGTTTGGGACAGGTAATGTCCGCCTAGAAGGTTGACCGGGACCCATTCCCCGATGTTGTTATTGCAGAAGCTGATCGGGGTAAAATTCAAACACCCCATGACGACCCTATGGTTGTTGAGCTGAAGGTCGCTAACATGAGAGTCCATTGGCTATCCCGACTTTCCCTCTTCCTTGTCTTGGTTAGAAATCAAGGGTTTCCAAAATTTGAAAACAATATGTTGTTCCACTCTTCCCAAACTGTACTCTATGAATATTAATTTTTGCCCCAAATTGGAATCTTTGGGTGACAATGCCCTTCCTCCACACATTAAATGGGTTGGTATTAAAGAGTGTGATATGATAGAACAACATTTGATAAGTGATCCCAATGGCCTTATACAAACTGAGAATGGTAGATTCTCGCTACTGCTATCTGGATTCAACCAACCTCAGCCCATTCAAGTAAGTTTATTTCAATCCTTTCAGAAAAAAAAAGTTAGTTTCCTTAAATAATGGTTTCACATATCTTTTTTTATGGTTAAATTACATCAACTTTTAATTCTAATAAGAATCCTAACAACCAAGTCAATTGAACTTCACTGATTTTTTATATTTCACCATTTTAGGTTGCAATTGGTGTCAGTTTAGACTTTTGAGTCTAATCATTCATTCAATCATACATCAAAATTTGTTTAGGTTTTGGCTGCTTGATATGTAATTGATCTTAAAACTTTACAATACACACATGATAACATGAATGCTTTTAGACTTGGACAGTGTGCTAGTTATGAAAATACATGGTTTAGGAATTCTAAGAGCTAATTAGCTTAATATCTATAGTCCAGAACTTGAGTACATAATAATATTTCCTTTTTGCCTACTTTTTTATTTTTCATTCTCAAAAAAATTAGTATAGAGGCAGAGTTCTAGAAAGGTGGAGGAACATTTACATTATAAGGATGTATATATATATATATAATAGTGGTGGGAGAAAGAACTTCAATAATCAACTAGATAGTTATACATATTTAGATCTGATTCATATTTTTTGTCACTGTGGAAAGCAATAGATATTGCAGTCATATACTTATTCTATGTAGTATTTAACTTGACAAATACAAATTTACTTTTTTAGCTGTTTTTCAGATGAGTTTAAACTTTGAATTAAAATAATGATATTATTGTTTATTATTTTGGAAACATATATAATAATTTTGCAAGGTTTGCAATGACCTTCATATGCAGCTGTTTGTTCGTGTTAAATGAAGCTGCTAAGTATTGAAGCTGTTTACGATGTTAAGGTATTGTAAAAGCTTGCCTCGCTTGGTTTCAATTTTAATTTAAGATGTATTTCAAGTGCTACTGATGGTGATCCAAAGAACTATGTTACCTGATGAATTTCGACTCATAGCATAGCATGTGTTTACTATCCACATTTTTTTATGTTTACCTTTCTATGCTCTATTGATTAAGCTTCATATATACTGCTTTTTTCTCACCATTAGTAATTTCTCCTCTACTACTGGTGTTTACAACCTCCTAAAACCTTGTGACAGGTTGAACTCCCACTAAAATTTTATTGTTCATTCATGTACCCAACTTAATAGTACGTCTCTAAATGATGCTTGTTATTCACTTAGTTGTAACCTATAAGCATCTGATCTCATGCATTTATTTTCTTAATGCTAACTAAGATCTTTTCTTTATAAGTGAATTTGAGTAATGGTTTTGACTTTATTAGTGTCATTTTAAATCTGATAAATAAAGAAGCAGAAAACAACCTAGCTTGAAGTGGCTGTCCTTTCTTTTGATAGAATTTGACAGTGTATAATCATCTGATTGAATGGTAAACAATGAATTTTTTATATGGTTATCATTCTTTTTATATTATCAAAGGACCACTAAGCAGTAAGAATCTTCTCTTTTTGCTAATTACTTCATTGTTCATTTTCCCTCAGGAATTCAAAATAGGCTTGCAAGAAGTTTTTGTGCATAATACATAAAGAGAAGACCAAACTATTGCATATGATTAACTCTGTAAGAGTGTCCAATTTACAGTTTTAATTAATTAATTTATCTTGTATATGTTTCGATCATGATTCTAAGACCAATGCTGTTATATCATGTCTCAGACTCTCAGCAATTGAAACATTTAAGGACACTTTATGTAAGAACCAACCTCCTTGGATTTGAGCTCATTAATAAAGATCTGATATCTAATGAGCTGATGTACATAAAATTAGCTTTTGAGGATTTTCTTGATGATGGCTTCCTGGACAGAATATCTGCATGATTTTTAGTTTCTTACTCGGGAAATGATCACCTCTAATAAACAAAATAATTTAAGGTTTGTAATTTCCTTAAAGGCTTGAATTCCTGTTTATTGATTGTTTCATCTGCATATCCCTTACTCATTTTTGTTTGTTGTCATTTTCATCTTTGATTCAGGGACATGTCATCAGGGTGCACCTATAAGCTATAACTATTGTAGCTCAAAGATTTAATGATCTTCTTTTCATCGGAATTCAGCTTTTGGTAGTTCAGAAACAGCCAGGTTATATTTAGAATTAGTTATATACTCCCGGGAGTATGGTACTCCCAGGCTATTATTTGCTCATATGAGCAATTTTGAACAGTAAATTTGTTCATATGAACAATAAATCTGCTCATATGAACAAATTTGCCTTTGGGAGTACGGTACTCCCGAGAGTACATAATAGGTTGTCGGTTATATTTCATTGCCACTCGTAGCTGATAAATAACAATTACTTTCCCTTTCTTTGTTCTATTTATAAAATCCCCTCTATTAGTGATAGTCAATGGCTTTAGGAATCACTAGTGCTTAGAATAATATTCTGGTATCTCGGCTTTTTAGAATTTCAGTGTTTTGTGCCTATTGAAGTTGTAGTGCCTATTCATGTATCCAACTTAACTCTCATGGATGATGCTTATTGTTACTTGTTACCCTTTTGCATCTGTTGTTCTTTTTTATTTATAGTTATCTATTTTTAGATTTTAATGGAACTGCATTTCTTACTTCTTAGATTGTTTTCAAGTTCTTCTATCTGCCCACTCTGGAGATAAAGCCGAGCACTTCTTCATCAAGTAATGCACCATTACATCAAGATATTTTCCCCATCACATGAAAAACATTGGTATTCAACTGTGCAGACATTATTCAATACTCTCACTTTTATTTGATTTGATGGTAAGCCATTTTGAGCAATGAGTTGACTGTTATTAAGTCATTGGTCTAACGAGTAACGAACATTCTTGTACTCTAGAAAACTGACATTTTGATTTATAATGGTACTTCAGTGTGACACGGTTGATCCAACTGATTTACAAGTTGTTGTAACAACAGTGAAGAGGGCAACAGAGACTTATAGAACTCCAGCTGCAAGAGAGATGATCCAAAACTGTATGGCACAAAATTTCTCATGAAAGGTAGGCTGCAAATTCTATGTGAACCCATTTAAGTGACATGGTACACTTTTAGCCAAGTTAACCTCATTTGGCATATTGCTGATTTGATACCTGGATTTTGAGCAGGACCCTGCAAAGAACTGGTAGAACCTGCTGCTGCTGTGCCTAGACGTTCCTGTTAGTAGATCGGGATTCGAATGACATGAGATTGCTCCTTTTGCTGTGGAGAACATAGCAAATCCTTAATTCAATGAACGATCAGCACATTTGTGGAATACTCATATGGCTCTGTTTTTTTGTTATCATGTATAGTCACATAATTCAATAACTCAGGCGATTTTGACTTCCTTATAGACTTCTTCAATTTGTATGACATTTACGTTTGGCTTGATGAAATGATTATCAACCAAGGTTACTATCAACTGCTCAAAAAATTTGGCCATTTATAAACAAGGACTTTCTATTATTCATGAAGCTAATCAATTAAGGAAAGGAAAGATAATAAAAAAATAAAATCATAATTGAAGAATGAGAAGACTGAAGTGGTGGCGTTGACTATTGAGTAATGATGAAAGAAAAACAATGTGAGCAAAGCAGAGCTGTGCACTATAGGATTATGGGCCGAATAAGATTTATGGCTTGAAACTCTTCAAAATTCGGCTTTTAATTTAATTTGGCCTTGTTTGGCAAAATGATACTGTACAAATTTTTGCTTACACCCATAAGTATCTCCAACAGTGAAATATTTGGACTAGCTTGCAATTTAATAAAATTCCAAGCTATTAGCTTAACTGTTGGAGTAGTATTAAATTGGCTTAACAAAGCTATTAGAGCATCTCCAATGGTGGGCTATTTTGTTTAAGAGCTTGTGATGCCACTTCATCTTTTTAAGCTATAATTATCAAAGCTATTTGTTACCCCAATGGTTAAGCTAATTGATAATTAATTTAATTTTAAAATTTTAATATTTTTTATCTAATAATAATTTTCCATGCTAATTTGCTTGCAAAGCTAATTAACATGATATGCAACAATGGTTTAGCTAATAGCTTAATATTTTTAATATTTGCAAGCTAGTCTAATTTTTTAACCATTGGAGATGATCTTAGCTTATCTAAGCTAATTAGCTTGGAATATTATTTTCTTTATTTTTTTTAATACATATATAATATAGAAATTAAATAAAATCAAATTTTTTTTTTAAAAGAAAGTAAAACTAATTAAAAAATTAATAATTATTTTTTGGCAAATTTTTTTTGGATAAAATTAGCTTAACCATTGTGATGTAAATTAGCTTTAAGGAAGATTAGCTTAGCAATCCTAGGTGGCATGGCAAACTAATTTGACAATTAGCTTGCCATTGGAGATGCTCTTACATGCATCTCCTCTCCTTCCTAATGACGTAATTTTATAGTTTTCCAATTTCAGATCACATAAAAAAAATGTTAATTTTAAGATGTAACAATCAAAATTTCAAACACACTATAAATAAAACATGATAATTAAATAAACATTTACAAATACTAATTTGAATACATGCTAAAAAAAACATAATTTAATATGAGAATGAACAAATATTAAAAACATCTTTTAACATAAAAATGAACATGTATTAAAAGTCAATTGTCCTTTTTTTTTTTTGCCAAATCAATTGTACATCTTTCAATATGTGAATGAACAAATATTAGCATTTAATTGGCAATTTTTTTATTATGATAGCAAACAAGTAATAAAATTAAAACAAATATCTTTTTATGTAAGAATGAACAAGTATTTTTTTTTTTTTTTGAAAGATAAGAATGAACAAGTATTAAAGTAAATTAACATGTTTAGATATTATAATTATGCAAATACTCCCTCTGTTTTTTTTTGGACACACTTTCCAAATCCATTCTTTTTTTTTTTGTTTAACACATTTCCATATTTAGTAACTTTACACGATATTTTATTATTTTTCTCTCTTACTTTAAACTTCACTCACATTAATTTATCATTTTCTTTCTCTCACGGTTCCCACTACTCTATCTCACATACTTTCATTTCTATGGTCTCCACATTACTTTTACTTAATAAATAATTCTTCCACTCACATTACTCCTAAAACTCCGCGCAATTGAAAGTGCGTCAAACAAAAACAAAAAACTAAAAAAGGAGGGAGTATACATATTTTAATACTTATGAAAATGAATATGTATTAAATTTCAAATGAATATCTTTCAATATGTGAATAAAACATATATCAAATTAAATTAATATATATCAATATAAAAATTACCATAAATGAAATACTTCCTCCGTTTTTTATTATTTGCACTCTTTCTTTTTAGGGGAATTTTTTATTATCTGCGTTATTGTTTTCCTTATTTAGTAAGTTTTTACTTGTGAAAAGATCACATTACCCTTACACAAACAACTAATACACCTAATTAAATCAATAACCTATCTTTAAATAAATGTTAATCTTATAATAACCCACTAGCCAGCCACACTATACCCACCCACTGGCAGTCCCCCTCCCCGTCGGTCACCCATGCCCCCCCTCCCTGCCGGCGGCCGGTGCCAGAGATTCACCTGGCGCCGACGAATCCCACCCCTTTCCCCCACCCACACAGCCCAACCCCTCCATTTCCCCTACCCATCCCGTTGAAATCGATTTTTTGGTGGCTCTAGATTCGATTTTAGGTGATCTGGGATCATTTTTGAGTTAGAACTAGGTTAGATTTTCGTTGGTTGTGGGTTGTGGTGGGTTCGGCGACTCTGGGTTGTGGTGGGTTTGGCGGCTCTGAGTTGTGGTGGGTGAGTTCTTGGGGTTGTGGTAGCGTAGTTCATGGTTGTGGGTTCGAATTGGGTGAGTTCGTGGCTGTGAGTTAGGTCTGGGTGAGTTCGTGGGATGGTGGTCAGTGGTTGTGGTGGGTGCAGTGAGAGTTTGTGGCTGTGGTTGGCGAGGAGAGTGTTGCCATCGATTTGGGTAGTGTTTTCCGCCATTGAAGGAGGTTGTGGTGCTGGGTTCGGTGGTTGTGTTGGTGGTTTCGTGGTCGTCAATTTTGGGTCGCGGGTTCGTGGTGGTGGCTAGGTTTGTGGTCGGTGGTTGTGGTGTTGGGTTCGTGGTCGGTGGTTGTGGTGTTGGGTTCGTGGTCGGTGGATATAGTGGTGGTGAACAGGTTGTTAGAGTGGTTACACTTGGATTATTAAATTACATTATCTCTCCTCTTACCAATTAATTAAGATTCTAAAATCAGCTTAATCCCACTTTCCTTATTTTACATTGGAGTCCGCAATTTCCAAATGGTACGGATAATAAAAAACGGAGGAATTAAATTCCATCTAAAAGGAATATTTATGATAGATTTAATATACTAGTCAAAATTAACTATATAAGAGTTGTAATTTAAAAATTACGGAGTAAGTTACATTAATTAATAATTGATGCTTAAATTCCTATATACAATATTTTCTCATTAAGAGGGCATTTGATTTGCAAACTGATATGAGGTTGAAATTAGTCATGAAAGCATAGTGGTATGAGTTTAGAACTTGATTTTTACTACTCCCTCCGTCTCATAATACTTGATACGTATTTTATTTTGAGTTGTCCCATAACTCTTGACACATTTCTATTTTTGGCAAGGGACCACCTTACGTAAATAATTTTTTAATGGACCACCTACTTTTGAGAAATTGAAGAAAAAAACTTCCACTCTACACCACTTATTAAAAGGGCCCACTATCACTACTTTAACAACATTAAAATACATAAAAGAATATTTTATATACGAAGTACTCCTTCCGTCCCAGAATATTTGACATGTTTTCCATTTTCATCTGTCCTAGAATACTTGACACATTTCTAAAAATGGCATGAGACCACATTGTTAAAATTATTTTTAATACTCCCCATGGTCCTACGTACTTTTGATAAATTATTAAAAAAATAACCACTACTCTACACGTCCACCACTACTTCTTTTAACACTATTAAAATACATAAAAGAATCTTTTGCGGTGCATATATTAAACTACTTTCTTAACCATGGGACGGAGGGAGTATTAAACAATTATTTTAACCATGGTTTTATTAAACTCTGTGTCTAACCAAACGGCTCAACTATTATAGGACGGAGGGAGTACCATTTGTTTCATTTAACCATAGTTAAAGAAAGTAAATTACATGATTGCCCATGCCATATTGCCGTCTACTTCCTCACAACTAGTGGTGGCCACCGAACGGGCCGGGCCGAGCCAAACCGGGACGGGTTCATGGATAGGCGACCCATGAACCGGCCCGTCCGGGTTGGTGAGCCGGGTCGGACCGGGTTTGATCGGGTTACGAGTTATAACACTCCGACCCATGAACCGGCCCGGTTAGCACCGGGCCGGGCTCAGCGGGCCTGACCCATCAAGGCTAATTTCCGGGCCGGGCCAACCCGGCCCAGTGGCCAGCACTACTCACAACCAAGTCGCTGCCCACCACCACCATGAAACCCCTCCACCCCGAAACCAGAGTCTTTCCTCTGGTTTTCAGATTCTCTCTCTTGCAGCAAAATTGCTCAGCATCTATCAATTGTCGTTTTCGGAAGATATTACCTTACTCAGTTAATTTAAGTAGTACAGTTAAACATAATTACATAATTGCCCATGCCATCTTGCCATCTACTTCCTCATAAGTCACAACCGGGTCGGCGCCACTGCCATCGCCACCACACCATGAAACCAGGGCTCCTTACTCGGGCGAGGAAACACTTAATCAAATGAATTCATTCTCACTACAATCAATTGAAGTATTAGTTTCTCAGCATCAATGGCCGTTTTCGGAAGATATTACACAATTCAGCACCCTCCACCGTCATCTGACCACGAATAATCAAATCAGACTGGTAAGTTTTTTTTCCTTTCCTCTTTCATTTTAATTTTCTGTAAATTTTAGTCTAAAAATTTGTCGATTAAAGTCATTATCTGCCATATTTGCTGGGTAATTGGTTTCCTTGCCATGCTTGTTTTAAAGAGCTAGGCCCAAACAATGTTAAAGCACTTGGGCCAGGTAAACTTTAGTTAATCCCATTATTCCCAACGATAATCGTGACTTTTTTTGTGCTAATTTGCTAATTTAATCAGCGATTTTGTGATATTAATCGCTTTAGTGAAAAATATATTCATCCTCTGTAGTAAACTAGTAATCCCTTTGTCGCTACTCATACTCTGCAGTTAATTATACGAGTATATTTTTAGATTCTTTCACATAAATTAGATTGATTTCCATAGCTTCAGTAGTATCTTTGTAAAAAACTAAAAATGTTTGAATGGTAAAAAAAATAAAAGAGAAAGCCATTCAACAAAAGTATGGAGTAGAAAGTAGATAGTACAGTAATAATTGAACCTGCTTTGTTCATTCATTCATTCACACTAATACGGAGTACTGTTATTCATTTTCCCATTAGCTTCTTCCTACCCTGCCTTAAACCCCAGACTAAGATGAACCTGTCTTTTCATTCACAATCACTTACTTTTTCAATAATCAATTATTTTTGCATTATTCATTTCATACTATTAACCAAGCTGCAAGCTTAGCCCATCCAAGTAAGTTTAATTGATTTTGCAACTTAAATCAACTTACATCTTACTACATCTCACATCTGACAGCATGTTAATACAACAATCTTAGCAATCAATTGAAATTAAATCAAACATACAATAAATATCAACTGATTAGTATGGATTTGAACATGTCACGCTAATTTTTTTTTTTTTGACTTTTGACTTTTGAGTATATGATTGTATCCATACATATTACAATTTTTTTATGCAAAATGGATGTAAGTTAGACTATAAGGAGTTTTTTGTAAAGAAATTCTTTGGCTGATTATTATCTATAAAAAAATTCTATTAAGCCTCAAAATTATCTTTAAAAAAAAATCTAAAAAGCCTCGAAATTGTGAACGACGCGTAATGAAAAATGATGGATAGACCAATTCAACAAAAATAGTCGTGTTGTGAGTTGTGAAGTTGTGACTTGTGACTTTGAGTCCCCACATTTTACATCAAATAATTCACTTCTCCTCGGTCAATTTCCATCTTCCTACTAAGAGAACCTTTCATTTCATTCACAATCACTTATTTTTTGTATTTCTATTAATTCTTATCTATAACTTTTAAAACTTGATTTCAAAAAAAAAAGAAAAAAAAGAAAAAAAAAAGAAAAAAGAAAAGCAAGTATGGCAGTAGTAGAGATTGTAGTTTCAGCAATGTTTAAAGAAGTGTTGGAAAAGTTGGTATCTGAAGGAGTGAAGCAGTTCATGAAGTTGATTAACAAAGGAAAAAAATCTAAAAATGAAATCAAAATCGATGAATGGATGGCTGAGCTCATGAACATCCAAGCGGTGTTGAATGATGCTGAACAGAAGCAATGCAACCAAACTGGCGGAGCTGCAATCAGATTATGGCTGGAGAATCTTCAAAATTTGGCTTTTGATCTGGAGCATCTTTTGGATGACTTTGCTTATGAAGCTTTAAAAATGAATCAGAGTAATAATGATTTGAAGAAGAGTGGCCGTGGATTTCTTCCAACATCCTTCTATAATATGGTTTGTACTACTTTTTCTCTCCAATATTCTGTACTTAACATTTTATGCTCTATATATAGTCCTTTCTTTTTATGAGAGAGTTACACTAGAGTAACACTTTTTTTCTTCATATTATCTTACAAACTTAAATCAATCAGGTTGGCAATATTTTGGCGTGTGGTTGTAAAGCTACCTGGCAAACTGGATACTCTGGTCCAGACTTTTCATCTAGGATTGATGAGATAAGTAACGCCTTGAACAAGATTCAAACCCGGATTCCAGCTTTGGGTCTTTTATCCAACAGCATGCCACAAGTAAAGGAGCAACAAAGAAAGATGCCGGAGACCTCTTCTTTGATATGCGAGCCTCATGTGTTACGGGAGGGATGATAGGAAAAAAGACATCATTCATCAATTATTGGAAGATAAACCAAGCTATGAGAATTATGTAGTGATCCCTATTGTTGGGATGGGAGGCATTGGGAAGACAACTCTTGCTCAGTATGTTTACAATGATGACCAGGTGAAGGGTCGCTTTGATCTTAAGGCATGGGCGTGTGTATCAGATGTGTTTGATATAAAACGCATAACAAAAGATATCATCAACTCCACCCAGTGCAATTTTGATTGTAGCAACCTAAATCAAGCACAAGAGAATTTACAGGAAGTTCTGAAGGAAAAGAAATTCTTAATTGTTCTTGATGATGTTTGGAGTGAGAACTATGTGGAGTGGAACCAGCTACAAACACATTTTCTTGGTGCAGCACGAGGAAGCCGAGTCATAGTCACTACCAGAAATAAGAAAACTGCAAGAATGGTGCTGAACAATCGCTGTCCTAACAACACCATCTATTTAGAAGGCTTGTCAGATGAGTATTGTTGGAGTATATTTCAGCAGCATGTTAATACTATGTATTCAGACCTTGCTGAGAGGCGGGATGATGTTATCCGGAAGTGCGATGGATTACCTTTGGCAGCAAAAACTCTTGGAGGTCTCCTACGAACAACAGTGGAGAAGAGTCGGCGCCAAAGGATATTGGATAGCAATATTTGGAGCGAGACGTGTGGAATTTTACCGGTTCTAAGGTTGAGTTATCATCAGCTTCCACCTCTTCTGAAGTGCTTATTTGCTTATTGTTCCGTACTTCCCAAAGACTACCAATTTAAGGAGATGGAGATCATCCAACTGTGGATGGCTCAAGGCTTCCTACCAAACAACAGAATTGAAAGAAGGGAAGATATAGGCAATGATTACTTTAATGATCTTGTATCAAGGTCATTATTTGAAAAACGCCTATTATGTTTTAATGAAGAAGAGTTCATCATGCATGACCTCATCCATGACGTGGCTCAATTTTCTGCAGGCAACATATGTAACATAATGGATGGGACGGATACACAAATGGATCTCAGAAGAACTCGTCATTTGTTCATCACCGAGCATGTTCAAACCTTGGGAAATCATGTTCTGGCTTCTCATTTGCGTACATTTTTATGCAATTATGGTTTGAGAATTGATCATTCTGATTTCTTCAAAAAATTTCGTTACATACGCACTTTATCTCTGTGTTCGGATGTAATTGAAATTTTGCCAAAAGGAATTGGTGATTTGAAACACTTGTGCTACCTCAGTCTCAAATTTAAAAGAATAAAAGAGTTGCCACAATCGATCAACAATCTTTGGAATCTCCAAACAATGTGCTTGGATGGTTGTCATAAACTTGAGTTGCTTCCATATATCGAATCATTAGAGAAACATCACCACATGTACTTTACTAGTCGCGATAAGTTTTCCTCGATGATGCTTTGGGATAGCCACTTTGGGATTCCGCTTAAGGAGATGCCGCTTGGAATCGGAAAATTAACAAACTTGCAAACCGTGCGTATATTTGTGTTGGCAGCTGGAGGTGGGTCTAGGGTAAGGGAGTTAGAGATGTTGAACCATCTCCGTGGATGTTTATTAATTTCTGGAGTAGAATATCTAACAGAGATTGAGGATGCAGAGGAAGCCCAATTGCATAAAAAAGAGAGTCTAGACGAGTTGCATTTGATATGGGGAACTTGTATTGTGACAACCCGACTCGCTTAAACCGGCGCGGAAGAAACCGACGAGTCGAATAATCAGAACTAACAAACTAAAATACTAAATATTCAAACCAAAACCTCAAAAGATTATATAACTACTCCAAAAGTACAATTACCCACAAATTTGTACACAAGACTATATTCCAAAGTTATACACTATCACCAAGAATAAAGTCTCCAAAATAAACTGTACATTAAAAATATTACATAAGTACCGAACCATAGTCCCACACTAACACAACTATGCAATAGTACTAAAGAAACTATACAACTTCGGCGCTCGCCCAACCCAAAGCTAAACAAGAACCTCATCATCAGAATTACCTGAAAAAGGTACAACAGTCCACAGTAAGTGGCGAGTAACATAACAGTCCCACCCTAACGGGGATACACATAATCATAGCATAAATCAAACAAGAACACACAAGAAACATGCGAATCAAACTAATAATCAAACTTGATTCTACTAACTTAATTAATTAACTCGGGCGCAATCATTTGTATACTAAACCGGACTACGCACGTACGAACGCATCTTACGCGAACGAACTTCCCAACTATGCCAGGATTGAGAATCTTACTCCCAACCCCATGAAACCAATCTTACTGGAAATCCATATCCGTAGACGACATAGTGGTAATCACTATCCCAATACCGCGGTTAGGATAGGGGCAACGTCATAACCCACAAACAAAGAATCTTACTCTAAGTTTAGGGCGTCTAGCAACAAAATCAAGCAATTCTTTAATCTTTAATTCTGAAGTTTACATTCTTAGTTAGTTCTTAAGTTGCATCTTACGCCTTTACTTAAGAAATAACATGCAAACCAACCAAACATATCAATCTTGGACTTTTCTTTAACTTTCTTTAAATCAAGACACACTTACTTAACTTAAAGACTCACTTACTTAACTTAAAGACTCACTTTCTTTAAATCTCAAGACTCCAAAACAAATCATAAAGAACCTTTAAAGAACCAATCAAGACTTTAAAGAAACCATCAAGAACTCATTCAAGATTCAAGATCTTCAACCAAGAACTCAATCAAGATTCAAGAACTTCAACCAAGAACTCATTCAAGAATCAAGAACTCATCCAAACATCAAAAATCATCAAAAATACACGCATCTTTTAGTCACTTCAAACATGAAATCCGTTAACTTTCAAATATCGAAATTCTACAAAACTTGAACATCATTATCATAAAACTTAATCAAACCTTTTAAATCATGAAATCATCATTTTAAAACCATAAAACCGTCATAAAACCATTTAAAAATCAGATTACATTCATTCATAAAGATCATGATCAAACTTCACAAATAAACCCAAACATACATTTAATCTATACTATAATCATAGTATATCAATTAAGTTGAGAAAATATGTTACCTTTTTGAAGATTAACACACCAATTCAACACAAGAAGCTGCCCGGAAATCGAGCCACACGGACCACACGCACGGCTGTCACACGGCCTGCTTGTACACGACCCCAGCTACTGCACGGCCACCACCGCATGGCTGCTGCACGGCTGGTGCCCGGTCACGGCTTCTGCACGGCTGCACCGCCACGCACACACGACCCTCACTCGAACACGAACACGAACAACCACACGGACACGCACCCAAAACCAACCCGAACTAATGATCTTGAATAAAATTATTGGGTTTTAGATTGTGTTTTAGTACTTAAAGATCAATTGAAGTTGAATCTTTAAGTTTGGGATTAGAAAGATTGATGAACCAATTAATGGTTTATAGCCAAAAATGGCGTGGAACAATAGCAAAGATGGAGAGAATATTGTTGATTGAATTTTGATGGCAAGCTTATAAGATGACAATTAGCAAAAAAATAAGTTATAAGCCTTACTAACCCTCCTATATATAGAGGTTAGTCAAGGTGTGAACACAAGGCAAGTGGCAAATCCTTACCATGCATAAGGGAAAACCAGCCAAAGGGGGTAACATGGGCCAAATTGGGCTTTCGTAAACAATTGGGCTAATTTACAACAATTACATGATAAATCATGCTTAAATCGATTTAGCCCAAACTATTAAATAATTAATTAGAAAATTAAATAACAAAATTCTAATTAATTAAATAATAATTAAAATAAATAATAATAATTCCAAATAAAATAATTTCGAATTAAATCAAAATTATTCACATAAAATAAAATAAATAGTTCAAAAATAAATTTGAACCATACATAACAACACATACATACACATAAATAACCGGCAAAAATACCAATAAAATCAGGGTCATTACAACCTCCCCTCCTTAAAGAAATTTCGTCCCGAAATTTCAAGGTGCAGGAGATCGCTGCCCTTCGAACAACTCCGGGTTCTTCTGCCTCATGGACGTCTCCGTCTCCCAAGTCGTCTCCTCATGGTGTTGATTTCTCCACAACACCTTGACGAGCTGGACCTGCTTACGCCGAAGGGTCCTCACTTCCCGATCCAAGATCTGGACGGGTCGCTCCTCGTAGGTCAGATTCGGCTCAATCATGGCCGAGTTCACGGTAATTACGTGGGTAGGATCATGTACATATTTCCTTAGCTGGGAAACATGGAATACGTCATGTACATTAGCCAAACTAGGTGGTAATGCCAATCGATAAGCCACCTCCCCAACTCGTTCCAGTATCTCGTAAGGTCCCACATATTTCGGTCGGAGTTTCCCCTTCTGACCGAAGCGTGCCACTCCTTTGAATGGTGAAACCTTAAGCAAGACTTTGTCACCTACCTCGAAAGCCAGCGGTCTACGTCGATTATCGGCGTAGGATTTCTGACGACTCTGAGCGGCCTACATCTTAGACCGGATGACTCGGACCTTCTCGATAGTATCGCGTACCATCTCGGGTCCTATAGCCACGGAATCGCTAATATCGTTCCAACATATCGGACTCCGACACTTCCTGCCATACAAGGCCTCGTACGGAGCCATCTCGATGCTGGAATGATAGCTGTTGTTATAGGAGAACTCTATCAAATAGAGCATGCGTACCCACGACTGGTGGTACTCTAGAGTACATGCACGTAGCATATCCTCCAAAGTCTGGATGGTCCTCTCAGTCTGACCATCAGTCGCCGCGTGGAAAGCGGTGCTCAGCCTCAGCTTCGTCCCAAAGGCTTCCTGCACTGATTTCCAGAAGCGAGATAGAAACCTCGGATCCCGATCAGAAACAATCTCCCTCAGAACTCAATGAAGTCGGATAATGTCCTGAGTGTACGTCTCTGCTAGACGCTCCATAGACCAGGTCATCTTCATCGGAATGAATCTAGCGACCTTAGTTAACCTATCCACTATGACCCAAATAGCATTTAAGCCATTACAAGTGGGTAAGCTCACTACGAAGTCCATAGATACCGACTCGAATTTCCAGGTCGGAATAGGTAGTGGCTGCAACAGACCTCCTGGTCTCTGATGCTCAATTTTGACCTTCTGACAGATCAAACATCGAGCTACGAATTCTGCTACATCCCTCTTCATCTTAGGCCACCAGAACTGGCCCTTAAGATCCTGGTATAACTTGTTACCACCGGGATGGACAGAGTAGGGCGAGTTATGCGCCTCAGACATGATTCTGTTCCTAAGATCAGAACAGTCCGGTACACACCACCTCCCTCTAAATCGCATGCTATCGTCGGAAGAGATCTCGAAACCTACGGCTTTGCCTTGCCGCAAGGCCTCTCGAATCCTAGCTAACTGTGGGTCGTTCTGCTGACCCTCGCGCATCTCCTGAATTAAATCAGGTTCGGCACTCATAGTTGTCAGACGAAGTCTGACGGAACCACGGCTTCTACTGAAGCTCAAGCGATGCTTACGACTTAGTGCATCAGCGACTAAGTTCGCCTTGCCCTCGCAATAGTTAAGCGTCAGGTCGTAGTCCTTAATAAGCTCAAGCCATCGTCTCTGCCTCATATTGAGGTCTTTCTGAGTAAAGATGTACTTGAGGCTCTTGTGATCCGTGAATACTCTACACGAACCACCATAGAGATAGTGCCTCCAGATCTTAAGCGCGAAAACCACGGCTGCTAACTCCAAGTCATGCGTAGGATAGTTACGCTCGTGCACCTTCAATTGTCTCGATGCGTAAGCGATGAATTTCCCACCTTGCATGAGCACACATCCTAGGCCACTCTTCGAAGCATCACTATAGACCTCGAAGTCTTCCTCATCGTTCGGAAGGGTAAGAATCGGAGCAGAGACTAATCTCTGTTTCAACTGCTGAAATGCTTGCTCGCAAGCCTCCGTCCAAACGAATCGGACCTCCTTCTGTAGGAGACTAGACATCGGCCTAGCAATCTTGGAGAAGTCCTAGACAAATCGTCGATAGTATCCGGCCAAACCCAGAAAACTACGAACCTCTGCCACATTTCTCGGGCTACTCCAATCAACTACGGCCTTAATCTTAGCCGGGTCTACCATAACGCCGTCCTTACTAATTACATGACCTAGAAATGCTACTTCGCGAAGCCAGAACTCACACTTGGAAAGTTTCGCGAACCACCTATGACTACGCAATATCTCAAGAACCATCCGGAGATGTTCCGAATGCTCATACTCATCTCTCGAATAGACTAAGATATCGTCTATAAATACTACGACGCACTTGTCGAGTAAGTGATGAAACGTCCGGTTCATCTGGTCCATGAACATGGCTGGCGCATTAGTGAGGCCAAAGGGCATCACCTCAAACTCGTAGTGGCCGTATCTAGTACGAAAAGCTGTTTTCGGGATGTCTTCTTTCTTGACTGGAATCTGATGATACCCAGACCGAAGATCAATCTTCGAAAACACTCCTGCTCCTCGTAGCTGATCGAACAGGTCCTCTATTTTAGGCAACGGGTACTTATTCTTGATAGTTACCCGGTTCAGCTCTCGGTAGTCTATGCACAGACGCACAGTACCATCTTTCTTCTTCACGAAGAGCACAGGTGCTCCCCATGGAGAAACGCTTGGCCTAATGAAGCCCATGTCGATCAAGTCTTGGAGTTGCGTTTTTAACTCTTGCAACTCTGATGGTGCCATCCGGTATGGTGCCTTTGAGATCGGCGTTGTCCCGGGTGCTAAGTCGATATGCAACTCGACGTCGCGCTCAGGTGGAACCCCTGGTATCTCATCAGGAAATACGTCTCTCAAATCCCTCGCTACAGGTATATCGTCCAATAGATGCTCCTCGGTCAAGTCCCTTACCTGACATAGGTACACCATATCGCCCTTCCGGCGATGCTTCCTCATCTTCAAGGCTGAGATAACCTTTACTCCTTTCTTGAGAATGAATCCGGAGTAGGTAACTCTGTTGCCCTGAAGTCCTTGGAATATCACTGACTGATCTCGTCAACGAATGATCGCTCGATACCTCGATAGCCAGTCCATACCAAGTATTACATCGAACTCCATCAGCGGGAACTCCTTCAGATCAGCCGTCACTCGCTCACCAGCTATTACGATAGGCACTCCCTGGAACTCTCGCTGACAAGTAAACTCCTCTCCGGAAGGGAGAGTTATAACTGAACTAACAGGAAGGCTGCCACGAAGATTAATCCTCGAGGCAAAACTACTGGCTACAAAAGAGACAGTAGCACCAAAATCAAATAACACAAAAGCAAGCACACCAGAAACAAGAAATCTACCTGATACGACGTCAGGCTGAACCTCGGCCTCCGCCTCGGTCATACAGTAGATTCGGTTCTTCACCAGAGTCTTCGTCGATGCTGGAAGCTACTTCACCTCAGTGTCTGGCTTCTTCTGGGGGCATACTGACGCCTTATGGCCCTCTTTCCCGCATATGAAGCACGTAATGGGCGAACCATCACACCGCTTCCCTGGATGGAAGTCTCGGCCACATCCTCCGTACTTCGAGCCATCTGATCCCTTCTGCGAACTCGTGGTCGGAGGGTTACTGCTAGGAGCACTAAATCGGGGCTTCTTAAACGAAGCTGTCGTCGTCGGAACCGGAGCTCTCTTCTTGCTCGCGTCCTCCTCGATCGTCGATGCCTGAATCTCGAGTGCTACCTCGTAGGCCTGCTGAAATGTCGTCGCTCCACTACTAATCACGTGAACGCGAATCTTCAGATCCAGCTTCTTGATGTAGCGCTTGACCCGATCCTTCTCTGACGGAACCACAGACGTAGCGGACCTCGATAACTCCGTAAATCTGTCGGTGTACGCCTGCACGGACATCTTACCCTGTGTAAGAGTAAAAAACTCCTCCTGCTTCTGCCACTGCAACTCGTCGGGGTAGAAACGCTCCTGGATCTTATCGACGAACTCGATCCACGACATCGAATGTAACGACATGCATGCGTCCTTCGCTAACGTCCACCAGTTATCGGCCTCTCCACGTAGGTAATAAGCGGCGATCTGCACCTTCTCGTGCTCGGGGCAAAACGTCGCGTCGAAGAGCTTCCCCATCTCGCGGATCCAGCTCTCCAAAATGGTAGGGTCGGCAACCCCATCGTAAGTCGGAGGTCGATGACGAGCGATACGATCGAACGTCGACTGCGTACTCGGCGTAGAACGACTATGCTGCGCTAACGTGAGGATCGCCTCCACGAGTGCCCGCAACCTCTGTCGTCCACCACTCATTCGGCGAGGTGTAGACATGCTGCAATGCATCACAACAAAGAGATATACCAACAAAAATGTTAGTCACATAACCACACATCAATCAAAGTACTCGACAGAAAGGAAAAGAAATAGGAAAGATTCTATCCCGGTCTTCTCCCTTTACTTAACTTAAATTTTGGTTTATCACTCGGGAATAATAAAGCTCTCAACTCCCGGGTATAACTCAAAATCCTAAAACTTCATTTTGACCTATTCCGCTCTGATACCAATTGTGACGACCCGACTCGCTTAAACCGGCGCGGAAGAAACCGACGAGTCGAATAGTCAGAACTAACAAACTAAAATACTAAAAATTCAAACCAAAACCTCAAAAGATTATATAACTACTCCAAAAGTACAATTACCCACAAGTTTGTACACAAGACTATATCCCAAAGTTATACACTATCACCAAGAATAAAGTCTCCAAAATAAATTGTACATTAAAAATATTACATAAGTACCGAACCATAGTCCCATACTAACACAACTATGCAATAGTACTAAAGAAACTATACAACTTCGGCGCTCGCCCAACCCAAAGCTAAGCAAGAACCTCATCATCAGAATTACCTGAAAAAGGTACAACAGTCCACAGTTAGTGGCGAGTAACATAACAGTCCCACCCTAACGGGGATACACATAATCATAGCATAAATCAGACAAGAACACACAAGAAACATGCGAATCAAACTAATAATCAAACTTGACTCTAATAACTTAATTAATTAACTCGGGCGCAATCATTTGTATACTAAACCGGACTACGCACGTACGAACGCATCTTATGTGAACGAACTTCCCAACTATGCCAGGATTGAGAATCTTACTCCCAACCCCATGAAACCAATCTTACTGGAAATCCATATCCGTAGACGACATAGTGGTAATCACTATCCCAATACCGCGGTTAGGATAGGGGCAACGTCTTAACCCACAAACAAAGAATCTTACTCTAAGTTTAGGGCGTCTAGCAACAAAATCAAGCAATTCTTTAATCTTTAATTCCGAAGTTTACATTCTTAGTTAGTTCTTAAGTTGCATCTTACGCCTTGACTTAAGAAATAACATGCAAACCAACCAAACATATCAATCTTGGACTTTTCTTTAACTTTCTTTAAATCAAGACACACTTACTTAACTTAAAGACTCACTTTCTTTAAATCTCAAGACTCCAAAACAAATCATAAAGAACCTTTAAAGAACCAATCAAGACTTTAAAGAAACCATCAAGAACTCATTCAAGATTCAAGATCTTCAACCAAGAACTCAATCAAGATTCAAGAACTTCAACCAAGAACTCATTCAAGAATCAAGAACTCATCCAAACATCAAAAATCATCAAAAATACACGCATCTTTTAGTCACTTCAAACATGAAATCCGTTAACTTTCAAACATCAAAATTCTACAAAACTTGAACATCATTATCATAAAACTTAATCAAACCTTTTAAATCATGAAATCATCATTTTAAAACCATAAAACCGTCATAAAACCATTTAAAAATCAGATGACATTCATTCATAAAGATCATGATCAAACTTCACAAATAAACCCAAACATACATTTAATCTATACTATAATCATAGTATATCAATTAAGTTGAGAAAATATGTTACCTTTTTGAAGATTAACACACCAATTCAACACAACAAGCTGCCCGGAAATCGAGCCACACGGACCACACGCACGGCTGTCACACGGCCTGCTTGTACACGACCCCAGCTAATGCATGGCCACCACCGCACGGCTGCTGCACGGCTGCTGCCCGGTCACGGCTTCTGCACGGCTGCACCACCACGCACACACGGCCCTCACTCGAACACGAACACGAACAACCACACGAACACGCACCCAAAACCAACACGAACTAATGATCTTGAATAAAATGATTGGGTTTTAGATTGTGTTTTAGTACTTAAAGATCAATTGAAGTTGAATCTTTAAGTTTGGGATTAGAAAGATTGATGAACCAATTAATGGTTTATAGCCAAAAATGGCGTGGAACAATAGCAAAGATGGAGAGAATATTGTTGATTGAATTTTGATGGCAAGCTTATAAGATGGCAATTAGCAAAAAAATGAGTTATAAGCCTTATTAACCCTCCTATACATAGAGGTTAGTTAAGGTGTGAACACAAGGCAAGTGGCAAATCCTTGCCATGCATAAGGGAAAACCGGCCAAAGGGGGTAACATGGGCCAAATTGGGCTTTCGTAAACAATTGGGCTAATTTACAAAAATTACATGATAAATCATGCTTAAATCGATTTAGCCCAAACTATTAAATAATTAATTAGAAAATTAAATAACAAAATTCTAATTAATTAAATAATAATTAAAATAAATAATAATAATTCCAAATAAAATAATTTCGAATTAAATCACAATTATTCACATAAAATAAAATAAATAGTTCAAAAATAAATTTGAACCATACATAACAACACATACATACACATAAATAACCGGCAAAAATACCAATAAAATCAGGGTCATTACATGTATGGATGAAGTTGATGACAAGACCAAGAGATATGTGGTAAAGAAGTTGCAACCTCATCACACTTTCATCAAAGAGTGTGTGTTAAATGGGTACATGGGTTCTACATTCCCAAGTTGGTTGGGAAATCCCTCTTTCAGTAGCATGGTGGACATAACATTGAAGGTGTGTGACAAATGTGAATGCTTACCTCCACTGGGACAGCTACCTTCATTGAAGTGTCTTTCAATTAAAAAAATGAATGGTATTAAGGAGGTAGGTCTTGAATTTTACGGGCATTGCTCTACTCCTTTTCCATTTTTGACCTTATTACATATTTCTAATATGGAATCATGGGAGAAGTGGGTGCACCCACCAGTTGATAACAACAAGGCATTCTCCATCCTTGAAAACCTTTCTATTAATGAATGTCCGTCATTGCAAGGCGACCTACCTCCTCATTTGCCTTCTCTTACAACGCTGGATATCCGAAAATGTAGGCAACTACAATCCTTGGAATTGAAGAATAATTCATCTTCCTCAACTTCTCATCTTGAAAATCTCATTGTTAGAAGATGCGGGTTTATGGTCTCTATATGTAATATACCTTTGACTCTACAGTCGTTGGTGATTGAAGATTGTGAGAAACTAGGGTGTTTAGAATTTGATGAACAACCTGCAAAATTATCTCCTGGAAGTGATGACGAGAAAGGCCTAAAGAGAAAAGAAAGCATAGGAGTCTCCCCAAAGGTTTCATTGGAACTTCCTCTGCTCACCAAATTTAGAATACGTAGTTGCCCAAGTCTAAGATCATTACAACAAAGCCTCGTTCTCCCAGCTTTACCAACACTTGAATTACGGTATTTTAAAAATATGGAAAAGCTTCCTGCTCAATTGTTCAATTTTACCTCCCTCCAAAAGCTTCGTATTCATGAATGCCCTAGAATCCATAGCTTTCCAGAAGGTGGTTTACCCAGAAACCTGACATCTTTTGAAATTGAAGATGTGAAGATAAAACAGGCTATACAAGAGTGGGGATTGCACCTCCTTCATTTACTCCAGATACTTGTGCTTAGAAGAGTAGGGAGTTCAGTAGACTCTGTAGAGTGTACTAAGGGCCCAGATCTTTGTCTCCCCTCTTCCTTGCATAAATTATATATAGAGGGTTTCCAAAATTTGAAAAGCATATCCAATGGCACCACCCTTCCCAACCTCACTTATCTTAATGTTAAGGATTGTCCTAGTCTTGATTCCTTGGTTGGCGACTTTACCTCTCTTACACAATTATACATTTATAAATGCCCAAGTCTTGAATCATTGGATAGCAATTTTACCTCTCTCACAAAATTATTGATTGAGGATTGCCCAAGTCTTGAAACGTTGGTTAGTGATTTTACCTCTCTAACACAATTACTAATTAAAAATTTCCCAGGATTACACAACTTGATTGAAGGAGGTTTACCCACAAACCTGAGGGAGCTTGAAATCAGAGGAACCAACATAAACAAACCAATAAAAGAGTGGGGATTCCACCTTCTTACTTCCCTTGAATACCTTACACTTGAAGATGTTGGCAGTTGTGTTGATACAGTAGACTTCATTGGCTATCCTGACTTTCCCTCTTCCCTGTTTCGGTTACATATCGAGGGTTTCCAAAATTTGAAAACAATATGTTGTTCCACTCTTCCCAACTTGTCCATGATGTATATTAAATATTGCCCCAAATTGGAATCCTTTGATGACAATGCCCTGCCTCCAAACATTCTCTCTGCTTCTGTTAGGAAGACTGGATGTCAGCCAAGCTATGCCCATACAAGAACAATAGGTGATTATTATTAGATTTTCTATTCATTAAATCATATTTTTTTTACCATTTCCAGCTGATTGAATATGCGTTTTATGTTGCTTGTTGTGGGTTTTGAGTCTAATTTAGTCATACATTTATAATTTATAATTGCTAATAAGTGTGGTTTTTCATTGAATATGTTTCTATTTCAAATATGGCTGATTTATTGTGTTTAAACCATTTATGCAAAGAGTCCACTGATTTAGCTATACAAAGATGTTTTCCTTTATGAGATACTGTTTTAAATTTCAGATATTGTGCAATTGCAGGCAGTATGCATGTCCAAACTTTGATATCTTCCCTAATTCTTTTGTTTTATATTTCTTATTTCTTCAGCTTTAAGTTGGCTTATGTTTGTGACAGCAGGCAGAAAGCATCTTATCTTTTTGGTACTTACATGTTAAGCATTTTTCCTCAGGAAACTAATCTGATTATACAAGAAGTTTCTGAGCACCTTAAAGTGAAGCAAAGGTCAAACTTTTGCATATGATTGAGCATTGATAGATATTATAGGAATATAATATTTGTCATATCCTATAATATCTATCAAGCATGAATTTTAAAACTAAAATCAAATGTACAAAGGCATATGATTCTGCACTCTTGATGCTAGTTATCAAAAGGTCATGAGCTATGTAAGGTTAGAGTAAAGAGTGTCTGAATAGCAGATTTAATTGATTAGTTTGTCTTGAAAAGTTGAAATTGTTTCTATCATGATTTAATAACCTATGTTGTTATCATTTCTCAGACCCTCAGTTCAATTGATACATCCAAGGACACTATATGTGAGCACCAACCACCTGGAATTCAAGTTCATCAACTATGCTGATCTATCAAAGGCCAGATCTGTTGAGCTTCTGTACAAAAGTCTCTTTAGAGGATTTTTTAATCAAAATGGATAGCCTATCAGACATGGAATTTAGGCACAGTTCACAAGTATTCAATTATAGAACAGGAATTTACGGTATGTTATTGCCTTGAATTGTGGTGTATTGATTTGCTTCATTTGCTTAATCCTTACCAGTTTTTTTGTCAATTTTCATTTTCCATTCATGGACTAATCATCAGGGTGTGCTTTAGCTATTATAGACATATAGGTTGACAATATTCTTGTTGTTTGAGATGAATTTTGCCATTCTTGAATTTTGGTTGATCATTCCAAACTAATATGCTTGTTGAGGTTTTTCATTGTCACTCATAACAACTGTTACTCTCCCTTTCTTTGCTGTGCTTATAAAAGCTCCTCCTATGTTTGCTTCCCGCCTTTACTAATTTCTCCTCGTTTACTAATGGTCAATGGCTTTAGGAAGAAGTGAAGAACCAATGCTAAGAATAATTTTCTGTTATCTTCAACTTCCTAAAAGTTTACGAAGTGTTGTATGCCTATTGAAGTACTAGTGTTGAATTATGTTCCTATTTAGTATTTATCACACTCATCATTGTTGGTCAAAGAGATAGTTGTTTCTCTTGGAAATGTTATGTGATTAGGAAGAAAAGGCCTCAAGCCTTCTCCTTTTGACTAATGTAGTAGTAAGAATAGGCAATAAGAGCAAATTAAAATTTTGTATAAAATGGTACAGTTTATCAAGTGTTTTCCTTTGGCAATGAAATCAAATATGAAATCTTTATACGAAGTATTTGTTAAGATAAAATTTAAGAATAATTCCCTTTTTTTTTTGGTAAATAGAATAATTCTCTTTTCACTTGTAGACTCATGTCTGCTGTCTGCAACACTAATTGCATAATTATATCATAGCAATCCCATATCACTTGGTGATTTAGCTTAGCACTTATATTGTAAATATGCACATCAACAAACTTTAAAAAACGACTAGAAACATTAATGTGTGTGTGTGTATATATATATGTAATGAAGCATTTTTTAGTCTAATGATGCAGACTCTCTCCCAAATTCATTCAAACATTACTGAGGTGGTGTGCAATATATGTATGTTTAAATTGTTTGTTATTGATTCCTGGCTTAATATGGATGATTAAACTTCGATGTGTTTGTAAACTTTCTATCATTGGCCGAAAGACCAAAATACTACCCATACTCCACAATCCACATGATGGGAAGTAAAAAGTTACATACAAAAGGATTGTGTGTTGTAACTTTGATTACTTGGTTTAATTGCAGTGTCCATGAGAAACTAAGTGGTGGATCAGACATTGTGCAGTTATGGTGAAGAAGCTCACTGCTATACTATATTTCACTCAGCAGAAGTTTCAGCCATCGTGTAATAATAAACTAGTACTTTGGCCCGGGCAATGCCCTGGAACATTGCATAGGGTTGATTATTAGAATATGTTTTAATTCAAGACACAATTTTCTTGTAATTAAATTTGTTATTTATATTGTCATTTA
Organism: Salicornia ramosissima; assembly: GCA_951394345.1. Lineage (NCBI taxonomy): Eukaryota > Viridiplantae > Streptophyta > Magnoliopsida > Caryophyllales > Amaranthaceae > Salicornia > Salicornia ramosissima. The sequence continues at coordinate 40,337,915 of OX596236.1, forward strand.
CTACATATTAGTATTTTGTATTAAAACAATAACATGGAGAATGACATAGTTTGGTGGTTTAACACTTTGTTATAATGCTAGAGATAAAAAGCATTGCATTGAATTATATGAAATAATAGGAAATATATACAATACTCTAATCACCTCTTAAATATATGTTCCAAAAAGGTGTGCTGCATTTAAAAGAAAATAGAGGAAATATAGTCTAACCACCTCCTAAATATGCATGCCAAAATTATGCGTTTATCTACTCTAATCACGGATCACCATTGTAAATTTGATAATTCCTAATTTTTAATTGTCACAATTAAATTAACAATTTTCCCAATTATTTTATTTAAGGAAAAACAATTTTTTTTTAAAAAACAAGGGAAAAAGAAGAAAAAATAAGTGTCCTTTAAATTCTCTGTTTTAGAATAGTAGTATACTCAAAATAGTTCATAAAAAAAGTTTAAGTATAGTTCTTATTATAAAAAGGAAAAATTGTTTTATTATTTCCACCTTTGTGTAGTCCAACAAAAATAATCCCACATTATTTTGAGGCAAACCCACATTGGTATGCCGTCTTCTTTTAACATATCCTAATTGATGACCCGTTTTAGTAGGTTATATGACACGTGTCACCTTTTAATAGGTCCAATTCATTTTTTAAATAATTAAAAAAATAAAATTAAAGAAAAGAAAAGAAAAAATACAGAAGAAAAACCCAGCTACCACCCCCACCGTGAAACCCTACCTCTACCCTAACCACCACTAAAAAATGGTCGGCCGCCCTCCTTAACCCTTGAAAACGACTAGCCGGTACTCTCCCACCACTAATAGGAGGGTTTTCAGGGCCGGAGTCGGGTTTTTAGGGTGTTAAGGGGGGGTATTTGGGGGCTGAGATGGGCATTTTCGGGGTGGACAGGAAGGTTGGGTTGGGTTTTTCGGGGCTAGGATGGATGTTTCGGGGGCTGGGTGGGGTTTGCTTGGTGGTTAGAGGGGGTTTTCAGAGGCTAGGTGGGGTTTTAAGGTGGTTAGAGGGTTTCGTGGTGGTAGATGTGGTGGTTTCGAGGCTGGGATTTGGGTCAGGGGTGATTTTGGGGGTGGCTTTAGTTCGGCGGGATGGTTTTCGGTATTCGAGAGTTCCGCCCGGTTGTTTTCGGGGGTTTAGGGTGGCGGTCGATCGACTTTTGGTGGGGCTGGTGTATGGGTTAGTGTTTAGTGCCCAGTACCCATCAACCACAACCCCACCACCGTAAAACCCTAACCCTTACCCTAGCCCCACCGAAAACCGGACACCCACCATCATTAACCCCCGAAAACAACTGGCCGGAACTCACTACCACCTTATACCACCTCGCCGACCAATGCTCATCCCCAAAACCACCCCGACTCAAAGCCTAATCCCGAAACCACCACAGTCACCATTCTCTGACCCAACGCCCACCTCCGAAACCACCACAACCACCATTCTAAAAACCCCAATACCTGCCGGAAGCCCCCTCTAGCCACCCTAAAACTTCCAATAGCCCCCGAAACCACCCTAAAATACCCAATTACCCAAAGCCCCCTTTTTTCTAAGACACCCTAAAGTCCCAACCCCACTCCCGAAAACCCTCCCACCGGACACCGGTGATCTGTGGGTACCGGCGGACCGTTTTTAGGGGTTAAGGTAGGGGGCCGGCCGATTTTTCGTGGTGGCTGGAGTATGGGAAGGGGATCGTGGTGACTAGGTAGTTTTTTCCTTTTTTTTATAATTTTATTTTTTAATTATTAAAAAAATGCTATTAAAAGGTGACAGTGTCATATAACCTACAAAAATCGATTACCAACATGTTAGGGTCTATTAGAAGAATACGCCATACCAAGGTGGGTTTGTTTTGGAATTATTAAAAGGTGACTTTGTTTTTGGCAGACTACGCGTAGGTGGGATTATTAAAAACAAATTTTTCTATTTAAAAACATTTTTTCAATATAAAAAAGAATAAATTAAATTAAACAGAAAAAATTACATAATTGCCTATGCCATCTACTTCCTCGAGTAATGCCTAATGTATAAGTGAGAGATCTTTACTAAATATATAACATACATATAGTATAAAATCAAGAAATAAATATTGTATATAATATTATCAATATTGTATATAACAAGACGTATACTGTATATATTAGACATATATTGTATAAATTTTTGTCAACATTTTCCACATGTTGACGTCAGCCATTTTTTTGGGATTTGTGCCAATCCAACAATATATGTGCTTGTTATATATTTATTAAACATCTCTCACTTCCTCTGTTTATAAATATAAGCTCTCTTTCTTTTTGCACGGAGTTTTAGGAGTGTAATATAGAGTAATAATGTGAGTGGATGAATTATTTATTATGGTAAAAGTAATGTGGGGACCATGAAAATGATAGTGTGCGTGTGAGAGAGTAGTGAGGACCGTGAAAGAGAAAAAGAATAAATTAATATGAGTGGGGTTTAAAGTAAGAGAGAGAAAATATAAAATAATAGAGAAAGTTAAAATAAGGAAAGAGGGCTTACATTTAAAAACGGACGAATATGTAAAGGATGGGCTTATATTTAAAAACAGAGGGAGTATACATTAGGAGAAAATCCAAGTTTCTAACCGTGAGCTTGTTTCTCACAGGGCTTATTTTGTCATTTTACTTGGTAAAGCAAGGGTATTTTTGTCATTTAAAAAAAAAGAAACTTCAACGCTGCTTCAATGGAGGTGAATTCTAGCTTCCTTGTAGATGGATTTCGGCTTCAATCTTCAGCTTTAATGGAGCATCGTTAACGGTGAATCATCTCCTACCCTTTAGGGTTCACCATTACTGTAACGACCCGACTTTTTAGACATGTCGATTTACGAAGGGTAATCGACAAACGGATCATTACCAACTTAAAATAAACAATAAATCAAATTATTTGAACAAATGGAATACTTTTATTAAATAATCAACCAATAACCAAAATAACCCAATATCCTTTATTACACAAATTATCTTAACGCAGTCCCAACATGCTGGGATCATAAAATTAACTAAGTAATTGTCTTTATAACATGAATCATCTAATTAAACTAATTAACTAGGGTCCTCAGCTACTCAAGCCCATCCACGAAAGCCCGTTATTCAGCAGCGTCTTCACCTGAGACTGAGGGGGGGGGGGTCCACCGTCAGTGGCGAGTAACTAGGCTGTCCCATTTAATCGAGGGACCACCAAACACATAATAGCATAAGAAAGCCCATAAAAACCGTACAGAAACTTAATACATGCTTTACATTCAATCAAACAAAATACGTATAAAAATACGTACAACATATGTAAGCGTATACGTACAAAATACGTATAAAATACCTGCAGAGATATAGTTAGAATACGTAAAGTCTACGTATAATGTACGTACAATCAATCCTGCATTATACGGTTAGAAATACGTACAAAAATACACTCATCATTCATATACACACAAACGCATACATTTGTACTTTCATACATACAAAATACAGAATCACAGCGGAAGTCTTATGTCATTCCAAATCATATACTTATAGTATAATCATAACTTAAATTATCCCAATATTCATTAGACCATAGTCCATACCTTATCTTGTATCCTATATCGTATCATATCATAAATATATCATATCCCATATCTTCCTTAACTTATATTGTAACCTATCATATATTATATCTTATTGCTTCATATTCTTATCTTATCATATTCTTTTCATAACATCTCATATCTTTCATTTCAAATTCGTGTCATAACTTTCATTTCATATCATATCGTAATCATTCGTATCAAATCATATCATTCGTTGGACCGGTCACTATAACTCGTTGCGGATCTCGTGTTTCACCACAACTTTCCTAGAACATGCCGGGGTGAGCTCGTGTACTCAACCCGTAGCGGATCTCGTGTTTCACCACTAAGCCTAAGCTATGGCCATAACTCCCAAATAGTAGCTCGTGTACTACTACTCAGACGACTACATATCCTAAGACCCAGAACTACTCGGGGGAACTCAGCCTGACTACTCGGGTCATCAGGTGCGTTCGTCCCATTGAGCAGTGGCTTCGACTTAACCCAGTCTGACTACTCGGGTCATCAGGTGGGCGTCCTTATCTTATCTTATATCTTTCAATTCTTTATATTATATCTTATATCTTTATTTAATCATATCATACCATATATTGGGAAATACTAGGTGACCGTAATAGGAAATGAAATGTTCGGAGTCCCAGGAAAGAGAGGTGCGGCACGTATATTGGCCACCTTAAATACCAAGTCTTTCCTAGCCAGAGACCGAAACATAACATGTATAGCTATTACTCTGTTTCCTTTCTTATCCCTAGTAGTATCTTATGCAACTTTAAACCTTATCTTATACTGTCCTTGATATCTTATCATATACCTATAACTTATCCCTAATAATTATTTTATAAGTCCAAAAATAAACTAAAATCCCTTCTTAAATATTACCCCACTCGACATTTAGGGTTACACCTAAATATTATTAATCTAAATTAATTAATTATAATCACTAAATAACTAATTATTCAAAATAAAATAATTGTTCAAACCTGTTACAACTACTTCCTAAATTCATGGTCAAAAGTCCTAACTTTATTACTAGTACCACTCGACATTTTGACAACTAAAACCAGAATTTATATTTTAATTCCATTAATTAATTTAATTATAATTAATCATATAAAATACATAAAAACAAGATAAAATTTCCACCTTTCATACATTTGACATACTCGACATATATATATATATATATATATATATATATATATAATTTAGCAAAAGTTCATACTTTAAATTAATTAAACATAATCATCAAAAATTAATAAATCAATTTCAATAATTATTTAAAATAACAACTAACAACAATAATTAACTAAAACATGATAAAAATCCTATTTTTATTTACTCAATCCACTCGAAATATATATATATTACCCAAAATTCATGCTTTAATTTAATCAAGTACAATAATCATCTATTAATCATATAAACTTATATAAACAATTTAAATTACACTATTTTACGCAATCTGATCTTACAGGATTAAATTAAGATCAACCATCTAAAGGTCTCGAATAGTCTGGAAATTTTAATGGATGTTAAATATAGGTTAAAGGTTTAACGTGCATAAATTTCGTTTAAAAATAACATCGTTTACTATTTTTAAGTGATTTTATAATTAACAGATCAGATTAGAAAGAATTCAGTTTCAGATTTTTCTGCCATAGCAAACGATCTTTAAAAATTACGCAAAATGTATACAAGCTTTAAAACAGTATTACTGACTTCCACCTAAAATTTCGTAGCAATTCAATTTGATTAGGTATATTAATAAATTCGTAAACCGATTCTGGACAGTTTTACCGGTTTGAAAGATTAAATTATTTCAAGCAAGAGATGGACGAATTTCGCCATGAAATAAATCATGATTAATAATAAAACAGTAAAGAAACCTACACGAAAAATTAATCAAGAAATAACAAGATTTGATTAACCAATAAATTCATACAAGTAATTATACAATATAAATTTAAATAAATCAATCCATGCATAAAAATTAATTAAAACATTTAAAGATTCATAAAGATCACAAGAACACATCAAGGATGACATGAAAAGTATTTCACATGGTTCGAAATTTTCAGAATTAAACATCTCCTAAATTCTACAAATTTTTCATGATACAACCTAATTAACTATGTGATTAGAGAAATACCAAGATTAAATGGGTTAGCTAGTTACCTCGATTCGCTTTAAATTCCAAAATTACGAAAATAATTCACCTCCTTGGTGAACAAGCCTCACGGCACTCAAGAGGAAACAAAGAGAGAAAGGAATATTTTAGGGTTTTTGTGAATTTGCAAAATAGGAACCAAAGTATGATTACTAGGTCCTATTTAAAGAAAGAAGCAACAAAAGGAATTAAACCCTAATGGTTGTTGATGGGAGCCGTGTAAATGGAGAATAATAGGGGAATGGTTGAGCAAAAATTGGTTGACTTAACAAAGTTTGTTAGGTCAACTTTGAATGAGTTTAATTAAAAATTAAATTAATTAAATTAATTTAATTATCTAAAAGAATATAATTAATATAGATTAATTAAGTCAAAAATTAATGTTGACCCAATAGAACATGAGAGGGCCGGCCATGGAGAGGAAAAGGAGAGTATGGTTGGGTCTTTGGCCCAATTTGAGGGCAAGATTGGACAAAAAGAAATGCAAACAGTCCAATTTAAACGGCCCAATTGGACTTAGAATTGAATAATAACGTTAATAACCGCGGAATTTTCTGGCCCAAAATTCCGGGTCGTTACAATTACCCTAATTTTATATTTTTGCCACAGGGTTTGGCGGCGAAGCCGCCGAAACGGTGGTGTCGGGATCAGTTCACGATGACGGTGCTGAAAATGGAGGTTTGTGTTGTCAAAAGTGGAGAATTTTGCAGAGGTAGAAGAAGACGAACGTCGAGGAAGAAGATGACCGACGAAAATTGAGGAAGATGCCTTTTTTTTTAATGAACAGTGTAACAAGAAGCTGACGTGACATTTATGAGAAACAAAACGGTTATAAACCGGGCTTTCTCATACATTAGGAATTACTCCTACTTATAAGTCACAACCTGGTGAGGAAACATAATCAAATGAATTAATTGTCACCAATAAGCTTCTTCCCCTGTTCGATAAAAGATTGTTCTCGTTTATATTTCTCTAAACAAGGTCGATTATTTGGGTTTCGACCTCTATTCAAAGAAGATGGTGTATATGAAATATCTTATGGCAGTGTTGATAAGTTAGATGACATAATTTGTTTCAATGGTATAGTTTATGCTTTAGATAGATTAGGTAGCTAAACTTTAAAAAATCTCTGTTAACAACTTTACAATACAAAATGTTGTCATTGATAAGGCAATTGTTAAGGAGGTAAGAACGAGTAGAGGACATAAAAAGCGTTTAGTGGGGTCAATTTTAGATGAACGCCATTATTTAATCGTTCGAGATGATCTTGAGGATGAATTAAGAGTATACAAGATGATGATGACTTCCAACAAGAAAAATGTATTGGATTGAGGTTCATAGTTTCAAGATGCTGATGAAGTTCTTTTTTGTCGAGAGTTGATGGTTATTTTTGGATGCTAGGGAATTTTCTATGTGCAATATTAAAAATTGCACAAATTTTGTATGGTTTTTTTTCCTTTGTATGTTCATACAAGTAGGAAGTTTCATAAAAAATGTTGAAATTGAAAAGAAGATTCAAGTTTTCCGGTTGGGAAGTAATATTCGGAATTTTAGACTAATATCATCTTAAACTAACTTCCCAACAACCAATTTCATTACTCCACCAAATTGGGTGTTCAAGATTTGCATATCATCTTGCCTTCAATGGCCTTCTCAAAAGCAATCAATAATTTTTTTTTTGAAAGATGGCGGGTGTTAACTATATTAGTATTAACTAATTTCATTAAGATTATGAATTTTGTAATGATCATGATTTTTTGAAGGATTATGTATATATGATAGGATTGTGCAAAAGGTTAATTAATCATAATTTCATATGTTATTTATTGGAGCCTAATGCATAATTAATTATCTTGTGTACAAATTTTAGAATGTAAAAAAAAGATATCATACATGTTTTTTTTAATGAAGATATCATACATGATTATTTAAACAAATACGTTTATAAATAAAAATATTTGGATTAATTGTAGACACCTTTTTAATGTAGAATTTAAAATTGCCATACATATCCCTCCCTAAATTATGCACTCTAAATCAAAAGAATATGCCAATATAAACAATACGTTTTTTAACTGTAATAAATTCATAATTTCATCTTCTACATTGGGACTAATTGGCAAAACCCGCGATAACGGGTAGCTTTTAGCTATTGAGTAGTGTGTAGATTCCAAGTGGTAGAGGTTGAAGGTTAACTTTCAAAGTAGTGGTTGATAATATGAGTGTTTGATAAAAATAGCGGTTGGATCTAATAACAATTAATTTTATTATTTTCGTTTTATAATTAATTATAAAATCAATAATTAAATATATGTCATATCAATAATAATGCTAATAAAGTTGAATTAAATAAATAATGTTGATGATTTATAAAAATAATACAATTCAAAAGAATAAAAAAGAATACACATATTCTTAGCTTATAATAAACAATAAAATAAAGCAAGTCCATGATTTTGTAATAAACAATAAAACAAAGTCGTTCCATAATATTAAAAAAAAATCTACTAGTGTGTCTTCTAATAACATACGTTTTTCATTCATCGCCTTCCATAAAGCATCAACTATATTAACACGAATGATTTTAATTTTAGTACAACTTCTTTCACTATTTTTACCATTTGAAGTAATAATGCGAACATCAAGAAGCTCACATGAAGGTATAAAATTAGGATAATCTTCTTACACTCAAAAAGGGGATCTTGCAAAGAATTTATTCGAATATATTTATGTAGTTTAAATTATTCCAAAAAAAAATGTTATGTATTGCAGATATAGAAACTATAATCCTTACATGTGTCTCAATACTATATTGTGGCATACTAGTTAGTACCCTCCACCTTTATTTCAAAACTCGAAAACATCATTCAATGCAACTTCGAAGAGATGAGTGTCATCGATTAAAAGTTTCATGCCCATTTTTGGAGGCACATATTCACATTTGACAGATGATACCTTGTCTTTGGATATGATACAAGATAACCTTTTCGATATGAATAACCATTGTTTGCCAAATAATATTTACCTAATCACAATATATTGATAGATAATATTGCTACTAATCGCTGAATTCTTAAATATGTATTATTTAACATATGATTTTAGAGAATATACACAGCTTCGGGGGGTTTAAGAAACTTTAAAGATGGAGATTCAATTGCATGAAGAAATACACGAGTATTGTGTGCAGAACCTTCCCAACCCGCTGATATAAACGTGAAATAGCATATCAAAATCACATGCAGGCAAAACATTAAATGTTGAAATGCTCTTTCTTCCTCTATAAGGAATTTGTAAAGCCTTGGCATACACGACTTTATATGTGTACCTACTTTAACCTCCATATATCCACCAATTTTTCCTTACCAAAAACCTCCATTAGCAAAGAAAAACCTAAGAAATGAAGGTTGTGTTCTGCTCCTCGATCTTTCTAGTCCACCCTTCAACCCAACATATCACAAAATCACCATGGATAGCTCGATTGTTTAAAATCGAATGCAAAACCCAAATATTCCATCGACTCTTCGAGGATGAAAACAAATATCCTTTGTTATATAATCACAATTACTTCAACTTACATAATCATTTCCAACCTTGTTACCTGTCTGTTAGTTATCATATAATCGAAGAGAAATACAACTTTTTGAGGCATCGATTTGAGCATGAAAAAGTATTTATCTCTAATCTTCCTAAATATAAACTCTTCCCCTGTTCGATTAAAGATTGTTCTCGTTTATATTTGTCTAAACAAGTTCGATTATTTGGGTTTCGACATCTATTCAAGGAAGATGGTATATATGAAATATCTTATGGCAGTGTTGATAAGTTAGATGACATAATTTGTTTCAATGGTATCGTTTATGCTTTAGATAGAGTAGGTAGCTAGACTTTAAAAAATCTCTGTTAACAACTTTACAGTACAAAATGTTGTCATTGATAAGACAATTGTTAATGAGGTAAGAACTAGTAGAGGATATAAAAAGCTTTTATTGGGTTCAATTTTAGATGAACGTCACTATTTAATCGTTCGAGATGATCTTGAGGATGAATTAAGAGTATACAAGATGATGATGACTTCCAACAAGAAAAAATGTATTGGATTGAAGTTCATAGTTTCAAGATGATGATGAAGTTCTTTTTTGTCGAGAGTTGATGCTTATTTTGTGGATGCTAATGAATTTTCTATGTGCAATATTAAAAAATGCATCATTTTTTATGATGTTTTTCCTTTGTATGTTCATACAAGTAGGAAGTTTCATAAAAAAGTTAAAATTGAAAAGAAGATTCAAGTTTTACGGTTGGGAAGAAATATTCGGAATTTTAGACCAATATCATCTTAAACTAACTTCGCAACAACCAATTTCATTTCTCCACCAAATTGGGTGTTTAAGATTTGCATATCATCTTGACTTCAATTGCCTTCTCAAATGCAATCAATAATTTTATTTTTTGAAAGATAGGTGGTGTTAACTATATTAGTATTAACTAATTTCATTAAGATTATGAATTTTGTAATTATCATGATTTTATATGATAGGATTGTGCAAAAGGTTGATTAATTATAGTTTCATATGTTATTTATTATTGCCTAATGCCTTTTTTGAATGGAGATATCATACATGATTATTTAAACAAAGACATTGTGCAAAAGTATTAACAAATTTTAGAAAGTAAAAAAAAAAAGATATCATACATGATTTTTTTTTGAATGGAGATATCATACATGATTATTTAAACAAAGACGTTTATAAATAAAAATATTTGGATTGATTGTAACCACCTCTTTAATGTAGAATATAAAAAATTAGCAGGACATTTTATAAAGTGTCGAGAATACTTTTCTAGAACTTTTTTTTAATTAGACAATGAAAAATGCTGATAATTATTTATGTTTTCCCTCGTTTTATTAAATCACAATGTAAAATAAATACTAAATAAAAATCTTCAAAACATTTTAATCTACTAAAGGCTACTAATATTACGTCCAAAAATAATATAATTTTCAATCTTACACCATTACATGTCTAAATTAAAGCATATATAATAATATATTGAAACTACTTAATTTTAGCTGTATATGCAAGTCCAAAAGACAACCTCAAAGCTATATCTTATCTAATTATAATCCAAACTATTCCATCTAAATTGTCATCTCTAGAACACATTGAAGCTAATATAACTTATATTATCCGAACTTCGAAGGTTGAACCAGCTAACCACCCCTTCAATCAAATCTTTTTCCACCATAATATTAGAAACCTGAAAATGACATTTAAAAGATGTAAGTAACATTATATATACAAAAGTAAAGTCGATTTCCACAAACTAAATCATAGTAATATGCAAAAAAATGAAATTAAAGGGTAATGAAAATTGCACAGATATATTTGGTCAGCCCCTTGCCCAAAACTAAATAGAATCTTATTAGAATAAATACACTAACAATCTAGTTTTAGAATTTTTATTTGATTACAAGTTTTGAAAAGATAGGTTTCCTGACACTGACAATAAGGTGTATGTATATAGTTGTAGGGTATTTTAGCCGTCCTACAGTTAACGTCGCACTTTTGAGGCGCGGCGGCGCACCCTAGCTAGTTGGGATTTAAGAAATGGAGTCGCCACTAAATTTTTTAGGAATGTGGAAACCGTTAAACCGTTTGCAAAGGCAAAGGTTACACCTCTACCGAGCCTTTAAAAAGGGCGGGTTACCTTGGATAGTGGTGCGAAACCAGTATGCGAGTTTGGGGATGATGGTACGTCATCAAGCTCAATTTAATGAGGTCGACTTCGCCCGCTAAACGGCCTCTACTTGATCCATATGATAACATTCGCGCGTCCAATTGATATACATTACAACGTGTTATCCCTAAACATGGTTTAGCTAGGTTGGTTGGCTATTTATGACACAAAACTAATGTTGGTGATTACTTGTGATTAAAATGAAATTAAACCTAAACCGGATTATTAATTATCTTATTAGGCGTGATTTCATGTACAAATTCCCTTATGCAAGAGGCGTGATCATGTAACAATAATAATAATATGGAACGGCGTGATCTGCTGAAATTGGGGAAATTCAACGGGTATTTATAGGCACAAATGTGGAGAAAAGATAAAATTTAGAAAATTTCGGAAACAAGCTGTCACGAGACGTCGGGCCTGTCGTTCTCGCGTCAGCACCCCGATACTCGCGTTGGGTTTCCGCGTACTTTCTGCGTATTTTTCTAAAAGAGTCCAGGTAAGACGTACCTCGGGACACATGTTTCGGCCAATCAGAAGTTTTCTTAATATTGTTTCGACCAATAAGAATTAATCGCGACATCACCAATTACTTTTAGGCCAAGAAATCATATATTATTAAAAAAACATATTTCAAAATAATTAAAAACATTAATTTTAATTAAGTGTACGGACACTGTACGGACCGGGTCGCAACCGGGTACGGTTTGGGCCCTGACGGAGTATTTTGGCCATAAATTTCAATCTGTAAGTCGGATTTGGGCTTGTAATATATCGTTTGAATCGTCTTTTCAAGCCCCATCCAACTAAATAGTTTGTGGACAGAAAAAACTGGGCTTATTTCCTCCATAAGTCTGAAATACACTTAATAGGACAAAAAAACTAGTATTTTTTAAAACAAGGCACGAAATACATTTTCTTCAAGAGGTAAATTTAATTACTCCTTTACATGTTTTTTGCATTTTCTACTCAAAATGTTGACCGAAAATTGTGTATTTCCAGCCCAGAACCCGCGCGACTCCGGCGTTCTCTCGGGTCGATTTTGGTCCATTTTGCTTCATTTTTCTTGCTCAAAACTTCTATGTAAGTTCTCCTTGCTCAGTTGTGATAATTTTGATATATAAGTTGCTTGATTTGGTTGAAGTTTGAACATGAAACGAAAACCCTCTGTTTTTAATCAAATTGGGGCTTTTCCGTGTGATGAACCATTGTAGGAATTGTTGATACCATGTTGTTCTACATGTTTTTGTGATCGTTTTGACATATTACTTGCATGATTTGGTTTAGTAATGAACCCGTAGGTACACACTCTGTTTTTGTAAATTGTAGGCATAAAATGACGGGAGTACCATTTTAACACTTGGGTGTTTTATTTGCTTGATAGCTGTCTTTTGTATCATGTTATGCCCGAAAACACGCATTGTTTTCCTTTTGATGATTTTTTGCTCGAAAACATAAAATCATGCTGCTAGGAGAACTGTAGAACTGTGAAATTCCCGAGCCCCCAGTTTTAGTATTTTAGTAATATATCTGGAAATGATTCTTTTGATCAGTATGGCGCCAAAACGACAAAACTCTGGTTCGTCGAAGAAGAAGAACAAGAGTGGATGGAAGCTGTCTCGTCCTTGGGATGGGATTACTCTGCGGGTGGAGTCGGAGCACCATATCTCCGAGCGAGTTCCCGGAGGTGGGGGCTCGGATCATGATAGGGGGTTCGGTTGTCGGAGCCCCCTCCTTCGTCAGGGGTACGACCTAATCGCGGCGGACCCTGTTGCCTTTGAGCTCTAGAGGTCAACTTGTCTTCACACGCTTTACGACGTCACGTCCTCGTATGATGGCCTAACTAGGGACACATGCTTGGTTCGTGGTCTTCGGGAGACTTTCTGGGATTCCATGAACACAGTCCACTTTCCATGGGGGGAGATGACCATTACCCCCTTGGATTTCTCGATGTTGACTGGGATGCCGTTCCTGGCTCAGCCTGTGGTCATGTATGATTGGCGGTTCACAAGTCCTGGCGTTGAGACCTTGCTGGGGCCCATTGCTCGAGTTGCGCGGGATGAGGCGCACAGACAGAACACCTCACGGAGCAGCTTCAGGAGTGTCCTGACTCTTTAGGGCATGCAGATGCAGGGGACCACTAGTGAGCAGCGGGTCCGCCTGTTCGCCTTGTCCCTGATTTCTAGTACCATTTCTGCCGACAGGAGGAGCTGCTGCCACCTTCGTTTTCTCCCATCCCTGCGCGAGCTGCACAAGATCGGGGAGTACATCTAGGCGAGCATGGGGTATGCTGATGTCATTCTTGGCCTTAGGTAGGGGAGCCGCCAGGAGGCGGATGCTTTGACGAAGGTCTCTGCTTCAGGCGTCTGGCGCATTGTAGAGGTATGCTTCGATTTCCATTGTTGTTCGGGATCTAAACTTATTTCCCTTACTGATGTTTCTCATTATTTGCAGACCTGGCTCTTTAAGTACTTCCCTTCTCTAGCTCCTAAGTGCCATGGAGCTAAAGTTGTCCCCGTGGCTGCCTCCTGGTCTGGCCGTGACTTGGGCCTGTTGAGGTCTCCTGCTCTCGTTCGTCAGCTGATCTCTGAGGTACATTTTCCCTTTTATGGTGTTTCGTCCTTTGTTGATACATATCGTTGCTTGCTAACCCTTCACCGTCTTTCAGGGCCCCGAGGTTCAGTACCGTCCTTAGCACAGGTTGACGGTGGATGGTCTAGCGCCTATGTTGTTTGGCCAGCGGACGACCTTCCAGGGTACCTTGTATGTTGTTTGGTACCTTGGAGAACGAGTCGCTCGTCAGCACAAGCTGGACTTTTCTCGTGGTCCCTCGAGATCCTCCTGTGTCGATCATCGACCAAGACGTGGTGTTGACCTATCTGAGGTCAAATGCGCCCATGTCTTTTGACTTTTGATGGCAAAAATGGCGTGGAACAATAGCAAAGATGGAGAGAATATTGTTGATTGAATTTTGATGGCAAGCTTATAAGATGGCAAATAGCAAAAAAAATGAGTTATAAGCCTTACTAACCCTCCTATATATAGAGGTTAGTTAAGGTGTGAACACAAGGCAAGTGGCAAATCCTTGCCATGCATAAGGGAAAACTGGCCAAAGGGGGTAACATGGGCCAAATTGGGCTTTCGTAAACAATTGGGCTAATTTACAACAATTACATGATAAATCATGCTTAAATCGATTTAGCCCACACTATTAAATAATTAATTAGAAAATTAAATAACAAAATTCTAATTAATTAAATAATAATTAAAATAAATAATAATAATTCAAAATAAAATAATTTCGAATTAAATCAAAATTATTCACATAAAATAAAATAAATAGTTCAAAAATAAATTTGAACCATACATAACAACACATACATACACATAAATAACCGGCAAAAATACCAATAAAATCAGGGCCATTACAACCTCCCCTCCTTAAAGAAATTTCGTCCCGAAATTTCAAGGTGTAGGAGATCGCTCCCCTTCGAACAACTCCGGGTACTTTTGCCTCATGGACGCCTTCGTCTCCCAAGTCGCCTCCTCATGGTGTTGATTTTTCCACAACACCTTGACGAGCTGGACCTGCTTACGCCGAAGGGTCCTCACTTCCCGGTCCAAGATCTGGACGGGTCGCTCCTCGTAGGTCAGATTCGGCTCAATCATGGCCGAGTCCGCGGTAATTACGTGGGTAGGATCATGTACATATTTCCTTAGCTGGGAAACATGGAATACGTCATGTACATTAGCCAAACTAGGTGGTAATGCCAATCGATAAGCCACCTCCCCAACTCGTTCCAGTATCTCGTATGGTCCCACATATTTCGGTCGGAGTTTCCCCTTCTGACCGAAGCGTGCCACTCCTTTGAATGGTGAAACCTTAAGCAAGACTTTGTCACCTACCTCGACAGCCAGCGGTCTATGTCGATTATCGGTGTAGGATTTCTGACGACTCTGAGCGGCCTGCATCTTAGACCGGATGACTCGGACCTTCTCGATAGTATCGCGTACCATCTCGGGTCCTATAGCCACGGAATCGCTAATATCGTTCCAACATATCGGACTCCGACACTTCCTGCCATACAAGGCCTCGTACGGAGCCATCTCGATGCTGGAATGATAGTTGTTGTTATAGGAGAATAAAACAGAGCATGCGTACCCAGGACTGGTGGTACTCCAGAGTACACGCACGTAGCATATCCTCCAAAGTCTGGATGGTCCTCTCAGTCTGACCATCAGTCGCCGCGTGGAAAGCGGTGCTCAACCTCAGCTTCGTCCCAAAGGCTTCCTGCACTGATTTCCAGAAGCGAGATAGAAACCTCGGATCCCGATCAGAAACAATCTCCCTCGGAACTCCATGAAGTCGGATAATGTCCTGAGTGTACGCCTCTGCTAGACGCTCCATAGACCAGGTCATCTTCATCGGAATGAATCTAGCGACCTTAGTTAACCTATCCACTATGACCCAAATAGCATTTAAGCCATTACAAGTGGGGAAGCTCACTACGAAGTCCATAGATACCGACTCGAATTTCCAGGTCGGAATAGGTAGTGGCTGCAACAGACCTCCTGGTCTCTGATGCTCAATTTTGACCTTCTGACAGATCAAACACCGAGCTACGAATTCTGCTACATCCCTCTTCATCTTAGGCCACCAGAACTGGCCCTTAAGATCCTGGTATAACTTGTTACCACCGGGATGGACAAAGTAGGGCGAGTTATGCGCCTTAGACATGATTCTGTTCCTAAGATCAGAACAGTCCAGTACACACCACCTCCCTCTAAATCGCATGCTATCGTCGGAAGAGATCTCGAAACCTACGGCTTTGCCTTGCCGCAAGGCCTCTCGAATCCTAGCTAACTATGGGTCGTTCTGCTGACCCTCGCGCATCTCCTGAATTAAATCAGGTTCGGCACTCATAGATGTCAGACGAAGTCTGACGGAACCACGGCTTCTACTGAAGCTCAAGCGATGCTTACGACTTAGTGCATCAGCGACTAAGTTCGCCTTACCCTCGCAATAGTTAAGCGTCAGGTCGTAGTCCTTAATAAGCTCAAGCCATCGTCTGTACCTCATATTGAGGTCTTTCTGAGTAAAGATGTACTTGAGGCTCTTGTGATCCGTGAATACTCTACACGAACCACCATAGAGATAGTGCCTCCAGATCTTAAGCGCGAAAACCACGGCTGCTAACTTCAAGTCATGCGTAGGATAGTTACGCTCGTGCACCTTCAGTTGTCTCGATGCGTAAGCGATGACTTTCCCACCTTGCATGAGCACACACCCTAGGCCACTCTTCGAAGCATCACTATAGACCTCGAAGTCTTCCTCATCGTTCGGAAGGGTAAGAATCGGAGCAGAGACTAATCTCTGTTTCAACTGCTGAAATGCTTGCTCGCAAGCCTCCGTCCAAACGAATCGGACCTCCTTCTGTAGGAGACTAGACATCGGCCTAGTAATCTTGGAGAAGTCCTGGACAAATCGTCGATAGTATCCGGCCAAACCCAGAAAACTACGAACCTCTGCCACATTTCTCGGGCTACTCCAATCAACTACGGCCTTAGCCGGGTCTACCATAACGCCGTCCTTACTAATTACATGACCTAGAAATGCTACTTCGCGAAGCCAGAACTCACACTTGGAGAGTTTCGCGAACCACCTATGACTACGCAATATCTCAAGAACCATCCGGAGATGTTCCGAATGCTCAGACTCATCCCTCGAATAGACTAAGATATCGTCTATAAATACTACGACGCACTTGTCGAGTAAGTGATGAAACGTCCGGTTCATCTGGTCCATGAACACGGCAGGCGCATTAGTGAGGCCAAAGGGCATCACCTTAAACTCGTAGTGGCCGTATCTAGTACGAAAAGCTGTTTTCGGGATGTCTTCTTTCTTGACTGGAATCTGATGATACCCAGATCGAAGATCAATCTTCGAAAACACTCCTGCTCCTCGAAGCTGATCGAACAGGTCCTCTATTCTAGGCAACGGGTACTTATTCTTGATAGTTACCCGGTTCAGCTCTCGGTAGTCTATGCACAGACGCACACTACCATCTTTCTTCTTCACGAAGAGCACAGGTGCTCCCCATGGAGAAACGCTTGGCCTAATGAAGCCCATGTCGATCAAGTCTTGGAGTTGCGTTTTTAACTCTTGCAACTCTGATGGTGCCATCCGGTATGGTGCCTTTGAGATCGGCGCTGTCCCGGGTGCTAAGTCGATATGGAACTCGACGTCGCGCTCAGGTGGAACCCCTGGTAGCTCATCAGGAAATACGTCTCTGAAATCCCTCGCTACAGGTATATCTTCTAATAGATAGATGCTCCTCGGTCAAGTCCCTTACCTGACATAGGTACACCATATCGCCCTTTCGGCGATGCTTCCTCATCTTCAAGGCTGAGATGACCTTTACTCCTTTCTTGAGAATGAATCCGGAGTAGGTAACTCTGTTGCGCTGAAGTCCTCGGAATGTCACTGACTGATCTCGGCAACGAATGATCGCTCGATACCTTGATAGCCAGTCCATACCAAGTATTACGTCGAACTCCATCAGCGGGAACTCCTTCAGATCAGCCGTCACTCGCTCACCAGCTATCACGATAGGCACTCCCTGGAACTCTCGCTGACAAGTAAACTCCTCTCCGGAAGGGAGAGTTATAACTGAACTAACAGGAAGGCTGCCACGAAGATTAATCCTCGAGGCAAAACTACTGGCTACAAAAGAGACAGTAGCACCAGAATCAAATAACACAAAAGCAAACACACCAGAAACAAGAAATCTACCTGATACGACGTCAGGCTGAACCTCGGCCTCCGCCTCGGTCATACAGTAGAATCGGTTCTTCACCGGAGTCTTCGTTGATGCTGGAAGCTGCTTCACCTCAGTGTCTGGCTTCTTCTGGGGGCATACTGACGACTTATGGCCCTCTTTCCCGCATATGAAGCACGTAATGGGCGAACCATCACACCGCTTCCCTGGATGGAAGTCTCGGCCACATCCTCTGCACTTCGAGCCATCTGATCCCTTCTGCGAACTCGTGGTCGGAGGGGTACTGCTAAGAGCACTAAATTGGGGCTTCTTAAACGAAGCTGTCGTCGTCGGAACCGGAGCTCTCTTCTTGCTCGCTTTCTCCTCGGTCGTCGATGCCTGAATCTCGAGTGCTACCTCGTAGGCCCGCTGAAATGTCGTCGCTCCACTACTAATCACGTGAACGTGAATCTTCGGATCCAGCTTCTTGATGTAGCGCTTGACCCGATCCTTCTCTGACGGAACCACAGACGTAGCGAACCTCGATAACTCCGTAAATCTATCGGTATACGCCTGCACGGACATCTTACCCTGTGTAAGAGTAAGAAACTCCTCCTTCTTCTGCCACCGCAACTCGTCGGGGTAGTAACGCTCTTGGATCTTATCGACGAACTCGATCCACGACATCGAATGTAACGGCATGCATGCGTCCTTCGCTAACGTCCACCAGTTATCGGCCTCTCCACGTAGGTAATAAGCGGCGATCTGCACCTTCTCGTGCTCGGGGCAAAACGTCGCGTCGAAGAGCTCCCCATCTCGCGGATCCAGCTCTCCAAAATGGTAGGGTCGGTAACCCCATTGTAAGTCGGAGGTCGATGACGAGCGATACGATCGAACGTCGACTGCGTACTCGGCGTAGAACGACTATGCTGCGCTAACGTGAGGATCGCCTCCTCGAGTGCCCGCAACCTCTGTCGTCCACCACTCATTCGGCGAGGTGTAGACATGCTGCAATGCATCACAACAAAGAGATATACCAACAAAAATGTTAGTCACATAACCACACATCAATCAAAGTACTCGACAGAAAGGAAAAGAAATAGGAAAGATTCTATCCCGGTCTTCCTACCCAACTCTTCTCCCTTTACTTAACTTAAATTTTGGTTTATCACTCGGGAATAATAAAGCTCTCAACTCCCGGGTATAACTCAAAATCCTAAAACTTCATTTTAACCTATTCGGCTCTGATACCAACTGTGACGACCCGACTCGCTTAAACCGGCGCAGAAGAAACCGACGAGTCGAATAGTCAGAACTAACAAACTAAAATACTAAAAATTCAAACCAAAACCTCAAAAGATTATATAACTACTCCAAAAGTACAATTACCCACAAGTTTGTACACAAGACTATATCCCAAAGTTATACACTATCACCAAGAATAAAGTCTCCAAAAATAAACTGTACATTAAAAAATATTACATAAGTACCGAACCATAGTCCCACACTAACACAACTATGCAATAGTACTAAAGAAACTATACAACTTCGGCGCTCGCCCAACCCAAAGCTAAGCAAGAACCTCATCATCAGAATTAACTGAAAAAGGTACAACAGTCCACAGTCAGTGGCGAGTAACATAACAGTCCCACCCTAACGGGGATACACATAATCATAGCATAAATCAAACAAGAACACACAAGAAAAATGCGAATCAAACTAATAATCAAACTTGACTCTACTAACTTAATTAATTAACTCGGGCGCAATCATTTGTATACTAAACCGGACTACGCACGTACGAACGCATCTTACGAGAACGAATTTCCCAACTATGCCAGAATTGAGAATCTTACTCCCAACCCCATGAAACCAATCTTACTGGAAATCCATATCCGTAGACGACATAGTGGTAATCACTATCCCAATATCGCTGTTAGGGTAGGGGCAATGTCTTAACCCACAAAAAAAGAATCTTACTCTAAGTTTAGGGCGTCTAGCAACAAAATCAAGAAATTCTTTAATCTTTAATTCCGAAGTTTACATTCTTAGTTAGTTCTTAAGTTGCATCTTACGCCTTGACTTAAGAAATAACATGCAAACCAACCAAACATATCAATCTTGGACTTTTCTTTAACTTTCTTTAAATCAAGACACACTTACTTAACTTAAAGACTCACTTTCTCTAAATCCCAAGACTCCAAAACAAATCATAAAGAACCTTTAAAGAACCAATCAAGACTTTAAAGAAACCATCAAGAACTCTTTCAAGATCCAAGATCTTCAACCAAGAACTCAATCAAGATTCAAGAACTTCAACTAAGAACTCATTCAAGAATCAAGAACTCATCCAAACATCAAAAATCATCAAAAATACACGCATCTTTTAGTCACTTCAAACATGAAATCCGTTAACTTTCAAACATCGAAATTCTACAAAACTTGAACATAATTATCATAAAACTTAATCAAACCTTTTAAATCATGAAATCATCATTTTAAAACCATAAAACCATCATAAAACCATTTAACAATCAGATTATATTCACACAAGAAAATCATGTCCAAACTTCACAATTAAACCCAAACACGTATTTAATCTATACTATAATCATAGTATACCAATTAAGTTGAGAAAGTATGTTACCTTTTTGAAGATTAACACACCAATTCAACACAAGAAGCTGCCCAGAAATTGAGCCACACGGACCACACGCACGGCTGTCACACGGCCTGCTTGTACACGACCCCAGCTACTGCACGGCCACCACCGCACGGCTGCTGCACGGCTGGTGCCCGGTCACGGCTTCTGCACGGCTGCACCGCCACGCACACACGGCCCTCACTCGAACACGAACACGCACCCAAAACCAACCCGAACTAATGATCTTGAATAAAATGATTGGGTTTTAGATTGTGTTTTAGTACTTAAAGATCAATTGAAGTTGAATCTTTAAGTTTGGGATTAGAAAGATTGATGAACCAATTAATGGTTTATAGCCAAAAATGGCGTGGAACAATAGCAAAGATGGAGAGAATATTGTTGATTGAATTTTGATGGCAAGCTTATAAGATGGCAAATAGCAAAAAAAATGAGTTATAAGCCTTACTAACCCTCCTATATATAGAGGTTAGTTAAGGTGTGAACACAAGGCAAGTGGCAAATCCTTGCCATACATAAGGGAAAACCGGCCAAAGGGGGTAACATGGGCCAAATTGGGCTTTCGTAAACAATTGGGCTAATTTACAACAATTACATGATAAATCATGCTTAAATCGATTTAGCCCACACTATTAAATAATTAATTAGAAAATTAAATAACAAAATTCTAATTAATTAAATAATAATTAAAATAAATAATAATAATTCCAAATAAAATAATTTCGAATTAAATCAAAATTATTCACATAAAATAAAATAAATAGTTCAAAAATAAATTTGAACCATACATAACAACACATACATACACATAAATAACCGGCAAAAATACCAATAAAATCAGGGCCATTACAATATTAGTACCTACAAAATAAACTAAGTGAGTTAGAGATTTAATGCACAAGTAAATGTAAAATATCAATGGCCACTTTATAATTAAAATAAGATTAAAGGTACCTAAACCGGTCGTCCAAAATTATCTTACTTTAATGTGATTGCAAATACGTTTTCTCTTTATTAATCATGCAATAAAAGTGGTGATAAAATAGGATAAATATGCATTAAATATAACAATATACAACATACATATAATACACACGTCAATCTTCTATGCGTCTACATTATGATCAATTGAAATAATAAAGTAAAATACTTAGGCTGATTCCGCCGCGCCCTTTCTTTACACAATTAATAAACGTGTCAGTATGTGTAATAAAATTATAATCAAATTAAAATAAATCAAAATAAATCAACTAATTAAAAGAGAAGAGAAAGAATTGATTTTGGCCAAGCCCTCAAAAGTTATTTCAACCTTTCACGCTTTGGACGAAGGTAATAACCGTGCGTAGTATTCAAAGATCTTAAATTATGTTTGAGAATCGTGTTTGAATGTGCTTAGGGCTTAGAATGTGTTTTGGAGTATGAAAATCAAGGTATTAGGCTCAATCAATTGGTATTCTGTCCCCGCTCGGCAGGTAAAACAGGCTGGGTATTTATAGGGAAGCAAGGAAAGTCCTCAGAAAACAGAAGGAATCCACGCGCCAGAATTAGAAGCAGCGCGCCATAAAATCCAGTCGCGCGCCCAGCGCGCAACAACTTTGTCCAGCGCAGGAATCTGTCACGTGTCAGACGCTGATAGGCGCGCCCAACTACTGTGACGCGCATTCAGCGCGCAACTAGGTTTATCGACACGCGCGTCCTTTCCCAGGCGCGTGAGATAGCTTGGGCTCTAATCAATTTCCTTAATGTAATTACGAAACTTCCGGGTAATTTCATGGTGATTCCGTTTATTTTCATAGTTGATCCAATGTTTCCATAATCTTAGGAAAATTCCCATAATCAAGGTTAAGGGTTTAATCAAGGTCTTATTTATGGTAAGGCTGTAAATAATTAATAAATGGGTCTAAATAATTATTTGGGCTCATTATTAATTATTTTGGGTTGGGTTATTTGGGTTGGATCAAAAAGAAGGCTTAAGGACTCAAAAGGTGGGTAAAAGGTTGGGCTAAAACACAATTTAATTTCTAATCCTACCACGCACTCCACAGGTCGTGAAATTGTTCTTCATCACTGGGCTTGGTTTTGGGGAGACACATATAGGTGTCTACAGAAGCCCCCACTTTGACTGAGTTTGCAGGAACGTAAGTTTCGAAAATGATAGTCAAAGTATTCGAATGCGACGGAGGAAGGTCTAGAATGTTCTGCGCTTCCAGACCAATCTTTTCAACACCGATACCTGCAGAAAACATTAGTTTAAAACCACAGATAAAGGAAAAGGATAGAGAAATGCGTATCTGTATCCTTGCTCAGCTGCTCAATCTAGAAGGTGTAAGTTTGCCATATCAATGATGTTCAAAAGGGAGTGTGAACGCATCTCTTCACAGGAGCTCAAGGGTGCGGCGTGAACACATCTCTTCACAGGAGCTCAAAAGGGTGTGAACGCATCTCTTCACGGGAGCTCAAGGTGGCTGTGAACACGTCTCTTCACGGGAGCTCAAGGGGGTTGTGAACACATCTCTTCACGGGGAGCTCAAGGTGTTGGAATAAAAACTGGTAAAATAAATGAATGGTTTATCTGGAAAGATCGTGGCGTGATGTGATCACTGCCCTAAAGCTGAAATTGCCCCGCTACAACACACGGACTCATGGCAACCAACCTCCGGGGATATACGATCACTATTTCACCGGTGTCGACAGGGAAATAGGTTGAGAACGTCTTGAATATTACCTAGAAGAAGATGATTAGTGAAGTGTTTATCTTTGTAGGAATAAGTAATGAGAGAGGTGATAAAAGGTGAATATCTTTTTCTGTGTCCCTTTACTGGAATAAAGAAACCGTTTTTTATAGGACACTTCACCTAACAATTTCCAAACCCAACATTGAATAAGTGGGGTAACATGCCATAAAAATAAGGAAGAAAAAGTCAATAAAAAAGTTAGTGGAGGGAATTAGTCAAAAGGAATAAATAATCCTTGACCCAAAATAATAATTAATTAATTTCCCAATTTCTTTTGAAGCAAATATAATAGTTTTATATATAAACTCCAACAATCCCCCACATGATTCAAAAGAAGTTAGTTAGGAAAGAAATAATCTTCAAAGGAAATTCTGGGTAATAGATACTTAGTTTCGAAGCACCAATGTCTAATAGACTTGAATTGATACTCAGTGCATACAATCGTATCTTACTATCGTGAGCGGTAGATTACTCTTTGAACCTTTCACGGGGTTCGTAAGATGCAATAGCGCACTCAACTTTTCTCAAATCAAGAAGCGTTCTCGCGATTTGTAATATATCGATGCCCCACACATTGCCTGGATTCTCGTGAATGCTCTAGAAAGTCTAAGCCTTTGGACTCTCATAGGGGATTGGGCGTAACCCCCACATTCATATAGATAAGTCCATCAAGTTTGTGCTGCCACAAACCACCTCAAAAAGGAGGCTATGAACTTATTAAGAACCGAATGCTCAACCTTACTCATAACAGCATATATATAAAAAGAAATACTACATCACTAAGAAATTAATTTATTACTAGGAATGGTAGTAGTATCCAACAACTAGAGTTCTTTTGTGACTTCGTTTGACCCTTGAACTTAGAAAATTTATTCTAAGTGGGTATCCATCACAATTCACTCCCTCATAGACTTTAAACCCATTCCTTGTGCTGACTCCAACACCATTTTTGTACATAGGCCTTTTGTGAGAGAATTTGCATTATTCTTCTCAAATTTTACATACTCATGTGACATCACATTATTTCTGATCAGATTTCTAACATATATTCAAGCACAATGCTACTTGATTAACATGATCTTACTATGACCTCATTTTCCATAGTAAATCGTCTAACATAATTTGATTTGCAGTTAATTTTTTTTTACCACATACGATCACCCAATAGGAGTCTCAAACCCCCACAGTTCAATCTTATTCATGGCATCTTGTGAACACATTCCTGACTAAACAAGGAAACTCCATACATTACCACATCAACATGGGTGTACAATCAAACTGCATAAAATATCAAGTCAAGGCCAAACAAAATATTATATCTTCAATTACTTTAGCATAAATTCTTTGACATATAATTTCACCACAGTTTATCGGCAAGCTTAAGACAAACTGAATATAAATCTCATATTTATATATTAACTTTCTAAATAATTCTATAATACTATGTTTAAACGTAACATAAATATATGTTAACTCTTTCAACATGATAGTCAAGTTTGCCACAAAGTATTACCACAAATGAGATTCAAATTAGGGGCACTTTACCAACTCATTATTTGGGCTTATTAGGCCACCATAAAGCACATACATTATCCCATCTCAAACTTCCAACTCGGCTTAAAAAAAAAAAAAATTCCTTCCATCAACAAACGAGTGTGGACATATCAAAATTGATCATCAATGACATATAAACACCATTGATGCCAATAATATAAAAACAACAAAGAAAAGTCAATGCCACCATCATAAGCCAAGAAATAAATTAGTTGGTACAACAAAATTGATCAAAATTTATAACTAAGGTGTCATCAAAGGGTCATAAAAAAGACTTCTCAAGTCCACTCACAAAGTCTATATACTTCCTCTACAAGATTACCACCCGGAAATGCCTTCTACACATCCACTTGATACATAATCAAGACAATAATCTAGGAGCATGGTCAAGCCCGTTACGTTTGGGATCATTGTTCAGTATATTGATGAAGCCTTTGTATTGGGCTACAGTAGGAAGATGGCAGTTAGCTAGGTCTTGGACTTGTTCAAACTGATAGTTGGGAAATCTGTTAGTTGCATGTGCCATATAATTAGGAGTAGTCTGTTTCTCCTATTTTGGAATACAATATAATTGTACTAGAGCAACTAAAACCTAGATACTGTTAGAACTATGACTATTTCCAGTTCTTATCAGTCCACTTATTGTAACACGCCCCTAATATAATATTGTGGAAATAGTTGCCCCAAGCATTATGAAAAGCAGGTTTATGATTGTTACTCAAGGGGCATGAAAAACAATAATGCTAATACTCATATTACACTACTTTTCATTATTATTAATTAACAACATAGCAGCAGCACATGTAATTGCAAGGTCAACATTTTCTTTTAGACGCACCACTATATTGTAGTGTAAAAACTTAATTCATGTATACTTTATAAACATTAGAAAAACTTGGATTAAGTGATTCACTGCCTCTAACAAGTCTAAATCTTTTAATTGTCAAGTATCATCTTTAATTGACAATAATATTGTAAAATTATACATCATAAATCCTTTGTATTAAAATACATAATCCTTGTCTAATATTAATATACAAAATATATCCATTAGGAAATAATAATTCACAACCTTAATGAGGTTGTCACTATTCAAATGATTTGAATAGAATACACGAACAATTATAGAAACAAATTAATAATTCTATTATACCATAGATTACATCAATAATTAAATTGAACTATGACATGATTAAATAAATTACATAATCCTCTAAACCCAAGGATTATAACCTTCATGATTAATTAATTGCAGTATTAACCATGCAATATTTTCATATACATATATATCTGGTCTTTTATCATGAATTTCAATTCATCCTTATTGTTCTATTAGACCATAGAATTGAATAATAACTTTAACCAAATTAATCATTTCTATATGTCGTTTGTCATTAACAACCACTAACATGAGAATCATAATTAATTAGATAAAATAATCTAACAAAATATTTTGTTATACACAATTGTTTAAGCTAAATAAATAATCAACTCAAAGAAACTTATAAAAATTTTCATATGCTCGACCACATAAATATTTTGATTGGTTGTTAAAAATTAGTAATACTACAAAATATATATTATCACTATGTCAGATCACAATACGTTGATCAAAATTATATCGAAATACAACTCATAATCCTTTATAACCATGAGATTATAATTTTATGATTAATTTAATTACTGCAATATATCATACAATATCCACACATTAGTGGATTTCATTGTAATCCTTTTATTCTATTAAGTCATAGAATATTAACTTTAAACAAATTAATCATTAATTCATGTCAACCACTCCTTTATAACAAGAAGACCAAGTAAAGATAAATAAATGTAACTTTACTTATACCAATCATTTACAGGAGAATTATATTTAACTACACAAGACAATGATAATTGTTTAAACTAGTTCAAATATAATCAGAGGTCACTTATCAAATAAAACTGAAGCCATATTCCAATAGTTTGCAGCAATGGAACAAATTACGGCAACCAAAATAAATAAATAAATAAATAAATAATTAAAAAAAATTACCTGGCAACCATAAGAGGTAACCAACAACCATAACGTGGAGATGCAGGTTAGAATACTAACCGCATAACCGGCATAATAACCTTACAAAAAGGGATTAGTTGCCAAACATGACTAAGTAAACAACCACTAAGCGATAATCATGCATGACTGCCACAATAACACTCAGCGACCGTAAAATTAACCGACACAAAGTTAACAAAATTAAACCATTCTTTAGTTAAATTATAACATCCAAATGAGCAATCGTCGGATCGTCTCCAATTTGTATTACCTTTGACAAATTTTTATGAATACAACATAATAAATTTAACCGTCAAAATTACAAATCTCATATTATCATTTTACATTAACAATATCTATTTCATGAACAATGAAATTTGTTCATCCATTAACAATGTTAATTTACATGATCTTTAGCCGACCATCGTGATTTTTACCAATCATTTTTAATGGCAAATAAACATGGCAAATCATCTTATTTTAATTATCAAGAGATCATCAATCAACCTTGATGTTATCATGTCTAAAGAATATCCATCATAAGAACAATTAATAATAAAACATATTAAAACAGAAATTCTTACATAGCCCTTTGTGCAGCATCTACCAATTATTACCAAAACTTCCCTTAGGAACAAGTTATGCGGAATCAACTCAAACAATCATAAAAATTAAATCTTGATTTGAGCAAATTAAAGCAACGAGCAATATAATGGCAAAATAAAGTGAGATTCAAGGGCATTGAATTTTACGGAAAGATGATCCAGAGATTTGAGACCATTTCTTTTTTTAAAAATAAATTATGAAATCAGAATATAGTAATTTATGAAATCAACTATAAACAAAAATTTCAGCTTTAGAATGTTGGAATAAAAACTGGTAAAATAAATGAATGACTTATCTGGAAAGATCGTGGCGTGATGTGATCACTGCCCTAAAGCTGAAATTGCCCCGCTACAACACACGGACTTATGGCAACCAACCTCCAGGGATACACGATCACTATTTCACCGGTGTCGACAGGGAAATAGGTTGAGAACGTCTTGAATATTACCCAGAAGAAGATGATTAGTGAAGTGTTTATCTTTGTAGGAATATGTAATGAGAGAGGTGATAAAAGGTGAATATCTTTTTCTGTGTCCCTTTACTGGAATAAAGAAACCGTTTTTTATAAGACACTTCACCTAACAATTTCCAAACCCATCATTGAATAAGTGGGGTAACATGCCATAAAAATAAGGAAGAAAAAGTCAATAAAAAAGTTAGTGGAGGGAATTAGTCAAAAGGAATAAATAATCCTTGACCCAAAATAATAATTAATTAATTTCCCAATTTCTTTTGAAGCAAATATAATAGTTTTATATATAAACTCCAACACAAGGTGCGGTGTGAACACGTCTCTTCACGGGAGCTCAAGGGGGTTGTGAACACGTCTCTTCACGGGGAGCTCAGGGTACGGTGTGAACACGTCTCTTCATGGGAGCTCAAGGGGATTGTGAACACGTCTCTTCACGGGGAGCTCAAGGTGCGGTGTGAACACGTCTCTTCACAGGGAGCTCAAGGGTGCGGTGTGAACACGTCTCTTCACAGGGAGCTCAAGGGTGCGGTGTGAACACGTCTCTTCACGGGAGCTCAAGGGGGTTGTGAACACGTCTCTTCACGGGGAGCTCAAGGGTGCGGTGTGAACACGTCTCTTCACAGGGAGCTCAAATGTACCTGGGACCTGTGAAACAAAGTTTGCCAAAGGACCCCTAGGGACTCATGTGATGACTCAAAAAGTTCATGACTTGACTCATAACTCAAAGTGTGACTTGATGTGCATAGTGCTCGTGCAATGATAACTCAATGTGATTGTGTGTGATGAGTATGGTGCTTGTGAAACTCAATTGTGATGTTGTGTATGACTCAAATTGCAATGCTTGTGTAAATGTGTAATGACTCAAAATGATAATTGCGTTGTGCAACAACTCAATGTGTGGTGCTATGCTTGACTCGAAGTGCGAAATGACTCAAAAATCAAAAAAAATTCCGTCATTTTTTGTGGAGGAGATACCTGTAACGCACCAACTTTTCCAGGCGCTACTGGACCTTACTCAACTCGTAAACCGTTAGCAGCGGAAGTAAAACAGACTCAAAATCTGTGGGTTATGGGCCCACACATAAAAATAATACTCCTTAACGATTAACATTCCTTTACATGATACAACTTCCAGGGTACCAAACTGAAATAAATACAATCTATCTCCCGATAATAAGCTCCTCAAAATACACCTGCTCATAATTCCATAATTCCTCAGTGGAATACATGCCAATAACCGTCTTTCCTTTCACTAAATCCAGCTCCATCACCATACCTGTACTAGTTCATAAAAATAGAAAACAGGAAAAATACATGAAAATTCCAAAAATGAGTGGAAAGCTCAGTAACATTACTCTAGCCCGTAAAAAAACGGTTTTACTTTCAAAATCATTTGGATACAAGTCATAAATATATAATTGTTCATAAATAATTTAATATTATTATCTTAAAATATGTGTCGGCAAGGATCATTCCCTTTACATGGGACTATGTGTAAGTACATGTTTTGGACAGAACAAGACATAACATAACTTTCATTCGTATGGGATTATAATTCCCCTTTCATAACATAATTTCCTCCACCTGTAACTTATCAATTTACCAAGTTCAGTTCCTTTTCCATTGCCGACAAAAGCAACATCGTACCGTATAAAATCATTCATTTAGCTATTAAAATAAGGAGAAAAGAACATAATTAAATATGTAATAAAAACTTCATTTCCATAATCATCCATTCATAACCTTTTAATTAACAGGCCGGTCGCTGGCAAGTATAACGAACAGGAGTGGAACGTCTTCCACTTGGGCCAGTGCCCATAACATAAGAGCAGATGCTCATATAATCGGGCCAGTGCCCCAGGATAAACAGGATACTTCCAGACGGACCAGGTCTTTCACTTTTATTTATCATGTTGTGTAACTTTTACATAGATCATTCTTAAAGTGATAACATAGTACTTTTCTTAGATCCAATGATATATAAAACATCGTTTTCTCATAAAACCATTTCAGGAAAATATTTTAGATAAATCTTGCACATCTTAAAATATATAAATAAAAGACATAAAAGTAACATTGTAAATTAGTAATAGATCTTTATAAAATATCATATATCGTTCCATTTGCAGATAAAATACTTTAAAGAGACATAATATCAAATATATACGAGCATACGAAAGTGCTAGACATAAATATTACCTCATCCGATCATCAAAATGATCACCTCACTTATGATCCAACAATAACCATCATCTGAACTATCAGCCTCCGTCATTAGTACCTTCTTTCGATCCCTCTCAATAATACCCAAGTTGATAAATACGCATTAGTGATTTATTCATTTAATACCTTTCATAAAACAAATATAAAACAATTTAATTTCTAATCCTACCACGCACTCCGTAGGTCGTGAAATTGTTCTTCATCACTGGGCTTGGTTTTGGGGAGACACATATAGTTGCCTACAGTCTTCTATAAGTGGATGGATGGGTTGAATAGGTTGTGTTTGTGGATGTGGCTGTGTTTGTTGTGTTTCAGGTTGTTGTATACACCCGGATCTAGTGACGATGTTTATGGGCTCTTCATCATCCCATATGTCATTGAAGTCGTCATCATTATTAGGTGCACCTATCAAATATTTGAGGTATACATCATTATCGTTGTCACCCCATACTCCGTTTATGATAGGCTCGCACTCGCTCATGGTAGGCTCACATCCAATAGTGAACCTTTTGGGTTTTCTATCGACTGGCAGCTTTCCCTCTTTCATGAGGTTATTGATGAGTATTTTGAACCTGTAGCAAGAATCCAAGTCATGTCCCCGGTACTGATGGTATCTGTAGTAGAGGTGTGCCCTTACTTGGGGTGGTCTAAACTAATTGACTGGGGGTGTAAGTGGTTTAATTTCCTCTATTGCTAAAAGCATGTCAAAGAGTTCAATATAACCAAACGCTTTTGAGGGGACAACTCTCTTTTGGTCTAGCTTCTCTTGTATCTCCTTTATGTCTTGTTTAAGAGCCTTTTCATTTTCATAATGCTGACATTCTATGCGTACCATTTCCCGGTTTATAAAGTTCAGTTGAGTAGTAATACTTTGAAGTGATCTATTCAAATCTTTGAGATCGAGAGCCTTGAATGACTTGTTTAGTTCCTTGAATGCCTCATATAGTGTTGGTTCGGATTCATTTGGCGCATTGAAGAATTCTTCATCTCCATCTTCGATGTGGCAAACTAATGGTTCATAGATTGTGGGGATTTTTTAATGTGGAATGGGTTCATTTACTGGGGTGATGAGAATGGAAGGGTCAAAGTTTTGGTTATCAAGGGTGAATGCGAGGGTGTCATTTAGTGGTGAGATGTTGACATTTGGCTTTTTGCTGGCGAGGGGTACAGGTATTTTGTTGGCATCAATAAGGTTCTAAATTTCATGTTTTAGGCTCCAACAATTGTTTGTAGGGTGACCCTTTCCCCTGTGATATTTGCAGTAAGAATTTTCATCCCACTTAGGTCCCCTCTTCTCAGCAGGTGGATCCTCTATGGGTTCTATTGGAGTGACCAATCCCCTTGCGTGGAGTCGATCGAAAGCAGCATCATAGGACATTCCAAGTGGAGTGAAGACTCTCCTTTGTTCCCTGCGTGGTCGTTGACTTTTTACTGCCCGCACATCACTATTGTTGTTGTTGTTGGCATAGGTGTTTGAATATGTAGGTTTAGTACAAGAGGTTGGGTTCTCATTTTTCTTCCCTTTCCAGTTGTTGTTATTGTTGCTAGTGTTTGCAGGCTTTTTGGAAAGGTAGTCTTCAATGTCTACACCCACATTGTATATCGATCTAAAAGTGGTGTGGCCGGCAAACCTCATGTGCTGCTGGTAGTCATCTTGCAGGTTGTCAATGAATTTCTTCACGGACTCTTTTTCAGATGGAGGCTTTACCATATTAGCCATAGCAACGTTCCACCTTCCGTAGAACTCGGTGAATCCTTTGTTCTTTTTCTATTTCAGGAGAGTAAGCTCCCTGAAGTCGTGTTCTTGTGGAATGTTTCGCTCATATCTATCGGTGAAAAGCTTGACAATCCCTTCCCATGTTGCAGTAAGCTTTGGTTCTTGATCAAAGAACCATAGTTGAGGTGTGTGTTCAAGGGAGATGGGAAATAGAGTAGGGAATAGCTGCCTGTCGAGTCTTTTGATGGTCATGATGGTTTCGAAAGCAGCTAAGTGGGTCAGTGGATTATCAATAGCTTTGAACTTTGGGAGATCATTGGTGTTGAATTTGTCTGGAGAACGGCTAAGTCAATGGAGATGTCTCTTCGAACTTTTTGGTATTGTTGACATCGCATTTAGTCCCATGTCCCGTGGAAAAGGTTCAATGATGATAACATACGCTCATTTCTCCGGAAAAATGCACACTTGAGTATACATGGACAACACTAGGCCTAATTTAATTTTCCAAGTATTCTAAGCCCAAAATAAATAAAAAATAAAAAAGGTTGTTTTCCAAAGTCCGATCCATTTTGTAAGAAAAATCTTTTTAAAAAAAATAAAAAAATAAAAAATAAATCGTCAGTGCGTCAGGAATTCTTACGCTGACCAATCAGCGCGTTGACAAATATTACGCTGACATGTCAGCGCAAGTCAAAAGGACGCGCTGGCATGGTCAGCGCAATACAAGAAAACGCGCTGATTCAATCAGCGCGTTTATCTTCTTCACGCTAGCATATTGATACAAATAAATGTTAATTGATTTGTTTAATTAGTGAGCAATTGTAATTTATTTACGCTGATTTGACAGCGAGTCAAATTGATACTCGCTGACACGTCAGCCTGACCTGTCTTGATACGCTGACATATCAGCGTATATCTCATTGACTCGCTACCTATAAAAATGCTCATTTTCTTTGGGAAAAGGGGGATTTTTTGAAGAGAAAAAAATAAGGGTTTTATTCATTATTGTTCAAATCACCATATTACAAACATTCTCATAAAATAATTTTAAGTTACTTTTATAATAAAAAAGGGGCTTTTCGCATTCATACAAAAAGTGGCTGGAATTCCTAATTGAGAGAATTCAAGGCAATGTGTTGTCCATACCAATATTCATACAAGGCGTTATTCGATGGAGAAGTGGTTAGTTTCCTGAGAACCTTAATTTTCTTCTTAATCCTTTTTTTTACAGTTTTTTTTTTTGTAAATATTTTTTTGTTAAAAATGAACAAATTTGATTAAAAATTGTTAGCGTAAAATTCTGGTACGCGTTTTATTCTTACGCGCTGGCACATCAGCGTGACATTCTTCATCACGCTGATGTATCAGCGCGTTTTTGTTTCTTACGCTGATTTATCAGCGTTTTATTCGTTTGTACGCTGATATCTTTTATGTAAAAAAAGTTTTAAATTTCTTTTTTTTATTTATTTTTTATATGCTTTTTTATTAAACTTGATTATTTAAAAAGTCAGCGTCAAATTATTTTTTACGCTGATTTATCAGTGACTAATTTTTTGATTCGCTAATATATCAGCGAATAATTTTTGAACGCGCTGATATGTCAGCGTAGCTTTCTAGAACGCGCTACTATATCAGCGTGTCAAAATATTTTGCGCTGATTTATTTTTTTTTTATTTTTTTTAATTATTTCTTTTTATTTATTTTTTTTAATTTTTTTTTAAAATTATTTTTTATTTATTTATTTATTTATTTTTTGAATAACTTGTATATTAGCAATTGAGAGAAATTAGTAAAGGCCGCCTACGGGCTAATATGATGCATTCCGCCATATTAGTACCCTTGCCCCCGAATTCAATCTTTGGTTTGCTTGACCATTTTTTGGAGTCATCCCCATGGGATCGAAGGGGCAAAATCGTGCTATTTAGATCCGTCCCTACATCGTGTCCCATTCGTTCTTTTGATCTAAATACATGGTTTATGAGTTTAATTCCTAAAACTCATTGGCGACTCCTACTAATATTGTTCCTTTCCATTAATCTTTTCTTCCCTCTATTTAGTCCATTCTTCCTCCCATCGCCAATATGCCTAGGTCTAAAATGGCCTCTTGACGGCGAGGGGCGGAGGAAACAAAAAGTGGGGAGCCGGCCGTGGCTCCTACAGTGGCGACTCCACTGGGGACAATTTAGGAAATTATTTCGATAATTTTCTAAAGAGGGCAAGACTTGAAAATTATCTCTCAATTTGATACACTTGTTATATTTAAACAAGTTCCTTTTTTTTATTTAATTTGATTTGATTTGATTTTATTTTGTTTTATTTTATTTGATTTTATTCATTTGTTTATTTATTTATTTTTATTCATATTATTGCATGCATGTGACAAACACTTGGCCTCCATGTGTTTGAAATATGTCTTAGGCTTAACCTTTTATTACAACCTTTCGGGGGAGGGACTGTTGACTTGGCGGGGCCCATGGCCTCTAATTAGCCGAGCAAAACAGAACTTTATCCCAACTACATCAATTTCCAAGCTGCCCATGGTGCTCGGTTGGGAGACACTTCATAACTGACGGTTTTTCCGCAAAGTGTTGAAGCACACTCCTTAGATGTAGGACCCTTTTGACCCCATAACCATAGAGACTTTGCATCAAGTTGTAATTTATTTGCTAGTTGTTTTGTATTTTTACCCTAAATATTGCTTGATTGTATAGTTGACATTAGGATCCGAACTTACTTAGTTACGAGATTATGTTAACTTTATTAAAATGGATGATATCTTTCGAATATGTTAAAAAAGAGATTTTATTAATATTACCCTTTCAATAGGATTTTATTCCTTGAATCTCAATGATTTTTTTTATGTCATTTTTTTAATTTAGTTAACATAATCTTGTATTAATTAGGAATTAACTAACCTTCCCATTCATTAAAGTCAAGGATTTAATTTACATTAATAATTTTTTTTTACAATTCGGTTTGAAATTATTAATATAAATTAAATCAGCTTAAAATTTGACTAATTATATCCTTTAAGTAGGATTTAAATAGTCTAGTTTTAAAACTTTAATGAATCTAACCATATATCCAACTTTTTTTTTCCTCTTACCTTTTTTTTAAAAAAAAAAAAATTAAAAATTTTTTTTAAAAAATCAAAAGCAGTGAATTTAGTTATAAAACTCTGCTTTGTTAGCGCGTTATATTTTGGAGCGCTGATTGCTCAGCGTATTTCTCCCAAAAACGCTGATGGGTCAGCGTTTCTTCCTAGAACGCGCTAATTATTATTTTTTTCTTTTGATTTTTTTTTTGTTTTTTTTTTCTTTTAATTTTTTTTAAGGGTCCTAAACTTTATACATGCAATAAATCACCCCTCCAACTTGTTTTGTGCTACAAATAAAATCAACATTCACTTGTGCTCATTTACAAGAATTGTTCATATATATTTTATAATGGTTCCAAAAAAAAAATTAGTTTTTAAAAAAATTCAATCCAATAATCATTTAATAATAGACTCATTTCAAGTCTTTCAAGTCCTTGACTCATTCTAATTCATTTAAAATATGGGCTCACATAAGTCCGTATTGCAGTATATATAGGCATATGGACTTAAATAAATAAAGTCTTAACCCATTTTATACATAAATTTGAAAAAATGCAGCGTTAAATTTAAATTTACGCTAATTGATCAGCACTTCGTTCCTTGCTACGCTGATTGATCAGCAATCATTTCTAGCTACGCTGATGGATTAGCGATTATCTTCTTTTATCGCTAGCTAATCAGCGTTAAATTTTTTTTATACGCTGATAGTAATCTTCATTTTAGGAATATTTTGTTTAAAAAAATCCTAAATTTATAGATTATAAGTCCAATATGTTCATTATAGAATGTCAGAACCATCATGGACTTTAACAACTATTTATGTTAGAACAACGCATGGCCTAATTCCCTTCCGGGATACGCAGGCAACTTTTTTTTAGTTCGGCCTCATCATGATATAACTTTATTTCAAGCATATTATTGGCATATAAAATGTTAAAAAATGCCTAATGTAAATAATAAAATTGTTTGCATAAGAAATTGATAATATGTATTTTCTTCTTTCAAATTAAAATTCACTCTCAATACGATGAAAAATGATACATTCCCATGCATCGAGAGACTTGAATTATGCAATAATTTTTTCCAGACCATTCGTCTATTTTTTAATCTCAATAAACACATTTTTATGAGATAGTGTTGAGTGCAACGGACCCTTGGTCCACTTTTTTTTTTTTAAAAAAAAAAACATTTATACGAAAAATGTTTTAGATGAATGGACCCAAGGTTCATTTTCTTTCAAATAATTCATTTAGGTTATTTCAATTAGTGCGTCCCAGGCCCACTCTTTGGATTAAATAATCTTAAAAGATAAAGCTTCTAACATTGGCTATCCAATTAAATTGAAAAATCAATTGAATGCACACTCGAGAAAGCTCAAAAATTGAATGACAACTACAAGAAAAATTGAAAGCCGAATCTAGCTTAGACCACCCCTCCTTCATTTCAATCTTTTTTCTTCTCATTTTTTTTTCTTGACTTTATTCTTCTTTTATTCTTTAAATAATATATTCTTAAGCTATCAAGTCCAATTGAATTGTACTTAATTATCTCTATATTCCATAACATGAGATTCATATCTAAGTACTTTTCAAGTCTAACTAGCTAGGATAATTGTCTTGTTTAATTGAAACACAAATCAATATTATTAATGCAATGAGTTTGAGAACAAATATTCGGCAAAGCTTAGACAATGCAACTCAATTAAAATGCGTTAACAACTTTGCATGTCTCCAAATTGATGTATCATTATCTTCACTAGCTTTCATTAAATAAAATTGCCGATCATTTAAGAGCAATTAAATTGACCCAAATAATCATTCTATTGGGCCAAATATTATGCTCTGATGTATGTTGTGGGCTATATATGCCCAAATTTAGGCTTAAACTAAAGCCTTGAAAATAGGGGGCTCATTCTAAGTCCGCCTATAATGATGAATGACACAATACACCAACACAAGAGGCAATTTTGTCACATTTAAATCTGAACTACTTTAAATCTACATTGTGATCCACTTTTTTTGAAAGCCCTTTTGAGCCCAAACACATGGCCTATTCTTTTCAACCCATATCATACTAAGCCTGGGAATGGGAATTGTGCTAGGACTATTATTGGACAACAATTCTAATTGGAAAGTCATAAATCAAATAAGTTGGCTTCAATGTTCAATTAATTCCAAATGCAAAGTATGTGGCAAAAAGCCTCAACATTAAAATCTTAAAAAATAAAGTTGTCCTAAACAAAGGAAAGTCAATCAAAGATATAATAGTATAGCACATTGGGGTTTCATTTTAGGGTATTTGAGCCTTTTTTGTCCATTTCTTTCTTAAACCCTAAACCTAGCCACAATACAACCTTGGAAAAGCCCTCCTTGAGGTGTACTTTATTAAGTGTCTTAATCTTCATCACAAATGAATCAGATAGAAAGAGCTACGTAAGGCCTGATTCCAACTCGAATTGGATACGTATGCAACCTTTTATAAGGTGCAACCACAGTTGTCCTACATTTTAAGGACTTTCAATAAAATAAAAAAATAAAAAACTGAGCAAATTTTTAAGGGCTCACAAAAGGTCCTTCAACCACAAGACTCACCCTAAGTCTTGTATATGTTCAATTTGATTAAGGGCGCATAAAAAACGTCCTAAAGTATTGCATTAATATCACTTAAAACATGACAATTTCATTGTATATATATATATTGGTAGCATTTCTTCTTCTTCTTCTTCTTCTTCTTCTTTCTCTTCTACTTCCTCTTTGTCTCCTTCTTTTTTATCACGACCAAATTTGTTTTCCTTTAACTTAAGATTTCAATCCCTAGCCACCAATTTATACAGAGTGACTTGTTTCATCCTTGCATCAAACTTCTTCTATTTTTTCCTCTCCACAATCACATAGCCCACATAATTTTCATCACACCTAAAATCGTTTAGGACTCTTAGAACCTTCATCTCAACTTATTCTTATATCACAATAAGTTCAATCTAATCTCTCATTCCTCATAGCAAGGATGCCACTCGTAGCTTCCCTTCCATTAAGATTTGGTTTTCATAAACAATTTTGGTCTCTTACTTACTTTGAGCATTATCTGATAAGCACATGCAAAATCGTGAGTGAGCATTATATCTCTTACTTCTTCACAAGAGATTATCATAACATGATAGCCAAGTTAAAAAACACTTATCTTTTAAAATGTGAGAAAACAATTTTCAACAATGGAACACTTTTGAACGATCAGATGAGCACATTGAAATTGTTGGTTAAGAAGCACCAATGAACAATCATTTATCAAGTATTGCTTGTATTAAAGATAGGACCATGTTTTTTCTTATTTCATTTTTTTTTACTTTGTCATATTTTTTTTCTTTAAATTATTATTATTATTATTATTATTATTATTTAAAAATTATTTTTTATTTTAATTGGGAAAAAAGTTGAGATATCCTCACTCCTTTAATTTGTATTCTACTCCTAACTTACTTGATTGACTAACTTATTTTTTTTATTTTTGTACATATTTTGCTTTGTCCAAATACATGCATACCCTCTAATTGGGGGCTACCTTTCTCAAGTTCTTCTGAAGCCATTCGCTTCAATGCATTGCTGAACAAGTACGTTTGACAATTTTTCACTTGTAAATCAAATTTAGTAATTATTATTGGAAGAATGTCGGTAATCCTTCATAAAAAGAAATTACCAATTTTTTCCGAAAAAAAGTGAAAAGTAGACCCTTGGTCTAAGATTGGCCCAAAGTCAAAAATTTAAAATTAGACTCAAAGTCTTGTTAAATAGATTTAACCCATATGGTTGAATTATGAGTTTTCAATCACTCAAAACAACAATCAAAACTAAAATCACCGCCCATTAATCAGTTGCAGTCTTTGATAATTTCGTTGCTACTATAGCAATAAACTATTTCAATCGCTAGTCATGTCTGTGTAATAAAACTTCTTTCACTAACAAATAGAGCCTTGCTCACTATCCATACTTGAGCCTTGCTCGCTAGTCATATTTGGGCCTTGCTCAATCACCATCTTCAAGCTTATATAATCTCTGGGAAACATCGTCTTGCGACACTTTTACGGATATCTCCTTGGTAATTCATGATCAATTTCCTCAAGAAAAGATGTAGACATTTTCTATTGCAAATATAGAAAGCACACTACTTTCTAAATATTTAAGAATCAATTAAACTTCTTATTTAATTAACACTTAGCACATTGTTAACATCAACTTAGTGACATTTGGAGCACTTTACTCTGAAACACAAGTCATTTTAGAGTACGCTTGATCTCAATTAAGCAAAGATTTATGAAGCACTTTTACTTCAAAATTTTTAAAGGCACAAAAAAAATCCCGTATAGGATTTTCAGGGCTAAAATAAAAGGGTCTAAAAATGCTCAAACTGCAAAATAAACCTCAAATTCTTCAACCATTCAACCTATATATACATGGGTCGACTTTTTTTGAACAGTTAAATATGCAAAATTCAAGACACAAAGTACATACATGTAGTGCTTAAAAATCTCAAAAATAAACAAAGTTGGAGTAAAAGAGCATGGTACTTGAATTTCACAATTTAACTCAAAAGCTTTAAGACCTAACAACAATGGTGGAAAATAAGGGTGGAAAACAACAGGTTCAAATCTTTAAAAAAAAAAAAAACACAAAAAAAGACAGCAGTTCACATGAAGAAGCGCTGAGCCGTCAACATAAATTCAATGGAACCGCCGAGCAAACAACGAGCTTCAGTATTACACGCTGGGAACGCATCGGATGAGAATAACTCACGCTGCAAAACCTGCGTTCATAATTGCCTTAATTGGTATCCAGGTTGGTGTAAGCTCATTGACTTTTTTCTTTTCTTTTTTTTTTTTTCTTTCCTTTTTTCTTTTATGTATTTATTATTATTATTATTTATCTATTCTCTTTTGTCTCACACTATCTATTTTATTCAACTTATTCTTTTGTCCAATCCTTTTCTTTTCATCCATAAATATCTATTCTAAGTGCTTTATCTTTTTATTTTATCTCTTCATTGTTTTCCTTATTTATTTCTTAAAATAAATTAGTAGTCTTTTAAAATGATTTATATCTTCTGCTAAATTCGTAGTAGATAAACAAATCTAGTAGAGTTGTTTACTTTGTCAAACTTGTAGTAAATAAGCGAATTTACTACATTTACTATCTTTTGCTAACCTTTAGTAAATAAACGAATTTACTACATTTTTCTAAAATTTAAGTAAATAAGTGAATTTACTTACTTTGCTATAACTTATAGTAAATAAGAGAATTTACTATATTTTGCTACATTTTTAGTAAATAAACGAATTTACTATCTTTTTTCTAAACTTTAAGTAAATAAACGAATTTACTCACTTTGCTACAACTTATAGTAAATAAGCGAATTTACTATCTTTTGCTAAGCACGTAGTAAATAAACGAATTTACTACCTTTTTCAAAACTCTAAGTAAATAAGCGAATTTACTTACTTTTATACAACTTCTAGTAAATAAGCGAATTTACTACATTTTTCAAAACTTTAAGTAAATAAGCGAATTTACTTATTTTGCTACAACTTATAGTAAATAAGCGAATTTACTATCTTTTGCTAAACTTTTAGTAAATAAACGAATTTACTAGCTTTTTCAAAACTTTAAGCAAATAAACGAATTTACTTACATGCCATAGCTTATAGTAAATAGGCGAATTTACTATCTCAACTTTTAGTAAATAAACGAATTTACTACATTTTTTCTAAACTTTAAGTAAATAAACGAATTTACTTACTTTGCTCAACTTTAAGTAAATAAGCGAATTTACTACCTTTTTCAAAATTGAAAGTAAATAAGCGAATTTACTTACTTTGCTACAGCTTATAGTAAATACGCGAATTTACTATCTTTTATTCTACTTTTAGTAAATAAGCGAATTTACTACCTTTTATTCAACTTTTAGTAAATAAGCGAATTTACTACCTTTTTCAAAACTTTAAGTAAATAAGCGAATTTACTTACTTTGCTACAACTTAGAGTAAATAAGCGAATTTACTATCTTTTTCTGAACTTTAAGTAAATAATGGAATTTACTTATTTTTGCTAAAACTTATAGTAAATAAGCGAATTTACTATCCTTTGCCAAACTTTAGTAAATAAACGATTTACTACATTTTTACTAAACTTTAAGAGTAAATAAGCGAATTTACTCACTTTGCTAAACTTATAGTAAATAAGCGAGTTTACTATCTTTTGCTAAGCTCGTAGTAAATAAACGAATTTACTACCTTTTTCGAAACTTTAAATAAATAGGTGAATTTACTTACTTTTCTACAACTTCTAGTAAATAAGCGAATTTACTATCTTTTTCTGAACTTTTAATAAATAAACGAATTTACTACCTTTTTTTCAAAACTCTAAGTAAATAAGCGAATTTACTTACTTTTCTACAATTTATTGTAAATAAGCGAATTTACTATCTTTTGCTCAACTTTTAGTAAATAAACGAATTTACTATCTTTTGCTAAAACTTGTAGTAAATAAGCGAATTTACTATTTCTTTTTAGTAGATAAACAAATCTACTCCTTTTTTCTCAAATGTTTTCTCGCTTTAGTACGTGAACGAATCTGCTAAAATCTCTTTCATTAAATAAGCGAATTTATTACATCTTTTGTCTTTTCAAAAAATTTCTATCTATCGATTTCTTTCAAGTTAATAAAGAGATTGATTATTTAGGAAAAGATCTTTTATTTTTCAAAATTAAAGGATTATTTTATTTTTTTTGAGGCCATTCGCTTTCTAAAACTTTCACTCGTCCACTGGTTTCTTAGGAGCCCTCGGTTCTGGATTTGTAGTCTCGAAAAGCGATTCAAGCATACTTTGATTGTCATCTTTCACAGACTCAATCAAAGTGGGGGCTAATTGTTGACATCGCATTTAGTCCCATGTCCCGTGGAAAAGGTTCAATGATGATAACATACGCTCATTTCTCCGGAAAAATGCACACTTGAGTATACATGGACAACACTAGGCCTAATTTAATTTTCCAAGTATTCTACGCCCAAAATAAATAAAAAATAAAAAAGGTTGTTTTCCAAAGTCCGATCCATTTTGTAAGAAAAATCTTTTTAAAAAAAATAAAAAAATAAAAAATAAATCGTCAGCGGGTCAGGAATTCTTATGCTGACCAATCAGCGCGTTGACAAATATTACGCTAACATGTCAGCGCAAATCAAAAGGACACGCTTGCATTGTCAGCGCAATACAAGAAAACGCGCTGATTCAGTCAGCGCGTTTATCTTCTTCACGCTGGCATATTGATACAAATAAATGTTAATTGATTTGTTTAATTAGTGAGCGATTGTAATTTATTTACGCTGATTTGACAACGAGTCAAATTGATACTCGCTGACACGTCA
Source organism: Salicornia ramosissima (assembly GCA_951394345.1). NCBI lineage: Eukaryota > Viridiplantae > Streptophyta > Magnoliopsida > Caryophyllales > Amaranthaceae > Salicornia > Salicornia ramosissima. The sequence continues at coordinate 40,380,694 of OX596236.1, forward strand.
GCGTGACCTGTCTTGATACGCTGACATATCAGCGTATATCTCATTGACTCGCTACCTATAAAAATGCTCATTTTCTTTGGGAAAAGGGGGGATTTTTTGAAGAGAAAAAAATAAGGGTTTTATTCATTATTGTTCAAATCACCATATTACAAACATTCTCATAAAATAATTTAAGTTACTTTTATAATAAAAAAAGGGGCTTTTCGCATTCATACAAAAAGTGGCTGGAATTCCTAACTGAGAGAATTCAAGGCAAAGTGTTGTCCATACCAATATTCATACAAGGCGTTATTCAATGGAAGTGGTTAGTTTCCTGAGAACCTTAATTTTCTTCTTAATCCTTTTTTTTACAGTTTTTTTTTAATTTTTTTTTTGTTAAAAATGAACAAATTTGATTAAAAATATTTAGCGTAAAATTCTGGTACGCGCTGATATATCAGCGTTTTATTCGTTTGTACGCTGATATCTTTTATGTAAAAAAAGTTTTAAATTTTTTTTTTTTAATTTATTTTTTATATGCTTTTTTTATTAAACTTGATTATTTAAAAAGTCAGCGTCAAATTATTTTTTACGCTGATTTATCAGCGACTAATTTTTTGATTCGCTAATATATCAGCGAATAATTTTTTAACGTGCTGATATTTCAGCGTATCTTTCTAGAACGCGCTACTATATTAGCGTGTCAATATATTTTGCGCCGATTTATTTTTTTTATTTTTTTTAATTATATCTTTTTATTTTATTTTTTTTAATTTTTTTTTAAAAAGTATTTTTTATTTATTTATTTATTTATTTATTTTTTGAATAACTTGTATATTAGCAATTGAGAGAAATTAGTAAAGGCCGCCTACGGGCTAATATGACGCATTCCGCCATATTAGTACCCTTGCCCCCGAATTCAATCTTTGGTTTGCGTGACCATTTTTTGGAGTCATCCCCATGGGATCGAAGGGGCAAAATCGTGCTATTTAGATCAGTCCCTAAATCCTGTCCCATTCGTTCTTTTGATCTAAATACATGGTTTATGAGTTTAATTCCTAAAACTCATTAGTGACTCCTACTAATATTGTTCATTTCCATTAATCTTTTCTTCCCTCTATTTAGTCCATTCTTCCTCCCATCTTCAATATGCCTAGGTCTAAAACGGCCTCTTAACGGTGACGGGCAGAGGAAACAAAAAGTGGGGAGCCGGCCGTGGCTCCTACAGGTAAGGGCTAGAGTCCTTTGAGACTTGGGTGATCTTTCCTTCAAGGGCCTTGACCGTTTCCTGTATCCCGCTCATAGTTTGCACATGAAGTGTTAAAGCCTTCATGTTCTCACACACAGATTCAAGCTGGTCCTTAATTCGCTGAACTTCTTCTAGAGTCGACATCTTCCTTCTAGCTCTTCTTCGCTCTAATGGTATTTGCTCCTTTGCCCAAGTACTGAAATGGAAATTGGAAATACTTCAATGTTTTGGCTTTGTTTGACTCAAAAAAAGAAAAAAAGTAGGGGTGTAAAAATTTGGAAGGTTTTGAAATAAATTTTAAAATTTATGGGAGGATACCATCCGACTTACTCCCCTGAAAAAATGACAACGAAAGACTCAAGACACTCTATTTATGACCATGGGAAAGGTGAGACTCGTGTGTGGGTTTGATAAGTGTATTTAAATGGCTTTTGTATGGTCATGATTCTAGACTCTCAACTTGTCTTGTGATGACTCATGAAAAAATGGTTGAACCAAGTTAGGGAACATTGGAACTTTCACGAACCATGACCTCTAAATGGGGTCACGATTCATGGCATAGACTAGACTAGTCTATTTTCAATCATTGTTCATAGGGTAGGACCTAAAGTCATCTATAGTTAATTCATTTTAATTAATCAAGAGAAAAGGTTCGAGTCTTTGGTTAATTAAACCACAAAATGATCCTGCAAGGGTTAGTAAAACACATCAGCAATGCACAAGTAGGAACGTTCAGTCACAAATGAGTTCGCAACCTAACCATGGTTCTATGTTCTACTAAATGGTCATGAAAATGGTTTAGTCCAAAAAGGTACTATAGTTAAGAGTCCTGGAGTGAGCGAAAGTCTCCCTTTGTTGGGAAAGTTTGACTCGAGGCAGGACCCCGGGAACATGTGTTCGACTCTATGGCTTGGTGGAGTTAAGACCCTTGTGCTTCCTCGATAAAGGCTGGGCAAAGATAATGACTCTCCGAGGGATTTGTCAAAATATTCGAAGAATATGCTTCCATAGAGTAGGACTTCGAGAACCGGTAAGAGAAAATCAGGCAGGAAACGCAAGCGGGGTCTGACGCATGGTGCCCCGAGCCTAACGCGAGCGTTATGACCCGTCGCCTGGCGTTAAGCCTTTCGCGGCGTGACAAAGCCTAAGGTCAGGCGTCGGGCCTGGCGTTTAGCATTAGATTCGGGGCATCAGCGGCATATCCGGCCGGCCACGCTTGCTGGCCAATTTTCGTCAAAGCAGTCATTTGTAATGCCTATCCTTGGTATTGTCCGAATATTCCTACGAGTGTCTCCTAAAATTGTCGTATGTACGCAACGACAATTTGATGCAATATGGCACAATATCAATTAGAAACGCGAATAATTATCAAAGGATCTTTCAAGTCTGATCCACTCATCTCAATCAACCACTAAACAAATTGGCAGTCAATTAGGAATCCTTCCTAGCGGAGTCGCCAAAAACCTGTAGGGTATTTTAGCCGTCCTACAATTAATGTCGCGCTTTTGAAGTGTGGCGGCGCACCCTAGCTATTTGGGATTTAAGAAATGGAGTTGCCACCAAATTTTTTAGGAATTCGGAAACCGTTAAACCGTTTTCAAAGGCAAAGGTTACACCCCTACCGAGCCTTTAAAATGGGCGGGTTACCTCGGACAGTGGTGCGAAACCAGTATGCGAGTTCGAGGATGATGGTACGTCGTCAAGCTCAATTTAATGAGGTCGACTTTGCCCGTTAAACGGCCTCTACTTGATCTATATGATAACATTCGCGCGTCCAATTGATATACATTAACGCGTTAGCCCTAAACATGATTTAACTAGGTTGGTTTGCTATTTATGACACATAAAACTATTGTTTGTGATCACTTGTGATTAAAATCAAATTAAACCTAAACCGGATTATTAATTATCTTATTAGGCTTGATTTCATGTACAAATTCTCTTATGCAAGCGGCGTGATCATGCAACGATAATAATAATAATGACAATAATGATCATAAATAGGCAAGCAACACATAAAACAAACATCCCTGCAGAATAACGTTAGTAATACTGCAAAACCATGTTAGTACGGCAATATATCTAATGTACGTCAAATATTTTCGTCTTGGTTTTAGGGAAACGAGACTTACTTTCTAATCAAGATCTCCTCACTATCACAAGAATACACACGTTAGTAGATTTCAAAAATTATAAATCAAAAGGAAATAACAATAAAATAAAAGAAAGCGATTAAACAAAAGTTTGTTTGGACTGTTTTGGTCCAAACCCTCATAAATTGGTTAACCTTGTGCCGTAGGATCTTAGATCGTATTTGCAAACTGGCGTGGGAGGATTAGGATACCGGAGAGGACGTATTGTGTTTGGTTTTGAGAGAAACAGTTAAAGTTTAGAGAGGAAAGAGAGAGAGAATTAATCCATCAATGCATATTTTAGGAGGGTTATTAATTGATCTTCTGATCTGCTGAAATCGGGGAAATTCGACGGGTATTTATAGGCACAAATTAGCAGAAAAGATAAAATTTTGAAAATTCCGGAAACAAGCATGTCGCGAGACGTCAGGGCTGTCGTTCTCGCGTCAGCTCCCCGATACTCGCGTTGGGTTTCCGCGTACTTTCCGCGTATTTTTCTAAAAGAGTCCAGGTACGACGTACCTCGGAACACGTGTTTCGGTGAATCAGAAGTTTTCTTAATAATGTTTCGACCAATAAGAATTAATCGCGGGAATAATTACATTAATAGGTACCAACTATTGCACTTTTTATTTTATAGGTACCAACTTTTGATTATTCACTAGCAGCACAAACTATTACATAAAGTTGCAAGGATAGGTATATCGCCTAAATGTTGTTGCAATTTATAGGCCATTCATACTTATTTATAGGTCATCTATACCTATCATTGCAACTTTATGTAATAGTTCGTACTGCTGGTGAATAATCAAAAGTTGATACCTATAAAATAAAAAGTGCAATAGTTGGTACCTATTAATGTAATTATTCCTTAATCGCGACATCACCAATTACTTCTAGGCCAAGAAATCAAATTTTATCAAAAAACATATTTAAAAATAATTAAAAACAATAATTTTAATTAAGTTTACGGACACTGTACAGACTGGGTCGCAACCGGGTACGATTCGGGCCCTGACGGAGTATTTTTGAAATAACTTTCAATCAGTAAGTCGGATTTGGGATTGTAATAGATCGTTGGAATTGCCTTTTCAAGCCCCATCCGTCTTAATAGTTTGTGGACAGAAAAAACTAGGCTTATTTCCTCCATAAGTCCGAAATACACTTAATAGAACACAAAAACAAGTATTTTTTAATTATTTTTGGATTAAAAATAAAGTATTTTGGACACGAAATAAAATAAGAGTTGGCTAGAAATAATGGGTTTTCCACGGGCTCCTTCTCGACTTCACCTGTATCGTAGACGAACCTACGAAGGCTATTCATCACTAGGTTTGGATTCGGGGAGACACAAAATTAGTTGTCTACAATAGTTCAACACTTTAACAGAAAAAATAAACTAGTTCAGATTTCCCTACAAAGACCTCAAAAAGGCATAAATTCTATCAGAAACTAATGAACCTACTCTAAAAAGGATCCTCCAATTAATACAGAACCTAATAGAGCAGTGGCCTCCAAAATCAAACCAAGGATAACCATGTAATGAAATTGGTTAACAAAACTAATTTCTACTAGTGTGTAAGAGCAAACCTGCGTGTGAACCAAATAAATTATCAAAGTAAAAATAATAAGCCAGATTCATTCCTGGGAGTCAAACTTGTTAATCATAGGTTGAAATTAGTTGGAACCATTAATGTGATCGCATCCTATCATTCACAATAAATCAAATAAATGTCTGCAAGCTGCTTGTCTACAAAATGCTTGATGTTTAATGTTAAACATATCAGATAAGAAAGTTCATTTAAAAAAACATAAGCTTAAATAGAAAAATGAATGATTGATAATGCAACCTGTGACGTATAATGTTAAACATGTCATATAAGAAAGATTCATTTAAAAAACTTAAGCTTAAGTGAATAATGTAGCCCAATATTCAATAATGTAGCCATGTGGACATAATTCTTGGTGCCAATAGAGCCAACACATTATAAATTAATCAAATTATATAGTATCACACCTTAATAAAAAGTTAACTAGGAAATAAGAAATTAGATACACAAGAGAGGGAAGGGGCAGAGAGTATGCCTACCTTTTCTATGATGTAACAAGAACGGAGGCCAACAAATGTCAAGCTTTTCTACTAACATAAGTGAAAAATCAGAGTGTAATGTCCTTTTTTTTCACTTTATGAACGAAGTTGTAACTCATGTGAGCATTATTAAGGAATGTTATTTTCATATTAAACCAACCTAAGGGAAATATATACAAACAAGCATAAGACTTGTCTCGCCTAAGCATATATAATATGTTTTACTCTTTGCCAACACATTATATATTAAAGAAAGTTTATCCCCTATTCATATTTTTCTTATTAAAAACTAGAATGATAAGAGCAAAGTGGGTAATTCTTACCCAACCTCGGTGTATGAAAATAATGTACATATAATGGCTTCTTGCTTTCTAGTATTGGTGGTAATCTTGCACATCCAGAAATAATATGGAAAATTTGATTAATCAAAAGTGAGTTATAAGCTAGTAATGAAAAGTACAACATTGCATATTAAACAATCCTAAACTCACCTTAAATTTTTCACACCACAAAAACATCCAATAATAGAAAGGGCATATAAAACATAAGTAATAACAACTATATTAGCACCAATAAAACTCATATATAGCTTGGTGTTGAAACTTATTACGGGAGTATTAACGTTGTAAATGGTCCTCGAATACAACAATTGAAAGCACAAATTAATAAATGTGAGCAATCTAAAACCACGTTTGCTGCAATTTACTTTGAAAAATTAAAGGTTTTGTGGGATGAACTTGCTAAATTACAACATTTAATTAATTGTACGTGTAGTAAATGTACTTGTGATGTTGGTAAACAACATGAAAAACTTAGGGAGGATGATATGTTGTAACAATTTTTGCTTGGTTATTATTCGGAGTATTATGCACAAATCAGGTCTGATATACTTGCTCAAGATCCTTTATCGACGTTGAACAAAGCCTATCAACAAGTGTCTCAAGAAGAGCTTGTACGTAGCCTTGATCGGGTTAAGGAGGAACCCTCCAATGCTGTGGGTTTCGCTGTTCACACAGGGGCAGGTCGTGGTCGTGGTGCACCTGATAGATGACACTCCGAGAAGCACGTGTGTACTCATTGCAAGAAGCCGGGTCACTTGGCTTCAAATTGTTATGCTTTGCAAGTATGTACTCATTGCAAAAAGCGAGGGCATGATGTCTCTCGCTGTTTTGAAATTGTTGGGTATCCCGAAGGATGGAACGAGGGATATCGAGGCACTAAGCCACCACCGTCGGCAGGACAAGGCCGTGGGGTGGTCCGTGCAAATGCAGTAGCCAGCAGCACTTCCACGGCAGCAACACCCTCCACACCCGCTTCTCCTTTATCTTCAAATGGGGGTGGTCCGTGCAAATGCAGTAGCCAGCAACACTTCCACGGCAGCAACACCCTCCACACCCGCTTCTCCTTCATCTTCAAATGGTCAAGTCTTCACCGCCGATCAGTGGAAGGCTATTATGGGATTTTTTGGTAATGCTAAAATCCCGGAAAATCGCTTAAGTGGTAAGTTTGATAATCAATCTTGGATCTTTGAAACAGGTGCAACTCATCACGTTACCGGTGAAAAATCATGGTTGTTTGCTATTAAAGAAGTACATTGTCCGGTTGGGTTGCTAAACGGAGATACTTTATTTGCAGCTATGGAGGGATTGGTTTATCTATCTGATACGATCACTCTACATCTTGTTCTTTATGTCCCTAACTTAATCTGCAATTTACTTTTCGTTTCACAGCTCAATGATAATTTACAGACAAATGTCACATTTAATTCTAATATGTGTTTGATGCAGGACCAAATGAAGGAGCTGATTGGAACGGGAGTTAGGCGGGACGGACTATACTACTTTAGCAAACCAGAGGTGGTGTCTACAATTGAAGCTACAACTGATGTGGAGTTATGGCATAGGCGAATGGGACATCCTTCCGAGAAAGAAGTTAAGTTGCTTCCTCATGTCAGTAGATCTAGGAGTAGTTTGAATAAATGATGTGAAGTATGTTTTCGTGTTACGCATCATAGAGACAAGTTTCCTTTAAGTAATAATAATTGTTCTAGAATTTTTGAGAAAGTTCATTGTGATTTATGGGGTCCTTATAGACATGAGTCATCATGTGGTGCTCGTTATTTTTTTACAATTGTGGATGATTTTTCAAGAGTTGTATGGATTTATTTATTGATTGATAAAATGGAACTTTTTCAGATGTTCATGACTTTTGTAGCTATGGTTGATAGACAATTTGGTCAAAATATTAAAATTGTGCAAAGTTACAATGGCACTGAATTTAAATGTTTATTTGATTATTTTCGTGCTAGTGGAATTCTCTTTCAATCCTCTTGTGTTGGTACTCCACAGCAAAATGGGAGGGTTGAGAGAAAGCATAAACACATTTTGAATGTCGGTAGAGCCTTACGATTTCAAGCCAAATTGCCTATTTATTTTTGGGGTGAGTGTGTTCTTGCAGCAGCCCATCTGATTAACCGAACCCCTACTCCCATTCTACAAAATAAAACACCATTTGAAATTCTTTTCAATAAATTACCCGCTTTTGACACAATTCGTACCTTTGGATGTTTATGTTTTGCTCACAATAAAAAAACCAAGGGGGATAAGTTTGCTAGCAATAGTCGAAAATGTGTGTTTGTGGGGTATCCTTTCGGGCAAAAGGGTTGGAGAGTGTATGATTTGGATGCCAAGGAATTTTTTTGTCTCTCGTGATGTTAAGTTTATTGAAGATGTGTTCCCCTTTAGTTGTCCCAAAGATGTGAATATTGAGTCAAGGGTTGATTATGATGGTGAAATTCATGAGGACTTTGCGGAATATGATGTTTACGATGTTGATTGTGATGATGGGGTGTGTAGTAGGGGTCAAGGGGGGGCTACTACAAGCACCGAGCATGGCAGCCACGAGAATACGCAGCCAGCCATGCCCAGCGGTCGACCAGTGGGCGCTGCCCTTCCCAGCAGCAGTGCCGAGCAAGCTGCTGCTCCACCCGCTGGAAATGCAGCAGGCGCTGGATCAGAAACGCTGCCTTTTCCAGTAGCTTCTGCCCTGCCCGCTGGCTTTCCATCGGCAGCTGGCTCTGGCAGCGAAGGGCAGCAGCCTGATGATGCTGTTGAGGTTCTTGATGACCCAAATAAGCCCGAAGAAAATATGGGTCGTGGATTTCGCATTAAGTATCCGTCAGTTAAGCTTCGTGATCATGTTACTCACACTATTTTTGCTCATAGTCCGTCCCTCCTGGCTTCAGTTTCCAATCAACCTTCAAGTACTCCGTATCCTTTGGCACATTATATTAATTGTGATAATTTTTCTGTAAATTACCATAAGTTTATTGCAGCTATAGTTAACAGTAGTGATCCAAAATCTTTCAAGGAAGCCATGAAGTATGACGGTTGGAGACAATCAATGAAGGAGGAAATTCAAGCACTTGAGAATAATGGCACATGGACCTTGGAGCCTCTCCCTCCCGGTAAAAGAGCTCTCGGTAGTCAGTGGGTGTACAAGACCAAGTTTTTGTCAAATGGTGAAGTTGAAAGATTGAGGTCAAGATTGGTAGTTCTCGGGAATCATCAGCAAGCAGGCATTGACTATAATGAAACTTTTGCTCCAGTCGCCAAAATGACAACTTTTTGTACGTTTTTGGCAACTGAAGCTTCTAAGAATAGGGAGCTCCACCAGATTGATGTTCACAATGCTTTTTTGCATGGTGATCTTGATGAAGAAGTCTATATGAAGTTGCCTCCCGAGTTCGAAAGTTCGGATTCTACTGTGGTTTGCAAATAGCGTAAATCTTTATATGGCTTGAAACAGGCTCCCAGATGTTGGTTTGCGAAGTTGGTAACGGCTTTGAAAGAGTATGGTTTTCTTCAATCTTACTTAGATTATTCCTTATTTACATTTACTAACGCACATGTACAGATTAATGTCTTAGTTTATGTAGATGATATTATTATCTCAGGGAATGATTCCGCTGCTTTATGTACATTCAAGTCTTATCTTAGTGACTGCTTCAAAATGAAGGACTTAGTTCCTTTGAAATATTTTTTGGGTATAGAGGTGGCTCGGAGTTCTGCAGGTCTATTTTTGTGTCAAAAAAATACACCCTTGATATTATCTCTAAAGTAGGTTTGTTAGGTGCTAAGCCAAGTGGTTTTCCTATCGAGCAAAATCATAAGCTTGGCTTAGCTGATGGAGAATTACTTCGGGATCCGGAATCGTATAGCAGGCTTGTTGGTCGATTGATATATCTTGTTGTTACTCGTCCGGATTTAGCATACTTAGTCCATATCCTGTCACAGTTTATGTAGGAGCCAAGAACTAAGCATTGGGAGGCGGCCTTAAGGGTCGTTCTATATTTGAAAGGAACCCCGGGTTAAGGTATTCTATTGAGTGCATATTGTGACTTAACTTTGCAGGGATGGTGTGATTCTGATTGGGCGGCTTGTCCTGTTTCAAGGCGTTTTCTCACTGGTTGGCTCGTGTTTTTGGGAAAGTCTCCAGTGTCTTGGAAGACAAAGAAGCAACATATCGTGTCACGGTCATCGGCAGAGGCCGAGTATAGATCTATGGCCGCGATCACTTGTGAATTAAAATGGTTAAAGGCTTTATTGTTGAGTTTGGGCGTAAATCATCCAAAGACAATTGTTTTGTGATAGTCAGTCTGCTTTGCACATTGCAAAGAATCCTGTTTTCCATCAACGAACGAAGCACATCGAAGTGGACTGCCATTTTGTTCGTGATGCGATTAATGAAGGTTTGATTTCACCATCTCATGTTTCTACCTCTTCCCAATTGGCAGATATTTTCACTAAAGCGCTTGGCAAAACACAGTTTGATCATTTACTATCCAAGTTGGGCATTCATGCACCTCATGCTCCAACTTGAGGTGGTATTACGGGAGTATTAATATTTTTGGCTTTATCTTTTTGGGAATATTTGACTAGGTATTATCTTTGGTAAATATCTTGTAATTTATAGTTATTTCCTTAATTTCCTAGATTATCTTTTATTCTAGGTTTTAAGTTGTATGTACATATATATATACCGTTTTGGGTTGTTAATGAAAGGCAAGCCGTTATAATCAATTTCTACAAAACTCTTATAAAGAGTCATAGACCTACAATCCTGCATGTTTAAACAAACAAACCTGGAGCAACGATTCGTAGATTATGATGAGATGATAAAGCTAAGTGATTAACAATAGTATAAATAAGCTTGATTATTTTGCTAAGAACTATGTCGTCTAAGATTTAAAATAAAAGCACATGAGCTAGCAAAGCTAATTCGCACATAATTGTAAATCCCAAAAAAAAGAATTCAACTTGACCAATTTAAATGAAAATACTCCACTATAAAATTAGTCACTCAAATCAGTATACAATTCACCATCATTAAACTCAATACACATGAAATTCTATCACTATCAACTTTTATATACATGGTTTTATTTAGATTGAAATCATACAAACTATAAACAAGCCTAAACCAGAAGCATCAAATTGCATAGATGAAAACAAACCTCGACAAGCTGAGAGTTTGCTAAATTCAGAAAAGTAGCATTTTTTTGCGCTACACATGCTCTAGCCATGAGTGTTTTCACAGATTCCTATTGTCTGGAATCGCTCTTTGTGTGTCATTAGCAAAACAATCGCCTCAACTTGCTCATGAATGTGTAGATGCCAAAACAATTATTATTTAGAAGTTGTCTAAGTTTAACTCATGGAAGAGAAACACAAGGTGGAAATTTTGCCTCTTTCTAAGCCTCCAATGTCACTGTAATCCTCAGATGACGATTTCTCATCAACCTCAATAGAATTTACTTAAGAATCATATTCTGAAGGAAGTGTATCCAAGATCAGATAAGTATCTTTGTTAACACCATCTAATTCAATCACCAGGCTTCAGCTTGTCAAAATTAAGTAATCGACAACAACAAGAAGAAATAGTCATCAGAAAGCCTTAAAATGATGCAACTAACCATTAAAAACCTCAATAAGTTCCCCCTTAACTGAACATATAGCACTTGTAATGTCCCTAAATTACGTCACATAGATAAGGAAAGTATCAATGAGTAAAAAATTTCACAATGGCAACATTTATTTCTAGAATTTTATCAGACAAAAAAAAGTTTAAAAGCCCTAAAGAACAAAGTGGTACGCTTGCAGGATGTAGTGATACCATATAAACTAAGCCATCTAAAAACTACAAAGATTGTTCTTTTAAAATAGCACCCCTAAAATCTAGAGAACATCCCACCTTCATCATTTTATAATACATAAAACACCACATATATATATATCCTTAATGCTCTAGCCATTGAAACTATTCTATTTAAAGCCTAATCAATAATAATGCTCAAGAAAATCGAGATTAGTAAATTGCAAATTATATACGGTATAAGGTGTATCGACATTTAATTAATTTAGATGATAAACAATTAAATTTTTACGAAATATACAAGGAAGTGAATATAATCGAGATGAAAATGAAATCGAATAGAGAGGAGAACTAACCGGAACATCAAATCAGGGTCTTGTTAAAAGCCGTAATTTCTACACCGGGGATTAGATCTGATAAAAACATTGTTTTGCTTCATATTATTTGCAATAAGAAAACACTAAAACCTAATAAACAAAAAAAATTTCCAGGCCACAAGATTTATATATACAAAAGTAGAATCTGAAATAGAAAAAAATACCTTAAGTCCTATCAGAATTTACAAGACTTTGAAAATTTAAGGTGTCGTTGCTGCAAAGATTACTGTTGATTGTAGATCTGGTAGAAAAGATTTAACTTTTGGCATTGTTGTAGAGTGGAATACTTGAAAAATAGTAGAATTAGGGTTGATAAAAAACTGGAGAGAAAATCAAAGCTTCGTGGAGGCGGTTTCATATTTCCCCAACAGCAAGAGTTTTGCGTAGTTTGTGTAGGTCACGTGACATAGATCTAGAATCTCGATGGTTTTTATTGTCACGCGGGGATTTTAACGCAGATAAGCGTCGACCCAACACGCGGCCCAATATTTCATCCTGATAATTTTGGACGGCGTCGAGGTGATAGTGTCGAATTTCAACGCCTTTTGTAGTAGTGTATTGATGTGAGGGTTATAGTGTAGGTCGTTGGACTACTCTCCTAAATCAAATTACAAATTTATAATACCTAAACTCACACTAAGCTATTTAGTGGCAAGTAAAGGGTCGAACCCACAAGGACTAAGTGATTAACTCGTGTTAATTAAACTAGTAGGAGGGGTAGTGTAAGGGAAGGGAATAGAGAATAAAAATAAGACTAAAAACAAGCAATCAAATACAAAACACTAGGGAAAAATGAAATCAAATCATATTAATGAATTCTACAAATAATTGCGATTAGATGGTCATGATACTCAATTAAGACCAATCAACATGATAAACTCGATCTCTCGTAATCTAGCATATTAATTGATCCTACTAGACTAACTCGCTCTCGCGTAACTAATCTAGCAACGGTATGGATGAAAATATACGCTCTCAATCATCCCCCTAGTATACTCATTAAAGCCCCAATAACATATGCCACAAGCATCATTACGAGAACACCCATGGTAACTGAGGAAACCATCTAATCTATCCAGTGGCGGAGCTAGAAATTTTTTATTAGGGGGGCCGAAGTCAATATCACACAAAAGTTAAAAAAAATTAAAGAGCAAAAAATGTAGTTAGTAAGACTTGAACCTTAGTCTAGAGAAGTATAAACAACCAATCAAACCAATTGAACTACTATACTTTCATTATTTATCTCCACTTTCAATTAATATATACTAACAATTTTGGGCCAAGGGGGAGGCCAAGGCCCCTGCCCGCCCGCCCGCCCCCCCTGGCTCCGCCCCTGAATCTATCAAAGTAAGCACGAAAAGGTTCATTAACATATTGAGGGAAAGACAAACATGCCATTTTTTGTATTAAAATCCAAATCCCTAGAACACAATCTAACCTAACATTATGAAGAAGAACATGAAAAACAAAGAGAAACCAAAACTAAAATAAAATCAAACAAGAATTAAAGAGAGAATTAAGCTAAACTAAGTGAAAACAAAGATTAAGCAAGAGATCAAAGCAAGAAATCTAACCAACTATACTAATCAAACAAGAAATAAGCAAAAAAAAGAATTAAAGAAAGCAATAAAGGTGAGAGAAAGGATATAAATGCTTATTGAATAATTGAGAACAAAATCCACAAAATTGCTTCTTCAACCTCTCAAACCTCTATTGAAATCTCTAGATTTCTCTCTCTAAAATTACTCCTAATCTAGAGAGAGAAAATCCTAATCTAACTCTAATCCTAATTAGAGGAGAGAGAAAAATGATGGATGATCCTAATTAGACCCATAAATGGGTATTTATAGACTAAGTAAAATAAAAGAAAAGAAATAACGAAAAGGAAAATAAAGTCTCCTAAACTAAAAAAAAAAAAGAAATCAGAAAAAGAAAGTAAAAAGGAAAAGAAAAATAAAAGGTCCCCAAAATAAAGGGAAAATAAAATAAAAAGGAAAATAAAATGAGAATAAAAATCTAAAGTCAGGCCCCCAAATTCATTTCTTCTTCTTCTTCGTTTTCGCACAGCTCGTTCATGGGTTTTAATCCTATGTCCTTTGCCCCACCATCATCATCGTTCATCATCAATCAACACCATCAATCATCAATAATCTTCACCCTCGATCTTAAATCACAGTCGTTAATTAGCATCAACATCACGCGCCAATCACGAGCTCAATAAAAAATCGAGACCCAGACCGAAGCGTCTCTCTTCGGTGAAGCGGATCTCTTTGGTGAAATTCCAAGCGGCCCGCTTCGACTCCAAGAACCGCTTGGCGCTCTCTTCAGAGAATTTCGAGATTTTCTCAATTTTCGGGAAGCGGCCCTCTTCGATTGAAGCGGCCAGCTTCGAAGTGGGTTGCAAATTGGGGTATTTAGAACCCGAATTGATGTTGCTCTGTGATGAATTGCAGCTCTAGGATTGCAGGCGAATCAATTGGAGTTGGAATTGGGTTGCTGCTGTTTCGGTGGTGTCGGGTTTGGGCGGTTTGCAAGGATGGTGGCTGAGTATGGTGAACTAAAGTAGTGGTGCCGTGGTGGTTTTAGGTGGTTACGTTGCCGATGAGGGAGGTGAATGGTGGTTGATTGGTGATGGTATGTGGTTGCGTTGGTTGTTGCAGTCCGTTGTGGGGTGTCGGGTTTGTAGCTGGGTTGGTAAGTGGGTTTAGAGTGAAATGGGCTGGAATGGAAGGGTGGAGATGGTGGGCTGGTTTGGAGTATTGGGCTCAATAGATTTGGTTACATTAATCTATTTGGACCTTGAACCTTGTAGCTCGTACCCATAACTCGAAATCCAAACCCGTGACACCGAGCACGCACCTATAAAATCGGGAAGAAAAGAAAAATCAAATAAAACACACAATAATAAAACAAACTAAAACCTTTAAAAAGAAAAGAACTAAAACTAAAACACGTAAAACACGAAACAACGTACTAAAAATCCCAAAAGTTAATAAAATCACATAAAAACCGAACAAAAATACATTATTTACAACTAAAGCATAAAAACACAAACAAAGACATTATTATTAACTATAAAAAGACTAAAAGAACTAGAAATGACCAAAATAAAACCAAATAAACCTAAAAAAAGGTAGAAAAGCACCCTAAATCGTGTCATAAATGACAATTATCATGTATGATGATGGTTATTGAACGTTTGAAAGAGTTAGAGAAGAAAGTGAAGGAGAAAAGTAATCCTGCTCTTCCACTAAGTAGTGTTGGTGAGACAGGTTTTAATAAATCCACCCCTTCCACTGCCAATAGGAAGTCTTTAGCAATACGTACTCCGTCATCAGATTGTGTTAGCATGGTCGAATGAGGTATAGCTTCAGGTGCTGTAAGCGTAGTACCTGTAAGAGTACTTCAACCAAATGAAATAGGTGGTGCTTCATTTAAGGATCCTCCTGCTAGGGGTGGTGGTGTTGTTCGTTGTACTAGATTTATGACGACGACATGTGAGGAGGTGACACGACAAAAGGAGTTGCGTAAGAAAAAGTATGAAGCAAAGCGAGCTCGTGATGAAAGAGCAAAACAGAAGGCTGTTGAGAAAGAACGAAGTGACCAATGCATTGCCAACTCTATTCAAAACAGCTTAATTCAGGTATTACAATTACTATCTTTAGTTAACTTTAATTTTATTGGCACAATTATAGTTTTTATGGCAAGGATCTAGCAGAATAATGGCACTGACTTATTAGTATTTTGTTTTGTCACTCAGGTTAGTGATTTAACCGTTGGTAATGAATATTACAGAGTTGGGGAATTGCATTTGGTAAACTTCATATGTATTATTCATGTATTATTGGCATCCATTTTAAAATATATGTCAAGCTTATGCTTGATATGTGTTGTTGTAGGATACTCTGCGTCCCCCTCTACATCAACCTTTAACTGTGCATATAAATGGTTTAAATGAAGACATATTTGAAGAAGATGAGTTCATATGTAGAAATGGTGTACAATGGGGTTGATGTGTAATACATAATGCATGAATTACTGTAGTTGGTTGTCAGATATGTTGTGAAAAACTGAATTTAGTGGATTTGTAATGAACTGTTTTCAGAGAATGGTTTCCAGATATATTGACCTATTGGCCAAATTGTCATTTTCTATAGTCAGTTATTTATTTGTCAATAATGTAGTTTTACTGTCAGTAGTTGTATATTATCACTACTACATTTTTGACCAAACGCAACGGGTAATTACAGGCTAATGCAACGACATTTTTACTACCGTTGCAATAGCATAGGCTAAAACAACGGATTCAACTTTATATTCAAAAAAACAAATCTAACACAACGACTCTTTATATGCCGTTGCATTAGCCTATCTAACACAACCCCATGGATAGCTGATGCAACGGTATCTCATCGAAAATTGTAAGGCGCGTAAAATTTCACCACTTCCCTCTATTTTTCTCCCCAAAAAATTAAAAAACTTACACGTAATCTTAATTTAAGACAAAAAAAAAAGCAAAAGAAAATGTAAAGGAAATAAGCTTTATTGTACTCATATTTCAAGCTTACCCATTTCCCTAATTCTTCATTTTCGATAGAAACAAGAGAAAATTAGACAAAAATTATGAGAAACAAATGTGAAGAACGAAGGTGGACACTGGTTCATTGAAGGTGAATTACTCATATCCTAAGCTTACCCATTTCCCTAATTTTCTATTTTTGATAGAAGCTGATTTTATTTTGTTAATTTTGTGTTCTTAATTTAATTAATTTGTTAAAATGGGAAGGAATACGAGAAATTAGGTTAATTTTATTTTGTTTATTTTGTGTTCTTCAGCCCATCTCACTTTCGAGCTTCTCTAATTCCTCCATTAAAACAACTTACGAGCTTTACCCTTCATTGAAGCAGCTTGCAAGGTATGTATTTTATTTTCAATCATCGGATTTTGCAGTACAAAAGGATATTTTATCATTAATTAGTTTAGTTAGAATTTCATTCCCATTCCCCCAATTCATTTCTAGGTTTTAATTTTAAGCGGTGAGTCGAAGGTGAAGGCAGCAGTTGTTGTTCCGGTAGTGGTTGCACTGGTTCTAGGCTTGTGACTGGTTGCTCGAAGTTGCGGTTTAAGGTATGCCTTGAAGTTTTGTTCTTGAGATTACTGGTTAAAATAGAAGATTTTGCGGTTTAAGGAACCTTTGTCTTGAAACAGAATGTCTAAAGCTCTATAATTGCTTGATAAAATCTAATGTTAGTCCCACCTTTTTTGGTTTGAATGTCCAGAACATATATTTTGCAACTCCCAATGTCTTTTATTTTTGTTCTTTTTCTTTTTGTTAAGAGGGAGTGGAAGACAATCTTGCTGCCATGTTTGAGCAATAGAAATAGCAATACAAGCATTAAGGACTTTAGGATTAAAAATAGTAAAAATTATTGTTGTATCAGTGGTTAGATTACAAGAAAAAATACACCTTACATGCTGACAATATTGAATTCCTTGAAATTGATAGTCTTGATTTCCCATTTAAAAGTCTGACTGATTATTTCACAATTAAAGGTTGTGTTAATGGATTAATTATTTAAATTAAGGACTCAATACCCATGTTTTGGAACCTTGTCATTTGTAATTGCCTCGAACATCCTAAATTTGAATATGAACAATTTGTCAAAAGAATGAGATTGGCCAGGACAGTGATGCAGTTTATGATTGTTGTGAATACTATGTGTTTCGGGTTTGTTTATAATTCTTTGTCGAAGAACTAAAAGGTTGTAAGGATAATTTTTTTATGAACACAGTAGTTTTTTCTTCTAAAATTGTGGTTTATGTGTTCGGCCCCGTTGTCTCTAGTGTATTCTCGTATGTGTTATGTGGGTTGTGTATCTTGGTAATTTTGTTTTGATCGTCTCTTCATGGTGTTAATTTACCCCGAAAAAAAAATTCTCATGAATTAAGCTTTCCGATAAAGAGGTTCTTGTAATCTAACCATTGATCCAACTATAATTTTTACTATTTGTAATCCTAAAGTCCTTAATGCTTGTATTGCTATTTGTAATCCTAAAGTCTTTTTCTCAAAGTCTTATTTTTCTTGTTCTTTAATAGCTGCTCGTAGTTTAGTTTCCTTGAGTAGTAATTATAGGGAGCTTATGGTCTAGATGGAAGAAAATCTTGCTGCTCTGGTTGAGCTTGTATTGGTTGATATTAGCCCTCTTTAATCTAATCTTGTTGTTCTCTTAAAATAAATATTTTGAAGATTTTACTGTTGTGTTTGAGAATTATTGTTTGAGGCCATAGTTTCTTAATTTTTTAAGTTCTGATGTAGTATACTCTTTCTGATTTGGATAGTATAATTTTATATAGTGATGCAAAATAATCTTTAAATGAGTCAAGTAGCAAATTTGCTAAGATGTTATATATTATACTTGTATTTCATGCCCATTTGACTAAGTAGTAAGAAATTTTGATGTCAACCCCCACCCCCCAAAAAAAATAAAAAAATAAATATAATATCACTCCCCAATACACAATAAGGACGTGTAGTAATAATTGAGTCTCATTCTAATTGCTTTGTTGTTTGAGCATATGTAGTTATATAAATTATTAAATCATGTTATCCAATCATTTCATAACTTAAAAAAATTATTTACATAAAATATATAGAATATATAAAGGTTAATATACACTTTGGTTGGATAAGAGGAACATGGAAAGAAAGGGAGGGAAGGGAAAAGGAGGGGAAAAAGTTCCCTTATTTAGGTAAAAGGTTGAGGGAAGGAAGAGGAGGGAGAGGCCGGAAGGGATCCATTCCCCCCACCCCTTTAATAAACATCATCCCTTCAAAATTGAAGAGATAGTGTGTTAGTGAAGTGCAACATCATCCTCATGTTACTTATAGAATGATAAATCCTATATGCTAATTATCCTTATTACTTTTACATCGATACTTGAGTTGGTATATGAATTAAGATTGGACTTGCCACTAGTTGTTAATTTGTTATATTATCACTTGTGTCTCAAATGCATTGACCTTTGATAAATTATTTTGTATTTTATTATATTTTGGTTTTATATTTATGAATGAGTAGTTATGCTACATAATCTGATCTATAGAATTAGAATGATTTTTAGAATGTTTTTTTAAAATAATATTATTTAAAAATCATAACTTGATAAGCAATGGGTTTCTTAAAATAAATAAAAATAAAATCGAGGTTATACCTTATAGGAAGGAGCAAGTGAGCCAACAGAGTCAATGGGGGAAGAGATATTGGTCTTGACAGTATGTGCTTTAGGCAACTTGCAATTTATTGAGGTTCTAGCTAGTGATCAATGGGATGAGATATTGGTCTTGGGAGTATGAGCTTTAGGAAACTTGCAATTTCTTGAGGTTCTAGTGATCAATTGGAAACTCTCTCTAGTTTAAGATACTAAATAATCTTTCGAATGTTATAATTTGACCTTTATTGAGCTTGTTTATGTTTGACTTAATGATTCAAGTGTGATTTCAAATGAATACTGAACTTTATACTAAATAATTTCATTTATTTATGTTTTTTTTTCTTGTTGTGTGACTTGTCATGTTAGTTAGTCTTAGTTAGTCTTCTGAAGCCTACCAAGCAGATTTGTGTTTAGTCATAAGTAAGAGTATCAAGTTGTTATCTTGGTTGTTTGACTTAATGATTCAAGTGTGATTTCAAATGAATTCGTGGAATACTTTCTCTTTTGTATTATAACTACTAATAAAAGTAACACTCTTAATTCTTTCCATAAGGGATGGATATTGGAATTAAAGAGTGGTGGATGTTTCCCAAATGGAGTGATGAATATGAACGAGGAGTGGATGAATATGTTGAAAAAGCTTTTGCTACCAAGTCCCAAGGAAATCAAATTTGTTGCCCTTGTGCTACCAAGTCCCAAGGAAATCAAATTTGTTGCCCTTGTGAAAGTTGTCATTATAAATGTGCTGATTCTTCATTGCAATTCATTTCAATTTATTTTATTTTACATCTTGGAAATTAAAGTACATCCATTTTTTATGCAGATGAAACGGAATAGATCCAAAATTTCTGCTTCCCAAAGTCAGATTACAGAATATGAGCTAGACAGGCTTGAACAAATAAAATATAATGCAAAAAGAATGGAAGCCCTAGGATCGGCATCTGTAGCTAATATGATACTTCAAGAAAAAGCAAAAGCCTTACTTTGTCCGAGTGTAATGCAGAATAATATACCAGAAAATGAAGATGATGACTCTACATCAGAATATGATGGTGAAATTGAGGGCGAAACTGATAACATTATGGAAGCTGACAATCTCTCTTCTGGAAAAAGAAAAGCTTGTAAACAGGTGTTCGCTTCTGTAACTTTTTATTTGATATACCTGATGTTATATATGTGACAATACTATGATTTCTGGTACTTGAGTTTAGTAGAATAATTGACATTCTCCTTTTGGTACTTGAGTTTATTTATACACATATTCTTTCATATAATTGTCCTGTACAGTACCTGAGTTGCTACTGCCATTTTTTATCAAAGGTACTGTGAATAAGGCCTTTCTTAGAACACTTTTTCATGTTTCCATTCTGATTTTGGTTAGTAATAGAATACCACCTTTTGTATCTCCTTTGTGACTGATAATATAACTAGTAATGCTTTATTTGCCTTTTGTTTTATAGGTTTCAAAGCAAGTAAAGAAACCATCACATCGCCCCAAAACTATGGCTGCTGTTGTGGAAGTGAATAGTCGTAAGAAGCATTTTGTTGATGAAGTTCAAGATCAAAGCATCCAAAAGAAGCAACAAGTTATGTCTGAAAAGAAGGGAAAAAAACGAGCGTTTTGTTCTCCTGGTTCCATGTCAGCTTACCTTGAGTTACGAAAAAAGCAAAAAGAAAATTGTGAAGAGTTTACAGAAAGTAATCAGTCTTTGAATAATTCTGTTTCTGGAAAAGCAAGGAATAATGACGTTGCATTGTTTGAGAATGAAAACGATCATGTGCTAAATCAAAATGAGAATGATGATGGTGTTGGGAATGAATCTGAGGGAGATCAAGAATTTGAAGATGAAATTTTATTTCAGTATGGAAGGGAAGGTATGCAAGGTATTTGCCAACATTATACATACTAATATATATTTTAGCTCTTTAACATGTCAAAGTGTAGTGCAATAACTATCTGACATCATATTTATACATCCTAATTAAAAAAGGCTCAGCTCGATTGTACTGACCTCACACAACGTACTCTAATAAAAATTGCTGGACCACAAAGATGAATGCAAGAAACAACTAAGGTAGTAAAAGAACACACACACACAAAATATTTCATTCACTTATTATTTTTTGCTTTATTTTATCATATATGAGCTCATATATGACAAATAAAGACCCCTAGATAAGTCCTACCATTCTTCCTCTAAATTTCCATTTCAAAGTATAATTTCAGAACTTCCTGATAAATTTATATAACTAAAATTTATAGTTTCAGTAACACTAAGAGTTGAGTTTATTGTACGACACACTTGGTGATTTATTTTACATTCATTATTATAGTATTTAGTTGATGTATTTGCACCCTTTTTTTGTAACATGTTTCTTACTAATGTATGAATAGAAAAAGAAACTGAAAAAGCTTCTAAAAGCAAAAGCAAAAGGCATCGAGGTCCAACAATGCTACCCAAGGTTCATGCACGAACAAGAGATGAGCGTGAAGTTATTGTTTTAAACTCATTCGGCCAAGCAGTTGGACCTACATAGAATTGTTGAGGAGTTTAAGTTATTCTTGGGAACTGTGGCAAGGGATTCTGAACTTGCACCACGAAATTATATCGACTTTCCAAGTCTACCCACACATGACCAAATATGGAATTATGTCCTAGTATGTAGTAGTTTAATTTTGTAGCATTGATCGCTTTGTTTGATTTCTATTAAAAAAAAAGTATGCTTCAAATTTTATTAGTAGATTATAAGTAATTTATCATTAACACTCAGACCTCCATATGCTACATGTTCTATACTAATGTTTTGTTATCATGATTTATTCAGGAGAAGTATATGGTTCCTGAAGCTGGGAGGGCTTGGGTGATGAAGGCTATAAATGGAAGCTGGAAAAGTCATAAATGCTTTACTAAGAAGAACTACTTCTATGCATATCCCACTGATGCTTTAAGATGGTTTCATAAGCCTGACACAATTTCAGTACCTCAATTTCAAGAGCTTTTGCAATATTGGCATTCTAAAGAGGCTAAGGTATTTTACATATATATATATATATATATATATATATATATATATAGGTTCATGTGAGAACTACTCTTACGGTGAGAACCACTCTTATGGTGAGAACTCTAATCTCAACCATTAAAACTAATCTAAAATCATCTCAACCATTCATCTATTTCCTCTAATCTCAACCATTAATCTCACTTATTAATCATTTCTAATCTCTCTCCTCTAACCTCCCTCAACCTTCTCTCTTAATCTTCTCTCTCCTCCAGATTCCTTCCCCCACCAGACCACCGTCCACCACCGTCCAGCGCTGGTTCGCCGCACCTGACCACATCCTTCCTGCCGCACTAAATGGTCGACCGCACTTGCACTTTCTCTCTCCTCTCTCTCTTCTCCCATAAATCGTGGCCAAATAAACCACCACCACGTACGGCTGGAGGCGAACGCCGCCATTGAAGCTACTTCTGAAGCTCTATTTGTTTATCAATGGAGGCGAATTAAATGAAGACAATAAATTCCGAAGCACCGAGGTTGAAGAAAATGAAGATGATCGAGAATTTAGGTTTAATGTTTAAATTGAAGGTGAATTGAAATGAGAATTGGAGGAATTGAAATTGAAATTGGAGTTTCATGGTTGAAGAAGAGAGAGAAATAGGTTGAGGTTGAGGGTGTGGGTGTGGGGTGACGGTCGTGGCTGCGTTGCCGTAGGTGGTGGCTGAATTATTGCGGGTTTTGGTGTTGATTGGGAAAGTCGAAGGTGTGCTGGGCTCGGTGGTGGCTTGGTCAGTGGTGGCTGGGCTCGGTGGTTCAGGTGGTCTGGGTCAGTTGTGGCTAGGTCAGTGGTGATTTGGTCAGTGGCTTGGTTTGGCTCGGGGTGAGGGTGTGATGGTGGTTGGGTTGGTGGTTCGGGTTTGTGCGGGTTGTTGGTGCGAGTGGTGGTGGTGCGGTGGGTGCAGGTGCAGTGGGTCAGTGGTGTGGCTGGGTTCGGGGAGTGGTGTGGCTGGGTTCGGGGTGTGGTGTATCTTTTAATTATACATCATGTACCTTATAATTATACATATTGTACCTTATAATTATACATTATGTACCTTATATATGTATAACATGTACCTTATAGTTACATTGCATGTACCTTATATGGTTCTCATCTCACCATAAGAGTAGTTCTTATAATAAGATGGTTCTCAGAGGAACTTCACCCTATATATATTGTACCTTATATGATTTTGAACTATTTTTTAGCAATATTGATATAGTTTCTTGACCTAAAGAGCCTATTTCATTTTATTATTTTTACGATTTATTTATGTGGTTCAAAATTATACATATATATCGTGTCATCATAATTCTATTACTGGAATGTTTTATTGCATAGGAAATCAGTAAGATCAACAAAGACAATCGTCTAATGCTAGATGATATGCACACTATGGGACGTAAGTCTTATGCAATTTTACATCATCAGTTGGTAAATACTTCATCTCATTTCTAAGCAATGATATTTTTTTATTCATAAATTTACAACATTATGTGTAGTACATGAAGCTTTAACCCTTATCCTTAAATTATTCATAGTCACTTCAATTTGTGTATTACGTTTCACAGCAACAACAAGATCCTGATAAGCAAGAACCTTCTCAAGCAACGGTCTATAAGGAGTCAAGAAAGTGAACGGATGGAAGGACATACCTTACCAACCATGAAAAAATAGAAGAGAATATTGTGAGTTAATATGTTAGACTTATGTTATGTTTGTTTAGTTTATGCAAACGCTAATCAAGTGACTATATTTTCCTAAAATAGGCAAAAATGGATGCTTTGGAGTCTTCCCAGCATGAAGATGGTAGTAACTCTAAGGACCCTTACTCAGAAGTGATTCCTGATCCTAAGCGCAAAAGTCGTGTACGCCTACAATGGCAAGGTGTGAAAAAGTCAGACTTGAAGAAAAAAGATAATAAGTCAGATTTCATATTCCCGACATAATTTCTAAAAAGTATGCAAGCTCAATTAGTACAGAAAATTGCAGCTACCCTTACAACTGCAATTTTGACTCAACTTCGGGATTCTAACCCTGGGGTCAATCTTGTCATTCCTGAATTTGCGATTGCATCGGCTCCAAAGGATGCATGTACGTAGTGCGCCACATCTTCTCACTGACCAAAATGTGCAATCTTCTAAATCTGGTGCAACAGTTGATCAGGTAATAAAAATTTATTTTCTCGTGCTTCTGTCTAGCTTTTATTGTGTGTTGCTGAATTGATTTTACAATAGCCGCTGTTGAACTTTTGTTGCTATTGTTGAATTCTTGTTGCTACTGTTGATGTATAGTTCTGATGGCCTGTGTTGTTTTTATTTATGTACATGGCTCATGCATTTATTATATTGTTTGTTGCTATTTTTTATTTTTATTATATTGTTGTATGGTGTTGGTGTTGGTATTCATGTTTTCATTTTTCGTACATTGTGTTCATGAATTGAGTAGCAATTGCATCTTATAGGTTACCTCACAAATAATCATAGGTTTTCATATAATCCTCTAAAGGCAATAGTTAGTTTTGACTACTAAATTTGTTGTACTTTTTAAAATTCTTGGATATACTAAGATCTTTTTTTTTTAAATGGTAAGCGAAATATATTACATAATTAAAGTATTAACATCAAAGCAGGGAACATAAGTAGAGGAGTCTGAGACAAAAGCAACATACCATGATCCTGGTTAAAAGATGAAAATTAGCAAGATCATGGCCTGTAGGACCTAAGGAGCAACCTAAGAAATAGAAAGAAATATAAATTAAGCTAGGAAAGTAAAAGCGTAGCCGAAATTGAGATCTAAAATGTAGTCTTTGAGTGCCTAGGCAAAGCAGCAGCAGAACAATCATTCACTGCACCCCCCATATTGCGAAGGGTTTAATCTAATTCCTCCATATATTCATTTCTTACAGCATGCGGTGCAATGTAATAATGATACACAACTTCGTTATCTCATTGACGTCCTAAGTTGGGCAAGGCATGAGCTGGTGGTTTATTGGTTGTCCTTTTAACATGAATAACTGAAATGTCTTAGTTTCTTCCATAAGCTCAGCAAAATCATTAATAAGACTTGAGAGCTTCATGTAACGGACTGTCCAGAACAATGTGGTGCATTTGCTTATCTTTGGCAGTGCTCCCTGATTGGGCAGAAGCTGGACCAAGAGTCTCAATCTTCATTGAGAAGCCCAACTACCACTTTCCTTATCTACATCTGATTAAACCTCACCCCCTGCATTGTCCTCACTGATCCATGATCCATTCGTGTTGAGTTTAAAGTAAATAAGTATTGGGGGTTCTAAGATCATAATAGACTCTTCTTATGTTTCTATGGAACTTGATGTAGGAAGGATATGTGTCTGGAATAATATAAGTAAGTTGTAAGGAGCTGTAAGGGGGTAGAATATTTATTAGTTCTAACAATATTTATTAGTTCTAACAATAATATAAGTAAATTTTGTTACAATTTTTGGTAGTGTTTAGTGATTCAAAGATGTCTCTTATAGTGCTTCACCTAATCAATGATATATGTGAAATTTTTCTCTCATTTATCTTGTTGTTACTTCTACTTTTTGAATGAGGAAATCACTTTAATTTTTTATCAAATCGATCTTGTACTTAATAACAAGTTCTATCCTATTTTATGTGTAGGTGCATGGTGAGCTAAATGGAGATGGAGCACAATGATTAGCCATGCATCTAACAAATGGTGCATGCATATATATGTTGGTGAATCACTAATTTTTATTAAGTTTAATCTTGTGAAGGTTTATAAATATCGGCTAATATATATAAATATGTAGTTGTTTAACTTTAAATATTAGTATTATTATTGTAGGTACCGAAAACAAGCTAACTTAGAAATATTTTGTATAATGTATGACATATTTATTATTATAATTATTATATTATTAACAATTATATGATATTTACTTTTAATTTTAATTTTTTAGTATATATATAGATTTTTAGAGACAAATTAGTATATATATATATATTGAAAAAAAAAATTTTATATACCGTGGCAGTAGGTGTTTCCATAATTAGCTTCATCCGTGGCACTAGGTATCAATTTCATGATAAATATTAGTCAGCACTCTTTTGCCACGGATACATTATGCCGTTGCATCAGGTGTTGAGCTAACGCGACAGATCATAAATGTCGTGGCATTAGGTTTCATAAACCGTTGCATTAGACCTTTTGCGACGCTATCAGATGCCATGGGACATGACCGTTGCGTTAGGCTTAATGCAACGGATTTTGGTGCCTACTGCAACGGATTTGGGGGTTGCAACAGGTCAAAAATGTAGTAGTGTATTGAAGCTAATAGATTAGTTAACTTGACTTTAGTTTTACCTGTTTGAAATATATGCATTTATTTTTGTTTTTTATTAAATTTTCATAATATGGTTTGATTCAATTTGACAATAAAAACATAAATATGACAATATTTATCTTAATTACCATTTGACAGAAATCAAATATATATTTTAAAGTGAACATAAATTTATTGATAAAACTTTAATAGTCAATACTATACACTTCAAAATAAATTAGCACTTCATATAAACTATCACTATATATAAAATAAAACTTTAATTAAGAGATTCAATTAGATTTTCCAAGTACTAGATTTAATGATTTTGAAAATCAAGATATTCCATTAAATGATTTAATGATTGTAAGAATCAAGAGATTTAATTAGATTATTTTGGCTTTAGATTTAATTTAGTTTTTCATGAATTTGATCATATATTGATTTTATGAAAATTAATCATTAAATTTATGTATTATTCATTTAATTTATTAATAGTGAATTTATTTATTATTGAAAATAGTCATTCAATTTGAATTCAATTGAGTGTAAATGGATTTAATTTTAATAATTTCACTTAGTTTTACTTGTTCCAAATATTCGCTTATTTGTTTAGATTTTGATAAATTTGGTAAAGAATGTTTTCAATTTGATAAAATAATACATTTAACAATATAAATTAAACCACCTACCAATTGCATCCTTATTGTCTAAATTTATATGATATCTGAAAACCCCTAAACCCTTAACCCGACCCTTAACCCTAGCACGTAAACCCAATCATCGCAACCAACTACTTAATTCACATATCACATACATAAATGACAATAATTGATAATACATGATAATATGATACCTAATTAATGACAATGCAAACAATTTTAAGTCAGTTGTCAATGTGATGAATATTAGTCATTTAATTTTTACATAGTGAATTTATTAATGAGAAATAGTCACTTAATTTGAATTAAATATTTGTTTCAATTGAGTGTAAATGAATTTAATTTAAATAATTTAGCTTTGTTTGATTCAGATCAATTAGATAAATTAAATGAATTATTCAATTACGTTATTTGAAAAATGAATTATTCAATTATGTTATTTGAAAAATGAATTATTCAATTATGTTATTTTTTAAATGAATTATTCAAGTATTTGACAATCAATTAGTCTTACTTCTAAAATTCCTAAGTCCTAACCAACTATAAGTTCTATTTCATAAATATAGATTCAATGAGGATATAAGTGATATTTTGAAATATGTCATAATGTATGAATGATTATTAGAATGTATTTAATTTGATATTGTAATTTGAATCATTACAGTATAAGTCATATCTTGAAATAACTTAATAACTTCAATTTGAATGGAACTTCAATTTCATTGTAAAAAAAAGTTTAATACTGTTAATATCTGACACTATTATTGTCAAAAATTCAGTATTTTCTTGCCATATTTTCGCTTCATTTTTTTCAAATTATTTGTTACTTATTATCAAATTATTAGTTAGTATAATGCTGTTATTGTATTATTAATTTCATTTAAAATCTGTTGACCCAAAACCCTTAACCCTTAAAAACTCGCATAACCCTTAACCCTAAACCCTAAACCCTAAACCTTAAAAGCCCTGTATTACATAATTTGACTTGTCATGAAATTTAATTATTTCAATTTGACAATACATTTGACAATAAAAACTAAAATTTGACAATATTATTTTAACAATTAAATTTATGGTAACTAACCCTAAACCTTAAAAGTCTTGTATTAGATCATTTCACCTCTTCTGAATTAGAATTATTTCAATAAGCCCTGTATTAGATCATTTGACTTGTCATGAATTTGAATTATTTCAATTTGACAATACATAAAAACATTGAAGTTGACAATAAAAAAAATATGACAATCAAAATGTTATTATGACAATAATATTTTAACAATTAAATTTATGGTAACTAACCCTTAACCCTAAACCCTAAACCTTAAAAGTCTTGTATTAGATCATTTCACCTTTCATGAATTAGAATTATTTCAATAAGCCTTGTATTAGATCATTTGACTTGTCCTGAATTTGAATTATTTCAACTTGACAATATATTTGACAATAAAAACATGAAGTTGACAATAAAAACAAAAATATGACAGTCAAAATATTATTATGACAATATTATTTTAACAATTAAATTTATGGTAACTAACCCTTAACCCTAAACCCTAAACCCTAACCCTTACCCTAACCTTTACCCTAACCTTAATAAATGTAAAGCATTTACCCTAATGAATCATCAAAACCTCATACAATTGTTTGAATCATTTTCTTTACTTTTATTTTCTTTTTAAACTTTGTTTCAACAATCATTGTATAAGTCATGTATTACTTGTATTATTAACTAGTTTTAACCCCGTGCTATACACGGGTTTTATCATTTAAACCAATTATTATGTAAATTTATCGATTTTTTCCTCTTATTTGAAACAAAATGTATGATTTCTATTTTGATTTTGAGTTATTTCGAATATGGGATTTGATTTATTGTGATATGTGATTTCACAAGATTGAGGATCAAAGTAAGAAAGAGTGACAAATGGATGACACGTGGCGCTTAAAGTTCCTGTTTTAAATATTTAAGTATAGATTAGATATTTTATATTATTTTATAACTTCATTTATTTGTTGTAAGATCAATTTGAATTTTACAAAATGCACAACAATGCATTACCTTATTTCATTTGATTCAATTATTGTATTACCTTTACTAACACACTATTTGACAATGGATTCATTAACGAGAATCAATATTTGAATCAAGTAGCCCTGTATTAGATTATTTGACTTGTCATGAATTTGAATTCATTCAATTTGTCAATACATTTGATAGTAAAAACATAAATTTGACAGTAATAATAAATAATTGACAATCATTTTCTAACTTCCTTTATTTGTTTTAACAATGTATTTTGGGATTGTCAACTTATGAATTCATTACTATCAAATTGTGATTTTGTTATTCAAGTAACTTATATTCTTTATGGTAATTCATTTGGTAGCTTATGCCACCATTGTTTTCCAATTCTTTGACTTCAAATTTCCATTTGCCGCCATTTGGTTTTTTTATGATTATCTTTATAACAAAATAATTTTTTCGTAGTAATAAATGAAATATATCATAGTATTAAATTCATGCCTTTATTTGGTTTAATTTTGACTGTATAATCCATAAATATGATAGCATAAGTCATATAGTAATCGGATTTTTTTTTTATAAATGACAATAATAAAACGAAATTTCCCAGCTTAATATAAATGAAAACATGCAAATAATATTATATGTTGGACATTTCCATAACAATTTCCATCCCCCAAAATGTTTCATAATCCTTAATGATTTACACCTGCATCACCCTACATCTAGCACCATCCATCTAGCCCCAAAAAATTACAGTAGCAGTCTAAAAAAATTACATTAGCAGCCCCAAAAAAATTACATTAGCAGCCCTTAATAATTACATTTCCAATATTGCATCAATAGTACATCAAAAAACCATTACTGATGCAGCAACAAGTCAATTTTCCACCTTAATCAACTATACAAGTACTATACAAAATTATCACTCAGTACTTATATGCATCCAAGAAGAATTTAATTCAACACAAGGTGTTGAATAAGTTGTAAGACCTTATTATCCTTTGCTTCATTAAACTCTGACATCAAGTCTTCACAATATAGCTAAGCCCATTCATCGTTCATGTCTCCAACCTGTTTTCAAATACACATAAGTATGTGCAATACACTTTAAAAAAAAACCAAAAAAATAAGGATGATATTTAGGCTCACTTCTTCAAGCTCAGTGACAAAACTATCGCCTGCATTTCTTTTTATGGCCATGAGCATATGGATCCCACAACTGTGGCTGCAAAATCACGACAACATATATGAGTACACCCAACATACATCCTTACTAGCATTGTAATATCGTTAAACACTTAGATATCTTTTAGGGGTGGCATTTGCATGGATCTTCTACTCCAATTCTTGCAAATAGTGTTTTCCACCCAAGTGTTGTCCAACCCATGGAATGTCCAATCCATTGCCTTTGCCTAAACAATGTGGATCAGAAAACTATGTACCAACTTCTCCACATGCTCACTTCTTACTTCTGCTGCGTTTGTTGTGGTTATTGAATAAATTACTAGAATCTCCTCCCTATTTCTTGAAAATGCCATGCAGTACCAGTGGGAGGAGTCAACTAGCACTGGAACAAAAACCTTCATACACGAACACAAAATGACAGCCAAGTAAGTACCAACAGTTAAATATAAACTATTAAAGTGCCTTATAATAACACTCAATTATAAACCAACAATAATTTCAATTTTTAAAACTTAGGAAGGCCCATGAATTCCTACCACATGAATTTTATTCAGACATGTGCCAGTGATATGTGATGTTTAGGCTTTTGCTTTCTTCTTCACTGCATCATCACTTCCCTTTGAACTATACATTATCTGGATCTAAAACAACCAAATGATCAATTAATTAACAAAGAAATAAAAGGATTGTAACTAACTAACATATATAAAGACATTGTAAATAAAATAGGCTGACACTTACAACAAATGAGGGATCAAGCATGAATCTCCTTGCATGATCAACAAATTTTTTTCCCCACACCTTCTCATATAGTTTAGAGCACACCCGGACATACCGCGGAAGACAAATGATTGTATTACAAACTATGCCTAAAATCATTTTAGTTTTTAGAAATATAAAACTAAAGCAGCCTAACCTGGTCAGTCACCATGCCAAGTGGGTGGAGAATTAATCCACAAAAACCCATCTTCACATAATCTCCACCACACTGCAGCAAAGTGGGTCAGAGCTGCACCATTATATAATACATGCCATATAAAATCATGACTGCTATGTATAACTAATGGAATAATAGTCATATGACTGTTATGTATAACTTATTGAATAAGAGTGTACCTCATGGAATACTCACTCAGGTTGTACCAACTTCCGTCTTGCACTTGTGTTGTCCAACACATATTGAGACAAATGCTCCAAGTATTTCCTAATAGCCTTTGGCCTCCAAGTTAAAACTAAATATTTTTCAAGTAAAGTAGGAGCTAGCTTCCTTCGTTTCCTGCTCCTCTGCTTCTTCCTTTGAAGCATCTTCTTCTGGTGTTCGGTGAGCTTATCAGTTGGAGTAGTAGGCTCCTCTTCGCTGTCGTAGCTGACATACTCAAGTCCATGCCCCACCAGTTCAAGGCCATCATACGGTCCTACTTCTTCAGGGACATTGCCTGAAGTAGAAGTGTTTGGAGCTGGGCCTTTAAGACTCCACCCAGCAACATTAGGTACCTTTAATTGTACACAAAAATTTGGTAATGAGAAATACAAAGTAGTTGGAATACTATTGGATTATGAACTTTATTTGATTAATGTATAAACTTAAATATAGAATTGATTGAATTAGAACTGATTCAGGTAAATAACTGTTCTTCCTTTTGCATTTGCTTAATATAGGCCAATATATTTTGTCGCTTTCGCTTAGCCTCGGCCTTTTTCCTTTTCCTGCATTTCCAACAGCCACGTTATCAAATTTTTGGTTTTCCCTGATTGAGACCACCGTTTTATATCTGCTGGATGTATCAACTCCCTAGCGTCTAAAAAAACCCTCCTTCAACATCTGCCGGTGATATATTCTTATATTCTGCTTTGTCTCTTAGTGTGTAGTCCATTCCCCACGCTATTTGACTCAAGTCAAATTGTTGTTCGCCTTCTTGTTGTGTCAAAATCTTAAAAAAAAACCAAAACCAATAGCAAAATAATCATTCAACAGTATTCCAAAATCAATACATAACATATTTCATTACAAACTACTTAAATCGATGCAAAACTATTTGAACTGATAACCTTTGTGGTCACCCTTTGAACCCATTGACACACAATCCTTACTAACATCTTCCAAACTCAAAAAGTCCACTTCCATTTGTTCGGGTTCTTGTTGTTTGTCGTGTTGTTCTTCAAGTTGTTGTTCCCAATCCTTACTAACACCTTTTTGACATTCTAAACTCAGAAAGTCCCCTGGGCCTTGTTCGGGTTCTTCGAGTTGTTGTTCACCTTGTTTTTTAAGTTGTTGTTCGCCTCTTTATTCACCTTGTTCTTTGAGTTGTTGTTCGGCTTGTTCTTCAGGTTGTGTGGGAATCTGAAATAAAAAATTAAACCAATTGAAGTTAAATACAATCCAATTTATATCAATTCATAAAATACCAATTCATATCAATGCAAAAGAAGTATTGGAAGTTATCACCTTTGAATCACCCATTGAAGGCTGTGACACACAATTCTTGTCATTACCTTCACCACAATCCTAGCTCAGATTCTGGTCCTTTTCAAACCCAATGCCTTCACCTTCTAATCTAAACAACAATCAAACATACCATAGTCCTCAACATCTAAAAAGTTTTTCCCAACATCACACTCTTCAAAAAATACAGGATAACCACCTTAAGGAGGGATTTTGCTGCCACGTTGGGGAGGTAAATCATTGAATGTAAATGCACAAATTTCAACCATACCAAGTTCTGGGTCACTAGTTTTGTCCACATCCTCCATCTCCTTAAACCCTTGGCCAATCTTAAACCATTGGTCACATCCTTCAGTATGATGAGCTTGAATCTCAACAAAAATTCCTTGAATCTCTGTTGCTTCACATCCTCCTCCATATGCTTTAGTTTCTTGACTCTCAACAACTTGTACAGCACTACCCACTATAAAATAAAAAAGACAAAAATTATTTGGTTATCAAGTATACATGCATCATATCAACTTCATACCAACATCATATCAACTTCATATCATGGTATACAACAGATCTAGTGTACACAATAATAACAACTCCATACCAACTTCATACCAACTCCATACCTGCATTTGCATTAGTATTACTTGGATCAAACATATCAGTCTTCAGTTGAACCCTTAGGTGACTTTCCTGTTGGACTTGTGGCTTAATCACATGTGTCTCAACCACCTGTGATTCAACCATATCAGTCATCTGTTGAACCCCTAGGTGACTCTCCTGTTGGACCTGTGGCTCATTCTGTACGTGTGGCTCATCAATCACCTCAATCTCCTATTCAGGTTGAATCTGAATCAAACCACTGCTCTCAGTTTTCTTTGAAGTATTTCCTACAACAAATAATCATAGGGTGGAAGATGCATGCTTATCAAATTATTTTAATAATTTTAAAGTGTCACATAAACAACATCACAATAACATATAATTTGTAGATGAAATAGTCAAATACTAGAATACATAAATTGTCCATAACAACAATTTCCATATTCCTCAATGTCCTACAACAGCAACCTCAATGTCCATATTCTTCCTCAATATTCCTCAATATCAAATGAAAAATAAACACAGCTTCAATGTCCAATAGCAAGATAAAGCAGCACTATTAACAACAACAATATCATTGCTCTCCAGCATCCATATTCCTCAATGTCCAAACCTCACTCGGGTCGTTTGTCCAACTTCCGTCAAAACAACATCACATTCTTAATCTTCATTGCACTAACTCATAAATCATTAATCCTATTGATTGACTCACTCCTTACATTACAATTTTTTGCATTTATATTAACAGTAACACTTTTATTTCATTTTATATTGATTTTTTTAACCTAATAACATATATACATACACACACACACACACACACATATATTTAATAGAATCACCAACTTGTTTTACATACAATACTTTGCACTTGCCACAAACGGATTTGAATTAGTTCTTGTTCTTTTGCACTTTGCATTTTTCGAAAGTCGTTGCAACTCCTCCTGATCAATTTGGGCAAATTCAACGTCGTCTCCTTCTAGAAAAGCATCACTTATGACATCCCTTAATATCTGATAATTATCATAAGTGCATTATCACTGTTAGTAAGACAAGAACAAATTATATGAAATTTACTTTAATCATAGCCAGAACATACCTGCTTTACATCACCTGCAACACGTCTTTTCCGCTGGTGACACGGGAGAATATCTTCACCTTCATAAGGATGTGGATCCTCGTAACGTACAAACAAACACTACACAACCATTCAAACACATCATATTAAGATTTTAGAGCAATCCAATTCATCTAAATTAATCTCCATCCATCCAATTAAATCTCCATAACACTTACCCCTAGATGTCCGTAATCACCGGTTTCAGTGCGGTCTTCCTTTGCTGCCTTATTTATCTCCTTCCTCTTCCACACTTTGATTCTAGGACTTACACCCCACTTCAATGGGGCCCTATCTAGCATATCCAAATACAAAATCTACAAATAACAAATTGAAATTTAGTTCAAGCATAAATTTCTTTTACAAAGCACACTACAACCATGAATATAGTATCGAATGCAATCATGAAATTTGTTATTAAATTGTACAAACTATCTAAATACATACCGCCAGAAATAATGTGCATCCCGGCCCCCACAACTTATAGGGATCTCACCAGCATAGGACCTTTTAGTACATGGCTCTAGAGCATGAAATAACTCTTCAAGGACAAAAGCAAACCAGTTGTAGTGTTGAGCCTCAACCGCCGCCGCCGCCGCATGAAAAAACTTATGGGGCATTCTGTGACAGGTGGATGAGAACAACACATTCAACACGAACATAAAAAAAACCATCATGAACTCCCTTTCATCACTGATCCCTGACTCCAATGCTGTAATCAATGTCTTTCTTCTTATTGCTACTGTGCCACATTTTTCCTTGGTGCTGTAATCCTTAAACTGCCTATCCTCCAGCTCTTTATCAACAACCTTACTCGGAACTTTTCTCACGCCGTAAGGTATCCCAAGAACCCAATTCACCTGTATTGGATTTTGGGGAATTCGTTTCCCATCAACAGCCACCAACACCTTCTTGCTTAAATCGACTCTAGTACAAAGCCAGCATGCCAAATGGCGGGGCAAGCCCTTGCCCCCCCTTCCCCATCTATTCCAGCAAGGTGAAACAAACCACAAAGCGCATCTCGAACACAATTTGCTGTTGTCTCTCCCCACGCTTAGCCATTACCTTCCCCAAGGTCTCCACGCGGAAATTCAAATTCAAACACTGAAAAATACCATACCAAATTAAAACATTAATAGAATGCTCTTCATTCATATTCGAAGTATAATACCATTTGTTGTGAAAATGGGTAAAAATGTATCTCATTTCATTCAGTAAAGGGGTATATATAGTATTTACAACAAACCCTAATTCCAGAATGTTCCTAAAGTATACATAGGGTATAATAGTCATCCACTAATATATATTACATAACACTCCTCCTTGGATGACCATTATACAAAACAACAATTTAAAATACAATATTTTATAACATTCATTTACAATGCTCATTAACTCCCCTAATGATGTCATCTAACAAGATCCTTGAGACGACGTAACCCAATTGTTGAATAAATTTCTTGATGAATGTAGTCGAATAGTGTGCCTCGTTAAAACCTTTACTAAGAAAAACCCTGTGGGATAAAAACGTAGTAAAGGAAAAAGAGTACACCACTTTCGTAATACGCTTTGAGATGCTGCCTCATTAAAAACCTTACCTGGAAAACCCAATTCGGGACAAAACCTTGGTTAAGGAAAAAAGAGTGCAACGCGTATTTTCTCCCCCTGATGAATATATAACTTGAAATCTTCAAATGTAATGAATCCAATGCCGCTGAGTAACTTCACATTTGTTGAATAATAACACTCCTTGATGACAGGTCTTCTTAGACTGGTCTTGAATCTTCAAATCTTCTCTTGGACATAGTGAGACATCTTCAGTTATCAATACTTATGAAAACATTGCATGAGTCTATTATCAAGTTGCCTTAATTATTGAATTGATGCCTTGTTTTGGAGGTCATAAAGTAAAAATTCATGATCAATGATTGATCAAACATTCTCCAATCACAATATCATGGCAACACTTTATATATTCGCATATTATTGTCTAATCATCATACATTTCTCATGGTTCTTCTAAGCCATGAAAATTATTCTCACTTGGAGATCATTAATTCTATTTTTTAGACATTTCATATATTGTGAAAACCCTTCAATTGGTATGAAAATTGGTTAGCTATCACATGCTCAAGCTTCAGGTTGAGATGTCAAAAATAAGTCACATTGATTATTTAGGAGTTCGACAATAATGTTAGCAATGCGATACTAGAAATATATATATAACTTGGAGAGTAAAATATTTAGGAACTCTTCTTGCATGATTCACAACATGCTATCAAATCAATGTCATATATATAGACCCGTAAGAGCTATAATCCCATTGGAGTATAAATATCTCATGCAAATTTATTAATTTCTTCTCACTATTCTTTGGGCAAACGTTTAAAAACACCACAATTGTTAAGTATAAAGAATGCATGTAATATGAGATGCAAAATTTATGATAAGATACAAAAGCAAATAACTATGATGACTAATGAGTACAATAATGCATATACCTATGACCCAATACATATAATGAGAAATGATTTTAACCTATGACCCAAACATGCACATAAAATTAAGACTCAAAAACACTAAACACTGTACAGTATGGATTTTAGAAATCCATATTTCTAATTGGACTGCTGGTCCATGACAAACTTTAGAACCTTTCATATTTCGTTGAACTTCTGGTCTATGATAAACTATTGATCATCGCGAATTTTTCTTTGGACTTCTGGTCCATGACAAAATATTGATCATTATCTTAGTTTCACGTCGACATCAAAATGGACATATATTTCTGATCCCTTGTTCACATGTCCACTCCTGCATATGCATATTATTTATCGGTTCCATCATATACCAGTATCATGCATATAATGCATCAGAATATAATTTTAATTTGCATGCTATTTACAATTCTGAAAAAATTCTCATTGGTACCATCGCAACTATGTTTACATCATAGGCCATCAATTATAATAATTCAGATATTTATACCACTTTTAAGGTATTCACACTATGATATTAATATGTTATTGCACTATTAAAAGTGTTAACTACACCAACTTGCCCTTCATCATATCTTTATTTTGGAACCGATCATATAATCTACACTTCTAGTGTAGTGATTTAAGCATAATTGGCAAGATTATCCCATATAATATATAGACAAAAGTTGGCACATAACTTTTCAAGCTACCATTATAGGGATCGTCAAATATTTATTTTATTTTATTTTTATTTTGCCAACTTATGTTAATTCTCCCCCTAAGTTGGTAAAATGTTTCGTTTATGGGGGCGTCGAATTCTATACCAACTTAGCATACTATTTCTTGTGCAAAATGCCTCATCACATAGGCAAAATATATTAAACATATTTCATCTCTCAGAAGAATTATATTAAGTGTTATTTATCTCTCATGGAGAACCACTTAAAAAAATTAGTTTTTTTTACTCTTTATTATGAACTCTTTCATAATTCATTCTCTTCTGAAGATAATATCAATGGGGAGACATGTATTGTGCAGTTGTCTCTCTTCTTTTCTTTTGTGTTGACTGATAATAGCCCCAATAATCAAGAGATTGTTGTATAAATATAAGTAACTTGTATGTAATTCCACTAGACTATGATCTTCAACAAAGATTTTAATAATGAGATACTAATTACATAAAAAAATTCTACATACAAGTATCTTTGGTGAGCTCTCAGTCACCTAATATGGTGAGCTTCTAGTCACCCCATACTAAACAACTTTTAAGTTATCATGGTGAACTCCTGGCCACCTATTACATATGCCCATACAAAGTTGTTAGAAACTATTTTATAATCTCTTGAAATTTCTCAAAACAAACTATTAAAATCATAATTCAAATATGGCTCAATCTCAATGTTATGTCTTGCCATTCCGTTCACTTCATATATCTAACATAAGAGAGCGTCAACACATTAAATGAAACTTCGAGTGTCTACAACGGGTAATCATTACACCCGGATGGCCTAATATTATTATCAGATCCAATCGCATTTTAAAATTTAAATTATACATGGTCAGTGTTTCAATTCTACTAGTGATCACTTTATTAGATGTATTTTATTATTCATGGGGATGAATATGATGTGATATAAGAACACTATCATGTGCTTTTCTTTATACAATTAGCATTTGGCAAGACAATAATTAATATTTTACTCAATAATAACTTATACTATGCTGGAGTATTAAATTCAATCTTGATACATGCTAATATTGTTGGATACCTTATGCGCTTCTAAAGCGTTTCATATCATCATAGTACATATAAATATAAATTTTTTACTAAACATAATCCTCCTTAGGAGATTCATTTAAATGTATCAAATTCTTGAATTTACCATTTTTAGTAATTGCTCCTATCTTTTTCAGATATTTTCATCTTTAGAATTACCAAGCTTTAAACATGCTCTAAAATCATTAGACATTGATGTTGTCTTTCTAGGACATCAAATTTAGTTGGAGCATTTACAACTAGTGTATAGTCAACAACTAGATATTATCACGTGGCCACTTCTATTAAATAAATCATTGACATATAAGTTAATGTACATATATACCAAAACTGACCATCAATATATCGCATTATTGATATTTTATCTCCCCCTAATCCATGCATATGGGGTTATGAAAATAGTCCAACAATATTTTAAAATACTTGCACCTAGTAAGCAATAAATTCTTTTGGTAAAGTCAAGCATCAAAACTAGTGTTCCTCTTGCATTCATTTAAATTGGAATATCTTATAAGAATGGGCAAAATAAGATTTCATCGTTGAATTGTAATTATTGAAGAGACACTATCAAACATCATATGAGTCCCTTCATCATTTGGTTTGTGTACTCTAAAGGGAAAGACATATGACCTATGAAAAAGGGACTCAATGGTCATAATCCCCCATCCTTCCATCAGGCAACACACAACAAAAAGCCACCAAGCATCAAACCATCACAACAAATCAGGGGTCAATCCCCACAACCACAAAAAGGGGAATACAAAAAAATATGGGTCTATATTAAACAAAACATGGGACTCAGGGGTTTTAATACACCTTTCTATCAGGCAACCCAAATAGAAAAACCACCAAGCATCAAACCATCACAACAAACCAGGAATCAATCTACACAAGCATAAACAGAATAATACAAAAAACAGAAAAGGGTTTGTTTCAAGCAAAAAAAAAGGAACTCAGTGGTCTGAATCCCCCCTTCCAGTAGGCAACCGTCAAACAACAGCCAACAAGCATCAAAGCGTAAAATCAAACAAGGGGTGAATCATCATCTCAACCATATTTCAAACAATAATATCTAGACAAAGCACCATGAGTAATTAACAGGCCCAACAAATCAAAAAAATGTTTTCTTTTTCCCAAAATCATCACAAAAAAATTTCAAAATATGAAAATTAAAATTAGGTCAGGGTTAAGGAATCGTTATGCTGAGAGTTCAGGGGGTGGGAGAGTACTTCTCCTCCATCTCCTTAAGGTACTGAGCATACACAGGGTCAACCTCCACAGGGTGGACTCCCTGAGCATCACTGGGACCAGCAGCTGGAGCATCAGCACTGGGACCAGCAGCAGCAGGAACATCGTCAACTTCTCCAGGTTGCCATGGAACCATAATCCTCATCCTCTTCCACTCAGGTTCAAGTTCAGAGGTAGAGGAAGGACCCTCAGTGACTGAGATGGTAGAGGGAGTCTTAGAGACGCTGGCTATGAGGCCAGCAGCAGCAACACGCTTTTCCTCCTCTTCAATGGAGTCCCTGATCTTGTTGGGGGGACCCATACGGAGCTTCCTATGCCACTTAGGGTTGCTCCTACGCCTGCGACTGTTGTAGGGGCTAGATCTGGTAGCCATCCGACCAGAGGGACCAGAGGGACCGTCGGTGGGCTTCTTCTCAGAGGGATCTGCCTGGATTTTCTTGCGAGGGGCCATTTTTTTTGGAAGAGAGAGGATTTCAAGGAACGAAGAAGTAGAAAAATCGATAGAGAAACCCTAGATCTGAAGTGGGGCGAAGTGAGAGAAACATGAGTGGGGACTCATTTATAGAAGTAGGGTTTTGGGGAGGAACCCATGCATTGAATTAAACTCAGAAAGCATTGAATGTGGGTGGTTGGAGGTTGAAGACGAATGGTTTGAAAAGGGGAGCAACCCAGAATTTAATTGGGGTAGGTTAGCAGATCCAAATATATGGAGGGAGTAGTTAGATTAATTAGGTTTATTAGATGTTTTAATAACAAAAATTAGAATTTGTTAATCTTAGGTTATGTTTTCTTAATCTGGTTTGGTAAGGGCATAGTGGTAATTTTACATTAAAAACTTTACTAAAGAAGGAAATTTTTTCATTTGTTGCAAGTATTTGTGAGCAACTCAAACTGGAAATTGTTGCGAGTAAAAAAAGGCGGAGGTAGTATAATGTACCATTTCATAAATAAACAATTAAAATTATGAATTCCAATACTTACCACAAACACCATCGAATCTAATTTCCCATTTCCCTTTGCTTTTGTTGCTTTTGCTTCTTTATTTGCTTTTACTTCTTTTTTTGCTTTTGTTTCTTTGGTGGCTTTGCTTGCTTTAGTTGCTTTGATTGCTTTAGTTGCTTCTATTGACTTTAACATACTCAACACTTACAACATACTAGTTAAACAATATTTCCCAAATAATTGTAATCATATATAAACAAAGATTGGTAAACTAGTTATATTACCTCCTAATCAGCATTAGCATTAACATTAGCAGCATTAGCAGCATCAGCATTAGCTTTAGCAGGAGACAATGTTTTATCAATAACACTATAGACTTCATCAGAATAAGATACCGATTCAGATTCTTCTACTTCAGATTCAATGTAATCACTACCATCACTTCTTAACATTGAAGAATCAATATCAATGTTTGAATCACTATCCACCTCCTCACTCACCTTCTTATCCTCCCCATCACCACCTAAAATAGAAATTGCAACAATATATGACAATTTCCAAATACCAGAACATGGAATGAGGTTAAGTCAAACCTTAACATCAGTCACTACATTAATACTATATTGATCTAAACTACGTATCAAAGATTAAGTTGGCATTAATATTGGCTTCACTTCATTCATTGCTTAGGTTTTTACACAATATTCATTCACATCAACATTGAAAATTAATAAAGTAGGTCATATGAACTATCAACATTCATTCATATGAACATTTTCAGAACAAAAAATAAAAAATAATATCACTCACAACTTCTCACTCTTCAATTGAATTGAAGACAATATTTTACACAACGTCAAAATAATGTGGCACTAAAAATGTATCTTTACACAAGATCAAGATGATATGACACTAAAAAGCAAGATATGAAAATAAACAAGTATCTGAAACAGAGAATATGACTTACAGCATGACACTAAAGTAATAAATATCATGCATGAACACTAAAGTAGAAAGGGTATGTATTACTTACAATAAAGTTGGCACCAAATCATGAACACTAAAGTAACACAAAATTATACACAAAAAAGAACTATTAAACCTTCCTTCACACTCCTTAACACACAAAAAAAAAAAACATCCCTAAAACTAATAGAGGATTCCAAAACAAAATGTGACAATGAGACACTATATTCATCACAGAAAATGGTACTACTCTTCCCTGAATCCAAACAGCAAAACACAAACTTCTCTCTTGACTAGAAAACACAAACTTAACCTAACACAAAACACAAACAAACTCCAATTTATACAACCAAATACCAAATTACACTTGGCAAAATTACTACTATACTATAAGAAAGGATTATAATTTGCATATATAGTGTCAAAATTCTTTCTCAAAGATAACCTAATATAAAGATGGAATACAAAGTTCAAGATCTACATAAACTTCAATATCACAATGACAATAAAAGTTCACCATGACAATAATTAAAAACTTCAATATCACAATCTATTTTCAAAATCAGAATACAAAGTGACAAAATTCTTTCTCACGGATAACCTAATATAAAGAAGGAATACAAAGTTCAAGATCAATATAAACTTCAATATCACAATGACAATAAAACATCACCATGACAATAAAAACTTCAATTTCACAATCTAATTTCAAGATCAAAATACAAATTGACAAAATTCTTTCTCACAGATAACCTAACTTAAAGAAGGAATATTAAGTTGAAGATCAATATAAACTTCAATGTCACAATGACAATAGATAGTCCAACATAACAATACAAACTTCAATATCACAATCTAATTTCAAAATCTAGACACACGGTCACTCTCTTCAAAAATTCATAAAAAACAGATTTTTGTGAGAAACCAAAGCTTTGTTTTTCTTTTTTTCAAAATTAAACTATTTTAGCACAAACCCTCTTCAAAAATTCGATTGGACGATTTTTAAGACCAATATTAAGAATAATTACACCTAATTTCGAGAGAGAACACAAATTCAAGTTAAACACAATGACTTTAATAAGAAATTCCAAATTCAATTTACAACCTAATCACTGTAGCATGCATTTAAATCCCAAACTTTATCCAAAATCCGAACAATAGTCAATACACTAACCACAAATACAAGTCAATCACTTAAATTTCCATAATTTAGAAAAAAATTCACATAATGAAGAACAAAATCGAACCTTACCCTGTCGTCTCGTCTTCATTTTGCCAAAATTAGAACAACAACACCAGCCCGCCGCCAACAACTAGCTTCAACAACGATCAGATGCACTTGCCGTAGACCATCGCTTGATGTAGGTAGACCAAATCTAGCAACCGCACTACTTCAAGGTTTTTGGAGGGAAGGTTTTGGAAGAAGGGTTTTGGAAGATGGGGAAATTTTTGAAAATGAGAAAAGAATTTCAAAAATGAGAATATAGAAAGTCAAAACGGAAAACGGATATCTATGGTTTTATATGGGTATGCCAATACGTACATTGGTATTTGTATACACCCAAAATACAACATCAGCGCTGGAAATTACTATATTGCCCCCGTGCTGGTCTTAGCACGGTGTGGGCTGAGCCGCGCTCTAAATTTTGTAGCAAATTTTTTTTTAATTTGCCTTAGATTTATCTGTATCGTTGAATGGAGAGGAGAGATAAAGTTTAAGATAACTGTCAATCAGTTCACACTGCACGTGCTTGAGGTTAGTGTATAGGTAGTGGAGTACTGGAGTTAGTGTAAAACAAACGTTTTACATTAATATTAATGTAAGGTTGTTTTACACAAAAGTTTTTGATTCGAATAAATTCTTCGGAAGATCCCGTTTTTCGAGTGTTAGAAGATTATCATAATTTTATACCTTTATGTGAGTTTCTTGATGTTCGCATTATTACTTCAAATGGTGAAAATAGTGAAAGAAATTGTACTAAAATGAAAATCATTCGTGATAATATAGTTGCTGCTTTATGGAAGGCAATGAATGAAAGACGTAGGTTATTATAAGACACACTAGTAGTTTTTTTTAATATTATGCAACGACTTTAATTTATTGTTTATTATAAAATCATGGAACAACTTTGTTTAATTGTTTATTATAAGCTATGAGTTTGTGTATTCTTTTTAATTAATTTAAATTGTATTATTTTTATAAATCATCAACATTATTTATTTAATTCAACTTTATTAGGATTATTATTGATATGACATTTAATTAGTGATTTTATAATTAATTATAAAACGAAAGTAATAAAATTAATTGTTATTAGATCCAACCACTATTTTTACCAAACACTAATATTATCAACCACTACTTTGACAACTAACCTTCAACCGCTACCACTTGGCATCTACACACTACTCAACAGCTAAAAGCTACCCGTTATCGCGGGTTTTGCCAAACATACCCTATGTAGAAGATGAATTTATTAATTTATTATAGTAAAAAAATGTATTCTTTTGATTGTCATATTCTTCTTACACATTATTTTGATTTAGAGAGCGTAGTTTAATTGTATTATTTTTATAAATCATCAGCATTATTTATTTAATCCAACTATATTAGCATTATTATTGAAATGACATTTAATTATTGATTTTATAATTAATTATAAAACGAAAGTAATAAAATTAATTGTTCTTAGATCCAACCGCTATTTTAACTAAACACTCATATTATCAACCACTACT
The DNA here is from genome assembly GCA_951394345.1 of Salicornia ramosissima. Taxonomy (NCBI): domain Eukaryota; kingdom Viridiplantae; phylum Streptophyta; class Magnoliopsida; order Caryophyllales; family Amaranthaceae; genus Salicornia; species Salicornia ramosissima. The sequence goes on from OX596236.1 coordinate 40,425,420, forward strand.
TTGAAAACTAACCTTGAACCGCTACCACTTGGCATCTACACACTACTCAACAGCTAAAAGCTACCCGCTATCGTGGGTTTTGCCAATCTGTCCCTATGTAGAAGATGAATTTATGAATTTATTACAGTTAAAAAACGTATTGTTTATATTGACATATTCTTTTTACGCATTCTTTTTATTTAAAGAGCATAATTTATGGAGGGATATGTATGACAATTTTATATTCTACATTAAAAAGGTGGCTACGATTAATCCAAATATTTTTATTTATAAACGTATTTTTTTAAATAATCATGAATGATATCTTCATTCAAAATAAACAGATATGATATCTTTTTTTTTGCTTTCTAAAATTTGTACACAAGATAATTAATTAGGCATTAGGCTCCAATAAATAGCATATGAAATTATGATTAATTAACCTTTTGCACAACCCTATCATATATACATAATCCTTCAAAAAATCATGATCATTACAAAATTCATAATCTTAATGAAATTAGTTAATACTAATATAGTTAACACCAGCTATCTTTCAAAAAAAAAAAAATTATTGATTGCATTTGAGAAGGCAATCGATGGCAAGATGATATGCGAATCTTTAACACCCAATTTGGTGGCGAAAAGAAATTGGCTGCTGGAACTTTGGTGTAAGACGATATTGGTCTAAAATTTCGAACATTCCTTCCCAACCAAAAAACTTGTATCTCCTTTTCAATTTTAACTTTTTTTTTTATGAAACTTCCTACTTTTATGTTCATACAAAGGAAAAGAACTTTCGTATAAATTGTATACTCTTAATTTATCCTCAGTACTAGTAGGAATTTTCATAAAAAAAGTTCTTTTCCTTTGTATGTTCATACTAGTAGGAATTTTCATAAAAAAAGTTAAAATTGAAAAGGAGATACAAGTTTTCTGGTTAGGAAGAAAAATTCGGAATTTCCGACCAATATCGTCTTACACCAACTTCCAAGCAGCCAATTTCATTTCTCAACCAAATTAGGTGGTAAAGATTTGCATATAATCTTTCCATCAATTGCCTTCTAAAATGTAATCAATAATTATTTTTTTGATAGATAATTGGTATTAAAAACATTAGTACTAACTAATTTCATTAAGATTATGAATTTTTTGATAATCATGATTTTTTGAAGGATTATGTATATATATAATAGGATTTTGCAAAAGGTTGATTAATTATAATTCCATATGTTATTTATTGTTGCCTAATCCCTAATTAATTATCAGGTGTACAAATTCTAGAAAGTACAAATTTTAGAAAGCAAAAAAAGATAGCATACATGTTTTTTTAATTGAACGGAGATATCATACATGATTATTTAAACAAATATGTTTATAAATAAAAATATTTGGATTGATTGTAACCACCTCCTTAATGTAGAAAATAAAATTTTCATATATGCCTATCTATATTACGCTCTCTAAATCAAAAGAATGTGTAAGAAGAATATGACAATCAAAATAATACGTTTTTTACAATAAAAAATTAACGAATTCACCATCTACATAAGGTCTTTTGGCGAAACAAACGATAGTGGATAGCTTTTAGCTATTGAGTAGTGTGTAGATGCCAAGTGGTAGCGGTTGAATGTTAGCTAGCAAAGTAGAAGTTGATAATATGATTGTTTGGTAAAAAAAGCAGTTGGATCTAATAACAATTAATTTTATTACTTTAGTTATATAATTAATTAAAAAATCATTAATTAAATGTCATATCAATAATAATGCTAATAAAGTTGAATTAAATTAATTATGTTGATGATTTATAAAAATAATACTATTTATATGAATAAAAAAGAATACCCATATCCTTAGCTTATAATAAACAATAAAATAAAGCAGTGCCATGGTTTCATGATAAACAATAAAATAAAGTCGTTCCATAATATTAAAAAAAACTACTAGTGTGTCTTATAATTACCTACGTCTTTTCATTCATCGTCTTCCATATAGCAGCAACTATATTATCACGAATGATTTTCATTTCAGTACAACTTTTTTCACTATTTTCATCATTTAAAGTAATAATAATGCGAAAATCATGAAGCTCACATGAAGGTATAAAATTAGAATAATCTACTAACACTCGAAAAAAGGATCTTCCGGAGATTTTTTTTCGAATATAGTTATGTAGTGCAAATTATTCCGAAAAAAATTATGTAGTGCAGATGTAGAAACTATAATTATTATCTGTGTCTCAATACTATATTGTGGCATACTAGTTAGTACCCTCCACCTTAGTTTCAAAACTCCAAAACATCTTTCAATGCAACTTCAAAGAGATGAGTGTCAACGATTACAAGTTTCACGCTCAGATTTTGGAGGCTCATATTCAAATTGCGACATACGATAACTTGTCTTTGGATATGCTACAAGATAACCTTTTCGATATGAATACCCTTTGTTTGCCTGCCAAATAATGTTTACCTAATCACAATATGTCGATAGATAATATTGCTATAAATCGCTGAATTCTTAAATATATATTATTTAACATAAGATTAAAGAGAATATACACACCTTCAGGGGGTATAAGAAACTTTAAAGTTGGAGATTCAATTGCATGAAGAAATAATACACGAGTATTGTGTGCAGAACCTTCCCAACCCGTTGATATAAACGTGATACAGCATATCAAAATCACATGCAGCGAAAACATTAAATGTTGAAATGCTCTTTCTTCCTCTATGATGAATTTTTAAGGCTTAGGTATACATGCCTTTATATGTGTACCTACTTTAACCTCAATAATCCACCTATTTTTCCTAACAAAAACCTCCATTAGTAAAGAAAAATCTATTAAATGAAGGTTGTGCTCTCCTCCTCGATCGTTCTAGTCCACCCTTCAACCCAACATAGCACCAACACACCATGGATAGGTCGATTGTTCGAAATCGAAGACAAAATCCAAAAATTCCATCCACTCTTTGAGGATGAGAGCAAATACCCTTTGTCATCTAATCATAATTATTTCAAGTTACATAATCATATCCAACTTTGTTAGCTGTCTGTTAGTTATCATATAACCGAAGAGAAATACAACTTTTTGAAGCATCGATTTGAGCATGACAAATTATTAATCTTTAATCTTCCTAAACATCAACTCTTCTCTTTTTCGATCAAAGATTGTTTTCGTTAATGTTTGTCCAGACAAGTTCAATTATTTGGGTTTCGGCCTCTAATGGACGGGTTATTATGTTAGCTATAACGAAAGTTTAATGTTGTTAATATAAAATGACACAAAACATTTTAAGGCATGACGTTAATTTGTTATTTGAGAAATGAATCATTGTTCGAGGGCATGGTCATCACCATAACTCTCTACTTGCATTTTGTTGCCACGATCAAAGGTAGATGAATCTTCTCTTCTGTTCTTTACCTTCCTTGCATCCTCCACCTCATCAAAACCACCTCTCTTTTTTGTCATCGAACTTGGACCTACAACTTTTCCTACTTTCGCCATATTTGTCGATTTCTATATGTTACACATAAAAATTGAAGAAACATTTTTAAGCTTTTAAAAGCTGATATCAAGCTAATTAATGTGAGTCGCATATAGCATAATATCAGTGTTGAACACTTGAACAATCATCCAAACAGAAAGTCAATTTCCATTGGGTAAAATGTTGAACAAATGGTTCCAAAAAATAAATGTTGAACATACATCCAATATCTAATTGTTGAACAATTGAATATACATCCATACATACAATTTCTATGCTATAATATAATCCATAAAACATCCACATCCCTGAAATAGTATTTCGCACACCCATTATGATTTTGTATCCAAATTATCATGTTAAATCTACTTAAGATTTTTCTTCACGTATATTTTTCCTTCAAAAAAATAAATAAAAATATCTTCACGTATATTTTAAACACAACTGCATGTAATACATATAAAAAATATCTCATATTTAAAAATTTTCATATGGTCATATAATTGTACAAAAAAAATAAAAAATTCAAGTGGAATAATATAAGAAAGGATTATAATTTTTTTTGGGTTTTTCTATGTAGTACCCCCAAGTTATTGGGTTTTCTATGTCAGTACCCTCCTAAATCGAAGCATCTACATAGTGCCCTTAAGTTTGATTCATTGTTTAATATATGCCCTTTATAAATTGTTTTGTTAATAATAATTAATGTGTGATTAGATTACACCATCCTTAGTTACTACTTAAATTTAAAGTAAACAATCAAAATAGATGATTAAAGCTCATTTTGATCAAACCCCTCATGTTGCTTCTCTAGACCCTGTTTTTAAGAACACTTATGTCATTGAATTGGGGTGAAAATTTGCTCCATAAACGTCCATCTGCTTTATAACAATGACATAGCTAGAACTGGTAGTATTAATGTGTAGTATCTTAATTTCATATTAATAAGGGAGAGTAGAGAAAGAAGGCATCCTCAAGTTGTATTTCATATCTTAATTTATTTAGTTTATCTATATAAAAAAAAGGTGAATCAACTCCAATTGAAAGCTTGATATTCTATTATTTGTACGATTTAACTTTTTAGTGTAATCGACCACATTGTGATTTTACTTGAGAATTTCTTTCTTTAGCTGTCAAATCTGTTGATGCATTATTGACTAATTACCACAGTCGTGATCATACGGTAACACCTCATGTAGATACTCCTCCATCCAAATCATATTGTGATTGAGCAGATTAAGGGATGCGTCTTGTAGGCGTCGCGCGAAGTGCGCCTACGTGTGCATGTGTTAATATGCATGGCGTTCTTGGGAAGTGGGATTCAACAAGCACGCCGTGGAAAGTAGGAGCCGCCAATGAGTTTTAGGAACTCATAAACCGTTCACAATTGTGAAGGTTACACCCCATTCACAATCTGAGTGAGATTGCTAACTCCATATTGGTTGCGAACCATGACTGGATATTCGGGGATGATGGTACGAGGCCGAATTAAAAGAAGACGACCCCGCCCGTATAGGCCTCTACTCGATTCTTATATGGCACCAATCAATTGTTCTCCGGCTAGCATACAAACAGTAGTATTAGTACCTACAAAATAAACTAAGCGAGTTAGAGATTTAATGTACAAATAGATCTAAAATATCAATGGCCACTTCATAATTAAAACAAGATTAAAAGGTACCTAAACCGGTCGTCCATAATTATCTTATTTTAATGTTATTGCAAATACGTTTTCCCTTTATTAAGCATGCAATAGTGGTGATAAAATAGAGATAAATATGCATCAAACATAATAAATATACAACATACAACCTGCATACACAAACAATAGTTTACAATATATCTACATTGTAATTAATTAAATAAAACAATACTTACGTTGGTTCCGCCGCGCGCTTTCTTGACACAATCAATAAACGTGTCAGTATAGGTAATAAAATAAAATAAAATAAATTAATTAAATTAAATAATTAAAAGAGAAAAGAGAAAAGAAGTAGATTTGGCCAAGCCCTCAAAAGTGGTATCAACCTTTCACGCCTTGGACGAAGGAAATAACCGTGTGTAGTATTAGAGGATCTTGAACTATGTTTGGGAATCGTGTTTAATGTGTATTAAGAGGTGATTAAAGTATTTAGGAGTATGTAATGCAAGGTTGTAGGCACGTAATTAGGGTATTCTGTCTGTGTCCGGACGTGTTAAAATGGCTGGGTATTTATAGGGAGGTAGTAGGAAACCTCAAGAAATGGAAACAAAATTCGCGCCTGAAAAAGAAATAGCGCGCTGAAAATTAGAACTGCGCGTCCAACGCGCATTGAAGTTGTCCAGCGCAGAAAAGATTCCTGCGCCTGACATAGTGGACACGCGTCAGACGCAGGCAGCGCGCCAAACAACTGAAGCGCGCGTCCAGCGTGCAGATGGAATTTTCGACGCGCTAATTCTATCTCTGGCGCGTGGATTTGCTTAGGCAGGAATCAATTCCTTCTGCATAATTACGAAACTTCTAGGAAATTTCCTAGTAATTCCGTACACTGTGAAGGCTAATTAGAGTTTCCATAATCTTAAGAAAATTCCCATAATTAAGTTTAGGGTTATGATTAGGGTTTTAATTAGGTTTAGGCTGTAAATAATTAATAAATGGGTCTTAATAATTATTTGGGCTCATTATTAATTATTTTGGGTTGGGTTGCTTGGGTTAGATTAAAATAAAATGAGTTAGGAAATAGAAGAAAGGCTTAATGGATCATGGCTTGGTGGATTAAAAGGTTGGGCTAAACATAATTTAATTTCCCATCCTACTACACACTCCGTAGGTCGTGAAATATTTCTTCATCACTAGGCTTGGTTTTGGGGAGACACCTTTAGCTGTCTACAGAAGCCCCCACTTTGACTGAGTTTAGAGAAACGTAAGTTTCGAAAACGACAGTCAAAGTTTGCCGAAAGGGACGGAGAATAACTCAGAATGTTCTGCGCTCCCCAGTTATTCTGTAAACGCCGGTACCTGCAAAAAATGTTAGTTGCAAATAAAAGCGCATAAAAAGGGATAGAAAAGTGCGTATCTGAAAAAATGTTGGGGATGCCTCTACGCCTTCGGCATGTGGAGCTAGGATGCCTCTACATCTCCGGCATGTGGAGCTAGGATGCCTCTACATCTCCGGCATATGGAGCTAGGATGCCTCTACATCTCCGGCATGTGGAGCTAGGATTCCTCTACGTCTCCGGCATATGGAGCTAGGATGACTCTACGCCTCCGGCATATGGAGCTAGGATGACTCTACGCCTCCGGCATATGGAGCTAGGATGCCTCTACATCTCCGCCATGTGGAGCTAGGATGCCTCTACATCTCCGCCATGTGGAGCTAGGATGCCTCTACGTCTCCGGCATGTGGAGCTAGGATGCCTCTACGTCTCCGGCATATGGAGCTAGGATGCCTCTACGTCTCCGGCATGTGGAGCTAGGATGCCTCTACATCTCCGGCATGTGGAGCTAGGATGCCTCTACGCCTCCGGCATATGGAGCTAGGATGCCTCTACGTCTCCGGCATATGGAGCTTGAAGGATGTGTATACCCGCCTCTATACACAGAGTGCTCAAAAGATGTGTATACCCGCCTCTATACATAGAGTGCTCAAAAGATGTGTATACCCGCCTCTATACACAGAGTGCTCAAAATGTGTGCCTGCCGGTCTCCAAACACAGAGTGCTCAAAAGATGTGTATACCCGCCTCTATACACAGAGTGCTCAAAATATGTGCCTTTTGCTTTGTTAAGTGGATGCAAGGGTATAATGGTAAATTAATACCATTCAAAATTCAGTTGGAATTTTTCCCGCGAGTCTACTAAGAAAGGAGCTGAATAAAGGTCTATTTAAACTGCTCCTAAGATTGCTACAAGGAGACAAAAGTAACCAGAAAAGGACGAGGAATCTTCTGGTTTCAGCGCGCCAGAAAAAGAAACAGCGCGCCAGAAGCAGATGTTGCGCGCTGGACGCGCAGGTCTTGTGTTCGACGCGCTTCGCTTGTGATCGACGCGCTTGTTTCGGCTCTGGCGCGAATCACGTGAGAAGCACGTGATGTCGGGCTTATAAGGCAGAACCAGTTTTCTGCTCATTTCGCCTTCTTCTTCGCCACTTTCGCTGCTTCTTCTCTCAAATTCTCTCACATTTTGCCATTTTTTCTCGATTTTCTTGCTCAGATCTTGTTACTCTTGCCTTGCTTGTGATTCCTACACTGATCAATGTAAGTTTCTTGCCTCAATTTGCTCAAATTTCGCTTATTTTGTCCGAAAATCCCTAAAAAATCAATTTTGGGATTTTCCATACACTTGATTTTTGTTGAAATTTCTTGCTTGAATTTGTTCCCATGTTAATGTATGATGCTTTGTGAGTAATTTGAGACATATATGATGCAATTTGGTGAAGAAATGAGCAATTTTTACCCATTTGTTGTAACTTGGCCGAGAGCTTCAATGGAGGAAACTCCATTGTTGCTTCTTGTTTTATTGCTTCATATTATTGTCATTAATCAGTAGAAATGCTGTAGATTGCATAAAAATTGCTTTGTTTGCTCAGATCTGAGATTTTGTCCGTTTCGTGAAAATGTACTCTGTTTTGTGAACAAAATACTGTTGCAATGCCGAACATAGTATCATGTGGATAGGAGAACTGTAGTTTATAGGGAAAACATAGCTCTGCCTATTTTTGTCGAACACCTGATGATAGTTAGAAACTAATTAAAATTTAATTCTAATTAATTTCCGAAATGCGAAAGTAGCATGCCGCCGGCTGAAGAAGCTTCTACTAGTAGACCATCTTCGTGGGTCGCTCCCGAGGGATGGAACCCTCGGGATTTAGTTTTTTGTCTTGAGGCACATATTTCCCACCGGTTAGCTGTCGGCCTTTCTCAGGAGGGCCTTAGGGCCTTTTCGTTAGGAGCTAGTGAGGTAGTTGGTCAACTCTACACTCGGCTGATGAGGGACGCGGCGTGTGCGTAGCTGTGGGCTAGTTGTGGGCTCCAGACGTTCTGGTCTGAGGTCAAGGGCTTTCGCGGTCCCCGCAAGATCGTAGTGATTGTAAGAGGGGTGTTGGAGTATTTTTGGGATACTACCAACACCTTTCATTTTCCCTGGGTTGAGATGACGATCACCCCACTTGACTTCTCAGTGATTAGCGGACTTCGGTTCCGCTCGGCACGAGTTCCGATTGACGATTCCTTGTCGATCTTTTCTGAGTCAGTCGAGAGACTTCTGGGCCCACTCGTGGCCTCTCTTCGGGTGGAGCATCTTCACCGCACCTTGCCTTCGACGAAGGCAATTTCTTACACTACCCTGGCAGAGGGTTTTGACCTTGCAGGCACCACGCCTCAGCAGAAGGTCACTATCTTTCTGCTAGTGCTGTTTTCTGCGACGTTGTCGCCTAATAGGACGAGCCGAGCCGTCCTCCGCTTTCTGCCAGCTTTGTCAGACTTCTCCCTGGTCAGTTCCTATGACTAGGCTGGCTTAGCCTATGCCGACCTGCTGCTGGAGATGAGGTCGGCGAGTCGCCAGGTGGACGACCAGGCGGCTATCTGTATTTCCGGCTTGTGGAGAGTCGTGGAGGTACATTTCTTTCACTCGTCTGATTTTAATCTGATTGTTATGCTTTTTACTGTAGACTGACGCAACTGCCTTGTATAGTTTTGGCTGTACGAGTATCTTCCATTCACGGCCCCACGTCGGCTTCAGGCCAGAGGCTTCCTAGTTGCTGAGAGCTGGGCGAGACGTTCACCTCCTCCGATCACTTCTGGTGAGGGGTTCAGGACAGCCATACTACGGGCTGACCGAGGAGAGGTACTTGCCTTCATCGTTGCGCATTCATTTTTGTTATGCCACTTCGGATACTTATGCATGTTCCTTTTGTAGGATGGCTTCCCGGTAGTGTTCCGCCCTTGGGTTGGCTTAGAGGAGCACACCGGTGATTCTCTCGAGTTGGCTCGTTTTAGGATGGCCTTTCAGGGGACCTCTGGTCCTGTTTGGTACCTCGGGGAGAGGGTGATGAGGCAACATTCAGCTGAGACCTTCGTTGTTTCCCATGCGCCGCCTCCCTCTATGTTATATAGAGATCAGCTGGCCCTTCTTCTGACTGCGGGGGCCGTCAGACTACCTGCATCGAGCCTTATCTATGGTGAGCTCGACTACATCCAGGAGGTCTTCCCCCGTTTAGCACCGGCTCCGCGTCTTCACTAGGTTCTTGTTATTGCTTTATTTTCTTGGCTTTAGCCCCCAAGGATCATGTTTGACATCTTTGATATTTTCAGGCTGCAGCTAGTCGACCGGAGACCTTCGCCTTACCACCTCGGTCTATCAGGTATCAGGGACCGTTGGGTGGATGGATCGAGGAGGAGTTGCCGCTAGCTCCCGAGGGCCATCGGCATACCCGGGATTCTATCCCCTCTTCATTGACCTCGGTAAGCTTCCATGACATTTGCTTTTGTTATATTGACCCTGGTGCTTCTGTTCTGACCCCTCTTTTCTGTTACAGGTCGGCCGTGATATGGTGACATGGATGGCCGATGTTATTGATGCTCTGAAGTATCCGCTGATGAAGTGGCGGAGCCGAGTTAGATGTAGACACAGCTCTTCGAGTGATGTTCACGAGGTAAATTCTATCTTATGCACCTTTTTGCTATATTTGTGGTTATCTCGTATTGACTTGTTCTTATTTTCAGGACCATGATCGACGTCGCTCTCGTCGGAGACGCGAGAGTTCTGACGAGGCGAGGTCGCGACGCGAGGACCGTGACCGTCGCTCGCATAGGAGGAGAGACGAGGGTGAGCCCGGCCGTCGTCGGCGAGATACTGAGGATAGAGAGCCGTGCCGACGACGCAGGGATTCTCGTCAGGACGAGGCTGAGCCGAGCCACCGCTATAGGAGCTGAGAGGAGAGTGGGTCCACCCGGAGGCATTCTGATGCAGGAGGTAGTCGCCATAGACATGGGAATCCTGTGCACCACAGCCGTCCTTCGCCTGCTCGACATTCTTATGAGGTTCCGAGGCAGCCTTTTGAGGTCTCGAGACAGCCTGAGCCGCAGCCTTTCCATCAGCCGCTGCGTGGTTTGTTTCCTCAGCCTCAGTTTCATTCTCAGTTTCAGCAGCAGCAGTTTCGTCCATACTAGCAGTACCCACAGTATCAGCAGTACCAGCAGTTTCAGCCTTACCAGCAGTATCAGCAGTTCCAGCCCCCAGTACGACCATTTTCCCCGGAGTAGATTGTCTCTATTCCTGGTCCATCTTCATCTACCTATATGCCGCCCCCTGTTTCATCATTTCAGGGTACCGGGCCTCAGGATACTTGGACAGGCCCTGTACTATCTCTCGGCATGACTGTTACTGAGTCTAGTGAGGTGGCTTCCCCCAGGACATCAGGGATGGTGGAGTCACTCCTTGGGGCGGAGTTCGTCGGTCGTGGTGGTTTTCCGACAGTTTAGGATGAGGACCCGTATGATGGGCGCTGACCTGTTTTTATTTTATATTGCATATGTATATGTACTGACTGACTGGACATGTTGTACTTTATCAGACTTGTATTATATATACACTATTTGTTTACACATTAGACTTGACTCATGTACATTTATGCAACATTTTATTTTATTGTGCTTGTTAGTGTGTGCCCACAGGTGTTAACGTATGTGCAAATGTGATAAAAAGCGAAAAAAGTGCGTCATTTTTCGTCATTTTTATTATCGTAAGTGGAGGGTATCCGACTTTCCCCGAAAAAAGAAAAAACGAAAAAACAAACGAGAGTAAAAATAAAAACGAAAGCTTCTGAAAATAAAACGAAATAAAAACAAACTTCCCTAAAAGAAATAAAGAAAAATAAAAATAAAAATAAAAATAAAAATAAAAGGAAAATAAAACTTCCCCTAAAAACTTTCCCTAACAATAAACTTCCCTTTATACAATTAGGAAAGATTTTGGAGCAAGGTAACACAACATGGTAAGTTTACACAACTTCCTAATAATAATAACCAAAAACACGGACTAAGGACGTTCAGATTTGGGCAAAAAGATCCGGAAAGTGGCTTGAAGTTCAAGGAAACAGTGCGCCAGTCAAAGGTAACGCGCGCTGGTCAACCATACAGCGCGCTGGACGCGGATGGTGCGTGTCAGACGCTGAGTTTTTTAATGCGCTGGTCAACAAATTGCGCGCTAGTCAACTGGTAGGCGCGTCTGGCGCCCAAATCAACGTCTGGCGCGCACATCAAATCTTCAGCGCGTGAATGCCAATGTCCTTGCTATGATTTTTTGGTAATTTCTACATTATAAATACCCACCTGTTCTGTCGATCCGTACACAATCCTTACATTATTGTTCAAACCCAACTAAATATCATGGCTAACAAATTTGAAAAAATCATGCGTGAATTGTCCGACTATTTACCCCCTTCGGATAAAAAAGAAATAAATTCCCTTTACTTGAACGGTCTCTTTGATCTAAAAAACGTTGCATATGATCCCGAATTTATCAATGCTGCTCTTGGATATTGGGACCCCGATACTCATTGCTTTCGCTTTGGCTATGACGAAATTTCCCCTCTACCGGAAGAATTTAGTGCCATCTTTGGATTCCCACCTAGGATATTAGTAGCAATGCCATCCTTGTGTGAGTATTATTACAGGGATTTTGAGAGGTACTTGAACTTGAAAGAGCCGGATCTAGGCGCCATTGTGTGTGGACAAGAAGTAGACTTGACAAAACTCGCTTCCCATTATTTTAATCGTCCCTTTTCAACCTCTTATCGCATCTACCGCAAGAGAGCCTTTTTATTTTGTATGTTTAGCAAGTTGCTTTTTGTGCATGGTAATAATTCCATGGGTCATGCTGCTCTTGTCTCGGTGTTAGAACATGTTGAATCCGGGAGATCCCCTATTCCAACTTGTCTTGGGGAGACTATGATGGGACTTGATGCTATGAAGGTTGACCGTTTTGCTCATATCCAAGGCTCTCCAATATTATTACAGGTAAAAATTATTTATTTTAAAAATTTAAAATAAACATATTTTTAGTGTAATAATATATTTCTTTGTGAATGTAGATATAGTTGATGGAGCGCTTGAGTTTTATTGCACCTCCAGACGGTTATGAAAAATATACCCCTTCAAGCTTTGTAAGGAGAAAGCGAGCTCTTTCCTATCGTCCTTTCGGCGAATGGCGCACAATTTTCAGGGAGCGGAAATTCACCATAAGATGGGTAGTACAATGGTGGAAAATTGATAGTATGGTCACTTGTAATGATGTTCCCCATTGTCGCATACCAAGCCTTACTAGATTGACATACTACTATCCTACCCGGGTTATGAGGCAATTTGGACTTAGTCAAAGTATACCTCTCTTCAATGATGATCGCCCTGACAATGCTTGTAACGACCCGACTCGCTTAAATCGGCGCGGAAGAAATCGACGAGTCGAATAGTTATAAACTACAACTCAAATACTTAAGAAATTAAAACTAATTCCTCGAAATTATTATTATTAACCACAAAGTACAAATACCCACAAGTTTGTACATAACTAGTCCAAAAGTCAAACTAAAAATACTAAAATGCGAGTAAACTCCAACTACATATCAGAGTCTAAAACAACGTATGAAAGTCCATACAATAACGTATAAAGTCTATATAATACGCCAATACTATCTATAAACAACAAAAATAGAAAATGCATCAAACAACAAAAACAATAAACGTCGCTCGCCCAACCCAAAGCTAAGCAAGAGTATCGTCATCAGAAACACCTGAAAAATATACAACAGTCCACCATCAGTGGCGAGTAACATAACTGACTCACCCTAATGGGAATACACATGCACATAGCATAAATCAAATAGACAACATCAAATCAATAAACCAAGTACAAGATCAACCCACACGTGAACTTGACTCAAACCAACCTAATCAACTATCTTTGGCGCAATCATTCATATTCTAGACCGGACTGTGCTCGTACGAACGCATCTTACGCATTCGAACTTTCTACTATGCTCGGATTTGAGAATCTTACTCCCAAACCCCATGAAACCAATCTTACTGGAAATCCATGTCCCGTGAAACCAATCTTACTGGAAATTCACAAAGATCACATAGTATGACTCCAACTATCCCAATACCGCGGATGGAATAGGGGCAACGTCTTAACCCAAAAACAAAGAATCTTACTCTAAGTTAAGGGCATCTAGAAATGAAATCAAGCTAATTAATTATTATCTCAACATAACTAAATTAAATTCAAGAATTGCCTCAATGCCTTGATTCTTGAATATAACTAGTTAAAATACCGAAGTTATTCCCAAGATTGCCTCTAGCCTTGATCTTGAGTCTAACCAACCATAATTCATCAACCCTTAACCATTCTTTAACCAACTTAGACACATTCTTTAACTTTCTTTATCATTTAGACCATTTTCTTTAACTTTCAAGATTCAACCAAGAACTCATAAAGACTCATCAAGAACTCATAAAGAACTCAAAGAAATCATAAAGAACTCATAAAGACTCATCAAGAACTCATAAAGAACTCAAAGAAATCATAAAGAACTCATAAAGAACTCATTCAAGATTCAAGATCTTCAATCAAGAACTCAATCAAGATTCAAGAACTTCAATCAAGAACTCATCCAAACTCCATACATCACACGCATATCATCATCATCAAACCTTTCGAAAACTCAACTTTATACTTAACCAAAACTTATCAAACTTTAACACATTAATCATGATCATAAAATAACATAGAATCAATCATAAAATCATAAAATTCATCATCAAAATATCATGAAAACCACATAAAAATTCAGATTAGAAACAACACATGAAATCACGAATAATCATCACTAATTAACCCATACATGCATTTAATCTATACTATAAACATAGTATACCAAAAAGGTTGAGAAAGCATGTTACCTTGATGAAGATTACCAAGGTAAACAATCAAGAACTTGCTGCCCGGAAACACCCCTCACGAACCCAAAGTTCACGCATCACACGAGCACCACCTCGGCCTTGCACACAAGCACCACACGTCCACCACGAGCAAGCTACGAACCAGCCACGTTTCAGCCTTGAACCAGCCACGTTTCAGCCTTGAATCCAGCCACGTTTCAGCCTCGAACCAGCCACGAGCCAATCCCCACTTGACCCACACGAACACGTCCTGAAACCAACCCGAACACACAATCTTGATTGGAATTATGGAAGTTTAATTTGTGTTTGAACACTTAAAGATCAAAGGATGAAGAATCTTTAAGTTTGGGATTAAAAAGATGATGAACACCATTGGGTTATAATGCCCAAAATAGGCGTGTAAGTATAAGGCAAATGGAGAGAGAATTTGCCTTTTAAAAGGTGATGGCAAGGGTGATTAAATGAGCAAATGAACAAAAGATCCTAAAGCCTTACTAACTACTTCTATTTATAGAAGTTAGTTAGGTGTGAACATGAAGCAAGTGGCAAAACTTGCCATCAAACACAAGGAGGGCCGGTTGGGCTTAGAAGAAAAAGGCCAAAATGATCATTTGGGCCATTTGCACTAATTCATGACTAATCATGATTAATTTTGCACTTGGCCCAAAACTAATTAATTAATTAGAAAATTAAATAATAAAATTCTAATTAATTAAAATTAAATTAAATTAAGAAATATTAAACCATTAAATAATATGGTTACACATAAGCAATTAAAATAGTCTAAATAAATTTTAGACCATGCACCGGAACAAACTAATTACAAGAAAGTAAACACGAAACTAGCCCAAAATCTGGGGCGTTACAATGCATTTGGGCGGTCCCCCTCGGAATCCTTATCATCGAAGCTAGCCTAGCTAAAGCATCCGCAAATTGATTTTCCTCTCGTGGCAAGTAAGTATACTCCACCTCGTGAAGTTGATCAGTAAGGGTTTCGAGGTATGCTTGATAAGGCGCTAGACTTTCACTTCTCACCTTCCATCTTTTTGAAATTTGGTTGATGATAAGTGATGAGTCTCCATATACTCGTAGCTTCTTAACATCCAATGCCAAAGCTGTTTCTAGGCCTATGATACATGGTTCATATTCGGCTGCATTGTTGGTCACATCGAAATCTAGCTTCATAGAGATTGGGACATGCTCTTCCATTGGAGATACCAGTAAGACCCCAACACCGCATCCCTTTTGATTTGATGCACCGTCGAAGTACAAAGCCTAACTATCATTTTCTGTCATAAGTAGCTCTTCATCTGGAAACTCGAAGTCTTCTTCCGAGGGTTGTGGCTCTTCTATTGGGAAGTCAGCTAGAAACTCAGAAACTGCAGACCCCTTGATGGCTTTTTGTGGTACAAATTTTAAATCGAACTCAGCTAGCATGACCACCCATCTTGACAATCTTCCATTGAGGGTTGATTTTTCGAACAAATATTTGAGGGGATCCATTCGTGACACCACATGAATTGTGTGAGTGAGCATGTAGTGCCTCAGCTTCTTTGTTTCCCATACCAGTGCAAGGCATAGCTTTTCCAATGGTGTATAGCGGATCTCATACTCGAGCAATTTCTTACTCAATTAGTAGATGGCATTTTCCTTCCCCTCTATTTCTTGTGTGAGCATTGCCCCCATCGTTTCTTTTGTAACTATCAAGTATAAGCGAAGAGGTATCCCTTGTATTGCAGGGGCCAATACTGGTGGATTGGCCAAATAAGTGTTGATTCTGTCAAAGGCTTTTTGGCAATCTTCACCCCATTCCACTGGTACATTTTTCTTGAGTTTTTTGAAAATTGGTTCACATATTGTGGTGAGCTTTGATATGAACCTAATGATGTATTGTAGCCTCTCAATAAAACCTCGAATTTATTTTTCGGTTTTAGGGGGTGGCATTTCCATGATTGCCTTCACCTTAGTAGGATCGATCTCAATCCCTCGCGAAGTGATCACGTATCCCAGAAGTTTGCCTGAAGTGACCCCGAATGCACACTTTGCTGGATTTAACCTCATATTGTACTTGCAAAGCCTTTCGAAGAATTTCCGTAAAGCCTCCAAATGTCCCGGTCGATCCTTTGACTTAACTATCATGTCATCCACATATACCTCGACCTCTTTGTGCATCATGTCATGTAGCAATGCTGTTGCAGTTCGCTGGTATGTGGCACCCGCGTTTTTTTAACCCGAATGGCATTACCGTGTAGCAGTATGTACCCCATGGTGTTGTGAAGGTTGTTTTCTCCATGTCCTCTTCCGCCATGAGAATCTGGTTGTAGCCTGCATACCCATCCATAAATGATAACAGTGCATGGTTCGCTGTATTATCTACGAGAATGTCGATGTGAGGTAGAGGGAACCCACCCTTTGGACTTGCTCTATTTAGATCTCTGTAATCGACACACATCCGAACCCTTCCATCTTTCTTAGGAACCGGAACCACATTTGTAATCCATTCTGGATACCTGGCTGTCCTGATAAAACCTGCAGTCAATTGTTTTTTTATTTCGTCTTTTATTTTCAAAGCTACGTCAGGTTTCATTCGACGCAACTTTTGCTTCACAGGTTTCATTCCGGGAATTAGAGGGATGGTGTGTTGAGCAATGTCTCTGCTAATGCCTGGCATATCTTCATATGACCAAGCAAAAACATCGACAAATTCAGTTAAAAGTTCAATTAATTGCTCTCTTTCCCCGGAATTTAAAGTTAAGCCAATTTTAACCTCTTTAGCAATGGTTCCATCTTTAGAAAGATTAACTGTTTCTGTTTCTTCAATTATGGTGGTTTTGTTCTCATGTTCTTCCATTGCCTTCATTAGTTCATTATCATCTTCATTATTAGCAAAGCAATATTGATCAAGGGGTGAGGGTTGAGACGAGGAGTAAGCGAAAGTGTTCATCTTATTGAAATCATTAAGCATTACATCAAAAAGAGAAGCGGGAGATTTAGTGCTAGTGGGGAAGAACTCTATAGGGGGTGTGACATGATTGGGGACACTAGAAAACTCAGACTCCGACTTAGACTCAGAAGACTCGGACTCATCAAACATAGGACCCTCGTCGGTAGTGATTTCCAATTTCTTCCCACTTGGAGTGACGATCTTCACAGTCTTGCGCCACCCGTTAACCATTCCCTCGGCTGGAGTGATGAGCTTGGTAGGATCAAAATCCGGGCTTTGTAGTGCGGCCTGAGCAAGCTTAGAGTCGTTGTCATTGTCCCAATAATTATTTTTCTCTTGCCCAAAAAAGAGGCCTATAGCTTGTAGATCAAAGCAGGGAGGTGCATGCTCTCTAAAAGTTGGAGTGGGGATGCCCTCTAGAAAGTCAAAGTCCATAAAGATCTCAAACCCAGGCTCACGTTCCCCATTGCAGATCATGGGCTCTGGAAAACCATAATAGGGGAAGCATTCCCCTTCCTTGACAAATTGCCAGTTGAGGGTGAGAGGGTATGGATCCATAGCTATGGGTTGGCCTTGGCGACGAGCCTTCTTGCGAGCAATTGACTTGGCCCATGCTTGAGTAATGTCCTTTTGGGTAGGTACAAATCCCAAGCCAAAAGTGTTTTCTTCTAGAGCTTTTGGTGGATTGGGGCACTTAGCCATGTATTTCTGTTTCCCTAGAGTCATTCCGGGGAAATGGCCATTTTTCTTCATAATTGCATGGACAACAAGGCTTGAGTATGGATCAAGGTCAAAAGGTGCCTTATCGTCCTCCTCGATCATGGCAAGCTCTTGAGCATGGAACCCCCATAGTTCATCTTCATCTTCCTTGTGGTCAACATGGATGATGGGCTTGTCGACCGCGTGGATTCTCATTGGCGATGCTTCAATGGTTATTGCAACACCACCCACGACAGCTTTGACTTTTTGATGAAGAGAGGAAGGGATTGCTTTGAGATCATGAATCCATGGGCGCCCTAACAGCAAGTTGAAGGAGGGCTTTATATCCATCACGTGGAATATGGTGCGGTGTTCAATGACCCCAACGGTAACATTGATGGTAATGGTTCCCATGGTCTACCGCCTAGAATTATCATAGGCCCTTATCCTTTGAAAGGAGGGAATGAAATCTTCATCTTTGAACCCCAACTTTCTAGCAGTACGTAGGGGACATACATTGATTGCGGACCCATTATCAACTAGGGTCATTGGTACATTCATCTTCATGCAAATCACGGTGAGGTGCAAAGCCTTGTTATGCTTTTCACCTTCCAGGGGTAGGTCCTTGTCAGAAAAAGTAACCAAATTCTCATTACATGGGAGGTCACCTGTGAGAAAGTTGACCAAAGCTTGCGGTGTGGTATCAGCATTGACTCCCACCTTAGTTAGAGCATTCATCACAGCAACTCGATGCTCATAGGAGGAGGCCAATAACTTCCACACATTCATCTCCACCTTTGTCTTTTTCAACTGCTTCACAATATCATTTTCCTCGACTGGCGGTGGAGGAGGAGTGGCTTGATTGACTTGCTGAGTGGTAGGTGCAGGAAGGGGTACATCTTGTAACGCCCTTCCTGACTTGGTGACTATATCGACGTCCGGATCTTCCCATTCGTCATCCGAATACCATATCGAATTGGGAGGCTCTTCCATATCCTTCAAATAGGTGTCTTCATTATTACTTTTCCACACCCCATTTACCTCATCAAGGGAGTGGACGTAGATAGCTTTAGGTATGGGAACACCTAGAGGCACAATCAATAGAGAAGGATCAAAGCAACCTTGGTCTTCAGTAATGGCCAAAGTTTCTGAGAGCGGAGAGTGAGTGATGTGGAGTTTCTTGCTGGCTGGTGGGACTGGCAGCTTGTTGTTGTCGATGAGATCTTGGATCACATGTTTCAACTTCCAACACTTCTCAATTGTATGACCCTTTCCTTGATGGAACTTACAGTAAGCATTAGGGTCCCACTGTGGTGATCTTTTCTCTACCTGAGGATCTTCCATAGGACCAATGGGTACGATTAGCCCTTTTATGTAGAGATGATCGAAAGCTGTGGCATAGCTCATGCCAATTAGGGTGAACTCCCTCTTCACTTTTTGTGGCCTTTTAGAATCCAAGGCCAAAACATCATTAAGATTGTAGCTTGAAATGTTGTTGGTGGTATTGTTGTTGCTGGGTTTGGAAGTAGATGAGGAAGGCTGATCATTCCTTTTTCCCTTCCAATTGTTGTTGTTGTTGCTAGAGTGGGTGGCCTTGTTCTTAGCAAGATCATCTTCAACATCTATACCAATGTTGTAGACGACTTCAAAAGTAGTTAAACCCAAGTATTTCAAGACCTTGTTGTAATCAGGCTGGAGATTTTTTATGAACATACGAACCAACAACGGTTCCTTGGGCATATCCACTATTTTGGCGGCTACACCCCTCGCCCTTGCTTCAGCAATTCCAATTCCCTCTCCATAGTCATGACATCAACATTTAGCCTGTAGCGATCCTTGAAAGCATGGACAATGCTCTCCCAATTAGCGGTATCTTTGGCTTCTAAATGAAAGTACCATTGTTGGGCAGCTTGATCAAGAGAATGAGGGAATACCGTGGGGTACATGGATGGGTCTACCCCTTGAAGAGCCATAGTGGACTTGAATGCCCTTAGATGATATTTGGGGTTGTCAGCCGGCTTGAACTTGGGAAGGTCACCGGTGGAGAATTTCTTAGGTACCTTCCCCTTTACCTCCGAAATACCGAGGTCGTCTTCATCAAAATAGTCGTTGTCCTTAGAGATCTTGTTGAACTTGTCTTGCATTTTCTTGATGGATTCAACAACAACTTGTGGAGTTTGTTCCGCCTTGTCCATCCTTGTAGTGAGCCCTTGGAACAACTCATTGAGCTTTACCAAAGTGCTATTGATATTTTCAACATCTTCTTTAGTGGCCATGATGAGAAAGCTAGGTGGTGTTGGTGGAGTAGCGGGTTCTTGTAATGCTAGATGAACTTTGATTCTGCGAAGATTGTGCTTCAAAGGTGGGAGTAGCGCTGGATCTTCCTTACGAACTAGCCTTGCGTTCCTTCTTGCGCAAACACTGTAGACCATAGACACACTTTAATGACTCGCCCAAACTTGACTTAGAAAGTAAAAAAAGTACACATTTATGGGGATACATGTTTACACGAAAAAAGGTACAAGTAATATATAGGGAGGATACAATATCCGACTTACTCCCCTAAAAAAAAATGACGAAAAATAACGCATGCATGAACCTAAAACATGGCTAAGGTGTGAGACTCAAGTACAAAAGTGTGTGACTCAAAAGTGTGTGTTAAAGTGTTTCTTTATAAGGCGTGTGTATTAGCCATGTTACTAGACGGATGCAAACAGACATCTAACGAACAAGACTTAAGCCCAAACATGACAGACAGACCAAACAATACGGGCTAGAAAAGGCCCAAGACTCGTGCCAGTAATCTAGGCTGCGCGCCAAAAGTGCCAGGCCCGCGCTGGGCGCGGATTTAAAATGTCCAGCGCGCTTGTCACGCGTCAGACGCGGAAAACTAAGCTGTGCGCGTGAAGCCCAGTAAGTCCCAGTTTTCCTGCTGGCCCAAATGACGTTCATTTTCTCCAGTAAATCATTTTTTTTTCCTTAAATTTATCTTGTATACTATATATAATTCAATCATAATCAATTTTTATGGTCAAATTAAGACATTATATATTTTCGCATATTCTTTGCCAACAATCACATTCTTACGTGGCACTGAAGTTTCCAAAAATGGGGATGATGACATGGCTCAATGAGGAGGGAGTATTGGGTGTTTGCCCTCCCCTCATTAGCCCGTGGTTCTTAAATAATAATATTGATGTTATTTATTGTTGCCTAATCCCTAATTAATTATCAGGTGTACAAATCCTAGAAAGTACAAATTTTAGAAAGCAAAAATAAGATATCATACATGTTTTTTTTTTTGAACAGAGATATCATACATGATTATTTAAACAAATATGTTTATAAATAAAAATATTTGGATTGATTGTAAGCACCTCCTTAATGTAGAAAATAAAATTGTCATATATGCCTATCTAAATTACGCTCTCTAAATCAAAAGAATGTGTAACAAGAATAAGACAATCAAAATAATACGATTTTTACAATAATAAATTAACGAATTCACCATCTACATAAGGTCTGTTTGGCAAAACAAACGATAGTGGATAGCTTTTAGCTGTTGAGTAGTGTGTAGATGCCAAGTGGTAGCGGTTGAATGTTAGCTAGCAAAGTAGAAGTTGATTGTAACACCCCGTATTTTTGGGGTTAGAATTTCCGGAAAATAGATTGTCTTTCCAGCCGTCTTAAGATTTTATTTCGAAAACTATTAATAAATTCTTTGTTTTACAAATGGAAAATCTTTTAAAAGTTATTTTCCGGGAATTTATGTTATAAATATTTTATAACGTTGTCAAACTATTTATCCTCTAATCTGACTATCGTATATTTTCTCTTGACCTCAACCCGCTAGGTACCTAGAGCTTCACCTTATGGCTATTCATGGTTGTGGACCGACTCAAAATTAATGTTGAATTAATGATGGATTGGCTAAGTAGGGGTTAGAAGTAATTTTAGTCCCTTCTTAGTAACCGGACTTGAATAGCCTTTTGATATGATTTTTGGGCCAAATTAAATCTTAGGTTATCTCGAAATTGGGCCGATGACCCAATTCCTTTGATCCTCTTGGTCGGCCCTTATGTATGGGCTAGGATTAATTTTCCTTCCTAATTTATTATTATTAATTAAGTAATTTTTATTTAATTAATAGTATTTTAAAACATTTTGAATTAGTACAACCTAGTCTAACTTCCTTACTAGGTCTACCTAATTACACTCAACTAACCCTAATTATACTTGCTTTATACTAAGTCTATCAAATGAGCCCAAACACCCTACTCCCCTATTCTTTTTCTCTTCTCACGGCCCCCCTTATATTTTGTAATTAATTTTTTTTTTTATTATTTTTCTTTTGTTCCTTATATTATAAATAGGGAACAAGCCTTTAACCTAATTTCTTTTACATATTTTTCTATAATACAAAACTCAAAGAAAAACCCTAAAGGCTTTTCCTCTTAGCCGTGTAATATTCAAGTCCCAAAGGAAGGATTTTTCTGATTTCTTTGTTAGATCCAGGTAACTAGACTTTCTTACTTGAATTTGGGTAGTTTTCCGTATAGTTTAATTAGGATTAAATCATGAAAACGGTTAGGAAAATTAAAGGAATTAGTATCATGTTAAGGTTAAGAATTTCGAACCATGTGATGAATTATTATGAAATTTTCTTGATCATTTTATGTAGTTTCTTGAAATCTTTAATTGTTTAATAATTATTTGTATGAATTTATTTCTTAATCAAATCTTATTATTTCTTGATGAATTTTTCGTGGGAGTTTCTTTACTGTTCATTATGAATCATGATTTATTTCGTGGCAAAATTTGTCCTTTTTCTTGCTTGAAACAATTTAATCTTTCAAACCGGTAAAACTGTCCAGATTTAGTTTATGAATTATTCAAGATACTTAGTCAATTCACATGGCTACAAAAGTTTAGGTGGAAGTCAGTAATAGTGTTTCACAGCTTGTGTTAAATTTTCGTAATTTTTGAAGTTCGTTTGATATGGCAGAAAAATCTGAAACTGATTTCAGCCTAATCTGATTTGTTAGTTATAAAATCCCTTAAAAATAGTAAATGACGTTATTTTTGGACGAAATTTATGTAAGTTAAACCTTGAAACTATATCTAGCTTCCACCAAAATTTCCAGATTATTCGAGACCTTTTAACAGTAGTTCTTAATTTAATTCTTTAAAATCAGATTGTGTAAAATAGTGTGATTAAATTATTAAAACATGTTATTATTGAACTCTTGGATTTAATCTTGATAATTTTAATATGCCAGAATGCCGTGTGATATCATGTATATCATGTATAACTTTAATGTTTAAAGTATGATTTTTAATTAATATTATTAAGTTAAAATTTCTAATTATTGATGATTGTATTTAATTAATTGTGTTAAATTTTCGGGATTGCTGACATGGAGTTTTCGAGTGGTATAAAATATGAAAATTAGGAATTTTATCATGTATTGAGTAATTTATGTTGCTAATTGTATTTTTTTATATAATTTATTAAATTAATTATATGATGACTGATGAATTTATTTCATTATTATTGTTGTTAATAAAATGCCGTGTAGTCCTTATGTGATTTGATCAATCTTTGTTTAATTTTTGACTTATAATAATGTTAGAAAGTAATTTTAGGAATTTATATGCTTTAAGGAATAAAAAGGATAAGTTATAGTATGAAGTAACAACATGAATAAGATATGATAAGATCATGATAAGATATGTTAAGACATGATAAGATATGATATGTTATATGATATGATGTGTTAATTAGAGGTCTCACGATGGCCTTAGAAAAGACAAAATACTTAAGGACGCCTTTTTGATGATACACGAGTCATCAGATCGGGTTAAGTCGATGCCACTGCCCCATGGGATGAATACATGAGCTCACCCGGGCAGTTCTGGGTCCTAAAATATGTAGTCGTCTAAGTAGTAGTACACGAGCTGCTATTTAGGAGTTATGGCCATAGCTTAGGCTTAGTGGTGCACATGGGATCCACTACGGGCTGAATACACGAGTTCACCCCAGCATGTTTTAGGAAAGTTGTGGTGCACACGGGATCCACTACGAGCAGTATGACCGGTCCGATAAGATGGTTAAAAGATGGGTTTAAGGGTAAAATATGATAAATAAGTATTTCACGGGAAGGGTTATGTGTTCATGTGAATTTTCATGTATTTTATATGATATTTATGTAATGATAAGTCTTCCATTGCGTATGTCTGTAAGTCCATATTATATTTATGTAATTATGAAAATATGAAAATTATGTTGCAAGTAAAAGTACAGGTATGAGTATTGTATACGTATGTTGTACGTATTACTAACTGTATTCTGCAGGTATTGTGTACGCATAGCGTACGTATGTTTATACGTAGTTGTTTCAGTATTGTATTCCTGTATCTGTAATATGTATTGTATCTGTATTGCATCCGTATTTGTATAGGTATTGTATATGTATTTGTACCTGAATTGTAAATGTATTTTGTACGTATTTCTACAGTATTTTGCAGGTAATGTATACGTATTGTATACGTATTTTGTACGTATTAATGTACGTATATTTGTACGTATTCAGCAAGTATTTTTATACTTATTTTTATACATAATTTTCTACACAATTTTGTACGTAATTTGTTTGTAATCCGTAAGTAGTTTTTGTACGTATTTTCGCATGTATTTCTGTATTCTTTTCCCTGTTTAATTCTATGAGATTATATGGTTAACGGTCCCTCATTTAAGTGGGACAGCCTAGTTACTCGCCACTGACGGTGGACCCCCCCTATTATAGGTGACGATGCTGAGTCTTAGAATGGGACCACGTTGGCTCGGGAAGTGTGTGATAGAATTAGTTAGTTTAACCGTAATTTATTTCGAGTATTTAATTTTGTTTGTTAGCTCGTGATCCCAGCCTGTTGGAAAATGACCGCAACGTTAGGTAATATAAGCTTTTGTTTGCAAGCTTTGAGTTTATTTTAATTTAGTTTTTAAGTGATTAGTTTAGACTTTGGACTTTACATTTAATATAATTGCTAGTTTATGATTAGTGACGATCCAAATGTCGACTTCCACCGTAAATCGACAACCCCTGAAAAGTCGGGTCGTTACATTGATAATATGATTGTTTGGTAAAAATAGCAATTGGATCTAATAACAATTAATTTTATTACTTGAGTTTTATAATCAATTAAAAAATCATTAATTAAATGTCATATCAATAATAATGCTCATAAAGTTGAATTAAATTAATAATGTTGATGATTTATAAAAATAATACTATTTATATGAATAAAAAAGAATACCCTTTTCCTTAGCTTATAATAAACAATAAAAAAGGCAGTGCCATGGTTTCATGATAAACAATAAAATAAAGTCGTTCCATAATATTAATAAAAACTACTAGCGTGTCTTATAATAACCTACGTCTTTTCATTCATCGTCTTCCATATAGCAGCAACTATATTATCACGAATGATTTTCATTTCAGTACAACTTCTTTCACTATTTTCATCATTCAAAGTAATAATAATGCAAAAATCATGAAGCTCACATGAAGGTATAAAATTAGAATAATCTTCTAACACTCGAAAAAAGGATCTTCCGGAGAATTTTTTCGAATATATGTATGTAGTGCAAATTATTCCGAAAAAAATTATGTAGTGCAGATGTAGAAACTATAATTATTATTTGTGTCTCAATACTATATTGTGGCATACTATTTAGTACCCTCCACCTTAGTTTCAAAACTCCAAAACATCTTTCAATGCAACTTCGAAGAGATGAGTGTCATCGATTACAAGTTTCACGCTCAGATTTTGGAGGCTCATATTCAAATTGCGACATATGATAACTTGTCTTTGGATATGGTACAAGATAACCTTTTCGATATGAATACCCTTTGTTTGCCTGCCAAATAATATTTACCTAATCACAATATGTCGATAGATAATATTGCTATAAATCGCTGAATTCTTAAATATATATTATTTAACATAAGATTAAAGAGAATATACACACCTTCAGGGGGTATAAGAAACTTTAAAGTTGGAGATTCAATTGCATGAAGAAATAATACACGAGTATTGTGTGCAGAACCTTCCCAACCCGCTGATATAAACGTGATACAGCATATCCAAATCACAGGCAACCAAAACATTAAATGTTGAAATGCTCTTTCTTTCACTATGAGGAATTTTTAAGGCCTATGTATACATGCCTTTATATGTGTACCTACTTTAACCTCAATAATCCACCAATTTTTCATAACCAAAAATCTCCATTAGAAAAGAAAATTCTTTGAAATGAAGGTTGTGCTCTCCTCCTCGATCGTTCTAGTCCACCCTTCAACCCAACATTGCACCAACTCACCATGGATAGGTCGATTGTTCAAAATCGTAGACAAAACCCAAAAATTTCATCCACTCTTCGAGGATGAGAACAAATACCCTTTGTCATCTAATCATAATTATTTCAAGTTACATAATCATATCCAACTTTGTTACCTGTCTGTTAGTTATCATATATCCGAAGAGAAATACAACTTTTTGAAGCATCGATTTGAGCATGCCAAAGTATTATTCTTGAATCTTCCTAAACATCAACTCTTCCCGTTTTTGATCAAAGATTATTTTCGTTTATGTTTGTCCAGACAAGTTCGATTATTCGGGTTTCTGCCTCTATTCAAGTAAGACGGTATATATAAAATATCTTATGGCAGTGTTGATAAGTTTGATGACATAAAGTGTTTCAATGGTATCGTTTATGCTTTAGATAGATTAGGCAGCTAGGCTTTCACAAATATAAATCTCTGTTAACAACTTTAGAGTACAAAATGTTGTCATTGATAAAGAAATTGTTAAGGAGGTAAGCACGAGTAGAGGATATAAAAAGCAATTAGTGGGGTCTATTTTAGATGAATGTCATTATTTAATCGTTCGAGATGATCTTGAGGATGAATTAAGATTATAGAAGATGATGATGTCTTACAACAAGTAAAAAAGGTATTGGATTGAGATTGATAGATTCATGATGATGATGTAGTTCTTTTTTGTCGAGAGTTGATGCATATTTTGTGGATGCTAGTGAATTTTTTATGTGCAATCTTAAAAATTGTATCATTTTTTTGGTAAAAATAGCAGTTGTATCTAATACAATTAATTTTATTACTTTAGTTTTATAATTAATTAAAAACTCATTAGTTAAATGTCATATTAATAATAATGCTAATAAAGTTTAATTAATTTAATAATGTTGATGATTTAAAAAATAATACTATTTTAATGAATAAAAAAGAATACCCATATCCTTAGCTTATAATAAACAATAAAATAAAGCAGTGCCATGGTTTCATATGATAAACAATAAAATAAAGTCGTTCCATAATATTCAAAAAAACTACTAGTGTGTCTTACAATCACCTATGTCTTTTCATTCATCGTCTTCCATATAGCAGAAACTATATTAACACGAATGATTTTCATTTCAGAACAACTTCTTTCACTATTTTCACCATTTAAAGTAATAATAATGCGAACATCATGAAGCTCGCATGAAGGTATAAAATTAGAATAATCTTCCAACACTCGAAAAAAAAGGATCTTCCGAAGAATTTTTTCGAATATAGTTATGTAGTTTAAATTATTCCGAAAAAAATTAGGTAGTGCAGATGTAGAAACTGTAATTATTATCTATGTCTCAATACTATATTGTGTCATACTAGTTAGTACCCTCCACCTTAGTTGCAAAACTACAAAACATCTTTCAATGAAACTTCGAAGAGATGAGTGTCATCGATTAAAAGTTCCACGCTCAGATGTTGGAATCTCATATTCAAATTGTGACATATGATAACTTGTCTTTGGATATGGTACAAGATAACCTTTTCGATGTGAATACCCTTTGTTTGCATGCCAAATAATATTTACCTAATCACAATATATTGATAGATAATATTGCTATAAATCGTTGAATTCTTAAATATATATTATTTAACATAAGATTAAAGAGAATAGACACACCTTCAGGGGGTATAAGAAACTTTAAAGTTGGAGATTCAATTGCATGAAGAAATAATACACGAGTATTGTGTGCAGAACCTTCCCAACCCGCTAATATAAACGTGATATAACATATCAAAATCACATGCAGCCAAAACATTAAATGTTGAAATGCTCTTTCTTCCTCTATGATGAATTTTTAAGGCTTAGGTATACATGCCTTTATATGTGTACCTACTTTAACCTCAATAATCCACCAATTTTTCCTAACAAAAACCTCCATTAGTAAAGAAAAATCTATGAAATGAAGGTTGTGCTCTCCTCCTCGATCGTTCTAGTCAACCCTTCAACCAAACATAGCACCAACACACCATGGATATGTTGATTGTTCGAAATCGAAGACAAAATCAAAAAATACCATCCACTCTTCGAGGATGAGAACAAATACCCTTTGTCATCTAATCATAATTATTTCAAGTTACATAATCATATCCAACTTTGTTACCTGTCTGTTAGTTATCATATAACTGAAGAGAAATACAACTTTTTGAAGCATCGATTTGAGCATGACAAAGTATTAATTTTTAATCTTCCTAAACATCAACTCTTCCCGTTTTCGATCAAAGATTTTTTCCGTTTATGTTTGTCCAGACAAGTTCGATTATTTAGGTTTTGGCCTCTATTTAAGGAAGACGGTATATATAAAATATCTTATGGCAGTGTTGATAAGTTTGATGACATAAACTGTTTCAATGGTATCGTTTATGCTTTAGATAGATTAGGCAGCTAGGCTTTCACTACAATAATAAGACATTCTAGCAACAATAAAAATTTGTTGCTACACATGATATTTTCGTTGCTAACTAGACTTGGCAACAGATTAGAAACAAATATTTTTTTAGTTGTTAAAAGGCTTGTTGCCATATGGTTTTGGCTACAAAATTCAAAAAACATTTGTTGTTATATTGCATCAACTTATACTTGGTTGCCACAATAGTTGATACGTCATGAGCATGATTTAGCAACAAATTATTAAAATTGACTGCTAACAATAACAATAACCTATAAATAATGGTTGCTAGTAATTGGCAACAAATTTTAGAGATTGGTTCCGATAAAATGGCAACAAAATCACCTTTTAGTTTCTAAGAGTTGCATTGATTCTTTTTTTTTGTTGCTAACTACCGCAGCAATACAGCGTACAAATTTTCAACCAATTTTTTAATTTTTTTTTAAATGTAGCAACGAAATTAGCATCCATTTTATTATTTTTAGGAAAATTATTATTATTATTATTATTAAAAACTAATTTTTTATTTCTAATAAAAATATTAAATTAAATTATTTTTGTACAACAACCAAAATCAATAGAAAATAATTAAAAACATCTATTAAAATTAAATCCAAAGCCTACGAATCAAAAATCATGACATACATAAAAATATTCTGAATTTGAGGTTAAACTAAGAAAGAAATTAAGTAGAAATAACTATAATAAAATCCCAATTTACATTTATTCAATTACTTCGAAAATAAATATATAATATCTCAACGGAAAACTGCATTTTGAGTTAAAAAATCCACTTGAACTTGAATAGCCTTCATAGCTGCCGACGTTTCATCAAGCTTCTCTGTTGTTTGTTTTAGCTTTATGTTAGCTTCAACTAGACTTGCCTTTGTCTCTTCAAGTTCCTTGGCTTGTTCTAACTTTTTATTTTATGCTGATCTCTTGAAAATGATTTTGCAAATTAATCACTAACTCATTTCGCGCCTTCGAACTAGTATTATCATTATGTGTGTCAAATATGAATAAACGGCTCAACCCTTCTCATTAATCTTCCACCATATATATGATGTACAATGTTTCCTAAAATCTATCACAATTGAATTAGGAAAAGATAAAACCTACCCTCAAATACTACCCACAAGATATATACTACCATAATTAGGATGTACACATAAGATATATACAAATAATATCCTAATTATCTTAACAATCCCCCTCAAGATGGAGCATGTAAATCACGAATGCCCATCTTGTCTAAAAAAAACTCAAACTGCGCCTTCCCTAACGCTTTAGTAAAAATATCCGCAAGTTGAACCTTCGTAGACACATAAGACGGTTTTATAACCCTGTCCTTGATTGCATCTCGAATAAAATGACAGTCAGCTTCTATATGTTTCGTCCGCTCATGAAAAAGTGGATTATTCGCATTATGAAGTGCCGATTGACTATCACAAAACATATTCATACCTTGCTTATGTTCCACCCCCAAGTCTCCTAGAAGTTGCTTCAACCATTTCAACTCACAAGTCAAAGCCGCCATAGACCTATACTCAGCCTCTGCAGAACAACGTGATACCGTGTGCTGCTTCTTAGTCTTCCACGAAACCGGTGAAATACCAAGCAATACAAACCAACCAGTCAAAGATCGCCGAGTCAAGGGACAACTAGCCCAATTAGAATCACACCACCCTTCCAATTGTAGTGCACTATCCGACCGTAATAAAATTCCTTGACCCGGACACTTCTTCAAATACCGTACTACCCGCAATGCCGCCTCCCAGTGCTCTTCCCTAGGAGATTGCATAAATTGTGACAAAGTATGCACGGAATATGTCAAATCCGGTCTTGTAACCGCCAAGTACACTAGGCGCCCAACCAAACGCCTATACTTCTCCCCGTCTTCTAACTCTTTCCCCACAGCTAATGCTAGCCTGTGATTCTGCTCCATCGGGAAATCTTCAGGCTTAGATACCAACAATCCTGTTTAAGAGATAATATCCAAGGCATATTTTCGTTGACACACATAAAAACCATGCTTACTCTGTGCCACTTCCAACCCCAAGAAATACTTCAAAGTTCCTAAATCTTTCATTTTAAAGCAATCACACAAATATGATTTAAAACTCTACATTGCAAAAGTATTATTCCCTGCAATTATCATATCATCCACATAAATCAACACACTTAATTGTCATCCACCCTTTGATAAAGTGAATAAAGAATAATCCGAATATGATTGTTTAAAGCCATATTTTTTCAAAGCCGTTGACAGTTTCTCGAACCAACAACGGGGAGCCTGTTTCAAACCATACAATGATTTTCTCATCCTGCAAACCTTATCTGAATTATCCTTATGGAATCCAGGTGGAACTTTCATATAGATCTCTTCCTCTAAATCTTCATGCAAAAATGCATTATGTACATCCATTTGATGCACATCCCAATTTTTAACTGCAGCAACGGCTAAGAAAGTACATACCGTAGACATTTTTGCTACTGGAGCAAAAGTCTCATTGTAGTCGATGCCTTCTTGCTGATGATTACCTAGACACACCAACCTTGCTTTCAAACGCAACAAGTGACCTTCCTCATCTCTCTTCTCAGTATACACCCATTTGCTTCCTAGTGCTTTCTTCCCTGCCGGAAGCGTTTCCAAGGTCCATGTACCTTGGTCTTCTAGAGCCTTGATTTCAGATGCCATTGCATCCCTCCATCCTTCGTATTTCATTGCCTCCTTGAATGACCTCGGAACACGAGCTTCTGTCACTGCAGCAATATAATTTATGTGTTTTGAAGAAAAACGATCATAATTAACAAAATATGTAATAGGATACGGAGTACCTGAAGACAATGTCGACGCGGATGATGACGAAGATAAGACTTTATTTTTCTGTATAGTATGAGTAACACAATCACGAAGCTTCACTAACTGATATTTGATACGTTTTCCACGCCCCATCTCTTCTTCACTTAAGTCGGACTGCACTGGCAGCGGTTCCATAGAACTAGACGCTGCCAGTTCTTCACCATGGACCACAAGAGGCTGCTGCCGCTGCACCTCCCCAGCGGGCGCTGGAATTCCAGCGGGTGATGCAGCCCCCCTGCGGTCATACGCCTCTTGCCGCGGGCTGGCTGCGGTCTCCCCTGCAGCAGCCACCCTTTCTTCAACTCTCACCCCTTCACATGTCACCGCCGGGTCTCCTACATTCCAAACTTCAAACTCATCCTCACCGTCACCCAATTCCACCACATGCATATGATCACCATCTTCTCTAATTGCATTCAAAGAGTCATGAAAAGGAAATATTTTCTCATGAAAACTAACATCACGGGAAACAAAATACTCACGTGTCTCCAAGTCAAATAATTTCCACCCCTTTTGACCGAAAGGATAACCAACAAAAATACACTTCCGACTTCTAGACTCAAATTTATCCCCCTTACTTCTTTGATTTTGGGCATAAGACAGACATCCAAAAACACGAATGAGATCATACGAAGGCAATTTTCCAAACAAAAACTCATAAGGTGATTTATTTTGAAGGATAGGTGTGGGAGTACGGTTAATCAAAAAACACGCCGTCAAAGCACATTCCCCCCAAAACTCAATAGGTAATTTAGCCTGAAATCGCAAGGCTCTAGCCACATTCAAAATATGTTGATGTTTCCGTTCCACCCGACCATTTTGTTGAGGAGTCCTAACACAAGATGACTCAAAAATGATGCCATTCTTCACAAAATAATCTTTAAGATGATTAAATTCAGTTCCATTATCACTCCTAACCCTCTTAATATCTCTATCAAATTGACGTTTAATTAATGCAATAAAATTAAGAAAAGTAATTTCAACATTATTTTTATTGCGAATTAAATAAAGCCATACACCTCTTGAAAAATCATCAACTATTGTTAAAAAATACCGAGCACCACAGGATGAAGGTACTCGATATGACCCCCACAAATCTATGTGAACTAAATCAAATAAACCACTTGCTTTATTCTCACTAACAGAAAAACTACGTCTAGTTTGTTTTGCCCGAGGACATACATCACAAACATTATTATTCTGCCTAACTGAGTTACTCACAGGAGGAAGTAACTTTAGTACTTTTTCCGACGGATGACCCATTCGTTGATGCCATAGATCCACCACAAAGTCCACTGCAAACACCTTCACGCACGGCACCCCCCGGAAAAAATAAAGTCCATCTTGTCTTTCACCCGCGCTAATCACCGTCCTTGTCGACTGGTCCTGAATTACACAAATTTTGTTAGAAAATTGGATAATACAATGCTTTTCCTCAATTAATTGCTATACAGAAATTAAATTGCAATTTAAATTCGGGACAAATAAGACATTAGCAATCACCAAACCACCCTCTAAAGTAACCGAACCCAATTGGTTCGAATTCACCGTTTTACCATCCGGTAAACCAATCGGACAATTTTGTATTGTTTTGATATTTGTCATGATCGATATGTCATTAGTAACATGATTAGAGGCCCCTGTATCCACAATCCACAATAATCCTGTATTACCTTCCAACCATTGTCTAGGCTTAGAAAGTAACTCAATTATTTTTTGCGCTTGCTCCGAAGACACACCGGCAAGCCCATTCGTAGCCGCTGCCAATTGCGAGGAAGAACCGCCGCCCATTTTGCTGCCGGATCCCCCTTGTACAGCATTAGCCCGAGCAGCAGCAGGTGGCGTGGAGAAGGAGCTGCTGCTGTTGCCAATACTGCTGCTGCCACGTCCTCCACGTCCACCACGAGGGGCTGGACCGCTCCTCCCACGGCCTCTACCTCCTTTGCGATTGTCGTCCCATCCTTTCGGGAATCCAATTAATTGATAACACCCCTTCTTTTCGTGACCCAATCGATTGCAATGAGTACAAAACGACCGTTCACCTTCACCATAACCAGTCCGTGGTCGAGAGTCGGCCTTAAAAGCCACCACATTGTCCGTTGTTTTGTCATCACAAACCCGTAATCTTTCGGTATTAATTACGGTTTGGTAGGAACTATGAACAAGCGGTAAAGGCGATTGAGCAAGCAATTGAGCCCGAATAGACTCATACGGATCATCAAGACCTATCACTTTCTTAGGAATATTGCACTTACAAGCTCCACAAGTACATGAGGGAACCTTACAATATTGAACCAACTCCTTCCATATTTTGGATAGCCTCCCAAAATATTCTGTCACAGTCTCGGATGTCGCTTGTTTACACAGACCCAAATCTTGTTTGAGTTGACACACCCGAGTCCCACTAACAACGCAATACCGTTGTTGTAGATGCTTCCATAGATCACTAACATCATCATAGTCTTCGATCGTTGACCGCAGACTATCTTCCAAGGTGTTGTTAATCCATGATACTAACATAGAATTCACCGCAACCCAGTATTTATACTTAGGTGAATCCTCTTTCGGTGTCGGAATAGAACCATCAATAAAGCCATACTTCCACTTTGCAATCAAGGAACGTCGTACCGCCTTCGACCACTCGTCATAATTAGACCCCTTCAATTTGATCGGTGTTATGACTATGCCCGGATGATCGCCGGAGCCGAGGTGGTAATCCAGGTCAACCGTTGGTGGTGGCGGTGGTGGAGAGTCATCGTCCTTGGCCATCACTCAATGTGTTTTTTTCGAAATTACAGAGAAAGATTGTTTTGGAACCCTAACTGGCTTTGATACCATGTCAAATATGAATAAACGGCTCAACCCTTCTCATTAATCTTCCACCATATATATGATGTACAATGTTTCCTAAAACCTATCACAATTGAATTAGGAAAAGATAAAACCTACCCTCAAATACTACCCACAAGATATATACTACCATAATTAGGATATACACATAAGATATATACAAATAATATCCTAATTATCTTAACAGGTTTTACATAATAATTATTGTCAGTAGCACTACCAAGACCATATATTCTTCCATTTTTCCATCCACCTAAGGTTTCCAAAAGTTACTCATCCTCAGTTCTAGGATTTTCGTTCTCCGAGTTAGTAGTCTTTTTGTTCTAAAAATCATCTTAAAATAAAATTAATTTAACAAATGTGGTTAGTTGAATATTCTCATTTATTCCCAAAACAAGCATAAGTTTGTTCTGTTACAAACAAAAACACTCACCCAAACTTTTTGTGCCGTCTCATCCACAAAAATTTTATTCTTTTTGACGTGACATTCGTAATACAACTCAAATGCAGTAGGCACACGCTGTAATTTTTTCTCCTACATATGTCAAGAAAAAAAACCGGAAGTAAGAATTACGTTACTATGAAATAGAATACAAAATATGTTTGTATACAATTTTGTCTATTCACACATTAACTTAACATGCAATTAATGTGTAATTTAGAATGCCAATATATTCAATTATGTCGAAGAAATATTTATAAAAATCACTCTAAAGACAAAAACTGCACAACATTATAATCAGAATACATAACAGCAACAATAATAATACATCAATGATACAACAACAAATGGTGCAAAAACAAAATTCCAGAAACTATAGTAATAATGCAAGGGTACTGCAACAACAATGCAACAGCAACTGCAACATTACAGCAGCAACTACAACATTACAGTAGTAATGCAGCGATGTAGCAGCAATTGCAACTACAACAGCAGCGAAGCAGCAGCAACTGCAGCAACAACAGCAATGCAGCAGAAACTGCAACTGCAGCAGCAGCAGCAATGGTGCAGCGACGACTGCAACTGCAGCAGCAGCGATGCAGCAGCAACTACAACAATAGCAAAGCAGTATTGTCCATTTTTCCATCCACCTTAAAGGCTTTCCACCAGATTGCCCTTGCATATTTAGGAACATTAGACCAATTGTTCCATGGCCCCATAAAATAAGTCTTATATGAAGTTTCAACAACTTCATCAACAACTTCACAAGAATAGAATTTGTTTCACAAATACTTAACTAAAAAATCATAAATAAATATATAAGACTGATAAATAAATTAAATTATACTAGTTAGAGTTATTTACCACAATCCCTCTGTTTTGTGCAAAACCTTAGCGTTTGGATTACCCGTTTCATCAGGAAACTCTATAGCCTCTCCATTTTCAGTGTGGTCGTCTCCATCATCATCCTATGTTTCCAGATCTGCTTGATTTATATCTTCTTGATTCATATGATAATGATGACTTGTTTGCCATGCATTATCATTAATTTCAGCATTTGACGATGTTGGGTGAGTAGAATGTCGTGGTGAAAACATTAGATCTACGCCGCCTAATAATCGGACCCCTCCCATTAAGGCCACCTCGGGTGAGAACCATTTTTCAGAAAATCTGCGCATTAGAAAAAGAGGAATGAAGTATAATAAAGGGAAAATATCAAAAGTTTATGACTGAAATATATTATGAAAAGGCAATAAACCATATGATATAACTTGGTATAAAAAGTTAAAGTCAAAATTGCAATACTAATAATTTAATGACATAATAATTATTATTTGAAAAATAAAAATAACCCGAAGTATAAAGAAACATGACCTAATTTCAAATGACCAATTTTATTCATTATCCTCTTCATCATCTTCCTCTTCATCCTCCTCCTCTACTTCCTCCTCATCCTCTTCAATAACCTCATCATCCTTGTTTATGCCAAATTCTGCACTTTGTGGAATCTAGCTGATCCGGCTACGGCTAGACTGCGATATTGAGGATATGATAATAATAATGGCGGAAATTAAAGAGAAAGAGAGAAAAGAGAAAGCACACACAAGAATGTTGACGCGGAAAACCTTTAAATAGGTGACAAACCGCGGGTGGCTATGAGTCCACCAATCCACTATTTGAATATTGATTATTGCTTACAATGGAATTGTTAAATGAAAAGTAAAGATGAATCACTCGTAATGGAGTACAATGGTGGGAGAAGAGAGATATCGGTTTGTAGTATGCTTTTTCTTACGTAGGATTCCCCCTTACAAAACCCTGGAATACACTATTTATAATAAAGCACCCTTAACCCTTGCTGCCGTCTTGACTCCTAGAAAATAGGACTTCATGGCAACGGATTGCTGACGTGGCCATCCGCTCGGTCAAAGATGCCCGAGTCGTTCCGTCTTTTGCTCAACCAACTTGGACTAAGCCGTGGCCCGGATCTTCAGAAGAAGTTACTGCTGACCTGTCAACAAAACATAAGTTAACTACTCCCTTGTTTATCGCAACCGCCCTTGACTGGGCTTACTTCCAGAATATTCCACCTCCAAGCTTGCCGAATCGGCTAGGTAAAATCTAGCCATAACAATCCTCTCCTTCCACTTCCTCATATTCATTATAGGAAAGCTCTTGGATTTCTTCTTCACTCACTTCATAATCAGATAACAAAGAAGGATTATTAATAGAAATAACTTGGAATGTCGTAGGCTCAATGGGCTCATCAATAACTCCTCTTACCTGAATGTTGAAAACAAACCACTACTGATTTTTTTTCATTACTGCTACTAGGACAAGGAGCATAATATAATTGTTCAGCTTGATATGCCAGTACAAACGGGTCATATTTTGGATACCTTTTTAAAGGATTCACCTCAACGAGATTGTACTTATTAAGTATCCTAGTGCCTCGTCCAACATCAAACCATTCACACTTAAACAACACAGTTGTATAATGCTTTCTAGCTCCAACAAAAGTCAACTCAAATATTTCTTGAAGAATTCCATAATAATCACTTCCTTGGACACTTTTTACTCATACACCATAATTCATTGTTTCTTCCATGAGAAAGCCTATGAAAATCATAACCATTGATGTGATAGTGACCAAATTTCCGAACTCTAGTTAGTGGACCAGTGGCTACCGAGCGAATAATCTCATTGTTGATGCCCTTTTTCAACACCTATATTAATTGATAAATTATAATGTTATTATGGTTATTGACTTACATGCTCAAAACAGCAGCCTATCATACATTTAGCATTTCATTTTAGTGAAGTGACTTACATAATCTTGGAACCAATCAGTATATATATCTTCATATTTGATCCAAACTTCATCTGAACTTTGGCATCTACATTCTCTCATCATTTGTTCTTCAAACAAACTGATAATTAATTATATTAGTATCTAAATATAAGGAGGTGTTAATGTAATGTTGATGTGTGGAGTAAGGTAGAAAGGCTAGCTCGAGGAGGAGCAGAGGGCGTTGGGCGTGCCTCTGAGGGCGCTGGTCGCGCCAGGTTTCCAGAAGCTCGAGTCTCAGACCCAGTGAAGGCGCGGGGTGCGTGTGTGGAGGCGCGGGGCGCGCTCGAGGGGCGCTGGGAGCGCCT
The DNA here is from genome assembly GCA_951394345.1 of Salicornia ramosissima. Lineage (NCBI taxonomy): Eukaryota > Viridiplantae > Streptophyta > Magnoliopsida > Caryophyllales > Amaranthaceae > Salicornia > Salicornia ramosissima. The sequence continues at coordinate 40,463,576 of OX596236.1, forward strand.
ATCTCCCAGTAGCTCTTCGAGGCTTCTGTTCTGGTGGCGCGGGGCGCGCCTTGGTGGGCGCGGGGAGCGCCCCCTCGAGCGGTACGACGATTTTTTCCTTTCAAGTTGTGGTACTATAAATACAACACTTAGGTTTTCTCTCTCTCCTAATTCATTCATACATAACACAATTCTTGTAATCAAATACAAATTCTCTCTAAACCTCAAAACTATAGTTTAAGCATAGATTTAGAGTGTTAGCTTTGCAATTGTATACAATTGGAGCTTGTTGTATTTGGTTGGATTCTTCATCAATTTTAATCAAAGTGCAAAAGGGTGGGTTTTTCTCCCGGTTCTCGGGTTTCCCACGGTAACTCTATCTTCTTTACTCTTTAATTTCTTCTATTGTTTTGGATCTTATTGTTGCTTGCTATCTTGTTAGTTCGTTCAACTTGCATGGTGATTTTGCTTGAGTTGTGGGTGAATTGTGGACTTGCTTGAGCTTGTCTTTGCCATAACAATTGGTATCAGAGCCGGAGTGTTATCTTTGGTGGTTTGTGGCTTAGGGTTTGAGCTTAATTTGTAGTTTGTGATTGAAAAACTCAAGTTTGGTATTTTAGGTATTTGAGGTTTAAATTATTGGTTTATAATTTTGAGACCTTGATTATTAAACCCTAAAATTAATCATGGAAGATGGTAAGATGAAAATTGAGAAGTTTGATGGGAAGGACTTTGGCTTTTGGAAAATGCAAATAGAGGACTATTTGTATCAAAAGGGTCTTTATCAACCTCTCGATGGCAAGAGGCCAGATAGCATGAAGAAGGAGGATTGGAGAGTGCTAGATAGACAAGCACTTGGAGTGATTAGATTGACTTTGAGCAAGAGTGTAGTTTATGGGGTCAAGGACATAACTACGACGGAGGAACTACTTAGTACATTGTCAAATATGTATGAGAAGCCTTCGGCCATTAATAAGGTGTTCTTAATGCGTCGTTTGTTTGAGGTCCGAATGAATGATGGTAGTTCGGCCGCCGAACACATAAATGAGATTAGTTCGATTTTGTCCCAACTATCATCGGTCGACATCAAATTTGAGGATGAGGTGAAAGCCTTGATTTTGCTTTCTTCGTTACCTAGGTCATGGGATACGGTGGTTTCTGCAATAAGCAACTCTTCGGGGAAAGAAAAGTTGAAATGTGATGATGTTAGAGACTTAATCCTAAGTGAAAGCTTGAGAAGGAAAGAGTCGGGTGAGTCATCGAGCGGTGCCTATTCTACTGAGGGGGAACGAGGGAGACAAGCAAAGGGTAACTCAAGGGGTAGATCGAAGAGTAGGGGGAGGAGTAAATCGAAAGGAAAATCTGGAATTGTGTGTTGGAGTTGTGGTACAAAGGGGCACACCAAGAGGGAGTGTCCAAATCCCAAGAAGAAGGGAAGCTCGGGGAAACGGGAATCTGATAAACATAGTTCATCAGTTAGTGTGGCTTCGAGTGACGACATCGGGGATGCCTTGGTTCTTAGCGTGGACAGTCTAGTTGAGAACTGGATACTTGATTCGGGTGCATCATTTCATTCTTCTCCGTGCAAGGAGTATTTTCAGAACTTCAAGAGTGGGAGCTTTGGAAAGGTATATCTTGCAGATGGAAATTCATTGGAAATTGAGGGGAAGGGTAATGTTGTGATCAAGACTTCAAGTGGGAGTTCATGGAAGCTTGAAGATGTGAGGTATATTCCCGGGCTAAGGAAAAATCTGATTTCTGTGGGTCAGTTAGACTCAAGCAGCTATAGGGTCATGTTTTGTGAGGGAAGTTGGAAGGTGTCTAGAGGAGCCATGGTGGTTGCTAAGGGCACTAAAACAGGTACCTTGTACACTACCTTAGGGTGTACAAACATGGTGGCTACGACTGCTGATTGTGACTCCAAGCTATGGCATACTCGGCTTGGTCACATGAGTGAGAAAGGGATGAAATTGCTAGCTTCAAAGGGTAAGTTGTCGGGATTGAAATCAGTCGACATGGAATTTTGTGAAACATGTGTCTTCGGCAAGCAGAAGAAAGTTTCTTTCACAAAAACCAAACGGTCCTTGAAGAAGGAGAAGCTAGAACTAGTGCACACGGATGTTTGGGGCCCATACCCCATCAAATACCTTGGTGGTTCTCACTATTTTGTTACCTTCATTGATGACTCAACCAGGAAAGTATGGGTTTACTTCATGAAGCACAAGTCGGAGGTGAATGAGAAGTTCAAGACTTGGAAGGCGGAGGTTGAGAATGCTTCGGGGCTAAAGTTAAAGGCTATCAAGTCCGATAATGGGGTGAGTATGAGTTGCAAGCTTACAAGGATATTTGTAAGGAGAATGGCATTATTTTGGAGAGGACGATTCCAGGAAAGCCTCGCCAAAATGGGGTCGCTGAACGGATGAATAGAACACTACTTGAACGGGCAAGGTGCATGAGGTTGAATGCGGGTCTTCCTAAATGTTTTTGGGCGGATGCAGTTAATACCGCGGCTTACTTGATAAATCGTGGTCCCTCGGTGCCTTTGGATTTCATGATACCAGAGGAGAAATGGAGTGGAAAAGAGGTTTCTTACTCTCATTTGAAGACTTTCGGTTGTGTGGCCTATTTGCAATCCGAAAAGAGAGACAAGCTTGATCCAAAGGCCATCAAATGCTACTTCATTGGGTACGGTGATGTGAATTATGGTTATAGGGTGTGGGATCCTAAGGGCCGGAAAGTTCTTAGGCATTGTGACATTACTTTTGATGAGAGTTCTTTGTATAAGGACAACTTTGGTGGAAAATCTGTAGAGAAGGAAACGACTGAGCATGAAGACGAGTTTGTAGAGCTAGATGGGCATAGTGTTAGAAGTGGCGGGCAAGCACAAGAAGAAGAACTTGATGTGCCAGTTCAACAATCATCTCCTCAACAAAGGGTTCATACTCCTGTGGTTTCAAGTTCGAGTGATTCAGAAGATGATGAACAAGATGTTACAGATGATGTTGAGGTTCCAGACGAACCACAAGTTACTCCTCCAAGAAGATCAACAAGGGTCACAAGGGCACCATATAAGTATTCTCCATCGGCAAACTATTTGTTGTTAACTGATTCGGGTGAACCGGAAAATTATGTTGAAGCAATGAAGTTGAGTGACTCAAAGAAGTGGGTGAAATCAATGAGTGAAGAAATGAGCTCGTTGGACCGGAATGACACTTGGGTGTTGGTGAATTTGCCTAAGGGCAAGAGGGCTCTTAGTTGCAAATGGATCTTTCGTAAAAAGGATGAACCGAATGGAAATGTTCGGTACAAAGCTAGGCTTGTAGTGAAGGGTTTCTCACAGAAGGAGGGCATTGATTTTCACGAGATTTTTGCTCCAGTGGTGAAGATGACTTCTATAAGAATTTTGCTTGGGATCGTGACTTCAGAGAATATGTTCCAAGAGCAAATGGATGTGAAGACAACGTTCTTACATGGTGATTTGGAGGAAGAAATCTACATGAAGCAACCAGAAGGGTTTCAAGCTCCGGGTAAGGAGGACTTGGTGTGTAAGCTTAAACGAAGTCTATATGGGTTGAAGCAAGCTCCGAGGCAATGGTACAAGAAGTTTGATAGTTTCATGCTAAGCAATGGATTCGTGAGAACGGATGGAGATCATTGTTGTTATTTCCAAAGGTATGTAGATGGTTGTATCTATTTACTTTTGTATGTTGATGACATGCTTATTGCGGGTACTAGTATGGAACTTATCAATGACTTGAAGAAAAGATTGTCTTTAAGATTTGAGATGAAAGACTTGGGTGAGGCCAAGCAAATACTTGGCATGAGAATTTCCAGAGATTCATCAAAGGGCATTTTGAGGTTGTCTCAAGAGGAATATGTCAAGAAGGTGCTCCTTCGGTTCAACATGGTTGATGCCAAGCCTCGACTCTCACCTCTTTCATCGGATGTCAAATTGAGCAAGGAGGATTGCCCCAAGACAAAGGAAGAAAAAGGAAGGATGGCCATTTTTCCTTATTCTTCGGCCGTTGGTAGCATGATGTATGCTATGGTATGCACAAGACCCGACATTGCTCAAGCAGTGGGAGTTGTTAGTAGATTCATGTCAAATCCGGGTGAGAAGAATTGGGAAGCTGTTAAATGGCTCTTGAGGTATCTTAAGGGTACTTCGGGTATGGCTCTTTGCTATAAGGGGAACAGTGTTATTCTTGAAGGTTTTGTTGATGCTGATTTTGCGGGATGTTATGATTCGAGTAAGAGCACTTCGGGGTATGTGTTTACTATTGGCGGGACAGCCATTAGTTGGTTAAGCAAACTGCAGAAGTGTGTCTCCATGTCTACGACTGAAGCTGAGTATGTTGCTATGTCAGAGGCGGGTAAGGAGATCGAATGGCTGAAGGGGTTCCTAAATGAGTTGGGTCATCAACAGGATGGATGTGTGTTGTATAGTGATAGCCAAAGTGCCTTGCAATTGGCTAAGAATCCTGTATTTCACTATCGTACCAAACACATCAAGCGGCGTTATCATTACACTAGGAGTTTAGTGGATGATGGAACGATGAGTTTGAAGAAGATTGCCGGGGCTAAGAATCCGGCGGATATGCTCACTAAGGTTGTGACTAGTGAGAAATTGGGGTTATGCCGAACCTCAATTGGTCTCATTCAATGAGTGTCTGAGATGCTTGTACTTTGATTACTTTTGATGATGATAGTTGATGTTTTTTTTTATTGGTGTTTGCTCTTTCAACCTATCTCCAAGTGGGAGATTGTAATGTTGATGTGTGGAGTAAGGTAGAAAGGCTAGCTCGAGGAGGAGCAGAGGGCGCTGGGCGCGCCTCTGAGGGCGCTGGTCGCGCCAGGTTTCCAGAAGCTCCAGTCTCAGACCTAGTGAAGGCGCGGGGCGCGCGTGTGGAGGCGCGGGGCGCGCCTATGGGCGCGGGGCGCGCTCGAGGGGCGCTGGGAGCGCCTATCTCCCAGTAGCTCTTCGAGGCTTCTGTTCTGGTGGCGCGGGGCGCGCCTTGGTGGGCGCGGGGAGCGCCCCCTCAAGCGGTACGACGATTTTTTCCTTTCAAGTTGTGGTACTATAAATACAACACTTAGGTTTTCTCTCTCTCCTAATTCATTCATACATAACACAATTCTTGTAATCAAATACAAATTCTCTCTAAACCTCAAAACTATAGTTTAAGCATAGATTTAGAGTGTTAGCTTTGCAATTGTATACAATTGGAGCTTGTTGTATTTGGTTGGATTCTTCATCAATTTTAATCAAAGTGCAAAGGGGTGGGTTTTTCTCCCGGTTCTCGGGTTTCCCACGGTAACTCTATCTTCTTTACTCTTTAATTTCTTCTATTGTTTTGGATCTTATTGCTGCTTGCTATCTTGTTAGTTCGTTCAACTTGCATGGTGATTTTGCTTGAGTTGTGGGTGAATTGTGGACTTGCTTGAGCTTGTCTTTGCCATAACAGTTAAAAGAAATATATTAAAGTAATCTCATAGAAAGTTACCTTTCATATTGCTGTAGAATTTCACAATTACTTAGAACATATCGGTGAGAAACTTTGTAATCTTTTTCATCTAGATAACAAAGTTGACCATTTGAAGAACTGTATCCATAAACTGCAGAAAATATCTCAGGTAGGTTGGGATTATGGTTTAATTCACATTCAGCACATGTGCCCAACCCTAAATCCTTCACCTTAGAGTCAACATCTTCTTCAAAATAAAGAGAGAAAAACTTTGTTATCTCCTCAAGTAAGTAGGCATTACAAATTGAGCCTTCCACTCGTGCTTTATTGCCCACTTTCTTTTTTAAATGGAATAAAAACCTACAAAAAGTGTATGTATGTATTGTTATGTAAAATATATATTTTTATGTGTAATATATATATAAAAAAAGAAATTAAAAGATCAATTTAATATAATTACCTCTCAAAAGGGTACATCCACCTATATTGAACCGGCCCGCCAATTTTTGCCTCATAAGGCAAATGGATGGGAAGATGCTCCATACAATTAAAAAAACCAGGTGGAAATATTATTTCTAATTTGCATACAATCTCAGGGATATTTTCGTCTAGGCGAACCAAGTCATCAACTTTCAAGGTTGTTGAACAAAGATCTCTAAAGAATTGGCTCAGCTAAGTGATAAAATTCGACACATTTAAGGGTAACAAGTCTTTAAATACAACTGGAAGCAACCTTTGCTTTAAAGTTTGTTTTTCCCCAATACTATTAACAATATCTTGTGCCTCCAATTTTCACTATTTACAATACTCTCTCAAGTCTGTTCTTACTTTCCCATTGTCTTTAGTTTTTCCCTTGACATCCATTACAGTGTGAAATAAATTTTAAAATACATTTTTTCGGTGTGCATAACATCAAGATTGTGCCGTATCAAGAGTTTGCTCCAATAAGGAAGCTCCCAAAAGGCAGTTTGCTTTGTCTAATGGTGGAATTCACCAAATCCTTGTGGCTCGTTTCCATCACCTCTGATTCTCTCAACAGTTTAGGAAATAATGATACTCGATTCCAAATTTCCTCTCCACTCAATTGTGGTGGTGGAGAGGAATTTTCAACTCTGTCTTTAAAAAAAACACTTTTGTTTTTTCGAAAAGTATGATCATGGGGTAAAAACTGACAATGACAATCGAACCAACTTGGTTTTCCACCATTTTTAAGCGTGAAAGCCTTAGTGTTTTCCATACAGTATGGGCAAGATATCTACCAGTCGTGCTCCATTCAGAAAGCATACCATAAGCTGGAAAATCACTAATTGTCCAAACAAGTGCAACCTTCATTTGAAAATTTTGTTTTTGAGAGATATCGTAAGTTAGCAACCCTACCTCCCATAGTTGTTTTAACTCTTCAATAAGAGGTTGTAAGAACACATCAAGATTCCCTTAAGGATTCCTCGGACCCGGAATTATTAGACATAGAAATATAAAAGGTTTCTTCATGCACAACCCGGGTGGTTGATTATAAGGAGTTAACATGACAGGCCAACAAGAATATTGCCTTCCCGTCTTTCCAAATGGTGAAAATCCATCAGTGCAAAGACCTAGTCGGACATTTCTAGGCTCGACACTAAAAGAAGGGTACTTTTCATCTAGGTTTTTCCACGCCTCTCCATCACTTGGATGAGACATTAAGCCATAAGCTAGAGGATATTCCTTATGCCACCTCATTTGTTTAGCAATGGATTTCGTTGCATATAACCTCTGCAATCTCGGGCCGATTGGAAAGTAAATAAGAACACTGTGAGGAGAATTTTTGCCATTTTCTCAAAATGTCTTATAACGACTTTCTTTGCAAAATAGACATTCTTTGAGATCCTTGTGCTCCTTCCAAAATAACATGCATCCATTAAGACATGCATGTATCTTTTGGTGTGGAAGCTCTAGCCCTTCAAGCAATTTTTTAGTTTTGTAAAAGCTATATGTCATCTTATTTTCATCGGGGCACATGTCTTTCATTAAGGAAGCAATACCATATATAGCCTTATGTGGAATATTATGCTCACACTTGATGTTCGCCATCCTTGCAACAACAGATAATAAAGACAGCTTGCAACCATCATATAATGGCTCCTCCGCTGCCTTCAACATGTCAAAGAACTTTTTGTAACTAGGATGTGGCTCTTCATTAGTATTTTCAAAACCTCCTTCCAGTCCAAAGCCATAAAACACCATGTTTCTATAAGGGTTATTAGATGCATCATCGGTGGAATTGGAGTTACTGCTTTGAGATTGTGCTTGGAAGTGTAGTTCACCATGAAACACCCATTGGAAATAGTTCGGCAAAAAACCATGCCGATAGAGATGCTCTTTAATGGTTTCTGTAGACACCTAATTGTGTCTCCTCAAAACCAAGTCCAGTGATGAATAACATTTCACGACCAATGGAGTGCGTGTTGGAAGTGGATATTAATTTATGTTTTAGCCCAACCCTTTTCCTTAATTTTATGTCCTTTAATCCACTACCTTTAGCCCAATCCACAAATATAAACCCCTTCATAATTAATATTGAGGCCAAATATTATTTGGACCCTTTTTATTAATTATTTTTAGTCCAAAAATATCAAAAACCCTAACCGAAACCCTAAATATGGTAATAGGAATTTAATTAGAATTATAGAAATGCTGATTAGCCGTCATAATACGCGTAATTACCAGGAAATTACCCGGAAATTGTTTATTGCAAATACGGAATTAATTTCTATGCAAGAAAACAACCGCGCCATTCAAACATGGGCTGCGCCAGTCAACAAGCATCTGCGCCAAACGCAGTGCCACATTGACCAACGCAGGTCCTGCGTTTGACGCAACCCTAATTCGTTTAACGCAGTGTTTTGAGATGCGTTGAACGATTACTTGCTGCGTTTGGCACAGCTCTGTGATGTTTGGCGCAATGTTTCTTTTTTCCAGCGCAACGATATCTTCCGTATTCTGGAGATTTCTACAACCTCCCTATAAATACCCAGACATTTTACAACCCCGCACAAGTTCTAACCACCGTTTTCAGTGCTAAAAAATCCTACATTTCCACATCCTAAACACATCTAACCTCTCTAAACACATCCCTAAGCCTTAAAACACAAAAAAACACGATTCCTAAACATAGCTTAACGTCTTCTAACAATACGCACGGTTATTTCCTTCGTCCAAGGCGTGAAAGGTTGATACGATTTTGAGAACTTGGCCAAAATCATTTCTTTCATTCTTTATTTTAATTATTTTTTTATTTGATTTATTTGCATTGAAAATTACTAACGCTTTTATTTGTTTTGAAAAAAGGGCAGCGCGGATTCGATAACAGTATTCTAATTCATCTACTACAAATAATTAAATTGTTAGAAGCATGTTTAGGATAACGTTTGTTGTCATGCAGGGATTTGTTTATTAATTATGCATGTATTGTCTAAATTGCTTCTTAAATTTAATGCATTTATCATTCTATTTATCACCACTATTGCGTGTTAATAAAGGGAAAATGTACGTGCAATAACATTAAAATAAGATAAATCATGGACAATCGGATTTAGGTACCTTTAATCTTGTTTTAATTTAAAGTGGTCACGATTTAATTAAAATCTATATGTGCATTAAATTTCTAACCAATTTAGATTTATTTTTTGTAGGATGTTGAAATGGTTGTATGTATGCTAGTTGAAGAGTAAGGAATGGACGTCGCATAAGAATCGAGTAGAGGCAAAAACGAGCGGGGTCTTCTTCTTAATTCGACTTCGTACCATCATCCCCGAATATCCAGTCATGGTTCGTGACCAATATGGAGTTAACAATCTCTTAGATTGTGAATGGGGTGTAGCCTTCACAATTGTGCACGGTTTATGAGTTCCTAAAACTCATTGGCGGCTCTTTACTTTCCATGGCGTGCTTGTCAAATCCCGCTTCCTATGAACGCCATACATATTCACATATGTACACGTAGGCGCACTTCGCGCGACGCCTACAATTTGGCGACACCACTGGGGAGGAATCTTAATTAATTTGGGTTTTTAAATGACCTAATTTAATTAGGACGAGTGGATGAGACTTGAAAGATTCTTGGCGTTCATTTCTTGTAATTTGGCTAGCATTGTGGCATAAGCATAATAGACATACTGGAGCGACCATCCGTAGCACGTCTCGACCTAGGAAAACACCGTAGGAAGAGTCGAAGAAGCGTTTTGAAGCTGCCTGAATCACTGCGCCACTGGTATAGTGGTTGCGCCAGAAAATCAACCCTGCTTCAAACGCAGGGCTTCTGCGTTTAGCGCAGGACCCTTGTGTTTGGCGCAGGCTTCCAATTTCTTGCGCAGGCCTGTCTTAGTGTTTCTGTTGTTCCGGCATTGATTCTACGCTTTTCCTCGATTTTTTCGAAAACCATATGCGTTCAACATACGACCATAAGCCCATGAGAATTTACGCTTTATTTGTGTCTCGTTACTTCAACATCTTTTTAGTAGCGAGGCCCTCATCTAATATAGTAAATTCACCAAACCTTGGAGTCGAGTTTAACCCGCAGGATTTCACCTATGGCACTTACCCTCATTAGGTTGGCTACCGTGCTATACGTCCAAATTCTTAACCAAGGACCCTTTTGTACACCCTCTAAAAACCGACCTTAGATCCCCCAAACGTAGACCCATGCGCGTGACTATATTCCTAATTGTGCATATTTTGTGGACTAACCCTTGTTTTGTTGTGGTTTATTTTTCCTCTTTTTAATAAACTAAGACTTTAGACTCTAGGCTTGGTTTCACTTAGTAACTAGGTTCAGATAAAATTGGCTAAATGGACTTAATTTAGGTTGGAATCGACGACATTTGGATCAAAAGTTGCCTGGGGATTACAAGCCATACCTGCGCCATTCCCTAGACAACTGCGTCAGACAACACTTGGCTGCGTTTGGCGCAGCCTTGGTCTGAATGGCGCAGGTCTCCAATTTCTGGCGTAGCACCGTGGTCTTGTTTGTCTCACCTGGTTATGTCTTTGTGTCATGTTTGGGCCAAAGTCTTGTACATTAAGTGTCCTTTTGTATCCGTTCAGTAACATGGTTAATACACGCGTCATGTAAAGAAGCACTTAAACACACACTTTCGAGTAACACACCCTTTGTTTATAAGTTTAGCACCTTAACCATGTTTAGGTTCATGCATGTGTCATTTTTTCGTCATTTTTTAGGGGAGTAAGTCAGATATTGTATCTTCCCAGTATTAAATCATGTATATTTATTACCCCCATGTAAACATGTACCCCCATGAATATGTACTTTTTTTTTCTTTTTAAGTCAAGTTTGAGTTGAGTTGAGTCATTAAACTGTGTCTATGGTCTATTCCTACGGTGTTTGGGCAAGAAGGAAGGCACGCTAGGTCCATAAAGAAGATCCATTCGTACTTCCACCTTTAATGAAGAACCTCCGCAAGATCAAGGTTCATCTAGCACTGCAAGAACCCGCTACTCCTCCTACACCACCAAGTTTTTTAGTCATGGCCACTAAAGAGGACGTTGAGAAAATCAATAGCACTTTAGAAAAGTTTATTGAGTTATTCCAAGGGCTTTCCATGAGGGTTGAGAACATGGAACAAACCCCACAAGCTGCTCTTGAGTCTGTCAAGAAGATGCAAGAAAATTTCAGCAAGTTTACTAAGGACCATGAGTATTATGATGAGGAAAACATTAGCATTGCGGAGGTGAAGGGCAAACTACCCAAAAAGTTCTCCACTGCCGACATCCCCAAATTCAAATCAACTGATAATCCGAAATACCACTTGAGGGCGTTCAAATCTGCAATGGCGCTCCAAGGGGTAGATCAAGCTTTGTACCCAACTGTCTTTCCACACTCCCTGGACCTAGTGGCTCAACAATGGTTCTTCCTCTTGGAAAGCAAGGACACCACTGACTGAGAAAGTATCGCCTATGCATTTATTGATCGTTACAAGTTCAACTTTGATGTCAAGACGACTGAAAGGGAATTGGAAATGCTGAAACAACGTGAGGACGAGGGTTTTACTGCTTTTTTTCTGGATGGAGAGGTGTAGCAGCCAAAATGGTTGATATGCCCAAGGAACCTTAGCTGGTACGTATGTTCATTAAAAACCTTCAACCAAACTACAACAGGGTCCTGAAGTATTTGGGATTAACCACTTTTGAAGCCGTTTACAACATCGACATAGATGTTGAAGACGACTTGATAAAAAACAAAGCAAGTTCTTCCAACGACAACAACAACTAGAAGGGAAAGAAGGGTGATCATTCTACTTCTTCCTCCTCCAAGAACAACAACATCAACAACTCCACCAACAATGTTTCCAGCTACAACATCAGTGAGGTATTGGCTTTGGATTCTAGAAGGCCACAATACCCGAGAAGAAGAGATTTCACTCCACTTGGCATGAGCTATGCCACAGCTTTTGAACGTCTCCATAGCAAGGGGTTGATCACTCCCATTGGCCCTATTGAAGATCCCCCGTTGGACAAAAGATCACCTCGATGGGACCCTAATTCCTATTGTAAGTTCCATCAAGGACGTGGTCATTCAATTGAGAATTGCTAAAGACTCAAAAATGTAATTCAAGACCTCATCGACAACAACAAGTTGTCGGTCCCTCCTTCTAGTAAGAAACCCAACATCAACATTTCTCCACTCTCAGAAACTTTGGTCATTACTGACGATTAAGTCTTCTTTGATCCCTCCATACTAATTATGCCAATCGGCTTACATGTGCCTGAAATCATCTATGTCAATCCCCTTAATGAAGTAAATGGAGTTTGGTACAGCGATGATGAAGACACATACTTGAAAGATATGGAAGAACCTCCCCATTCAATATGGTATTCTGATGATGAATGGGAGGAACCAATCATTGACATTGTGACGAGGTCAGGAAGGGTGCAACAAGATGTTCCTCTTCCTCCACCTCAACAAGAAGCACAACAAGTTCCTCAAGCCACTCCTCCTTTTGGTCAAAGAAAATGATATCGTGAAGCAACTTAAGAAGACCGAAGTAGAAATGAACGTGTGGAAACTATTGGCTTCCTCCTATGAGCACCGAGTCAATGTGATGAATGCTCTAACCAAGGTGGGAGTAAATTCCAACACCACACTGCAAGAATTGGTCAATTTCCTTACAAGTGATCTCCCAAGTAATGAGAATCTCATTACTTTTTTTGAAAAAGATTTACCCATGGAGGGTGATTAGCACAACAAAGCCTTACACCTTACTGTGGTCTGTATGAAGATGAACGTCCCCATGACCTTAGTCGACAATGGCTCAACTATCAACGTGTGCCCCCTTCATACAGCTAGAAGGTTGGGGTACAAAGATGAAGATTTCACTCCCTCGTCCCAGGGAATAAGGCCTTAGGACAATTCCTGGCGCCAGGACATGGGGACTATCACCATGAACGTTACTGCTAGAGTCATCGAACATCCCACCATGTTTCATGTGATGGACATCAAGCCCTCTTTTAATCTATTGTTGGGGCGCCCATGGCTCCATGATCTCAAGGCGGTCCCTGCCTCTCTCCATCAAAATGTCAAAGCCATTGTTAGTGGTGTCCCAATAACAATTGAAGCATCACCAATGAGAATCCATGCGATCGACAAGCCCATTATCTACGTCAATCATAAAGAAGATGAAGCAGAATTGTTGGGGTTCCATGCTGAAGAACTCGCCATGATTGAGGAGGATGATAAGGCTCCCCTTGATTTCAATCCACACTCAAGCCTCATCATCAATGCAATTATGAAGAAACATGGGCACTTTCCTGGCATGACTCTAGGAAAGAAAAAGGAAATGGCTGAGCGAATGGGATTGCCGGGAATCCCCAAGATGGATACATTTGGGCTGGGATTCATGCCCACTCAAAAGGACGTCAAGCAAGCCTTGGCACGATCCATTGCGAGAAAAAGAGCCCACAACCAAAGGAGGCATGCCCATGGATCCATACCCTCATACTCTTAATGAGTAGTTTGTGAAGGAAGGAGAAGACTTTCCTTACTATGGTTTTCCTGATCCAATGATTTGTAAAGGGAAACGCGAACCTGGGTTCGAAATGTTCATGGACTGTGACTTTATTGAAGGCATTACTACTCCAACCTTCAGGGAACATGCACCTCCATGTGTCGACCTCCAAGCTATGGGCCTTCTCTTTGGACATGAGAAAAACAAGCTCGAGGATGACCATCATTCCATGCTCATGCAGACTGCATTGCAAAGTCCTAATTTTGATCTTACCAAGCTCATTACTCCAGCAGAAGGAATCGTCAATGGGTGGCGCAAGACTGTGAAGATTGCCACCCCTAGCGGAAAGAAGTTGGCGAAAATCACCGGCGAGGGTCCTATGTTCGATGAGTCTAATATTTCTGAGTCTGAATCGGATTCTGAGTCATCTCTTCAGTCTGTTAGTGTTCCCAATCATGTCATACCCCCTGTCATCGAGTCATCCCCTATCAATGTTAGTGATACAATCCCTACTAGTCTCTTTGATGTAATGGTCAATGATTTCAATAATATGAACACTTTCGCTTACTCCTCGTGTCAGCCCTTATCCCTTGATCAACATTGCTTTGCTAATAATGAAAACGACAATGAATTAATTAAGGTAATAGAAGAACATGAGAAAAAATACGATAATCGAAGAAACTGAAACCATTAATCTTTCTAAAGATGACACCACTATTAAAGAGGTTAAAATCGGCTTAACTTTAAATTTCGAGGAAAAAACGCAATTAATTGAACTACTTGTTGAGTTTGTCGATGTTTTTGCTTGGTCAAACGAAGATATGCCGGGCATTAGAAGAGACGTCGCTGAACACACATTCCCTCTAATTCCCGAAAAGAAACCTGTAAAGCAAAAGCTGTGTCGAATGAAACCCGAGGTATCTTTAAAGAGAAAGGACGAAATCAAGAAACAATTGACTGCAGGTTTTATTAGGATAGCCAAGTACCCTGAATGGATCGCGAATGTGGTTCCAGTTCCCAAGAAAGATAAAAGGGTTCGAATGTGTGTCGACTACAGGGATCTCAATAAAGCAAGTCCAAAGGATGGGTTCCCTCTACCACACATTGCAATTCTATCATTTATGGATGGGTACGCAGGTTACAATCAAATTCTCATGGCCGAGGAGGACATGGAAAAGATGACTTCCACAACACCATGGGGTACATGTTGTTATACGGTAATGTCATTCGGGTTGAAAATGCGTGTGCCACATACCAACGAACTGCAACAACACTATTACATGACATGATGCATAAAGAAGTCGAGGTGTATGTTGATGATATGATAGTCAAGTCAAAAGTCCGACCAGGGCACGTGGTGGCTCTACGAAAGTTCTTCGAAAGACTTCGCAAGTACAACATGAGACTAAATCCAGCAAAATGTGCATTTGGGGTTACATTAGGCAAGCTTCTTGGGTACGTGATTAGCTCACGAGGAATTGAAATTGACCCCACCAAGGTCAAAGCGATCATGGAGATGCCTCCCCCTAAAACTGAAAAAGAAATTCGAGGTTTTATTGGGGGACTACAATACATAAGTAGGTTCATATCCAAACTCACCACGGTATGTGAACCTATATTCAAGAAGCTCAAGAAAAATGTGCCAGTAATATGGGATGAAGAGAATCAAAAAGCTTTTGACAAAATCAAGACTTACGTAGCCAATCCACTAGTATTGGCTCCGACAATACAAGGAATCCCTCTTCGCCTCTATTTAACAGTCACCAAAGAAACAATGGGGGCCATGCTCACACAAGAAGCGGAAGGGAAATAAAATGCCATCTACTACTTGAGTAAGAAATTACTCGAGTATGAGATCCGCTATACACCACTAGAAAAGCTATGCCTTGCACTAGTGTGGGCAACAAAGAAATTAAGACACTACATGCTCACCCATACAGTGCATGTCCTGTCACGAATGGACCCCCTCAAGTACTTGTTCGAAAAATCAACCCTCAATGGAAGGCTATCAAGATGGGTGGTTATGCTCGCTGAGTTTGATCTTAAGTTCGTGCCTCAAAAAGCCATCCAAGGGTCTGCAGTTTCTGAATTTTTGGCTGATTTCCCAATAGAGGAACCAAAAGCTACAGAGGAGGACTTCGAATTCCTTGACGAAGAACTCCTCATGACAGAAAATAATAGTTCGGCATTATACTTCGATGGCGCATCTAATCAAAAAGGATGTGGCGTTGGGGTCCTTCTCGTATCACCAATCGAGGAACATATCCCAATATCAATGAAGCTGGACTTTGACGTTACAAACAATGCAACAAAGTACGAGGCATGCATCGTGGGTCTAGAAACAGCTTTAGCACTAAGTGTCAAGAAGCTGCGGATATATGGAGACTCGTCACTTATTATCAACCAGATTTCGAAGAAATGGAAGGTAAGAAGTGAAAGTTTGGCACCCTATCAAGCATATCTCAAGACTCTTACAGATCAGCTCCACGAGTTTGAATATACCTACTTGTCGAGGGAGGAAAATCAGTTCGCAGATGCTTTAGCAAGATTGGCCTCGATGATTAGGATTCCTAAGGACACCACACAAATGCCCTTAACAATCGAGCGAATAAATGAACCTGCGTATGTACAAGCACTTGATGATGATCAAGGGGAACAAAAAGAATATGGAGAACCATGGTACACAGATATTCTCAATTTCGGTAAAAATGGAGAATACCCTGCAAATACAGACAAGAGGACTCGCCGTGCTCTAAGGCTATTGGCGTCACAATATGTGCTCATTAATGATGACCTACATAAGAGGGTGCCTAAAGGGAAAGCTCTCCTATGTGTAGACAGTAAAGGAGTGCGTGCAATCATAAAAGAAGTACATGCTGGCGCGTGTGGCACACACATGAATTGAAAAATGTTTGTCCAAAAAATAATACGGCAAGGTTATTACTGGCCTACCATGGAAAAGGATTGTCATGAATATGTCAAGAAATGTTCTAAGTGCCAAATATACGCCAACCTGCAACACGTTCCACCTTCACTCCTCTACACAAATACATCTCCATGGCCATTCTCAACATGGGGGATAGACATCATCGGGAAGATAACTCCGACTGGAACAGGAGGGCATGAGTACATTCTAGTAGCCATCGATTACTTCACAAAGTGGGTTGAAGCAGCGTCATATGCAAAGCTTACCGCTAAACATGTGGCCCTATTCATAGAACGGAACATTAGTTGTCGCTATGGGGTTCTTCATGAGATGATCAGTGATAATGAGACACATTTTCAAGCAGAGTGTAAAGAGTTACTCAAAAAGTATCAAATTCAACACCATCATTCGTCTCCGTATAGACCTCAAACAAATTGAGCAATTGAAGCGGCAAACAAGAAAATAAATACCATCATTGAAAAAATGATCGAAAATTACAAAGATTGGCCCAAAAAATTACACTTTGCCTGTGACGACCCGACTCGCTTAAATCGGCGCGGAAGAAACCGACGAGTCGAATAGTCATAACTAACAACTCAAATACTTAAAAATTAAAACCAATACCTCAAGATATTATTATTATAATCCCAAAAGTACAAATACCCACAAGTTTGTACAATACTAAACCAAAAGTCAAACTAACAATACTAATATACGAAACTCCAAACACATGTCAGAGTCCAAAACAACGTATACAAGTCCATACTACAGACCAAAACTATCCAAAATCAATAAACAATGAAAATACAACAAAATCGTAATATCGGCGCTCGCCCAACCCAAAGCTAAGCAAGAACCTCATCATCAGAATTACCTGAAAAACAAACAATAGTCCACCATCAGTGGCGAGTAACATAACTGACTCACCCTAATGGGAATACACATGAACATAGCACAAATCAAATATCCAAATCACAACACCAAATATGCGACAAAAGTCCAAAATAAACTCGACTCAATTATCTTATCCAAACTTATCTTTGGCGCAATCATTCATAGACTAGACCGGACTACGCACGTACGAACGCATCTTACGCATTCGAACTTTCTACTATGTTAGGAAATGAGAATCTTACTCTCAAGTCCCGTGAAACCAATCTTACTGGAAATCCCCATCCGAAGACAACATAGTAAGACCACCAACTATCCCAATACCGCGGATGGAATAGGGGCAACGTCTTAACCCAAAAACATAGAATCTTACTCTAAGTTTCAGGCGTCTAGTTACGAAATCAAGCTAATCTTTAACAAATCTTTAATTCTTTAACATCTTTTATCATAACTTAATTAATTTTCAAGAATTGCCTTTGCGCCTTTATTCTCGAAAATAATCAGTTAAAAACACGAAGTTATTCTCAAGATTGCCTTTACGCCTTAATCTTGAGTCTAACCAACACTAAACCACTTTCTTTAATCCATTCTTTAACTTTCTTTAACATTATCTTTAACTTTCTTTAAACCAACATTACTTTCTTTAACTTCCAAGACTCAACCAAGAACTTATCAAGACTCATCAAAACTCAACAAGAACTTAAAGAACTCAACCAAGATTCATAAAGAACTCATCCAAGATTCAAGAACTTCAATCAAGAACTCAATTAAGATTCAAGAACTTCAACCAAGAACTCATCCAACACACTCAACATCACACGCATATATCATCATCTAATCATGAAATTACCAACTTACTATTATCCAAAATTCATCAAACTTTAACATAATCATTGTAACGACCCGACTTTTTTGGAATTGTCGATTGACGAGGGGAAATCGACAAACGGATCATTACTTAAACAATTTAAACTATAAATTAAGTTAATTAATTAAAACTAAGCAACTTTTATTATCTTAATAAACTATAATCCAAAAGTCTGAATGGATCCAAAAATCATAATTACATAAGTTGTTCTAATTCCGTCCCAACATGCTGGGATCAACTAGTAGCATAAAAATTCTTATTGACTAACTTAGAAAAATAAAGGCTAAACTACAGGTCTCTTCCACACAAGCCCGATCCAACGAAAGCCCGTGCTAAGCAGCTGCATCATCTCCTGAAACTGAGGGGGGGTCCACCGTCAGTGGCGAGTAACTAGGCTGTCCCGCTTAATTGAGGGACCGCTAAACACATAATCTCATAGAATCACGCAAGAAAATCACACATAAACATATATCGTCTTATACAATCATTCATACGGGGTACGTATAAAAATACGTACAAAAATACGTATAAAAATACGTATAAAATACGTACAAAAATACCTGCAGAGATACGGTTAGAAATACGTACTAAAATACGTATAAGGTACGTATACTATACGTATAATGATACCTGCAAAATACGGTTAGGAATACGTACAAAACTACGTACACAATACGGGTACAACATACAAATACATACACTTATACATACATAAGTCATACAAATACAGATCTACACAGCGGAAGACTTATACTATTCGTATCACGTACATTTCATACTTATCTTATATTATAAACACTTATAACTTGGTTATCATTATTATATCATATCTTATCTTTATATCATATCATAACTTATAACATCACGTATTTTCATAACATCTTTATCTTAACTTATCATCTTTGCGGACTGTCTTCTTCAGCTCGTAGCGAACCTTTGCGTCCGCAACTTTCCTAAAATATGTCGGGGTGAACCTTTGCGTCCCACCCGTAGCCCTCCTTTGCAAGAACTAAGCCTAAGCTATGGCCATAACCCCTAAGCAGCCCTCCTTTGCAAGAACTACCTAGACGACTCCATATTCTAGAACCAAGAACTGCGCGGGGGAACTCGTGTGTTCGTCCCATTGAGCAGTGGCGTCGACTAAACCCGATTGTTGACCTTTACACCACCGCACAGGCGTCCTTATCTTACTTATCTTACTTAAATCGGGAAGTACTAGGTGGCCGTAATCGGAAATAAAATGTTCGAAATCCCAGGAAAGAGAGGTGCGGCACGTATATTGGCCACCTTAAATACCAAGTCTTTCCTAGCCAGAGATCGAAACAAATTAATATCCTCTTACTCTGTTTCCTTTCCTACCCTATTAATGTCTTATTAACTTCTTATGGTAACTTATCCCTACTGGTACTTAATAATAATAATAATAATAATATTACTCATTTTACTCGTAATATAATAATAACAACAATAATATTATCTACCCCTTCATATTACAACTTATCCCTGATAATTCCTTTAATTGTAACTTTTATAACTATAATAACAATTATTCCTAAAAATATTATAAGTCAAAATTAAACTAAAATTGACCAAATAAATTAGGGTCACTCGACATTTCCATTAAAATCACAATAATTAGATAAATTCATACAATCGTCACACAATTAATTTAATAAATTCATAAAAATTACAATTAATTACATAAATTACCTAAAACATGATAGAAATACTACTCTTCAAATTTTACACCACTCGAAAATCATGAACAACAATACCAAAAATTACATCTTTAATTAATTAAATTCAATAACCAATAAATCATAGAGAACTTTATAATAAACATTAAAATTATCCTTAAAACACCATATCTTACACAATCTGATTTTAAAGTATTAAATTAAGAACCAACATTAAAAGGTCTCGAATAATCTGGAAATTTTAATGAAAGTTAAATATAGGTTCAAGGTTTAACGTGCACAATTTTCGTCCAAAAATAATGTCATTTACTATTTTTAAGGAATTTTATAACTAACAAAGCAGATTAGGCAGAATTCAGTTTCAGATTTTTCTACCATAGCAGACGAACTTCAAAAATTACGAAAATTTAACACAAGCTGTAAAATACTATTATTCACTTCCACCTAAATTTTCGTAGCCATCCGAATTGATTAAGTATCTTGAATAATTCGTAAACCAAATCTGGACAGTTTTACCGGTTTGAAAGATTAAATTGTTATAAGCAATAAAAGGACGAATTTTGCCACGAAATAAATCATGATTCATAATCAAACAGCAAAGAAACTTCCACGAAAAATTCATCAAGAAATAACAAGATTTGATTAATAAATAAATTCATACAAGTAATTATTCAACAATTAAAGATTTCAAGAAACTACATAAAATAATCAAGAAAAATAACATGTACATAAATTTCATGTAGTTCGAAAAACACCCTAACATGATACTAATTCTCTTTATAATTTTCATGCTTCTAATCCTAATTAACTATGTGAATAGGTTGTTCCGGAATTAAACGGGTTAGCAAAGTTACCTCGAATCGCTAAATTTTCCAAGAAAAATTCACCCTTTTGGTGATAAGAACTCACGGCCAAAAGAGAGAGAGAGGAAGAGAAAAGTGTTTTCTTTTAGGGTTTATGAACTTTTGCAATTAAGGACAATTAAATTACATAGGTCCTATTTATAGAAGAGAGAAAAAAAAATAAAAAAAAACAAACCCTAATTACTAAAGGGGGGTGCCGTGGAAATGGAGAGAATTAGGGGGAAGATTGAGCTTATTAGGGAGACTTGGTTACTAGGTTGTTAGAATAGGTTTTTAAAAGATTAAATTATTTATTTTACTTAATCTAATTAATCAACAATAATTAATTAATTAAATTAAAAGAAATTACACATTGGCCCATATAATAAAGGGGGAGCCGGCCAAAGGGGAATAAAGGAGAAATAATTGGGTCTTTGGCCCAATTTGAGGAAAAAGAATGGACTAAAAATAAAAACAGTCCAAAATTAAGTGGCCCTTTGGACTTGGAATTACATAAAATAAACTAATAACCGCGAAATTTTCTGGCCCTAAATTTCGGGTTATTACAATCATCATGAACTTAAATCCAACATATTCAATCATAAAATAATCATATTAAATCATCAAATCATCATTTAAACAACACCAAATCAGATCTACATTCATACTGAAGAACGTGATCAAACTTCATTTAAACCAATCCTATTCATTTAATCTATACTATGAAACATAGTATGCCAATCAAGTTGAGAAAGTATGTTACCTTTTTGAAGATTAACACACCAATTCAACACAAGAAGCTGCCCGGAAAACGAACCACACGAACCACCCAACACGGCACACACGGCACGGCTTGGTTTCGAACCACACGAACACGAGCACACACACACGGCACCACTGCACGGCTGCTGCACCCGGTCACGGCTGCTGCACGGCTGCACCACCACGCACACACGACCCTCTTTCACGAACACGAGCACCACCTCACGATCAACCCACACGAACAAGATACACGAACCAACCCTGAAAACCACCCAAACAAATGATCTTGATTGAAACAATTGGGTTTAGATTGTGTTTTGGATACTTAAAGATCAATAGACTTTGAATCTTTAAGTTTAAGGTTAGAATTGATGATGAACAATGGATGGCTTGTTCATGACAAAAATGGCGTGTGGACTAAGGACAAGAAAGGGAGTTTTGTGTTTTTGAATTTGATGGAAAGAGATGGCAATATGTGTTTAAATGAGCAAATGAGCATAAAAGGTCATCAAGCCTTACTAACTCCTCTATATATAGAGTTAGTTAAGGTGTGAACACAAAGCAAGTGGCAAATCCTTGCCATGCATGAGGAAAACCGGCCCAAGCAAGAGAAATGGCCAATTTTGGGCTTTCGTGATCAATTGGGCTAATTTACAAAAATTACATGATTAATCATGCATAAATCGATTTAGCCCAAAATATTAAATAATTAATTAGAAAATTAAATAATAAAAATTCTAATTAATTAAATAATAATTAACATAAATAATAATAACTGCAAATAAAATAATTCGAATTAAATCGAAATTATTCATAAAATATAAAATAAATAGTTCAAAATAAATTTGAACTATACATAACTCATGGCAGAAATATCATGAAAATCAGGGTCGTTACATTTGGGGTTACCGTACTTCAATTCGTTCATCTACCGGAGTCACGCCCTTCTCCTTAGTGTACGGAATGGAGGCGGTACAACCCATCGAATTGGAAATACTTTCCCTTCGAATAGCATTAGAAAGCAAGCTAGACGAAGTGGAATGGATAAGGGCTAGGTATGAAGAATTAGTCATGCTTGTCGAAAGACGATTGGCGGCCTTAGATCATGTTCAAGCATATAAAAAACGCATGGCACATCATTTCAACAAAAAGATCAAATCGAGAAACATAAAGGAACGCGATATGGTACACAAGGCCCTTCGAAAAAAAGTTTTAGATCCAAGTGGGAAATTCAGGCCTAATTGGTCCGGCCCATATATTGTCAAAGATATTTTATCGGGAGGCACATCAAAACTTATGGACATGGATGGGAATGAATCTGCAAGCATGACTAACTTGGATCAACTTAAATAGTTCTATGTCTAATCCTTTCCCGGGCTCTTAGCCCAATAGAGCTACGTTGGCCTGTTTCCTTGCAAAAGGATGCATAAGCAACTCCTCTTAGGAGTGCGACCACTTTAAACACCAAAAAACACCATCCTCATGAAGGCAAAAACGTCAAAACGTCATCAGACGAGACCAAAATCGAGCACTGAACATATTGGGAACCAAGACAAAGAGAGACAAAGGAAGTGACACGTCAGCGCCAGAAAAAGATAAGATGCGCCATTCAAAGGGAGTCTGCGTTCAACGCAGAAAACCTGCGCCAGGCATTGGACTTTTGCGTTTGGCGAGGTATGGAATTTCTGGCGCATATGTCAAATCAATGGCGCAGCAAAATAGAAAGGTTCAAGGCGTCATCATTTGGCCCTTTTCAACAATTTTTCAGAACGCACCTAAGTTACAGTGATGTTCGATGATATTCTTCCAAATTGCCTACGATTTCTAAAATCGATTTTTTTTAAACAATGTAAATGTTTAAACAAAAGCAAAATTCTTATTAATTATCAAAGTCACTACAAGTGGCAAATTTTCACCTTATTTAAACATTAATTATAATCAACACTAATTAAATCAATATCATTAATTTAAAGCAAAGCAATGTAAATTTAATCCTTCTTTTCCTTTGTAGCCTTTTTCTTTTTAGGGTTGTCCTTCTCCTTCATAGCAACCTCCTTCACCAACAACGAGCCTTTGTCCGCCCTAACCGACACTTGAGCATTTGAGCTTTCACCTTTTCCATAGTACTAGAAACCTTCTTCTTGTACACTCTCTTAGGCTTTTCAACAACCCTTTCAACCACTTTTCCCATGCCCTTTCCCGCAACAACACTCTTTTTCTTTGGCATGATTGGGGTCTTAAACACGATCCCACCAGACTTAGGACCCAAACGATTCTTAGGTGGCGCCTTCTTATCTCCAAGGCGATCTCTCACACTAGTTATTTCCAATTCACGAGTCCGGCAGGGGTGTTGGAACAGAATCTTTAAGGACATTAAGAGTTGGTCTTTCCGCCCACTAATCATCAAACCTTTCCGTAACCTTGGAATAGAGAGGTGCATCATCAGGTAGATCATCATTAAACGCAAGAATTGTTTGCCCAAGACCAAATTGTCTCATAACCCGGGAAGGGTAGTAGTATGTCAATTTTGTAAGGCTCGGAATACGAAAATGTGGAACCTCATTGCAGGCAACCATGCTATCAATCTTCCACCATGGCATTACCCACCTTATATTAATTCTGCGTTCCCTAAAAATTTTTCTCCATCCTTCAAAAGAGGGCTTGTAATCAAAGGTTCGCCTCCTTCTCACATAGCTGCTGGGAGTATATTTTTCGAAGTTATCCAGAGGTTCAACAAATCCCAAGCGCTCCATCAGCCAAACCTACAATTCACAAAAATTATTATTACACTAAAAATACGTTTATTTTTAATTTAAAAAATAAATAAAAATTAATGGTTTTTACCTGTAATAATATGGGAGAATCCTTCATAGGAGCAAAGCGATCGGTTTTCATGGCATCAAGTCCAACCATGGTTTCCTCAATGCAAGTAGGTATAGGGGATCTTCCGGATTCAACATGCTCAAGCACCGAAAGAAGAGCGGCATGTCCTTTAGTATTATTGCCTTGAACAAAAAGTAGCTTGCTAAGCATGCAAAATAAGAATTCCCTTTTCCGGTAGATACGATATGAAGTGGAAAAGGGGCGGTTGAAATAATGAGAGGCGAGTTTTGTCAAGTCGACCTCTTGACCACACACAATGGAGCCTAAGTCCGGTTCTTTCAAATTCAAGTACCTCTCAAAATCTCTATAGTAGTACTCACACAATGAGGGCATTGCTACTAGAAGCCTAGAGGGAAATCCAAACGCGGCAATAAACTCTTCCGGTAAACGGGAAATTTCGTCATAGCCAAAACGAAAACAATGGGTTTCATGATCCCAATATTCAAGTGCAGCATTGATAAATTCAGGGTCATAAGCAACATTTTTAAGAGCAAAGAGGCCATACAAAAAAGGGAGTCTATTTCTTGTTTCTCATTGTTGGTCAAGGAATTAGACCACTCGCACATGATTCTCTCAAATTCGTTTGACATGCTGTTTCTTTTGTGCAAATGTTTGTATTTGTGGCTAGAATGAAACATTTAGAGGTTATTTATAGTAGAAATGAGACCAAAAACGATGAAGAACAGAATACCAATGCTGCGCCAGGAATACGGAAGTTGCGTCAAACATTGAGCCCCTGCGTTTGGCGCAGCTGTCTGTTGACCAACGCAGCCAGTATCACTGTGTCAGACGCAGTGGAACAATGACTGGCGCAGGTCCCTAGTGACTGGCGTAGGGGCCCTTCGATTGGCGCATCATTGCAATGACCAGCGCAGCTATTTGCCTGAATTCTTGCCCAAATTCTGAGTTTTCTCATTCAGTTTTTTCCGTTTTTCTTAGGGGAAGTTAATTTCGACTTTCCTTATCCCATAATGCCATATTTTATAATTTGTAAATTTTATTTTTACTTTCTTTTTATTTTTAAATTTTCAAACTTTCTTTATTCCATGTTCCCATCTTTTATTTATTTATTTTGGAAGGGGAATTTATCTGTTTTATTTTGAAAGGGAAATTCGAAATTATGTGTTTCATTTTGTTCTTTTCTTTTTTCGGGAGAAAGTCGGATACCCTCCACTTACGATACAAAAAATGACGAAAAATGACAGAAATTTTTTTTTTTTGCACTACATTGCACATACATACACATAAACTAACATTCGTGTACACACACCAACAAGCACATAAAAGATGTATTTGCATAATAACAAATGTAATAATAAGTCAAGTCCAGTATGTAAATAAATAGTATAGTCTAATAATATACAACCTAGCCGAGTCAGTCTACACATAAATAATACAAACAGGTCAGTACCCGCCATATGGATGACCCGGCTCTCCATCATCTGAGCTCCTACATCGATGACTGGGCTCTACATCGTCCTGCCCCCGGCGGGAATCTCTATGTCCAAGGCTCGACTCTCTGTCTTCCGGATCTCTTTGACAGCGACTAGGCTCAGCCTCATCCCGTCTCCTACGGGGGTGACCATCCCTGGCCTGTATCTCGACCTCGCCTTGTCAGGGTCACCATGTCTCCGGCGAGGGTGACGTCGATAACGGTCCTAAAAAAAAGAAACAAGTCAGTACAAGAGCATCAAAAACAGTAATAAAAGACATATGGGGCAAGAACATACGTCATAGACATCGCTGGAAGGGCTACGTCTACAGCTGATCCTACTCCGCCACTTCGTCAGCGGATATTTTAAAGCGTCAATGACATCGGGAATCCACACCACCATGTCCCGGCCAACCGATAAGCAGAGAGAAACCAAAATAGAGTAAAAAATAATAAACCTGGCTCATCAAAACAAGTGTTAGAAGTTTGAGTTCACTGAAGTCAGCGAAGCAGGGATGGACTCCCTCGTGTGCCGATGACCCTCGGGGGCTAGTGGAAGCGCCTCCTCAATCCAACCACCCAATGGACCCTGGTATCTAATGGTCATGGGCGGACGCTCAAAAACCTCAGGCCGACGTGCGGCAGCCTGAAAATGTCACAAGTGGTAAACACAAAGTCTTAGGGGCTAAAACAGAGTAAAGGCAAAGAACAAACCTAAGGGAGACCAGGAGCTGGTGCTTGGCGAGGGATCAACTCCCGAGTGTAATCAACCTCTTCATAAAGAAGGCTCGATGCAGGCAGTCAGACGGACCCCTCCCTCAAAAGACGAGCCAACGGATCCTCATACAGCATAGTAGGGGGTAGATCATGGGGAACAGCAAACGCATCAGCCGAATGCTGTCTCATCACTCTCTCTCCGAGATACCAAACGGGGTAGAAAGTCCCCCATATGGCCGACCTCAATCGAGACAGCTCAACTGAACCACCGGCATAGTCATCGAGACCCGTCCATGGATGGAAATCCACCCTATAACGCTCCTACAAAAGACATTCATGTAAGTAATCATACCGGGAGGGAGTAATCTAAGTCACAATAGAAAGGGAAATACCTCTCCATGAGCAGCCCGAACCACGGCTGCTCTGAAATCGTCACCTGAAGAAATGGGTGGGGACGAACGCCCTAACAAACTCCCGGCGACTGGGTACTGCCTAGCCTGCGACGCCTCGGGGTTGTGAACGGCAGGTACTCGTACAGCCACAACTTTGAAAATCGCTAATGTTACTGCTAAGAAAGATGAAAGTGATCCAGAATGTCATCAAACTGAAGGGCAAGCATTCCTCGATAACTCTCCACAGGCCGGAGATGCTAATCGGTGACTGATCGTTCGGCTGACGACTCGCCGACCTCATCTCTAACAGCAGGTCGGCATAAGCTAAGCCGCCTAGTCGTAAGACCCAACAGCGGCAAGGTCCTCCAAAGCAGGCAGGTAACGGAGGCTTGCCCGACTCATCCTCTCAGGCGACAGTGTAGAAGAAAGCAGGACCAGCAAGAAGATCCTAACTCGTTGAAGAGGCGTAGCATCCGCGAGGTTGAAACCATCACCAAGCGCCTTGTAAGCTATCGCTCGTGTGGTCGCCAGGGGGCGGCGTAGATGCTCTGTCCGAAGGTCAGCCACCACGGGGCCACGAAGTCTGAAAGCCGTCTCAGAAAGAAGAATCAAACTATCGTGAAGCAGCACCGGAACCGAGCGGACCTGGAGCCCGCTGATCATCGAAAAGTCGAGGGGTGTGACAGACATCTCACCCCAAGGAAAGTGGAAACTGTTACTAGTATCCTAGAAATACTCTAACACTCCCCTCATCAGCACAGGTCCTACCTTGCGAGGACCATGAAAACTCGCGACCGCGGAGAAGAAAGAAGTAAACCCACATGCCTCCCAAAGGCGGGCACACTCAGCGTCACGCAGTATCTTCCGGTAAAGCTGACCCACTACGTCACTAGCACCGAAAGAAAAGGGTCTGAGACCCTCTTGGGAAAAACCGATGGCCAATCTGTGTGAAATGTGGGCCTCGGGGCAAAAGACTAACTGACGGGGGTCCCACCCCGCAGGCGCGACCCAAGGAGCAGGCCTACTGGTCGAAGCGTCCATAGACGCGTCCTCATTCTCGCGACGGCTGGGGTTGCGAGAGTTAGAACCACGTTTCGGCTGCATGCTATTTCAAATTTAAGAGATCTAATTAATTTTTGTCCAGAATTTATCATTACAGCATTATTACTAATTTTTTCTAAGTTAAAATTGTCAGAACAAATTGAATAAAATAATAGAGTAAACTTATCTGGCTGACGGAATACAATTGCTGCGACGTGGAGATTACCACTGTCCTAAAAGACGATTCCGCGCTACCCCGGTGCACTAGTCACCAAACGGTCGCCCTCCAGGATTAATACAGCGCCGGAATTTGTGTGCACTCACAAAGTCCGACTGGAACTCAGAATACTTTGCCCGAAAATTGTTAACTCAAGAGTTTGAGGTTTTTATAGTGTCAAAGTAAATTGGAGTAGAAAAGTTTTTTTTTTTTGTTTGATTTATTTTTTCTGAATGATCGGTTGGAATAAATAGGGAGGAGTCAAACTAAAGATGGTATTAGATCCCTCATTTTATGGTTTTGATTATGCTAAGTAACGGAAAAACTTTTGCTTAGTTAAGGAAATGATTTGCAAAATCAGAATAAGTTGACCAAATGCTCTTGTAATATTGGCATGAAAATAGCATATTAATTTGCCATGCAACTTTGACCAGATTGATTGCATGAACATGGCAAGAATCATAATTATACCAATTTTCATATCACTAATATTCTCATATCCAGCAAGAAATCAAGGAGGAATATATAACCGAGTCAAATTAGTCAATTAGGATCATTGATTTACATCTAAAATGAAAATTTTGGGATCTCATCAAATCCCTTATTACACCCTTAATCCTTAACTAGAGCAATATTCAAATTCGAATAATTTTGAATAAACATAGAGCCAAATTTTCATTCATGAAATTTTACACTCATAATTTTATTTCTTTTCATACCAAGAATTTCCAACAAAAATTACTAATTTCAGGAAGAATTATGTTTCCCTAATACTACAGTTCTCCTAAACCACATGATGCTATGTTCTTCATCACCATACAACATTTTGTTCACAAAACAGAGTGCAATTTTTTCAAACAGAGTATAATTTTCAAAACATAGACAACCCACAGATCTGGACATACAAAGCATTTTCTATGCAATCTACAACATGTATACTCATCAACAAACATAATTTGAAGCAAAACAAAGGGGGAAAACAATGGAGTTTCCTCCATTGAAGCCCACGATTCAAAGGGCTCAAAAGTGATAAAAATTGCTCGTTTCTTCACCAAATTGCATCAAACATGTCTCAAAACACTCACAAAGTATCATACATTAACATAGGAACAATTTCAGACAAAAAATTCCAACAAAAATTGAGCATGAATGTAGGGGATTTATGCCGTCCTACAATTAACGTCGCGCTTTTGAGGCGCGGCGGCGCACCCAGGCCAGGCTAGTCGGGATTTAAATGGAGTCGCCACCAAATTTTTTAGGAATTTGGAAACCGTTAAACCGTTCGCGTCAGGCACGAGTTACACCCATACCGAGCAAAGGTTACACCCCTAACGAGCCCTTCAAAAAGGCGCGGGTTAGATCGGATGCTAGTTAAGAACAACCAGCATGATGGTCATTGTAGGGCAAAATTTGCCTAGAATTGTCAATTTGAAGCAATAGTTGAGTAAGACTTTTTCTATAAAAGAACTCGGGCCAGCAAAGCATATCTTGGGTATGAGAATCATTTGTGATCGAAAGGCTCGAAGATTGTGGTTGTCACAAGAAGCATACATTCAAAAGGTGCTACGACGGTTTCATAAGGAGAAAGCAAAACCAGATAGTACTCCTCTTAAGTTGCACTTTAAATTGAGTAATCAACAATGTTCTTTCACCTTTGAAGATAAGGAAATTATGATGCATGTTCCCTATGCTTTAGCCTTGGGTAGTCTGATGTAAGCCATGGTTTGCAGGAGGCTTGATATACCTCATGCGGTTGGTTTGGTTAGTCGATTTCTCTCTAATCCAGGAAAAGAGCAATGGAATGTAGTTAAGTGGGTTATGAGATACCTTCGAGTACAAATAGTTTGAAGCTTAGTTTTAGTAGTGACAAGCCTGTTCTCATTGGTTATTAAGATTTCGACATGGCTGGTGACATCGACTCTAGGAAGTCTACATCAGGATATTTGGTCACTTTTGCAGGAGGAGCTGTTTCATGGAAATCGAGGCTGCAAACATGTGTAGCTCTATCTACTACTGAATCTGAATTCATTGCAGCGACAGAGGCATGTAAAAAATTGCTTTGGATGAAGCGTTTTGTCCCACAACTTGGTTTTACTCAAGAGAGGTATGTGTTGTATTGTGACAGTCAAAGTGCAATTCATCTTGCTAAGAATTTCACTTTTCATGCCAAGTCGAAGCATATTGATGTGAGGTATCATTGGATACGTGATGTTCTTGATGCTAAGTTCCTTGAGCTTGACAAGATTCACACGCATGATAATGGTTCAGATATGATTACTAAGGTGTTGCCAAGGGGCAAGTTTGAGACTTATCGTTCGATTGCTGGAATGGCGGCAATCATTTCCACATAGTTGGGAGGGGGAGATTTTTTGGGCCTTAGGTCCCTTCCTATGTGGAGAAACTTATTTTAGTTAATTAATCTTTTGTGGGTAAATTAGTAAATTTTGCCCATTAATTATTTTTCTTCTCAAGGAAGCTTTTGGCTGACTTCTTATAAGGAAGTTGGAAGGATTTAGAAGGAGAATGATGTGAGAAAAATCAAATTTGAAAGAGCTTCAAAATAGCAGCCCTATTCACGTTTTCTGGTGAGCAGCCTCCGAAAAACACCTCCGATCGAAGGCTGTTTGTGGTCCGATTTTGATAAAAAAAATTAACAGCATGTTGGGGACATCTTGGGCTTCATTTTTGACGGTGTGATTGTGTATAGTGCTCTGGTTTGTGAGTATTTGTTGGTGTAATAAGCTCTGTTTTTTTTGTCAATATATAATCACCTTTCTTCTTCTTTGTGTGCTCTTTATGATTGTTGTTGTTGGGTAATTTGTGTACCCACTTTTGGACTTGGATTTGGTATACCAGCCTTTTAATCATAATAAGAGCTTTTGGGTGGACTCCCTTATCGTCCCGTAATTTTTACTCTTCACATCGAAGGGGTCTTTACCTAAGAATTCGTGTGTTCTTGTTTATCTTTTTTATTCGTTTTTATTGTTCATTACTGCGATTATTGTTGTTTGTGTTGGTATATATTGCTGGTTGTTGATTGATTTGGAGATAAAATCAGTTCCTTGGGTTTGTTTTATGACTTCCTGCAAACTGGTTTCACTAGAGTTTGGTTGTTGCTTGGTTTGTTCCACTTTGGGGTGTCGCTGTTCCCATCAAATGTTAGAGATAACGAAAATCATATTCCATCCATTCTAGTTTGTTCTTTACGTTTACTTTTTGCACAGTTTTAAATGCACATATTTAAATGTTAATATCTATTATATAAAACATTTTATTAAAAAAAACATATATATTATAAAACTGCATTAGTGTGTGCCCACATATATGTCTCAATAAACTCTGATTATTATTATTTGAATATAATAATTTTGAAATTTAGAAGTAGTAAAAATGGGTACTAATAATACAACCATATTTGGATGGGAAATTCCCATTTATAAAAATTTATTATCATAAAATTAAATACATAACTTAATGGTTACCCAATCTAATTACACCCTCGGACGAGGGGGGTAGGGGGGCAATAATGTGGTGGTGACGATGACGGTGGGGTAGGAGGAGGTGGTTTTTTGAAGTGAGCCGAACCACTCCGCATAGGCGCCGATGGTGGCGTAAAACGTGGCCTTCTCATCATTGAAACATCAGCTTCAGATAAAACAGCCTCACCGCGGGTTGTTGCTGCAACAAGCAATAAATTCAACAACACAATAAGAATCACAAATGAAATTTTATTGACACTACCCATATTTTATTTAATTATACTTGTGGATATTATTTCATATTTGTTTGAGGTAAGTGGACAATTTATAACGTGATTATGGTATTGTAATGTAGTATAGAAGTTGATATTGTATACTCGTTAGTCAAATAATCGCAAAGTAGGTTTTGGTTGACGCATGAGAGCATGAGGGTGGACCATTCGAACAATAATAATGTCAATTTTGCGGACAAATTATTAAGATATGGCTATATATGTTGAACCCAGTATGCTACACTAGTGAGTGTCCCACATCAGAAGATGAGAAGGGACTAAACTAATTTATAAGTCTAGGAGTTACTCCTCCTATTACCAATTGATTTTAGGATGGAACTCCCTATGACTTGTAAGTGACCTAACTCTCTTACGAGGCCGCGGCGGTGTCTAATTGGATTATCAGAATACTCTTACTCATCCATCATAATTGTTATTTAATTTGTGGAAAATTTTGCTATTTATATACTAAAATCTACCATAAACATATATTTTTTTTTGAAATAATTAATAGCCTTATTTTAAATTAGTAATCACAATTTTAAAAATCACAAGTACAATTGATTGTAAAATCAATGAAAGTATATCATAAATAATAATCTTTTTGTAAAATAAATTATTTACACAATTTACAATATACTTACTAGGATAGAGCGAAAGCAAACAAAATTATTAAATTTTTAAAAATAATTAATATATATATATTTATATATATATATAGGAAGAGGATCAACTAAAAACGTTTTCAACCTAAAAACCCCTACATTAGACACTTACACGTGTAATTACTAATGACAATCTTTGTAAATATTAGTAACTTTTGATAAAAACCATTTGTACCCCTTTAAACATCTAATGTACCCCTGCGACTGCTAATGTACCCTTAAAACCATATTCTGTCTAGTTTTCAACATCTTTTGGTTTTTAGTCAATCCTTCCTATATATATATATATATATATATTTAAGTATTTTACAATTATCTGAGAACTTTTAAATTTTATTGCTTGTCAAACAATGTTGTTAACGAAATTTAAATCGCACATTGTGTGCATAAAAAATTAGTTTCATAATAAGTTAGGGGTGTAAGTGGATTTGCAAAAATACAAAGTCTAATACAGTCCAGTCTAAATTTAGCAGATTGGATTGAACTTGAAAAAATTGGAATCGAATACTCAAATTTTTTAGTCCAATTTTTTTTGGACACAAGTTATTGGTGTCCAAACTATAGTCAACGTTCAACATCTTCAATATATAGACTCATCATTTGTAGCCTTAAATTATCTACAAATTCTCATATATATTCATCAAGATTTATGGTACAGTAATGTGCTCATAATTTATATTAATAGGAGTGCTTCACCCTGATCGGAGCCAGCTCTTTCTTTGCTGGGAATCATCCGAGAGATTCAACTTGATTAGCTAATCGGTAAATTTTATTGTTTCATAGAAAATTTAATGACGCCAAGTTATCAAAGTCAATAGAAGTCGCTTTCAATTCAATTTCAAACCTTACATAGGCATTCCTTAGCTTGTGTTAGGTGTAGGAAAATATAGTAGATGCATGTATAACAAAATTTCACACAACTTAATTAATTTCCCTTAATATCTATCACATGACTGAAACCACCATTATCAATACAAATCACATACTCCCTCCGTCCCTTAAAAATTGTCCCATATTAACTTTTTGTTATTTTGGATGAACTACTACAAGAGGGGGGGTGAATTGTAGTATGGAACATGATAGTTAATTTTTGCGGAAATTGAAGAACATGAAAGGAAAATAAAGAGAAACGATGCAAGAGAGATTTAGCGAGGAAACTTTCCAGGGCCCAACTAGAAATAAAACCTTGACCCACTAGGGATTTCTCTAAAACACTTCACTATAGGGCAACAAATCAGTTACAACCAATAATACTCTACTGAACCCGTAAGTTCCTCTAGGAACTTACTTCTCTAATCTCTATATTCTAGTGTTCCTTTCCCTTTTCTTTTTCTCCCTTTTTTCTTTCTCTTTCTCTTTCCCTTCTCTTCTTTATTCTCACACTTTTCTCATATTCTCACCCCAATTACAAGAATTCTCTCGTTCCCTTTACAAAATCCCCATTACAAGAGTTCACTCAAACTCCTTTCTCTATTCTCTAAATACAGACTCTTAATAAGATAAATACTCTAATATATTGAACATAAATCTGACTGGAACTTGGAACAGAATCTGGAACATACGATAGGAACTTTGAGTGGAACCGACTCAATATGTGGGTATAAGATGGTACGTTTTGGCACTCCACATTATTAAAGTCTGGCACACCTTAGAATAGGTGATCCATACAGTATTTATAAGGTTTAAAGTCGTGCTCCCCAAGAAAACACTAACTACACCATTAAACCCACTCAGAATTCTGTCAGGAACTTGTAACTGCCCATTACATTGCTGCTCATGTTCCCATTAACTACAGCCACGTCCCACTACTTGTTGACTCCTTATTTTTAGGATTTCATGACTGATTTTAATATCTATGTGTAAGTGTGAAGTATGTCATGAATTGGCTTGGAGAACAATCACCATAACTGACTAATGATTAGAAATCAAACCCCATACTCCACTACTACAATTTACATTAAACACTAGCACTTTGACTCCATAGTTTTAGGTTAACAAACTTTTTACTGACTTTAATTTCAGAAATAAAAACACTTAATATAAGTAATTTGACTCCAACAAACTTGCAACAACTTACTAGAATAGTGCTAGTTGAAAACCGGTTTTATTAAAACAAAATTAGTTTTTTCTTTTTTCGATTTTTTTAATTTTATATACTATATATTTTAAAATACCTTTAACAAAATTAAAATCAGAATTAAAAACATGTTTTAAAATAACAAACTTTGACTATTAAAAATATGGTTTTTAAATAATAGAAAATAGTTTTTAAAACAAATAAAAACAACAATTAAAAATTAAAACCTTAACCATAAAAATTAAAACTTTAAACTTCTTACAAAATCAGAATTAATTAATGAACAAATTAATCAACTCATCCTAAAAAATAGGAAACCGGTTGTGACTAATGTATTAATTCAAATTAGTTTGTTATGAGTTCCTAAAATAAAGGAGACCACTACCCAACCAATTTCTGACTGCTTTACTGAATTTAAACTGGCCTTAGAAGTGGTTAGAGTGATGTTATAATTCTGCTAAATATGTGGACTTAAATAACTGACCTGACAGGCGCGAGTTCCTCTAGGAACTGGACTCGTGTTCCTATAGGAACCAGACTCAAGTTCCTTTGACAAACAGACTCAAGTTCCACTTGCAACTTAACTCGAGTTCCAATTGTAATTTGACTCGTGTTCCAATCAGACTCATGACTCAAAATACTCACAAAAGTCTTAGAAAATTAAACTCTTAATTTTCTAGTTTCTTCTCACCTTCAAGATGCTCCAACTCTGGAAATCTTGATTCTCATTTCTCTTGGTTTGTTTCTTTACAGGAACTTAACTCGTGTTTCATAGGAACTTCAGTTTAGCTTGCTTTCTTGATTGTGCTTCTTCAAGTAATCTCTTTGCAAGGCTTCAACTTGGTACCTCTTTGAGTTGCATTCCCACATTGAAACTTTTCTCTTGTTTGATCTCCCTTGAATACTTGAATACTCCTTCAAGTTCTTCTTGGTTGATCTTCTCTTTGAAGTTCTCGTTTAGAAACACTTCTCCATTTGTATTCCTTCGCTTGAACTTCTTTATTTAATTGCTTCAACTCATAAGCTTCTCTTGATTTGTTCCAACTCAGGAACTTGTATTGCATACATCTTCAATCACAATAGGAACTTTCTTCCTTAAGACCTATGAACTTGTTTATGCACATCTTAACATACATGTTAGTTAGATAATCATCATTTGCTCATTATCATCAAAACCATACTTGGCTCAACAATTTCCCCCTTTTTGATGATGACAAACAAATGATGCTTATCACCAAAAAAAAATAATAAATCGATGCACATTTATTCCCCCTGAATTAAGCAATGTAAGAACAATTAAACAAGTCATGCATGTACCACAATAAGAACATACTAGAAGTTCCTTTACCACCAGGAACTCATTATCAATGAACACATTAGGAACTTGTTACTATTAGGAACATTAGATCATTATGACTTAGACTTGACTATTTAAACAATAAGCATCTTGCATATTCTTCCCCCTTTTGTCATTATCTAAAAGGGTATATTTCCATATAGTTTCTTGTAATAAATTATGCACAGTTTAAATTTCATATGCCACTGTCACCACCATTAAGGTAAAACACTTTTTTATCCTTTAAAGCCTCAAGGTCTCAGATTTTAACTAGAATGCCACTACTCCACAAATTTCCAACTCACAATCCAAAGGGCAACTTCAAAACCAGTGAAGGAACTTGACAAATAAGTAAATAAAAGTCAAGAAAAAAATAGGTTTTAAAGTTAGATTGAAGATTTGTGAACAAAAATATTAGGCTCAAAAGATATATGAAAGAAATTATTTGAAACATTTGAGTAGAGGGAACTATGATAATAAGGTGGGTATTGTGCTCTTAGTTTAGCCTTTTAATCGAGGTTCTCAACAATCATTAGAGTTTTTCTATCCACATACACCTCGCAATTTGCAGCCAAACGTAACACATATTCGCCTAGACATGTATCCACCAGGTTCCCTTCACATCAACAACCAACTTTAGTAAAGATCGAACAGATTCATCAATGGAACTTGAAAAATCTTCAGCTTCATACATAAGTTCCTTCGATGTTTTGTTGTTGTTCCATCCATATTTATAAGTAATAATCTTCAAAACCATCAACCACTTTCTAGGAAAATAAAATTTTGACTACCCTTCATCTTTTTCATTTTTTCTTTTTTTTCGTTTTTTTATACTTTTTTTTTATCTTTTCAACCTTTTTATTTTGAAGGGTGTCGTTACATGTAGATATAGATTCCTAGAAATTCAAAAACAAATAGAAGATTAAACTTACTTCTCCACTTTTTAACTCCATCACCAAATATATAAATTATCTTGTTTGTTCCTTCCTCATTCCCCCTGAATTCCTTATCATTCTTCCTTTTGGAACTTATAAGAATAGTCTCAATGAATTTTTCCAGAAGCATACATAGAAATGCAATAATATATATGCTTCTTATTTCCTCCACTCTTCAATTGACACCACACCACAAACAATATATAACATGATTTTTTGTAAAGATATTAACTAGCTCAAACATCAATCTAGTAATATTAGACATCCTCATGCATACATCGATCTAGTTATAGAAGCTAAAGCATGTGAATTTGACTTCCACTTATTTTCGATCAACAATTAGCAATATGGACAATAAGGGTAATATTACAAAGACATCAGTGATTCATCAACAACCTTTTAACTCATGACTATGTATTAAACACAAAACTTATTGTGGTGACACATTTTCTTATGCAAGATTATGCATAAAACCCTTCGTACTTCCCATCAATATATATTCACCTTTTAATGAAAACTCTTTATACATCATCGAACCATAAAAGGACAAAATTTATTAAATTTGAGCACACGGGAAATCGAAAAGTAGAATGGGAGGATATGAATAAAATAAGGAATTATGAGGATAAGGATAATTAAGTGATGTAAAGTGGGTTAATGAAGTTGGCTCAAGTATAGGTTTGTTCCCTCTAAGATATTAAGAAGGGTTAAATTTATGTGGGAACTTACCTATCTTGTTCCATCAAAGTTTCTTCCATTATTCCTTTGACAACTTAGGATTTTCATGTTTCATAGCATCCATTGTTTTATTAAGAAACCTCTAATACTTTAAGGCAAGTGAGTATGTCATCTTATGACACAAAAATTAAGTGTAAAATATTGATTTTAAATGTACATAAAATACTTTAATTTAAAAATTTTCTATAACCCGATTAGACAAATATTTTGGGGAAAGAATTATTTAATGCTCAAGTCATATTTCATCAAGTCTAATCTTATTCCTTTTAACAGTCCATATACATGAATAGGTAAAAATTAGAAAGGCAAATTGATTCATGGAATTCACATAAAATATCATAAGATTCACAATAATACTCATTACTTATGAAATTATCAAAGATACTAAATTCTGAACATGAACCACATACCTTAATGATTTTTTCACCACATATATTAAAGTACATGACTGTTGTAATTTTGAGTTCTTGAAGTGCTTGTTCCATCCTTTTGATGCCTTCAAATCTGATGCAACCTTCCACTTCTAATTCGACTCTCACCATGAGCTCCTTGATATTGTTCTTTTCTTTTGAGGTTCATATCATGCATCATCGTTGGTCTTTGAACTTTCTCTTACTCGTTGACATATAAACCAAGAAAACTTTGTTCCTCCTTTATGCTCATGTATGCAACACTAAACATAAGGTTAATGAACCTTATATTGATTTTAGTTGAACCAAATAAAATATTATCAATACTAATATGCACAACTAACAAATCAGTTCCTTCTAAGTAAAATGTTAGATTTGAAAGTATTTTCAAGAAGGAACTTATAAAATTTCCTATAACATACCCAAGGAAATTGTGCTCATGGATATGAAAAGGAGATGTAGAATTTTTAAATTCTAGATAGGTTTTTCCTCATAAGCGCCTTCAAATCAAAATATCCTCAAAAAAATCTTTGCCGTTTATTTAGTACAACCTAGCTAGATCCCATATAAGCAATAAAAATAATAATACAATTGCCTTTAGGACGGAGCAAAACTTTTCTTAATTCAATACCTTTCCTATTGTATATATCCTTTGAAGCTTACCAAATTCCTTACCATTATGTCGTGCTCAATGAACTTGTTCCTGAATACCCATCTTAGTTCATGACTTTTGATATTCAAGAAGAGGTCCAAGTTTTCACACCTTGTTCCGTTCGAGCTTATTGAGTTCCTTCTGCATAAAACTTGTTAATCACAATAATAAACATATATATCAAGGAATGCACAAAATTTCTTTAGTTGAGACCGAAGTGTGAGAAATATGAACTTCCTATGAGAACTTAACAGGAACTTGGTTGTGGATATTGATTGAGTTTAAATTTTGCTTCATGTATTGGAACTTGATCATCATCCTCAAGTTCTTCACTATCAGATATTGTAAGTTATTCTGTTGCCTTTTATAAGTGACATATTTTCATTAAGATTAAAGCATTGCTGATTCCTTAGGAACTTGGTCCATAGGAACTTGCAACTTTACAATTATTCTAACATGTTTGCTGGGTACAAACATTAGACTAAAAATATGTTCACTGTTTACGAAGCACATTATCATCAATTTTTAACTTTGAAAGTTTTTGATCAATACCTTGTACCTGTAAAAACATAAAACTTGTGTGGAACTAGGTCCAAGGTTAGAATTCAAAATTCAAAATATTTAAAATAAAAATGTGCTTGAATCACTCGACAAAATATATGGTGAATAGAACCTAACTTCCCAACCTTGCATCGAATGATTTCATCTTTTGTGTTGCTGTAAAAAGTTAAAGTTCCTCCACCGTCACCCTCTAGTGAGATTAATTTTATTTGACTTTCAACTCGTTTGGAACACTCTTTGCCGAGATATTTGGAGTTGTTCCCCCTCACTGGGTGCTGCTAGTTCATTTCATACTTTCTGGAATCTGTTCGAGCTCCTTTAGATTTTTAGAGCTTCATTTTCTGTTGGAACTTGTTCCTAATGTTATTGTTCCTTTTCAGTAGGAACACTGTCATGCCTTTTTTCTTTTCCTCATATATAATCATCATTCTGGTCTAGATCAGTTCCTATGGAATATGTCGAACCAATCTTGAATTCATTATTAGCCATGTCACGAATATATGAGGCGTTGTTCCTTCAGTCGTATATAAATATTTTCTAAAATTTGAAACCCAAAGAAAACTTTTGTGCAATCTCAAGATTAGTAGGTTAGTAGAAAGAGAAAATATACTAAAGCATAAAGAAGAATAAACATAAATTTCCAAAAAAAATACTCCCTTAGAATGTAGTTCCACCAGTATAGTTCCAACATTCTTTATGGAAAATATGGAATGAAGTTTATGTTTTGTTCATCAAAACTAGGTTCAATCAGAGTAAGAACAAGAACTTTTATAAGTCTTGATTTGTTCATGTGCCATAATCATATATTCTTAGTTTCATCATCAGTTCCATTGGGAACGGGTTGAGTTCCTTTTATCCATGGAACTAGTCTTTAAGCAATTAGCACAAAATAATCGCACACGCTTAACCTACAAAACATTTAACTTTGATATGCAAGATTTGCACAAACTTGAAGAGATATTAATTTTATCATGAATTAAAAGTAAACAATATAACTTAAAATTAAGAGAAAAATAATCTACATCATATCATAATTAATTAAGTTTCTATGAAAAAATCATAGAGACTATTACTCAACTAGAAGTATATGATATAATACGTTGGCTTTTATTCTGACTCAAAGGAACTTACCTGTCAGTTGAACTTGTCTTAATCTACGCATCTCAGCCTCTCAAGTTCCTTCAGGATCTGCTGAGTTCCTCAACCTTGTTCCAACGGGTACTCCAGATTCTTTTATTCTCTTTTCTTGCATGATTCTGATGTTGTCTTTTAAATAAATATATTTCAATCATGATTCAAACCCTAAAAAAAATCTCTTCTGTCCTTGGACATTGGTACCCAAAATTTCGGGTCCTTTCATGTTAGTAACATTAACGAATTTTTATTTTTCAACCAATTTTAGTGCACAAAAAATGCTACTAGTAAGGAACAACATATATTTACAAAAAATATTATTCAAGATTCTCATAAGGCATGAACAACTTATTCTTTGGCAAGAATTGTAATAAACGTTCATATATTCCAACAAAAAAATCAAGTTCCAAGCTGCTGGAAATTTGAGTTCCGAGTCTGTAAAAAGTATTTTTCTAAAATAATTTTTCTTGTAAAATATCTTGTAAATTGTTTTATTTTTTAATTAAGAAAAATTCAAATCATTTTGAAAATAATACGTTTGATATTCAAACATACAAAAAAACATATTTGATAAAATCCAAAATCGATTTGAAGAAAAAATAAAAAATAAAGTTTATAGAAATAATACAAGGAGTATGATAAATTCAATGCAAATATATAAATAATATATGAAAGATAAAATACTGACCTTATAAGCATTTGTCTCTGAATTACATTTACCTTTCAAGAAAACATGTATTCTCGTGAGCTCCTCTGAGTAATGCAGTTTGAGTTCCTTAACAGTGCAGGGTCGAGTCCCTGTATGTATTCATCCTTCCAGGAACTTCCTCCTTAGGGTTTCCTGAATCCTGGAGGAACTTGCTCTGATACCAATTGTTATTTCGGATGAACTACTACAAGAGGGGGGGTGATTGTAGTATGGAACATGATAGTCAATTTTTGCGGAAATTAAAGAACATGAAAGGAAAATAAAGAGAAACGATGCAAGAGAGATTTAGCGAGGAAACTTTCCAGGACCCAACTGGAAATAAAACCTCGACCCACTAGGGATTTCTCTAAAACACTTCACTATAGGGCAACAAATCAGTTACAACCAATAATACTCTACTGAACCCGTAAGTTCCTCTACGAACTTACTTCTCTAATCTCTATATTCTAGTGTTCCTTTCCCTTTTCTTTTTCTCCCTTTTTTCTTTCTCTTTCTCTTTCTATTCTTTGTTCTTTTTCTCTTTCTCTTTCCCTTCTCTTCTTTGTTCTCACACTTTTCTCATATTCTCACCCCAATTACAAGAATTCTCTCGTTCCCTTTACAAAATCCCCATTACAAGAGTTCACTCAAACTCCTTTCTCTATTCTTTAAATACAGACTCTTAATAAGATAAATACTCTAATATATTGAACATAAATCTGACTGGAACTTGGAACAGAATCTGGAACATACGATAGGAACTTTGAGTGGAACCGACTCAATATGTGGGTATAAGATGGTACGTTTTGGCACTCCACATTATTAAAGTCTGGCACACCTTAGAATAGGTGAGCCATACAGTATTTATAAGGTTTAAAGTCGTGCTCCCCAAGAAAACACTAACTCACTACTAGAAAAAAGAGTTTTTGCAACCCTCAAAACCGTTGCTAAAAGCGCAAAAAAACGTTGCCAAAAAGCTTTTGCAACGGCTACTGCCCGTTGCATTCTCTGGCGTTGCAAAAGATTTTTAGCAACGGCTTTTTGACCTTTTGCAACGGCCAAAACATGCCTGTTGCCAAAAGGTGACTTTTTGCAGCGGGCTGCTAATTTCCATACAAAAGTTTTTGGCAACGCCTTTTTGCCATCTTTTGCAACGGGATAATAATGCCTGTCGCTAAAAACCAACCTCTTGCAACGGCCAAACATCCAATTAAGCAAAAGATATAACAATGATTTTCCTACATTTTGTAACGCCTTTGATAATTTGCCAAAGCTCTTTTTTTGGAATGTTATGATAATAATTAATTTCATACAAAGTTAATAACCAAATGAATATAAATATTAATGCAAAATATATTATAATATTCATAATTCGAAATTCACTTGTTATACCAAAATACTAAAAGTTTCAAGTCTGGTTCATTGTATCCTCTAGTACAATCAAAATATTCATCACCAGACAGCCTAATTATATATACAAATACAATTGTCCAAAAAATATAGAACCAACTTAAAATATTGCTATGTAAGCTCAATATCTTTCTCCACCTCTTCTTCATTTGCTTCATCATGTACCTACATATATAAAATAAAAGACAATTAATTTCATTAAAAATTTACTAAAAGCAACTAAATGTCAGATCACCAAAACTTGAAATAAGCTCTCATTTGAATCTTGAATAAAATCAAATGAGATTACCATAGAACAATGAAATAAGATACTTAGAATAGAAAAATTAAACATTAGTGCATAAATTCAATAAAGAGTGTTCAATGACAGTAGAGTTAAACTAATTGAAAAAGGTAATAGCTGTGTTTTAAGCTTTGCTATCTTTACTTTGAGTTGACCCAAATGATACTCTAGAAAGAAACATGCAATAAAGTTTTTAAGTATAATGAGCACCAAAGATTAGTATCTATTAACGATAGAAAAAAAAGCAAAAACAGCTAGAAAAAAATCTAAAATTGCACAATTAGAAATAAAAACTACAGAGAAGAAGATTCTTATATATACGAAACTAATAACCTTTTAGCTACCTACATATGAATACCAATACTTTTTTTTCCCTCTAGTCAAGTTTTTTTTTATAAAAACATACAAGAACATAATATTAGTTTATAAGTACTTCAAATTTTTAAAGTGAGATAAAGAGCTATCATTCTCACCTATACTTATCCAGGAAGCAATGACTAGACTAGCGACAACATTTACATCTACATTTATATCTACATTATTAGATGTAATCCCACTCATAGAATAATCCTTATTATTAATGCAAAAGAAGCAAATTTATAACTTTGGTTCAATTAAATAAAATCTCAAATATCAACACTAGATAAAAAATTTATATCTACATACAAAGAAGCTTCCTTCATTTGACAAAGGATAGTGGCTTTTCAGGGACAACAATCTAGAACAAGATATGAACCTATAAAAATAGCAGATAAACCAGGAGACATTATATCATATGAAACATAAACAAAATAGAAAGAGCAAGATAAGTTGAACATATTCTAATTCCAATGTCAAACAATAAAATAACCTAAGGTAGTGTTTGGATTGCAATGTTTCATTCGAAATACATCATTTTAATTCATAGA
This sequence comes from Salicornia ramosissima, assembly GCA_951394345.1. Taxonomy (NCBI): domain Eukaryota; kingdom Viridiplantae; phylum Streptophyta; class Magnoliopsida; order Caryophyllales; family Amaranthaceae; genus Salicornia; species Salicornia ramosissima. The sequence goes on from OX596236.1 coordinate 40,507,236, forward strand.
ATTGAGATGACAATTTTCAATTCCAAATATGGTGTTTGGAAAATTGTAGGAATTTTATAATTAAAAGATAATTTGATACTTCTCAAGATTAATATTATAATTTATAAAGCAACTGCTTTCTATTGATATTTTAGAAAATCAAACCCTAAAACTGGTATTTAGCTAAAATAAATTCTTCAATGCTGAGATAATACCTTTTTTCTTTTTTCTCACTATAACAGATTTGTGCACATAGATACAAGTAATTGTTTCAATTCATAAAGTCTTGGAGGTGTTATGCAATAAAAAGTGTTCGGCGGTGCATGTAGTGGGTGCGGCAAAGAAGTAGTTCGGAGTTATATGCGGCAGTGAAACTATGTTACACTGTTGGTTCTTATATGTCGTGTGATGGAGGTAGTCGTAGATAATATTTTTGGGCTGTTGGAATTCAAATGACAACTAAAGAGATGTCATTTCAAAATAATTATATTTTAGGTTGATTCGAATAACTCTAGAATTTGGCCCAATTCTTTCATTCCAAATTCTTGTGTTTCCAAACAATGAATTTGCCCCAATTCCAGAATTTGAAATGGAACACTCAAATCCAAACATGCCATAATATTAATCTACACCACTGCAGTTCATCTACTAACTCACCAGCTCACCACAGACCACCACTCATTAAAACATGAAAGAATTAAGTTAAATTGAGAAAATAAATGGAAATAGGGAATTTGTATAAGCAAAATAGATAAAATTTGGAAAGCAAAGCACTCTTTATGAGTGCATTCTATCAAATGTTTAAGAATCTATGTACACACCAATAAGCCCAACTAGAATTTATACCCATCTGCAGTTAATCTCACTAGTGATTGTTATTAATTAATTAAACACACAAATTCAAAAACTAATTTATGATTACTAGTTCAATTTGGTGATTGCAATTTTGTTAATCAGCTCTAATAAACTATAACAATGAGCATACTTGGTTACAAGACTGCTAGTAGCATAAACCTTAAACCCTAGCAAGAATTCAGTTTAAAATTAGGATATGCAAACCCTAACAAGAAGAATTCACTAGAAATTAAATAACTTCAAAAATTCCAGCTCTAGCAAGAACCCTAGCCCAAAATTCTAACCTTAACAAGAATCATAGGGGAAAAAATACAATGAAACAATAACTAACCAACAGCAAAAGGTAAGAAAATTTTGAAATTTGACTTGTTACCATCTTTGTTAAGGAATTGAAGGATCTGTAAGGTGTGGAAAAATTCACTAGAGGGTTAAGTGTGAGAGAAGAGGTTTTCATTGGCCGTTCGATTTAGGTTACCATCTTCATCAACTATGCGTGGACTTTAATTTCACGAATTTTTTGCTGCAATTTTGTGGTTTTTTGATGGCTTTTGCGTGGAGAAGACTACAAAATTCGAAGAGTGCATAGAGCCATTGAGTACAACAAACTTAAGTCTGATTCAATTGGAAGAACAAATTTAGAAGGGGAAAAAACCTAAGTCAGATTCAATTGGAACCAAATTTACCTTGATCGATGTTGCTCTAATTGGAAGAAAAATTTCGTGAATGGGGCTTTTTTTTTCAAGAGAAGCAGTGGGCGACTGAGAATGGGGCAAGTGAGGGTGTGAAAATAAAAGAGGAAAACTTTAAACTCAACTTTAATTTTCCCCTTTACTTTTGGCCACGGCTGTACCAAGACCGTTGCTAAAGCCTTTGCAAAAGGTAAACCCGTTGCCAAAGTTGTTGCGAAAAATCAAGCCCGTTGCCTTTTATAATCTATTGCAACGGTTGTGCTGAGCCCATTGCCTTTTCTCATCTTTGGCAACTGTCATAAAAAACCCGTTGCTAAAGGCGTTGCAAAAAATTGACCCGTTGCTAAAGAGTGTTGCAACTGCTCTTTTATCTACTAGTGACTACACCACTAAACCCACTCAAAATTCTGTCAGGAACTTGTAACTGCCCACTACATTGCTGCCCATGTTCCCATTAACTACAGCCACATCCCACTACTTGTTGACTCCTTATTTTTAGGATTTCATGACTGATTTTAATATCTATGTGTAGGTGTGAAGTATGTCATGAATTGGCTTGGAGAGCAATCACCATAACTGACTAATGAATTAGAAATCAAACCCCAAACTCCACTACTACAATTTACACTAAACACTAGCACTTTGACTCCATATTTTTAGGTTAACAAACTTTTTACTGACTTTAATTTCAGAAATAAAAACACTTAATATAAGTAATTTGACTCCAACAAACTTGCAACAATTTACTAGAATAGTGCTAGTCAAAAACCGGTTTTATTAAAACAAAATTAGTTTTTTCTTTTTTCGATTTTTTTTAATTTTATATACTATATATTTTAAAATACCTTTAACAAAATTAAAATCAGAATTAAAAACATGTTTTAAAATAACAAACTTTGACTATTAAAAATATGGTTTTTAAATAATAGAAAATAGTTTTTAAAACAAATAAAAACAACAATTAAAAATTAAAACCTTAACCATAAAAATTAAAACTTTAAACTTCTTACAAAATCAGAATTAATTAATGAACAAATTAATCAACGCATCCTAAAAAATAGGAAACCGGTTGTGACTAATGTATTAATTCAAATTAGTTTGTTATTAGTTCCTAAAATAAAGGAGACCACTACCCAACCAATTTCTGACTGTTTTACTGAATTTAAACTGGCCTTAGAAGTGGTTAGAGTGATGCTATAATTCTGCTAAATACGTGGACTTAAATAACTGACCTGACAGACGCGAGTTCCTCTAGGAACTGAACTTTAGTTCCTCTAGGAACTGGACACGTGTTCCTATAGGAACCAGACTCAAGTTCCTTTGACAGACAGACTCAAGTTCCACTTGTAACTTAACTCGTGTTCCAATTGTAATTTGACTCGTGTTCCAATCAGACTAATGACTCAACATACTCACAAAAGTCTTAGAAAATTAAACTCTTAATTTTCTAGTTTCTTCTCACCTTCAAGATGCTCCAACTCTGGAAATCTTGATTCTCATTTCTCTTGGTTTGTTTCTTTACAGGACCTTAACTCGTGTTTCATAGGAACTTTAGTTTAGCTTGCTTTCTTGATTGTGCTTGTTCAAGTATTCTCTTTGCAAGGCTTCAACTTGGTACCTCTTTGAGTTGCATTCCCACATTGAAACTTTTCTCTTGTTTGATCTCCCTTGAATACTTGAATACTCCTTCAAGTTCTTCTTGGTTGATCTTCTCTTTGAAGTTCTCGTTTAGAAACACTTCTCCATTTGTATTCCTTCGCTTGAACTTCTTTATTTAGTTGCTTCAACTCATAAGCTTCTCTTGATTTGTTCCAACTCAGGAACTTGTATTGCATACATCTTCAATCACAATAGGAACTTTCTTCCTTAAGACCTATGAACTTGTTTATGCACATCTTAACACACATGTTAGTTAGATAATCATCATTCGTTCATTATCATCAAAACCATACTTGGCTCAACACTTTTGTTACTGTTCATTTGGTAACTTTGACTCTCTATAATTTTATATAGGTAAGGAAAAATATAGTCAAATGAGATCTTGTTTGATTCGGCTCAATATGTACTTTTTAATATGTAATGCTTATAATTTTTTATTACACATATCTCAAGATATTTTCATTTAAAGGTGTGTCTCGTGAGATGAGAAAAAATAATGAGAAAAAATAAATGGGGCAATCTTTTAGGAACGGAGGGAGTAATAAGGATTGGAATATATATATCTGCAAGAACAAAAGATCTAAGAACCCTAAACTAATGTTGCTCTAATCCTCTAATCAGTTAAACTCTAATATCTGCTAGATTGGTAAAGAAAACATCTCTTGCTTTTACCGGTTTACTCTATGTAGGGAAGTTGTTTTTCAGTCTTTTTACGCTCTCATAGATATTGTAACTTTTCATGTTCATTCTCAACTATTCAAATTTTTTCCAATATACTTCCTCCATCCGTTTTTGACTTAGATGCAACACTTTTTTTAAGCGTATTAAGAGAGTGATTTAGGTGTATTAATGAATAAATCTTTCAACGAAATTTTAATATAAGCAAATATGCTATTGTATGTGACATGTCTTAAAACTCCGTTGATTAATTTGCTCGTTTACACTGTTAGATCACTTCCTTAATATGCGTGAAAAAAAAGTGTTCGATCTAAAAAACGGAGGGAGTATAATATTACTGCTCTAGGTTAATTAACGCCTCTAACCTTACAAAGCTTAGTGACTCAAATAAAGCTCTTTAAGGTTTTGAGTTGTTTTAATTTATTCAACTTGGGCTACCATGTCAGACCTCATCATAGGATTGATTAATTTAGTCCTAGGCATAATCAATGTCAACCCACTAATCATATATTCTCTCTAGCATATTAATATGATTACAAAAATAATTAATTTATTAACTTCAGATAATGATTATATATATTTAGAGTAAATTTTAGGAATGTATAAGGATATATTCCTCCAATCTCCCACTTGTTTGAATAAGAGAGCACAATTGTAAATTTCTTAAGCCACTTAATGTTAAATTTTTTCATCGTAATGTCATTCTCAAATCTTTGTTCCCTGATTTTTGAGTTTGAACTATTAAACTAGGGATCAAACATTTAATACTATTCATTCTATGTTGCCATTTTATTTTCCGTTCTAACTCATCATGAGGCCTAGACATCGATCCTATCAAATAGGACTTATTATTCATATTGAAAGATTCATATTGAAAGATTCATATTATGACATTAATAAATCTACCTTAGATCTCTTTATTTCACTGGTTCAATTCCCTTGTTGGCAAGCTTGAGAGTATCTCAGATCTACTTGGCTAAGACACATGTAAAAATTTTGTTTGTCTCTTTCTCACTAATTGCTTGTGGAGATAAGAACAAAAATTGCCTTAGCATTTTTCTCCAATTTCTTGTAGTTAGTACTGGCGTACTGATCTTTTGTTTTGGCAACTGCTTTGCCAAAGTTATCGTCGAAGGTGATCGGCAACAGACCATTCTTCACATTATTCATTCTATTCTTCCACAAGGCATAGTTCTAGCCATTGAACATGGGTGTCTTGTTGTCATAGTGGATTGCATTTAAATCCTGGAAATGAAGCCTGGATCTACTTTTTTAGGTGTTACCCTTACGAAAAGTATCATGCTCTGATACCAATTGAAGTTCTCATTGGTACTCACGAGGGTGTGAGTTGAGTACCCCTTAAATGTTTCTCGGCTTGAAAATTGTTCTTTGTTTTGTCAAGAACCAATAAATTGGTCTTGCAGCAGAATTGTTGCAAATAGTTAAAACAGAAATATATAATTCAAGGAACACACAAGAATTTAACGAGGCTCTGCAACTGTTCCTATGTTCTCCTAGGTACCATAATTACTTTTACCAATCAAATCTGAAAATAAAAGCAGTAAACTCATTGTTTCTGAACTCACACAACTATCGTACTCCACACTCAACCCAAGTGTGTTGTTTTCGCAAGTGACCTTAAATACAATCACTCGCAAATGAACTCTCAAATGCTAACCATCACTAACCCTTGTGTTAGTGACGATTACAATGATTTTTTTCTTAGAAATTGCTTCGAAATAAGCTTACAAAAGTTGAATATAAAAGCTGGAATTAATGCTCTTGTATTTGGTAAGCTGTAATGTTTGATCTTTTGAATATCTCTAAAAAATGAATTGATAAGTGCATGGAGAGTCTTATGTTGGTATCAATTTTGAATAATCAAATGGACGTATTATGTTGGTATCAATTTTCCTAACCAATAATAATAATATGAATAATATGATAATAATAAATTTTATGAGCCTACTCTTTGGAATGCTAATCTACTCATTGCATGTAGATTATCATTTTTAAGGCCTCCTTTAATTTTTAATTCTATCCGTTATTATTTTAAAAAGATTGTAGTGAAAGTAATGAAAATTTTGAAAGAATTTCACATGGTTAAAGATGCAGATGTTTGTCATGGATATTATAACTAGAATAAGCATCGTGATAGAGTATATGTTAGAGGATCACCTCAACCAAAATCTTAAATTCGTAGTCGAGGCATAGGAATATATTTATACTATTGCACCGGTTTAGAATTGGACTAGACTGAATCTAGTTCGACCGGTGGACTGAATCCACAAATATTCTGGACCTAGATTAAATCGAAATAGGTACAAACCTGGACCGGACCAGTTTGGACTGGTACAATGATTTTTTTTAAAAAAAATTCAATTGCGTCTCGATTTGGATCGAACATGTCCGGAATTTAAATAAGATTTTTTATTTAAAAAGTATTATTTATATTTTTGTAGATTCTAGTTCAAACATGTTCAGATCAGTGGACCGAAATCTTCAATTTTCATCCACCGAGGTTTGACAGAACCAATATTTATCGAACCTATTTTGACCGAATAGAAGTGACTGGATACGACGAGCGCTACCAAATCCTAATTAGGCCGAAATTTTTTCCGACTAGTTTTATTAGCATACCGAAACCGACTGGTATAGAACCCATTTAAAACCAAACTCATATCCAGCCTGTTTTTATCATACCGAGACGGACTGGTATTGAACTTAATTCGACCCGCCTTAAAAATTGGGTTTGACCGAACCTTTTTGACCGACCTTTTTTACCGAACTCATATTGTCCTTCATAGGCTGGCTTGATCTTTCTTGGCGTCAATATATGGACTTGTATAAAATGAACTCTTTGACTAGCATGGACCCAATATATATTTTTCCCTCACATGAATGGATCCTAATCAGATCTGCACTGACCCGAATTGTCGTGAGATCGATTTCACATTGGTTTTTCACCCAAACGGAATGAAACTGAATTTTATATAAGTTGGGGGACATAATTTTCTGATCCTGAATTTCTAAACCAAAAAATTCTGGGGCAACTAACCTGAATTGACCGATTGTATTGTGACCGATCGTTTAAAATCGACATGTTATGTAATGACCCTGATTTTATTGGTATTTTTGCCGATAATTTATGAGCATTTATGTGTTATTTATGTATAGTTCAAATTTATTTTTGAACTATTTATTTTATTTTATGTGAATAATTTTGATTTAATTCAAAATTATTTTATTTGGAGTTATTATTATTTATTTTAATTATTATTTAATTAATTAGAATTTTATTATTTAATTTTCTAATTAATTATTTAATATTTTGGGCTAAATCGATTTAAGCATGATTTATCATGTAATTGTTGTAAATTAGCCCAATTGTTTACGAAAGCCCAATTTGGCCCATTTTACCCCCCTTTGGTCGGTTTTCCCTTATGCATGGCAAGGATTTGCCACTTGCCTTGTGTTCACACCTTAACTAACCTCTATATATAGGAGGGTTAGTAAGGCTTATAACTCATTTTTTGCTATTTGCCATCTTATAAGCTTGCCATCAAAAAAATTCAATCAGCAATATTCTCTCCATTTACATTGTCATTTTACACGCCATTTTTGGCTATAATCACCATCAAATTGTTCATCAATCTTTCTAATCCTAAACTTAAAGATTCAACTTCTATTGATCTTTAAGTACTAAACACAATATAAAAACCCAATTATTTCATCCAAGATCACTAGTGCGGGTTGGTTTTGGGTGCGTGTTCGTGTGGGTCAAGTGGTTGTCCGTGTTCGTGTTCGAGTGAGGGCCGTGTGTGCGTGGCAGTGCAGCCGTGCAGAAATCGTGACCGGGCAGCAGCCGTGCGGTGGTGGCCGTGCAGTAGCTAGGGTCGTGTAGAAGCAGGCCGTGTGACAGCCGTGCGTGTGGTTCGTGTGGCTCGATTTTCCGGGCAGCTTCTTGTGTTGAATTGGTGTGTTAATCTTCAAAAAGGTAACATACTTTCTCAACTTAATTGGTATACTATGATTATAGTATAGATTAAAGGAAAATTGGAAACTAATAATCCCACCTTTTGCACTTATGCAACTAATAATCCCAACTTTCATTAATTAAGGAATAATCCCACCTTTGTCTATCGTATTCTATCGGTGGACCTTGTGCGTTTCGTAACCTGATGTTACCGGTTTTAGCAGGTTAAAAAAATTAATTTTTTTCATCTATTATTATTATTTATTAATATTATCATTATTATCAATGTTATTTTTTATTGTTATTATTTATTTATTTATTTATTATTATTATTATTATTATTATTTCAGTTAAGTTCCATTAAGTTCTCTTAATTTCAGTTCAGCAAAATTAAGTCTAAAGAGACAGGGCCATAGATTAACGCGCGCATATTGAGGCAAATCTGGAACGCAATTTAGGGGTAAACAAGTCATTTTTTTGCAAATTTCGACCTCAAATCTGATTGTCAAGGGTTAAAATTATCCATAAAACCTTGAGAAAACAATTTACTACAGTATTATTTTGTTCATTTTTTAAAAAGGGGGAAAACACGTATAGCACCTGTTCTCCAGGTAGGCGGTAAAAAGGTCCACTAATTGAATACGACAGACAAAGGTGGGATTATTCCTGAATTAATAAAAGGTGGGATTATTAGTTACATAAGTGCAAAAGGTTGGATTATTAGTTTCCAATTTTCCTAGATTAAATACCTGTTTGGGTTTATTTGTGAAGTTTGATCATGATTTTCTTGTGTGAATATAATCTGATTTTTAAATGGTTTTATGATGGTTTTAAGGTTTTGAAATGATGATTTCATGATTTAAAATGTTTGATTAAGTTTTATGATAATTATGTTCAAGTTTTGCAGAATTTTGATATTTGAAAGTTGATGAAATTCATGTTTAAAGTTGATTAAATGGTGCGTGTAATTTGGTGATGTTTGATGATTTGGATGAGTTCTTGATTCTTGAATGAGTTATTGGTTGAAGTTCTTGAATCTTGATTGAGTTCTTGATTGAAGATCTTGAATCTTGGATGAGTTCTTGATGGTTTCTTTAAAGTCTTGATTGATTCCTTAAAGGTTCTTTATGGGTTGTTTTGGGTCTTGAAGTTTAAAGAAAGTGAGTCTTTAAGTTAAGTAAGTAAGTCTTGATTTCAAGAAGGTTAAAGAAAAGTTCAAGATTGATATGTTTGGTTGGTTTGCATGTTATTTCTTAAGTCAAGGCGTAAGATGCAACTTAAGAACTAACTAAGAATGTAAACTTCGGATTAATGATTAAAGATTTAGCTTGATTTTGTTGCTAGACGCCCTAAACTTAGAGTAAGATTCTTTGTTTGTGGGTTAAGACGTTGCCCCTATCCTAACCGCGGTATTGGGATAGTGATTACCACTATGTCGTATACGGATATGGATTTCCAGTAAGATTGGTTTCATGGGGTTGGGAGTAAGATTCTCAATCCTGGCATAGTTGGAAAGTTCGTTCGCGTAAGATGCGTTCGTACGTGCGTAGTCCGGTTTAGTATACAAATGATTGCGCCCGAGTTAATTGATTAAGTTAGTGGAGTCAAGTATGATTATTTGTGTGATTCGCATGATTCTTGGTTGTTCTTGTTTGGTTTATGCTATGATTATGTGTATCCCTGTTAAGGTGGGACTGTTATGTTACTCGCCACTGACTGTGGAAAGTTGTTATCTTTTTCAAGTAATTCTGATGATGAGGTTCTTGCTTAGTTTTGGGTTGGGCGAGCGCCGATGTTGTTCTATGATTCTTGTATTATTGTATGGACTTTATTTAGTTTTGGATTATGTATCCAGTATTAGTGTATGTTCTATACTTTAGTATGATTTTGGAGTTGCATTTATTAGTGGTAGCAAGTGGATATTTGGTATAGATTGTGTACAAACTTGTGGGTATTTGTACTTTTGGAGTAGTTATATAATCTTTTGAAGTTTTGTTTTTAATTTTTAGTATTTTAGTTTGTTAGTTCTGACTATTCGACTCGTCGGTTTCTTCCGCGCCGGTTTAAGCGAGTCGGGTCGTCACAGTTGGTATCAGAGCCGAATAAGTTTCAAATGAAGTTTTAGGATTTGAGCTATACCTGGGAGTTGAGAGCTTTATTATTCCCGAGGGACAAACCAAACTTTCAGTTAAGTGAAGGGAGAAGAGTTGGGTAGAAAGACCGGGATAAGGACCTTTCCTATTTCTTTTTCTTCTCTCCTTTCGAGTACTCTGATTGATGTGTGGATATGTGACTAACATATTTTGTTGGTATATCTCTTTTGTTGTGATGCATTGCAGCATGTCTACACCTCGCCGAATGGGTGGTGGACGACAGAGGTTGCGGGCACTCGAGGAGGCGATCCTCACGTTGGCGCAGCATAGTCGTTCTACGCCGAGTACGCAATCGACGTTCGATCGTATCGCTCGTCATCGACCTCCGACTTACGAAGGGGTTGCCGACCCTACTATCTTGGAGAGCTGGATCCGCGAGATGGGGAAGCTCTTCGACGCGACGTTTTGCCCCGAGCACGAGAAGGTGCAGATCGCCGCTTATTACCTACGTGGAGAGGCCGATAACTGGTGGACATTAGCTAAGGACGCGTGCATGCCGTTGCAATCGATGTCGTGGATCGAGTTCGTCGATTAGATCCAGGAGCGTTTCTACCCCGACGAGTTGTGATGGCAGAAGCAGGAGGAGTTTCTTACTCTTACACAGGGTAAGATGTCCGTGCAGGCGTACACCGACAGATTTACGGAGTTATCGAGGTTCGCTACGTTAAGCAGGAGGAGTTTCTTACTCTTACACAGGGTAAGATGTCTGTGGTTCCGTCAGAGAAGGATCGGGTCAAGCGCTACATTAAGAAGCTGGATCCGAAGATTCGCGTTCACGTGATCAGTAGTGGAGCGACGACCTTTCAGCAGGCCTACGAGGTAGCACTCGAGATTCAGGCATCGACGACCGAGGAGGACGCGAGCAAGAAGAGAGCTTCGGTTCCGACGACGACAGCTTCGTTCAAGAAGCCCCAATTTAGTGCTCCTAGCAGTATCCCTCCGACTACGAGTTCGCAGAAGGGATCAGATGGCTCGAAGTGCAGAGGATGCGGCCGAGACTTCCATCCAGGGAAGCGGTGTGATGGTTCGCCCATTACGTGCTTCATATGCGGGAAAGAGGGCCATAAGGCGTCAGTATGTCCCCAGAAGAAGCCAGACATTGAGGTGAAGCAGCTTCCAGCATCGACGAAGACTCAGGTGAAGAACCGAGTCTATTGTATGACCGAGGCGGAGGCCGAGGTTCAGCCTGACGTCGTATCAGGTAGATTTCTTGTTTCTGGTGTGCTTGCTTTTGTGCTATTTGATTCTGGTGCTACTGTCTCTTTTGTGGCCAGTAGTTTCGCCTCGAGGACTGATCTTCGTGGCAGCCTTCCTGTTAGTTCAGTTATATCTCTCCCTTCCGGAGAGGAGTTTACTTGTCAGCACGAGTTCCGAGGAGTGCCTATTGTGATAGCTGGTGAGCAAGTGACGGCTGATCTGAAGGAGTTCCCGCTGATGGAGTTCGACGTGATACTTGGTATGGACTGGCTATCGAGGTATCGAGCGATCATTCGTTGCCGAGATCAGTCAGTGACATTCCGAGGAATTCAGGGCAACAGAGTTACCTACTCCGGATTCATTCTCAAGAAAGGAGTGAAGGTCATCTCAGCCTTGAAGATGAGGAAGCATCGCCAGAAGGGCGATATGGTGTACCTATGTCAGTTAAGGGACTTGACCGAGGAGCATTTGTTGGACGATATACCTGTAGCGAGGGATTTCAGAGACGTATTTCCTGATGAGCTACCAGGGGTTCCACCTGAGCGCGACGTCGAGTTCCATATCGACTTAGCACCCGGGACGGCGCCGATCTCAAAGGCACCGTACCGGATGGCACCATCAAAGTTGCAAGAGTTAAAAACGCAACTCCAAGACTTGATCGACAAGGGCTTCATTAGGCCAAGCGTTTCTCCGTGGGGAGCACCTGTGCTCTTCGTGAAGAAGAAAGATGGTAGTATGCGTCTGTGCATAGACTATCGAGAGTTGAATCGGGTAACTATCAAGAATAAGTACCCGTTGCCTAGAATAGAGGACATGTTCGATCAGTTACGAGGAACAGGAGTGTTTTCGAAGATTGATCTTCGGTCTGGATATCATCAGATTCCAGTCAAGAAAGAAGACATCCCGAAAACAGCTTTTCGTACCAGATACGGCCACTACGAGTTCGAGGTGATGCCCTTTGGCCTCACTAATGCGCCAGCCGTGTTCATGGACCAGATGAACCGAACGTTTCATCACTTACTCGATAAGTGTGTCGTAGTATTTATAGACGATATCTTAGTGTATTCGAGGGACGAGTCTGAGCATACGGAACATCTCCGGATGGTACTCGAGATATTGCGTAGTCATAGGTGGTTCGTGAAACTCTCCAAGTGTGAGTTCTGGCTTCGCGAAGTAGCATTTCTAGGTCATGTAATTAGTAAGGAGGGCATTAAGGTAGACCCGGCAAAGACTAAGGCCGTAGTTGATTGGAGTAGCCCGAGAAATGTGGCAGAGGTTCGTAGTTTTCTGGGTTTGGCCGGATACTATCGACAATTTGTCCAGGACTTCTCCAAGATTGCTAGGCCGATGTCTAGTCTCCTACAAAAGGAGGTCTGATTCGTTTGGACGGAGGCTTGCGAGCAAGCATTTCAGCAGTTGAAACAGAGATTAGAATCTGCTCCGATTCTTACCCTTCCGAACGATGAGGAAGACTTCGAGGTCTATAATGATGCTTCGAAGAGTGGCCTAGGAGGTGTGCTCATGCAGGGTGGGAAAGTCATCGCTTACGCATCGAGACAACTGAAGGTGCACGAGCGTAACTATCCTACGCATGACTTGGAGTTAGCAGCTGTGGTTTTCGCGCTTAAGATCTAGAGGCACTATCTCTATGGCGGTTCATGTAGAGTATACACGGACCACAAGAGCCTCAAGTACATCTTTACTCGGAAAGACCTCAATATGAGGCAGAGAAGATGGCTTGAGCTTATTAAGGACTACGACCTGACGCTTAACTATTGCGAGGGCAAGGCGAACTTAGTCGCAGATACACTGAGTCGTAAGCATCACTTAAGCTTCTGTAGAAGCCGTAGTTCCGCCAGACCTTGTCTGACCTCTATGAGTGCTGAGCTTGATTTGATTCAGGAAATGCACGAGGGTCAGCAGAACGACCCACAGTTAGCTAGGATTCGAGAGGCCTTACAGCAAGGCAAGGCTGTAGGTTTCGAGTTCTATCCCGATGGTAGTCTGCGATTTAGAGGGAGGTGGTGTGTACCGGACGGTTTTGAACTTAGGAACAGAATCATGTCTGAGGCGCATAACTCGCCCTACTCTGTTCATCCCGGTGGTAACAAGTTATACCAGGATCTTAAGGGCCAGTTCTGGTGGCCTAAGATGAAGAGGGATGTAGCAGAATTTGTAGCTCGGTGTTTGATCTGTCAGAAGGTCAAAATTGAGCATCAGAGACCAGGAGGTCTGTTGCAGCCACTACCATATTCCGACCTGGAAATTCGAGTCGGTATCTATGGACTTCGTAGTGAGCTTACCCACTTGCAATGGCTTGAATGCTATTTGGGTCATAGTGGATAGGTTAACTAAGGTCGCTAGATTCATTCCGATGAAGATGACCTGGTCTATGGAGCGTCTAGCTGAGGCGTATACCCAGGACATTATCCGACTTCACGGAGTTCCGAGGGAGATTGTTTCTGATCGTGATCCGAGGTTTCTATCTCGTTTCTGGAAATCGGTTCAGGAAGCCTTTGGGACGAAGCTGAAGTTGAGCACCGCTTTCCATGCGGCGACTGATGGTCAGACTGAGAGGACCATCCAGACTTTGGAGGATATGCTACGTGCATGTACTCTGGAGTACCACCAGTCGTGGGTACGTATGCTCTGTTTGATAGAGTTCTCCTATAACAACAGCTATCATTCCAGCATCGAGATGGCTCCGTACGAGGCCTTGTACGGCAGGAAGTGTCGGAGTCCGATATGTTGGAATGATATCAGCGATTCCATGGCTATAGGACCCGAGATGGTACGCGATACTATCGAGAAAGTCCGAGTCATCCGGTCTAAGATGCAGGCCGCTCAGAGTCGTCAGAAATCCTACGCCGATAATCGACGTAGACCGCTGGCCTTCGAGGTAGGTAACAAAGTCTTGCTTAAGGTTTCACCATTCAAAGGTGTGGCACGCTTCGGTCAGAAGGGGAAACTCCGACCGAAATATGTGGGACCTTACGAGATACTAGAACGAATTGGGGAGGTGGCTTATCGATTGGCATTACCACCTAGTTTGGCTAATGTACATGACGTATTCCATGTTTCCCAGCTAAGGAAATATGTACATGATCCTACCCACATGATCACAGTGGACTCGGCCATGATTGAGCCGAATCTGACCTACGAGGAGAGACCCGTCCAGATCTTGGATCGGGAAGTGAGGACCCTTCGGCGTAAGTAGGTCCAGCTCGTCAAGGTGTTGTGGAGAAATCAACACCATGAGGAGGCGACTTGGGAGACGGAAGCGTCCATGAGGCAGAAGTACCCGGAGCTGTTTGCAGGGGAGCGATCTCCTGCACCTTGAAATTTCGGGACGAAATTTCTTTAAGGAGGGGAGGTTGTAATGAGCCTGATTTTATTGGTATTTTTGCCGATAATTTATGAGTATTTATGTGTTATTTATGTATAGTTCAAATTTATTTTTGAACTATTTATTTTATTTTATGTGAATAATTTTGATTTAATTCAAACTTATTTTATTTGGAGTTATTATTATTTATTTTAATTATTATTTAATTAATTAGAATTTTATTATTTAATTTTCTAATTAATTATTTTAATATTTTGGGCTAAATCGATTTAAGCATGATTTATCATGTAATTGTTGTAAATTAGCCCAATTGTTTACGAAAGCCCAATTTGGCCCATTTTACCCCCCTTTGGCCAGTTTTCCCTTATGCATGGCAAGGATTTGCCACTTGCCTTGTGTTCACACCTTAACTAACCTCTATATATAGGAGGGTTAGTAAAGCTTATAACTCATTTTTTGCTATTTGCCATCTTATAAGCTTGCCATCAAAAAAATTCAATCAACAATATTCTCTCCATTTGCATTGTCATTTTACACGCCATTTTTGGCTATAATCACCATCAAATTGTTCATCAATCTTTCTAATCCCAAACTTAAAGATTAAACTTCTATTGATCTTTAAGTACTAAACACAATCTAAAAACCCAATTATTTCATCCAAGATCACTAGTGCGGGTTGGTTTTGGGTGCGTGTTCGTGTGGGTCAAGTGGTTGTCCGTGTTCGTGTTCGAGTGAGGGCCGTGTGTGCGTGGCAGTGCAGCCGTGCAGAAACCGTGACCGGGTTGCAGCCGTGCAGCAGCCGTGCGGTGGTGGTCGTGCAGTAGTTAGGGTCGTGTACAAGCAGGTCGTGTGACAGCCGTGCGTGTGGTTCGTGTGGCTCGATTTGCCGGGCAGCTTCTTGTGTTGAATTGGTGTGTTAATCTTAAAAAAGGTAACATACTTTCTCAACTTGATTGGCATACTATGTTTCATAGTATAGATTAAATACCTTTTTGGGTTTATTTGTGAAGTTTGATCATGATTTTCTTGTGTGAATATAATCTGATTTTTAAATGATTTTATGATGGTTTTAAGGTTTTGAAATGATGATTTCATGATTTAAAATTTTTGATTAAGTTTTATAATAATTATGTTCAAGTTTTGCAGAATTTTGATATTTGAA
Source organism: Salicornia ramosissima (assembly GCA_951394345.1). Classification (NCBI taxonomy): domain Eukaryota; kingdom Viridiplantae; phylum Streptophyta; class Magnoliopsida; order Caryophyllales; family Amaranthaceae; genus Salicornia; species Salicornia ramosissima. Next base: position 40,522,930 of record OX596236.1, read on the forward strand.
AGTTGATGAAATTCATGTTTAAAGTTGATTAAATGGTGCGTGTAATTTGGTGATGTTTGATGATTTGGATGAGTTCTTGATTCTTGAATGAGTTCTTGGTTGAAGTTCTTGAATCTTGATTGAGTTCTTGATTGAAGATCTTGAATCTTGGATGAGTTCTTGATGGTTTCTTTAAAGTCTTGATTGATTCTTTAAAGGTTCTTTATGGGTTGTTTTGGGTCTTGAAGTTTAAAGAAAGTGAGTCTTTAAGTTAAGTAAGTAAGTCTTGATTTAAAGAAGGTTAAAGAAAAGTTCAAGATTGATATGATTGGTTGGTTTGCATGTTATTTCTTAAGTTAAGGCGTAAGATGCAACTTAAGAACTAACTAAGAATGTAAACTTCAGATTAATGATTAAAGACTTAGCTTGATTTTGTTGCTAGACGCCCTAAACTTAGAGTAAGATTCTTTGTTTGTGGGTTAAGACGTTGCCCCTATCCTAACCGCGGTATTGGGATAGTGATTACCACTATGTTGTCTACGGATATGGATTTCCAGTAAGATTGGTTTCATGGGGTTGGGAGTAAGATTCTCAATCCTGGCATAGTTGGAAAGTTCGTTCGCGTAAGATGCGTTCGTACGTGCGTAGTCCGGTTTAGTATACAAATGATTGCGCCCGAGTTAATTGATTAAGTTAGTGGAGTCAAGTATGATTATTTGTGTGATTCGCATGATTCATGGTTGTTCTTGTTTGGTTTATGCTATGATTATGTGTATCCCTGTTAAGGTGGGACTGTTATGTTACTCGCCACTGACTGTGGAATGTTGTTATCTTTTTCAGGTAATTCTGATGATGAGGTTCTTGCTTAGTTTTGGGTTGGGAGAGCGCCGATGTTGTTCTATGATTCTTGTATTATTGTATGGACTTTATTTAGTTTTGGATTATGTATCCAGTATTAGTGTATGTTCTATACTTTAGTATGATTTTGGAGTTGCATTTATTAGTGGTAGCAAGTGGACATTTGGTATAGATTGTGTACAAACTTGTGGATATTTGTACTTTTGGAGTAGTTATATAATCTTTTGAAGTTTTGTTTTTAATTTTTAGTATTTTAGTTTGTTAGTTCTGACTATTCGACTCGTCGGTTTCTTCCGCGCCGGTTTAAGCGAGTCGGGTCGTCACATGTTACGACATGCATTTGACTATGACCTACTGATTATGACCAGCATACCGATTACGACCCACAAAAATCCGCTTTTTTACTGAACGAATGTGACTATTTTCCGACAGCAAATGGACCGATAAGTACAAGATCGAAACCGACCGACACCCGCCAATAAAAATACCGAATTGGATTAGATACCGATTGTTACGGACCGATACCTAATGGCTCATATGTCGTATTTTTACTAACCACTAGCTTTCGAGACTCTCTGCGTCTGCTTCCGAGATTGGAATGAACTCGCTTTTTTTCTTAAATCATTTCCACCCTCCTTTATCATTCGACTGGCTAGAGGCTTTTGACCAAATCCATTTTTTTACCGATCTGTTACTGACCGTTTCACAATGGCTAATGGTATTAGCACTCCACTTTTACTTTTTTCTTTGACACTCTACTAAGAGAGAGCACATTTAGGAAAAAAGTAGACTACAAAGGAAAAAGTTGATTGCCAATATATATGTTCTCTTTCAAACTACTACTGAAAATGGAAATTTTTTTGTACTGTCACCTAATTTACATCCCTAGCGCCCCTAATAACACTAATCATGACTTAATAATAAGGTAATGATATATACAGCCCTTAGGCGTATATAAGCATTTATTACTTACCTAATTTAGTATAAATTTAGGTATTTATTGTGAAAACATGATTTGATCGAGACAATTAATGCCTAATGATGACAATATTTTTTTGTGCACTCACCCGGTTCACCTTTTTGGGTTAATGTGGATTCAGATTGTGTCACGGGGTTAAGGTTTTAAACTCCTTCCAACATACTTGCGGGGAATCAAACCGGTAATCTTCCAACCAAATCTAGCTTTTGGCACAACTAGACTAAGACAACTTTGGAAATGACGACAATAATGAGGTTCTAACAAAGGCTTTTGACTAGATTTATTGGAAACACTTATCAAGTTAGTAAAAAATAATTGCGGTCCCCACAAACTCCACCTATTAGGCTCCTTATTCCCCCTGTTTTAAGAAACCACAAACTGGTAAATTAATTACCTCAAAATTCAACTCAATCATAATTGAATTGATTCCTAGAACCATGAAGTTTGGTGCAACACAAATAACAGTATTAATTATACTATTAACATTAGCATTGGATGGCACTCTTATGATTGAAGCTGTTACTGGAAGCCAAGATTTGCCACCAACTCCTTCACCATCATATTCATCATTATCTAAGATTGGTGAACTTAAAGCTAAACTTGTGTCACTTGCATATTACAGAAGAAGAAGATGGGGTCGCCGCAGATCACCATGGATACCACCAGCGCCTGTTCGCAACCCCGTTTATCATTACAAAATGCCGCCTCGTCCACCACCTCCGCCTCGCTGCTCCGGCTTGCCTCGTAAGGCACTACCACCACCGCCGCCTTATTATTGATCTACTCAACTACTTAATATTGTATTTTTTCATTTGCTTTATTTGGTTTGTGTTTTTCTATCCTAATAAATAAACTTCCTTCCTGGCTTTCTTATTTTGAGCAAATAAATATATTTTCTTTACGTCTTTTTGGTTTGATTTTCAATATATGTTGTTCATTACGTTTACATTTATCCTTGTATATATGTGATTTATGGTGCGTTTTTTAACTAATGAAATTAAATCTAGTTTTATAAGTACTCATCTGACCTAATGAAATCTAATTGACTCTAACACTACAAGAAAATTGATTTTTGGCATCGAAAGAATTCGTTGCAAAAAATAACTTTAGCAACAACTTCTAATTTTTGGCAACAATTTAGCTTTGTTATGGGAGATCCCGTTGCTAAAGGTATTTGCAACGAAAATCGCTTGTTTTCAAAAATGCGTTAATTGCAACAAAACGTTTGTTGCGAAAAATAACTTGTTGCAATAACTCAGTCTTGCCTCTGTACCTGAAGCTTATATTTTGCAACAAAATTTGTTAAGTTATTATGTATGGTTTTGATGATTGCAAACAAATGATAGATGATAATCAAAGAAGAATCAAAGAGTAGATTCGGAGTAGAAGCAAACCAAGAAGACATTTGATAGTCGAAACAAAAATTTATTGAGGATAGAAACATAAGAGTTTATTTCCTTTTCTTGAAGTCATCAAATTAAAACAGGCAAAGGAAAACCACAAAAAGGAGTAAGGAATATGAGTATTATTAGGTATGGTAAACACAGATAAAATTAATATTTGTTTAAATGGAGTTGATGAAAAAATATATTTCATCTTGGAAATATTTATGGAAATCAGGTCAAAAGATAATTTTTATTTGATAAAATAATAAAGACTTTCTTTCTTCAACCGCTAAAAGGGAACTAGTACTCTCCGGGCTACCACCTACTTTGGACCTTCGACCAGGCATTCTGCCCTTGTTCAATCGTATGTAGGAATTGAATTTAGTTGTTTTTCAATATTTTTTTACTTATGGAGTTGAAAGCTTTTTTATTTCATAAAATTAATATCTTTTTACTAAGTTAAGATGAAAAGATTTTATCTTTAAAATTACTTGTGGAGAAATGGTTGAAAGAGTATTCAAACTAATCAAGGTATTAGAAAAATATTTTCATCAATTTAATTGTTTAATTTAGTGAATATTAAAAATATAATGTATGTATAACATTGTATGGTTCTTTGTAGTTCCAAATTAAGCTTCACATTGTTAAATGGTCCAATGTATCTAATTAAGGAAAAAACTTGGTTAATCCACCAGGTAGACTACCCAGTGTTAACTGAGAGTACTAAGTAGTGATAGTGGAACCCCACCCAACTTAATAATCAATATTTTAATGTTGTATTAATAGTGGGTTGAGTGTCACATTATATTTGATCATGTTTTAATTTTAACATGGAAATAAAAACGTCAATTGTCCCTTAAGTAGTAGGAGTAAAGTTAGTCTTTTTATTTCAAAGAAAAACCTGATTAAGGGCTCGTTTACATTAGCTGAATAGAGATGAACTGAACTGAACTGAATAGAAGTGTATTAATTGAACTGAACTTAACTGAATATAATCTGAAGTAAACAAGCCCTAAGAATTGGTATTTTTTGGGTCAAGTCCTATATTTAAGGGTTAACTTTACAAGTCACTTAAAATCTTAGATGTTGAGATTTATATAAGTATCATGTGAATGTTTATGGACGTTAATAATACTAGACGCAGTAGTATATTATGAGTTTATGTTCATTGTTTTATAGTATATTTTAATGATTTTAAGTTATTGAAATGATGAGAAATTAAAGAATAAAACTGAAGGTTTTTTGCGACTCCTTCAAATTCTACTTGACTCGCGTAAATAGAATAGGCCTGCATGAACCAAAACGAGGCAAAAGCAAAGTTGCAAACCGCGACTACGCCTCGCGACCCGCGATGAAGCTTGCAACCCACGACTTTGTTGTGGTTTTGTTTCTCTTCGTGTGGTTTGTTTTCTTTGCCTCGTACCTTTTCCTAGTAACTGCACCAAATATTTAAATGCTATAAATATTGTAAATTCTGACTTAAATGAAAAAAATGCCTTGATTCCATCTTTTGATCCTCGTACAAAAAAATTATAGAACATGCATTCTTACTAAGATTACTAGAAAATCATTAGTCAGTAGAGAGGAATACAAACTTGTTATATTTGGTGCATAGTGCCCTATGTGATTTTCATAGTACTCCATCTTTAGGCAAAAAAAGCGGTACATGGTGACATTTATTGATGATTATTCAAGATTTTGTTATGTTAATTTATTGTTTTCTAAAGATGAGGCAATAGACAAATTTAGAGAATTTAATGAAGAAGTTGAGTTGCAATTAAACGATAAAGTTTAAAATATAAGGACCAATAAAGGAGGTGAATAATATAGTCCTGATTATTTCTGCTCAACAGGAATTATACATGAGACTACGGCTGCTTATACACCACAACAAAATGGTGTAGTCGAAAGAAAGAATAGGACTCTTCAAGAAATGGTTAACTACATGCTTTCCTATTCAGGTTTGAGTGATGGATTTGGGGAGAAGCAGTTTTAACGGCTTGTTATATTCTTAATCGCGGTCCCATGAAAGCGAATGAGGTTACCCCATATGAGCTTTGGTACAAAAGGAAACCAAACTTGGGATATCTCAAAGTTTGGGGTTGTAGGGCAATAGTTAAAGTGTCAGAAACCAAACTCAAAAAGTTGGGTGAAAGAGGAGTTGAGTGCAATTTTATAGGACTTGTGATTCATAGCAAATCCTACTATAGGTTCTATGTAATAGAAAAAAAATGCCTATTGGTCGGTGCACACCAACATCGAGTCAAGAGATGAAATCTTTGATGAAACTAGATTTTCATCATTACCAAGATCCAAGGACTTGAATCCTATTACCAATACTCAAGAGCTTGATCAAACTTTTTTTGAACAAATGGATGATGAGAAAGCAATTGATGAACCATCAATATCTACTCAACCAAGAAGAAGTAAACGGGCAAGGAAAGAGAAATCTTTGGGGTCCGACTTTCATGTGTACTTGATTGAAGGATTAAGAGAGTCTGTTGTGACTAAGTTTCCATATTTGCTTCATGTGGAGAATGATCCCTCAACCTATGATGAGGCTATGAGGTCTCATTGCATGATGCTGTCTTTTGGAAGGAAGCGGTTAATGATGAAATGGATTCTATTATGGGGAATAATAGATGGGTCTTAGCCGACTTACCCTTAAGTATAAGCCAATTGGGTGCAAATGGATCTTCACAAGAAGATTGAAGTTTGGTGGAGCTGTTGATAAGTTCAAGGCCCGTCTTGTGTCACAAGGATTCATTCAAAAACCGGGTGTTGTTTATTTTGATATATATCACTACTACAAAAAGGGATAAGAAACCTAATAAATTAGACCAAATAAATCGCACATTAGGCGATTTCTATCTCAATGGTCGATTAGGCTAAAAGAGCAGCCGTAGAAATAGGTTTTTTAACTTTGCATTAGAAACCTTTATTTTTAAACAAATGGTTTCTTTAGTACCTTTAATTTATTAAACAACAAATGTTATAGTAAAAAACCACTTTTGGGGGAAATTAGATTTTTTATGCATAACAAAAAGACCACTTATTTTAAGGAAGAGTTTCTTATAAATAACAAAGAAATCACCTTTTCAAAAAAATAAAAGTGTCTTAGAAATAACAAAGAAACCTCTTTTTCAAAAAAAAGGTTTTCTTAAAAATTAAATAACAAAAAAAATTATTTAAAAAAAAAAATAGGTTTCTTGTAAAAAAAAGAAACCACTTTTTTTAAATAAAATATTTATTTAAATAACAAAGAAACTGTTATGTAATATATATTAGTGAATGACCATTATACCCCTGGTTATACTCTAGGAACATTATGGGTTTAGGGTTTGTTGTACATACTGTTGACAACCTGTATATATACCCCTTTTAAGGAATGAAATGAGATACAATTCCCCATTTTCACAACACGTTATCAGCACCACTTGCTCTAGGATTTTAGGTTCCAAAAAGAAAAGAAAAAAGTGAGATAACCGTCACTTTTTTCACAACTTGCACATTTTTACTGAGATTCATTCATATACCACTCATCATCATTTTACCCCATTTTCATTCTCACCACTTTTCATCTCTTTCAATCTCCACTCTCACCATTTTCTTTCTTTCACTCCATCTTGTTTAGAGATATTCATCTCTTTATCTCTCTAACATCTTTGTAAAGTCTGCTTCATTTCTATTTATTTTAATTTTTGGGTGTTTGGGGTATTTTTCCTCCATTAAAGCAGAGCTTTGAACGCCCAACTTTAGTATAACATCGTTTGTCACGTTGTCGGAAGCCCCGTGCGCCCCCGCCCCCGCCGTACCGAACTCTAAACCGCAGGTCTGTAAGTTTTCTCCCAATTTTTATTCATTTCTTATTTATTTTAATTTTTGGGTCGAATTTCGTTCGATTTTTGTTCCAATTTTTATTCCAATTTCTAGTCTAGTTGTTATTCAACCTTTTATGCGATTTTTTTGTTTGTGTTTCATTCAGATCTGATTTTATTTTTTTTTCACTCGCATTTTCACATGAATTTTTGTTTGATTTACACTCAAATTTGGCTTGATTTTTGTTCGAATTTCGGTTTGAATTTTTTTTCATTTCTGGTTTGATTTTCGACTTTTGGTTTGATTTTTTTATTCAAAATTCGGTTCATTTTTTTTTGGTCTAATTTTATACGAATTTCTACTCAATTGTGGTCTATTTTGGATCTATTTTTTTAGCTTCCATTTTTCGTTGATCTTTCTTACTTGAATTTTCGGTTCCAGTTTAGGATGAATTTTGCTCAAATTTTGTTCAATTCTATTTTTGTCCCATTTTTATTCCAATTTCATTTGGGCATTTTCGTTTGATTTAGGTTAATTTCATATTTTGCCCCTGTTTTGTTCGATTTTTACATGAAATTTTCAATGATTTTCCTTTAAAGTAGAATTTATCCAATATTTTAAGTTGAAAAAATGGGTTAAGTTTGGTTGTGAATGAAGCAGAGGAACAGTCCTGTTTTCTTTAAAAACTTCCTCAATGTGGAATAATTAAGTTATAATCGACATAGTTATTTTTTTTCTTTAAAGTATATTGTTTAGACTTGCTAGTTCATTCGTAGAATTGAATTAGAAATTGATTACTTGAAGAGTTATAAGCATGTTTGCATAATGTTATTTTGACTATCTATAATTCATAGACAAACTCATCAGAATTGCAAACATGAGTGTATGTTATCTTTCTAAGCAACTATAATATTTATGAGTTTAAGATATTGAACCTGACATTGTAAGCTTCTTAATTGATAAATATATTTAATTTATTATACCCATAGTTAAAAGATATTCTAATTTAATATGGATGCAATATGAACTTTACTTGATACACGACTGTACAAAAAGAATTTATGATTTACAAGGTGTAACATATTTAATGGTTGTTGGATTTTTTTTCTTTTATACCCCCATATGTAAGGATTAGGGGGAGATATTATTTATTCATTTATTCATTTATTTCTTGAAATCTTTGCAAATAAATATAAGATACATTAATGGTCAATTTGGTATATACACATTAGCTTAAATATTAATGATTCGTTTAATATAGGTGACCACACAATGATATGTAAAATGATACCATCATGCATGAAGGTGGATATGAATAAATATAATTGGTTATATACTAATTGTAAACGCTCCAATTTATATTAATGGTATAGAATGAAAATATCAAGTTCATAATGAATTTATAGCAGACTTGAAATGTGGTAAACCAATTAAAAATAATAATAATAAAATAAATAAATAAATAAATCAAGAAAGTGATACCATTTGATGGTATCCTGAAGATATTTTATCTAGTAAAATTAAATATGTACTTTGATCATATGAAAGAATTCAAGAAAAAACTATAATACATCCAACAAGATTAGAGTGTATTAATATCATAATTAATGCTCTAGCTAAGTAGGAATTATCATTGGATTAAACATTAGTAAATTAGTAAATTGTCTTGCCAATTGTAGAAAGAAAATCACATGTTAGTGTTCGATCTTATATCACATCATATTCATGGCCATGCATATATACACCTAATAAAGTGATCACTAGTAGAATTGAAAAACTGACCATGTATAATTTAAATTTTAAATATGTGATTGGACGTGATAATAATATTAGGCCATCCGGGTTTAATGATTACCCGTTGTAGAAACCCGAAGTTTCATTTAATGTGTTGACGCTCTCTCATGTTAGATATATGAAGTGAACGGAATGGCAAGACATAACATTGAGATTGAGCCATATTTGAATTATGATTTTAATAGTTTGTTTTGAGAAATTTCAAGAGATTATAAAATAGTTTCTAACAACTTTGTATGGGCATATGTAATAGGTGGCTAGAAGCCCACCATGATAACTTATAAGTTGTTCAGTATGGGGTGACTAGAAGCTCACCATATTAGGTGACTAGTAGCTCACCAAAGCTACTTGTATGTAGAAATTTTTGTGTAACTAGTATCTCATTATTAAAATCTTTGTTGATCCAGAAGATCATTATCTAGTGGAATTACATACAAGTTACTTATATTTATACAAGAATCTCTTGATTATTGGGGCTATTATCCGTCAACACAAAAGATAAAGAAAATAAGAGAGACAACTGCACAATATATTCCTCCCCATTGGTATTATCTTTAGAAGAGAATGAATTATGAAAGAGTTCATAATAAATAGTGAATAAAACTGTTTTTCTTTTAAGTTATTCTCTAGGAGAGATAAATAAGATTTAATATAATTCTTCTAAGAGATGAAATATGTTGAATATATTTTGCCTATGAGATGAGGCATTTTGTACATGAAATAGTATGCTAAGTTGGTATAGAATTCGACGCTCCTATAAACGAGACATTTTACCAACTTAGGGGGAGAATTAGCATATATAAGTTGGCAAAATAAAATCCAAAAAATATTTGACGATCCCTTTAATGATATTTTGAAAAGTTATGTGCCAACTTTTGTCTATATATTTTGTGGGATAAATCTTGCCAATTATACTTAAATCACTACACCAGAAGTGTAGATTATATGATCGGTTCTAAAATAAAGGGCAAGATGGTGCAGTTGACACTTTTAATAGTGCTTTATTATATTAATATCATAGTGTAAATACCTTAAAAGTGGTATAAATATCTGAATTATTATAATCGATGGCCTATGATGTAAGCATAGTTATGATGGTACCAAATGAGAAATTTATTCAGATATCATTGTAAAATAGCATGCAAATCAAAATTATATTTTGAGGAATTATATGGATGATACCGGTATATGATGGAACCGATAAATAATATGCATATGCAAGAGTGGACATATGAACAAGGGATCAGAAATATATGTCCATTTTAATGTCGACGTGAAACTAAGATATTGATCAATATTTTGTCATGGACGAGCAATCCAAAGAAATATTAGCGATGATCAATAGTTTATCATGGACCAGAAGTTCACTGAAATATAAAACGTGTTGATCTAAAGTTTGTCATGGACCAGCAGTCCAATTAGAAACATGGATTCCTAAAATCCACACTGTATAGTGTTTAATATTTTTGAGTCTTAATTTTATGTGCATGTTTGGGTCATAGGTTAATTCATAGGTTAAATGCATTTCTCATTATATGTATAAGATGTAGTTTGAGTCATAGGTAGATGCATTATTGTACTCATTAGTTATTATAGTTATTTGGTTCTGTATCTTATCATTAATTTTCCATCTCATATTACGTGCATTATTTATACTTAACAATTGTGGTGTTTTTAAATGTTTGTCCAAAATATAGTGAGAAGAAATTTATGAGTTTGCATGAGATATTTATACTCCAATGGGATTATAGCTCTCATGAGACTATATATATGTATATATAACATTGATTTAATAGCATGCTGTGAATCATGCAAGAAGAGTTCTTGAAAAACGTATACACAATATATTTTAATATTTGATTCTACAAGTTATATACTTGTAGTTTAGCAATGTTAGTTAATATTACTATTGAACTCCTAAATAGTCTATGCGACTTAATTTTGACATCTCAACCTGAAGCTTGAGCATGTGATAGATAACCGATTTTATACACATTGGAGAATTCTCGCATATATGAAATTTCTAAAGAATAGAAATAACAATCTCTCAGTGAGAATAGTTGTTATGGTCTAGAAGAACCATAAGAAATGAATTATTAGAAAATTCTATGTTAATATATAAAGTGTTGCCATAACATTGTGATTAGAGGATGTATGATCAATCATTGATCATGAATTTTTTTTTACTTTGACATTCAAAACAAGGCATCAGTTCAATAATTAAGGCAACTTGATAATAGATTCATGCAGTGTCTTCATAAGTGTTGATAATTGAAGATGTCTCACTATGTCCAAGAGAAGATTTGAAGATTCAAGACCAGTCTAAGAAGATTTTTCACCGAAGAATGTTATTATGCAACACATGTGAAGTTACCCAGCGACATTGGATTTATTACATTTGAGGATCTCAAGTTATGTATTCATCAGGGGGAGAAAATACGCGTTGCACTCTTTTTCCCTTAACCAAGGTTTTATCCCGAATTGGGTTTTCCTGGTAAGGTTTTTAATGAGGCAGCATTTCATCAAAGCGTATTACGATAGTGTTGTACTCTTTTTCCTTCACTGGGTTTTATCCCACAGGGCTTTTTTTCAGTAAAGGTTTTAACGAGGCACACTATTCGACTACATTCAAGAAATTTATTCAACAATTCGACTACGTCGTTTCAAGGATCTTGATAGATTACATTATTAGGGGAGTTAATGAGCATTGTAAATGGATGTTATGAAATATTGTATTTTAAATTGTTGTTTTTGTATAATGGACATCCAAGGGGGAGTGTTATGTAATATATATTAGTGGATGACCATTATACCCCTGGTTATACTCTAGGAACATTATGGGTTTAGGGTTTGTTGTACATACTGTTGACAACCTGTATATATACCCCTTTTACGGAATGAAATGAGATACAATTCCCCATTTTCACAACAGAAACCACTTTTTCAAAAAAACAACAGGTTTCTTCTAAATAACAAATTAAAGAAACCACTTTTTTTTTAAAAAAAAGGTTTCTTATAAATAACAAAGAAATATGGTTTCTTTCATTTGTTACTTTCAATTAGTGAAAAAATCAAAGAGATTATTTTTTTATAATAAGTTTCTTAAGACAACATAAGTAACCTATTATAGATGAGTTAAGGTAACAAATGGGGATTAAATTTTATGATTTTTTTACCTTTTGGAGACTCAATGTTTTTTCACTCTTTAGGGACTGAGATTAACTATCAAGCCATTTAATCCATCAGAATTGTGACTTAAGGCACATGAGCATTAATAGATGAATTTACTATACGTTTAGGACCATGTCCATGAATGTGATTCTTAAAATACATGCTTATTTACATTTAAGTAAATTTTAGTGTATTTAACCATGTATGAGGAAATTTGGACATTTATTTGCATAATTGTACTATATGATATGTCATATATATATGGATATTTTTGTAATTTTTTTATTTATACAACATAATCATTTTCTTAATTATTTGTTTTCATGGATTATATTGGAAGATCCACAACCTACAATTATGAGGAAATCAACGAGGTTCAAGAGCAATTAATGAGACGATTTCTGTAGAAGTAATTTTTGTAGTGAGTTAACGTAATTGTTCATGTTGATTTTGGATGATATTGACAATGTAATGTAACAATATAATGTATATATATTTTTGAAAAGTAATTATTGATGACTAGGCCATTTGTTGTTATGATTTTTGACTCAAGATGCTTAGAAAGGCACCCGGTGTCAAATTGTATTTTAAAGAAAATGTTTATGAGAATGCAAGCGATAGAAACGATGATCAATTGACATTTTATTTGTAATTTACACACACATATATATATATATATGCACACATTGATCTATTTAATTATATTGCTTAATATACATTTTATATACATGTATAAGCATATGTGTGTACATACATATATATAAGTACAAGCAAAGAAAAAAAGGACTTTTGGGCGCAGCCAAAAGTTTTTTTTGTTGTTGGTAGGTAACCACTTATGTATGGTTGTCATAATTAGACTTTTGGTTGCGATTCTAGGTGGAACCGCAATAATAAGTTACTTATGGTTGCGGGTGGATTTGCAACCATAAGTTTAACACCTATGGCTGCTATGACATTGGCTTCGAGGATGAACCGCATCCATATAGGCCATAAAAATCTCGTAGCCATAGGTATTTTTTCTACTAGTGATAAATAGCTAGACGAATTCATAAATTTTATGATATTTGTATTCCTTGCATTATTCCTCTCGTTTTCTTTTTCTTTTCTCCACATCAATTGAATTTTATAATTCTATTTGCTTTTCATCTATTTTTCAAATTGACATGAAGGTGCAAAACATCACTTCTTTTTATAAAATATTCACAAATAATACACCCATGTACCATAGAACTAAAACTTCCCAAATCTACTAGTTCATTGCAACCATCTCCGTACCTATCATTCTATCAAAAATAAAGCTCCCTCAAGTCAAAATGAGACTACTAGAAAATGTTAGGCTAATCAAAGAATTGAAAGTTAAGGCTACACAATAAAATAGAATCAATGGATAGTAATGTAAGCTAAGGGGCCAAAGCCAACAACTATCCCAAGTATCTACGAAACCTAAAACTATTAAAGAAAAATACACTAAAGAAATGAAAATCTAATCTATGAAAGCATTACATTTTCTATCACATGTAAAAAATCGATCCCATTTTTTGATACAAACCATGCAACGTTTCTAAGAAAACAATAAAATTTATCTTAAAAAAGTATAAAACTTTTTCCCCCAAGTCAAACTCAACAGTATCCTAATGCTTAATGAATGCAAGTGTGAATGATGGTTCCCACTATCGCTAGTCTATGATGATCCCGCATGACCCCAACCTAACCATGCTCACAATTAACTCAAAATAGGGTAGGTAAGCAGTCTCCATCCTCTCCGCACTACTACAAAAAATGCTAGAGAGACATATATAGTAAAATAAATTTTATTTAGTTAATTTTATTTTGATCTATTTTGATATGTATTTGGTTGTTACTGATTTCTATTATACATGTCGTATGACTTTCAATTAATGAATTTAGCCTTCCTTTTTGTTAAAAAAAAAGTAGTCAAGTACCAACATATGCCGCCACCTCTGGAGCATACAAGTGATATACAACTATACAAGAGCTGTCAATTTTTGGATCCATTTGTAAATAGTGGGTTTTGAGTTTATTAAGATATTATTAACCTATTTAAACTTGTATTGTCAAACTCGTTAAAATCAATCAAATGTTGATCTGAGCTAGTTCAACCTGGCAGGTTAACTACTCCGTTCTTTTTATTATTATTATTTTTAAGTGGATATATTTCTATAATAGTTCTTATTATTAAGTTATTAATTTAACCATTACTTTTTATATTTCTTTACATTGAATTTATTTAATTATTTGTCTTATTATAATTAATTAAAATCACTCCTTTTTAACTTAATTTTAATATAAGACACGCAAAGTTGACATACGTATTATTTTTCAATGGTCTACCCTTGTGCACTCATTCATGCGTCAAACATGACTATTGAGTATCAAATATCAAACCATAATCGGTATATATAAATTATCCCTTACCTCATACAACAAGGACATCCAATTAAATATGGGTGTCAATAAAATTTCATTTGTGCTTCCGATTGTACTGTTGAATGTGTTCTTTTATTCTCAAATAAACTGGGCTAATACTACTGTTGTTGCGGCCACCCGTGAGACTCATTTACCTAGAGTAGTGGGTGTTTCAATGATGAGAAGACCAAGCTTTAAGCCACCACCGTCGCCTATGCGGAATATTCCGAGTCGCTACTATACACTGCCTCCTACGCCACCACCACCACCGGGGCCAATAGCACATTCAGGGCCGGCGGCTTCAAAGTGAATATGAGTGCGTTTTCGTATTCATATATTATTGAAGTTTATCTAATGAATAAAGTTTTTTTTAAAAAAAAAAAGAAAAATTGACATTCATCAAGGGCATCACGTTATAAATCTGAACAGGCCCTCCAAAATCCTAGCCCCGGCCAGAGCACCTCATCATTACACTCCACCTAGTTATTATTAGAGGACTTCAAATATATTCTTTCATTTTTATGGCCTGTTAGGTAGATGTTATACATTATGTGTTTTTATGTTAAAATAATAATCAAGTTTTTGTAACAATAATGTAAAGTGAAAGTATTGGGTTTGACCGTCTGACCTTGGTCAGACGGCCTCCCAAACATTTGTCCAGTCTCTTCTCCCACTCTCCCCTCTTCTCTGTCGCTGCTGAGCCATGGCTGCCATTATCGCCATCTTCACTATCTTTGATCGTCATTATCAGCATCAACATACATACATCTTCGTTACCATTTTCGACTATCACCATCAATGTGAAATCGTCATTACTATGAAATTTTCACCATTGTCACCATTACAGTGATAAAATAAGCAACCTGAAAACTGCATTTGAAGGGCATGAAATCAGATTCTAGAATTAGCATGGGTCTTCAAATTAGCAAGTTGCAGGACCAGAAACTCCATTGAAGACCCATTGAAAGTAATTAGAAGACTCACTGAACAATCATGACCATCTTCAAATTAAATTAAACGACTTCAAGAAATATGTTGGCCATTTTACCCAGCAGTATGCTATATCGAAAAGAATTGATAACCATATTAGTCCAGGTTACTCATAGTTTTGTCCAAGTTAGTCTAATTGTAGTCCAGGTCCAGATTTTTGAGGTGTTTTTTTTGTCAGGTTAATCCTTGTTTTGTCCAGGTTATCCTTGTTTAGTCTTTTTTATCCAAGTAGTCCTTATGTTGTCCAAGTTAGTCCTTGTGTTGTCCAGGTTACTCCTTGCTTTGTCCAGGTTAATCCTTCATATGTCCAAGTTAGTATTTATTTTGTCCAGATTAGTCTTTATCGGTTCCCAAAACACTTTCCTATATGTTTCCTAACACTTATATGGTATCTAGATTCCATTGTTCCTTTCTCAAATTTGTCTAGGTAAATTTTAGTTTTCTCCATGTATCTTTTAATTTTTATCCAGGTTAGTCATTTTTTCAAATCAATTAAGATTAATTTTCCAGTTACACTTGTGTGACAGTAATATTGTGTCAGACAAGTCTGAGAGAATACCTTCTCTAATGTAAATTGGAATTCCAATGCAAATGTTTCTATAATTGCCTTTTCACTATCAAATATGAATATTTGGTTCAAATGATAATAATCAAAGTTTATCTAAAAATATGTGTGCATATGTGTACCCACACACTAGTGTAGTACTCATCCATCTCAAAATATTTGTTACGTTTGTTTTTTGCACATTTTTCAATGCATTTGTGTAAAACATCTATATCTAGCTTCCACCATACTCTGTTAAAAATTGTAAACATTAATATTTATAAAGCTAAAAATCTAGAAAAATTTAACAAGATCTCATATGGGTATACTTTTTTATGTGTAATAAATATTTTTTATGATTAAAATTTATCTCTAATTGTACCCAAAATGTTAGGTTTGCTTGTGATTATAGCCCATTTGTTGCAAATTGGTACATTAGTATCATGTTGATCTAATATAAACAAAAGTTGGTACCTATAGAATGGAAATTTCAATATTTTGAACTTTTTAAAATAATTTTTATTTTATTTCAGTTTAATTCAATTAATTTTTATTTAAGTTCATTTCAATTTCATTTTTTTTTAATATATGTTTAGTCCTATTCAATCCAGTTGCAATCAGATCATTTTCAAATTGTAGTAACCAATCAGTTAAAGGGTACAACACTTCATTTCAGTACAATTTGATTTTTAATTTTCAATAACTATTTTCCATTTCAGTTCATTTTTTTTGTGTTCAAATATTTGCGTTTCTAGTTACTCTTAATTTTGTACAACTAACTATAGGTATACATTTCTAATATTCAGTTCAATATGTGAAATAGAATATCCAAATTTTTTATTAATCAGAATTTTGGACAGGATATCTGTGATATTCTATCGTTTTTTCCATTTATTTTTCCTAATTGATTTTAGTTTTTTATATCATTAATTTCTTCTTCTTCTTATTATTATTATTATTTGAACAATTATTATTATGTGGTCGCCATCATAGCCTCGTTGATCATTCGCCATCATTGCTTTTTTCCTTGTTGCCGTGACATGCTTGTGTGAGAGAGAGTACAAATGTTGAAATGAAATATTTTTTATAATGGAAGGTTACTTTGGAAATAATATGGGCATTAATATTAAATATTTCCCCGCTCCATATTAATCGCAATGTTTCTCTTTTTACTTTGGCCAATGTATAAAATTTATATTTGTAATATCTTTTCTTATGTTTTACCAAAAAGTATAAAAGTTGGATCGTAATAAAGTACACGTTGAACCGATTCCAAAAAGATCTCACATGACTATATTTGTTTAAATGTATAAAATACGAAAGCAATTAATTCAAATGATTATGATATTGCCCAAATCGCCAACGTTACAACTATATAGGAGCAGAGGAAGTAATTTGTTTGCAAGATTTTTTTAATAGGAAAAGAAAGACCAACTTTTGGAAAATTATATTAGAGAAAATATATATGTGATCAAAAGGATAGTACCAAAAAGTTATTCGATTGCAGTTATGATCTTTATTTGCGAGAAAGTCTGCTACTGAATTAGCTTCCATGTAGGTGTGGCTAATAAGAAAGTTGTCAAATTTATTCAAATCTTTAATAGAGTCTTGAATTAAATTTTGGATTTCCCGAGGGATCTGCCAAGTTCATCTAACTACATTGATTATTGTAAGATTGTCTCCTTCTATATGAATATTTTTAACATTAAGTGCCAGTGAATCTTTAATTCCTTCCTTCATTTTGGTGAATAGGACTGATTTGGAAGAATGGGTTT
Source organism: Salicornia ramosissima (assembly GCA_951394345.1). NCBI lineage: Eukaryota > Viridiplantae > Streptophyta > Magnoliopsida > Caryophyllales > Amaranthaceae > Salicornia > Salicornia ramosissima. Next base: position 40,540,651 of record OX596236.1, read on the forward strand.
ACATTGCTCTAGAATTGAGAATTTCTCCTTTATGATATCTGATTAATTCAGAAACCAATCGCAGTACTATTATTATCATACTTGAAACCATCGAAGTATAGTTTAAAGAAATTAAAGGAGGATGTGGGGTCGTCCATGCCACTTGAGAAGGGGCCTTAAAATTATTAATGGTCTTATGATAAGTAGGGGAATTCGTCATTGATAAGTTTGTGCAGTTATTAATATAAGATAAGACTTGCTTTAAAATTTGGACTAAAGGGCTGCTTTCGTCATGAAAAACTAATGAATTACGAGAAAACAAATAAACCACCAGGTGATGGCAAACTTTGAGAAAGAATTAGGCCCAATTAGTTGTTTAATGTTGCAAAGATTGTGGATTAAAGGCAAACTTGAGTCAAAATGAAGTGACACATAATTGTGATTATTGAGGGAACGTAGGAGGTCTTTCGTAAAAGGACGACAATGGAAGAAGAGGTGAGAAGATGATTCACTATGATGATTACAAAATTAGCAATAATATTGTTGAACAACCACATTACTTCTGTCTGGGCTTTCTTTTGTGGGAAGGCAACTACACAAAGTTTCCACAATAAGTTTCTAATTTTTGGGGCTACATTAAGGGGCCATATCTAGTTGAGGAAATTACGTCTGCGGATGTTATAAGGGTTTTGTATTAAAAAGGGTTGTTGATTTAACTGAGAAGCCATTAGAAGAAAGACACAAGAACTTCTATCCTAAACGGGATTAGTAGGGATTAGGGTGGAGGCTATTAGCGTAATGATCCAGGGCGGAAGTAAGGGCTTAAGTTTATTAATCTTCCATTGGAAATCTGGTGTGATAAATTCACAAACGTTTTTTTTTATAGTCGTCATATGAGCTAACATTATTGGTGGCTTTAGCTATTGGGATAGGGAGAAGCCAATTATCTTCCCATAAATATGATTTGGTTTCCTTTGCCAAGTTGCCATCTTAACCCTTTTTGAAAAGGGGATGAAGTTTCATTAGGTTTTTCAACGACCAATGACAACAGACTTGCCCCGCTCAGGTCATCACCGATGAACCGATAAATTCGCTCAGTTTATCACAGATAAACCGATTGACACGACCTGCTCGGTCTTCAACCGATAGACATGACTCGACTTTGACACTCAAGCAAACACATAGGACTTGCCCCGCTCAGTTCATCACCGATGAACCGATAGACCCGCTCAGTTTATCACAGATAAACCGATAGACATGACCCGCTCGGTCTTCAACCGATAGACATGACACGACTCAAACTCAGCAAGACATAAAGACTCCATTCATCACGCCAGTTAAACCGTCCAATAACGTACACAAACTCGTCAAACACGCTTCATCATACTTTCACAAGTAACTAGTTCATCAATCAAGATTCAACAACGCAATCATCTAACCAAGTTAAATCAACATACAGTACAAAGCTACAATAGAATCATGCTTAACGTGCAACAAGTTTGGCTAAAATCCGCGCAAGAAACGAATCCAAACCTCACCCAAAACCACGCAAGAAAGTAGCAACAAGCAAGAAGAAACAAACCTTTGAACATATCATCATACACGTATAATCATCAAGATCACAATTCAAGAACAAATCAAGATTTCATGCTAAGATTGAAGATAAAGATCCATACTTGGAACATAGGTGCTACACGCATATTTCATCAAGAAAATAATTCAAAACAATTCAAGATTTCATAATCCAAACCATAATTCAATTAAGCAACAACAACATAAATCATAAGGTTCACGAATTTAACAAGATTTATCAAGAATTTAACAAGAAACAACATAAAAACCAAGCTTTGATTCACGCATGAAACAAGAAGAAAGATTGTTCAAGAACTTATCATTATACCCTAAGATTTACATGTGAACATTAGTCATGATTCAATAACAATATTAACTCAAAAGATTCATCAAGATTCAAGAAATATGATCAATAAACAAATAAAATAAAAATCCAACCTTTAAGTCCTCTAAAATACACGCATGAAAGATTAACAAGATCAATTCAAGATTCAACAATTCCACAAATAATTAAGAAAGAATTAGTCAAGAAACTACAACAAGATAATTCTTAAAGATTCATCAAGATTAATTAACCAAATCAAGAAATAATATCATGCTTGTCACACGCCTATTTCAAGTACCAAAACTAAATCAAAAACTTCATGAATTTATTAACAAGATTCAAACAAAGATCATAATTATCAAGGCATAGAACAATCATGCAAGATTCATCAAATAGTAAAGAAAGAATTCGAAAATCACCAAGCAAAACTCACGACAATTCCTCCTGCACGAAATAAAAACACGCAACAATCTTTCTAAACTATTAGCCTATGTAATCTAGCACTAATCCTAAGTAAAACAGCTAGTTACCTGGCTAAAGAACAATCAAGAAAGCACGCTCAATTCTCACGGTTCAGTAGCACGGAAACGTTTATAATCTGCAAGAGAAATTAAAGTAGTTAGATTAAGAAAGAAAGAATTGAAAAGAAAATAGATTGAGGAAAATTTGGCCTAGGGCCGAGTGCTACATAGGAAGAAAAAGGATACTTTTGCTTAAGTTTGATCATATAGTTAGTAGTTAGAGGATGGGTTTTTGAAGTATCAGTAGGATATTAAGTTTACTAATTAGTAGGAGTTAATTTAGGAAAAGGATTTGAAGAAACAACATTAAGGGGCCGGCTAGGTTAGCTTGATTTTAGGAATTAGTTTCCTAGAATGTAGTGGGAGGGTTAGGGAACATAAAAATAAGATTTTTATATTAGATTATATAATTAGATATTTTTAGGCAATTATAATAGATAAAATAGAAATGAAATAGGAGAAATTAAGGTATAGGGCCGGTTATGAGAGAAGGAAAGGTGGGTTTGGGCTTGCTTCATCAATTATTAAATTAAGTCCGTTGGCCCAATTTAGGTTTTTGGGCTTTAAGGCTTAATTTCTCACGAATTTTTTCGGCCCAAAAATCCGGGTGGTTACAGGGTAGATTGAGCAAGTAGAGTTCTACCTTCTTGGGAATGTGTGTTTGCCTTTCTATCGTGTGAGTTGGGTTTTCGTATTGGTGATGAGTTTTTAGAAAGTCTGATTAGTGATTTTTTTGTCGATGATAGGGGCAACCCATATATGAGTCTAGGGAAGAAGAGGATTGCATATTGAGAATGTTCTAAAACATGGCAATGTTATCTGGTGGAACATTTTAAGTGCATTGTAATGAATATTTATGGAAATTGACTTAATGACCAGAAATATTACAATAGTTATCAATCACTTGTTCAAAGATAATCACAACAAGAAAATAAGCCTCGGCCGACTTTTACCGACCGTTAACAGTCGGTAATTAAATTTACCGACCGTTAACGGTCGGTAATTAAATTTACCGACCGTCTCCGGTCGGTAAAAGGAGGCCGGTGGATAATTAGTCGGTAAAATATTTTTACCGACCAACTCCCAATCGGAAAGAATTTACCGACCGCCTACCGACCAGATTAAAAAGGGAAAAAAACTTGGGGAGCTATTTTCCGACCGCCATTTTTTTGCGCTTAATAATGTACCGACCGTTTATCGGTCGGTGTATTAATTTTTGCGGTTTTTTAATTTTAATATTTACATTTTCGCGGTTTTTCTTTTTGGATACCGACAGTTTGTCGGTCGTTAAATTGTTATGTCTATTTTTTTTCCTTTCATTAAATAATAAAAAACCTTTACAAAAGAAATTAAATTATTTATTAATGAAAAACAGATTAAAACATACGAAATAATATTTTATATTATTTATATAAATAATTCGTAATACACAATAGTATGTAATACATATTACAGTTTCCAAAAACGTAAATTATAATAAACAGAAATATAACAAACAACTACACTACGAAGGCTTCAGAACCGTCTATGCGATCGTCGGGGGGTCGTCGGTGAATGGAAGACTGATCGCCGAATTGTCTCATGAAAGCATCCATATGCGCCTTCATCATACAAAGGCTGCTCGGCTGCCTTGAGCAAGTTGAATAACATCTTTGCTTCCGCATTTGGTTATTCTTCAGCCGAAGTTGCCTACTCAAGGATTAGTGGGTCCACGTTGTTCCCAAAAGCATCGACAACCATTTCCCAGTAAGGATTTAGATGAGTAGGAGACGAGGTGGACCCTATACTCGCCCTTTCACCGTGACATAACCATTCATAGTAGTTCGGAATGAACCCCTTCTTATACAAATGTACCATTACGTTGGGCACATCCAAGTAATTTAAGTTTTTACACCGAACACACGGCCATCTTATCTTGTCCCTGTCATTGAGCTCGGGGTGCTGCTGAGAGAAGGTAACAAACTCATCCACCCCTTTGATGAACTCATCCCGAAGTTTGTGGTCCTTATCGTGTCTCTTGTACATCTAATCACGCTCCTTCCTTTTCATTTCGATTAAGCCTATTCTAAGCCATTAAAAAATATCAATTGAAAGCATTCAAACATCCTTCAATGTTTATTATCACTCCTATCTTATTTTAGCCTTTCTTAATTCTTCTTAAAGATTTGTTATATAATGCACATGTATATATATTTAAGTCATATTTACTTCAACTTTAATTGTATTCATTCACAACAATTACAAAGATTCATAATAAACTAAATACAGAGGCAATTTTCTATTTGAAAATAAATACAACTCAACTTTCAACCAATAATCATATTTCTTGATTTATCACCACATTGAAGTTTATTATCATTATTCTAAGCTATATTGTGAACGAGTTTGTCAGAGTTTTAGGGGTCCTATGGTCGTGTTGGGAACGAAAATTGCAGAAATTGCCCATTTTCGCCCTTAATAAGCTTTACTTGTCCAAACAAGATCTCGTTATTTCAAACCACATTCAAGTTTTTTTTCATTATTCAAAGCTATGGGGAACGAGTTTGTTGAGTATTAAAGGTATGTAGCATTCATATAAATACGACTCAAGATAATTCAAAAGAAACTAACATAATATACATACATAATACATAGACATACATACCCCCAAATACATTAACATACATACAAATACATAAATAAATACTTCCTCTGTTTAAAAAAAAACGCAACAAATTAGGATGCACGGAATCTTAGGCATTTTTTTGTTGTGAGAGTAAAAGGATACAGAGAGAAAGTGGATGTGAGAGATAGAAAGAAAATACTTACAAAAATGGAAATATTAAAATTGTTGTATTTATTTTGAAACTTCCTAAAATAGAAATTGTTGCATTTATTTTGAAACGGAGGAAGTACATATTCATAGAAATTTTTGGATAAAAAAACATAAAAATTCAATAAAACTAGCACAACCCTAACCACAAGCTGAAAAATTCAATAAAATTTTAATAAGTTTAAAGTAAAACAATACATAAATAATACACACACATACATACAAATACATACATAATACATACACATACAAATACACATAATTCAAATACATACACATACAAATACATACTGTAATGACCCTGATTTTATAGGTATTTCTGTTGTAAGTTTATGTGTATTTATGTGATTTATTGTATGGTTCAAATATATTTTTGAACTATTTATTTTATTTTTATGTGAATAATTTCAATTTAATTCGAAATATTTTATTTTGGGTTATTATTATTTATTTTAATTATTATTTAATTAATTAGAATTTTTATTATTTAATTTTCTAATTAATTATTTAATATTTTTGGGCTAAATCGATTTAAGCATGATTAGTCATGCAATTTTTGTAAATTAGCCCAATTGATCACGAAAGCCCAAATTGGCCTTTTCTCTTGCTAGGGCCGGTTTCCTCCTTGTGCATGGCAAGGATTTGCACTTGCCTTGTGTTCACACCTTAAACCACTTCTATAAATAGAAGGGTTAGTAGGGGGGCTTAAACCTCATTTTGCTATACTTGCCATCAAAAGTTTTAAACACAAACTCCCTCCATTTGCCTCATACTCACACGCCATTTTTGGCTTCATCAATCCCAATCATTGTTCATCACCATTTCCAATCCTAAACTTAAAGATTCAAAGTCTATTGATCTTTAAGTTTCAAAACACAATTTAAACCCCAACAATTTCATTCAAGATCATTAGTTCGGGTTTGGTTTTGGGCTTGTTCGTGTAGCGTGTTCGTGTGGGTTTGATCGTGTGGGTTGCTCGTGTGCCGTGACCGTGACCGTGCAGCAGGTCCGTGAGGACGGTGGTGCAGTTCGTGGCCCGTGCTCGTGGGTCGTGTGGTTTGGGTTTCCGGGCAGCAAGTTCTTGAGTGTTTACCTTGGTAATCTTCATCAAGGTAACATACTTTCTCAACCTTTTTGGTATACTATGTTTCATAGTATAGATTAAATGATAAGATTAGACTATTTTGATGTTTTATAACCATGTTTAAGTGTATGTTATTGATAACTTGGTTTATTATGTGTTTTTCCTCCTTATTTTGTATGGTTTTATTGTGCTAACCGTGTTCTTAGGAGCCGTTTTGCCGCTAATAAGTCGGTTTGGAGTGCTTTGTGTCTTTTCCATGTTTTTGACAGGTTTTTGATAGAAGATGCTCTAAATGGGACAAAAACCATCAAAGTACACCAATCTAGGCAAAGGAGAAGCACTAGGATGTCACGGTGAGTGTTGGAGAAGTTCTGGTGGCAATTAGTGAAGAATTGGCTTGAAATTGTTCGATTCGGTTTGAATGATTTTGACCACCTCTCACTATTTTGGACATAACTCGAGAAATGAATATCTGATTCAAGCGATTCTAGCGGCATTGGAAACTAGATTCAAAGTGATTTCCAACGGTAGGTCATACGCTCAATTCCGACTTGAAACGAAAGAGTTATGGGCGTTCGAAGTCAGGGCATCAAACCAATCCCCAGCATGTACCTCGGTACCGGGGTTTGTGCAACCCTTACCGGGGTTCATGCACCCCGGTCCGGGGTACATGTACCCCGGTACCGGGATGGTTGCTGCCCCTGCTCCTCCCTTTGCTTTGAAGCCAGATTTCCCCCAGCATCGGCCCCGGACCGGGGTACATGTACCCCTGACCGGGGTCTCTGCACAGCTTTTCACTCGACATTTTCCAAAAATAGTGAACCTGATTCCAGCGACAACCCCGGTACTGGGGTGTATGTACCCCGTACCGGGGCCGGTGTTCGAGGCCTCCGTGAAGCCCAGTTTTATCTATAAATATCTGTTTTAATCCCTTGTTTGTCTCTTTATGCTTTCTTTAGGTTTTCTTTCTGTTTTAAGGTTTTTCTTTCTCTCTCTTTTATTGTAAAACACATTAAACTCAATTCAAATTAAATTAATTAAAGATTGAATCTTTATCCAATTCTGGTATTATTTCTTTCCTATTTATTTTATTTATGCCCTTTTATTATGATCATGTTTATTGTTTTGATTCTTTTAAATATGTGTGAGTAGTTCTTTAGATCTAGGGTTTGGGAAAATTATGTTTGAATGATTAGATTAATTGAATCTTTTGTTCTTTAATTCATGACTAGTTTTAATTCCCTAAAACATGTTTTGATCGTATAAATTTGAGTAATAATCTAGTCGGTAACCGAAAGGTGAAAACTTCATTAAGACTTAAGATTTTAGGCAGATTTATTTAATAAATTGCGAAAGCCTGTTATTTAAATCTGTAGATCTAATAAATTGCGAAAGCCTGTTAGATCTTGGTTAGATATTGTTAATGAACTATCGAACATTGGAATTCAATCAGTTTATGATTTCATCCATAAAACCCTAAACCCTAGAATTTCCTTTATTCATTTAATCTTATAAAAATTCAATTTTTATTCTTTGTTATTTAATTATTAGTTTTTTAGGATAATTCCACCACAAAGGCCCTTTATATAATTCATACTTTTTAGTAATAAAAGACATTAAATTGCTTCTCTGTGGATTCGACCCTACTTATCACTGCTACATTAGTTTTGATATTTAGTTTATTTTTGACGGGTTGCGACGCCCTGTCAAATTTTGGCGCCGTTGCCAGGGAGGCAACGTTAATATCTTTTATTCGGGTGTGAATTATTTTTTTATTTATTTTATTTTTATTTTTTTTGTGCCTCAAGGAACCCTATTGTTCTTTGAGGCGCAACAGTTCTTACGTTCGCTTCTAGTCTCCTTGTTGTGCAGGTTCTATGCGCTTTTGGTTCGATACTAAACCAGAAAGATTTATCAGACATCGACTAAGAGTACAAGCAGAACGAGCCAATAACCGGCCAACAGGTCCGATCATTCCCGACCTCAATATTTTATTTATGGAAGAAGAAGAACCACCAGAGAGGGTCAGGATGACTACAATGAAGGATTACTATCAACCTTCCGCCACTCAGATACCGGGTGGGATGCCATTGCCGGAAATCACCGCTAATAACTTTGAACTCAAGCAGGCATTGGTAAATATGGTAGAACGGAATCAATTTGGAGGAAGGCCCACTGAAGATCCATATCTCCATATCTCTAACTTCCTCCAGTACTGTAATACAATCAAGCAACAGGGAGTCACGCAGGATCACATCCGCAGGATGTTATTCCCATTCTCACTAAGGGACCGAGCAAGATCATGGCTCAATAGCTTGAACTGGGACTCAATCACCAGTTGGGATGATTTGTTGCTAGTTTTCTACAAGAAATATTACCCTCCTAAGAGAATTGCATCACTTCGGAGCCAGATAACAAATTTCTCCCAGAAATACGATGAATCCTTATATGAGTCATGGGAGAGGTTTAAGGAGCTTCAAAGGCTTTGCCCACATCACAACATTGAGAAGTGGCTTCTAGTGCATTCTTTCTACAATGGTCTTGGACATGAATCAAGGACCATTCTTGATTCCGCAGCGAGTGGTAGATTCATAAGCTTAGAGGTGAATACAGCATATGACTTGATAGAGGAGATGGCACAACATAATGCTCAATTTGGTAATCCTCGTGGCCAAGCACGGTAGGGAGGTAAACTTGAGATTGATCACAGTGTTGCGAGCTTAGAAGCAAGGATGGATGCTATTGTGCAGAGGCTTGACAATATGAATGTAGGTGGTTCTCAATCCACCTCGGTAGCAGCTATGATAATGACCGAGCCAGTCTGTGATGGATGCGGGGCGCAGGGACACTATGCACAAAATTGTAATGGGACCATGGAGCAAGTACATGCCTTCCAATCTTACAAGAATAATCCTTATTCAAACACATACAATGAAGGCTACAAAAACCACCCATATCTTTCTTACTATAGCAACAATGTCCTCAACCCACAACCACAACCACTACCGCCACAAATCCAACCCCCTAAATACATACCACCACATCAAAAACCCAACTACCAACCACAATCACATCATCAACCCCCACCTTAACCTCAACGAGGCTTTGCTAGGCCACAACCACCACCATATGTGCCCCCTCCACAACAAGCTAGCAATGAAATCTCTGAACTTAAAAATCTAATGTTGCAGATTCAAAAAGATAACAAGGCTCAGGTTGAGGCCTTGCAAGCTCATACTAGACAATTAGAGAATCAGTTAGCTCAATTAGCAACATCAAGTGCTCAGAGGCAGCAAGGCCAGTTGCCACCCCAGCCAGAGCCCCAACAGAAGGAGTATTGCAAGGCAGTGACACTAAGGAGTGGTGCAAGCTATGATGATCATCCCATGCCCGCAAATGAGGAACAAGTGCACAAGCAAGCGGAAGAGAAGGAGGAGAAGAACGAGGAGGCAACAGATACACTACCACCACTGGAAGTTAAATTACCGTTCCCCGACCGAGTCAACAAGGGTAAGTCTGATTCTCATTTTGATAAATTTTTGCAAATGGTGAAAGACTTACATGTTACTGTTCCTTTTGTTGATCTGGTAATGCAAGTTCCTAATTACTCCAAATTTTTAAAAGATCTTCTTAAAAGGAAAGATGCATTATCAGTGGTAGAGACTGTAGCATTCACCGAAGGGTGTAGTGCTCTTCTGCAAAATAAGTCTCCACCAAAACTAAAGGACCCCGGTAGTTTTTCTATTCCTTGTCGCATTGGCCCCGTGACTATTGAAAATGCTTTGTGTGATCTTGGGGCTAGTGTTAGTGTCATGCCTTTGTCTATGTGTAAGAAACTTGATATGAGTGTACTTAAATGTACCAATTTAGTTTTAGAGATGGTAGACGGTTCTCATAAGAACCCTGTAGGGGTATTGGAAAATGTTTTGGTTAAGATTGGTAAGTTTTTCATTCCAGTGGATTTTGTTGTGACTGACATGCCTGAGGATTCACGTGTTCCAATCATTTTGGGTTGACCGTTCTTAAACACTGCCGGAGCGGTCATAGATGTGAACAAGGGAGTCCTCACTTTGAAAATAGGGGATGAAATACTTACCTTTAACTCAAGTACTTCTAGTAGTAATGTTGATCCTAAGTCTACTTGCCATAGAGTTAGCACTATTGATAGTAGTTCTACCATCTCTAAAACTACTTCTACTGACTTTGTTTGTGAGGGTGCTTCGGCACCTATTGTGCATGTGGAAGGTTTTTGTGGTTTGCAGATCTATGAGGTAGCGGGATCTGACCCGCCAGACAAGACGTCTAAGCCCCGAAGGAGAGGTCGGAAGGCCAAGGAAAAATCTTTGATGGCTGATGATCCGCGGGGACATACAATTGTTGTGAGGGGGACGGAGGTGACACATCCACCCTCTTCTGTGAGATGAATTGAGCATGAATGAGGTCGTGCGGGACCATGATAAACCAGCGCTTCCGGGAGGCAACCCGAGTTCCACTTACTCTCCTTCAGCGTGAGGACACAGCTGAGTTCGGCTTGGGGGAGGTAAGCATTTTATTGCTTTCGTAGTATAGTTTTTTTTACTGCTTTCTTAGGATTGTTGCATGGTTTGTACCGACCAATAGGGCCGGGAGTTTACATGTGACCAAAAAAATGTATTGCTTTCCTAGATTAGTTTAGTTTTGCTTAGTTTTAGTTGGAATAAATTGGGATTTGAACAATGGTACTTTGGATTTAACTGATGAATTATGCCCTTAATTGCTTGTTTTCGAAAACTTTGACTTAATAGTTGATATCAGGTGCATGGATTAGTGGCTTTTGATTTGATGCTTAATCGCTTTATGCCCTCTAGTGTTTAGCTTTGTTCAACTATGTGTGGATCTTGGACTGTTTAGCTTGAAATGTGAGGAATTGAGCCTACTTGATTAATTTCTTGTGTGTTTAGTTCCTGGTGTGACTAACTGCCTTGACTTAGGTCCTTGTTCCTTGCCTTGTGAGAATTTCCTTAACTAGTAGTCTAATTTAGGTTCAATTGCAGATTGTATGATGAAGGCATTCATTCCCTTAGGATTCCCCAAACACATTAGATATAATTTTTATCCCTTGATCCCTAATTTGCAGCCTTGAATTTCATTTGATTGATTAACCACATTATAAACCAATTAGCCTAAAATTTGCAATATCCCCGAGTTTGGCTTGGGGGAGCTGTTTATAGGATGATAAGTGTGGAGTTCGGGTGATCTCTGGTTGATTTTGGAAATCTTGTTTCTTTAGTGTTTGGGTACTCTTTTGTAAAGCCCTAGGAAGTGTTTGTTTATTTTAAGTACTTCATGTCAAATAAAATAAAAAAAATAAAAAAAATGATGAGAATAAAAGTATATTGACATGGAGGAAAAAGAAACAAAAAAAAGAGAAAGAAAATGAAAACAATGTTAACTTTAAGTGTAATCTTCCTCTATTTAGGTTATGTATTGAAAGGTTGGGTTGATTTGGGAAGTTATTTTGGTAGTTAGTGTTGGTTGATTTGGAGGAATTGGAGAATTAGATAATCAAATTGGTTTTCTTTTTCTCTAGGTTGCTTTATTTTGCTCCCCCTTGTTGGACTTTCACCACCACATGGCCGAAATATATCCTATGCCTTATCCCTAGCCACGTTACAAGCTCATGGAAGACCTTTTGAAATCTGCAACTGTATTCTAGTTAGATTAATAAAATCACTTGTCAATGATGAGGCAATAGTTACATTCCGAGTCGACTCATAGGTAGAGTGACATTTGACCCTTAATAAACACATGAGTGATTGTGAGTTTGGGAGGGTTGTGTTGCATTACTTTGACATTCTTCGACGGGTGTGGAGAGCTTGGGCGCACTTATAGCCCACCACAAAGGAGTGGAGTGACCCGCGAGTATAGCTAAACCAGATTCTTGATACACACATGGTTGACTGAGATTGAATAATTAGAACAGGCCAATGAGTGATTCTAGTGGATTTGATCTAGCCATCTTTGAATTACATAATGTATTGATACTGTGAGTCATTGAGTTTGTTTTTGAAAACTTGGGCATGATTTGGTTGTTATTTCTGCGCCGTGTTTTGCTTGGGGACAAGCAAAAGGCTGGCTTGGGAGAGTTTGATAACTTGGTTTATTATGTGTTTTTCCTCATTTTGTATGGTTTTATTGTGCTAACCGTGTTCTTAGGAGCCGTTTTGCCGCTAATAAGCCGGTTTGGAGTGCTATGTGTCTTTTCCATGTTTTTGACAGGTTTTTGATAGAAGACGCTCTAAATGGGACAAAAACCATCAAAGTACACCAATATAGGCAAAGGAGAAGCACTAGGATGTCACGGTGAGTGTTGGAGAAGTTCTGGTGGCAATTAGTGAAGAATTGGCTTGAAATTGTTCGATTCGGTTCGAATGATTTTGACCATCTCTCACTATTTTGGACATAACTCGAGCTATGAATATCGGATTCAAGCGATTCCAGCGGCATTGGAAACTAGATTCAAATTTCTTTTCAAAGGTAGGTCATAAGATCAATTCCAACTTGAAATGAAGGAGTTATGGGCGTTCAAAGTCAGGGAATCAAACCAATCCCCAGCATGTACCCCGGTACCGGGGTTTGTGCAACCCTTACCGGGGTTCATGCACCCCGGTCCGGGGTACATGTACCCCGGTACCGGGGTGGTTGCTGCCCCTGCTCCTCTTCTTTTTTGCTTTGAAGCCAGAGTTCCCCCAGCATCGGCGCCGAACCGGGGTACATGTACCCCGGACCAGGGTCTCTGCACAGCTTTTCACTCGACATTTTCCAAAAATACTGAACCTGATTCCAGCGACAACCCCGGTACCGAGGTGCATGTACCCCGTACCCGGGGCCGGTGTTCGAGGCCTTCGTGAAGCCCAGTTTTATCTATAAATATCTGTTTTAATCCCTTGTTTGTCTCTTTATGCTTTCTTTAGGTTTTCTTTCCGTTTTTAGGGTTTTTCTTTCTCTCTCTTTTATTGTAAAACACATTAAACTCAATTCAAATTAAATTAATTAAAGATTGAATCTTTCTCCAATTCTGGTATTATTTCTTTCCTATTTATTTTATTTATGCCCTTTTATTATGATCATGTTTATTGTTTTGATTCTTTTAAATATGTGTGAGTAGTTCTTTAGATCTAGGGTTTGGGAAAATTATGTTTGAATGATTAGATTAATTGAATCTTTTGTTCTTTAATTCATGACTAGTTTTAATTCCCTAAAATCTGTTTGGATCGTATAAATTTGAGTAATAATCTAGTCGGTAACCGAAAGGTGAAAACTTCATTAAGACTTAAGATTTTAGGCAGATTTATTTAATAAATTGCGAAAGCCTGTTATTTAAATCTGTAGATCTAATAAATTGCGAAAGCCTGTTAGATCTTGGTTAGATATTGTTAATGAATTATCGAACATTGGAATTCAATCAGTTTATGATTTCATCCATAAAAACCCTAAACACTAGAATTTCCTTTATTCATTTAATCTTATAAAAATTCAATTTTTATTCTTTGTTATTTAATTAGTTTTTTAGGATAATTCAACCACAAAGGCCCTTTATATAATTCATACTTTTTAGTAATAAAAAAAATTAAATTGGTTCTCTGTGGGTTCGACCCTACATTAGTTTTGATATTTAGGTTATTTTTGACGGGTTGCGACGCCCTGTCAGTTATAATCTAATTTTGGAATGGTTTAATGATGATTTTATGTTGAGTTTGATGATTTTATGATTGACTATGTTGATATTAAGTTTATTGTTAATCATGTTCAAGTTTGATGAATTTTGGTTACTAGAAAGTTGATGTAAAAGTTGTTAGAATGTGTTGAAGTTATGCGTGTACTTTTGCAAGTATGGATGAGTTCTTGATTCTTGAATGAGTTCTTGTTTGAAGTTCTTTAATCTTGATTGAGTTCTTGACTAAAGATCTTGAATCTTGGATGAGTTCTTGATGATTTCTTTGAGTTCTTGATAGGTTCTTTAAGGTTCTTTTTGAGCTCTTGATGGTGTCTTTAAAGTTAAAGAAAGTGAGTCTTGGATTAACGAAAGTTAAAGAAAGTTAAAGAAAGGTCCAAGATTGATAAGTTTGTTTGGTTTGCATGTTATTTCTTGAGTCAAGGCGTAAGATGCAACTTAAGAACTAACTAAGAATGTAAACTTCGGATTAAAGTATTAAAGAATTGCTTGATTTTGTTACTAGACGCCCTAAACTTAGAGTAAGATTCTTTGTTTTTGGGTTAAGACGTTGCCCCTATCCTAACCGCGGTATTAGGATAGTGATTACCACTATGTCGTCTACGGATATGGATTTCCAGTAAGATTGGTTTCATGGGGTTGGGAGTAAGATACTCAATCCTGGCATAGTTGGAAAGTTCGTTCGCATAAGAGGTGTTCGTACGTGCATAGTCCGGTCTAGTATACAAATGATTGAGCCCGAGTTAAGAATTGGTTAAGTTAGTGGAGTCAAGCATGATAGTTGGTGTGATTCGCATGTTTTGTTGGCTTGATTTGTTTGGCTTATTTGGTTTATGCTATGTCCATGTGTATCCCTATTAGGGTGGGACAGTTATCTTACTCGCCACTGACGGTGGACTGTTCTTGCTTAACTTTGGGCTGGGCGAGCGCCGGTGTTGTTACGTAGTTGTTGAATTGATGTTTTACGAGTTTGATTAGGTTTAGACTATAGTAGCAGTACTTGTCTATTTTCTATCACTTGACATATTTTGGAGTTGTGTATGTTAGTTGTAGTGGTGTGACTTTTGGAATTAGTGTTGTACAAACTTGTGGGTATTTGTACTTTATGGTTTAGTAATATAATCATTTTGAGGTTTGTTTTTAATTTTAAGTATTTTAGTTTGGTAGTTCTGACTATTCGACTCGTCGGTTTCTTCCGCGCCGATTTAAGCGAGTCGGGTCGTCACAGTTGGTATCAGAGCCGAATAGGTTTCAAGTGAAGTTTTAGGATTTGAGTTAAACCCGGGAGTTGAGAGCTTTACCATTCCTGTGTGATAAAACCAAAATTTAGGTTAAGTAAATGGAGAAGAGTTGGGTAGAAAGACCGGGATAGAATCTTTTCTATTCGTTTCTTTTCTTATTTTCGAGTATTTGATTGTTGTGTGGATGTGTGACTAACATTGTTGTTTGGTATGTCTTTTTGGTGGTGATGCGTTGCAGCATGTCTACACCTCGCCGGTTGAGTAGTGGACGACAGAGGTTGCGGGCACTCGAGGAGGCGATCCTTACGTTAGCGCAGCATAGTCGTTCTACGCCGGGTACACAGTCGACGTTCGATCGTATCGCTCGTCGTCGACCTCCGACTTACGATGGGGTTGCCGACCCTACTATCTTGGAGTGCTGGATCCGCGAGATGGGGAAGCTCTTCGACGCGACGTTTTGCCTCGAGCACGAGAAGGTGCAGATCGCCGCTTATTACCTACGTGGAGAGGCCGATAACTGGTGGACGTTAGCTAAGGACGCGTGCATGCCGTTACATTTGATGTCGTGGATCGAGTTCGTCGATAAGATCCAGGAGCATTTCTACCCCGACGAGTTGTGGTGGCAGAAGCAGGAGGAGTTTCTTACTCTTACATAGGGTAAGATGACTGTTCAGGCGTACACCGATAGGTTTACGGAGTTATCGAGGTTCGCTACGTCTGTGGTTCCGTTAGGGAAGGATCGGGTCAAGCGCTACATGAAGAAGCTAGATCCGAGGATTCCCGTTCACGTGATCAATAGTGGTGCGACGATATTTCAGCAGGCCTACGAGGTAGCACTCGAGATTCAGGCATCGACGGCCGAGGAGGACGCGAGCAGGAAGAGAGCTCAGGTTCCGACGACGACAGCTTCGTTTAAGAAGCCCTGATTTAGTGCTCCTAGCGGTACCCCTCCGACCACGAGTTCGCATTAGGGTTCCGATGGCTCGAAGTGCAGAGGATGTGGCCGAGACTTCCATCCAGGGAAGCGGTGTGATGGTTCGCCCATAGCATGTTTTATATGCAGGAAGGAAGACCATAAGGCGTCAGTATGCCTCGAGAGGAAGCCAGACACTGAGGTTAAGCAGCTTCCGGCACCGACGAAGACTCCGGTGAAGAACCGAGTTTATTGTATGACCGAGGCGGAGGCCGAGGTTCAGCTGATGTCGTATCAGGTAGATTTCTTGTTTCTGGTGTGTTAGCTTTGGTGTTATTTGATTCTGGTGCTACTGTCTCTTTTGTCGCTAGTAGTTTTGCCTCGAGGTCTAATCTTCGTGGCAGCTTTCCTGTTAGTTCAGTTATAACTCTCCCTTCCGGAGAGGATTTTATTTGTCAGCGCGAGTTCCGAGGAGTGCCTATCGTGATAGCTGGGGAGCAAGCGACGACTGATCTGAAGGAGTTCGATGTAATACTTGGTATGGACTGGCTGTCGAGGTATCGAGCGATCATTCGTTGCCGAGATCAGTCAGTGACATTCCGAGGACTTCAGGGCAACAGAGTTACCTACTCTGGGTTCGTCCTCAAGAAAGGAGTGAAGGTCATCTCTGCCTTGAAGATGAGGAAGCATCGCCAGAAGGGCGATATGGTGTACCTATATCAGGTAAGGGACTTGACTGAGGAGCGTTTATTGGACGATATACCTGTAGCGAGGGATTTTAGAGATGTATTTCCTGATGAGCTACCAGGAGTTCCACCTGAGCGCGACGTCGAGTTTCATATCAACTTAGCACCCGGGACAACGCCGATTTCAAAGGCACCTTACCGGATGGCACCATCGGAGTTGCAAGAATTAAAAACGCAACTCCAAGATTTGATCGATAAGGGCTTCATTAGGCCAAGCGTTTCTCCGTGGGGAGCACCTGTGCTCTTCGTGAAGAAGAAAGATGGTAGTATGCGTCTGTGCATAGACTACCGAGAGTTGAATCGGGTAACTATCAAGAATAAGTACCCGTTGCCTAGGATTGAAGACATGTTCGATCAGCTATGAGGAGCAGGAGTGTTTTCGAAGATTGATCTTCGGTCTGGATATCATCAGATTCCAGTCAAGAAAGAAGACATCCCAAAAACTGCTTTTCGTACTAGATACGACCACTACGAGTTTGAGGTGATGCCCTTTGGCCTCACTAATGCGCCAGCCGTGTCCATGGACCAGATGAACCGGACGTTTCATCACTTACTCGACAAGTGCGTCGTAGTATTTATAGACGATATCTTAGTCTATTCGAGGGATGAGTCTGAGCATTCGGAACATCTCCGGATGGTACTTGAGATATTGCGTAGTAATAGGTGGTTCGAGAAACTCTCCAAGTGTGAGTTCTGGCTTCGCGAAGTAGCATTTCTGGGTCACATAATCTGTAAGGAGGGCATTAAGGTAGACCCGGCTAAGATTAAGGCTGTAGTGGATTGGAGTAGCCCGAAAAATGTGGCGGAGGTTCTTAGTTTTATGGGATTGGCCGGATACTATCGACGATTCGTCCAGGACTTCTCCAAGATTGCTAGGCCGATGTCTAGTCTCCTACAGAAGGAGGTCCGATTCGTTTGGACGGAGGCTTGCGAGCAAGCATTTCAGTAGTTGAAACAGAGATTAGTCTCTGCTCCGATTCTTACCCTTCCGAACGATGAGGAAGACTTCGAGGTCTATAGTGATGCTTCGAAGAGTGGCCTAGGATGTGTGCTCATGCAGGTTGGGAAAGTCATCGCTTACGCATCGAGATAACTGAAGGTGCATGAGCGTAACTATCCTACGCATGACTTGGAGTTAGCGGCTGTAGTATTCGCGCTCAAGATCTGGAGGCACTATCTCTATGGTGGTTCGTGTAGAGTATTCACGGATCACAAGAGTCTCAAGTACATCTTTACTCAGAAAGACCTCAATATGAGGCAGAGGCGATGGCTTGAGCTTATTAAGGACTACGACCTGACGCTTAACTATTGCGAGGGCAAGGCGAACTTAGTCGTAGATGCACTAAGTCGTAAGCATCGCTTGAGCTTCAGTAGAAACCGTAGTTCCGTCAGACTTCGTCTGACATCCATGAGTGCCGAGCCTGATTTAATTCAGGAATTGCACGAGGGTCAGCAGAACGACCCGCAGTTAGCTAGGATTCGAGAGGCCTTACGGCAAGGCAAAGCCGTAGGTTTCGAGATCACTTCCGATGGTAGTCTGCGATTTAGAGGGAGGTGGTGTATACCGGACTGTTCTGATCTTAGGAACAGAATCATGTTTGAGGCACATAACTCGCCCTACTCTGTTCATCCCGGTGGTAACAAGCTATACCATGACCTTAGGGGCCAATTTTGGTGGCCTAAGATGAAGAGGGATGTAGCGGAATTTCTAGCTCGATGTTTGGTCTGTCAAAAGGTCAAAATTGAGCATCAGAGACCAGGAGGTCTGTTGCAGCCACTACCTATTCCGACCTGGAAATTCGAGTCGGTATCGATGGACTTTGTAGTTAGCTTACCCACTTGTAATGGCTTGAATACTATTTGGGTCATAGTGGATAGGTTAACTAAGGTCGCTAGATTCATTCCGATGAAGATGACCTGGTCTATGGAGCGTCTAGCAGAGGCGTATACACAGGATATTATCCGACTTCATGGAGTTCCGAGGGAGATTGTTTTTGATCGAGATCTGAGATTTCTATCTCGTTTCTGGAAATTAGTTCAGGAAGCCTTTGGGACGAAGCTGAAGTTGAGCACCGCTTTTCACGCGGCGACTGATGGTCAGACTGAGAGGACCATCCAGACTTTATAGGATATGCTACGTGCATGTACTCTGGAGTACCACCAGGCCTGGGTACGCATGCTTTGTTTGATAGAGTTCTCCTATAACAATAGCTATCACTCCAGCATCGCGATGGCTCGGTACGAGGCCTTGTACGGCAGGAAGTGTCGGAGTTCGATATGTTGGAATGATATTAGCGATTCCGTGGCTGTAGGACCTGAGATGGTACGCGATACTATCGAGAAGGTCCGAGTCATCCGGTCTAAGATGCAGGCCGCTCAGAGTCGTCAGAAATCCTACGCCGATAATCGACGTAGACCGCTGGCTTTCGAGGTAGGTGACAAGTCTTGCTTAAGGTTTCACCATTCAAAGGAGTGGCACGCTTTGGTCAAAAGGGGAAACTCCGACCGAAATATGTGGGACCTTACGAGATACTGGAATGAGTTGGGAAGGTGGCATACCGATTGGGTTTACCACCTAGTTTATCTAGTGTGCATGACGTATTCCATGTTTCTCAACTAAGGAAATATGTATATGATCCTACCCACATTATTACAGTAGAATCGGCCATGTTTGAGCCGAATCTGACCTACGTGGAGCGACCCGTCCAGATCTTGGATCGGGAAGTGAGGACCCTTCGGCGTAAGCAAGTCCAGCTCGTCAAGGTGTTGTGGAGAAATCAACACCATGAGGAGGCGACTTGGGAGACAGAGGCGTCCATGAGGCAGAAGTACCCGGAGTTGTTTGAGGGGGAGTGATCTCCTACGCCTTGAAATTTCTTTAAGGAGGGGAGGTTGTAATGACCCTGATTTTATAGGTATTTATGTTGTAAATTTATGTGTATTTATGTGATTTATTATATGGTTCAAATATATTTTTGAACTATTTATTTTATTTTTATGTGAATAATTTCGATTTCATTCGAAATATTTTATTTTGGGTTATTATTATTTATTTTAATTATTATTTAATTAATTAGAATTTTTATTATTTAATTTTCTAATTAATTATTTAATATTTTTGGGCTAAATTGATTTAAGCATGATTAGTCATGCAATTTTTGTAAATTAGCCCAATTGATCACGAAAGCCCAAATTGGCCTTTTCTCTTGCTAGGGCCGGTTTCCTCCTTGTGCATGGCAAGGATTTGCCACTTGCCTTGTGTTCACACCTTAAACCACTTCTATAAATAAAAGGGTTAGTAGGGCTTAAACCTCATTTTGCTATACTTGCCATCAAAAGTTTTAAATACAAACTCACTCCATTTGCCTCATACTCACACGCAATTTTTGGCTTCATCAATCCCAATCATTGTTCATCACCATTTCCAATCCTAAACTTAAAGATTCAAAGTCTATTGATCTTTAAGTATCAAAACACAATTTAAACCCCAACAATTTCATTCAAGATCATTAGTTCGGGTTTGGTTTTGGGCTTGTTAGTGTAGCGTGTTCGTGTGGGTTTGATCGTGTGGGTTGCTCGTGTGCCGTGACCATGACCATGTAACAGGTCCGTGAGGACGGTGGTGCAGTTCGTGGGCCGTGCTCGTGGGTCGTGTGGTTCGAGTGGTGGCACGAAGTGAAGACGTGGTGCGAGTGCGTGAAGCCGTGTGTTCGTGCCGTGTCCGTGTACGTGGAGCCGTGTGGTTTGGGTTTCCGGGCAGCAAGTTCTTGAGTGTTTACCTTGGTAATCTTCATCAAGGTAACATACTTTCTCAACTTTTTTGGTATACTATGTTTCATAGTATAGATTAAATGATTAGATTAGACTATTTTGATGTTTTATAACCATGTTTAAGTGTGTGTTATAATCTGATTTTGGAATGGTTTAATAATGATTTTATGTTGAGTTTGATGATTTTATGATTGACTATGTTGATATTAAGTTAATTGTTAATCATAATCAAGTTTGATGAATTTTGGTTACTAGAAAGTTGATGTAAAAGTTGTTAGAATGTGTTGAAGTTATGCGTGTACTTTTGTAAGTATGGATGAGTTCTTGATTCTTGAATGAGTTCTTGGTTGAAGTTCTTCAATCTTGATTGAGTTCTTGATTGAAGATCTTGAATCTTGGATGAGTTCTTAATGATTTCTTTGAGTTCTTGATAGGTTCTTTAAGGTTCTTTTTGAGTTCTTGATGGTTTCTTTAAAGTTAAAGAAAGCGAGTCTTGAATTAAAGAAAGTTAAAGAAAGTTAAAGAAAGGTCCAAGATTGATAAGTTTGTTTGGTTTGCATGTTAAATCTTGAGTCAAGGCGTAAGATGCAACTTAAGAACTAACTAAGAATGTAAACTTCGGATTAAAGTATTAAAGAATTGCTTGATTTTGTTACTAGACGCCCTAAACTTAGAGTAAGATTCTTTGTTTTTGGGTTAAGACGTTGCCCCTATCCTAACCGCGGTATTGGGATAGTGATTACCAGTATGTCGTCTACGGATATGGATTTCCAGTAAGATTGGTTTCATGGGGTTGGGAGTAAGATTCTCAATCCTGGCATAGTTGGAAAGTTCGTTCGCGTAAGAGGCGTTCGTACGTGCGTAGTCCGGTCTAGTATACAAATGATTGCGCCCGAGTTAAGAATTGGTTAAGTTAGTGGAGTCAAGCATGATAGTTGGTGTGATTCGTATGTTTTGTTGGCTTGATTTGTTTGGCTTATTTGGTTTATGCTATGTCCATGTGTATCCCCGTTAGGGTGGGACAGTTATGTTACTCGCCACTGACGGTGGACTGTTCTTGCTTAACTTTGGGTTGGGCGAGCGCCGGTGTTATTACGTAGTTGTTGAATTGATGTTTTACGAGTTTGATTAGGTTTAGACTATAGCAGCAGTACTTGTCTATTTTCAATCACTTGACATATTTTGGAGTTGTGTATGTTAGTTGTAGTGGTATGACTTTTGGAATTAGTGTTGTACAAACTTGTGGGTATTTGTACTTTATGGTTTAGTAATATAATCATTTTGAGGTTTGTTTTTAATTTTAAGTATTTTAGTTTGTTAGTTCTGACTATTCGACTCGTCGGTTTCTTCCGCGCCGGTTTAAGCGAGTCAGGTCGTCACACATACAAATACACATAATTCAATAAATTGAAAAACAAAAAAAAATTAAAAAACCCTAACCACAATCTGAGGAGGGCGGCGGAGTGACACAGGATGGGCGGCAACGGTCGCCAGAGAAAGAAAGAGAATGAGAAAGAAAGAGAAAGAGAAGGAGAAAGAGAGAGGCTGGAGGGGCGGCGGAGTGGCCGTTCGTGCGCCGCTCGCCGGATGGTTAGGGTTTGGGGTTTTTCTAGGTTGTTCAAACGGGTTCGCGAGGGAGAGAGACTGGAGAGAGAGTGGGTTTGGGTTGTTCATTTGGGCGAAAAATCATGACTGAACTTTAAAAAGTTTTAAAAAATTTACTGACCGTCAGATTGGTCGTTAACTGTCGATAAATACCGACCGTCTATGTTCGGTCGGTATTTACCGACAGTTACTGACCTATCTAATGGTCGGTAAATTTTATCCGACCGTCATTACGGTAGGAAAAAAATTCTGACTATTTTCGACTAAGAAAATGTCGGTCGGTAAAAACGGTCGGGAGAACGAGATTTTCTTGTTGTGCATTGTGTCATCTGCAAAATTAAGGAATGGGATTTTCATTCTAGATTCGCCAGGGGAAATGCTAATACAATGACTTGAGTTAGTACAAGCTTGTTGTAATTTTCTAGCAAGGATTTCTACACACAAAATAAAGAGAAATGGGGAAAGAGTGTCCCCTTGTCTTATCCCTCTAGAGGGGAAATTTTGAGGAGTGGGGTACGCATTTACTAGAACAGAGTAAGACACAGTTTCAACACATTGTTTGATCCAGCTGATCCATTTATCATGGAATCCTTGAATTTTTAGCATTGCTAGGAGGTATTTCCATTCTAATATATCATAGGCTTTTTTTCATATCAAGCTTGATTGCTATCCATCCCCATGCACCCAATTTCTTTTCAAAGGAGTGGAAAATCTCATGTACTATGAGAATGTAATCCTGGCTGAGGCGCTTTGGAGTAAAAGCTTCTTGGAAAGGGTGAATTACTTTTGCTAAAGGATATTTGAGACGGTTAACTAATACTTCAGAGATAATTTTATAAATGGTGGAGCAAAGACTAATAGGTTTAATTTGAAGCATGAGAGTAGACGATTTAATGTGAATTACTTTGGCTAAAGTGTGATTAATTTCTTTTAGGAGTTTACCAGAGTGAAAGAAAACTTTTATTGCTTTAGATATAGAATTGCCTACTATATGCTAGTATTGTTGGAAGAAATAAGGTGGGAACACATCATGAATAAGAGACTTTAGTCCTTCTAGATCAACGACTACATCTTTGATGTAAAAGGTTGAAAATTCTTTTATTAATTACTGATTATATTCTTCTGTAATAATTTATTGCAGATTTGGAATAGGGTTAGATCATTGATTTTTTGGCGGGGTTTTTTTTGAAAGGAGATTGATAAAATTAATTGCTTAAATAGTTGTACATTTCCAAAGCAGCAATGTCACTTATCTCATGAGGCCAATCTTCCAACCAAATTCTCTCCTCTTCATTAAAAGGATACAAATTTGCAAGAAAGTGAGCCACTTTATTGCCTCTCCTAGGAACATAAGACCAAGAACAATAATTAAACAAATTAGAAAAGTGTAAGATATTCTACACCACTGCACCATGCCTAAGCTTGAGTTTGGAGTCCTTTGTGTCTCCAGGAGTAGCACCAGTTGTAAGCAATTAGACTCTATGTAATACCCCGAAATTTCGGGATATTTTAAATTTTTCATAATTAATTAAATATATAATTGATTGACTATTTAATTGATTATTATTTAATTAATTAGTACTTTTATTGTAGCAGTCCAATTATTTTGAGCATTGCCCGAACCCTTTATCTTATTTGGCCAAAACCCGAGCCCAATTTCTTATTCCACTTACTCTATGACCCACGGCCACCTTTGAATATTTTCTTGATATTAATTTATTTCTTTTGTTCTATTATTATTAACCTTTATCTATTTTTGACTAAGCCTTAAAACCTAACCTTTGTGTATCTATTTTCACTACTAGATTTTAGGAACCGATTAATTCTTTATTATTCATTCTGCATTCACGGTTCCCTTATTTATTTTCCTTCTTATTAATTCATTTGATTACTTTGCTTGATCTTTATTTTTCATAATTATTTGATCCCATTCAAAACCATAATTTTGTTCTCCTAAACTTCCTACTAAATTTTAGGAAGGAAACAACCCTTTCCCCTTCATTGGTAGACGGCTCCCTTGATTAATTTCCTTTTAATTATTTCATTTAATTTGTTTAACCAATATTATTATTATCCTTATCTATTTTGACCTTGTTATAAAACCCTATTTTTATTCTTGTTCTCCTAAACTCCATCCTAAAATTTAGGAAGCCTATGGCCCTTTATTTCTTCATACTCCACGGCCCCCCTTAATCTTTTCTTTTTATTTAATTTTCTTTTAATTAATATTATTATTCTTCATCTGTTTGACTTATTCCAAAAATCCTGTTGTATTCCTGCTCTCCTATCTTTTCTACTAAACTAAAGGAACCTAAAACCCCTATTTTCTTTATATGTTACACGGCCAAGGGAAGATTTTCAACAACCAAATTCTTTAATTATTTCCCTTTAAAGATCAATCATTAAATCTATACCTAACCCTTTTCTATTGCTTTAACCCTTAAAGATTGATCAAAGAACTTTCAAGAACCCTAAATAACATTAAAGAACCGTGTGGCCTTGATTATTTTCGAACCCTGTCAATTCTTCAAAGGTAATTGGATTGCTTTTACTTAATCTTTAGGATAGATTAGTTTCATAGTCTTTAGGATTTGATTTGGAATAGTTTAGAACAACGTAGGATTGCTTAGAATCATGTTGATTAGGTTTTGAATTGATTAATTGTTTATTTAGAGGATGGCCGAGTGGTTTATATGGGATTCTATGATGATTTGATGAATTATTTGCATGTTTCACTACTAATCTATGCTTGTTTCATGATTCTTACTAGTGTAGAATTGTTGTATTGAATTATTGATTGATCTTGAATGTTGTATGATGTTAAGCCGTGTACTCTTTATGAATGATGTATGAAAGGTTTGGTTTTGTTCTTGTTTAGTCCTCGAATGATGATTATATGTTTATGCTTTGATTCTATGATATATTGTTAAGTTATATGTTTGACTTATGGTGTTTGTGTTAAATTGATTTAAAGAATGATTTTTATGTTGTTTCTTGATGAATGTTGAATGGTTGTGTGTGGGAAAAATAGGATTTTTATGTTGTTTTAAGCTTTGTCTGTTGATGATTGTAAGTTGATACGATTATGGGTTTATTCTATTAAGTTATGAGATTGATATTGGGTTTATTTAAGAGTATGAGTTGAATAGTGTTGCAAGAAGGGATAATTGTCGTGTGGTAAGGTTAATGGAACAACGGAGTGCTATTGTTGTATGTTGAAGTTGAACCGATGGGACGATGAAGTACATTTGTTGTACGTTGAAGTTGAACCATTGGAACGATGGAGTGCAACAGTGGTATGTTGAAGTTGGACCAATGAAAAGATTGACGGGACAATGGAGTGCAATAATCGTATGTTGAAGTTAGACCAATGGAACGATGAAGTACATTAGTCGTACGTTGAAGTTGGACCATTGGAACGATGGAGTACGATTGGCGTACGTTGAAGTTGGACCGATAGAAGTTATAGAATGGAATAATGAAAGATAAGTTGCTTCAGATTATGAGATGTTGAGAGGTGACCACTGGAAGGTATAGTTTAGTTATGCTAAGTATGTTCCGCTATGTATCTGATGTGTTTGCCTTTGATTTCTTTGCATGACGACTTATTCGACTGTTCAGATGATCTATTCTGATTATTATGTTTCTAATTGCGTTCTACTGATTAAGTAGAACAATCTAATTACTCACCACTGACTGTAGACCCCACCATTCTTTTTCAGGTACAGGTGGTGAATAAGTTGGGACTACGCTTGGGCTAGGATTATGAGCTAGCCAGCTTAGAAGTAACCTGATGACTAGATTTTAATCTTGAAGTTTTTAGAAGTTAATGATCTGTGTTTGTTGTTTTCTCCGAAAACAACCACTAGTAGAAAATTGGCTATTTGCATCGTGCATTTCAAGCTATTAGTATCGTGCATTTGCAGTTACAAATAAAACAGTTACAAATAGATTCAGTATTTGCATCGTGCCTTAGGCACGATCCAAATAATTATTATTTGCATCGTGCCTTAAACTGCACGATACAATTACATGATTTATTTGTATCGTGCATTTTAAGGCACGATGCAAATAGTTCACCTAATGCCAACAACAGTTGATTTATTTGTATCGTGCCTTTGAAGGCACGATGCAAATAAATCGTCTATTTGCATCATGCCTTTGAAGGCACGATGCAAATAAGTCATTTATTTGCATCTTGCCTTTGAAGGCACGATGCAAATAAATCATTTATTTGCATCATGCATTTGAAGGCACGATGCAAATGTGTCCAATTGTTTTAATTGGATTATTTTTAAATTTTTTTATATTATAGATAATTATCATTGAATTATATTAAATCATACAGTACAATACGTATACGTATACGTAGGCCGCCTAGGAATGAGCCGCGCGCCAAGGATCGATGAATTGATCGAAATGTATATAATATAAATATAATACATACAAACAAATCAATTCTTTACAAAATGTATTTCGAATTTAGTATACACCTCAAAGGTCCAATAAGTTGTCAACGATAATACATAATACAAATAAAAACACAATTTTACAAATTATCACATCATCATTTCAACATAAAGGGCCGAAAGAACCTCGCCCATTGCTCCCGAACTTCGTCAATCTCCAATTTAGTGTACGGGTCAGATCTTCCAGCAAACTCCTTCAAAGTATTGTAAACCAAATCAAATTAAACAACATGATAATCACAATATAATACTTGAAATAATAAAACATTGGAACGACAAGTAGTGATATATGTCCTAGTTTTTTGCTAAATTTTGGGTTTTCCCATTCCTATTTCCACACTTATATACCTATTTCATGTTTCTAACCTTTAGTTATGTTCTATACATCTATATTATCATTTTAGAACCATTTTGCATGATTCTATGCAACAAAACAACATTTTAGAACGACAAGTAGTGAAATATGTCCTTTTTGCTAATTTTTGGGTGTTTCCGTTCCCATCTCCACAGTAATCAACATATTTTTTATTTTTAAGCTTTATCCATGTCCTAAACCATTTATTTAAGCATTCTATAACTCATTTGCATCTTGTACGCAATAAGAGGTCATTTTGGAACACTAACAAGTAGAATGGGTCATTTTTGGCTATTTTGGGGTGTTTTTCAATCCTATTTCCTCACTTATATGCCTATTTCATGTTTCTAACCTTTAGTTATGTCCTATACATCTATGTTATCATTTTAGAACCATTTTGCATGATTCTATGCAACAAAACAACATTTTAGAACGACAAGTATTGAAATATGTCCTTTTTGCTAATTTTTGGGTGTTTCCGTTCCCATCTCCACTTTTATCAACATATTTTTTGTTTTTAAGCTTTATCCATGTCCTAAACCATTTATTTAAGCATTCTATAACTCATTTGCATCTTGTAAGCAATAAGAGGTCATTTTGGAACACTAACAAGTAGAATGGGTCATTTTTGGCTATTTTTGGGTGTTTTTCAATCCTATTTCCTCACTTATATGCCTATTTCATGTTTCTAACCTTTAGTTATGTCCTATACATCTATGTTATCATTTTAGAACCATTTCGCATGATTCTATGCAACAAAACAACATTTTAGAACGACAAGTATTGAAATATGTCCTTTTAGCTAATTTTTGGGTGTTTCCGTTCCCATCTCCACAGTAATCAACATATTTTTTGTTTTTAAGCTTTATCCATGTCCTAAAACATTTATTTAAGCATTCTATAACTCATTTGCATCTTCCATATTCTAAAACAACAATATAAAACAAAATATATGAAGAAAAGTGGGGTTCATAACCACTTCTCTCCCAAACTACAAATAAAATCAACATACCTGTTGTAAATCACCCTTACATTCGTTGTAAAGGGTCACCATCTCGTACATGTATCTCATTACGTAGTAGCCACACTCAGTCCCACCAATTTGTTGCGGACACTAGCAATATTACAGAAATAATAAATGTTAATTCATTTTTCACTCATATACATTACAAATAACATCAAAAGGTTCACCAAATACCTCCATTTGCTTAACAACAAAGTTAGGGTTATTGTTTGGCATATCACATGGCTTGATTTTTGCTCTGTATTGTTTGTATGCACTAGAAAACAAGGTTGAACACTTGTAAGCTATTGACTATAACAGGGATTTACCACTTATAAGACAATGCTCATAAATCACTTACTGTTTAAAAACTTGCTCACAGCTCAATTGAGGTGGATGTTGTTGAGCAAAAGGGTCAAAATGGAACATCACTCCAGCCCGTAAATAACAAAACATACGTAGTATTAATAACAAAACGGGTAAAAAATAGTTTGTTGCACATAAAAATTAAAAGATTTAGTTTATATATTTTTCATGTGGGGTTGAGTAAAAAATAAGGTCTAGTATTAATTTTTATGTTTTACCGCACTTAAAGTGCGCGCGCCTCATATCTAAAAAGCCCGCACCTTCGCCTTGCACCTCGCGCCTAGGCTCTACCGACCCTTTGCGCCTCAGTGCGACGCACGCCCTTTAAACATAAGTTTGAAACAATGTAACTTTTAAAAAGCAAAATGATTTCTTTTCAATTTGCACCTAACTAACGGTATATCCATATTCATCAATGCAATAATTTCTTCATATAGAGAACATTTGTACAGAAAAAGAAACAAGAAAACAACTTTGAAAACAACAATTCTTATGTACATTATGAACTTCAAAAATTAATTAAATATGCTTATATACATTATGAACTTCAAAAATCAATCATGGTTATGTACATTTTGAACTTCAAAAATATAAGAACTAATATTTTCAAGATGCTTTTCTTAATTGTCTTTAAAAATTAGCAAACAATATACTAATTATCATTCAAGCATTTTGACAAACATGTTGTAGGCATTTGAGAGTAATGTCATTTTTCATGTAAAAAACATAATAGAAGTGAATCTTAATCTTTTCTCATCAAAATTGAACCCTAAATTAACAATTATGAACTTCAAAATCAATCATGGTTATGTACATTTTGAACTTCAAAAATATAAGAACTAATATTTTCAATAAGCTTTTCTTAATTGTCTTTATTTCCCATAAAAATTAGCAAACAATATACTAATTATCATTCAAGCATTTTGACAAACATGTTGTAGGCATTTGAGAGTAATGTCATTTTTCATGTAAAAAACATAATAGAAGTGAATCTTAATCTTTTCTCATCAAAATTGAACCCTAAATTAACAATAACAACCAAAGATTCAAATAAATTTAATACCAAAAACCAATAACAACTAATTTAAAGAAATAAAAAAAAAATCATATTAACACCTCAAATTAGTGGTGAAGCATTTTGTCAAACATCTTGTAGGCATAAACTTCTAGTGTGATTTTTCACATAAAAAACATAATAGGACTAAATCTAAAACATTTTCCACTAAAACTCAACCACAAATCAACAAAAACAACCACAAATTGAAACTAATTGAACAATATAACAACAACAATAACAATTTGTTTAAAAGAAATAATAATAATAATAAAAAAAAACAGAACTAACCTTCCTTCAATTAGGGCAGGTGAACCACCGAGCAGCTGTACTGTGGTCGTCGTCGGCTCGCACTCACCGCAGGTGAACCACCGAGCAGCAGCAGCAGAAGACTAGGGCAGCACGAAGGGGAGGTGAACCACCGAGCAGCAGCAGCACGAACACTAGGGCAACACCAGGAAAGAAGCAGCGGCAGAAGACTAGGGCAGCACGAAGGAAGGGTGGTCGACGTTGCTCAGTGGTGGTGGTTGACGTTGCTCAGTGGTGGTGGGTGCAGTGGGTGTCGCGACAGAGAGAAGTGTTCTAATTCAAATGTTGTGGAAAGAGGGAATTAAAAATTGGGAGATGGTTTGTTTTGTTGGGCTACGAAAACTATTAGTATCGTGCCTAAAATGGACGATCCAAATAATGGGTTATTTGTATCGTGCATTTTAGGCACGATCCAAATAACCCATTATTTGGATCGTGCATTTTAGGCACGATACTAATAATACATTATTTGGATCGTGCATTTTATGCACGATACTAATAATCTATTATTTGGATCGTGCATTTTTAGGCACGATCCAAATAGCTTATATTTGGATCGTGCCTGAATAGGCACGATCCAAATAAGGAGTTACAAATAAGGATTTTTTTACTAGTGAACGCTGCTAAATTACAGGTCGTTACACTCTACCTGTAGCCCAGCTTCTATAAATAGCATCCTACGCACATTGAAACCCAAATCTGGCGGCTTCAGCTTCGTGCAGTGCTGGAGAAAACTCCCCTTGCGTTGACGAAAACTTGTTGTCACCACATCGTCGTCGACATCTCTGCCCACAAACCCGTAGCCCACTCCCTGGCCCTAGACCTCGCCTGCATCAATGTTCAACTTCTATGCCAAGAATCCAACCACAATGTTCCATCACCTGCCCCTTTGTACTTCTCACATTGTGTTCAGAGAAACTTTCCCAGGAACATCAAAGCATTATCTACAATCATTGCCGATGTTTGGAACCCTCTGACAAAGATCTTCTTGTTACGAGCACTGCAAATTGCCCACATAATCATTAAGGTTAACTCAAAACAATTAGTCCTAAAATTTACCCTCACATATTCCATCCACGATTAAAGATCTGGAGTAGTTCCACTTCGCCAAATTCTCTCCTCTATAGCATGAACCCCTGAGTCTTCAAATGCCGCCCCACATAGAGAACATGAAATGGACATGTTGTCGCTCGTTGCTAAAGCTCCGCAAGCAGCTCTCCACCTAAATATCCTAACTCGAGGGGGAAGATTAGCCCCCCAAATATGCCTCTAGAACCTCTTTGCCCCCCTCACACATTCACCACTTCCACTTGGATCTCCATCTCCCCCAAAATATGGTATCCCAACTTCACCGATTACTCTCCATTAGCGCTAAACTGCAAACATAATCTATCTCTTGGCCAACTCAAACACAACGATTGCTTCATAATGACCTGAACATCCATAGGAAAAAACATTTTCATTAGTAACATCCTCTTCCAAACCCCTTTCTCCTTGTCAATGATCATGTCCACAATGATAGATTCAACAACATTTCTAGAATGTTTGATAGGTTTATAATTCCATGGTCTAGGCAACCAAGGGTCTACCCAAACTCTCACATTCTCACCATTTCCTATAATCCAACGAGCCCCCCTTTGAATAACATGGCGAGCCTCATAAAGACTTCTCTAAATTAGGCTAGGTTTAACCCCCAAGTTTGCCTCCATTATATCACCATCCGCAAAATATTTGGCCTTTAATACCCTACTTGCAAGAAGATTTGGGTTTTGGATTATTCTCCAAAACTTTATAGCTAAAAGTGCGAGATTAAATTTCTCCAATTCCAAAAACCTAATCTCCCATCATCCTTCCTTCTATACAAATTATTCCATTCTTGGAAGTGTATTTTCCTCCTCCCCTCACGATGACCCTACCAAAAACCTCTAATAGCTCTTTTCGTGTCCTCTCAAAGTGAATGCGAAAGTTTGAACACATCCATAGCATAAGTAGGGATTGTTTGGGCCACAACTTTGATAAGCACATCCCTACCTTGGCGGGATTTAACAAAACCCTTATTTATAACATATACTAAAACAAAACATTGCTGACAACATCTCCCCCTCCAAATGTCCACATATGATGCACTCATAAAAAATTTCCCACCTAAAACACTGTTGATGTCATGCTTATGTCATCCTACTAAATGTCACTTTTTTCCGATGTGTATATATCTTCCCATTATTTTCATGATAATAAATAGATTTATATAATATATTAATAGTAAACTGATCAATTTACTGCTTTGCTTTTACCATATTTCCAAGAAAGTATATTGCATTCATTCGACATTATTTAAATGCATTTATAAAGAAGCAAAAACTCTACAGTTGCCTAAAAATAAATTGGGAGACCTATTATTTCAATTTACAACTAATAATAAATTATATATATAATTTCCTTATTCCTACCTAATAAAAGGCATGTGTCATTTTCACCATTTGTAAATATTAAGAACTATGGTTGTTGGTGACTTATGGTTTGCAAAAAAACTGTATTCTTTTAAATTTTACTACATAAATTTTTAAAAGCTATACAATAATATTGAATTAGATTTTTTTGTTGTTTCTTTTTTAAATTTATGATTTTGATTTTTGATAATATGTAACTATCGTTTTTAATCTCATTAAATATATAAAAATTTTACAAATGCGCATCACACGGAATACTAACCTACTCCCTCTGTCCCTTTTTTTTGCAACATTTGATTTTTCACATCTCCCAACACACAACTTTAAACAAAAATATTTTTGAATACATTTACTAAAAAATTATACAAGTTATATATTAATAAAGTACACATCGAGCCGAATGAAAAGAGATCTCATTTGATTATATTTTTTCTTATATGTATAAAATTAGAGAAAGTCAAAGTTGCCCAATAAACAGTGAAAAAAGTCAGAATATTGCTATAAAAAGGGGACGAAGGGATAGTTTATATCTATTTTTCCAATAATGAAAGGTGATACTTGTTATGAGTCATGAGTATGAACAGTGAAACACTATAAGAAAAAAGACTTATGGCAACAACAAAAAAGTGTTGTCATAAGCTCTATAATTGTTGCAATAGCCTTTTAGCAACACTTCTTAAGGCGCTGCCAATAGGTGCCGCTCCTAAAACTTTATGGCAACAGTATATTAGTTTGTGGCAACAATTTTTAAAAATTGTTGCCATAAAAATCTATGGCAACACTTTTCTTCAGCAACATTTTATTTACCTATTACAACACTTATTATTTTATTTGAGGCAACAATATGACCTTTAGCCAACACTTTTTACAGATATTTAAAGCAACAGTTTCTCATCTTTTAGTGAAACTTAAATTATATATTTAGGCAACGGTTTAGGTTTTGGGCAACACATTCTTAAATATCTAAGGCAACACTTTTCATGACTTATAGCAACAGTTTTATTCTTTGTCAAAGTTGCAATATGGATTTTTGGCAACACTTTATATCGTGTATAGAAACGATTTTCTCATCTTATGGTAACACTTATATTATGTTTTAGGGCAACATTTTAGATTTTAGGCAACACAATCTTACAAATTTAATCCGACACTTTTTTTCTTTCTAGCAAAAATTTAATAAAGTAGCAATATGAAAGAATACAATCTATATTCATTCCGGATAGCACAAAAGCATTGAAATGTCAAGTGATATATTCATCATGTAGAAACACTACGATTTTATTAAAATTGTAGTTTTGTTTTCCACAATCTGTACACAACTGATAGCACTACACTAGTAATTGAATAGAATTGTTTCATGTCATGACACTCTTTAATGAAAAAAGGTCACTTCCAAGTTCCAACCCATAAAACACTATAAACCAAATTCACACTATATAGCAAAAATTACTCAAAGCTAAGCTACCAAAATAAATCATTGCCAAAATACAATCTGGTAAATATG
The DNA here is from genome assembly GCA_951394345.1 of Salicornia ramosissima. Lineage (NCBI taxonomy): Eukaryota > Viridiplantae > Streptophyta > Magnoliopsida > Caryophyllales > Amaranthaceae > Salicornia > Salicornia ramosissima. The sequence goes on from OX596236.1 coordinate 40,574,444, forward strand.
AATTACGGATGGACTTGAATACTTGAAGCTCTGCACCAACCTGTAAAACCAAAAAAAAGACAAAAACAAATAATTAGGAAATGGTACTAAAGTGCTAATGATTATTAAGACCATAATCCAATATCTACATCAACATCCACAATCGAAATGATTTTGAAAATCTGCTAATAATCGATATTCCCTAATTGTACTAATTTCAATTGATGTTCCATAATCAAACTGAAAATCCTCTAATTATCGATGTTTTGTAATAATTCCATGATCCATAATCAGACTGATTTTCAACAATCAAACAAACATCAACGCCAAGCAATTTGCTCATTCCATAATCAATGGTGGTGTTAGAAGATAATCTGAGCAATCAATCATATGTTTTTCATTAGAAATCTGAAGAAAAAGAGAGGAGAAAGAGTTAGGTCAGAGAGAGGGTTCTGTGTTTGGAGCTATTTTTTATGTTTGAATGGAGATGTATAATTTCTCTAACTTAATAATCTAATAATTTCTCTAACAAATATTTCACAGTCCCAAGGCATTTAATATATAATAACATGTATGGTCTTTAAAGATATAAGATAAAAAAAATACCTGATTATGACATAATGTAGATCATTTGTCTTCAACAACATTATTTGTAGCACTTGACACAATAACTTTTGCAATCATTTCCGATGTCAAGCTTGGGTCTTTTTTACGCAATTGTGTAAGTGCGGAAGCAATGGCATCAAGAGTCATACTTTCATTCGAAGTCGCTAATTCAGGTTGCTTCTCTTGCTCCTTTGTAGCTCTTTCCATTTCAGCAACTTTTGCAGCATGAGCTTCCTTTTCCTTGGCAAATTCTTCTTTTTCGGCACTTAGTTCTTTTTGGACATCAGCTACCACAACTTTTTTGATAGACTCCATCACCTCCTTTGGTAATATTAGTGATGTATCAGCAACACCTTTTTGTGGCTTGTTACGAGAAACTCCTAATCCAACAAGTCTTATTTTATTAGCTCCTCCGTTTCCCATAACTTCATCATATGGATCTTTTCCATTGTCAACACTTCCAATAGCTTCTAATCCTTCCAAACGCCTCATTTCTTGCTATTTTAATACCAAAAAAGATCGAAAAAATTATTGTTAAATTATATAGAGATTTGAAATGTATCAAATTTGAATACTTCACGATGATGCAAGACCAATAGATCAAGAACATACAATTTTCTTTTGTGTATCATCAAAAGGTTTATCATAAGTTTTTCCTTCCTTTCGGGAGCGAGTTCTCTCAAACTTCTTTCTTTTGGAAGGTACTACACCATCTTGTCGATACTAAGAATATATTATTAATTTAAAATTTAGAAAGATGTTATAGTAAACATTGAAAATATTAGTGATAGTATGCACACTATATTGCTTACCATCTCATCAAAAAGCATGGCAAAGGGAACGGGACCACACGTGTGCATGTTATCCTGTTCTTGGCGATTTTTAGCATTCTGTAAACTTGTTTTCTAGCCAACAAAATAATAAATAAATAAATAAAAGAAAACAAACAAACAAATAGAGGAAAAACATTATTAGTAAGTTCGATCATGATAAACTTATTGAATAACATATTAACATGTTATAATTGGATTTCATATTTACCTTTGCAGGAGTAGATGCCCAATATTTAAGTAGTATTTTGAAATGATCTTTAGGAACATGATTCGGGCATGAGTTCAGTCTCTTTTCATAAGTGTCATACATATAGTAATGATCTCTTTTAAGTCGACACTTAAAACCTCTCCAAGATGCATCAAGGGTCTCCATTACCCAATCATAAGATTCGGGTGGAAGAATATATTTAGTCTAACATAACGGTCGTGTTAGTAAAACAAAATGTAACATTGTAAAAAAATACATCAAAGAAATTCTCTAAGGACAAAACTTACATTCACATACTCCCACATCTTGTCCTTGTGTGGAACTGATTGCCAATTTGTGTGTATTAAGGGGGCCCAATTGTAGTCATGAGCAATTGTTCCTAAGAATCTAGTGAGTTCCTTCCTAGCTTTCACAGGTCCAATAGGTTGGCCTTTGTCATTGCAATATATAACAACACGATCTTCCATTTTACGAGCATGAACTTCAAACATATTTGTCGGGCCCCGACCCTTCTTTTTATTATCAACTACAACTTTAGTAAAAACATGTTAGTTGTATAGAATATGATATTTCAATTATAGATACAACAATGAAATTAAACTTCATAAATTTTCAATTACAACAGGCTATGGCTTCCATGGAAGCAAGTCAGGAAAAGAAAACGTTGTTATATTCTTCGATAAATGACATGGAGGATTTAATTGAGAAACCAAAAAAAATCAAGAACAAAGCAATACATAACCAGTTATAAATACGACTGAGTAGTATTATTGATATAACAAGTTATACTTTCACAAAAATGAATAAAATAATGTTTCTAAGGGTAAAAGCTTGTTGTACAGAGTAAATGATACACAATACCTTCACTTCGAGATGTGACATTATCTTCTTGGTTCTCCGACACAACAACGGATGAACTTTGACGTTTGGATTGTAATCGCTCTTGCTCGAGTTTTTGTACATCTAGCTCTAATTGATGTGCTTCCAATGGATCCACTTCTTGTTGCATCAGTAAGAAATCATCCATTGATAAAGCTGGGCAAAGAGGCATATTCTTTGCCTTTCGTGGAGCATATGCTCTAGTTCTTACCTTCTGTAACAACAACACTCAATGTAGTTAAATTTCACAACATATGTATTATTTTGAAGAAATGAACTTCAATAGCATAGCATATGACATAACCTTATTTAGCGAAGAAATGATTGTGGATGCTGATGAACTAACTGCCTTGTGAGGAATTGTAACGCCCCAGATTTTGGGCTATTTTTCGGGTTTGGTTTGCTTGTAATTATTTTATTGCGGTGCATGGTCTAAATTTATTTAGACTATTTTTATTGCTGGAGTGTAACCATTTTATTTAATGGTTTATTATTTCTTAATTTTACTTTATTTTAATTAATTAGAATTTTATTATTTAATCTTCTAATTAATTAATTAGTTTTGGGCCGAGTGCGAAATTAATCATGATTAGTCATGAATTAGTGCAAATGGCCCAAGTGATCATTTTGGCCTTTTCCTTCTAAGCCCAACCGGCCCCTTATGTTATGTGGCAAAGTTTTTGCCACTTGCCTCATGTTCACACTTGACTAACTTCTATAAATAGAAGTAGTTAGTAAGGCATGGGATCATTTTTGCTCTTTTGCCATCCATTTGCCATCTAAAGTTAAAACACAAACTCCCTCCCATTTGCTCTCTCATCCACACACCTTTTTTGGCTCTTCAACTCAATCATTTGTTCATCATCCATCCAAACCCAAAACTTAAAGATTCAACCTCTATTGATCTTTAAGTATCAAAACACACTTTAAACCCCATTATTTCCATTCAAGATCACTAGATCGGGTTGGTTTTCGGGCTTGGTTCGTATAGGATTATTCGAGTGGGTTGTTCGTGGGTTCGAGGGTGGTGCCTCGTGGATGGTGTTGCGTGGTGTCGAGTGGTGCATGACGGTTCGGGCTGCTGCACGGTGGTTCCAGGGTGAGTCCGTGGTGGTTCGTGGTTGGTGCCGTGATTGAGCCGTGGTTGGCCGTGTGTTCGGGGCTGTGGGAAGACGTTCCGGGCAGAAAGTTTATGATGGATTTTGTGTGTAATCTTCAATAAGGTAACATACTATCTCAACCTAGTTTGTGTACCTTGATTTATAGTATAGATTAGATGACTAAGTTAGACCGTTTTGATGATTTCGTACCCGTTTTTATGCATGAATTATAATCTGATTTGGGGTGTCAAATTATGATGATTTATTCTTGGATATGTGTATTTTATGATTGAATAATTTAGTATTAATTTGAGGTTAATCTTGTTCAAGTTTGATGAATTTTGGATACTAGAAAGTTAATGATCGTTAGTGTTGAATGTGTTAAAGTATGCGTGTATTTTGGATGATTATGGATGAGTTCTTGGTTTTGAATGAGTTCTTGATTGAAGTTCTTGAATCTTGATTAAGTTCTTGATTGAAGATCTTGAATCTTGGATGAGTTCTTTATGAATGTTGTTGAGTTCTTTAAATTCTTGATGAATTCTTTATGAGTTCTTTATAGTTTCTTTATGATTTCTTTATGGTTCTTTATGGTATCTTTATGATCAATTATGAGTTATTTTTGGATCTTGATTATGTTATGTAAGTTTTTAAGGGTTCCTTAAGTTTTTTGGATTGAGTCCCGAATTAAAGAAAGGTTTAAAGAAAGTTAGATGAGGTTCAAGGAAAGATTAAAGAAAGTTAAAGAAAGTCAAAGAAAGTTAAAGAAATGATTAAAGATTGATTAAAGAATGGTATTGTTGTTGGTTAGACTCAAGATAAAGGCAATCTTGAGGATAACTTCGATGGTTTACATGTTATTTCTTAATTCAAGGCGTAAGATGCAACTTAAGAATTAACTAAGAATGTAAAGAAAAGATTAAAGATTAAAGATTTAAATGTTTAGCTTGATTTTACTATTGGACGCCTAACCTTAGAGTAAGATTCTAAGGCTTGGGTTAAGACGTTGCCCCTATCCTAACCGCGGTATTGGGATAGTGATTACCACTATGTCGTCTACGGATATGGATTTCCAGTAAGATTGGTTTCATGGGGTTGGGAGTAAGATTCTCAATCCTGGCATAGTCGGAAAGTTCGTTCGCATAAGAGGCGTTCGTATGTGCGTAGTCCGGTCTGATATGTAAATGATTGCGCCAAAGAATAAGAATAAGATTAAGAGTTATTATTTAAGTTAAAGTCGAGTATTGGGAGTTGGTCGAGTTTGGGGATAGTATCGTTGATGTCGTTTTTATTAACGTTGTTGTTGTTGGATATTGTTGATTTGATATGTTGTTTTACATGATCGTATGTGGTATGTCTGGTTTGGTTGTTTGATATATTCTATGATCGTGTGTATCCACGTTAGGGTGGGACAGCTATGTTACTCGCCACTGACTGTGGGTTGTTGTTAATTTTTCAGGTAACTCTGATGATGTCGGTGTTGCTTGGCTTTGGGTTGGGCGAGTGCCGATATTCTTTCCATTTGTTTAGTTTGTATTTCGTTTTCCGTATTTAGTAGTGGTATTTGTATTTTCTAACTCTAATCGTATTTGGAGTTACTTAGTAGTATTGATTACTTTTGGGTTTAGTATGTACAGTCTTGTGGGTATTGTACTTTTGGTTTAGTATATATATATATACTTTTGAGGTTTTGATTTAATTTTTAAGTATTTAAGTTTGTTAGATCTGACTATTCGACTCGTCGGTTTCTTCCGCGCCGGTTTAAGCGAGTCGGGTCGTCACAGTTGGTATCAGAGCCGAATAGGTTTTAAGTGAAGTTTTAGGATTCAAGTTAAACCCGGGAGTTGAGAGCTTTACCATTCCCGAGTGATAAACCCCAATTTAAGATTAAGTAACGGGAGATGGAGTGACGGGTAGAAGAATCCGGGATAAGACTCTTTTTCCTACTTTCTTTTGTGTGTATACTTGACTTGAGTGTGGATTGTTAATTCACATTTTTGTTTATTTTGTCCTTATCGTATTACGTTTCGACATGTCCACACCTCGCCGGTCAAGTTCGGGACGACAGAGGTTACGAGCACTCGAGGAAGCGATTCTTACGTTAGCGCATCATAGTCGTCAGCCATCAGGATCGCAGTCGACGTTCGATCGTATCGCTCGTCATCGACCACCGACTTACGATGGGGTTGCCGACCCTACGACGTTGGAGAGTTGGATCCGCGAGATAGGGAAGCTCTTTGACGCTACGTTTTGTCTGAGCACGAGAAGGTCCAGTTCGTCGCCTACTACTTGCGAGGAGAGGCCGATAACTGGTGGAGCATAGCTAGGAACGCGTGTATACCCTGCATTCGATATCGTGGTACAAGTTCGTAGCTAAGGTCCAGAAGAGGTTCTACCCCGACGAGTTGAGGTGGCGGAAACCAGAGGAGTCTCTTACTGTTATCCAGGGTAAGATGATAGTTCAGGCGTACCCCGATAAGTTCGCCGAGTTATCGAGGTTCGCTACGTCGGTCGTTCCATCCGAGGAGGAGCGGGTCAAGCGTTACGTCAAGAATCTGGATACGAGGATTCACGTTCATGTGACCAGCAGTGGAGTGAAGTCGTTACGGCAAGCTTACGAAGTAGCACTCGACCTTAAGGCGTCAGTTTGCCCAAGAAGAAGCCAGGCACCGAGTTCAAGCAGCTTTCGGCATCGACTAAGTCTCCAATGAAGAATCGAGGCTATTGTACGACTAAGTCAGAAGCAGAGGTCCAGTTCGATGAAGTCTCAGTTTTCCCGTTAGTTCGATTATAACTCTCCTTTCCGGAGAGGATTTTGTTGTCAGCACGAGTTACGAGGAGTGCCTTTCGTTATAGCAGGAAACCAGGTGACGGCTGATCCGAAGGAGTTCCCGCTAATGGAGTTCGATTTCAATCTTGGCATGGACTGGCTATGGAGGTATCGAACAATCATCCGTTGCTGAAATCAGTCACTGACATCCCGAAGACCGCTTTTTCTTACGGTTACGACCACTACGAGTTTTGAGGTGATGCCCTTCGGTCTCGCTAACGTATTATCCGTGTTCATGGATCAGATGAACCGGAATTTTCATCACTTACTCGATAAGCGCATCGTGGTCTTCTTCGATGATATCTTAGTCTAAACGAGAGACGAGTCTGAGCATGTAGATCATCTCCGTATAGTACTAAGGATATTATGGAGCAATAGGTGATTCGCGAAAATCTCCAAGTATGAGCTCTGTCTTCGCGAATTGGCATTTTTGGGTCACGTAATCAGCAAGGAAGTTGTTAAGGTAGACCCGGCTAAAGTTATTAGGGGTGTAAATGTGGTCAGAAAACCGCTTTGACCGACCGTTTTCGACCGAAATCTTATTGTACCGAACCTATTTTGACCGACCTTACGACTGATGTACGACTAACCCTATTTTCTTTATTGAACTTATATGTGAGTACCATCATCGTTATCATAAGAATCACTATTAATTCGTTGTGTTGCTAATTGTTATCAATATTGTTATCATCCTTGTTATCGTCAATTCATTATCATCCATGTTGTCGTCAATTCATCATCATTCAGGGCCATCGATCATATTGATCATCATCATCTTAATCGATATCATAAGTTCTTAACCATTTATTTTGAGCGTCATAATCCATCACCATCATCCATGTCATCATCCTCATCATTCATGATCATTATTATCACCTATGATCACCCATCATCAACGTTATCATCACCACACATAATTGAGGCCATCATAATTCATTTACGTTATTCGTGTTGGCCAAACATCGTGATCAGCACCGATTCACCTTGCATCATCCACCGTGATTGTGACCGTCGTTGATAATACCATCCATCATTACTATGATTGATCAATTAATAATTTATGCCATTGACTCACCATCATATCGTTATTTCTATTGTTACCATATATGTATTATATTGCTTTTATAATGATGATGACAAGTTTACAAAGATAAATTCCATCCTTTTAGCCACTGAGATTCTAATGATATATATTTTTATTATAATCATAGCCATCCTACTCATCATAAATTGATATAGTTCATCGAGATTATTCTTTGATTTCTATATATAATATTTATATTAGACACTTATTAACGTCTTTGTCATTCTCATCATTCAAGGGTGGGCATACTTTTCGATCCCAATATTCTAAGCCAACTAACCCGAAATATCAAAATCTGATATGGATTTTTGAATTGATTGATTGTATTGAAATTTTGTTCGATCGTTTAAGTCTAATAGATTACCTTCCTACCTTTGACCTTAATCGATCAATTATAACCCGTATACCAGTTTCCGACCATTTGACCGTTTTTACACCTCTAAAAGTTAAGGCTATAGTTGAAGGGAGTAGCTCGAGTATGTGACGGAGGTTCGTAGTTTCTAGGTTCGCGCTGATGATCTGGAAGCACTACCTCTACGGTTGTTCGTGGAAGCTATTCGTGGATCACAAGAGTCCCAAAAACGTCTTCACTAAGAAGGATCTCGTTAAAGCAGCAGCGATGGCTTGAGCGTATTCAGGATCTCGACCAAACGCTTTTTGTTCGTGCAGGCAAGACTAGCTGAGTGGCTGAAGCATCAAGTCGCGAGGATCGATTGAGCATCGGTAGAAGCCGAAGTTTCGTCAGATTTCGTCTGACTTTGTTGTGTGCCGAGCCCAGGGTGTTGATGGTGGACAGTCTCCTTTGCTTGAATTTCGGGACGAAATTCCTTTAAGGAGGGGAGATTGTAACACCCCAGATTTTGGGCTATTTTTCGGGTTTGGTTTGCTTGTAATTATTTTATTGCAGTGCATGGGCTATTTTTATTTAGACTAAATTTATTGCGGTGCATGGTCTAAATTACCCGTACATTTATAAATCAAGCACATGATTGCATTCACATGGATAATTAAATCTGTCAGCTTAGCTATGTCTGAATAAAAACATGATATATAGCTATATCTTAATAAAAATCACTATACTTAATAAAAATTACTAAATATGAATAACTATAGCTATATCTTAATAAAACATATAGCTATATCTAATATCCTATATATGAATAACTATATATCTATATATGAATATCTATAGCTACAGCTATATCTTAATAATAACTATAGTATATATCTTAATAAAAATTCTTTAAAACTATATGGCTATATCTATATATATCATGATAGCTGTCAGATTGCTTAATAAAAAGCATGATACTTAATAAAAATCAGCCGACAGCAGCACCTAGCAGCTGCCAGGTTACCCAGTAGCAGCCCAGGGCAGCCAGCAGTAGCACCTAGCAGCTGCCAAGCAACCCAGCAACAGCCAGTCGACCCAGCAGCAGCCCAGGAAGCCGACAGCAGCTCCCAGCTTCTGCCAGGAAACCGACAGCAGCTCCCAATTTCTGCCAGGATGCCGACAGCAGCTCCCAGCTTCTGCCAGGAAGCCGACAGCAGCCCAGGTTGCTGTCCAGCCTTTCGGGATACCGGTAGCCTTCCGACATCCACCACGTGGGTTGCTCCAATCATCACGGCACGAGCTACACTAAAAGAAAGTTCACTAATATATATAACTAATCATCACAACACAACACAACACAACACAACAGTAATAAGTAATAACACAATACACCAACCATATTTTTGGGCTACTAAATAAAAACTAGAGTAAATTAATTAATTGCACTCACAGATGGATCACACAATAAAAACTACCTCCTTCAATTCATATTTTTCATTATTTATTTCTCCATCTTCAATTATTCATTACTTGTTGCCTCAGATCAGATCAGATCAGCTCGCTCCTTTTCTTTATTTTTCTAATTAATTTTCTAATCCAAATGTAAAAAAACACTACGAAAAGGAAAATGGGGGTAAAGAGTAGATACACAATGAAGGTGGAGGAAGAAAGGGCAGCAACGGAGAAAAGGGTATCAGCAGGGGGATTTTACCGCTGCATTTACGCCCAAGATGGCCTCACTGACGTTCCTGAGGGTGTTCATTGTCCTTGGGATTTCTTCTGGTATGTATGCTTTCATTCTCTTCATCCTTCCTTACCCTAATTGATTTCAATATACTGCATTATACCACATACTACTGCTCGTCTACTCTACTGCATTATATATAGTGCATGCTACTTCTCTACTGTTTTTTTTAGCATCCATTTTCATTATTTAATTGGATGATATTATGATAGGATACATCCAACTCACTTTAACTTTTAACTCTTCATATATATACTACTATATATATTAATGTTATTTTGTTGCTCTCATCTTAAATTGACTACATCAATCGGAGTTGCATATGTCCCTTTTCAATTGCATTATTTAGTTCTACCCAATTTGAAAATCACGTTGATAGATGATCAATGTAATATAAACTAATTTCATGAAATTGTAACTTTTCACTATAAAATCACAATTTTTTTACATGTATTTTTTTTACAAGTCCAAGTTATGTATTTTTTTACAAGACCCATTTAAACCCTATAATCAGCTAAAAACTTAGCCTAGAACTTAATTAGCGATCGCATTTCATCTATGAATAAGCCATAAGGAAACTAATCTACCAAACTAAACCCCTAAGACTTAGGAACCATCAACATCATCATCATCAAGCACATGATTGCATTCACATGGATAATTAAATCTGTCAGCTTAGCTATGTCTGAATAAAAACCATGATATATAGCTATATCTTAATAAAAATCATTATACTTAATAAAAATTACTAAATATGAATAATTATAGCTATATCTTAATAAAAAATATAGCTATATCTAATATCCTATATATGAATAACTATATATCTATAGATGAATATCTATAGCTACAGCTATATCTTAATAATAACTATAGTATATATCTTAATAAAAATTCTTTAAAACTATATAGCTATATCTATATATCATGATACCTGTCAGATTGCTTAATAAAAAGCATGATACTTAATAAAAATCAGTCGACAACAGCACCTTGCAGCTGCCAGGTGACCCAGTAGCAACCCAGGGCAGCCGGCAGCAGCACCTAGCAGCTGCCAGGCAACCCAGCAACAGCTAGGCGACCCAGCAGTAGCCCAGGCAGCCGACAGCAGCTCCCAGCTTCTGCCAGGATGCCGACAGCAGCTCCCAGCTTCTGCCAGGATGCCAACAGCAGCTCCCAGCTTCTGCCAGGAAGCCGACAACAGCCCAGGTTGCTGTCCAACCTTTCGGGATACCGGTAGCCTTCCGACGTCCACCATGTGGGTTGCTCCAATCATCACGGCACGAGCTACACTAAAAGAAAGTTCACTAATATATATAACTAATCATCACAATACACAACACAACACAACAGTAATAAGTAATAACACATACTACTGCTCCTCTGCTCTACTGCATTATATATAGTGCATGCTACTTCTCTAGTTTTTTTTAACATCCATTTTCATTTAATTAATTGGATGATATTATGATAGGATACATCCAACTCACTTTAACTTTTAACTCTTCATGTATATACTATATATATTAGTGTTATTTTGTTGCTCTCATCTTAAATTGACTACATCAATCGGAGTTGCATATGTCCCTCTTCAATTGCATTATTTCTTTCTACCCAATTTGAAAATCACGTTGATAGATGATCAATGTAATATAAACTAATTTCATGAAATTGTAACTTTTCACTATAAAATCACAATTTTTTTTACAACAAGTTATGTATTTTTTTTACAAGTCCAAGTTATGTATTTTTTACAAGACCAATTTAAACTCTATAATCAGCTAAAAACTTAGCCTAGAACTTAATTAGCGATCGTATTTCATCTATGAATAAGCCAAAAGGAAACTAATCTACCAAACTAAACCCCTAAGACTTGGGAACCATCAGCATCATCATCATCACCATGCATCCAATCCCAATCCGTGTCATCATAATCAGAATCCACTTCTGCGGCAGACAAAGCATCGCTAGAATTTATGATCTCATTAATGTCAACCTCTCGAACATCACCTCCAATGATCGAACTGATGGTTGCATCAACAGATGAGAAATCATTGTAAGTAGCTTCACGAGGCTCTTTCCAATATGTTTCTTCATCAAGTTCATCCTCAAAGTCATAAAAATCTCTTGGAATTCTTTTGTGGACATAATGGATATCATGTTCTATAGGATCTTGGGTATAAAATACTTGATGAACTTGAGATGCTAGCACAAACGGATCATTCACAGAACGCTTCTTCTTAAAATTGACAAATGTCATGCCACAGTTATCAATATCACCAAGAAACCATTCACATTTAAACAACACCACACTAAAGTTTGACCAAAAATCTAGCTCAATAATGTCTTCTATTATACCATAGTATGTGACATCCCCGTCCACAATTTTCATCCATTGAGCTAGCAAAACTTGAAGTTATGGCTGTTAATGTAACTCCACTGTTCTGAGTCTTTATACGTGAATCACATTGTCTTGTGTAAAACCTATACCCATTCACAAAATATCCTGTGTACCTCTTTGCTTTGGGATTAGGACCCCTAGCTAACCAGAATATGTCACCATCTATTTGCTCTCTCCGGACCTTTTCTTGGAGCCAATCGATAAGATCTTTGCTATGATCTTGAGCTCTATCCCACCTACGCTTTCTAGCTTTGGAATTTACTAAATTCTCGTGTTCCCTAGATAAAAGGTGTATAGAAAATCAATTAGAATTTACTTATACATTTGAAAAGGAAATGTTTAAGTGTAAAAAAAATGCCTAAAAAAATTGTTCAACTTACTTTGTATAATTTTCCACTGTATCATTATTGCAATTGAAGATGATATATCTATGAGCTTGCTTCAGACTTTGTAGGTCTAAAGTGAATCCTTTTCCTTTTCTTTTCCCTTTTCCACCAATAGGATATCCTACTAATGGAAATAAAGATGAAGCACCTTCACCTTGATTCATGGCGCGACCTCTACCAAACCTTCTATCTAACCTAGTCTTCACACTATCATGAAAGTATCTTGAACAAAATGTCAAGCATTCTTCCATCAAATACCCATGTGCCATACATCCTTCTGGACGACTTCTATTGCGTACGTATGACTTCAACTTGCATAGATACCTCTCAACAAAATACATCCACCGATATTGCACTGGTCCTCCAAATTTGATTTCATTTACTAAATGAACCGGAAGATGGACCATCACATCAAAAAATGCTGGAGGGAAAATCGTTTCGAATTGGCAAAGAATCTCAACAACTTCATCAGCCAAGAAGCCTAATTCTTCGACGTAAACAACTTTACTACATATACTCCGAAAAAAATTACCAAGTCTTATTATAGGTATTGCAACGCTTTCTGGCAATGTTTTTCTAACAGCAACTTGAAGCAAATGATGGAGCAACACATGTGCATCATGACTCTTGTAGCCAGTGAATCTTCTTTCCTTTTCTTGTATACATCTTGCTATGTTTGATGCATACCCATACGGTAACTTTGCTTCCTTAAGGACTTTGAGGAACAAATCCTTTTCTACATTACTCATTGTAAAATTTGCTGGTGGAAGCAAAAGTCTCTTACCATCATCTGGAAGATAATGGTGGAGATGTGGTTTTATTTTAAGTTTCACCAGATCAAGGTGTGCTTTAACATCATCCTTTGAATTTCCAGGTATGTCTAATAATGTCTCAATAATGTTATCAAATACATTCTTTTCAATATGCATGACGTCCAGATTATGACGAGATTTAATCATAGGCCAATATTCTAATTCAAAAAAAATAGGCTTGTGTTTCCAAGGCCCTTTCTTACTTCCTCCTCTCTTTTTTTTTGCAAAATCATTTTCAATATTTTCCACTTCAGCTAATACTTGCTGACCAGACAAAGGAGTAGGTGCCGAACGATTCTCCACGGTTCCATTAAAAGATTTTTTATCCTTTCTCCAAGGATGATCCTTATCAAGAAATCTTCGAGTTTCCATGTAACAATTTTTCCTACTATCTGACAAATAATGGGGTTCCACGTCATGATTGCAATTAGGACATGCATAATTACCTTTAGTTCACCAACCAGATAACATCGAATAAGCAGGAAAGTCATTTATGGTTCCCATTAGTGCTGCACGCAATTGAAATGATTGTTCTTTAAATGCATCATAAGTTTCTACTCCGTGTCCCCACAATTCCTTCAATTCTTCGATGAATGGTTGTAAGTATACATGTATATTATTTCCAGGAGACTTTGGTCCAGGAATCAATAAAGAAAACATGAAATACTCAATTTTCATAGACAACCATGGGGGAAGGTTATAGTTAATCAACACAACAGGCCATGTGCTGTGAGCAACACTCATGGTTCGAAAGGGGTTGAAGCCATCACTAGCAAGAGCTAATCTAACATTTCGAGGGTCTGATGCAAAGTTTGGATATGCTTTATCTAAGTCATTCCAAGATTGTGCATCAGCAGGATGCCTAATGATCTTTTCATCTTTCTTTCGTCCATGATGCCAAATCATTTGTTGAGCGGTCTTGGGACACATAAACAATCTCTGAAGTCTTGGCTTTAATGGAAAGTGCCTCAAAACTTTGGCAGGAACTTTATCAGACTTCCACCTTGACGTTTCACATTTTGGACAAGCATCTGCTCCTTCAAGGTCTTTCCAAAAAAGAACACAGTCATTAGGGCAAGCATGTATTTTTTTATAATCAAGGCCCAAATCGCTCACAATTTTCTTAGACTCGTAATATGACTTAGGAAGTCTAGCCATGGGAAATGCCTCTCTCAACAACTCCAAGAGATCATCAAAGGCTGCATTACTCACACCATTAGAGGAATAAACGAATCATGAAGGACAACTTTGAAAAAGTTTTGCATCCTTCATATAACTCTTGCTTCCCTTCTTCCACCAACCTATAAAACTTTTTAGCCTCGTCATTTGGCCCATTTGAAACCCCTTGATCATCATTTATACTTTCATCCACATCTCTAAAAGTATCATGCAACAATCCAAACATATCATCATTAATATTTAAACCATTATCCCCATATCCACTTTGGTTATCATTGTTACATGTAGAAGAAGAAGCTTCCCTTTGCAAAACCCACTCCTTAAAGCCTTTAACAAAACCATCGACTATCAAATGATCATATATATCGTCTTTGAAATGACAATAACGTCTTGAGCACTTTTTGCAAGGACAAAGAATTTGTCCACCAATAGCATCTTTGGAAAAACAATCATCGAGAAAAGCATTTAAAGCTCGTTTAAACTCTTCTGATCCTCTTGGATAGTCCATCCAGTTTTGATCCATGGAATATCTTATGTTGTTGTAATAGTGAACAACAACTATACGCCCAAATGACTAAAAAAACAAAAAAAAACTAAGATGAATAACATGGGCTTGGTAAATTTATTATGAAGTATATATATATACATGGAAAACCTAGTAAAGATAATAATTATTGCAAGAAATTGCAAAAAAAAATAGTTATTAAATTTTTGCATTTTTTTAGCATTGAAACAATAAAAACGTGGCTACTTCTAATAATGTGTGATTAAGTAAGGTTTTGTGATGTATTTGTGTTGATAATCCACTAATTAAGTTAGTATCATGATAGGTTATTCATAGAGGTTGGATTATGATTATTTTAGATTATTGTGGGTGATGTTTTGATGGGTTTAAAACAAGCACAGTAGCAGCAGCAGCTGGACAGAAACTTCCAGACAATAGCAACAACATAGCAGGGTCTACATAAAAAAACAACTTAACAAATCTCTAAGCTACCTAGTACACCTGTTATGGACTCTAACCATAACCTCAAGATATAATTTATTACTAAGCTAAGGCATATATTCAGGTTGTGGACTCTAGGCTGTTTAAGGCATATATTGAGTAATTTATTCGGGTTTAATATCCCTAACTATTGTTTAAGTTGTTATAGGTTATAGTATATTGTGTATTGGCATGTGTTTGTTACTATATCATCCCAAAAGACCTTTTCTTCTTTACTAGCTGCATACATATAGTGCATTTTTTGTGTCAAAGTTTTACTAAATTTGTTGTATAGTCAAAGTTTTACTTATGTATTTACTAAGTTTTTTGTGTTGATTAGCCTTTGATGTTATAGCATATGATCTAGTTGGATTACTCTACAATTGTGTCCGACAATTTAGTCATAAAATTATGTCAGAAAATATATGTCAGTCCACAATGGTTTAGTTCACTTTAGTTTTTCAACTAAATTTAGCTCAATTAGCCCAATTATATCATTCATTTAATCATTAAAAACTTGTGCGCATGTGTTCGGGCAAAAACAGGACGTTTGGGAAAAAAACAATGCAAATGGGTCATTTTTGGCTAATTTTGGGCGTTTTCATGCCCATCTTCCTACCAATCAACCAATTTATATTGTTTTTATGGTTTATACATGTCCTAAAACATTTATTTAAGCATAAAATTACTTCTTTGCATCATTTTGGGCAAAAATAACATGTTTTGACTGTTTTCTTTCCCATTTTCGCACCAACCAAACTATTTCAAGTTTTCAAGATTTGAGTAAGTCCTATAACATTTATCCAAGTATAAAATGACTTGTTTGCATGATTTTGGGCACCAATAGCATGTTTTGGAACAAAAACAAGGCAAATGGATCATTTTTGGCTAGTTTTGAGTGTTTTTTTTCCCATGTTCACACCAACCAACCTATTTCAACTTTTCAAGGTTTAAACAATTCCTATAACATTACTGCCCCCCCTCCCCCTACTGCCCCCCCCCCTTACTGCCCCCCTTCTGCAGACCCCCTCCACTACAGCCCCCATCCCCCCTGCTGCCCCCCTTCCTTCATTTGCATGAGTTTGGCAAATATAGGGCGTTTTGGATCAAAAACAAGGCAAACATGTAATTTTTGGCTAGTTTTGGGCATTTTCATTCCCATGTTCTTATCAATCAACCTATATACTGTTATTTAAGTTTATCAATGTTCTATGTCATTCATGTAAGCATTAAATGACTTATTTGCATGAGTTTGGGTAAAAATAGAACGCTTTGGAACAAAGACAAGGCATATAGGTCATTTTTGGCTACTTTTGGGTGTTTTCGTTACCATGTTCCTATAAATCAATGTATATACTGTTTTTACGGATTATCCATGTACTGTATCATATATGTAAGCATTAAATGACTCATTTGCATGAGTTTGACAAATATAGGGCGTTTTGGAACAAAAATAAGGCAAGAAATCATGTCACCCAACATAAACCAATACAAACATATATGCACATTACTAATAAAATAATATGTACTCATACTGGCATACTTGTTAAATTTAAAAGGCGAAAAAGCGATAAACAAGAGTGAATAAAATTAGAAGCAAGTTATTGGTTAAATGTTTATTAATTATTAGAGTGATGCGATTGCGATTTAATGCCACAACTACGCCCCCGTTTAAGAATCTAATCATTTACCATGTCAATATACAAAAATGGGCACCCATCCCTATTCATGATCGACATAGTTAGATTTAGATCCTTGAGACGGCCCACGAAAGCGACAGTGAGATTGTATAAAGCGATAAGCAAGAGTGTTTAAAATTAGAAGCAAGTGATTGGTTACATGTTTTCAGCAATTAAAATTAAAAACAAGTGATTGTGTAAAGCGACAATGAGATTTTTTATTTTCAGCAATAAGCAAAGTATATAACTAATCTGCTTGACTTCTTTGTCTTATAATTTTCATAAGCAAAACTTTCAATAAAACAAAAAGGAAGAAATCCAATTGAAGCTCCTATAACATTGATTTAAGCAAAAGCAAAGCAAAGAAAGCAAGTGAAACAAAAGGAACAAAACCAAAACCAAAGTAAAACAAAAAAAATAAAAGAGGAGTAATTCAAAAGAAATCAAAACAAATCAAGAGAATCGAACCACAAGGCAAGCAAATTAGGCACATAATTCCCAAAATCATCAAATAAGGTTGTGGCACAACGCCATCAACCATCCAGTGTCCTCAGGTCGGGAACCTCTTGCCCCTAACAAAGCAAACATCCTCAAACTATCGTCTCAATCCTATATCTAATCCTAAAAAACTAAGCAAACCAAGAAATAAAAGGGGAGTTGGAAAGAACTCACTAAGGCATCACCATCTTCAATTGTTTTACCCTCTCCATTCCGCATTTGAAATATAGATCCAAAAAAAATGAAGAAAAATGAAGAATAATTTAAAGAATAAAAACTCAATTATTCTAACGAATAAATTAAACTATCAATCAAACAATTCAACTATATAACAAAAAAATCAAAATTTACCCACGAAAATCATTTGCCTACTTGTGAATGCAACAGTTGTTTCACATGTAATTTGGGTGCAAAATTTCTTAAAATTCAGCAAGACAATAGGCTTATGATATTTCTTATGAAGCTTAGAGAGTTAGAGAAGATTATAAGCAAGTTCGAAGCAATATTTTGATGTGACTCCTTTGCCACCTATTACTGAAGTATATAGAATGTTATTGCAACAGGAGAAATGCAATGAAATAACAGAACATCTGCCCCTCTCCCCAACACACAAAAAAAATAAGCCCATGTCAGCCCACCCCCAACCCCTAGCCCCTGCTAACCCTACTCCCAGCCCTTGCCATTACCGCCTTTTATTGTATATAATTACATAATTTAAAGATCAAAATCAGTTATATATATATAACACAAATTTTTTTGGCTCCCTAGATTACTAAGACTGAGTTTTACTCAATTCAAACTCACTACTACTTTAACTCAGCAATTGAATGAACAAATTTAACCCACAAAGAACAATGGAAAAAAAAATCAGCAAATCAATCAAAGTAATGAATCATGAGCAGGGCCACAAAAACAGTTAAAAGAATCAACAAATTAATAAAACCTAGCAATGAATCATGAGCAAGTAGGGCCAAAGAGAATTAAACTAAGCAATGAATCATGAGCAATTTATATCCAACAAATCCCCAAACATAAAATCAAATTAATAGGAGAATTATGCTATACTAATTGACGAAGAGGTTTTTCGTTCTCTAAGACAAATAAAACCCCCGTTGCAGTAAGAGTGGGGGTTATCGAACACAGGGAACATGGTTGACATCATCGAACATTTCATCTGTTTTTGTTGAGCTAATGCTTTCATTTTATTTAACATGAAGAACAAAGAGAGGGGGTGGTTTGGTGAAACTAAGCTAAAACAAAAATTAAATAAGGAAAATTAAAATTGGTTCGGTGGAAATATGCCCAAAACCGGTTTACTTATTGAACCACTTCAACTTTACTCAACTACTTGACCAAATCTCGTTAAGGATCGCATCCTTAGTTTTCCTTTAGTTTAGTTAGACAAGATAAATCGTAAATTATCTAACCCTAATTGTTCAAAGAATACGCAGTGAACAAAAGCATTAAGAAATAGAAAACCCGAAAGAATTAACTGTTGTTTGGCCGAACTCCAGTTAACTTGTCTAATTTTTCAACTTCAATCAAACCAAGATTTAGCTTTACTAAGTGAACCCCTCGGTAAAGTGTCAATTTTACTAAGTTGCAAATTGTCAATTTTGCTAAGTTCAAAAAGTGAAGACTAAGTTGAATTTAAGGGAACTTGGTTGCTTCATAGATTTAAGGTTACCAAGAATACGCTTGCATTTCCAAAAATCAGCTTTAGACCATCAACTTTCATTAACTAGGTGATCACCTAATTAAGGTAAGTTTAAGATCATAAAATTAGACCAAAATTAGACAATAATTAAGTAAAAGAGTGTGGAAGAAGTGATTCTTATTTAAACATTTTTAATAGCATTCTTCCACTTTCCCATAGAAGAACTACATCCTCAAGTGAAGATGTGAAAAACAAAAGAAAGAAGAACAAGAAGAAGAAAATGAGAAGAAATTAATATTATAGATGAATGATCTTAGTGATCAAGCATGTCTTTACATTTACCTCATTTTCCTCTATTTATAATACAAAGGTAGGAAGCAAAAGATGATACCCCTTGCTAAGATATTTTACAAAAATTATTAAAGGAGCATCATTACTATGTAAGAGGAAGCAAAGTTAAAGACAATAAGCCAGGAGCAAGTGGAAGAAAAAACAATAAAGCTAAGGTGCAAGTGGATTGAAGTCGGCCAAACAGACACACAGGGCGCTGGCAGCGCCATGGAGGGAGCTGGAATTGCCTTTTGAAAGGTCCTCACTGCATCCCTATAAGGCGCGGGGCGCGCCCCCTGTAGACTGCACACACAGGTCGGACTAAAATGGCCATAACTCTCTCGTTCCTCGGCGAAAATAGGCATATGACCTACCGTTGGAAAGCTCTTGAAGAGATATTCAACCACCAATTTGAATCACTTCAATATCATTTCTAGATCAGAAGATATTAGCGTTTGAATTTGTTCCTGCTGCATTTTGAAGTACAAAAACCTTGCTTTCACTTGTTCTTTATTTAGGCCAAAAGTTGCAAGTTAAACTAGTTTACATCATAAACTCTAAACTTCACCTAAAGCTCAAAGTAATGTAAACACTAAGGAGAATGTTCTAAATTACAAAAACAAAGCATTAAAACAAACTAAAAACATGGTATAACTTGGGCTCATCACTAATTCTTTCAATTGCAAACATATAAGCAAAAATTCGTTGATTGAGCACAATGAAACAAGTTCTCTTACCTTGTTCTACTGCAATTCGATGGATGTTATATTACAGCAGCCTAAAAGCATCAACAAAACAGCCAAAAACCATCAACATAGTAGCCAAAAATCACCAACATAGCAGCCAAAAACAATCAACATATATCACAGCCAAAAACCATCAATATAAATGGTAATTTAGCAACAACATAGCAATAACAAGCTAGAAGAAACAACAAACAGCACCGCAATTTACACAATAGAAAAAAACGCATCTAATTGTTTATAGATGTTAGAACAAGGTAAGAGAACTTTAGATGCGTTTTTTCTTCTAGCCAAAAACTATAATCAGACTAACCCCCATTAGATGTTAAAATCTAATTGTTTATAGATGTTAAAATCAGACTAACCCCCATTAGATGCGTTTTTTCTTCTAGCCAAAAACTAAAATCAAACTAACCCCCATGTATAAAAAAACGCAACTAAAATCAGATTCTAACATCTAATTGTTTATCATATAAATCTTGAAAATTAAAGCCAAAAACGAATTTAAATCTAAAATAAAACAAATTGAAACGAAGCAGCGCAACAACAAGAAGCAGCGCAACAACAAGAAGCAGCACAACAACAAGAAGCAATGGTGGCGTTCGAAAATTCGAAAACAAGGCATTACAAAAATTTACTGAAAAGAGGCAACCCTAAATACAATTCAAGCCTATTTTCGCCATTTAAATACATGATGGGTCAGCGAAAATACAATGAAACAAGAAGAAAATACAATCAGAAAAAACCCTAAAATACGACTACCTCAATTGCCATAAAATCAAATTAATAGGAGAATTATGCCATACTAATTCTTTCAATTGCAAACATATAAGCGAAAATTCGTTGATTGAGCACAATTAAACAAGTTCTCTTACCTTGTTATACTGCAATTCGATGGACGTTATAATACAGCAGCCTAAAAGCATCAACAAAACAGCCAAAAATCATTAACATAGCAGACAAAAAGCACCAACATAGTAGCCAAAAACAATCAACATATATAGCAGCCAAAAACCATCAATATAGCAACAACATAGCAATAACAAGCAAAAAGAAACAACCAACAGCACCGCAATTTACACAATAGAAAAAAAACGCATAAAAATGAGTTATATTTTGGGTATAAGTTCAAGAACTAAAATCAGATACTAACATCTAATTGTTTATCATATAAATCTTGAAATTGAAAGCAAAAAACGAATTTAAATCTAAAATAAAACAAATTGAAAAAACAAGAAGCACCGCAACAAGCCAACAACAAGAAGCACGACAATCACAAATGGCCAAAATTCGAAAACAAAAAACCTTAAATACAATTCAGTGAAAACAGGCATCAATCCTAAATACAATTCAAGCCTGTTTTCACCATTTAAATACGTGATGGGTCAGCCAAATACAATGGAACAAGTTGAAAATACAATCAGAAAAAAAAAACCCTAAAATACAACTACCTCAATTGATGGGTCAGCGATAATCGGATGCGGGTGAGAAGAACTGTAATGACCCAGATTTTATTGGTATCTTTGCCGATAATTATGTGTATTTATGTGCATTTCTGTGTTAGTTCAAATTTATTTTTGAACTGTTTATTTTATTTTATGTGAATAATTTCGATTTAAATCGAATTATTTTATTTGCAGTTTTTATTATTTATGTTAATTATTATTTAATTAATTAGAATTTTATTATTTGATTTTCTAATTAATTATTTAATATTTTGGGCTAAATTGATTTGTGCATGATTAATCATGCGGTTTTTGTAAATTAGCCCAATTGATCCCGAGAGCCCGTTTTTAGGCCTAATTGCCCCTCTTGGCCGGTTTTCCTAAGGCAAGGCAAGGCTTGCCACTTGCCTTGTGTTCACACCTTGACTAACTCTATAAATAGGAGAGTTAGTAAGGCCCTTGCTCGTTTTGCCGTCAAAAGCTCTTGCCATCAAATTCAAGCACAAATCTCTCCCATTTGCTCTCTAGTTCACACGCCACTTTTGGCTATTAAACCCATCCAATTGTTCATCCATCTTTTAATCCCAAACTTAAAGATTCAAAGTTCATTGATCTTTAAGTGTTCAAACACAATCCTAAACACATTCATTTCAATCAAGATCTTTTGTTCGGGTTGGTTTTGGGATCGTGTTCGTGTGCACGTGTGGGGTCCGTGTGGGTTGGTGTTCGAACCGTGCAACAGGCCGTGTGGTGGACCGTGCAGCAGTGGGTTCGTGTTCGTGATTGGGCAGCAGGCCGTGTGCAGTAGCCGTGCAAGTGGTTCGTGGTGGTTCGTGGTGCCGTGTGTGCAGCCGTGTGAGCCGTGTTGTGTGGCCGTGTTTGTTGTGATTCCGGACTACATTCTTGTGTTGATTTTGTGTGTAATCTTCAATAAGGTAACATGCTTTCTCAACCTATTTGGTATACTATGTTTATAGTATGAATTAAATGCATGTTTGGGTTGTTTATTGTTGATTATTCATGATTTTATGTATAATTTGTATTCTGATTTTTAAGTGATTTAATGAGGTTTTGATAAAGGTTTTTCATGATTTTATGATTGATTATATGTCGTAATATGATCATGATTAATGTGTTAAAGTTTGGTTAATTTTGGATGATTTTCGAATGATTTTATTGATGATTTTCGTGTGGTTCATGATGAACATGCGTGTGGTTTTGATGAGTTTGGATGAGTTCTTGATTGAAGATCTTGAATCTTTATTGAGTTCTTGATTGAAGATCTTGAATCTTGGATGAGTTCTTTATGAGTTCTTTGAGTTCTTTATGAGTTCTTGATGAGTCGTTATGAGTTCTTGGTTGAATCTTGAAAGTTAAAGAAAATGGTTTAAAGAATAAAGAAAGTTAAAGAATGTGTCTAATTTGATTAAAGAATGGTTAAAGATTGGTGAATTATGATTGGTTAGACTCAAGATCAAGGCATAGAGGCAATCTTGAGTATAACTTCGATATTTTTAACTAGTTATTTTCAAGAATCAAGGCATTGAGGCAATTCTTCAATATAATTTAGTTAGGTTGAGATAATAAAATGATTAAGATGATTAAATAAATTAATTAATTAAGTTAGCTTGATTTCATTTTTAGACGTCTGATACTTTGAGTAAGATTCATTGTATTTGGGTTAAGACGTTACCCCTATTCCATCCGCGGTATTGGGATAGTTGGAGTCATACTATGTGATCTTTGTGAATTTCCAGTAAGATTGGTTTCACGGGACATGGATTTCCAGTAAGATTGGTTTCATGGGGTTTGGGAGTAAGATTCTCAAATCCGAACATAGTAGAAAGTTCGAATGCGTAAGATGCGTTCGTACGAGCACAGTCCGGTCTAGAATATGAATGATTGCGCCAAAGATAGTTGATTTAGGTTGGTTTGAGTCGAGTTCCGTCCCCGGCGCTGCTCCACTGGTGACCGGCAAGAACTAGTGAAGGAGACGAATGTTGGACTGCTGAAG
Source organism: Salicornia ramosissima (assembly GCA_951394345.1). Taxonomy (NCBI): domain Eukaryota; kingdom Viridiplantae; phylum Streptophyta; class Magnoliopsida; order Caryophyllales; family Amaranthaceae; genus Salicornia; species Salicornia ramosissima. The sequence continues at coordinate 40,598,170 of OX596236.1, forward strand.
GATACACGAACGGTTGAACAGTTGAGTGCAAAGAAATAAAATAATTTTTTTATGAAAATAAAATAAAAAATTTGCGCTCAACTAAAATATTTTGTGTAGTTTTTTTTTTCTTTTTAAAAAGCATATAACTAATAAGTGTTGCTAAATATTTGGCTCTTACTAATAAATCGAAAAGTGTTGCAATAGCTTATTATATGGCAACAGTTTTCCAAATAAAAAAATCAATCTAAAAAACTGCTACCAAAACATATCTATAGCAACACAAAAAATATTGTTGCTATAGGTGGCGTTGCCATATCCCTCTTTTCTTGTAGTGAAATGTTATAATTTACTGCTCATACATATGACTCATGAATGTCTAGTGGCAAAACGTCCGCTATAAATACAGATGATTTACAGTTTTGTAGATACAAGAAATATATACAATACCAATCTACAATATACTTCAGTACTCCGTTCATCTTTTTTTTCATATTTCCTTTAACACGTTATCAGCACGACTTGCTCTAAAACTCAAATACCTTATTACAAGATACAGATAGTTTTTCTTTATCCTATATACATATTTTTCCCTTCTTTTCCTAAAAAATGGATCACCAATGTAGTGGAATTAATACTACACTAAGTAATATATCCTTCTCAAGTATATATTTTATTATAGAAAGGAACACAGAACCAAATATCACAAACCCAACACGAGCTATTGTTCATCCATCTCAAAGGATTAACCCTCTCGTTGGTATCCCTGTCGGCATAAATACACGACCACCTATCCCTAATTTTAATGAAATCCCACCACAACAAACAACTGAAAATCCACCACCATCACAAAATACACGAAAAAGAGATGACCAAGAAGGACCCTCTATCACTGATGATAAACGTCACCAACATAATAAACAACCATAATAAATATATATATATAATACCATAAGTCGCCTATATGGATTGGCTTCCGCCTATATGGTCGGATTCTTAAGAAATTATGTCATTACAAAACCGCCTATATGGACCAGTTACCGCCTATATGGTCGGATATGTTATATGTTAAATTATGTATTGCTTATTTTTTTTTCCTTATGTTAAAATTATATGTTTTTTCCTTATGTTAAATAACCCAACAAATAGACTGTTTATTTCTGTCGAGAGTATTTTTAATTGTCTATTATTACCTAATATATATTATACTCCACCTTATTTTCCTTATAAAAGGTGGATTACCTCACCCCTTTTTACCACATATCTCTTATCTTATCCTCAAATTTTATTTCACTCTACATAATTTTTTTCTCTTCTTCCATCTTCATCTTCAAAGCATCCGGCCACCATACCTCCAACAACCACCAACCTTCCTCCTCGGTAAAAGAAGATTTACTAGCATTAGAAGTATACTTACTTCTAATAGCTGCATTATTTGTTTTACTAATTGCAATTGTATTTTTCATGCTTATTAACAAGTATTTTTTTTGTTTTGTACTCCATTTACATTAAGTTCATTTTTTTGTATTTTTGTTAGTAGATATAACTATTTTTTTGTCTTATTTCATTTTATGTCTGAATCAAATTATTCCTTTAATTCACTCTTAATTAAGTCGTATCATCAATGCTTACTAATAAACTAAGGGGGAGAAATGGAGATAATATGTATAGTTTATTACATTATAACAATAAAATGTTTTCTATTTCATGATACTAACAAATATGAAAAATTGATTGTAGCTAAAATGGCAGACCTTGTGAAAAGACAATTCAACGTATTAGATTTGTCTGGGGAAAAATTTCTAGAGTGGAAAGTGGACGCTCAGATGAACTTAAAAGCTCAAGGATTGGATCATACCATTAAAGCAAACCAAATTGTTTCAAATACTGTTGGACAAGCAACAGATGATACAACAATCATAAAAATTACTACTGAACAGGAAAAGGCGAAAGCTTTGGTGTTATTAAGACACCACTTGCATGAAAGTTTAAAAACTGAGTACTTATTGGTTGAAGATCCTAAAGAATTATGGGATAGCTTGAATGATAGGTATGGACACCACAAAAGGGTGCTCCCTCCTAAAGCACAATTTGAATGGACCAATTTGTGGTTCCAAGATTTTAAAAGCATCAGTGATTATAACTCAACTCTACATAGAATTGTATCAATATTGAGATATTGTGAGCAAACAATCACTGAAGGGCAAATGATTGAGAAAACACTCACTACCTTTCATCCAAGCAACATATTGTTACAAGAACATTACCGTGAACGCCAGTTTAAGAAATGTTCAGATTTAATGTCTGTATTATTGGTTGCTGAACAAAACAATGATTTGTTGTTGAAAAATCATAATCTTAGACCAACTGGGTCTATGGCCTCTCATGAAGTAAATATGAGTGATTATCCACCTGAGGCAAATGCAATTAATAGAGGTGGACGAAGAGGATATAATGGACGCGGGAGAGGTCGTGGAAACTACCGTGGTCGAGGCCGTGGGCGTAGTAGGCATAATTTTTTCCCCTAGAAATGATAATAATTTCAAAAATTATAACAAACAAAAGGGGAAGCAACCTAGAGTCCACAATCAAAATCTCACCAAAGGAAAAGATCAGTGCTACCGATGTGGTATGTCTGGCCATTGGGGACGTACATGTCGCACCGCAAAACATTTGGTAGACCTCTACCAAAATTCTAAAGCTAAGAATGCGGAAGCTAATTTTAATGAGAAAAATGCATCCATGTCGAACCTTGATGTCTCAGACTTCTTCATGGATGATCTTAATGGGAAGGAGTTTATATTTGGAGAAAGTAGCAATACATAAAGAATATTAAGTCTATGAATTTGTAGTTTTTTTATTTTTACTTTATTTCTCATGTTTATATGTTGTAGCCTATGTCGTTGTATTACTTACTAATAGATGCATCTTTATTTTAATTTAATAAATTATGTAGTACTATTTTCAAAATCTAATCCCAAATTTATTTTTTGAAGATATGAGTTTGCTTGAAGTTGAATTCAAATATCAATGTGTTTTAGATAGGAGCAACACATACTATCTTGACAAATAAAAAGTATTTTTCACAACTAAAGATGTCACAAGCTAATGTTAACACTATCTCTGGATCAGCACAATTAATGTAAGGTTCTGGAAAAGCTTGCATGACACTTCCAAATGGAACGAGATTAATGATTAAAAACGCATTATACTCAAGCAAGTCTCGAAGAATTCTCATAAGTTTCAAAGATGTGAGACAAAATGGCTATCATTTAGAAACAATGATTGCAGATAAAAAGGAGTATATATGTCTCACAACAGAAAAACATGGCAAGAAATATATCCATGAAAAATTACCAGCATACTCCCTCCTCAGGATTATATCTTACTGATATATGTCAAATTGAAGTGAATATGGTATCTAATCAGAAGATAGATAACCATGGATTACTTAATTTATGGCATGACCGACTGGGTCATCCTGGCACAGGAATGATGCATAAAATTATTGAGAATTCAGTTGGACATCAAATCAAGGATGTTAGAATTCCCAAATCTAATCAAATATCATGCGTAACATGCTCACTTGGCAAATTGATAATAAAACCATCACTTAATAAAATAGCCACTGAATCTCCATCATTTTTAGACAGAATTCAAGGAGATATATGCGGGCCTATTCATCCCGCTAGTGGGCCATTCAGATATTTTATGGTGTTGATCGATGCTTCAACACGATGGTCACATGTAAGTCTTTTGTCCAGTAGAAATCTTGCATTTGCAAAATTACTAGCTCAAATTATCAAGCTAAGAACACATTTTCTGGAACATACAATCAAGAAAATAAGGCTTGATAATGTTGGGGAATTTACATCCCAAACATTTAATGACTATTACATGTCAATTGGGATTGAAGTGGAGCATCCTGTTGCCCATGCTCATACACAAAATGGTCTAGCAGAATCTTTGATTAAAAGATTAAAATTAATTGCAAGACCATTGTTAATGAAAACAAGATTACCTTCATCTACTTGGGGTCATGCTATACTTCATACAGCAACGTTGGTTAGACTAAGACCAACTGCTTATCACAAATTCTCGCCACTCCAACTAGTTTCTGGGCAATCTCCAAATGTTTCACATCTCAAAATATTTGGTTGCGCGGTATATGTCCCTATTGCTCCGCCAAAACGGACAAAAATGGGTCCACAAAGAAGGCTAGGAATTTATATGGGATTTGATTCCCCCTTTATCATTAAATATCTAGAGCCAATGACTGGTGATATGTTTACGGCTAGATTTTCTGATTGCCATTTTAATGAAACAATATTCCCAGCCTTAGGGGGAGAGAAAGTGGACCCACTTAAGAAAGAGATAGAAATCACTTGGAATGCAGCACAACTACAATTTTTAGATCCAAGGACAAATGCTTGTGAACAAGACGTTATGAAAATTGTGCATTTACAAAATGTTGCAAATCAATTACCAGAAGCATTCATAGATGCCAAGAAAGTGACAAAATCACATATCCCGGCAGAAAATGCTCCCGCGCGCATTGAAACTTTTGTTGATAATAAAATAAATGATGACGAGTCTATTGCACATAGAAAACGTGGAAGACCACTTGGTTCAAAAGATTCCAAGCCAAGAAAGTTAAAGAAACAAGAAGAATTGGTAAATGGAACGAATGTCATCATTCCAACCAAAAACCAAGATATTAAAAATGAAAATGACAATAAAGATAGAGATACTCCAATAGATAAGGATGAAATTATTGACAATGATGAAATGTCAATTAATTATGCTGCTACAAAGAAACAATGGAATAGAAGAAATGTTGTCATTGATGAAATTTTTACTTACTCCGTAGCAATTGAAATAATATATGATGAAAATGATGTCGAAACAAAAACAGTAGACGAATGTCGTCGTAGAAATGATTGGCCACAATGGAAAGACGCTATCCAAGCAGAATTAAGTTCTCTTAAAAGGAGAAAAGTTTTTGGACAAATTATCCAAACTCCACAAGGTATAAAACCAGTTGGATACAAATGGGTGTTTGTAAGGAAACGAAATGAGAAAAATGAGATAGTAAGATATAAGGCAAGACTTGTGGCACAGGGTTTTTCTCAAATATCAGGGATTGATTATGATGAAACATATTCTCCGGTAGTTGATGCAACTATATTGAGGTTTCTAATTAGTTTGTCAATATCTGAAAAATTACAAATGCGTCTAATGGATGTTGTGACTGCTTACCTATATGGGACGCTTGATACTGATATTTATATGAAAATTCCCGAGGGATATAATTCATTAGTAAATCACAATCCAAGAGAAATGTTTTCTGTAAAATTGAAAAAATCACTCTATGGATTAAAACAATCAGGGAGAATGTGGTATAATCGCCTTAGTGAATACCTCATAAAGCAAGGATTCAAAAACGATCAAATTAGGCCCTGTGTATTTATCAAAAGATCACAGTTAGGATTTGCCATTATAGTAGTTTATGTTGATGACCTCAACATTATTGGGACTCCGAAGAAGATCGAAAGAACGGCAAAATACTTGATGAAAGAATTCGAGATGAAAGATCTTGGAAGAACTAAATTTTGCCTTGGTTTGCAAATTGAGCACCTAAAAGAGGGAATTTTTATCCATCAGTCAAACTACACTGAAAATGTAATGTCCCGTATTTTAGCAGCGTTGTTTTCGGAGAAAACAACAACACAAAACAATATTAACCAAATACATTTTATCAATAAATCAAATAATCACAGCGGAAGCTCTAAACTTAATCATTTTATTAATTAAACTCTTAAATTGTTTCCAAAAACCTTGGACTTAGCTAATCCTTATTACAACTGAAACCATTCAAAAGGAAAATTATAAATAAAACAAAGGGGCGCCTAAACTCTCGCCAACACCCATCCCGACTTCAAGTCTTACACTGATCACCTGCAAGATAAAAATTGGGGGTCCACCGTCAGTGGCGAGTAACTAGACTGTTCCACTTAACAGTAGAACCAAGCAACATAAAATATTAAATCGAATAGAAGACACCACTAATCCATACATATTAAACATATACAACATTTAGATTCATACATCAGAGATCACAGCAGCGGAAGACTTCATCGTACACAATTCGTAAGTAATATGTCATTCATCAACTACAACATTCATGAGAGTTAATCGACACGACCGAAGTCGATACAACAATTAATATCCCCGACACGATTCATCACTGATGAATCGATACATACGACACGGCGCAAGGCCGATACAATATACAAGTCCCCGACACGATTCATCACAGATGAACCGATACTTACGACACGGCGCAAGGCCGATACTTCTTACAAATCCCCGACACGGCACATAGCCGATACATACGACACGGCTCAAGGCCGATACATCTTACAAATCCTCGACACGGCACGAGGCCGATACATTCGACACGACGCAAGGTCGATACAACATAACAGACTTAAACATAAACAACTCGTCTGAACCCAAGCAACACCATACAAGAACACGCATAAGTCATACTTCGAACTCAATGAAACATTCGGCTACCTTGTTAGACCCACACGACAATTATGACAACAATCATATCGCAAAACAACTCGCAGTAGCTATTAATCAAGCAAGAATTCGCATGTTTAAACACAAACGATAATAAAGGCTCAAACTTTAATCAAACCACCAAGTAACATAATCAGATAATTCATCAAGATCACCAACCCCTTCGGCCAAGCCAAGAATTCAACAAGAAACTAATGTAAAGATTTCCAACAAGATTCATTAATGCTTAAAGATTCCAAAGGATCAAACTTGCATAGATTAGTACAAAGAATCCAAGTAAACATTCACCCAAACCAATCCTTGCCATTCGGCCATCTCCAAGATTCAAGCAAAACAAATAACTTTCAAGAACTCACAATAAGCAATCAAGAACAAATAAGAATCAAGTTAATCATCATCAAGAATTCAAGATTTATCAAAGATTAAAACAAAAGATTCAATCCCAGTGAATCACTCGAAGTAGGCGAACATATTATCAAATAAAAATGCAATCTTTATACTTTTGTCATGCTTGATTGATTCAAGAAACAAAGATTCAGGTTTAGCATTACCAAGATTCCAAGATTATTAAAGTTTATGACATAAAGATTCTTTCTTAGCATCAAGATCATCATAGACGCATAGAACAACAATAAAAATTCAAGCTTTGAACTTTATTAAAAATTCATAAGTTTCAGACGTTAAAGATTCATGCTTTTAGATCAAGGAACATATCGAAAACAAAAGAAAGATTCATGCTTTGAAGCCATACATCACACGCATAACCAAAACAAAGAAAAGGTTCGAAAACTTCAAGGAATAAATCAAGACTATTGCAAATTCGTCTTATAAACATTGGAAATCATAATATTGCTTAAAGATTTACCAAGATTCAATTAGAACGATTAAAGAAACGTCATAAACTTCCCTATACTACACGACATATACGAACCAAAAGCAGCAATCAAGAACGCATCAATTCTTAGCAAGATTTATATTCAATTATCATAAGAAGATTAGACTATATATATAAACATGTCAAGATTGATCAAGAAACATGAATATCAAGCAAAGAAATCAATCATATCTAACCTAAACCACACGGCTAAACACAAGATTAATAATAACATAAACCCTATTCTATTCAATCTAATATCCTATGTTGATTAATCCTATTGCTAAGTGAAAGAGCTAGTTACCTTTAAATTAATCGGAATGGTTGAAAGTCGAATTTCTGTGAGGGTTTTCTTTAGGGGCCGTGAGTTTTATGTGAGGGGGAAGGGATGATTGTTTGTTGTTTTGATCAATGATAGTTAGGGGTTTAAAAAGGAACCTTTTATATAAAAGGTTTACTAAGGTTTAGGAGTTAGTTTAGGAAAGAATTATAAGGGAAAATAAAGAGGGGGGCCGGTTGTGATGATAGGTAATAGGGAGTTTAGGAGCTCCTAAAAAGTAGGAGAGAAATCAGGATAATAAAAATAGGATTTTTAATTAGAGTCAAAATAGATATGGTTTACTAATTAAGGTTAAAAGAAAATAAAACAATTTAGTAATATTGTTTATTGGGAGGGCCGGCCATGAAGGGGAAAATAGGGCAATTGGACTAGCTCATCAAACATTAAATTAAGTCTTTTAGGCCCAAATCGAATGATTTGGTCTTTAAGGCTTAATTTCGCACGAAATTTTACGGCCCAAAAATCCGGGTCGTTACAGAAAAGGTTTTAAAACATTTTTATATGGATAAATCACACCTAATGAATTCCCCAATGGTCGTTCGGTCTTTAAATGCAAAAGATGACCCATTTCGACATCAAGAGGAGAATGAAAAGGTTCTTGGTCCAGAAGTACCTTACCTGAGTGCTATTGGCGCTTTAATGTACCTAGCATATAATACAAGACCTGATATTGCTTTTCTAGTAAATGTATTAGCCAGGTACAGTAACACACCAACCAAAAGGCACTGAAATGGAATCAAACACCTATTGCGCTACCTACGAGGAACGAAAGATCTTGGTCTATTCTATCAGGCTCGCGTACATGCTACCCTTATTGGATATGCAGATGCTGGATATATGTCAGATCCTCAAAAAGCAAAATCACAAAATGGTTATGTATTCAACTATGGAGGAACTGCGATATCATGGAAATCAACAAAGCAAACCTTGACTGCAACATCATCAAATCACGCAGAGTTAATTGCTCTATATGAAGCAGGACGTGAATGTGTATGGCTCAGATCAATGATTAGCAATATTCAAGAAGCATGTAGGATGAAAGTTACTACAGAACATCCAACAGTGATATATGAAGATAATACAGCTTGTATTACTCAAGTGAGCGCAGGCTATATAAAGGGTGATAGAACAAAGCATCTGACCCCAAAGCTCTTCCATACACGACCTCCAAAAGGAAGGAAAGATAGACGTTCAATAAATTAGGTCATTCGACAACCTCGCTAATCTATTTACAAAATCTCTTCCGCCAAAGAAATTTGAAGAACTAGTGTATAACATTGGAATGCGGCATCACCGTGATATATGTTAAGCTCAGGGGGAGAATAGATACACTGCACTCTTTTTCCCTTGATCAGGTTTTTATCCCAAAGGGTTTTTCCTGACAAGGTTTTTAATGAGGCAACACGTTTAATTAGTATATGCGAATATCAGGATTGACATTCAAGGGGGAGTGTTATGAGTCATGAGTATGAACAGTGAAATGTTATAATTTACTGTCCATACATATGACTCATGAATGTCTAGCGGCAAAACGTCCACTATAAATACAGATGATTTACAGTTTTGTAGATACAAGAAATATGTACAATACCAATTTACAATATACTTCAGTACTCCGTTCTTTTTTTCATTTTTCCTTTAACAATACTAAAAAAAGGGGTTATTAAAAAAAGGAAAAAAAAAAATCCAAAACGATGTTGTGTTCTCTAGCTTCTATCTGCTAAAACCCTAAACCTCTCCGCTTCACATTCAAAGCTCGCGAAGAACACAACTGTGTGTGTGGGAGTGGTGACCTTCAAACAGAAGAGGTACATTGTTCACAATTTTACATTCGTTATTTATCTGCTTGTTTAATCTCTTTCTTCTCATTGAATTACCTCCACCACACTCATCATATCTTATTAAATTTGCTTCAAATTTGTTTCGTTAATCCAATTTCATTCACCACACAAATTTCTAACAATTCGTTGGTGAAAATCAATTATAAGTTAATAAAATTTGGGTCTTTTGTGAGATATGTTTAATGCAAGAATCAATCCAAAAATTGGTTTGATTGTTGTGCTAAGCAATAGTAATTGATTTGGTTTAAGTTGGAAGCACATATCGAAGGCTTACTGGTGATACATAATGACACCCAGTTGAGCTCAAAAGATGTGCAAAATTATAAATCTCATCACTAAGCTTAATAGCTTATGTTATCCTCTATATCTATAGAAGGTGATTTGTTGGGTGAGGAACATTTCAGTAAGAATTTGGGATTTGGATACTTGATCACTATATATTGATGGTGAAAAGAGTATAAATGACCCATTTGAAAGGTTATTGCTTATTTCAATTGACATAAAGTTTACTCTTTTCTTGTCGATAATTTGGAGAGCTGGAATTTGGTTTGAGGGAAGGAAATTGTCAGCCCTAATAATTTGAGTGACCAATGGGGAAAAAAATTTGACATTTGCATAGATTTGGTACTGGATAGTGGATATGTTAGTTTTAGTGTAAATGCTTATGAAATATCCCTATACTATGCATTGAATTTTAATTTATTCATAAGAATAATAACACATTTGGCCATTTAACTGCGGAAATGCCTAATTCCTCACTATTAGATGTTTATAAACATCTAACAGTGGCATTTTGGTAAATAAGTGGAACTTTTTAATGGCATTATTGTAAATAACTCAAACAATATTTACGATAATGCCATTAAAAAGTTTTATTTATTTACCAAAATGCCACTGTTAGATGTTTATAAACATCTAACAGTGAGGAATTAGGCATTCCTCAAATTGAGCTCTAATTTTTCCACATTGTAAAAAAAGTAGGAAAATATATTTCTTTTCTCTTTTTACCCTTGATTTATTAATGTTTCATTAACTATTTAATGTACAATTAATATTAATTATGTTAAAAAATATACGTAATAAATAAAAAATTGTGCTATTTTCTAATTTTGGAGGCCACAATTATATAAAATCTTTGAGACGGCCCCATAATTATCGCTTTATTTAGTTGATGGCAAAAAGAATCAATTTGGAAGTCAGATTTACCGTTGCCATGTGGTTTGTTAGTTTCCTATTAGGATCTGTTTGATAGGGAGTAAAACATTATTTGTTTGGTTTGCAAAGCAGTATTTTCTCTCGAAGTACAATGTCTCTCACAATGATAGAAAACCACTTTGAAGGGGAGACTATTTTCCTTCATTTTCCTTACCTCCCTTGTACACTCCTCCCACTACATCCTTACTTTCCTTTTCATTTTCCTTATTTTTCTTACATGGTTCCAAGCACTCAAAACTTATTTTGCAATTGTGTTTTCCATTGTACTATCTTCCATAAAAAAACATTTTACATTGAAAATGTTTTACATCTATCCAAACGGAACCTTAATTGATTTTTCTGTACAACAAGAACCCATTTGGATTTCATTATTGTTTTATTGCTTGTTCAAGTCTCCGTGTCTACATTTCTTGTTATTGTTTAGTGATTGGCCTTTTATTAATATGTGATTATTGCTTAGCTATTTACTTGGGGCATAGAATGTCTGGTTTTTTTTATGATATTGGTGATTTGGTGTATCAGTTTGTTTATGTGCTAATGTTCTTTTAATCACTATATATCATTTGGTTAATTCCTGAAACCTTGATTTGGATTCAGTTGTAACACTTCCTTAGTACAAGATGGCAAAACCGAATCCCAAGGTTTTCTTTGACATAGTGATGGGTAATGTAAGGCCTGGCCGAGTTATTATGGAGCTTTTTGCTGATGTTACCCCCAAAACTGCTGAAAATTTCCGTGCTCTATGCACCGGGGAGAAAGGGATTGGGAAACTCGGAAAGCCACTCCATTATAAAGGCTCGGCATTCCACCGAATCATCCCAGATTTCATGTGCCAAGGTGGAGATTTCACCAGGGATAATGGAACCGGAGGGGAATCTATTTATGGGTCAAAGTTTGATGATGAAAACTTCAAGCTGAAGCATACAGGACCCGGTATTCTTTCTATGGCTAATTCAGGACCAAATACTAATGGCTCGCAATTCTTTATTTGCACCACAAAGACATCATGGCTGGATGGAAAGCATGTGGTTTTCGGTAAAGTAGTTGATGGTTATAGTGTGGTTGAAATGATGGAGAAGAATGGCTCTGATAGTGGAAGGACTTCTGTACCAGTGGTGATAGAAGATTGTGGTGAGCTATCTGATAACTGATCAGATCACTTCAAAGGAGCTTGAGAAAAATTTGCAGGTCATCCCATTACCAAAAAATCGCTTTCCATGGCTTTGTTTCTTGGTTGAATATTTGTTATGTGAAAACTGATTCGAGATGATAATTACAGTATAATTTCAGGAATTTCTCTGTTATACACATTCTTCTCAGCTTTCTAAATATGTGTTGTGAGTCTTGTGACTTGTGAATTTGTCTTACCAAAATTTATCTGAACTTGTGAATTTTTTTATGTTTAATTGTTATACTTAGAAATGTAGAATTTGTCTGCTGGTTTATGTGGTGATTCCCTATACTTAGGTGTAAATTGAAGGAGAGTGGTTAGTATTTATCTAGAATTATTTAAAATTGACATAAGTTGTCAAAAAAGGTGAAGACAAGTAGACAACATTGCCTAGGATCAGCAATATGCAATATGCAGCAATGTGTTGCATGACTTTCATTCAGCTGAATTTCAGCTTCTATATAGACTATATCTGTCATTCAAATTTAGGTTAGGTCGTGTTCTCTTCAACTTATTAGACCTGAATTTATTTGAAATGTAATTATATTAACTTATTTGTATAATTTTCTATGAGTTGCATTAGATCAGAAAGTGGGATTGGAGATCAAGACTAGTACAACATTTAACTTGATTGAATAATCATTGCATAATTTGCATTGCAAACATTACAACCATTTGATATTTTTATCTTTGTTCTTCCAAACCTAATGTAGCTAGCTATATATTGAGCCAAACAATTTCTCTTCAAAAAAGTACACTCAAAATTTCATGTGTAAACAACTTATAACAATGTGTATCCATTTAATCAAAATTACAAGCTCAGCATGCATCATACAACCAATCCAATAAGCAAACTATGGTCATTTTCCTTCCCATCTACATGAATGAAATCTAGAAAAAAAAACCCAAAAAGAGTAACCCTTCTAAAACCCCCTAAAACAATCAATCCCAATCTTCATCATTCAATTGATCATCAAAGTTTTCTTTAGGTGGTCTAACCACAATAACAAGAGTCCCTAAACTCTCCTTCACTCCTTGTTCCTTCAACTTAGAACCTTTCTCCACCTTCAAACCTTCATCCCCACCACCATCACCCATCCCAGCCGCCAAATAAAACCCTTCATCCACCTCAACTTCCCTCCTACTCCTATCCAACACCACCAAAATCGCCTCATCCACATACGACCGATTCACCCTCCACGGCAACACCCTAGCATTCCTAAACGCCACCGCCACCCCACCGTACCCCATCCCGGCTAACGGGGCCCACTTCGGGAGCACCACCCACCGGTCCCAACCCTTCTCCGACACCACAACCCCAAACTCCCCTTCTGCCCTGCACTCCATAGGCACTTCCCCAACCCCATCCCTCGCCTCTGTTACCGGCAAAACCACCACACTCGTCGCCTCCGCTACCTCCCCCATCTGCAACCTCACCACCGGCACTTTCACCGCTGCTTCCTTCTCCAACTCCTCCACCTTTCCTTTCTTCTTCCCATCAATCTCCTCCCTTATCCTCTCCCTTGCCCTGTCTGTATCCGCCACTTGCAATGCCGTTGTCAAGGCCGCACTCCTCTTATCACTGTCGCTTGCAAACTCCCTCGAAAGCCTAAAATTCCAGAACGCCCAACAATCACCAGGTTTGGTATAATCGAAACAACTAAAACCTAACTCCTCTTTTCTCCCTGGAAAATCCTTGATAGACCTCGCAATTTCCCTGGATTTCTCCCCATCCAACTTATTCCTGACAATGTAATTGGCTGTGGCTGCCCTCTGGGAGGTTGACAGAAGCCGAATTTCGTACAGCAACTCTGAACCGCCATTTTCAAAGTATGAGAGAGTTTCGGACTCTGTATGAGGTGACTCGGCAATGGACTCCCTGACCTGAGCGGCGACGACGAGGCGGTTCTGCTCGACGCCGGAAATTCCGGTGAGCTCCTCGATCATAGGGGGAGTAAAGCCATCGCGAAAGAGGGAGGAGATGAGAGGAGCGTATTCGTACCAGTTGCCGAGGCGATTAGCGAGGACTTCGATAATGGAGGCAGTGTCGAGGGACTTGTACTTTTGAGGGAGTGGGGAAGGAGGAGGGCGGAAGGGTTGGTAGAGGTTTTGGGGTTGAGGGGAAGAGGATGAGTTTTTGGGGATGATGAGGTTAGGGACTAATGGAGGTGGTGATGAAGACGATGAGGAGGCGTTAATGGTGGTGGAAGGTTTCCGAAGAGATGAGAAGGAGGGAGGGAGAGGGAGTTTGGAGGAGAATAAGGTGGTGGATGTGGAGGAGAGAGAAATCATGGTGGTGTTTAGAGTGAAGAAGTGATGAAGGACCTTATCTGGTAGTTTTTGCACAAGTATGAGGAAGAAGAAGAAATGGGAGGGTGTGAAGTGAATTGGGTGAGGTTGTGGATATTTTTGAGGATATTTAGGAAGACACCCATGACTTTGGTTAGAATGATTAAAGGGGAAAATAGAAATATTCATTCAAATACTTTTCTAATATCTTTTGTTTTCATTTGGTATTTTCAAGAGTCTTGACTTACTGGTTAAATCTTGTGAATGTCGCGTGAGATATCGAGTTTGAACCTCATCACATGCATTTGCAATGATTTATTATCTTCTTTGTAGATGCGTTTATAGCCAAATTGAGTCAGGTGACCTGCAGTAGAGTCGGTTCAAGGCCTAGTATCCCACACATTATCAAATAAAAAAAAAAATCAAGTTAATTAATTATCCTTTTTTTACTCACTGTGTTCATATTTAAATGCTCCATTTACTTTAGGAGTTTTTTTAGATGGTTTCAAAAAAATTCATGTAATGCAAAAGTGGGCCATGAATAGAGGGTAAAAATGTAAATGTATGATAATAATTGTAAGTAAATTATGAATAGATTAGGATAAAAATATAAATATAAGTGTGAGTCATGTTACTAAAATAAAAATTGAGCAAATAAATATAGACAGCCAAAAAAGAAAAATAGAGCATTTATATATGGACGGAGGCATTACTTAATTTTTCTTACATAATCAAAAATAACGTAAAAAAATTCAACACAAGCATTATTTTATGTTTTATTGGAATAAATTAATTTGAACTACACTAAACTTAGCAGGATCTAAATTGAACTGAATTTGTATGAATTAAAATTTCAGAAATTATGTCTAAAAGAATCTGTCCTAAATATCGAACAAATTTATTGCTTACCACAATACCGCCCAATTAATGTTCAAGTTTCCTACATTCCTAACCTACTCCTCCCCATTTAACCTACCCTAAGAAGTAAGAACGCTCCCAATATTGGGTGTTTTATTTCCTACCAATCTCTCTATGCACTTTCTGAGCCCTCCACATAATTCAATTTCGTGGACTTTTTTTTTATTGCAAATGCAATACCAATATTGAGCTTAAAAACTCATCAGTCTCTTTCATATCTTCTACTATACCACACTACATTTCTCTTTCTTATTTATTTTTAATAATTTATTTGATATGATATTAATGTTGAATTCATTTATGTAGTTTGATGATGTATTTTCTTTTGTGTATTTTACCTTTAATTTCGTTGTTGGAAACTACACAAAAAGCGCATGCAATATAATTAAAAAATTAAAATACAAGACATGCTTAAAAAACGGTTTAATTTTACTTGGCAATCAATGCTACTCAACGGATTCGTTTACTTAGACAATTTTTAGAAACACTCAAAATTAAGTAAATTAAAAAAATTATTCTCTCTGTTCCAAAATAATTGTTTCACTTTGACCAAAAAGCTCTCACGATTTTGCTCAAAATAGAATAGTTATTTTGGGACGCAGGGAGTAAGAAATTGTAAAAAGAATGTGATTTTTAAAGTGGGACAAAATATAGTTTACTTGTTCACATAGCTTGGAAGCACCAAAAAGCATGCGACTTCTGCTACCCTCATCAGTCATCAGTCTGCTACAGCTTTAATCCAAGCCCACGGTTTTCTCTCCACTCGGGCAAGAAGAGAATAGTTGTGTGATTATTCTTTTCCCCTTGCTGATGGCAACACTAAATTCTGATTTTGCTATGTATTTTTTGCCGTGGGCTTGCATTTCCCTGTTGTTGGGAGTGCTTAGTTCTCAAACCACATGAGTACTACCCCAAAAAAAAAAAAAATAGTCATAATGACTAAATCAAGTGGCTGCCTTGTTCCCACCATGATCAAACTTCATTCTCACCGACACCTCGTGTCTGGAATTCTGAAACATTAACTACTAGGCTAAGACCTCATCCTCTTTGTATTTTGTTCAATTATACATAACATAGTATAAGTTAGTATTTGTATTTTGTTCATAGACTCTAACTTGTACTTTCCTGTTTTTTCGTATAAACAGCTTAGAGTAGTTACTGTAAAATTCATATTGTTTTATGACAAAATTGAGAACTTTTGTTCTTCAACAAAAGTAATTATGTTTCCTTTGATCGAATCTCTTGTGGGTTTTTAACTATAAGTATCCAAAAAGGTTATCTAACTTTGAGAGTGATTCTCCTAGTGAATTAATCAAACTAGATTTTGAAAGAACTATCCAGATTTAGCCTATTAAAAGTTATTCTTCTTAGCCTAATTCAAAGTGTTACATAATTAGTTCATTGATTGATTTCAAGTCCCATTATGTTCCATGGTGACTATTGGCAATGTATAACAGTGACTATTTTTTTAGTTTGATAATATGTAAGGTACTAGGCCTTGAACCGGGCACTACTGCAGGTCATCGAGCTCAATTTTGCCAATGCCCACATTTGTAAAGGCCAAGGGGGAAGATAAGAAATCTTTATAAATACGTGCGGTAGAATCGAACTCAATATATCGTGCATAGAATTCTGAAATCTTAACCGATAGGCCAAGACCTTATCCTAATAACAGTAAGTATGAACAAACTTGAAATGTAATATATCTGAAAAATACAGTATATACAGATGCAGCTTACAGCTCTCTTTCTACACTCGATGCAAATGGAGTTCTATCCACGATATTGAATCAGTATTCTCTCAGTTAGCTAGTACAGACTAAGGATAATAAAAAAACAATCAACCAAGCCACTGCTGACAACGACGCTCCCCAGTACCCCCAACAGCACGACGAATGCTGATCTTCTCATTCGAATACTTCTCCTGTAGCAATTCAAAAGCAGTCACGTCTAGCTTACCGGAAACTGATTTCCCATGTTTTCGACGATTATGCTGCTCCCGAATTGAAACCCACAATTTCTCTATGGCGTCCCTCTGTTTAGAGGTGAACCTGGATACATTGTCATAGGCATGTTTCACTAATATGTCAATGACAGTTTGACACCTGCAAATAAGATTCACAGAGTTGTGAGCACCAAAGTAATAAACGAGGCAAAATTTGCACAGTTACAGACTTACAGTACTGGATGCAAGAACAAACCATGGGATTTTATATCGTTTTGCAGCTATCTCTAAACAAGTAATTAAAGCTTCTCTTTGTAGCCTCAGAAATCTCATTGTCACCTCTTCTTCCTCCTTCCCTTTGCTCTCTTTTGTTTTTATATCTTTTTTCGGTTTATTTGAGATGAGAGCATCAAGCCCAAAAGGATCAGATTCTTCTTTGGTAGTAACCTCAGTAGAATGATCAGAAGAAATCGCATCTTGGGTTGATTGAACCACTCTGCTTGCCGTTTCTTTCTCTTGTAGTGCTGCAGCTTCCTCAGCATCATCTTCCTTGGTTGCAACAGGAAGATTAGATATCAAATCCTTGATTCGTCCAGCAGCTTTCGAAAACTGCATTACCCCAATTGAGAAAGTGTCATGCAACAAATTAACTCAAACAACTAGTAAATTTAAAGTACTACATATTAATGTGTCCATCAGAATATCTAATTGTACCAAAAACACACACACACAATGTTACTTCAACACCTTCATTTAACTCAGAAATAGAAGATCAACTAGAGTCCATTTCAGAATTCATACACAACAAAACACTTTGATACTTCATTTTTAACTAAAAACTTGACTTTTTTTGTTTTGTTTGAAGCGTGTGATGAGTAGTAATTGGGCCTAAACTTAAAGTAGTCAATGGGCTTGATTATATGTAGTAGAAGAAGAGAACTCCCTTGAAAACCGTCATAGTGGAAAGTTTAGAGGAGTACCACACTCTATAAATAGAGGTGGCTTGTAGTCATTTGATGGTGTTGTTAATGAAAAATTAGCTTTGTGCTTAAAGAGTGTCTCTTTTGGATTGTTTGTCCTCCAACCCCTAGTAAGTCTAGTGTGTGTCATAAGGCCTTCTAGGATTCAAGATCCTTAGTGGTGTGTCCCTTTGGATGCTTGAAGATCCTTCGATGGGAGTGTGTGTCACCAAAACCAAAGTTCTATCCATTTTGTTCATCATTTTCTCTTGTTTGTTTATACAAATCTGAAATTCAACCTATTCAAATCTTCAAAGATCGTTCCAAAACTTAAATATTGTATTTGGTGTTGTTCACCCAACATTAAACACACCAAATGCGCATCACATGAGTCTATTAAAAATAATTAGAAAAAAAAGGCACCCCCCACCTCCCCTCACCCTGTCAAAACACAGATTTGCTACTAAAAAAATCAAAGAATCTATCATCTATGATATTCTTGCAATCTGAACTTCCAACACTCAGTTTTTGATCTTTATTCTTTTTGGTAACTTAACTTTAATTTCTTTAAAAATAATAAATAACTTTAATCTTACCCCTTTTTCTTGGGAATGAGGGGCAGTTAAAGAAAAGATTTATTATTACCAACAGGATAAAGATTATAAATCACCAAAACAGAACCAAAAGGAGGACTCCGAGCAAGCCACCTCTAGGAAAGGCTAAAGCAAGGAGACAATCGATAATCATTTTCATGCAACCACCAATGACATCAACAACCTCACATCCTCATTAGCTCTACTCATCAGAGTCATCACTCTAAAGGTATGCCATTAAAAGCTACATCTATACTTTAACAGCTTATTCCAAAGATTTTGTCATTCCTTTGCTTCTGTACACAGTAAATGCTTCATAAAAGAGCATTCCAAACTGTGATGTTTTCCTCTTTTAAGCCTTAACAGCCAGCTGCATTTTCCTGTTCATCGTGAGCTTCTCAGAGAGTTATCCCAGATAGCAACTCCATATACATTGAAGGAACAGTTGCTGAACTGTCTCATCTGCAGTACGCCAGTACCACAAAGCACACAGGCTATGGAGCAAGTAATCCCCCATTTGCCTATCCTATCTGCATTAGCTAGTTAGTCCTCCAAAGCCATCCAAGAAATAAATTTGCTACTAGGAGTAGCCATATTGTTGCATTCAATACTTCTCCAATGGTTTAGCATGATCTCCCACTAGTAACATATAACTTTTCAATCGAGAACCTATTCCCTTCCATAGAAC
This sequence comes from Salicornia ramosissima, assembly GCA_951394345.1. NCBI lineage: Eukaryota > Viridiplantae > Streptophyta > Magnoliopsida > Caryophyllales > Amaranthaceae > Salicornia > Salicornia ramosissima. Next base: position 40,617,569 of record OX596236.1, read on the forward strand.
TATCCCAACCATGGAATTAAAACTCGGCCGTTCCGTTACGTAACGGCCGTTCTGTAACCTGTTTCTGAGTTGCCGATACGCGAAATGCCGTTATACCACTGAGAGTTGGAATTCACACAAAAATCACCGCGATGGCGTTCCGTAAAGGTAAAACGCCCGTTCCATAACGCGTTTTTGCAAGAAATGCCCGTTTTTTATAAAATAAAATAAATATTAAAGAAGAAAAGGCTAAGAGAAGCCATACTTGTGCTTTGCAATAGTTAAATATTTAATAAATAAGTTGGATTATTAATAAATTTTAATAATAATAACTAATAATATTTTTTTGACATAATGTGATACAAAAACAAATAAGAATGAATGAAGATTGATAAAGCTTAATATTGAGCTTATGTGAATTTTTTGATAAAATTCACGCCGCGACAGCCGCGAAACGTTCTTTTTTGCCGTCACAAGCGATTCCCGCGACAACGCGACCGTTTCCACGAACGTGACCGCGACCGCTATTTTTTTCCATGGTCCCAACCTCCACATGCCTCCATATTCTCTTTAGCCTCAAACGTCTTTTTTACAATCCAAGACACATTCGAATTAGAGCTTATCTCCCACAAACTTCTGCTCTTAATATAATAGGCATCCATCCAATCATCCATCCAACCCAAAGGTAGCCCATTTTATCGAACAGAACCCACAAGAGCATATCACAAGATTTTTTACACTCAAGCCACTTGCAGCTTTGGGTAGGCAAACTCTAGTCCAGGTAGAGATGGCAAAAAACCCTGGAGCCTACCCAAAATCACTGAGACCCTAACCTAAGTTAAGGGGATGGGTCTTAAATTCTTGGACCTTAAGGATAAGGGTGGGTATGGGTCTTAAAACTATCGGGTAGAATAAGGATAAGGCTCCCTTCCTCGCATACCCACACTCTAAACTTATAATATGTATTTTTTTATTTATTCTAATAAAACATTGCTATACACTAGCTAATTATAATAATAATGGCGTTTTCGTTATTTTGTTGTATTTTAGTAATAAGGGTAGTTTAGTCTTTTAATAATTGTTTGTTAGTAGTTTGTTAGTTTTAGAATTGTCAGTAGTGTGTAATATTGGATATCTTGGAATTAATAAGAGTTTAGTAACTTTTCAGGAGAGAATTTGTCCACTCGAAAGACAGATTATGAGAGAACTTGGCCTCTCGAAAGCCACCACCCACGTGGTGGTCCGGAGTTAGTGTGCAGCAAACATGCTCACACTGTCACACACATATATTAAATATCTCTAAAGATACATATACACTTGCCACTACTTTTTCTTTACTAGCCAGACTTTGACAACAAGATTGTTGATAATGATGATATAGAGTGATAGAATAGAGCTATTTTCCTATGAAGTAGATGTGTAGAACTGTTGAAGCTATTATTATTTTCTATGTTTAATGACAACTAAATTGTTTTCCATTATTCAAGAACTTTTAGGCCTCATTCTTTTGGATTGAATTAAACTAAACTAATACTCAGCAGGAGCTAGCTAAACTGGATTTTTCTAAACCAAATGAAAATTCATAAATTAAGTCCAAAAAAAACAAGGCCATAGTGTGTTAAGTGACAACATTTTACATTGAATTATTGCTTTAATACCCATGTACAAGACTTTTAGGTGATGGAAAAACTATGTAATATGATATATTGCATTATAAACAATAGTTTTCATAATCGGGAAAAAATTATATTAGACTCATTAAAGACCCATGCCCTATCCATTGCCATCTCTCAAGCCTAAGTTACCCAATGGGTAAGGGTAAGGGTCTAAATAAATTTTACCCTATGGGTAGGGTGTGAGTTTACATCAAAAGATTAGGGTATGGATATGGGTCTTGGTAGACTACACCCTACCCAAACCCTACACATTCCCATCTCTAATATCGGGAAAAAAATAATATTAGACTAATTAAAGACCCTTGACCCTACCCATGCCTATCCATTGCCATCTCTAAACCCAAGTGACCCTATGAGTAAGGGTAAGGGTAAGGGTCTGGGTCTAAATAAATTTTACCCTTTGGGTTAGGGAGTGGGTTTACATCAAAATATTAGGGTATGGATATGGGTCTTGGTAGACTACACCCTACCCATTGCCATCTCTAATGGAACCCAAAGTTACTATTACTTTCCTTGAGATAAAGGCCACGGTTTCCAATAGATCAATACCATTAGTAGTCAATTTCAATTTTTCTTGTTTCTTGATTCAGAACCAATTAAGGTGGTTCCCGCAGCAGAGTTTGTTTGTAAAGCAATAAAAACAAGAACAGCAAATTTAACGAGGTTCAGCCAAACTCAAGGCCTACATCCTCCTACTCTATGCATCTTATTAATTCAACTCATGGTAAACAATTGCAACCAAAATGTTTGCACTAACATAATTAACCAAATGCAATATACTTGCACAAATGAGCAACCTAACATATCAAATCTTAATTCTTAATTTTTGAAAGTCTTGTCTACTAAAGGTTTGCATTGGGAACAATTGAGCTTCTTCAATGATCAAAGAAATCCTAAGCACCACAATAGATCACCCAACGACACACGAAGAGCATATACAACTATTGTTCTCCTTATCAACTCCTAAATAAATATCGCATTCATTAAAATTAACTTAAAACCAAAAGCATAAGGAAACATTGAAGGTTGCCATAATTAGAGTGACATACACCGGATCATCTCTAGCAAGCAAAAGCAAAATCAATAATCATCAGCAAACATAAGATGCATCAATATATAGTTTTCACACTTCAAATCAATGTTTAAATTTGGGTTCTCTTGAAGAGCCACTTAACACTTTGACAAATACTCCATACAAACAGCAAAGAGATAAGGTCTCCTTGTCTCATCCCTTTCATAGCCTCAATAGGTATAGTAGGGGTACCATTAACTAAAAAAGAATGACCTAACTAACAAACAAGTTTGAATACCCGTTTCCCTAAAAACACTTTCTAAAAAAACGTCCATTCGATTGGATCCTAAGCATTTCTCAATCTACCATAAACATGCACCTATGTTAGATACAAGCTTGCACCTTTGATAAGCTTTGTAGCTACAAATCTACAACATATTATATGCTATGTCCCTTCTTGGAATAAACCTAGTGGGTGCCTCATGATTCATGACCAACTTCTCCGGCAGCTAATTGCAATCTATTTGTCAAGATTTTATAAATGATATTATAGAAAATAATGAAAGGCTATAAGAGTAATTTTTCCAACATAGGAAGCATTGGAGAGTGGAGAATTTAGATATTAATTTTTCTTTTTTAAAAGGAAATTTAGATATTAATTTAACTGTAGTACAATTCACTGCCTTAGACATCACTATAGTCTCAAAGAACTCCACCATAACTATACACACATCATCATCTTTGAGTACAGACCACACAATCCTACCAAATAAAGTAGCTAAAAACTACCACAGCCATGTGCTTTACTATCATCAAGCCCCGTTCAAAGCTCCAGTTATTTCTGGGATAATAACTTGTTTAGATAGGGCCTCAACAATCTCTATAGATTCTAGAAAGTAAAGCCCCTTTTCACATTACTTGGAGATCAGTTGTAGGAAGAGGAATAGCACAAGTCTCCATAAGCCCTACATAAAAAGAGATGATTTCTCCTTGAATATTCAAGGGCTTAATTAACCTCTTCCCATCTACATTAATCAATATGTCAATTCTATTCCTTGCAATTCTTTCTTTCATAGCTTTAAAATATATATTTTTTTTTTAAAATTAGGGTTAGAATGTCGAATCTCCTACCTTAAACTTTTCCTTATGTTCCTACACTTCTATATTAAGCCACATCATCCATTTAAAGCTTATTTCTCCTGCTCAGCATTGCAAAATTCATCCTGCAGATTGCATGAATGTGCTATACGTCTATCCTAGCTTCATCAATTCTTTGTCTAACATTAGCAAATTCATTGAGATGTAACAGCATTAAACCACTTTTAATTGCTTTAATTTTTACGAAACTAGTAATCCGTTCACTTCTTCCATCAATCTTGTTATAATGCTCCTTGGCAACTTTAGAGAAATCCCTATGATCCACCAAAAAATTCAAAAACTTGAAAGGCATGCTTCCTTTGTCAGAATCCTGAGTCAATTGTAATAATAAAAATGCATATAATCCATCCAATGTTGATTCCCCAAACCAATCAATCGTACAACACGCCCTAATAGAGCCTTGAACCTTCTTAGTCCAAGAATAGTAGCTTCCAAAGATTTTCAATTCCACCAATCTAATACTACTTAAACAATTAGCTAAGTAACAAGCTTAGTTTTAAAGGGCGCGAGATGCACCGAGGGCCCAAGGCGCAAAGGGGCCCTCGAGCCTAGGCGCAAGGAGAAGGTGCGCACCTTTTGGATATGATGCGCACTTTGAGCGCTATAAAAAAAAAAAAATCAATACTAGACCTTAATTATACTCAACCCAACATAAAAAACATATACGGAGTATATACTGGCCTTGTTTGGAGTTTAGAGTTTGGAGGTTGGAGTTTGTTAGATGATTACTTTTTATTCAGAGGATTTGACTGCTGATTTAAATAGTTGATTGTTTAAAGGTGTTTGGTAACAAATAGCTGATTGCTTAGAGTTTTGTTGTGTAAAATGACATTTATGGACATCAAAAAATAAATTGTTAGGTTTTAATAGGTTTAAATATGTGGACAAATTAGTCAGTCAATATAACTCTCTCCAAAACTCTGAAGAAAAAGTTGCCTAACCCAGCTTTTTCTAAAGAGAGTTTTAATCAGAGTTTTTGGTACAAAACTCACTTTTAAACTCTATTTTACCAAACCCCAAATTAGAGTTTTGATTGGTCAACATTCTAAACTCTCACCAAAACTTTAAACTCCCATCTAAACTCTCTCAACCAAACAAGGCCACTATATTTTTTGATTTTTATGTAAAACAAACTATTTTTTACGCATTTTATTCAAGAAAATTAAAGGTATAAATGATCAAATTAATTATAAAAAAAATATACAGGTAACATACAATCTCCCTCTTGCTTGTATTTAAATTATGTTAATTAATTTATTTCATTTATATCCTCAAATCTCTTTCTTAAAATGTGTTCAAAATGGTTTGTTGCACATAAAAATAACGGAGGTAGTAACATAAATGCATAAGAGACAAAACGAGTCATCATATGTTACTAAATGTCCAAAGCACATGTTAAACTCTTTTAAAACTGAAAAAAAAAAGAGATATATATATATATATAGAAAAAAAATCAGCAGTTGTATTCTACTGTAGAAGCCTGAATAGAAAGGAAAAACAGAGAGTTTAGCCTTGTAGGGTGTCTTTGAACAGTAAAAGACAAAGAAACAAAGGGGGGGGGGGAACTGAAATATGCTCGTAGAAGGACAGAAAAAAGAAAAAAAAAAAAAAAAACAGAGAACAAAGAAGAGAGAGAAGAAGAAGAGAAAGAAAAACACAGAAGATGAGAACGATGAACAATTGCGAGCATATTCGAAGCAATATTCGAGTAAAAATGGAGGGAAAAGAAGGATAAAAAAGGAGATGAGATTAAGGCTTACCAGGGCTAATGGAGGAAGCTTCCGGCGGCAGTTGATGCAGATTCCAACAAGATTTGGCTGAATTGGAAATTCTATGGTTTTTTAAGAGGTTCAATTGGGAAATTAAGCTTCAATGGGACTTCAATTGAGACCAATTAGGTCAAGTTAAAGTCAAAAAACAAGGTAAACAGTTTAATTTATAACAAAAAATTGACTTTTACATGATCCAGCCAAGCTCAATGCCTCTTATCCATAAGGAGATCGAGGCACGGTGCCCGAGGCGCAGGTGAAGGCGTAAAAGGCACACGACTTTAGGAGCTCGCTCTACCCTACATCGCCTCACGCCTAGGCGCGCCTTTTAAAAGTAAAGTTTAAAAGTAAGGTAACAAGTAAGTATAGCTTGTAATAGTCACAAAGTAACCATTAATTCTATCTTTTAAGTAAAGAACTAAACTAAAAATTCCGATAAACAACAATATCTTATGAACTATGAAAGCTAATGGACTAATGAAACTCCATAAAGGCTACATGGTGTCAATGGTATGAAGACCACGCACTGTTATCAACAACAACCATCACTTGACCTAATGAGTCTTTTACATCCACATGAATATGCTACTCATGAATTATGTGATTTTCATCTAAACATAACTCTATCCAACCGATATCTTCCCTCTAGGATTATTGGTGTAATCACCTATTCAAGTCCACAACCCAATTACCTCCTAACTTCATCGTGTTTTAAAATTTAACTCTAGTTTTAACTAGTTTCATTATACTTGTAGAAGGCTTATGATAAACTTCCTCAACTCAGACTTTAAGAGGATCATCAAGTCCATAAGGCAATATTAATCATTGGAGATAAGGGTTGGCTCCTGAAGAACCAGACTCTTCACCTTCCCCTCATATCACCATCATACTCCTTTTTCAACAAGGACAAAATAATAGTTCGTGACCAGAATCTTGTCAAAAAATGTTGTCCCTATGCCTCTAAACTACCTTCAATCTATTGTAGTCTTATATTTAGCTTTATACACCACTAATTATTGCACACTACCCAAAATCCAAATGTAAGATGATGATCTAGGGCAGCTTGTTTGCTAAGACTTGAGTAATAGATATGGGTGTAGAATGGTGAAATCTTTTAGACTTATACATAGCATTTACATGAGATTCCACCTTTTTTTTTGGGTGTTTAGAGAACCACAAGTGCAGGGATGAGAATCGATCCCAGGATCCCCTGGAACCGAGAGATGATGTTTTTAAACTCCTCCTAATGGCCAACAAAATTTGGATAGAAGGGAAATAAGAAAGAGGAAGTAAGACAGGGCTTCGTAAAATACTTCTTGTTTATTGCCCTTGTAGTTGCAGAGATGTAATTTTTTCTATTACCCCATAAGCTTTCACAAGTGTTTTTCCTTGCGTATATCCTATTTCAATGATGCTTGCTGATAAATTTCAGTTTCTAAACAAAAAACCTAAACGCATAAAGTATTGATTTAGAAACCCTTAAGGGAAGTTTGTGTAACTCACACCAACAAATATAAGAACATAAGTAATGAAAAAGAAAAATTATGTTAATTCTTGCACATGAACCAAACATATACCCCATAAAAATCCAATCACATAACACCATAATATCATTCCCATTCGCATACCTACTTTTAAATAAAAATATAAATAAAATTTTAAAGATAAATAACCAACCAATTGCATCCTATAAACTGAATGCCACAAAATACAAAGGAAGATACATACAAGGAAGTGCTTTTAAACTTTTTAATTAGTCAAGAACAAAAAGGCTCCCAAAAAATTGTTAAGTACTTCAAAGCTAGGATGCTCGGACTCGGGTACGGGTGTCAGACTCTGATACGTGTCCGAGTGTCGGACCTTTGAAGTTATGATTTTAAGGATTCGTGGACTCGTTTTGAAAGAGTCCAAATTTTGAATATGGACTCGGGGACACGGGGTATTTTAATTCATATTTATATGGGTTGTAATTCTATATGTAACAGTTGTATTAAGAGATGGTCTATTAAGCCCATTATTAATAAAGTAAAAGGCCAAAAAAGAAAAAGGAGGCCCAAGTTAAAAAAAATAAAGGTACTGTAACAAAAAATAATATAAAATAAAATAAAACAATGTGAGGATAGAATTTGAGGAGAGCAAACAAGTAAAGGGATAAGTAAAGACAGTTGTCATCATTTTTTAAGATGAATCACGTGGGATTGTGAGAGGTGAGAGAAACATAAGTATTAAAAAAGTAAAGGCCAAACATTTTACAGAGACTTTGCCTTCTCCTTTTCTTCTCCTTCTTCCTCTATTTTTCTTTTCAATTCATCAATGGCGGTGGTCGACTCTCCCAAGCACCGCTACTCTGTACTAGTATTTTGTATCACTCATTTTTTCTCTCTTTCTAATGCCTGTTGCGGTGGTATCGGGTTATGCGCCCAAAATGGCCGAGTCCACTTTCTCCTCCCCGCGTCCCGTCCGGATTCCGTACCGGTACCCGCGTCCCACCGTGTCGACACCGGTACGCCGGGGGTGGTAGCCGAGTCCGAGCTTCCCAGCTTCAAAGCCCTAAAAGAGATACTAACTACTCCTAACCCCCTAATCTCAAAGCACACATAAAAATAGACTTGTGACATAGCTCATTTTGAAAGGTCTAAAGCCACCTATCTATACAGCAGCTTTGGGGAAGGGAAGATTGAAAAAGGAAAATTCTAACAGAATAAAGTCGGGCACAAAGGAGCAAAAAAGCTCTTATAAAGCATAGAAACACAAGGAGTCAAACTCTGCTAAATCTCAGACCTCGCTTCAATTGTCATCTCGACAATAACATTATAATAGATAAATCGAAAAATTGTGAGGCATATGGTTCGAATTTTGCTTTAGACATACAAAAGTCGTTCAACATCACGAAAATTTATCCATTTTATCATAAATCTTGTATCCCCAAGTCCATGTTGAATTAAATTTAGGACAGGTCCCCACATCAAAATTTTAGCTTTTTTTTCTAACACCTGTGCTCAGTAACACAGGGAAGTAGGGAACAGATAGATATGTGTTCAAAAAGAACTCCTATGAAACTTCGTCAAAATTGGAATAATTAACATCCAAATTCCCAATAAATCGTGCAAAAGCAATGTGAAATTTCTATGCCCCAAGAAGATTGAAAAAAAAAGGGAAAAAATCTTGAAATTCACAGACTCATGATGAGCTCAACTGACTCAAAAAGAATTTAGAGCCACAATGGAGGAAGACCTTGCACAACTTTGCTCTTCGTAGCAAAGTATTATGGACCTTATGGTCACATGAGATGAGGAATTTTATTGAAGCAAAATCCATTCTGGCAGAGGTTCTTGTAATTTGAGAACAATCAAAAGTTTTTAATGTTGCAGATTGTATCCTGTCCACTGAATGATAAACAAGGAATTAAGTTGGTCTTTAATTTTAATTTTTAAAATTTGATTAGGTAAGAAATGCTGGTTTGCGGATTTGAATACCTCAAGAATAAGAAGTGGTGTCATTGCTTCATACCTCATTCCCTGTATTTAATTTGGTATTTAAGTATAAAGGATAAAATCTTTGGGTTTGATTTTGCGAAAATTTGAAGGAAAAAACTGATTTCTTTTCACATTTTTTAATGTCAAAAAAAAAAAAAAAAAAAAAAAACTGAGAAAATTTCATTAAGAAATCCATAAGTCATTGCAAGAGTTCCCGTTAATGTATCGTTCACAGTAGAATATTAGTTAAATTTCTCTTGTCAAAACAAACCAAGAAAAGACCATGGAATGCCCCCTTTTTTCAATTAATAAGACATCCGGCCAGATTACTAGCACAAAATGCCACGAGAAAGCAGCAAAGTCTAATGAATACAAAAAACAGTGACATTAGATGAAATAAACTGAAGCCCAACAATAATCAACATCTTTATAAAGAATGTCCGGCAGTTACCTAATCTGATATAAAAGGCTACCAGGTACCAACCATAGACAGCTTCCCATGTGATAAAGCAATAAGCATCCTTCCATCTGGAAAAAGGCCACAGTTCTAAAGTAATAGCTCCATGGATGGGCATAATACATTTAGAAGATGAAAACTTATCGTTACAAACTCAGCAGCTTTCTCATCAAGATTAAACTATCCTGCCATCTTATTAGCTACTCATTAGGAAAGGTAAATGATCATGACATAAAAAAATGGCTTGCAGCTAATTAATTACCTATCACGAATTCACGACAATACTGAAGAGTATTAATCATCTCCATTTCAACAGACTATACAAAAAGCAGCATATAGTAATAGTGGATGCGCTACAATGCACAACCCAGTATATATTACACTATATTACATGGATCAACTAACAGCATCTCAAGCATATTTCATGTCAGCTTTAATGCATACCACAAAGCTGTCATCAGTATACAAGTCATTTGCCTCCAGAGCCCGGATAGTCCATGCCGTTAGCAGATTATTCTGCTTCTTATTCAGCAACTGCAAAGAAGCAACACAAGGGAGTCGTTATTATAAGAAAAGAAACCTGAAAATGTCAATAACTAATAAAAAAAAGAGTACAGCACAATCAATTAAAGAGCATTGGAAAACATACTTCTTTTGCATCTTGTGCAGCAGAGAATAATGCATGATAATCAAATCGTACAGAAGCATCATTACAAGAAGTAGGTGAAAGCATTGCAGCTTCCAGTATAGCAAAGAAGTTATCAGCTGTTTCAGGTCTGACACTTCCAGCCTGAATCAACTGTATAGCCAACTTTGAAGCTTTACTAAACTTAGCAGGGTTCCCAATATGGGAGGCTATCTTCTGCATGGCCTCTACAATTTGTGATACAGATGCATCCGTAGTCATTTTAAACCTCAACTTCTTTTCAGATCCACTATCTGACAAGCAATACAATTTATTAGCACTTACTAGAATTTCAATATTAAGCTTAGAAAATATATAGTAAATACAATGTATACAGCATGTCTCATAGTTCATTCCAGTTTCTCAAAACACCCGCAAACTCTTATGGAAAATGATTAGAAAATTATAGTTGGCAACTAATACAGTTGACAAAATTTCTAATGTCTCTATAATACAACAATATCCAGCACTCCAGCAAGCTACCTTTTGCTCAATCGGTCAATCCATTTAGCATTCATAATATAGAAAACCAGACAAAACTGAACCTTCATTGGCTTTATGCTAATTTCATCCTTGTTAAACAAGCGACTCAAAAACTGCTTTGAACTAAAAACAAAGAGTGATATTGACTGATATTTTGAGATTGCAACCGAAAGTAAACATAATCCAAGAATTTGAGAGGCCTGAATGCTACCAAAGGCTAACCAAAACACTTGCAAAATTTCCCCATAATGCTACCTTTCCCTAATCCCTACTCTCCTCTTTTAATAGAATTTCTAGTTTCCTTCCCCTCTCTCTTTTCCCTAAATAATTACCTATCCTTTTCTACTATCTAATTTATTCTAAATATGTTTTTCTAGAGTACCCTTTCCCCCTATTGCTACTTAATTACAAAAAAACTTGGACTAAAAATGGAAGCAAGTAGAGAAAATTAGTAATAAACTATGTACACAATAGGAAAGAGTCAAAATCCTGCAGAACCATGAAACTCCTTAGTATCTTAAAATCAAGAACAAAACTGCTTTGAAATCTTTTTACTAATACTTTGGGGTCAGGTCAGGGCATTTCACATACTGGAGATGGAATGGAGACGCCAATGTCACAGAATTGCCCATGGAACATTTAGTGGGGATAACGGGGAAATTGGGGATGGCTTGGTAACAAAACACTTTCTATTCAATTCCTTGCAACCAAACACCAAACAAGCTGTTAAATTTCATCAAAAAACAAAACAAGCTGTTAAATGTTAATCACCAAGTCCTAATCCAAAAGCCAAGAAACCACAATCAAGACACTAAACCGTAAAATCTCAAACTTTCCTCTGCTAAAATTACACAATGACTAAGGCCAACTCTCCCGACCCAGAAACCCTAAAATCAAGTAAGATTCACTAATCGCTAAATCACCAAAAAAAAAAAAGTAAAAAAAAAAACATATAAAAACAAATCGAGGTACAATCAGACATCAACACCGTTCAAAATGACGATCAAAATGCAATAAAATCGAATTACCCTATAAACTACACCAAACTGAATACATAGAGATTAAACAAACTATTCACACAATTATTAAGTAAAAAAGGGACATAATTACCTTCCGGGAGAGTGGATTCGGGAGGCTTTGAACGCTTGAGGGCACTTTTAAGAGCACTCTTGAGGGGAGGAGGGACTGAGATTGGGTTTTGCATAGCATTGTTATCGTTGATTTTCACAGAGGAGTGGTGATGAGGAAGTTGATGATCTTCTTGAGTTTGAGGAGGAGGTGAGTGGTACGACGGTGGCGGCAAGTCGCCGAACAAGTCGCCCGCCATTCTGCCGGTGATTTCTATCGGGGGGATATGGCGGTGGTAAAACCAGTGTAACAGTGTTGCTGGCTGAGTGGCTGATGTATTAAAATTAGGAACTGTGCGGGAAAAAAAAAAAATATTGGGTTCCATATGCAACTATGAAAGCTAATCGATCAAGAGGTCCAAAGCAAACATGGAAGATCTCATCCGGGTGGAAGTTGAAATTCGTGGACCCGTACAACACAACTTTCTATGATGCTGCGCGTCCCAACGTGAAATAAAATTAACGGAAAAAAAAAAAAACCTTGGTTGCTCCCTCTTGTCACACACTCTACAAACTAACGGCCTATTTGGTTAATGTTAATTAGCCTTATATGTATGATATGCGTGCTTTAATGTACGTATGAATATCTTATATAATGCATATTTGTATGCATTATTTAAGGGTTTGTTGAAAATAAGATTATAATTGTTTAATTGAATAGAATTTAATTTCATCTACTACAATATCTCTGATCAAATTTTCATTGTAATTAAAAGACAAAAATTTAATGTGAAAAGCTATATTAATATGGTTTTCCATTTGTAAAAATTCAAAAATATTAATGTTGTTGCTTTTATTTACTTTTGAAAATTATTAATTTTGTGATATTTTCATTAAAAAGGATAAAAATTGTTATATTTTATGGGGAATAAATAATTATTTGCTCTTTGATTGATAATTCCTTATTATTTTTTATTGATTGATTGAATTGAATTTATATTTTAATTATCTTTATTTCATAAGTAAGGGAAGATCAATATTTTAGACATTTTTGTATAATAGTGATTTATACTAATAAAAAAAATATGTGTGAAAAAAACATACCAATATGGGTATCTAATTGTAGAGAATTTAAAAATATGAATTTTGGTGTTTGTATTTTTTTTTTAATTATATATTTTGTAATATGTTCATTTTTAAAAATACAAAAATTTCCTTTTTAGTTAATATTACATAGTGTGAGTATTTAGAAAAAATTTGAAGGGTGGTTTAAACTTTTTGAGGGAGGACACCATAGCTCCCCCTTCGCTTATATAATAGAGATGAATTATATTAATGGTAATGGATTTAAAGTGTAATTTGTTAAAGAAAAACTTCAAAATTTTCTTGGAAAACATATTTTTCATTCCCAAACTTGAAATTTCTTCTTATTTTCCATTAGCATCCATTACCATGTGGAAGGGTGGTATTAGTTGGAAATGGATATTTGTGAAAAAAATTAGATAAATTGTAGTTAAGGCAGCATCACCTTGGGAATGAATTTTGAATTTCTTTCCAATTCTAATTATAAGTTCATTCCCATTACCTTCATTTACGACCGGCTACCAAATGCGTCGGGTGTTTGGTTGGCTATTTTATAAGGGTATGGAATGGTATCACATCCATACTAGTGTTTGGTTGGAGTTTTTTTAGGGAAGAGTGTGTAACCCTTGGGTTTCCAACTCCATTCCACCCCCTAAAATTTCATACTCCTCCTACCCCTTAAGTTTTTCATCCCCATTCTACCCATGTATCAAAACCTAAGTAGAGAGAGAAAACTTGCCCTAATTTTCACCCTAAAAGCTTAAACCCATTTGTTCTCTTAGCCTACTTTTTTTCTATTTCCTGCATTTTTTTATTTTTTTTTGGTATTGGTACATTTTTGACTTGATTTCAATTCGGTAGGTTTGTTTTGGTAAATCTCCCATTTGCAAGTGATGTTCATCTCTGCAAGAAGTTTTTTTTATTTGATTTTTTTTCTTCATAATTTTGATTTGTTTTCAAGAGCTTGTTATTGGTTGCATAATATCCATTGTAATTCATTCTTTTTTGGGTTTTTTTTGGTAGCTTTGATTGTTTTTGTTTTTTTGGTATTGGTTGCATTTTTCATCTATGTTGTAAGTATGTTTTTCTTTTTTCTTCTTTTTTTTGGTATTTTTTTTTGGTATTTTTTTTTTGGGTATTTTTAAATATGAAGAACCTAAATGAAACAATAACATTAAAGGCTTAAGTTACATCCCTAATTCTAAAAAGATTTGGATATACAATTCATTCCAAGAATGAACCAAACACTATAAATGGATATAGAATCCATTAAAAAAGATAAACCAAACCGATTTACTCTGTTATGGGGTTTAGAATCCATACCACCCTATTATGCATTTCCATACCATATCATTCCAGATTTGTGAACCAAACAGGCCCTAATTGAGTATACTAAAATAGCAATGTTCATACTACTATGCACAAATATTTATCACATAGTGTTAGAATGTCACCTACAAACTTATTTACAATGTTCACCAACATATACAAATGTTCACGACATAATGCAAAATATATATATTAGATTATTATTTGCATTTTATGCAAAAGATTATTATTATTTGCTGGAATGTAAATATATACATTATTGTACAAATCATATGCTTGTTAATCACCATTAATTGTTATATATAACAACTCAGAAGCTTCTGCTTCCCTTACAACAACTTCTTCATTATTACCTTCACAATATTCACCGTCATAATTAGAAATATTCACTGCATATAGCACATTCACCAAAACTGCAGTATTCACCATAATTAGAATTGTTCACCAATTAAATAAGAAATGTTCACTACTTTTACAGATCACCAACTGAATATAAATATTCACCACATTATAGCACAAACATTCACCAAAAAAACCTTGTGATTATTCTGGCGAATATTGCAGCAGAAAAGAAAGAGAAAGAGCATAAGAGGAAATTAAAAAACTTGATCAATACGAAAGAAAATGTTGAAGATTTGATCAGAGGCAATAATGGAGGTGCAAAAATGAAAGTGCAATTGAGAACTATTGCAGTAGCATAGAGAAAAAATTCAGGACAACAAACAGTTAGCTGGTCCCTGGTCCAGCTAATAATTTGTGGGGTTCCATTCAACTAAAATTCAACATTCATATACTGAAAACACTTTTATTTATCCATTTAACATATAAAATCCATTTTAAATTACTAGTTGTCCACGGTTCCGTGTCCAACATTTTGTCGTCGAATGCTTTGATGTAACTGATAATTGTTTGACTATTCTTTTTGCAAGTATTGTATGAAGTAAAATTGCTTGCAAGGCTATGTATGTTGTGGATGTGAGTAATAAGTCTTGGGCTGTAATCTAATCATGTAAACATATAACCATTGTATTGTTACTTGTAATACTCCACAATTTTGGTACATATTTTCTACGATTATTGATTATTAAAAGACTATTTTATACTACGAATATATTATTTGCATATATTTTCAAGTTAAAATATTTTTTAAAAAAATTAAATAAGTCCTATTTTCACATATAAATAACTAGAATTTTATAATATGAATTTGATTTAAAAAGGGATTTCTAAGCCCAATTACTTCTCTTGGACTTGTAAAACCAATAAGCCAATTAAGTATTTCTAAGCCCAATTATTCCTCTTAGATTTGTAAACAAATCCTAATCCAAAACCAATAAACCAATTAAGTAGCCCAAAAGTCCTAATCCAAAACCAATAAGCCAATTAGATAGCTCAAAAGAAAAAAAAAAGGGGAAATCACCAAAGTACACGGCTAAGGGGAGGGGAATTAGGGAAATTATTTGCAATTATCCCCTAATGTTCTACTAAGCAATACCTGCCTTTCTAATCACCCAAAAATCTTTCCATAACCTCCCCAACCATCATATGCTTGATCACCAAGAATAATATCTTCCTAAAACATGACTAAACAAATAATATTGATCATCAAAATTATTTTCATGATCCCCAACTTACCATACTACACATACCTTAAACACTATAAATACCCCATACCCCAATGCACAAATTGCACCAAAAAAATTCCCATCACTCCCTCATTTCTCACGGCATTCTCTCTTTAAAAAAAATTATTTCTTGCTCCGGCCACCGCCGCCGCCCAAGCAACCATCACATCGCCACCATCCTCCACCTTGGGTTTTCTTCTTCTCCTCTCTTTTGTCTTCATATCATATTATTTTAGCAAATTATTTTTAAGTAACATGGTTTTAAAAATTAATCACTCTTAAAGGTTATAAACTATAAAATCAGAAAATTATTTTGTGTTAGGATGATTTCAATTATAAGAAATAAATATTTTATTATCAATGATTTTCTTGTTTTGAAAAAAATAATATTCAACCAAGTTTTAATTTCACAAGAATCATGCACATATTAGAGTCATATTTAAGGTAGTTCCAAATGCTTGAATGACCTTACATTAACTAAGGTTATATTACTTGTATGTAGGGCATTCTCGATCGATAAAAGTTCCTAATTGTCATTCCAAGGTTATGTTCGATTCGGTGGAAGAAAAGTACGTTAAGTGGCTAGATACCTTATTAAAGTGTTTATATGATTTTTATGTGTTTACATGATACATGATATAATTTATGTTCAATTAACTTTTAAAAATTATGTTAATTTAAAGTTTGATGACAAAATTATTTTTCTTATTTTGGTAGTCTTAAATTTTGTCATGAAATTCTAGATTTTGGAAATAATATTAAATCATGATTTGAATCATCTTATTATGTTAGAAAGTAAAGTTTTGGAAAAAAATATATTCTATGAAAGTTTTGGAACAACTAAATATTTATTGATATTGTCATATCACTTTAAGGAAATAAGGAATTTTTGAAAGTTACAAGTAAGAGTATATTTTCTTTATACTCAACTCTTATTATATTAAAAATATTTTGGTGACCCCACAAGCTTTATAAGTTTATTTATTGTTTTGTAATCCCACTATGCGGATTTGGTTGATAAGACTATGGATTTGTATGACATAGTCTTTCCTCAAGGATAGCCTTTATATAGAAAGATACTAACTTGGGAGTGTGCACACTTAGAGGAGGAGTTTGGGGTATAGGAAAATTTTATTTTCAATTTTTGAGTTTTTACATTTAATAATATTGGTTTGGAATATCTTTGGAAAATGATCATCTTGATTAAATAATTGTTGTCATATAATATAACTTGAGTATTTCAAAAGCATGTTTATTAATTAAAGTTTATTTTTACATATCTTGCACTTAAATGTACTTAGCATATTTTTGCTAACCCGTACTTTGTTTTGTTTTTGGCTTGGCCCTACTTATCATTATGATGAGTAGTTAGGTGATGATAAATGAAGACTACTATACGTGGCATCAAGGGAAATAAGGGCATCATCCACCTAGCTTAGGATTTAATTACCTTTTTATGCATTAATTTTGGAAACACAATTTAATTAACTATTACTTTGTATTAATAAAGTAGTTTGAATTTCCGCTGCAAGTTAGTATAAAAGTATTTTAGTATAGTCGTACGTTATCACGTGGCGGTAATACGCCCTTGTCTATCTCTACGGTATTTTGTATGTATTATCTTGATATTTCCGTAGAGGGAGATTTGGGGGTGTTACATTACTTTTGATGGGATGTATAATTGTTCTATGATTTATGGCTAATTTGGTTCATTGAATCTAGTGCTTTTATTTTTGTCGTCAAATCGTTGCCATTAATATGTTACGAAAGAAGTATATATTAATCTATTTGTGGTGTTATATAATATATGCAAAGGCAGGGATTCAAATAATTTGGCGTGAATACCTAAAAGTTGTAAACAATATAATCAATGAACTTGAATTGAAACTACATTGATGTTGTATAACACGAATTTTTCGGCTACATCTTCGCAAAACAAGCGAGTATTATATGATTATCTAATCAAAGTAACTACATAGTCAATCGAGTGTTAAATATATGAGTTGGCAAATTATTTATAAAACACAAGCAGTAGATAAATTATGTTTGTATGCATTAAGTGCAACCAAAAGATATAGCGCGTCAGCTGCATAGCAAAAGCTTTACAAATCCAATACCAACTAAACAAAGCCCTAGATTAACTAAGCATATAAAAGATGTCCAAAATAGATTTTAAGAACCTACAAGCATGTTGAATCAAGTACCAACACAATGATAGTGAAATCTTGCAAAAAAAGAAGTTGTTGATGGTATGTAGAAAAGCATTTTAGTGCAAAGATCATCTTCTTCAACATTATTAAAATCTTCTTATCCTTCTTGAAGACCCTCTACTTCAATCTTAATTGCTAGATCTTTCTCAACTTAATGCACTTACTAGACAAAAAGAAAAGTCAGCTAAGCAAATTAATCCAAATTTATCAATATAATGATAACGTTAAATTTCAAGGCCATATATTTTTATAGAAATTCCTCTTAGCTTTCCGATTTCCAGTTATTGCCAAACTATAGAAATGTGAATTAAATTAGCAAACAAAATGCAGCAATGCCATGCATATATTCACGTATTAACGTATTTGCGTCCTTCGCAATGGAAAACAAATACATCTATCTTTCTTAACTTAACCCTAATTCATTCTTTAATTAATTTAGTCCATGGTCCGGTCATTATACTTGTAAGGATACCCATGTACATCTCAACTTTCCTAAAACATGCTGGTAAGAAATCTTGTATTCTACTGTAACCCCTCCGAGCAAGGGACTATATGTCTATATGTCCAAGAATGGTCATAACTCTTAAGTAGTGGCTCGTGTACCACTTACCTAGACTTTACCCATATTAGCTACTCGAGTTTCACTAACCGAGCGACCACTTCTTAATTCCGTATTATTTCTTTATCTTAAATTTAATCAATCAAAACAAGTTCATATCGACGGCCAATTAACCAAAGTGAAAATATTGGGTCAGCCGTCAGACGGTCTGACCAAACAATCTGGTCAGACGGCTGACCCATATACCCACTTATAATAATGAAAAACTTCGGGAGGCTATAACTTTGCGCTCGGGTGTCAGATCGGGGCATATAATATGTCGAAATTGATTAATTTTTCGAGACGAACACAGCTGCAAATTCCAAAGGGGATTTGGCCTCCGGAAATTGCCAAACGAGGCCTCTAAAGGCCTCAAAATGCCAAAAAAGTATCCAGGTTATATTTTGTCCAAGTTAGTTACAAAATGTGTCCAGGTTTTACAATATGTGTCCATGTTTAAATAATATGTGTCCAGGTTTACAAATAGGTGTCCAGGTTTACAAATAGGTATCCAGGGTTAACAATATGTATCCAGGTTTGTTCAGTTTTGTCCAGATTTGTCCATATTTGTACAGGTTTGTTAACATTTGTCCAGGTTTGTCAATATTAGTCCAGGTTTGTCCAGATTTGTCCATGTTTGTCTAGATTTGTCCAGGTTTGTCCATATTTGTCCAGGTTTGTCCACATTTGTCCAGGTTTGTCCACATTTGTCCAGATTTGTCAACATTAGTCCAGGTTTGTGTAATAACCCGGAATTTTGGGCCAGAAAATTTCGCGGTTATTAATGTGATTTCCTTAGAATATTGTCTCATAACCGGCAGCCTATGAAGTCCAAGGCCGGCGGTATAGAACCGGCAGCCTATGAAGTCCAAGACCGGCGGTATAGAACCGGCAGCTTGTGAAGTTCAAGACCGGCGGTATAGAACCGGCAGCTTGTGAAGTCCAAGACCGGCGGTATGGAACTGGCAGCTTGCGAAATCCAAGACCGGCGGTTTATGTAGATCAAACCGGCGGCTTTGAAGCCTCAGCTTTTAAACTGGCAGCTTCGTCTTGAATTCTCAATTGGGCCAAAGACCCAACTTTTCCCTTATGTGGCCTTGGCCGGTTTGTTCTGGGTGTTTGGGCCAAGGTTTATTTGATTTAATTAATTAAGGATAATTATTATAATTTAAATAATTAAATTAATTAAATTAGTTTAAACACTCTTTACTTATTCAAATGTTGTTGATGACCAACAACTAATCCTCCCCTTTTCTCTCTTGTTACACGGCCAGCTTGTAGTTCTAGGGCTTGCTTGTGTTTTTTTTTATTTTTATTTTTATTCTCTTTATATATAGGACCCCTTCACTTCTTTTGGGTCCTATTTGTTAATTGCTCCATAAACCCTAAAGTTTTTCTCCTCCTCTTTCCTCCTAAAAACAGCCGTGCATTGGGTTGCCTTGGATTAAATTTGCGATTTAAGGTAACTAGCTTTCCTCTTTAATTTATGGGTAGCTTTTACATAGTTAATTAGGAAATGAGATCATGAAAATTTTAGGGATTTAATAGTGTTTTACCTATGAATGTTGAACGGATGCATGACGAGTTCTTGATTTATTTACATGTATTTCTCATGAATTATGTATGAATCTTGCTTGTTTTATTAATTAAAATTTGCATAAATAAATCCATGGAGCTTTCTTCTAATCTTGCTTTGACAATTTTTGTTATGAATTGTCGTGGAGTTTGAGTAGTATCGCATTGATAATGAATTGGTGCTGTACGTGTATGTTTATAACCAAAAGCATGATGTTTAGTTTCTTGATTTGTATAAGTTGACTTGATTAAGCTCGAGTAATGATGATGATGTCGCATGATTGAAGTGGATTACAGCAAGAGACTTGTTTAGCATGCAAGCATGATCTATTTGTTCATTATTAAGTTTATATGATTAATTATCGATTATTGTATTTGATTAATTAAAGATGTAATTTTTGGTATTATTGATCATGAATGTCGAGTGCCTTGATTTTAGCAATGAATTTTCGCTTGGTTTCTTGATTATTAAAAAGCATGATCGTGATGTATTTAATTAAATAAATTTATTTTTTGTATATGTAAATCTACCTACTCTCGGGATTTTTCCGAGTGAGCTAAAGATTAAAGAAAAGACTAAAAGTATTATTTTATCCTTATTTTGGTATTTTAGGTAATTAAATTGATTAATTAAATTAAATTAAGAATTTAATTAATTATTGTTAGTTATGAAAATGCCGTGTATAAGGGATGGAAATGGTCTTATTTTAATTAATTTTGACTTATTAATAATTTAGGGATTATTAATAATAAAATTTACGGATAAATAATTATTTGGGAATAAGTTGTAAAGTGTAGGGATTAAAAGAAACAATACTGCTAATATATATAATAGGGCCGAATGTTATAGTGTTGTTATTATAATTGTATTACTTTGGATAATGTCACAATTTATATATTTTGTTAAGGTTAGTATCCGAAGGGATAAGATTATAAGTATAAGTTATATATGTTATATATTCGAAGGATAGTATATATATTATAAGAATTTGAGATACATAAGATATTATTAGGGATTAAGAAAGGAAACAGAGTAATAGCTATACATGTCATGCTTCGGTCTCTGGCTAGGAAAGACTTGGTATTTAAGGTGGCCAATATACGTGCCGCACCTCTCTTTCCTGGGACTCCGAACATTTCATTTCCTATTACGGTCACCTAGTATTATCCTAATATATGATATGATTAAATTAAATGAAGATATAAGATACAATATGGACGCCCACCTGATGATACACGAGTCGTTAGTGGGTTAAGTCAGAGCCACTGCTCAATGGGACGAACACACGAGTTCCCTCGAGTAGTTTTGGGTCTTAGAATATGTAGTCGTCTGGTAGTGGTACACGAGCCGCTACTAGGAGTTATGGCCATAGCTTAGACTTAGTGGTGAAACACGGGATCCGCTACGGGATTGAGTACACGAGCTCCTCCCGGCATGTTCTAGGAAGTTATGGTGAAACACGAGATCCATAACGAGTTATAGTGACCGGTCCAACAAAGATGTTATGTTACGATCATACGATTGATAAGATGAAATCATAAGAAGAAGTATAAGATGATTTCTAAAGAAAGATATGTTATGATCTAATATGATAAGAAAGACATGATATGATATGATTAAGATAAGATTTATGATGAAGGGAATGTGACGAATTTATGGTTACGATTTATTTAAATGATATAATTCAAGAAGGGTTAAGTATAAGTTAAGGGATTGAGATCATTTAAGATGTATAATGTAAAGTATAAGTTCAGTATATTATAAGTCTTCCGCTGTGTATTTCTGTAACTATATGAGTATGTATGTGTATGTATAAGTATGCGGTTGTGGTATGTATTCTAACCGTATTTGCAGGGTTGAATGTACGTATTTTTATACGTAATTATACGTATTCTAACCGTATTTCTGCAGGGGTATTTATACGTATTTTTATACGTATCTCTATACGTATTTTTATACGTATTTGTATACGTATTTTATACGTACTTTTATACGTATTATTATACGTACGTTTATACGGAATTTGTGTTTTAATGTGTAAAGCATGTATTGAATTCTTTATAGTTTTTATGATATTTTCTATGATATTATGTGTTTGGTGGTCCCTCGATTAAATGGGACAGCCTAGTTACTCGCCACTGACGGTGGACCCCCCCTCAGTTTCAGGTGATGTTGCAGCAGATTAGAGCGGGCTTCGCCGGACGGGCTTGAGAGTTTAGGTCTTTATTTTTAAAGTTTCTAGTATTGCCAGAACAATTTAACCCTTTATTCAGTTTATTATATGTTCCCAGCATGTTGGGACAGTATTTTAGACATTTGATGTAATGACAATTAGTGGTTAATTCCGGATTTTAGCAGTTATATTAATAAAAGATATTTCTTCCATTTAATTTGTTTAAGTTATTGTTAATATGATTAAGTAATGATCCGAATGTCGATTTCCCTTCGTAAATCAACAAGCTAAAAAGTCAGGTCGTTACATTTGTCCAGGTGTGTTCAGATTTATCCAGATTTGTCCATGTTTGTCTAGATTTGTCCATATTTGTCCAGGTTTTTCCATATTTGTCCGGGTTGGTCCACATTTGTCCAGGTTTAGCAACTTTTCATCAGGTTTACAAATTGTGTCTAGGTTTCAAATGTGTCCAGTTATGTTTCTAGGTTTACAAATGTGTCCAGGTCTACCAATACATGTCCAGGTTTAACAGCATGTGTTCAGGTTAAACACATATGTGTCCAGATTCAACAATATGTGTCTTGGTCCAGTGGACTGGCCTAACATAAACGTTACTGTTAGACCGGTCTGACACAATATCTTTTCATAACCAAATTGGTAAAAAAGGTAGCCCTAAGTCGACAATTTGGTAAAAAAAAATTGCTCAGGCGACAATTTGATAATTAAAGTGGCCTCCGACGACATTTAACCCAAAAAAAATTTCCTACCAAAACAGTGCGTGATACACACTACCCATATTAAAACCAAAAAAAAAAGCCTTTTAATAAATTATTTATGCAAATCAAAGTTTTGATTGCCAAAACCCCCCAAATTTTATGAACCCGGATTAAAAGAGGGGTTATTTCCCTTTCTTCTTCCTTTCATTCCTCCATCACCATTGACGACGCCATTGAAGCTCGAAAATCTATTGTCTACGAATACTAGGTATGTTCCCATTTCTTCTTCCTTTCTTCCTCCCTCACAAAATCTATGAGTTTTAGGATTTTTTTTTGGAAGTTTATAATTTATTTGAATGTGGGTTAAATACTTGATTATTTTGGGGTGTTGTAGTTGCAAAATTCCGAATATAATTTGAGAATAGGGTTAAGTAGTTGATTTGGTTTTAGGGTGATGTAGTTCCATTTTTTATTTGTGTACAATATATTGGATAGGTTAATTCATTAAAGCATCTAATTTGTCCATTAATTAAGCAACAGAGGAAGAAGAAATGGGAAGAAGAAAGGGAAATAACCCCTCTTTTAATCTGGGTTCATAAAATTTGGGGGTTCTGGCAATCAAAACTTTGATTTGCATAAATAATTTATTAAATTTTTTTTTTTGTTTTTAATATGGGTAGTGTGTATCACGCACTGTTTTGGTCGGAAAAAAATGTAATTTTTTGGGCTAAATGTCGTCGGAGGCCACTTTAATTACCAAATTATCGACTTAGGGCTACCTTTTTCACCAATTTGGTTAATTGACCTCATATCGACATGATCATCATGAGATCAATAACAACTTCTTTATCTTCAAATCAATATCCAATTCTTTAACTTAAACTTAAGCTCTTAATCTTTGACTCATAAATATAAGTATAGACTCATATGATTTGTAACTTATACTTAATAGACAATGAACAATTATTATCAAACATATCAGTAAGTCATTCATTAACAATGTAACAAGCATCAGTTCAATATTTATGCACGAAAATTAACCATATGATATCAATCCAATTCGGCTACCTTATCAATGATCATTAACATATCAACTTTATTTACTAAATGGTTACAATCTTTTTCAATCTTTATAAATAGATATTATTTAATAAAAACACTTAATGAATTATTCAACCTTCCATTATCAGTTAAGAGTTATTACTCATAAATCCTTTTTTCTTTTTCTCATAGTGCCCCTCGGCCTTCTTCCTAATTTACTAGACAATTCACCAAATTTGTCTTATCAGATACAATATTAATTTTTAAAATTTTATTTTAGTAAAATAATTTATTAAAGATCTAAATAAGCCTAATTAGTCAAAATTCATCTAAATTGAAGATAAAACTCCATTCTTTTAGTCCTTAAATACCACTCGGCTATACCTTATGATTTACCATCTCATTTTCTTGATTTAAATTAAAAAATACATATTTTAATTAAAATCCTAATCTTTAAATTAGTAGAATTATCACCTTTAATCCAACGAACTTAATTTATCAATGTCCAATTTCTCGTTGGTCCACTCGACATTCGTAGCCCATGTTTCCAAACACTATTTCCTTTAATTAATTCATCTTATAATTTATTTATTTATTTTTTGACGAGAAAAATAGCTTAGCATTAAAAGGAGTCCAAAAGCACAAAGTTTAAAACATGAGGGGGGGTTTCTTCCTACCACACCCTAAGCTCCCCGTACTCAAAGGTATGCTTAGCTAGTACCTGATTTCCTTCTCTCCTAACATGGCTAAAACAAAAATTAGTACAATGATTTAACAGATAAAAAATATCATTAATAATTAAACCAAAAGAATTGTTTTCCTTTTTGCCTAAATGAAGAGCACTCCATAGCTTGATGTTGTCAGTCTCCAAATCAAAGCTTCGAAATCCAGCATCAATGGCAACCTTTATAGCTTCCCGTAGTGCTACGGCCTCCGCTACTTCAACTGAGATATCACCACCTTCCCACACTCCACACATAGCTAGGAGCACCTCCCCAACATCGTCCCGAATTACTGCCCCCATCCCTACCTTACCGTAAACACCCATTGCAGTGTCCGTATTGAGTTTTCTACGACCCACAGCAGGCCGGCTCCACCTTTCCCCCACCCCTTCATCAGCTCCTCGAACCTCCATAGCTTCCATAGCTTTACGATACTCACCATTAAGACTGATAATTTTGTTAATCCACCAAACCTCAGGCCTTCTCTTCCTAGACCACATCCACTCATTTCTCCCTAGCCAAATCACCCAACAAACATCCCAAAACATCTCCCACCATTCCCTACTTTTCACCTTTAGTGCCATTCTTTCCAACCAATCCCCAAAAGCTTCATCTCCCATCACATTCACTTCCATTCTAAGTGAAGATAAGTACCATATTTTCCTAGCCTCTTTTCAAGATAGTAACATATGCATCATGCTCTCATTCTTCTCCCCGCAGCGTTGACACATAGGGTCAATCTCCACCCCTCTAAGAGCCAATGAGTTACCCACAGCTATGGCATTGTTGATAGCTCGCCACCCAAAGTTTCAAATTTCCGGATGCACTCTGGATTGCCAAATCAACTCCCATTTTTTGCACTTCCTAGTACCTGAAATTGAGGCTTCCCCTCTTTTCAACCAAGACACCGCTCCATGGTATGCACTCTTTACTGTGAATTCTCTTCAATCATAATCCGCCAACCCTGTTTGGCAAGGAGTGCCAAATTAAGGGCATTCATATTTCTAAAGCCCATGCCACCACAATTCTTTGCCCGACACAAATTTTCCCATGACATCCAATGAATTTTTCTCTCATTATTTTTTTTACACCAAAAAATCTCCTACACATTTTTTCAATTTCTACAATGATCCCCTGGGGAAGTTTAAAACATTGCATAGCGTAAATCGGGATAACTTGCGCCACCGACTTAATTAAAATTTCTCTACCTGCTTGTGACAAATATCTTTCCTTCCACACTTTTAGTTTTTTCCACACCCGGTCTTGAATATTTTGGAACACCAATTTTTTTGAATGCCCAATATAAGTGGGCAAACCCAAATAGGAGTCGTGGTCGTCTACTGCTTTAAAATTCAACTTCTCCAGAAGCATATTTTTCTTTTCAAGTTTGATATTTCGGCTAAATGACACCACAAATTTTTCCAAATTTAATTTTTGACCCAAAGCTGCTTCATAAGTAGAGAGGATATCCATCACGTTATCCACCTCCGTCTCATTCGCTCTCATGAACAATAAACTATCATCAGCAAACAATAAGTGGGAAATAGGCTCCACGTGTCTACCAATTTTAACCCCATGTAGGATCTTTCTTTCCTCCGCGTCCCTCAACAAAGCTGACAATCCCTCCGCACATATAACAAACAAAAAAGGTGACTGAGGATCGCCCTGTCTCAACCCTCTACTAGTTGAGAAAGACTTAGTCGGCTGCCCATTCACTAAAATAGCAAATGTAGGGTAGGTTGTTACTTCATTATATTATTAAAAAAATTAATAGGAAAGTCCGTCTTAAGCATCATTTTTCTCAAAAAATCCCACTCCACCCTATCATAAGC
Source organism: Salicornia ramosissima (assembly GCA_951394345.1). Lineage (NCBI taxonomy): Eukaryota > Viridiplantae > Streptophyta > Magnoliopsida > Caryophyllales > Amaranthaceae > Salicornia > Salicornia ramosissima. Next base: position 40,644,236 of record OX596236.1, read on the forward strand.
TTTACTCATATCTAATTTCAAGGCCATCTCACTTTTTTTCCTTTTTTTTTTTTTGTCCTCAAATAATGAAAGCATTCATGAGCAATGAGAATATTATATGTTATCTGCCTCCCTGGAACAAAGCCACTTTGTGACTCACTAATAATTTATGGTAAAACAGACTTTAATCTATTTGCTAACATTTTAGCAACAATTTTATACACCACATTACAAAGACTAATAGGTCTAAACTCTCGGGGGGACTCACACACTTCTTTTTTTGGAATAAGAACAATATGGATTTTATTAAAAGAATCTACCCTCCCATTATTATTAAGAATATCTAGAGCCAAATTAATTAAATCACTAACAACCACATCCTAAAATTTCTGAAAAAATAAAGCAGACATACCATCAGGTCCTGGCGCCTTGGACGGGTGCATTTGGAATAGAGCCACTCGAACCTCTTCTCCAGTAAACGCCCCCCTAAGAGCTTGCTGAGACTCCTCATTAATAGTGCATGTGACTTTGCTTACAACAGGATCAAAATCAACACCATGGCTTGAAGTGAATAAATCACTGAAGAATCCAACAAATGCTGCCTCAATTACATCCTCCTCTTCTATGACTTCACCATTATCATTTTTTAATTGAAAAATAGTGTTGACTTCCCTTCTTTGACTAGCCTTATTATGAAAGAACTTTGAGTTTTTATGCCCTCCTTCCAACCAATATTGACAGCTCCTTTGTCTCCACTAAACCTCCACTCTCTCTTCTAATTCATCCATTCTATCATCAAGGGCTTTCATCATTTGGACTACCTCATCCGTTTGATCCTTTTTCATAAGATCTTTCATTTTATTTTGACACTCCCTCAACTCCTTTGCTGAATTTCCAAAGTGTTGTTTACCCTATATTTGCAGCTTGGAAGCAATAACAGAAATACATCTTCCCATACTATCCCCATGCATCCAATTCTCCTTAACCACCTCAGCACACCTTCCTCTCTTAACCAAATTTCCTCAAAACGAAACAGTTTATATCTTTTCTTTCGCTTGACTATATGCGGCCCTTGAGGTATGCTCAAAAGAAGTGGAAGATGGTCAGATTTTCTTCGGCACATATGAGTAACAAAAGCACCACCATATAACTCACACCACAATTTATTTGCTATAAATCGATCTAATCTTCCTTGAATGTTGTTTTCACCTCCTTGACCATTGCTCCACGTAAACTCATTTCCCACAAAACCCATATCTCTAAAATCACCCTTCTCTACTATTCTCCTCAAGACCTGCATCTCCCCATACTCTAAATCCCTACCCCTTTTTTTCATGAGCATACATCATTAAATTAAAATCTCCCCCACACACCCATGGTAACCTATTATTCTCCATTATCTTATCCATCAAAACTCCAGTTTTACATTTATTTGCTTCCTCTGGGAACCCATAAATTCCAGAACACCTCCACCCATCCATCCCATTACTAAGCACAACACTATCAATATGATTTAAAGAGAAGGATTCTATTCGGATATCTATCTCTTCTCTCCAAAATAGTGCTAAGCCACCACTCCTCCATCCAATTCCTTCACAATCCATCGCCATAAGTCCCTTAAAATTTGTTCTCTCTTTTATTTTTTGCATTTCACCAACTTTCATCTTAATTTCACACAGAAAAATAAATGAGGGAGCTTCCAAAGTAATAATTCTTTTGAGCGCATTAACTGCACGAGGGCTCCCCAAATTAAACCTCGGCAATTCCAACATATTATTTTAATCATTGGGACCCGAGGTCCCAATTAGTGGGGCCCGCCACACTTTCATTCTCTAAACTCTCGGCATGAGCCTTCCTTCCTCCCTTTGCACACACCTTCTTCTCTACAGGAGCATATTCCACTCTATCCTCTATATTGACATCTTCCCCCCAACCTTCACATGATCTCTTACCACCACAAGGGAAGTTTATTGTAACGACCCGACTTTTTGGGCCGTAAAATTTGGTGAGAAATTAAGCCTTTAAGCCCAAACATCCTAATTTGGGCCAAAAGACTTAATTATGTGTGATGAACCAAGCCCAAACCAAGGCCATTATCCCTCCCTATGGCCGGCCCCCCTATTGTCTTTCCCCTTTATCTCAATTATAAATCACCTCCTAAAAACTAGTAAACCCTATTATATTTAAACCCCAAAAGTCCACCCTTTTTCTTAATCATTATATGATCTAAACTCAAAGCAAAAACCTCTCTTTTCCCCTCTATTCTTCACGGCATCCTTAAACAACAAAGAACCAAGATCAAACCTTATACTTTTCTCATCAACAAATCTACAAGAAGCCATCTTCGATTCAAGCCTTGCCAATCGTGACTTTCCATCCTTGGACGTGCGTTTGGGCGTACAACAAAAGTGACTTTAGGTAACACTCAAATGTAACACTTTTTTATAATCTAAATTTCTAAAGTATATAGGTAACACTTTTGTAACACTTTACTAATATGTAACACTCTTAGGTAACACTTTTTTATATGTAACACATTATTTATATGTAACACCTTTGAGGTAACACTTTTTCATAGGTAACACATTAAAGTAACACTTTTTTTATATGTAACACTTTTTAGGTAACACTTTTTATAAAGTAACACATTAGAGTAACACGTTATTTATATGTAACACTTTGGAGGTAGCACTTGTTAACATGTAACACATTAAAGTAACACTTTTATTTTATTTTTTGCAATAATGTGTAACAATAATAATATATATACGTATATATCGATCGATGTACTTTATTTTGAACAAATTGAAGTAAATATAAGATTTTTTATGTACAACAATGATTTCGATAGATTAGCACATAATTAAATAATTTAATAGTAAGTAAAAAAATTAATTTGTGTTGTCCCCATCTGGCCATTTTGAAGGCCAGACCCAACGAACTTAATTGTGTCGTGCCCATCAGGCTATATTGTAAAGGCATGCAAGAATAATTAATAAATGACTTAAAATTTAATCTACTAATTTGATATGATGGAAAAAATACTCAATCAATCTGACCCATAATAAGTGCTGATCCTTCTTGATTTTGGATTCTATTCATTTGGTAACTTTGACTCTAACTTTTAATTAGTTTATTATATATATATATATATATATATATATATATAGAAGTAGGCTCATGTGAGAAATGTAGTTTTAGTGAGAAGGGTGAGAAGCAACCACAACCCTTTGATCAACAAATGAATGACTAAGATTAAATTTAATTTTCCCTCCTTACTCCTTCCATGGTTTGGAGTTAATGTATCTATGGCATAAAATCAATGTATTTTTATTCAATGTATTATAGTATATTTTGAATGTACCTATAATTGTTTATCAATGTACCTCTAGGTCATAGTTGATGTATTTATCTCCTCACATTTCTCACGATAAGAAATTTCTCACCGGAACCCAACCCTATATATATATATATATATATGAAAGGAAAAAAAAAGTCAGATCATATGAGATCTCATGCATTTAGTTCATCTAAATTAGTCACTAACCCTTGCTCTCCCTTTTCATTTTATTTTTTTATACTCCTCATAAACCTAACCTTCTCTCATTGTTTCTACTCTCCACGCACAACCTACTCTTCAACGCCGGCGAAGCCATGTTGACGACGGCGAGGCGGCTCATCATCGCGGGTCGGCGTCAGCGGTGACTCATCAACGTGGGTCGACGGTGAGGCGGCTCATCAACGTTGCTCATCCACGCGGGTCGACGTCTGCGAGGTCGGTGAGGCGGCTCATCAACACGGTTGGCAATTCCTCTGTTTTCCTCTCAAAGTGAGTTATTTTAGCCTTTTAATTTGATAATTGAATGAATGCTTAATTTCAGCCAGAATTCTTAATTCCTAGGTTTACATCCAGCCATATATACATTACTCGTTCTACAAAACCGCCACCAATTGAAGCTTTCTTCTCCAATTTTGTTCTCCAATTTCATGCTTCAAGCTTTCTTGGATCAGGCGTTAAAGGAATTTTGTGATTCTTGATCTGTTCTTGCAGCGATTTGTGGATTTTTTTCCCTCCATTTTGTCAAGGTAAGTCAGTAAATTAAAAGCTTTAGATTGTTCTTTGTTCTTTTTTTTCCTTCATTCAGAATTTCGAATTTTAATCTATAAGTATATTCAAAATTGAATCAATCATTCATTCATTGATTATAACGTAAAAAAAAAAGTCGGAAATTTTTCTTGAAAAAAAAAATTGAAACTTGTTTATGTTGCTGGACTATTTGGGTTGTTGTTGGGCTATTTTATTTAGGTGATGCAGTTGCCTTGGGTTTTGTGGGTTTTTGGAGTTGTTGTGTGTTGTTGGTTGCTGCTGTGTTGTTGCGTGTTGTTGGTTGCTACTGTGTTGTTGCGTATTTTTGGTTGTTGTTGTGCAGGGGGGCTGGGCAGGAGAGACTAGGGAGCTGTGTAGGGGTTCTATGCAGGGGGTACTAGGAGGGGAGCTGGGCTGAGGGGTGGGGAGGGGGGCTGGGCAAGGGGGTATTGGGCAGGGGGACTAGGCAGGGGGCTGGGCAGGAGGGGTTGTGCAGGGGGCTAGAGAAGGGGGGCCGTGTAGGGGGGCAAGGCAAGAGGGGTTGTACAGGGGGCTGGGGAGGGGGGCTGTGCAGGGGGGCAAGGCAGGAGGGGCTGTGTAGGGGGCTGGGGAGTGGGGTTGTGCAGGGGGGCTGTGTAAGGGGTATTGGGCAGGGGGGCTATGTAGAGGGGGTGGGCAGGGGGGCTGGGCTAGGGCGCTGTGCAGGGGGGGCTGTGCAGGGGGTTCATATTGAGAGGGGGGGGGGGAATTGATTTGGTAATATAATCTACTTAAATCTTTTTGTTTAATTTGCTTGTCGAAAATTAATGAATTTATATTTGCACTTTGTCTATGGTTTTCCTTTTTTTTTTTTTTTTTTTTTTTTACTTTATTGTTAAGTAATTGTAGCTTGAGATGGTCTTGATTTACAATGGATGTTTGATGTTTCTAAAGTGAATTTTTGATGTATTTGGAATGTTCTTTTGTTGTATTTTACCCTGATTTTTGTTAATGTACTTCAAATATTTTCAAAATGTATTTGCAATTTACAGTTGATGTATTTTTAGTGGTTATTTAATGTACATAAATCCTTCTTACCCTAAATGTTATTCTCACCGGAACCCTACCCTACATATATATAGTGTTGAGTATAGGATATTTTTCAATCAATATCTTAGTTTAAATTTCTATTCTAATTATTTTTTCCTTTTTTTTAACAGGGCTTGGAAAATGATCTTGTACAGGAATAGCAATATTATATACGAACTCACATACAAGCATGAAGATTAGGATTCAAATTTAGTTTCTGAAAAAAAAAAAAAAAAGTTGTATGTGAGATATGTAGACAGGTTTAGGTTGAGAAGCTATTTTTTTTTAATTCAAATTTGGACATCTCAACTTTTCTTTGTAATTGAGTTCATTTACGTTATTATGGATTTTATCACTTTTATTTTACTGTTGTATATTCTTATTGTATAAGTTGTTGTTTCTTTATGTAATTTTTATCATTGTTGTTTTTATATTATTATTATTATTATTATTATTATTATTATTATCATCATTATTATTATTATTATTATTATTATTATTATTATTATTATTATTATTATCATCATCATCATCATCATCATCATCATTATTTTTTTAAAGGTGATACATTATATGAATTAAAGTGTTACCATATGGCTACTAATAAAACAAAAGTGTTACTAATTAAGCAAAAGCGATACCTAATTTTTTAAAAAGTGTTACTTAAAGTGATGGAAACTGATTCATAATATTTTAAAAAGTGATACCATAGATGATAGGTAATACAAAAAAGTGTTGCCAAAAGTTTAAAAAGTGTTACCTATAGACATTAAAAGTAACACTCTAAAGTGTTACATAAGATCAGTAAAAGTGTTACCTTAGGGAATAGGTAGCACGAGCAGATGTATCACTTTAAAAAGTGTTACATAATGTTTAATGTAACATTTTTAGTCCTTTAGGTAACACTTTTAGTGTGTTACCTAAAGTCACTTTTGTTGTAGTGGTCGAACGAGTGTCGAGTGAGCCGTGGGTTCTTGGGCGTGGTTTGTGTGTGTGTCTTGCTTCGATAGGTAACTAGCTCTTCTACTTAGGAATAGGATTAGATTACATAGGATGATAGGATTAGATAGTGTTGATCATTGTTGTTTGTTGCCATGAGTGAAAGCCGTGTAGTATGAGTATTGAATTTCGAGTTCTTGTTTGTTTCATGTTAGTTCTTGGTTAATCTTTTCATAGTATGTTGATCCATGATCTTGCCTTTAATTTCTTGAATGATTATCTTTGGAAACCTTTGATTAATTGTTCGATTCTTGTTTAGTTCATGCGTGAGTGATAGTAAATTAAAAGCATGAGTTTTTATTCGTTCTTTGCTTGAATTTTATGAATTTTGGTTAATCTTTCAAGTTATTAAAGTATTTGATGAATCTTGATGATTGTTCTCATAAATTTCGAAGCATAGTATTAAGATCTTGAATTGTATTTCTTTCTTATTTATGCGAGTAGTATGATGAATAAAAGTCTGATTTTTAATTCTTGTTTTGTAATTTCAATCATGTTAATCTTGATATTTCATATTCTTGATTAAAGCTTTAACCTTTCATGATGAATGCTATTGTTCTTAGTTTAAATCTTGAAGAATCTTGTTATTACTTTGTTCACCATGGTGCGTGTATGATTGTTATTTAAAGGTATGATTTTTCTTTGGTTTCATCTTTGATTTTAGGCTGAAAGTATGTTTCTTGGTGTTCTGGAATTCATGAATTATTTTAGATGCTTAAAGTTTGTGTTTTTATTCCATGTCTTGCGTCAGTCTTGGTTCTATGACCAAGATTGAATCTTTATGTTGTTTCTTGTTTATTCTTGAAGTCTTGATTTAATTTATGAAATTGTTACGATTGTTCTATGCAAATTGGTGAAGTAAACCTTGAACCTAATGTTGATCTTTGATGGTCGATTATGATGATGTGATTTGATTATGATTGGCGTCTTTTGAGTATTGTCAGAGTCGAGTCGTGTCTATCAATTGAAGACCGATCGGGTTGTGTCTATCAGTTGAAGACTGAGCGAGTTGTGTTTATCGGTTTATCTGTGATAAACTGAGCGGGTTTATCGGTTCATCGGTGATGAAATGAGCGGGGCATGTTTGTTTGTTTGATGGTCATGTTGAGTCTATCGGTTGAAGACCGAGCGAGTTGTGTCTATCGGTTTATCTGTGATAAACCGAGCGGGTCTATTGGTTCATCGATGATGAACTGAGCGGGGCATGTTTGTTTGTTTGTTGGTCATGTTATCGGTTGTAGACTGAGCGGAGTCTTGTCATTGTTTTGTGAATTGATCTTGAGATGTCATGTTTATTGAGTTATGATGAGAATGTTGAATGAATATGATTGTTATGTTTCCGCTGCTAACTCTGACGTTGAATTATTTGAAATTTGTGAACGTTGTTGTTATGTTCTCTGTGTTCTAAAACTATTGTTTTATGTAATGTGGCCCTACTTCTAAGTAGGATAGTCTAGTTACTCGCCACTGACGGTGGATAAGTTTTAATTCAAGTTGTAGAACTATTGCTTGTTTACGACGTTACCACCGTTAACGTCGTTGCGTAAAAATGCGAGTCGTTACAGGTCCCATACTAGGCCAGGTATATTGTCACCAAATGGCACTCTGGACTAATAACCTGAACTTACAAGCCAACACGAGTCCTTTCGACGCATTTTGTCCTCACTCATACGCACCCTAGGAAACTTCCCAGGAGGTCACCCATCACAAGACTACTCCCAGTTGAGCACGCTTAATCGTGGAGTATCTTAGCATATGAGCTCCCTAAAAAGAAGATGCATTTTGTTGACATGAGTAGCTTATCAAATCCTCTTAAACCAATCTTATGGGTGTTACATATAGAGTCCTCCCCAACCCCTTTTGGTCTCATGATTCTCAGCCGTCCAATTCTCCACCCCATCCACAACCTCATGCATACTCACTTTTTCATTAAATACGTGCTCATTCACACTCACATCCTTTTGCTGAACCGTCTCTTTCACCCCACATCATTATTGTTCAAGACCACTGCACCTCCGTCAGTTTTCGAGCCACCTCATTTACACTCTCCTTTTGTTCTACCTCCTGGACCCCGCGGTCTTTTGGCATAAATAACCTACGTGGGACAACTTCGAGTTTCCCTCTCCATCTCCTTTTTTCCATGGTGATGCACGCAAATGTGTCCCGTATTTTTTCACCAGTGATCCATCTTCCTCATACCCATCACAGCTCCTCTCCCCATGCCAAATACACCCACAAAAGAAGCAAAATAATGGTAAACGTTCATATTTTACCTGGATTTTTAATTGTTCCCCTCCCCTCATTTTGAGCATGACCGAGTCTTTCAATGACCGTAAAACGTCGATAGATATCCTCACCCATACCGATCTATCAATATCCATCCATAAGCATTTGTCAACTGCTATAAACGTTCCAAACTTATTTGCATTTGCCTGAATATTACTCTCGCAGCCTCTCCCCTTAAATGGCAGATTGTAGAACCTCGCCCAAATTGGAAGGGTTTCAAGTTGGAGGTCCGATGGTTTACCATCCTCTTGTATCTCACTGAAACAGATTGAATATCTATCAAAATGCCATGGTTGCCCATCCAAGACCCTTTGTTTATCCTCCTAGTGAAATAATTGGAAAGAAAAAATTTTGTCCTCAAGATTACGTGCAGTTAAGCCATGTTTAGGCATCCATATCTTTTTTAAGGTTTCAATGAGAGCATTAATATTAATGGATTTCTTTGCCCAGACTTTACCAATAAGCATTAAAGATGCTTTGTTGTCTTCTTCCCCCGTTTACGTGACATCCCACTCCACTACATCCTCCTCCCATGCCTCGCCACCGCCCCCGTCGTCTTTCATTTTGGCCGTCCACCCCCTGACTTGAAACAACTACTCGCCCCTAGTAAATCACCAGACTTGCCGCCGCTACTTCACTCAAGAAAATTGAGACCTAAACCCTATACACGATAGAGACCACTCTCCCTCTCAGGAAACCCTAGAGGACTAATATTTTTTTTATAAAATATTATCTTATAATTTATCCTTTTAGTCAATTAACCATATTAATCCTTTTATTATATCCTAAAATTGATTATAGTCCAAATAAAAATTACAACATGTTCTTATTGATCTAATAGCATTCGTCCCTTTCCAATTTGAGCCAAAATTGAACCTTTTTCATCTTATTAATTATTAAACCTTATATTATACCATTAATCCAATTCAATAAATTAATTAGGTCAATATTATTTCAAGGTTCAATTATACACTAGTCTTTATGATCATAACTCAAGAAAATTTCTAATTTTAATACACATTCTAATTCAGCCATATTCAATAATTACAAAAAATTAGTACAATTCATATGATCACACATTTGATTAGGCAAACAACAATAATTTATAATCATAAATCATGCAATTTAACAAATTAAATAAAAAAAAATTCAATCTTGATCAACCCTAAGAAAAATTCGAATTGGAATCATAAGCAACATAATTCATACAATTTCCAAACTCTAATCATGCATATATTTAACTAATCAACCACTATTTCATAAATCATACCATATCATCAAATTAATATAAATTAACAATTTTACATGCATCATAGTATTCGGCCATCAACAAATTAGAATAAGAATTTGTCAAATAAATTAGTCTATTATTATTTTAACCTTAATTAATATATGTAAATTAGATCTCTAAATTTAATAAAAAAAATCTAGTTACCTAGAATCTGAAGAACAAAAATGCAATTAATCTATGTGAGAATCCTTGTGCCACTAAGCTTGCTTTATATCTTACAATTTCACTATTTTCATATCTCTTATGCATAAAGACCCATTTATATCCCACTTGCTTAACACCTTAGGTGTACGGATTACTGGTCCAAATACTTCTCTTTTTGCAAGAGATTTCAGTTCTGCATCAATTGCTTCTTTCCCACTTTGGCTAATCATCTCTTTGCCTACATTGGTCCATGGAGTGTGGTTCTTGATCCTTTTCATTATTCAAGATTTCAAGCGATATATTATATATATGTAAAAAACATCATCGATGTCGATTTCATTTCGATTCCACATTATTCCAGACATGATATAATTTGTTGACATTTCTTCATTTTCAGTTACCTAAGTTTCTTCTTGAATTGTATCTTTTTTCATGTTCTCTTTCTCTTCTGGAGATCTTGCAGAATGTGGCAATTCCTCGAATTAGCCATTATGACCCATTGCTCCTTGCTCATTCCGAGGATTTTTTATATTTGGAACCTAATGGTCTACCACGCTTCAGGTGTGCACTGGGCATATTAGCCACTTGATTTTGTCCTTCTGGGATATCAATTCGTATAGGATCATTAACAACTGGTATATGTGACTTAGTCACTCGACTTGTGTTAGTAAATACGTCTGGCAATTGATTCACTAAGTTTTGTAAATGAATTATCTTTTTAACTTCCATTTCACATTGTTTAGCACGGGGATCTAGATGAGATCATGATAATGTATTCCAATCAATTTCATTTTCTAGCTGTTTGTTTTGTCCCCTAATGTTGGGAAATTTGCCTCATCAAAATGACAATCTGCAAAATGAGCCGTAAACAAATCCCCTATTGATGGCTCTAAGTATTTGATTATAAATGTAGATTCGTATCCAACATATATTTCTATCCTCCTTTGAGGACCCATGTTACTACGTTGTGGTGGAGCTATTGGGACATACACATCACATCCAAAAATTCTAAGATGAGAGATATCTAGTTCCTGACCCAGAACCAATTGTGATGGGGAGAATTTATGATGACTTGTTGGCCTGATGCGAATGAGTGATGGTGCATGCAATATGGCATGTCCCCAAGCTGAGATGGGGAGTCTAGGTTACATAAGCATTGGCCTACCAATCACTTGAAGACGCTTAATAAGTGACTCTGTAAGACCATTTTGTATGTGAACATCTGCTACAAGTTGTTCAAAACTTATTCCAATTGGCATGCAATAATTATTAAAGGCCTTAGAAGTAAATTCACCAGCATTGTCAACACGAATATTCGTGATGGGATAATCAGGAAAATGTACCCGTAATCTAATCAATTGGGCAAGTAGTCTCGCAAAAGCCAGGTTGCGAATTGATAACAATGATACTTGACCATCTAGTCGATGCATCGATTAAAACTATAAACTATCTTAATGATCCACATAGTGAGTGTATTGGCCCACATATATCTCCTGGTATACATTCCAGAAAATTAATGGATTCAAAATTAATCTTAGCTTGTGACGACCGAATAATTAGCTTGCCTTGTGAGCAAGTAGCACAAGAATGAATTTGAAGAATCTGGTGGTTCTTTAAATGGTGTCCATAACGAAACAAAGATGGCCTAACCGGTCATGCCAAACTTTAAATTAATCTGCAAACTTCTAGTTTTAACTACAACAAGTGTTTCAATTGTACTTATCTTTGTGTAGTACAAACTGGTAGATGATATAGGTAATTTTTCTAAAACACATTTGTTGCCTTGGTTATACTTGTAATTTGAAGAAATTCATCATTCTTTCATTTATTGTCTCAATATGATATCTGTTACGATGGATGTCTTTAACGCTAAAAAAATACCTTTGGGGTTTAGGGGAATATTGTAATAACCCGGAATTTTGGGTTAGAAAATTTCGTGTTTAATCCGCTTCAATTGTTCAAATCTAAGCTCGGATCTTGGAATTCGGACTGCGTTCTCTTATCCTAACTCTAATCATGTTCTAACATGGGCCCAAAGTCCCATTAATGGGCTATGATGGCCGACCATTCTATGGCTACTCTCTCTTTTATGGGCTACTAATCTTAATTTATAAGTTGTAAGCCCACAAGCCTAAATATTTTCCTTATCCTCTAAGCCTACCTTTATTTATACCCTTCTAACTTAAACAATTAATCAATCACTCATATTATCTCCCTATCACAACCGTCCCACTCGTCCCTCTCTCCCTCCTAAAAACTTTTCAATTCTTTTCTTTTCTTTCCATAATTCAAAGGTGATTAAAGATTGTTTCCTTCAAAATCTTTAATCATATTTCTTTTAACCTTCTTTGATCTAAACTAATCAAATCTTATTCTTGTAGGTACTTGTTAGTGGTGTGCCGTGTGGGTGCCGAATAGCAAGGGACCAAACTTTCGAATTTTTACTTCTTAACCTAGGTAACTAAGACTACCCACTTGGATTAGGATTATTAATTTGCATAATTTGATAGAATAGATTGTTAGATTATAGAATTATGATCATGAAACCTTAGATTATTATTATTTGAACCATGCGTGTAACATGATGATTATGTTGTTGATGAATTCTTGATTTGTTTACATGTTTCTATGTGATTTATTTAATTATTTATGGTTTAATTCATGATTTATGATTGTAAATTGCATGTTTTGATTTAAAAAATTGCTAAAAGATTGATCTTTATATTCTTGTTCCACTCGACATTTTATGTACTATAGCAAGTATTGATTTTTATCATGTTCTTGTTGGTTCTTGATGTTTTCACATGATTCTTTGTATTTCTTTAATGATTATATGATTTAATTCATGATTTATTATTTATTATTGCATGTATCTTTAATAGTATTTATGGATTAATTATCACCTTTGTTCTTGAAAGTTTTCGAACCATATAGTTATGAAATATTGGATTTTTATTGAGCTCTTGAATTATTTATTTAATTTTAAAGCATGATTAATTGATTTAATTAAGTTTAGAATGCTAATCTTGAATTAAAATTGCACCATGTTCTATTCTTGAAAATGTCATGTATTATCTTGTTGATTATGAGTTAAAGTATCAATTTTTATTATTGGATTAAGTGCAAAATCGGATCTTTATTATTAAATTTTAATTGCATGATTATTCAAATTTATGATTTATATTTGCATGATGATTTCTTGATGAACTTGAAAGATCTTCTTGTTTGCTTATATTTTCTTGCATGGCCGAATTTTCGCATGATGAAAGGTTTAATTTTTATTTCTTATTTGTGTTGTTAAGCATGATTACTTGATAATTACTTGACTACATGATTATTTGATGATTTATTATTTGGCTTTTAAGAATTATCTGGACTATGTACGTGGTAGAGTCAAATTACTTGCTTTGCATAAGGACCGAACGATAGGTCACATAAATACTTACCATTCGTTTCTGAAGCAGTTTATTTTATGTGAAGAATCTATGTGTTAGTTTAATCAAGAGTATAATTATGTGTTATCGACTTCGGTCGTGGCGATTATGTGATATCGACTTCGGTCGTGATGATTGTGTGTTATCGACTTCGGTCGTGGCGATTGTGTGTTATCGACTTCGGTCGTGGCAATTATGTGTTATCGACTTCGGTAGTGGCGATTGCTTGTTTAGATTTCAGTTGAGTCGATTGTATGTTTAGAATTCAGTTGAGTCGATTGTATGTTTAAAATTTAGTTGAGTTATTGCATGATCATTAATCTCAGTCGAATATTGTTAAGCATGTTATGTTATGATGTTATGAGAGTTGTTATGTCATTTGTTGTTAATTCTTCCGTTGTACTTTTGATGACTCAATTGAAGCATGATTAAATGTTGTTTTCCGCTGCGTAATTTCTGATTCACGAGTTGATTCGATATGAATGTTGAATTCCCCTGTTATCATGATTATTATGCTATGTCTGCTTTATTCTATCTTGTTATGTGTTTTATGGTTCCACTTCTAAGTGGAACAACCTAGTTACTCTCCACTGATTGTGGACCCCATTTCAGGTAACGAAGTTGAAGCTTGATTGGGCTTTAGCATGTGTTGGGTTGTGTTCCGTGGCGAGGATTTTAGATTTACATCGTCACCTTTCATTCTTTTTATTTCAGTATTTCTTCGATTTCGCCCAGCTTGTTGGGCTAGGATTTCCTTAATAATGTTAAGTTTGGGATCGTTTTCCCTAATAGTTTGTTTTAGTGGATTGTAACGACCCGGAATTTTGGGCCAGAAAATTTCGCGGTTGTTAATGCTATTTATTCAATTTTAAGTCCAAAAGGCCCATTAAATTTGGACTGTTTCACTTTTAGCCCGACCTTTCTCTTCCAAATTGGGCCAAAGACCCAATTTTTCTTTCTTTTTCTATTGGGCCGGTTCCTTCCTTTTTATTTGGGCCAATATTATTTTGTTTTAATTAATTAAATATTAATTATTATTTTGGATAATTAATTAATTTAATTAATTAGAATTATCTATTTACCCATTCCAAGTTGTTATTTGACCACAACCACTTTTTCCCCCTTTTTCTCATGTGTACACGGCAACTTGTAGATTGTAGGGCTTGATTGTTTTTTTGTTTTTTTTTTTATTTTATTTTCTTTATATATAGGACCCCTTGTTTTATTTTGGGTCCTATTTGTTAATTGCTCCATAAACCCTAAAGAAATCTCTTCCTTCCTCCCTTACCTTCAAAAAGTCGAACCACCCTTATACCTTGGATTAATTTAGCGATCTCAGGTAACTAAGCTTTTCTATTTAATTTGTGGGTAGCTTTTCACATAATTAATTAGGATTATATCATGAAAATTGTAGGATTTATGTTTGCTTATTTATTCGAAAATTTCGAACCATATGAAATATTGATCATGTTATTCTCTTGATGTATTCATGTAATATTTATGAATTATTATGAAATTTCTTTTGATTATTTTATGTAGTTTATTGAAATCTGAAATTGTTGAATAATTACTTGTATGAATTTATTTACCAATCAAATATTGTTATTTCTTGATGAATTTTTCATGGTATCTTGTTTACTGTTTGATTATTAACCATGATTTATTTCGTGGCAAAATTCGTCCTTTTATTATTTATAATATTTTAATCTTTCAAACCGGTAAAACTGTCCAGAATCGGTTTACGAATTTATTAATATACTTAATCAATTCGGAATACTACGAAATTTTATATGGAAGTCAGTGATAATGTTTTACAGCTTGTGTTAAATTTTCGTAATTTTTAAAGATCGTTTGATATGGCATAAAATTCTGAAACCGAATTCAGCCTAATCTGACTGGTTAGTTATAAAATCACTTAAAAATAGTAAAAGATGTTATTTTTAGACGAAATTTACGCACGTAAATACTTGAACCCATATTTAGCTCCCATAAAAATTTCCAGATTTTTAGAGATCTTTAGATGGTCGTTTTTAATTTAATTCTTTAAAAATCAGATTGTATAAAATAGGGCAATTGAATTATTAAAATATGCTATTATTAATTATTGAATTTTCGAGTGGTACAAAATTTAAAGGAGGAAATAAAAATGTTATTTTTTTATACTAATCTTGAACATGCTAGATTAAATATGTGAATCTTTATTTTAAATCTTTATTATTATCATGAAATCTTTAAATCTTGAGATTGTAATTTTTGTTCTTGAATACATATTTATGAATGCCGTGTATTTTGAGCATTTGGGCATGATTATTTTGATGATGCTTGACTGATTTAATTGTATCACATGTAAACTTTAAAAGCTA
Source organism: Salicornia ramosissima (assembly GCA_951394345.1). Lineage (NCBI taxonomy): Eukaryota > Viridiplantae > Streptophyta > Magnoliopsida > Caryophyllales > Amaranthaceae > Salicornia > Salicornia ramosissima. The sequence goes on from OX596236.1 coordinate 40,659,887, forward strand.
CTTGTTCTCGGAATTAATCCGAGTGAGCCAAAGATTATAAAGGTATATAAAAATGTTATTTTTATGTGTATGATTATATTATTTTATTTTGTCCTTTATTCCATATTTTCGAGTGGTATAAAATAAAAAGAATAGATTTTTATTGTTAGTTTGGTATTTTTAGTAATTAAATTGATTAATTAAGTTAGTTAGGAAATTAATTCAATTTGTTGTAATTTTCGAAAATGCCGTGTGGTAATTTAGGTTTGGTCAAAGTTTGTTAATTTTTTGGTTATTATTATTTGGGAATATTTTAATAAAATAATTATTAGGGATAAGTTGTAAAGTGTAGGATAAAAAGGAATAATATTGTTGTTATGATTGGGCCGAATATTATTATTGTATTACTATAAATATATTTATTTTGGGATAATATCCGAATGGATAAAGTATAAGTTTGTGGATAATGTTTGAGGATAGTTTATGATAAGCTTGAAGATACCTAAGATATTACTAGGGATAAGAAAGGAAACAGGGTAATAGATATACATGTTATGTTTCGGTTTCTGGCTAGGAAAGACTTGGTATTTAAGGTGGCCAACATACGTGCCGCACCTCTCTTTCCTGGGACTCCGAACATTTCATTTCCTATTACTGTCACCTAGTATTTCCCAATATATAATATGATATGAATTAATAAAGATATAAGATACAATATAAAGTTCGCCCTTGCGATGACGCAAAGGTCATCAATTGGGTTAATAAGATAAGGACGCCCTTGCGATAACGCATTGGTTATCAATTGGGTTTAGTCGATGCCACTGCTCAATTGGGTCGGACGCATTGGTTCCCCCGCGCAGTTCTTGGTCTTAGAACATGTAGCCGTCTGGTAACCGTATCTGCGAGCCGCTACCAGGAGTTATGGCCATAGCTTAGGCTTAGTTCTCGCATTGGAGGGCTACGGGTGGGACGCATTGGTTCACCCCGACATGTTTTAGGAAAGTTGCGAACGCATTGGTTCGCTACGAGCTGAAGAAGACAGTCCGCAAAGATGATATGTTAAGTTAAGTTGATATAATAAGTACATATGTAAAGTTAAGAAGATATTATGTCCTTATTATAAGATTGATGTAATGATATGATAAGTGCATATGTTAAGATAAGAAGCTATTATGCCCTTATTATAAGATTGATGTTATGATATGAGATGAGATGTAATTATAAGATATGAATTACGATTAAGAAAGATTATGATAAGATATAACATATGATATGATAAGATTATGATATGAAATTCGATGATAAGATTATGAAAAGATATGATTAGGATTTACTGATGATATCATGTAAGAAGGTGGTGAAGTATAATTCTAAGTTGTATAATATAAAGTACAAGTTCAGTATATTATAAGTCTTCCGCTGTGTATATTTCTGTAATTATTCGAGTATGTTAGCGTGTGTATGTATGCGAATGTTGAATGTATTTTGTATGTATTCTAACCGTATCTGCAGGGTTGTTTGTACGTATTCTATACGAAGATTATACGTATTCTAACCGTATCTCTGCAGGTGTATTTATACGTATCTTTATACGTATCTTTATACGTACTTGTATACGTATTTCTGTACGTACATTTATACGTACGTCTATACGTTCTTTTATATGTATTTTTATACGTACATTTATACGTAATTTGTATATTTATGTGTAAAACATGTATTAAGTTCTTTACAGTTTTTATGACAATTTCTATGCTATTATGTGTTTGGTGGTCCCTCGATTAAATGGGACAGCCTAGTTACTCGCCACTGATGGTGGACCCCCCCCTCAGTTTCAGGTGACGTTGCAGCAGATTAGAGCGGGCTTTGCCGGATGGGCTTGAGAGTTTGGGCCTCTATTTAAGTATTCTAGTTTAGTCAGAACTATTTAAACCTTTATTTAGTTTGTTACTAAGATCCCAGCATGTTGGGACAGTATTTTTCAGACTTTGATGTAATATTAATTAGAGGTTTATTATGGATTCTAGCAGCTATAGTTAATAAAGGTTAATCCTTTCCTTTGTAATATTGAATTATGGTCTAATTAGATTAAGTAATGATCCGAATGTTGATTACCCTTCGTAAATCGACAAGCTAAAAAGTCGGGTCGTTACAGTTGGTATCAGAGCTGAGGTTAGACCCTAAGTTACTTCTTCACAAGTAACTTCGTGAGATGTGCGCTTAATGAACCCGAGCGAACCCTAGCCTAATATGGAAACCTTAGATGAGAGAAATCATGGGTAGAAGCCAGGGTTAAGACGTCTTTTCGTTTTCGTTTCCGTGTGCCGTACGTGTACATTGCTCGAAGGAAGGCAAGTCCGGAACCATCACTTAGTGGTTGTGACCGGCGTTGTATATCAGAGTGGCGCAGCAGAAGTGTGGTGATCCATAACCCACAGGTCTCCGCCTCGATCAGATCGTTTCATGTTCTTGATGTTTGGGTTGATCTATTGTTTGTTTACGTGAGCTTCTTTAAGTAAATTTCGAGGACGAAATTTATTTAAGGAGGGGTGATTGTAACGACCCGGAATTTTGGGCCAGAAAATTTCGCGGTTGTTAATGCTATTTATTCAATTTTAAGTCCAAAAGGCCCATTAAATTTGGACTGTTTCACTTTTAGCCCAACCTTTCTCTTCCAAATTGGGCCAAAGACCCAATTTTTCTTTCTTTTTCTATTGGGCCGGTTCCTTCCTTTTTATTTGGGCCAATATTATTTTGTTTTAATTAATTAAATATTAATTATTATTTTGGATAATTAATTAATTTAATTAATTAGAATTATCTATTTACCCATTCCAAGTTGTTATTTGACCACAACCACTTTTTCCCCCTTTTTCTCATGTGTACACGGCAACTTGTAGATTGTAGGGCTTGATTGTTTTTTTGTTTTTTTTTTTATTTTATTTTCTTTATATATAGGACCCCTTGTTTTATTTTGGGTCCTATTTGTTAATTGCTCCATAAACCCTAAAGAAATCTCTTCCTTCCTCCCTTACCTTCAAAAAGTCGAACCACCCTTATACCTTGGATTAATTTAGCGATCTCAGGTAACTAAGCTTTTCTATTTAATTTGTGGGTAGCTTTTCACATAATTAATTAGGATTATATCATGAAAATTGTAGGATTTATGTTTGCTTATTTATTCGAAAATTTCGAACCATATGAAATATTGATCATGTTATTCTCTTGATGTATTCATGTAATATTTATGAATTATTATGAAATTTCTTTTGATTATTTTATGTAGTTTATTGAAATCTGAAATTGTTGAATAATTACTTGTATGAATTTATTTACCAATCAAATATTGTTATTTCTTGATGAATTTTTCATGGTATCTTGTTTACTGTTTGATTATTAACCATGATTTATTTCGTGGCAAAATTCGTCCTTTTATTATTTATAATATTTTAATCTTTCAAACCGGTAAAACTGTCCAGAATCGGTTTACGAATTTATTAATATACTTAATCAATTCGGAATACTACGAAATTTTATATGGAAGTCAGTGATAATGTTTTACAGCTTGTGTTAAATTTTCGTAATTTTTAAAGATCGTTTGATATGGCATAAAATTCTGAAACCGAATTCAGCCTAATCTGACTGGTTAGTTATAAAATCACTTAAAAATAGTAAAAGATGTTATTTTTAGACGAAATTTACGCACGTAAATACTTGAACCCATATTTAGCTCCCATAAAAATTTCCAGATTTTTAGAGATCTTTAGATGGTCGTTTTTAATTTAATTCTTTAAAAATCAGATTGTATAAAATAGGGCAATTGAATTATTAAAATATGCTATTATTAATTATTGAATTTTCGAGTGGTACAAAATTTAAAGGAGGAAATAAAAATGTTATTTTTTTATACTAATCTTGAACATGCTAGATTAAATATGTGAATCTTTATTTTAAATCTTTATTATTATCATGAAATCTTTAAATCTTGAGATTGTAATTTTTGTTCTTGAATACATATTTATGAATGCCGTGTATTTTGAGCATTTGGGCATGATTATTTTGATGATGCTTGACTGATTTAATTGTATCACATGTAAACTTTAAAAGCTACTTGTTCTCGGAATTAATCCGAGTGAGCCAAAGATTATAAAGGTATATAAAAATGTTATTTTTATGTGTATGATTATATTATTTTATTTTGTCCTTTATTCCATATTTTCGAGTGGTATAAAATAAAAAGAATAGATTTTTATTGTTAGTTTGGTATTTTTAGTAATTAAATTGATTAATTAAGTTAGTTAGGAAATTAATTCAATTTGTTGTAATTTTCGAAAATGCCGTGTGGTAATTTAGGTTTGGTCAAAGTTTGTTAATTTTTTGGTTATTATTATTTGGGAATATTTTAATAAAATAATTATTAGGGATAAGTTGTAAAGTGTAGGATAAAAAGGAATAATATTGTTGTTATGATTGGGCCGAATATTATTATTGTATTACTATAAATATATTTATTTTGGGATAATATCCGAATGGATAAAGTATAAGTTTGTGGATAATGTTTGAGGATAGTTTATGATAAGCTTGAAGATACCTAAGATATTACTAGGGATAAGAAAGGAAACAGGGTAATAGATATACATGTTATGTTTCGGTTTCTGGCTAGGAAAGACTTGGTATTTAAGGTGGCCAACATACGTGCCGCACCTCTCTTTCCTGGGACTCCGAACATTTCATTTCCTATTACTGTCACCTAGTATTTCCCAATATATAATATGATATGAATTAATAAAGATATAAGATACAATATAAAGTTCGCCCTTGCGATGACGCAAAGGTCATCAATTGGGTTAATAAGATAAGGACGCCCTTGCGATAACGCATTGGTTATCAATTGGGTTTAGTCGATGCCACTGCTCAATTGGGTCGGACGCATTGGTTCCCCCGCGCAGTTCTTGGTCTTAGAACATGTAGCCGTCTGGTAACCGTATCTGCGAGCCGCTACCAGGAGTTATGGCCATAGCTTAGGCTTAGTTCTCGCATTGGAGGGCTACGGGTGGGACGCATTGGTTCACCCCGACATGTTTTAGGAAAGTTGCGAACGCATTGGTTCGCTACGAGCTGAAGAAGACAGTCCGCAAAGATGATATGTTAAGTTAAGTTGATATAATAAGTACATATGTAAAGTTAAGAAGATATTATGTCCTTATTATAAGATTGATGTAATGATATGATAAGTGCATATGTTAAGATAAGAAGCTATTATGCCCTTATTATAAGATTGATGTTATGATATGAGATGAGATGTAATTATAAGATATGAATTACGATTAAGAAAGATTATGATAAGATATAACATATGATATGATAAGATTATGATATGAAATTCGATGATAAGATTATGAAAAGATATGATTAGGATTTACTGATGATATCATGTAAGAAGGTGGTGAAGTATAATTCTAAGTTGTATAATATAAAGTACAAGTTCAGTATATTATAAGTCTTCCGCTGTGTATATTTCTGTAATTATTCGAGTATGTTAGCGTGTGTATGTATGCGAATGTTGAATGTATTTTGTATGTATTCTAACCGTATCTGCAGGGTTGTTTGTACGTATTCTATACGAAGATTATACGTATTCTAACCGTATCTCTGCAGGTGTATTTATACGTATCTTTATACGTATCTTTATACGTACTTGTATACGTATTTCTGTACGTACATTTATACGTACGTCTATACGTTCTTTTATATGTATTTTTATACGTACATTTATACGTAATTTGTATATTTATGTGTAAAACATGTATTAAGTTCTTTACAGTTTTTATGACAATTTCTATGCTATTATGTGTTTGGTGGTCCCTCGATTAAATGGGACAGCCTAGTTACTCGCCACTGATGGTGGACCCCCCCCTCAGTTTCAGGTGACGTTGCAGCAGATTAGAGCGGGCTTTGCCGGATGGGCTTGAGAGTTTGGGCCTCTATTTAAGTATTCTAGTTTAGTCAGAACTATTTAAACCTTTATTTAGTTTGTTACTAAGATCCCAGCATGTTGGGACAGTATTTTTCAGACTTTGATGTAATATTAATTAGAGGTTTATTATGGATTCTAGCAGCTATAGTTAATAAAGGTTAATCCTTTCCTTTGTAATATTGAATTATGGTCTAATTAGATTAAGTAATGATCCGAATGTTGATTACCCTTCGTAAATCGACAAGCTAAAAAGTCGGGTCGTTACAGGATTCCATTATTTCTTTTCCATTAATAAAAGTTAGACCTTGAACTCAATTTAATTGTTTAATTGTTATTTAGTAACTTATAAGCAATTGGTAACGAACCGGTTTGTCGATGAACATGAGATCGACAACGTACGAAAAGTCGGATCGTTACAGTTGGTACCAGAGCTTAGGTTAAAACCTTGAAGTTACTTCTTCATAAGTAACTTGAAAGTTGAGTGCTGTTTGAAATCAAGAGCGCAACTTAACCTAAAGTGATAGCCCTAGTGAGAGAAGCCTTAGGTAGAAGTTTGGGCTAGGCAATTTTATTTTCGCGTCTTAGATTATAGGGTAATGTGATTGATTGTGACAACCAAGTTATTATTCTTTTGAAGTATGTCAACTCCTAGCCGTGTCTCTAGCTCCCGCTACAGGCGTCGAGTCTTGGAGGATGCCATCCTCACCTTGGCTCAGAGAGGAGTCCATCAGTCTAGTGGGCAGTCATCTTTTGATCGGATTGCTCGTCATCGACCTCCGGTCTACGAAGGGGCGCCTGACCCCGTAGTTCTCGAGAATTGGATTTGAGAGATGCGGAAACTGTTTGATGGCACAACCTGTCCTGAAGAAGAAAAGGTGCAGATAGCGGCCTATTATTTGAAAGGTGAAGCGGATAACTGGTGGAGCACCGTCAAAGCTAACCCAGGGACTGAGTTGGAGATGAACTGGCAAGAGTTCACAGAAAGGATCCGGGAGCGATTCTACCCAGATGAGCTCCGATGGCAAAAGCAAGAGGAATTCGTGATGTTCACCCAAGGGAACTTGTTCGTGCAAGCTTATACAGACAAGTTCACAGAGTTGTCCCGGTTTGCTGCAGCCGTAATCTCCTCTGAAGCCGAAAGGGTAAAGCGGCATTTCAAGAAATTAAGAATACATTACTTATATTTAACGGATTGATTATATTTGACGAATTTAAAACAGATTCAGTCGATATATTTTTTTGTCAAAATCTACTATTTTTGAGTCGAATTGTCAACATGTTACGAGGGGTCGATTTTTGGTGCTAGTAAGTCGTAACCCATGCATCAAAACCAGCGGACAAAAAAAGTAAACATTTTGTTTGTTCAGAATTTTTTTTTTAAAAAAAAACCCAAAAAACAAATTTCAGTATTTTTTTACCTCATCAATCGCCATCATTAACTCCAAAATCAAAATCCAGTAGCCCAAAAAAACCTTAAAAAAAAACCCTTCAAATAAAAAACGACGTAAATAGTGTTAAAAAATATATAAATCTATTTTAAAAAACCCTTAAAAAAACCCTAAAAAAAACCCATTAAACTTTTCTTCAATATTCTCCAAATTTTTATTATTCAATTCAATTTCTTCCCAAAAATAAAAAAAATAAAAAAATCTCTTTGTAATGGAACCCAATGAAAGTGGGCTAACCTCTTTCTACCACCCACAACACCCACATCCACAACATGAAAGTAGGTTAACCCCACCACCACCCACCGCCACCACAAACACCGCGAATTCATCGCCAACGAATGGCATCTCTGACGCCGCAAATTCATTGTCGTACCCTCAATCCGTCACCGGAAAAGCGCCGGAGCCTCAGCGGCGGAAAAGAGGGCGACCAAGAAAATACGGCACCCCAGAAGCTGCTGCTGCTGCTAAAAGAGCTGCTGCTCCTATGAAGCGTAAAGAACAATCTCAATCCCAAAATCAACATCAACCACATAACAATCAACACCAGTTTATTCATGGCACCTCTTCTCATTCTTCTTCTGCTTCTTCTAAGAAGTCCAATTTTGTTTCTGTTGGTGAGTTTTTTTCTTTATTTAATTTTCTATTTTCTTCGTTTGCTGGATTCTGGATTTAATTTTAGTTTTTTGGACTATGGAAGTGTAAAATTCTGATTACGAGGACTTTTCAAGAAAAGATGGTGGTACAGTGATAGTAAAAGCATGTTACATGGTTCTGTTGCTGACTCTATCTTTTGGGATTATGTTATATTGTTACTTTTTTTAAAATAAAAAATAAAAAAATTGGGCATTGTGTTGTTATTATTATTATTAGGATTATGGTATATTGTTGGGTTTTTTTTTTTAAAAAAATATATATAATATCCAATTGATATATGGTAATTTGTTAATTAATGTGAATTTTTTCCCCAAAAATTTTACTTTGTTTTACTATTTATTTACTCATTTTCGGGTGTGTTTGTTTTGTTCAAACGGTTTGTCTTTATACGGAGTAGTTAAGTTTTTTTTTTTTTTTTTTTTTTTTTATACTATATATATATAAATATTTTTACTCACCTTTCTTTTTCTATTTTAATTTTTTTTCGGGTTAATATGATGTGAATTTTATTTTACTAGAGGGTTTTTTTTTGGGATTATTGGAAAATATGATAATTTGGTATGTTTGAATTTCTTTATGATTTTTTTGGCAAGGGAATGGTATAAATAACTATTTTAGAAATTTCATTCTAAAAAATTTGGGCCAATATTAATTTTATTAGTCACAAGAAATTGTTATTCTTATATTCTAATTCCCTTAGAGAATTGCTATCGAATTCAGTTACCGTATCGGCGTGAAACGCAACTTCAGTTTACTCCAAAGCCCAGATCAAACTTAGCAACCAAGGAAATGTGTGATTATTAAAAAAATGTTTTTTGTACTTGTTTTCTAAGTAGTCTTTATCTTTTATGTACTGTTGTTTCGGCAGCTAACCTAGGAAACTAGGTACAACATTTCCCTTTGTCAAATAAAAAAGATAGAGTTGCTATGGATGGTGATCTTTGGAATAATTTCTCATGTCAGCTGATATTTCTGAGTTTATTTGATGCTGACTCTAAATATTGCATTTGCTGTATGCAGGTGGGCAGGGCTTTACACCTTATGTCATCAATGTAGCTGCTGGAGAGGTATGTCTTTGCACTTCTATTTTGCCTGGACTACACTTATTATTGTTGTCATCTAAAAGTATCTTACAATGTAATTTTTAGTGCAATTTTCCCTTTGAAATGTCCCTTCAATTTGGTGGTGGACGATGTAATCTAGTTAGGAATTTAGAGTCATTCTTTTGTTTAAGACCTTCCATGGCTAGCAAGAGTTTTGGTGCCCGTATGAACACAAGATAAGCAGGATATTATGGTTTTGCTACCTTAGTTGAGACTACGATTAGAAGGGGAGGAAGATATTCTGATATTAGGTAAATAGTAATTACGGCATTACAGAAAGTTCATACTCTGGTGTAAAAACAAGGCTGCAAGTCTGCAACATCTTGGTTGGGCCTTTTTGTAAAGGAATTTCAATTGACAGTTCCAAAATCGTCTGTATCAACAAGGGGTGTTAAAAAAATCCGCCATTTGTCCAAATCAAACGTTCCAACCCCAAATCACCCTGCATTGGAAGCTACATCTATTGTTACACTCAAAAGTTACTTCCTAGTCAAAGATATAGTGAATGAATCCTCCATATCTCCCCAGTAATGGCTCTAATTGTTTATTATTCCCCCATATCTCCCATTGGTAGCTCGAATCCTATACAATTTTGAAATCAAATTTGCATTGTGACAACTGAAACCACATTTTTAAACCATGGTTCATGGCATGAAGTTAGAGAAGGCAGTGATAAATTGGAAGACAACTCTCCTAGTGGATACAGATTTTTAGTTTGAGTGTCGTCTTTTTTAATTTTGGATCTGTGGTCATATTCTCAAAGATTGTGCTTACCATTGAGATGTTGAACGAGGATAAATGCCGAGTGAGCTAAATACTCTTTATATAGTAAACGAAACTTGGTCTGGTGAGTCTAATCAGCGTCATTGCTAGTTTTGATTGAATTTTGTAGTATCTTTATTCTTTGCTCCAGAAGCTTCTTATCAGTGTAACTAACTGAGCACATGCGAAATTTTGGGGTTTTGCCTACTGTAGTATTGCTAGTGGCTGTTGTATCTAATGTTAGCAAATTCACCTAGGATTCCTTTCCACTATTTGCATTTGTGTTCGGCTTTGTTGAACCCTGCTTGGTCACTATAAGTGTCTGTGATCGTTAAGTGGTAACTGATACATAGTTAAATTGTTTACTAGAATCCTGTGCTTTTTGTTGACTTTAGGCCATGGCTTTGCTCTAAGGTTCTAGCTTTTGCTAAATTAGTATCAGAACCTGAGTTGGGTTTTTAAGAAAGGGCGCTGGTTTGTTAATTTGTTGGCCTAAAATTTGAGTCCCAGGATGAGGAGTCGTCCTCAGATGATGTTTTGCTGCCTAGACTAGACTGAATAATATGTGTATTGTTGGTTTGTTACCATGGCTAGTTTTTGGGGATGGTATAGCTCTTTTCCTAGTACAATTGGTTTATTAAATTCTAGCTTCTATTGTAGATTTAATTTCATGGTGGGTATTTTGTGCTGTGGTAATTTTGAAAACCTTACGCTTCTGTAGGCCCCATTGTAAACCTTGCTTGGATGAACTCACAAGTTGCTGATTAAGCTTCTTGGCCTGATTCTGTTCTAATTTTGATGTAATGCTAGGATTTTGTTCTCAAGAAGCAATTCTCTCTTTGTGAGTAGACCCACCAATGACCTCTTTTGTGTTGACAAAGAAGTACGAGCTAGTTGACTTTTTAATTATGGTTCTTTCAAGGATCGTGCTAGTTTTGCTTCTTAATTTTAGATAACTGGTCTTTGAATACATTGGTTTTTTTACTCCTCCTGTAACTGATTTTTAAATATGGCCAAGTCTAGTGTAGAAATGACTAGAAAGAAAAGCATGTCTTTGTACTTTCAATTTGAGTGTTATTTATTTTTGCGTATGCAGTGAGCTTTTTTCCGGTAGTCAATTTTTTGGGTTTATATTCTTTGGCTGGGCTTAAAAGTGCATGCCTTTTCGCTCTTTGTCATATATGTAAAATTGGAATTTTCACCCTTTGGTTGTATAAATACAATTTTTCTGTATTTCTCATTTCCTCTCTTTTCTTCAAATGTTAAGAAACGTTCATCGGATTATTTTAAAGTTTAATTCACCCTAATTTAAATTTAACTACTAAAAATTCAACTAAAGGGTATCTTTTAAAACTGGGATGATTATTAGTAAGATGTTTAATATTTCTGTTAAGATTATTAGTAAGATGTTTAATATTTCTGTTAAATATTGTTTTGATATTAAGATAAAAAACCAACTGGCCTTAAGTTATTTCCAATCCTTCACTCATTACTACTCCATTACCTCTAAACAACATATCATGTCAGGCTTGGGTATGAGACTGAAAAAATTCTTAGCTTGTGAATATGGTTTTGACTTTTGATTGTCCAAAATTATGATGAAGAAAGGTTGATAAGAGTACTTTCCTTTGCTATACAAGTATACACAAGTATAGTGGTACATCCTCTCCTTCATTGTCGATGTGTCTATACTTATTGTGGTTGATGGTGGTGATGTTAGTGGTTAGGGAGGAGAAAGCGGATGGTGATGGTCATATTGGTGGTGGGGGGGAGAGAGAGATGGGTTAATGTCGGTGTCAAGTTGAAAGAAAGAGGAGAGACAAAGGTGGGTAATGTCTAATGTGAATGGGGTAGGGGTTGTAGGAAGAGAAATTGGGGTGCTTTCATTCATTTATTCAAGCTTTTTAAAAATTCTATATGGTTTTGATTTTTTTTGGTGGATTGTTGTGTTGCCCACTTTTACTTAAAACCACCCAGAATTAAGAATTGGGAAAAAAAAACTTATGCAGTTTAATGAATTTCTAAAGTAAACCCACCTCAACAACAAAACCGTAAACCCAACTGGCCAATTGTCATCCTGTAGAAACAACCTCCATTACCACCACCACCATCAGCATTACCAACAAAATGTCCGAACGTCCAAGGAAAAAGGAGGAAATGTTCCGCTTGCCAGTAGAGGTTATTTTATTTTTATTTTTTAAATTGAAAATTGATGGTTACTATCCTAAAAAAAGATACCACCATGGTAGTACCTTTTCTTCTTTACATAGAGCTACATAATGTGCCATTGTGATTGCTTATGGTTTAACTTTTATGCTTGAAAGAGTTTGCTGTATCCATTGTTAACTACTTAATTGATTTTTTAACATAGGATGTGGGCCAGAAAATTATGTTATTCATGCAGCAAACAAGACGAGAGTTATGCGTCTTGTCAGCTTCTGGTTCTATATCTAGTGCGTCGCTTCGACAGCCGGCCATATCTGGAGGCAATATGGCATATCAGGTACATGTACTGTGATCTGATCATCCTGTTATTGTGATTGTTCTTTAAACTTTTGAAGTACAATAAGTTAAATAGCTGTTTGATTGATCGGCTTGGTTCTGACATCAGACCACTCCTGCCTGCTTATTTCTGTTTTTGTTTTTCTTTTTTTCTTTAAAGGAATAGTTTGTGTAGTTTATCGGTTTATCCATTTCCCTAAGAAAGGCTGCTTTTTTTAGGGTAAGTGAGAAACTCCCTTTTGTTTCAGATGGGCAATTTGTAAAGAATAGGTTCCCAAGTGCTGGTTGAACTCTATGGAGTCTAAGCCTCACTGTTTAAGGTTGATTGTTTGTATAGCTCTTTTTGAGGCAATTGTATCGAGCCATAGAGGTGCAGTTGAGCCTCTTTAGACATTGTTGATAGTTGCTCTGCTGCAAGAGCATTCCTGGCTGTCTACTAGCTTGTGTTTGTTTTTTTGTAGAGTATACTGTTTATCTTGTGAGATCGTAACAGTCTGAAATAACTTTTAACAAAAAAATTGTAACTTTTCACTATAAATCTTTAACCTTTTACATAGCTTATAAGGTTTATATAAAAGTTATGGTTTTATGTTTAAAAGCTATAAATTTTAAGCAAGCGAAAAGTTATCTTTGTCAGATAGGAGACTTGCTATATCTGTTTCTAATGTATGGTTACACTTTCCATTTTCATTTGTTTCATAGTGTGGGCTGTTGGGGACTTTTACTAGTTCTATCTTTGGCAATTTGTTTTCTCAAATTACCTTATGTACCACACATACAACACTATCTCTTTCTCTCTCTCTCTCCCTCTCTGATTTAAAATTTTCCCACATCCAATTCTCTCTTATCCTATTTTTTCTTATTCTTTCACAAACACGCATTTAACTTTCTCCCCCACTTTCTTTCTCTAATACAACCCCAAAGATGCTTATTTCCTCCTCTTTCTAAAATTCATGTGTTAGTTAATGTAAGTATTTAGCTCACATGAAACAAAAGTATTCCTTCTCCCTTTCTTTTTATATCTGTATAAATACTCCATCCGTTTCAAAATTTTCTTCTCACTTTGACAATTTTTGTCTAACAAAAAGATTCTAACTGAGGAGAACCTTTTCAAACAGATGGAGTATATTGATTAAATGAGAAGTGTATTTAGAAGGGAAGGGTGAGATGGAATTTTGACTATTCATATTTGATCCAGCAGCTAAGATTAAAAGTGCAATTGTAGAAATGTGCATTAATTTGAACTGAAGGTGTATATTTGTTGAATATAACAACAACAAAGCCTTAATTCCAAAAATAATTTGGAGTCGGCTAGACATGAATCATTATATTGAATTGCAAAAGTCATTTGCCCTACATTTTCTTTAACGACCCGTTTGGTAGCCGGTTTATAAATCATGGTAATGGGAATGAATTTATAACTAAATTTGGAAGATAAATCAAAATCCATTCCCATGGTGGTGCTACCTTAGCTCCAATTTATCTAATTTTCTTCACAAATATTCATTCCCATCAAATACCACCCTCCCCAATGGTAATGGATGGGAATGAAAAATAAGAAGAAAATTGAAGCTTGGGAATGAAAATTTGTTTTCCATGAAGATTACAAGGTTCCTACGATTACCATTACTATAAATTCATTACCATTACCACAATTTATTACCAACAACCAAACGGGCCGTGAATGTCTGAATTGAATGTTGATATATTGTTTTTAAAAAATCTTCAAGGTTAGAAAATAAAGTATGCACATACAGTTCTAAATGTATGCACATCAATGTTTTCATCTTTCTCATTTTGGCACACTTCTCATTGGATCTCTCCCTTATATTGCATACATTTGATCTGATGCTCTCTGGCTATATGATATGGTGTTGCAATGCAATCTTACGAAAAATTCAGCCTATTCTGCGACATGTCTGTAGAAATGTTGATGTTTGAAAATGTAGACAACATGTGTTATCTCTTATGTATAGCATGGGATAGATAACATTGTTTCCTGTGCTATTTCAGGGACTTATGGACATTATTTCACTCACAGGATCTTATGTACGCTCAGATCTTGGTGGGAAGGCTGGAGGTCTTAGTGCATGTCTATTATGTTCAAATGGAAATGTTGTCGGAGGCGGTGTAGGTGGTCCTTTAGTTGCTGCAGGTCCAGTGGAGGTATCATTGATATTCAGATACCTAAATACCCTACAACTCAAATTTGTTTTTTGAGCTCAAATCAGGCGGTGTGAAAGTTCCATAATAATCATTTGTAATTAAGTATGATGATTGTTGCCTTCTTGGTCATATATACAGGTTATTGTAGCCACCTTTCTTATGGACCACAAGAAAGATGCTAGTGCTGGTTTTAAAGGGGATGCCTCAACAAGTACAACCATGCCTTCACCAGTTTCTGCATCAACTGGACCGGTATACAGACCAGTTGTTGAATCTTCTGGAGGGTTCACAATGGTCACTGGGGGTGATGATCATCAGAATATGGATGGAAATCCTTTCATGATGCAGTCTCAGTGGAGAAGTGGACTCAATTATGATTTGGGAGGTAACTTTTCTTTATGCAGAAATAATTTGAACTTAGTTGATCAAATGAGAATTTATATTTTCCGTATTGGATCTTGATCTACGTTTCTAAAGCTGTCGGGTCCTCCGTACTCTGATTTGTTTATGGACACTTGTTATTTCCTTATGAAAACGCACACACACATATGGTCTTTATTTCATCTTTACCGAATACTTTGATTATATTCAATCATAACAAGATTTACTAATTCATCATTAAACTACTACCTCCGTAACAGGTTATTTGCTACAATTGCCAAAAAAAGATGGAACACATCAGTTGCAAGTTGCAACAAGTGTTTTTTTTTTTTTTTTTTTCTGTGTTTTGGATGTTATCTTTCCCCCCCTCTCTCTCTCTCTCTGTCTATCTATCTGCTAAGAACCGAAAACTCGAAGCTTAATAATCTGGCAGCTTCACTGACAACAATGGTGATTGGTTAAAATACGAACAGTAACAACAGGTCAACAGCAAATATATGTGCCAACAATAGAGAAGTTGTATTAATTGCTGAATGCTAACTTAGAGAGACTAAATACAAAAGATAAATAGCAACTTGAGGTTGCAAATCTCCAATTAGTGACTTTAGGTCACAAGTCTCAAAATGCCTAAGCTTTTACAATTCAATTCTCTGATGCCTGCTCTCTCCTCACCTCTACTACTTATATTACTGCCCTTTTCATTCCTATTTGTCCATATTCAAGTACAAGATCACAAAAGTCTAAATATGATCACCCACTTGCTAAAGGACAAAAATAAAAGCAAACAAAACAAGACAAAATAACAGTAATAAAATTCTACGAATAATTAAAATCCTAGAACTAATTCTAATTACTTGGGTTCATTGCACTATCTATCTCTTCATCAAATGTCTCTTTTTTCTCTCTACCCATTTAATACAAACACCCAAAATTTCCCTAGGAGTTCGTGTCGAATCGTTTGTTGCAAACAACTTGTTATGCAGGTACTATTTATATTGGAAAACCTACAAGTCAAAATAGAAAGACCAGAAAATTTTCGCGAATTAGGGTATTACGATGTACTTATTAATTTTTTGGTGCTATCCTGTGGTTTGATGAAATAGTCAAAATACACCTAGAGGACCCTTGTGCTAAATCTAGCTTAGTCCGAGGGCGTATTTTGACTAATTTACCGTGTTTTATTCAGGTAACATGAATGAATACCCAAGTCTGTGAGGAACATAGATGATGCTGAGACTGAAAATTTGTTGTCTTTTGCAGGTAATACTGGTCACAGTTCACATGATTCACCCGATAATGGAGATTATGAGTAGAGATGCCTGAATAGAGTTCACTCTATGTGGTTGCCCTTTATTTTTAATCATTTTTTTTTTTTTGAAATATATATATTTTTTTCAGTAGGTGAAATTAGATATATGTATACACGCAAATAAATATTTATTATTCATATAACGCTCCAATTAGATACATGTACAGGTGACTAAACAATCTTCCACTCTTTTTACTTGTCTTCTGATTAGTTATTGTCAGCTATTCATATCTTTATGCCTGTGAATTTAGCAATTGGCATATTGCTTTTTTCCACTCTTGTAATGATGCTCCTTTGCAATAGTTTTGTCATGTTATAAAAATATTAGTATTGGGAATACTTGAACCGAAGGCTGAAATTATTACTGTATGCTCAGTATTGATAATAAATTGTGGTAATGGTAATGGATTTGGAGGGTGTTTGGTATGAGATTATTAAATGTAATGGATTAGAAATAAATAAGAGGGCAAATGGTAATACATAGTGTTATCTTTACTAGTTGTTTGATATCACTAAGAAAATGTATATAATTACTATTTGGAAACGGTAATTGTTTCCACTAGATTTGGGAAGGTAACAATGTAAGGGAATTTGTTTTCCTTATAAATTTGTTTCTATTTCCCACAACTCATAGGGAACACATAGTAATGGTATTGTTTTGTGATTACGTTTTCTATGCTAATATTT
This sequence comes from Salicornia ramosissima, assembly GCA_951394345.1. NCBI lineage: Eukaryota > Viridiplantae > Streptophyta > Magnoliopsida > Caryophyllales > Amaranthaceae > Salicornia > Salicornia ramosissima. The sequence goes on from OX596236.1 coordinate 40,676,855, forward strand.
TTGGTATACCAAACAACCTTTTAATTTGTAATTTTGTTAAGGAAGAACCTTATAAAAATTATGGAAAACACATTTTCATTCCTAAACTTAAACATTCTTTCATACTACCTCCGTTCAAAAAAAAAAACGCAACAATTGTCATGACACGGACTCCTAGACATTTTTTGTTGTTGTGGGTAATTAGAAAAATTGAGGGGTAGATGATTAAAATAAATGGAGAGAAAAGTAGGAACAATTAAATGAGTTGTGAGAGAAGGTGGGGACAATTAAAGAATTGGAGAGAGAAAATGTAGGGACAAATAAAGTATTAGTAAAGGTATTTATGTCTTTTAAGTAGCAATAGTTTACCATATAAGGAAAATAAAAATTTGTTGCATTTATTTTGAAACATACAAAAATGGAAACTATTGCGTTTTTTTTGGAACGGAGGAAGTATTTTTATCACCATTCATTACCATTGGAGAGAGTGGTATTAGACAAGAATGGATATTTGTGAATAAAATCAGATAAATTGGAGTTAAGCTAAGGGTCCGTTTATTTTGGTGTAAAACCTTTTCGATGTAAAATGATTTTTCATGGAAAACATTTTACGTTGGAAAACTCATTTTCATATAAGTTTTCCAATGTTTACTTGCATGGAAAATGAGTTTACTTCCAAATTTGGAGGAAAATGTTTCCAATAGTGTAAAATGAATTTTCACCCAAAGTTTTGCATTTTATTTTTTTTACCTAAAGTAAACGATGTAAAATAGGAAAATTGTTTTCAGAGAAAACATTTTATGCTATAGTAAACGGACCCTAAAACCACTATGGGAATGAATATTTTCCTTTCAAATATACGTATAAATTCATTCTTATTACCACAATTTTGACAAAAACGAGTGTTTTCATCTGCTTGTATTAAAAAAACATTTATAGCAATGCAGTTGTAGGTGTTGTGGGGTTACGAAGTACACGAACCAAAACTTATTGTGAGTTTGTGACCTTTATATTAGTCATGAGTTCGATTGTATGGTGGTATTAACATGTAGGTAGGGTTACGTGGTTGCCTGGTGGGTGGGTTTGTGGTGGCGGTGGCGGGTCGGTTTCCATTGTGGTTGGGCTAGTAGCGGCAATGGTGATGAGGTGTCACAAGTGGCATTGTGGCAACAATGGAGGTGGCCTTGGTGAAGTTGTGGTTTGAGGATGAAGATGACGTTGGTGTGGGAGATGAAGCTTAACTAGCAAATTTGTGGAATGGGAATGACAAAAAAAAAAAAAAGGAACCAAATCATTACTAAGGGAATTAAGCTGTCTTAATATGATAAAAAGATGGAATACAAAAGTAGGTAGTCCTTCAAACCAGTGTAGTACCTAACATATCCTCTTCAATTATAATATTTCCTCCGTTTAAAAAAAAAACGCAACAAACCATTTTGCACGCTTTTTAAGGAAGTGATTTAAGGGTGTAAATGAGCAAATTAATCAAAATAATTTTAACACAAGTAAGAATGATATTATAGGTTACTTGTCTTAAAATTACATATATTAATTTGATCGTTTAGACCTTTAAATCTCTTCCTTAAAATGCGTGCAAATAAGTTTGTTGCGTTTTTTTTGGAACGGAGGAAGTATACAACTAAGAGGTGTGATAAAACTGAATACATAGAGAATAGTTAACTGAATGACTTAAGTTGGCTACCCAACTAATCAGCCACTCGATTTCCTTCTCTGTAGATATGACGAACTACTAAAGACATAAAGTGAGGAAGAAGTGACTAGATCTCGATGACAAGCTTCCAAGGCGGACGACACTAATTGCTTACCGCATTGACCGCTAAAAGATTGTGCCCTTCAATCCCAACACGAAGGAACCCAGAGTGAAGTAATTGTTGAACAACATTGCACATGGCAATTAGCTCAGCAAGCATAGCAGAAGTATTACCAAGGTTGAAGATATGGGCTGCAAGACATTTTCCCATGGAATCCCGAATGACAAATTCGGCCGTTGTTGAAATATCTGAAGAACTCCCATCAAAATTAAGCATGGTTATAGGAGATTGAGGTGGAGGCCAGGAAACAAGGAGTGGGTGGGTTGTTTTGGTTGTGGTCAGAGTGGGAGCATAAGCCGAAAATTTTAAAATTATGGGTTGTAGCTTATAAACCTCAAAATCTCTTTATATAGAAATTTGAAATCTATACAATATATTAAAAGGTGCGCGAAGCACCAGTTATGCGACACGTAAGTGACACATAGCCGACACACAAGCATCATCTCTCGCCTGAATTCCGCCACATATGCAATATTTCCATGTAGGATTTTAGTTTGGGTGTTTAATTATTAAAAAAATGTTCATAGTGAGGTTCGAACTTGAGACTATAACACATTAATAGTATACACTTATCAACTCACCCAACATTCATTATTATCTCAAATTCCACTATTTTAAGACTTATTGTTTTATTGTTTGAGTACACTTAATGTTAGTTTATTATCTAACAATAAATTTAATAAATTTCTAGATCCCTTATTTTTTTAGGCGAAAACAAAAGAGACAATATTACTATTAATAAGGCAAAAGCTGGACGTTGGATAAGATTTAATAATAATACTTGTCTTCCATGATAACTATTTGACAAAAAAGTTAAATTTAAATCACTAATCCATACTAATTATTCATATTATTGTTCCTATAATAAAATATTAACATTATTGTTACAAGTTTTACCATCTTTATGAAATATCTTTTGTCATATTTAAATCAAGGGAAATAATGGTAGTAAGAACAACAAGACCAATAACAATACTTTTTTTTATTTTCCAAATATTTTTTAAATTCAAAATACTCGCACAAATTTTCTTCAAAAGGAAAAATGATGAGCATTTTTTTCATTTCAAATATTATGTAATTACTCGCCACAACATAACGTTACAATTATTAATTATGACATGTAATCTATACTCTTCTTCTAAAACGCATCTTCTAAGCATACTTGAACCCATAATCCCTTAAGTACAAAAGCCTTAAGTACAAAAGTCACAACTTAGCCACTAATCCATATTAATTTCATTATCAATTATTCCATAAAGAAGTATTATAAATTTCATTGTTAAAATTTTTTGTTATCTTTGTTTTCTGGACTTGAGTCTCAAAATCAAAAACGCAGTGTATCATTCGATCAAATTAATGATGATGATACTTCCTCTGTTTCATTTTAAACGCATGAAAGGAGTATTTTTTGTGAAATATAAAATATTCGTTTGTTGTGTTGAAAACGAAACGGAGGAAGCCATGATGATGATGATAACCAATTTTCAATATGTTAGTGAAAGTATCAAGTTCCATATTGTACTATCTTTCAAAATTTCGTTCGGTATTTTACAACCCTCATTATACTATATTACTTTCAAATCATAAAAAAAATATTGAAGATGATGAAAAAATGTATGACCCGGGGCAACGCCCGGGCCTAAATACTAGTTAGATCATGAAAATTTGTCCAAAATTATAGCATAAATGTCGAGTTTTGAAACGAACAACCTAACATTTTTATTTAAAAAAACCTAATACTTCCTCCGTAAACTAATTTTTGCAACAAACTCCACTGACACGTACTCCAAAAATAATTTTGTAAATATATTTAAGTTGGTAGATTAATAAAAGTATGAGAGAGAAATAAGATGAAATGGTCCCCTTAAGGAAAAATTGATATTTTATTGGTATTTTCTTGGTAGATCAGTAAAAGTAGGAAAGAGAAATAAGTAAAAAAATTTCAAATAAGGAAAGCTGGTATTTTAATTTGTTGCAAGAATTCAAAAATATCTCAAAATAGCAAATGTTGCAAGAATTCATTTACGGAGAAAGTATAACATTTTTAATTATTAGGACACTGTTAACAATTTCGTTAATTGGTGGTGCTACCATTTTTGTAAAAAAAATAAATAAAACTTGGTATTAGATGGTTCTACAAAAAGATGATATAAGATTATTCTACTCGGAAAAAATTGAATTTTGAATTCAGTTAATAAAACTATTAATAAGTATATATTCGTTAAATGGTAGGATTGGTAATGCCAACAAAAAAATCTTGATGCTAGGGTTTGGGTCGGATAGATCTGGGTTTCACATATTTGGACCTAGACCCAACCCAGACCTAGCCCGTCGTTACATAGACCCAAACCTGACCAAGACCCATTGGGTCTAAAAAGATCAGACCCAGACCCTTATAAATGGGTTGGGTCCTTGCGGGATTGGTCGGATCAAAGACCCATTGTCATCTCTAAAAAGAACACGTGCCTAATCTATTTCAATACTAATCAATACTAATATGAGTTGTTTGTGCCACTTGTCAACTTTTTGTGAATTCAACTTTAATTTATTTTATTTTTTAAAATAATATTTCATTAATTCACAAAAATTTAAGAGACACATTATATCTTAATTTATAGAGTCTCCAATTTTCTATACTATTATGATCAACTTAATTTTAATAATAATATTTTAATAAATTTAATTGTTTTTAGATTATATTTTTTTATATACAACTCGTGCATTATACGGGTCCCAAAACTAGTTTCATTTATAGTGCAATGTATTTAATATGTATTGTCTATATTCAATAATTTATATTTTATTATATTGTTTCAAAAGTTGATATATTTTCATTAGAAAATTGTGTTTGTCTTAAATTTATCTATAAATTTTCTTAATGATATAAAATACGGAGTACATGAAAATGCATATTCAATACATTTGCTCTCTTAAATGAAAGAGATGAAAATTAATTATTTTTTTTAATAAAATAGATCAATGTGGGAAAACACTCAAAACAAGTTAAAACTATGGAGTAATATAAAAAGAAGCCTTAAAAAATAACCAGTAAATAGAAAAACGAAAAAAAAGGAGCCTTAAGTATTTTTTTTTTGCTAATTTGTCGTCAGAAATAATTTGTTTACCAATTTATCATCTAAGGTTAAAGTATATATATAGAGAGAGTCTAGATCTGCCAAAAATCTATGCTTCACTAAAAACTAAAAGCTTTTATTTGTGACTGTTAGATTTAGATCAACAAATTATATTGATTTAAAAATTTTAAAAATATGAATTTAAAAGATCTTTATTTAAAAAAAAAAACCTAATTTAAAAGTTGAAAAAAAGGAAAAAAGAGGATGCTGACTCAACGAATCCGCTTTTAGTTTTCAACGACTCTGATTAAAAGTTTGAATTATGGCTCATATTAAAAGTTTTTTGTTTTCAACCAAAAATATAATTTTTACTTGTTCCTATTTCTATATCTATATATAAGAGTATAACTAGTTTTGAGCCCGTGCACACAGGTTAATTTTTTGTCTTTATCAAATTGTAGCTAGGTGAGTAATTTTTTTTACCAATTTGATCAATTGGCTAATAATATATACAGAGTACAAGATGTTTTGCCCAATTAACAAAAAATTCAACCCTAGTGCAGCGGATTCCATGATCTCTCGGTTTCTTTCCCCCTCGCCTCTCCTCTTCTCTGTCGAACTAACTAACTGTGACTGGTTTTGGTGTGGTTTTTGTGGTGCCTTTCCTCCATTAAAGCAAGCAGAGCTTCTGAGGTAAGCTTTTGGGTTTGGCTTTGGGCTGGGTTGGGTTCTTCTAGTCTAGTCTGGGTTTCTTGAATATATATATCAGTGAAGTTCAAGCATTGCTGGGTAATTTTATTTTATTGCCAGAAGGAGAGTGAATTTCAAATCGAATATTGCTGATAGTGTATGTGCTGTGCTGTAGACTACAAAAATGGAGGTTTTCTTTAGGGGCCCAGGGCGGCCGTCCCTCTTGCCTTGGGTCAGGGACGGGCCTGTTTTCATTAAGCAGTGATTTGATCAAATGAAACACTGTTTTTAACCTCCCTTTTTATTGTTATATAGTCACAGCATAAATACAGAAATTTGTAATTTTGTTTGGTATGTTTAACAGTAGATGTAGGTGACTTTAGTAGATTGTGCTGAGATATGTTATTTCCTCATAAATTTCATTTTTTATGATTCTAGGTTTTCTTTGGGAACTTTAGTAGATTGTGCTGAGAATTTTACAAAGGAAAAGGGTTTATAATAGTTGGTTTGGTAATATTGGTGCAAAGTGCAATGTTGAGAGTGATAGCTGTTGGATTGTTGTTTTGCATTCTACTACTCTCAATGTCCACCATTGGCTTCTCACAATGTAATTGTGATGATGAGGGTTTTTGGAGTACTAACATCATATTAGAATGCCAAAAAGTGAGTGACTTCTTAATAGCTTTTGCATATTTCTCTATACCAATTGAGCTGATTTACTTCATTAGCTGCGCAAATCTTGCCTTCAAATGGGTTCTGGTTGAATTCGTTGCTTTCATTGTCCTTTGTGGTATGACTCATTTGCTCAATGGGTGGACTTACTATGGTCCTCACTCATTCCAGCTCATGATGTCACTGACAATCTTCAAATTCCTAACGGCTTTGGTTTCGTGTGCCACTGCAATCACCCTGTTAACTCTGATTCCGCTCCTACTTAAATTGAAAGTTAGGGAGGTTTTTTTGACTCAAAATGTCAAAGAATTAGACCAAGAAGTTGGGTTGATGAAGAGAAAGAAGGAGGCTTGTTGGCATGTTCGGATGCTTACTCGAGAAATAAGGAAATCACTCAATAAGCTTACTATATTAGATACTACTTTGGTTGAACTTTCCCATATTTTGGACTTGCAGAATTGTGCTGTTTGGATGCCAAATAGTAGTAAGAATGCAATGAAATTGACCCATGAGCTGAAGTATAGCCATTCAAATGTATATCCTAGGGATATAAACATCTCAATGGATGATAGTGATGTTCAAGAAATCCGTGCTGGTGAAGGAGTGAGGATCTTAAGACCGGATTCAGCACTTGGAATGGAAAGCAGGGGTAGTTTAGAACAGCCTGGTTCTGTGGCAGCAATTCGGTTTCCACTGCTGAATGTCTCAAACTTTAAAGGTGGGAGCCGTGGGACTCCTGAATTTATCCAGACATCTTATGCCATACTAGTTTTGGTTCTTTCAAGCTCAACTGACAGAGAGTGGTATCCTCATGAGTTAGACATGGTGGAAGCGGTTGCTGATCAAGTAGCTGTGGCTCTTTCTCATGCTAATGTTCTTGAAGAGTCTCAGCTGATGAGAAATCAGCTCAAAGAACGGAATCGGGTCCTTCAGCAGGCCAGGGAGGATGCAATCATGGCAAATCAAGCAAGGCATTCATTCCAGCAGGTTATGAGCCGAGGATTGAGGAGACCCATGCATTCAACTCTTGGCCTTCTTTCAATGTTCAAAGAGAACATGGATTCTGAGCAAAGGATTCTGGTTGACACGATGATCAGAACTGGAAATGTTATCTCAACTCTAATAAACGATGTAACGGAGATATCAGCAAAAGACAGCGGAAGGTTTCCACTAGAGATGAAGCCTTTTAACCTGCATTCTATGATACAGGAAGCTTCTTGCTTGGCGAAATGTTTATTTGTTTATCAAGGATTCAGTTTTTTTCCTGATGTCCAGAGTAGTTTGCCTGCTCAGGTTATTGGTGATGAGAAAAGATCTTTTCAGGTCTTGTTACACATGGTAGGGCACCTACTACATATCTCTAACAACGGAGGTCTTGTCATTTTTCGGGTTTCTGAAGAAAAGGGCAGTGAGGGAATGAATGATAAGTGGGGGATGTGGAGATCGGCTATTGCCGATGATTATGTAAACATAAGGTTTGAGTTTGACATAAGTGGGAATAATCCAACAAATCCTGCTACAAGAACGCAAAATGATGGAAATAAGGAAGTATTGAGCTTCAACATGTGCAAAAGGCTAGCTCAGGTCAGTGCTTCAAAATTTTTTTCTTTTAGCTAGATCTTTTTTTTTTCTTCTTCTTTGCTTTGCATTTTTGACATTCATTCCTATGCAGTAGTAGCAATCGTCTCTTCAAAATTTTTGTGTAGCTGTGCGCCTGTGCTCTAGGATCATCTAAGGGTCTAACCAACACTAGATGGTTGTTTACTGATAAACACATATAATTGTCAGCAAATTTGTTTCGTTTTGATATCTGATAGGACGGTATGATCTGTGTGTTAGCAAGTCAGTTAGCCCTACTGATTGATTTGTTAAACAACATACCATTCTACTTTCATAGTATATTTGGTGGCAATTCTAGTAAGTTTATCTCAATTCTTACTGTTTGCTTTGCTAGTATGGTAATAATTTTTGGTGTACTTATGTGATTTGACTGACATACTACAAGAAGAGGATGAATTATACTCTGTAGTGTTGGATTAAACCTAATTATAGACCATAAAACTTCACATTAGATTAATAGGAAAAGAATTGTGGAATCATACCTTGATCCATGGTTGTGGATTGATCAAGAGTTAGGTCTTCCAATTCTATGTGAAACCCTAGAATTCTCTTGATGATGGGATTTCAAAGAGGTGGGGAATCATATGAGTTGGGGACCATAACCCTAACCCTAGCTTTTTATATGTAGGGTTTTCATGTCTCTTATTTAGCCCATCATGACATAAGAGACTATAACGCGTATCTATACATATTGGCCTATACTTATTTTAAATACCTCATAAGCCCAATAAACCAATTACTTAATTGGTCACTTTTTTGGGAAAACTGTTAGATAGCTTTTATACATATACAGTTATACATGTAGGCCCACATGATTATTTCCAACACGTATTTGCTAATTCCTATTCTATATTTTGTGTAAATTAAAACTAATTGAAACATGAACAAGATTGAGATAAGAGAGAGAAGAGATTTAGCAAAAAACTTTTCAGGACTAGCTTGAAATAAAACCTCAACCCATTAGGGATTTTCCTAAAAACTCTTCACTATAATCGGGCAAACAATTATTATATCCTAACTTGAGTCTTTCTACGAATTTATGTTCCCCATAAAATTGTGCTATTCGATTTCAACCCTTAATTCCTCTTTCTCAATTTTCAAAAACTCTAAATCCCACAAGAAAGGTTCACCGAAACTCCACTCCAAATTATAACTCAATAATTCAATAATAAGTAGAACACACTCAAATTCTCACTCTAAATTTGATAATAGAATTCACTCAAACCTTGGTCAATTCCCTATTGCAAAAAAAACTCAATCCCTTTCCCAACTATTTAAATATAGAATAATACTTATTAGAACAATCATTCAATCACAAGTATGTTGAAAGAATAATGGAATTTTTGGAATTGATATGGTACTAACTTAATTTCTGAAACTAAAGATTTTAGCGTTGTATATTGTTTTCCTAGGAAGTACGGGGACGGCTGCCCGGCCAAGGTTCCTGTACTGGGGACGGCTAAGGTATGGGGACGGTGCGGGTTGGGCTAGAAAACGTCCCCAAGATGTTTTGGTTGTGGTGGGTACGGCTGGATCTTGGTGGGGACGTGGAGGTGGGGGGTTAGGGACGTATTGGGGACGGGAAAGGAGCAAATCTGCCATCCCCAAGTGACGTGAGAACGGTGAGATAGGGTTTCAAAGAAAGGAGAAAGGGGAAAACCTAGGGTTTTAAAAAACTGCTATCTAGGTTCTCTCTTCACTGACACTCGACGGTCTCTGGATCTAACTGCCTCCCCCTCTGGTTTTTTCGGCACCGTTTGTTGCTCGCTAGCCAACACCAGTCACTACCGTGTCATGGTTCGAACTTCTACCTTTTTCTTCTCATTTTCTGCTCGAACTCTGATGTTCGACCTCCTTGTTGACGATTGGATCCCACTGGCCAGTTGGTCACCACGTTCGTTGACGGTTGGAGCCCACCGCCCACCACCGCTCTTTTCCTCTCTACTTTCTCTCTCCCTTGTCTCTTCTGCTGCTTCTTCCTTTTTACGGGAGAGTGGAGTAAGTGTTTTGCTTTTCAAAAATTTGCTTCCTTTTCTTTTTATCTAATGAGTTCCTTTTTCCTATGTATTTAATGAGTTATGCTTTTAAATTTTTTATTTATCAAATGTGTTTGTACTTTTCTTTTCATGTCTTTTCCTTCTTTCCACTAGTTGTGCAGTGGATGTTTTGTTCTGTGTATTATTTATATTTTTACTTAATATTTTTCACTTTATTTAAGACATAAAATTAAAATTAATTTCTCTTTTCATGATTTAGTTGTGACTTTTGTATGATTTTTTTCAAAAATATATTTTTATTGCCGTCCCCACGCCGTACCCGGTTTTAGAAATTTTCATTTTGTTGTTTTCCGTCCCCGTCCCTGTGTTTGACCCCTCGCTCCGTCCTACCTAGTTGTTTTCATTAAGTCTGTATATCCTTTGAAACCTTTTCTCCAAGAAAGCACTTAGTCCCCAAATTTAGCCACTACCCATGTTCACGCTTCTGAAAACTAAATTGACAGTGCATATTTTATGGATCCAATTAGACAAAGTTCAACTTCCATGTAAAGCAGTTTTTCAACCCCTTAAATATTATTTCAGTTAGTAAATGTAGGAAGCCACTAAACCACCTAAGCCATTATCCATGTTTCTAATATGTATCTTACTCAAAAGTCAAACTAAACTCCTAGTATCATTCGAGGAATAATGGTTAATAATTGGAACAAGTCTAATATCCACATTCCATAGGAATAGGTTAAGTTGCTTAGAATTCTAATTGATTCTCTAATTGAGTAAAAAATATTCTCTTGAAAGATGTTTTTCATAATCTTGTGAAATCAGTTGGTAAAACCACTTTGTCATTTAATAAATAAAATCTTTTTTAAAAAATATTTCTTTTTCAAAAACAAAATTTGTTTTGAAGATTAAAATTATTAAAAATAATTTTCATTCTAATTACAAACTTAAAAAATATTAGGAGAATTGCTTTGTTAGCATGTTACGTGACAAAAGGGGTATGGTTAGACTCAATTACCTTGGTCCATTACCCTGTTCCCAAACAAACATCATAGTTTTTGTTTCCTTACAGTGAAGCGTTAATATTATAGTAAGCTCATACCATCATACTTTTTCCTCGTCTTTTAAATTGTGCCCTCCAAGGAACTATTGTGTAGTTGTTCCAAATTTGTAACTGCATTACCCTTTTCTCTCACAAGAATTTGGTTGTGTTTCTTTATATAGGGACTCAACTTGCCCTTTTCAGGAACTTCAATTCAACTTGCTAGTTGCTAGGTTAATTTTGTTTTTTCAAGTCTTCTCTTTACAAAGCTTCAACTTAGTAGCTTTGAGTTGTGCTCCCACATAGTAACTTTATCTCCTCTTTCGATGTTCATCTTTAGGAGCCTCACTTTTTATTGTTGTATACATATCCATAAAACATTATGATCAACCTTCAACGACTTTTTCATACAATATGCACACCTCAAACACACAAGTTAGATAATCATTATTTGTTTATAGCCATTAAAACCATACAAGCTTCAACAACTTCCATGATCAAATGATCAATTTTGTATTCCTTGAGTTATTATGAAAACAATTATGTAAATGGTCTAGGGCATTGGCTCTACCTTGGTCTTTAAAGGAAAAAAAGAATCCTCTTTTTAATAGTTAATAGAGAGAGAAAGAAACAGAGAGAGTACGGGATGGAGAGTTGATCAGAAAATGTTTCCTAGTGTTCACCACTGTTCTCTCATCCTATCCTCAGTATTCCCGAAAGGCTACTTTTGATTTTATAAGTTAGTGTTAGTGGTGATCAATCCATTAGTCTTTTCCAAAGATCCTAAACAACTTCATCCTAGATTCATGTGTTGTGCTAAAATTAGTTGTTAGATTTTAGATTGTTCAATTCTTGCCAGGTATTAACAATGTCCTTTGTTTCAAAGCTTGTGTTGATTTGGTGGATCACATTGTTAGTGGCTTAAAGACAACACCATAGCTATCATAGAAATGGTATTCTTGTCATCATTGCAACTCTTTCTATATAATGAGTGTCCATTCTGTTTAAAAAATGTTTTATTTAAAAAATGTAGTCCTTTTATTTTCTTGACCTGGTTGGAAAGCAAGCCACTACAGCTAAATTCATGGCAATAATGTACTGTGCGGTGGCAGAAGGAGAGGGGGGGGGGATCCTCTAGCACCCTAGGGGTCAATGGTTACTTGGGTTGTGCTGTTATATGAAAAGGTGCAGCAACACAATTTGTTTCCTACTTTTGTTGAACTATCTATCTACTGTATTAGTGCACAGTGCTTCATGTAATAATTCCCAATTTAACATTGCATTTTGATGAAGGATGATTGAATTTGCCTACATTTCTTGGGCAATAAGTGGTAGGGGATTTGTAGCTTAAGATACCATTATACTAATTCCCAGTTGGTGGTATTTCACGTAAAGTTCTAGAAAACAAAGTCATATGATTGTATTCAAATTACTTAAATAACCAGGTTAACAAGATTAAAAACTTTAAAAATTAGAACTTCTTGGATATTTGTAGTTCACAACAACAATTATGTTTGTAGCTCTAGGATTGATGATCTTTAGAAGTTTGTAGCGCATGTTCTGAGTTTTGAGGAATGTGCTGAGTTTTCTTTTGTAGAAGTGTTCATGTGCTCCTTTTTTCCGTCTCATTGAGTTAGTTTAATCTGGTTCTCCTTTACTTGGCATAGGCAAGAATCATATAAAAGGTAGTGGGACATGTTGTGTTGTATTTTTATATGGCATAGTATGGCCAGGGCTGGCATCATATCATACTAGCTTGAGGCCCAGCATGGAGATGACCTAGCAGGCTAGTGTGCAGCTGGCATGCTCAATTTGTTAGCTGGGGCAGTAACATATGTGTGCATATTGGCCTAGTACCAAGGCTATTTCAATACTCTTTCCATCCCAATCGTGTGTTACACTTAACCGTTTGCTCCATCCCAGAATAATGTGTCCTATTAATTGAATGGAAAAAGTATGCTTACCTCAACATGTACTAATTCCAGTATGCGTGCTTACGGTCTAAATGGAAGATTTATTGGTATGAAGGGAGTATTACTAGTGTAATTTTGATGTATAGAATATAATTTAAGACAAAGAACCTGTTTTTTTAGACTTTATTCAAGACAAACTCAGTTCAGCTCAGTTCCTCCTGCGGAGTCTAGGATTTAATTTAATTCAATTAATTTATTTTCATTTCATTTCAGATTAATTCAGTAAAAAAGAATAGGGCAAAGACTCGTCACCATCCTATCTATGTCTGCGGTGCAACTTTATGAGGCTTGTCTATATGTCATTGTATCCTACTTGATGCTGTATTCGAGCCCATCTTGTTGGGCCCTGGTCTGTGCTGCTGGCTTTCCTCAACTTGCTGGATTGGTACATGGGCAGGTCTGCCACATCCAGTTTGAAACTTCCAACCTTGAGTGCTTAGTGTTTGAATAGAAGGATGTGAAGACTAAGACAGGGGTTGGGCATGGGGGTAGGTTGGGTGCTTGTGTTCATGAACTGAGCCAAAGAAAAACATAACCTTACAAACTATATTGGCTCTGCTTGGCTTAGTTTGTGGAACGACATGTTCAAAACTTGTTATTTAGCAGGTTTAATTTCATTGCGATAATAAAAATTAATGAAGAAAAACGCATGTTATGGAATCACATCAACATAGACAAAAGCATGAGGCTTTCCTTGCAAACTTACATATGAATTTTTTCCCACTATCATCTGTCATGTGGGTATTATTTTATTTTATTCACATATTGAATACTAACTTCTCTTATAACTCCACAGATGATGCAGGGTGATATCTGGATATCTCGAAACACATATGGCTTGCCACAGAACATGGCTCTTCTTCTTCGATTTCAGCAACTAAAATATCCTCCCAAGGGAAACTTGTTCATTTCAGAGAACACATCCCCGGCCCCACTGTTGGGAGGTTTGAAAGTCCTGATCGCTGATGATGATAACGTGAATCGGACGGTGACGAAGAGACTGCTTGAGAAGTTAGGCTGTGAAGTGACTTCCAGTTCTTCTGGTTATGAATGTCTAAGTGCCATGGCATCATCACCTAACAATTTTATGGTTTTGCTACTTGACCTTCATATGCCTGAAATGGATGGCTTTGAAGTCACAAAGAGAATCCGAGAATCATATAGCCAGAGCGGTCCACTTATTATAGCCCTAACTGCGAGTGCAGAGGAAAATATATGGGAAAAATGCTTGCAGACTGGGATGAATGGTTTGATACGGAAACCTGTCATGCTAGAGGGAATAGTTGAAGAGCTCCAGAGAGTACTTGGGTGATCGCAATGAGAATCCCTTGAGGAATTAGTTTTTTGGAACTTAGGCGAGTTAATGTTATATAGCTTATGATATCCCCCCTCATTTAGGGCTGGCAATGCTCATTACAGAATTATAGTATATGTTACCCTGTTTGCTAATTGTACTAAACTCATGTTAAATGTAAAATTATTGATGTCACGTTAATGTGAACTATGCATGTTATTATATATATAGCAATAAACAAGAAAAAGAATAATCACAAGACAGTTATAGCAATGATATCATGTTACTGTTATTTATCAAGAAATGGTAGGTTCATCTTTTGATGATGTATGTAAACATCCTAGAAATAAAAGTAGGTTCTTGCTTTTGCTACTCATCAGTCAGTCACCTTACCCTTGAGCCTTGTTTGTTTGAAGAGTTGTAGTTGTAGCCTTGTAGGCTACTTTTGCCATGTTGAGAAGTTGCACATACAAGGGATGACAATGGCTCAGATTTGGGCTAGGTCTATGAAGACCTAGCTCTAGATCTAGATCTGTTTTAGTAATTGGAATTTGAATCATCAGGTCGTCAATTCATGGGCTCAGTTCTAAGTTCCAACAGAGTCTAGTCCAAAACAGATTTTACGAAGTTTATTTTATAAAAACTTATTTTATTACAATATATAGTACTCCATCCGTTTCATAAAAATGACAACATTTACTATATTTGGGCGTATCAAAAAATGGCAACAAACTTACATATTTCCTAAAATGGCAAAAAAATATTTACTTATTTACCACTTTGCCATTACTTAATACCCACTTCCATTTAATAACATCTCATTATAATTTAATCAATTCATTACACATTTAATCATTCCCACCAAAAATCAACCACCCAAATTAAAAACTCTTTATTTTAACTAGGGCTGTTCAAAGTGATTCGATTCGAGCGATCCGATCCGCGATCCGACTAATCTGATCCGAAAAATCGGATATTTTTTATAAAAAATAATTTCGGATATCCGATCCGAACTATCCGAAATTTTTTTGGATCGGATACGGATCACGAAATTTGGATTTTCGGATATCCGATCCGATCCGAAAAATTTTGGGCTTTTTTTTTGGGCTTTTCCCTTTGGGATTTTCGGATATATATATGCTGAATTGCAAGTTTCGATTATATATAATTATATATATGCTGTTTTTGATTTTTTATTTTGATATATATATGCTGATTTTGATTTTTTTTATTTATATATATGTTGATTTCAATTTATTTTGATATATATATATATATGTATGTATATGTTGAAAGTTGGAATAAGGTAGGAAAACACATTTTAAATTTTGAATATTTAATAATAAATAATGAAAAAAATAGAAAAAAGTATTAAGAAAAAAACAATTGCGGATCGTCGGATCGATCCGATATCCGATCTGAAAATTTCGGATCTTTCGGATTGGATATCCGATTATTTTCGGATCAGATTCGGATCATGATTTGGCCGATCCGAAATTTTCGGATCGGATTGATGCGAATGAGCAGCCCTAATTTTAACTACCCATTCAAATTTAAAACCAAACATTAACAACAACATCAACCACCAACCTTCCATCTACCTCATTCATTGTTATGAACCCTAACAATTACTCCTCAATCTACCCATTCATTGTGAAACCCTAATTCACCTCTTTATTTTCTTGCTCTTCTCTCTCCTCTCTCAGTCTGCCTCCACCATCCAAAACCATAGATCTACGTTTCTCTCTCTTCTCTTTCACTCTCTCTGTTGTTGTTCTTGATTCGTCTTTGTAAAAACTCCACTCCTCTCAAAAATGGCCGACCCTGAATATTTTAAAAACGCCTACATGAGTCCCCTTGTAATGGCGTATGTTGAGTCGGTTTTTCAAAGATCGAAAGAGGAAAAGGATAACAACAAGGTTAGTGAATGGTCTCTCGTATGTGATTTACCCTGTGTTTCGAGAGAGGAGAAAGAGACGAAGAGTTCTAGAAAGAGATCTACAGATGTAAAGGGAAAAGGAAAAGTTGTTGTTGAGTCCTTACCATTACAAAAAAGAGTAAGCATTAATGAGATTCGAAGGATGAGGGGAAAGGGAGTGAAGATATGTGATGAAGATGAGGGTAGGTGTGAAATTGGTATGACTGAGGAGGAGACGGTAAAAATGAGTGAAAAAAGGGGAAGATGGAGAAAAATGAGGTGGAAAAGGGTAAGAGTCCCATACTTGTGATTGACCTCACCATTTCTGATGATGAAGACGAGGAGACAGATCTACTTGCCTCTCCATGGGTTCAGTTAATGAACGAGATCTTGTTCGATCAGATGAAAGACGTTCCTCAAGAGCTAGTTGATCGCTTTGTTGAGTCTGAACAAAGCCCCGATAAGTATATTTTTCAATTTTGTTTTAAATTTTGAGTTTTTTTTCCTGATATTTTGCTGATTTTTGGTGATTTTTGGTGATTCTGGTGATCTATGGTGATTTTTGGTGAGTTTTGGTGATTTTGTTGATTTTTGGTGATTTTGTTGATTTTGGTGAGTATGTTCTGTTTTGATTCAAATTTTCCTCATATTTTTGTTGTTTTCATGTTTTTAATTTTTTTGGGTGTATATTGTGACTCTTGATTTTTGAAGATCTTGGTGTTTTACTTCTGTTTGGTATTCTGATTTTCCTGATATGTTTGTCATTTGCTTTTATTTGATTATTTTGGTAATTTTGGTGATAATTTTCATTTCTGGTTTAACTGTGTTGGTTTTTTTGAGTGCATTTGTATTTTATTATTTTGGTCATTTTGATCTGTTCTGCTACAATTTTGGTGATTTTTTTTGTGTGCATGTATTTCATTATTTTGTGACTAATGTGATATTAAGTTATTGTGATTTTGTGATTTTTGCTAATATGCATCTATGCTGTTTGTTTTTGTGATTTTTGTGATTTACTAACCTATTGTTATCTATGCAGTCAATGGTTTCATTAATATTTATGGAGTGTGTGTTGTATGTGTTGTTTTGGTGACACAGTATCTTCTGGATTTTAATTCTGTCCTATTTATGAGTCCCTTTGTATTTTAGGGGGGAATTTCAATGATGATGGATGATGTTAAAAAATTTTCTTTTGTATTTGATGGGTAGATTACCAATAACATCCCAATGAAATATTAGAGGGATGTAGATCACTGTGAAAATAAGAGTGTTATGTGAGTCCCATGTGTGTTTGTGTGCTTTTCATAAGTCCCCCTTGTTTTTCTATGCACCCTGTGAGCTAAATGATGAAGGGACTCATGTTCACATGAGCTCTTCTTTGTGTTTGTTGCTCTAGTGAAGTCTTTTTTTAGTAAAGGACCTCACTATAGAAGTTTCATCACAATGTTGAGCAATATGCGACTTCCATTATCCCTGATGATTAGGGTGTAGGGTTAATAAGAGCATTAAATAAACCTTTCATTTCATATAAACTTCCAAAAAACAAAAGTCACATAACTTTGATTAAATTCATCACCACTACATTGGTGTTTTGACTGCCTTAGTACAAAAAATTCACTACATTATCAAGTAACCAAATGGTTGATTATATTTACACACTATACAAAATGTTGTTAGTTCTATGCATTTGGTTACTTGAGGCAGTCCAAAAATCCCCTTTGTCTAATTTTTACATCATGCTATCCACTAATGCTTCTTCTTCATCACTGTCCATTTGGTTGCTTGCATCAAGATATGCACTAAATTGTTCCTCTTCAAATAAATAAGCATCAATATATTGTGATGATAATTCTTCAGCATTTGTCTCCATCTCTACATTCTGAGCCCCTTCTTGTTGTGATGCATTTAGCTCATTAAGGTAGGTAACAACATCATTAATTACTTCCTGGTCCACTTCAATAACTTCAGGTAGTTGACCTTATCTTTCCAGCTTCTTCTTTCCAATGTGTGGAAGCTTGTAATTGTTTGAGCCTTTAACTTTTAATGCCTCTACCATAACTAGTTGCAATGATATCCATGCATATTTTATTAGATTTGGGGAAAACTCATCATATGCTTCATTCACCCTCTCAATCAATTCATCCACATTCTTTGGAAAAGACTGATATTGTAGACTTTGTAGTGCCCTAAAAAGACTTAGGTCTAACATACATTAAAATCTGGTGATTGTGCTGGTTGATTGATTAAGTGTATGTTGAATCCATCTGCACTAGCTGCTGCCCTAAAATCTGGATCAGAATCTTTAATATGAGGTCTGGCATTATCCTGTTGTATCTCAATGTGCTTTGACAAAAAATCAGGCCACTTTTCTTTGATACATGGGAGGACTTTGTTTAGTAACATGTCTCTTGTTACTTGTTGGTTGACATTATGAATTGCTTTTGTCTCCATTGTACCAGCTTCTCTGTTTTTGCTCCTTTTTCTAGCCCTTTCATAAGTCACAAAGAGAAAAATCTCAAACTTACCATCAAAAAGCATATCCCCATCATCATTATAGATTGGCCTACCTATGACCCCCATGAACATTACCTTAATGCTGTAATTTTTTTATTTTGATGTTCTATAAGGATTTATTTCCTTGGGTAGCAAGTAGAATCTTCTTGTTGTTGGGTTCAAGTAGAACCACTTCTCATCAATATGAATTGTGGTTTTCATGTCTGAAAATTTTGCTTTACATTCTGCAGTAGGGGGTTCAATGTGTGACAAAACCCACTTAAGTCAATCTTGTTCTTGTCATTTACATATGGGTGGTTAGCACTTGTGTGTGCTCTTAGTAACCCCTTCTTTAATAATCTAAACACATGACTGGGTGGGCACTTTAAAGCACCAACATATGCTCTATAAGTGCCTCCTAAATGCAATGGTGCTGACTGAAGCCATTCTTCACTGTTGGTGTAATATGGCTTCCTACCAGACCTGCCTTTTTTCTTATTACTGACATCTACGGGTCCTAGCTTTTTGTTTTTCTGCTTTGTTGAATACTTTGCAAACTGTGCTTCTATGAACGCCCATCTCCCTGGCTACTTTGGCTTGACTACCTCTTGGCAGTTTACCATCTTTCATCAACGCCACTAACTGGTATACCACCCTGATTTTTTGTGCTTCAGTTAAATCTTTAATTTCAGGAGTAACCAATCTTTGTTGCCATGTTTCAGCTCTTGGGACTGAAGAAGCAATAGCCCCTCCTCCATCAATATCTGATCAATTTGAGAAGAAAGATGGTTACTAATATTTTGTTTTTTGTTTTTTTTTTTGCTAAAGTTTCCCTCCAAAAGTCACATGGGTCTTATATAATTAAACCATTTTTTTCTCTCTCCTACATACAATTACAACACAATTAATACCCCTAACAAAAATTACATTGGAGTCCGTGAAATACCCCTTTGTTGCCATTTTTATGAAACGGAGGGAGTACAAGATAAACT
This sequence comes from Salicornia ramosissima, assembly GCA_951394345.1. NCBI lineage: Eukaryota > Viridiplantae > Streptophyta > Magnoliopsida > Caryophyllales > Amaranthaceae > Salicornia > Salicornia ramosissima. The sequence continues at coordinate 40,696,428 of OX596236.1, forward strand.
CTTTTGGTGTAATGGACAATTTATTGTCAAATTAGCAGCTCAACTTATCCATAACCCCAATCCTTATTTGGAAATAGTCCCTTTCCATTGGATTTGGTCTATCTATATGCCCCCAAAAATCAAGAATTTTCTCTGAAAAATTTGTGTTACTGCCCTTGTAACCATAGCAAATGTTGACCATAAGTACTGTGATCGTTCTCTAATATTGTCAATTTTGTGACCATCTTTGTGAGTCCACTAAACATCTTCTCTTTCACTTACATTACACTAAGGATGTATATAAATTCCAAAGTAATTATAATTTCAATGATTACCATTATGACTCTAATTTGTCAATAGTAGATAACATATGTTTACTAAAACAAATTATAGGACCTGACTAGCGTAGTTCCCGTGCGATACACGGTTTATAAATGTAATTATTAATTATTAATCCCGTAGGAAAATATAAATCAATTTACTATAAATGGATTATTTACATGAAAAAATTAACAATTAAAATATTAGTCATTAGTCGCAATTGTGGCTAGATAATGCTATTTATTAGATTTAAAAAATAATTAATAATCCCGTTACAATGTTATTTATTTAATCGAATAGAATAATTTTTTTTGCTCGTCGTCGCATTTCCTAAATCTATAATAACAATAATAATTTTATATCTTACCCACCATTATGGATAAATACAATAATAACTTTCTTAAGCTAACCAGTGGCAAAAAACTATTACATAAAATATTCCTAGAAACATTGGGTGATTGAATATACAACAAAAATATAGTGGTATAGATATTAATAAATTTAAAAGAATAAAATATATTTTATACTATAAGAGTAAATAACATAATTCAACGTTTAACCAATAATGTATATGTAGCATTATTTTTTAATGGACATGTATTTCTATTATTATGAATGCTATAAAACTCATTATATAAGTTTCATATTAGTAAAAAAAATAATTCCCTTGTTATAGAAATTAAGAATATTATTCATATAAATAATTTAAAAATTGTACAAAATCTTTAGTTAATATTATAGATGCATAAATTTTTATAGCATATAAATATTTTTCTATGAAAATATTTCTATAACCTTTTTTCTAGAAAAAGTTATGTGAGAGATATTTTTTTTTTTTTAAAAACAATCGAAGTTAAATGGTAAAAGATATTTATTATATTTTTGTAAAATATTATAGATATATAGCATATATAATTTTTTCTAGGAAAATATTTCTATAACCTTTTTCTAGAAAAAGTTATGTGAGAGATTTTTTTTTTTTAAAAAAAAAAAAATCAAAGTTAAATGGTAAAGGATATTTATGATATTTTTATTAGCAATATAATAAAAAAAATTTAGAGGTATTTTATATTTTTTTACATAGTATTTTAAGTTATGTTATTTTCATTTCTTTTATTTCATTATAGTTAGCTCTTTAATCGACATGTATTATTATAATTATGAATACGATAAAACTCATTATAAAGCTTTAAATTAGTTTAAAAAAACAACTCTCTTGTTATATAAATTAAATGAGAATATTTTTGATATAAATAATTTAAAAATTGTACAAAAACTGAAATTAATATTGTAGATATATACCATATATAATGTTTCCTAGGAAAATATTTTTATATATATTTTTTTTTTAGAAAAATTTATGTGGGAATTCTTTTTAAAAAAAAAAATTAAAAATCGAAGTTAGATGGTAAAAGATGGTCATTACATTTTTATTCACAATATCATAAAAGAGTTAGAGGTATTTTTTAAATTTTATTAAGTAGTTTTTTTTTTCCTTAAATGAATGAGTTAACATATACAATTAGTTACCTAAAATAAGGAAATGAATTGAATATAGAAACAATTTTATGCATATATGTAATTTTTATTAAAAGATTTTTACATTATTTTAAAAATGTATAAGAGAAGCAAATCATAGAGTGACACTTGTCAGCTCCACATCGATCCGCTTCTCTTTTAGTACAGAAAATATATAGATATATAGATAGATAGTTTCCTTTACTACTATAGCAACCATTTGGTGGTTCATTTGGTAACTCCTTAGGCCATGTTCTTTTGGACTTTCATTAAGTTTATTTCAGTTCATTTTAGTTCATTTCATTTCATTATTATTTTTATTCTTATTATTATCATTCTTATTATTATTATTATTATTATTATTATTATTATTATTATTATTATTATTATTATTATTTTATGGCATTGTTTTTCCGCTCGACATTTTTCGACATTGTTTTATTTCCGATGTTTTTCGGTCGATTTTTCCGATTACTGTTTTCGGGGTGACTTTTTTCCGGCGACTGTTTCCTGGTCACTTTAATTAAAAATAAATAAAAAAAATATGTAATTAAAAAATTAAAATTAACAATTAACAATTAACAATTTAATTTTTTTTTAAAAAAAAATTTCAGTTCATTTCAGTTCATTTCATTTCAGTTCCTGTTTTCTCAGCCCAAAAGAACAAGGCCTTAGTCTTTTGCAATGAGAACACCAATATTCACCATATTGTACGTCAAATCGATTGTCATCTAAAAAATTGGCCTAAGGTTCTAGATGAAGATGAACCCAGGCCATAAACCTAAAAACTCGTTAAATCTAGACATTCCTTTAAATTCAATTTCGATAGTTCGAAATATTCTAACAATAGTATATAGCTATAGGTTTTGTTATTAGAAATCATGAAGAAAATATCCTTAACACTGGAGCTATGAAAGTTCATTGTTATTCGTCGACCCAAAATAACTTAAAATTGCCCAAAATTTGAATTAAAAGACAAAATTGTCCTGGACTTAAAAGATATTTGTAATTCGTTCTCTGAGTAATGAATTTTCTTCTTAAAATTTTTTTTTACACTACGACAACTTTGATTACATGGACAACGACATCGATCGGACACCATGCCACCGACCACAACCATGAGCACGACAACCACTAAGACCACCACCAATGGTGGTCCAAAAAATTATTTTTTAAGGTGGGCGTCCATCTTAGACGCCCCTACCATGGTTGGGGCGTCTGACCTAGATGCGCCGACCATGGTTGGGATGTCTAACCTAGACACACACCTTAATTTTTTATTTTTTTTGACCAAAACTTTCGTGGTGGTGGTCTTAGTTGTCTTAGTGGTTATCGCGGTCATGGTCGTGGTCCGGTGGTGTGGTGTTCGATGCCATTATTTAAGTATTCAAAGTTATTGTAGTGTAGTTTTAAGTCAAGGGCAATATCATTATTTCTTTAAAATTTGGGATGATTTCCACTTTTTTAATTACTTTCTCCGTAAATGAATTCATGCAACAAGTGTACTTTTGACACTATTCACAATTTTCACTTTAATCGTAATTTGTCACTTATATATAAAGAAAAATATAGTCATGTATGTGAGATCTCATTGAATTCGTCTCAACTTGTAGTTTTTTATTATTTAGTGATTATAATTTTTTGAAATACATAATTAGAGATATTAATCTTCAAAGTTTTATCTCGAAATACATGAAAAATAATTTGTTGCAAAAAATCATTTACAGAGGAAGTATATTCTTTTTTTGTGCATGAGAGATTATTTTTTTTTGTTTTTTTAGATGAAGAGAGTATCTGTATAATACTTTAGGAAGATTTGCATGAGGAGCCTCCAAAAGCCAAATGAGGGCTTCTCATGCAATCCCACCTAAAACACCATGTAAAAAAAGGTAACTACTTATAACTAACACAAGTACTCTTATTTAAAAAAAAATTAGTACTTTAAAAATATGGCAAGACGGCACTAATAATACTAGAAAAAAAAAATTATTATTTACGACTCTGTCGTGAAAGTGTGACCCCGGAATAGGTGTGTTGTAAATAATTTTTTTTTCTTCGTAAAAAAGTGACCCAGTCGTAGAAAATAAGGGTCATAAATGATTTTTTTGTCGCGATCCCATCGTAAATGAGCCAATTTTAATAGAGTTTGGGTTAATTAATTATTATTTGAATTTTAGCGACGAACCAAAAACTGTCATAAAACATCTATATTTACGACAAGATTTAATCCCATCATTAATGTTTACCGTCTTTAATGACCATTTTTTATAGTTTAAATAAAATAACAATTTCAAATATATTGATTGGTATAATTGTATCAGAGATATTTTTTTTATTTTTTTTAAAAAATGATGTAAAGATGTTATTAGAAAATTTTAAATATATCCGGTCATTTGCACGATTCACTCGAGATTTTTTTTAAAAAAAACAATTGAAAAACACCCGTTTGCTCTATGACTGATGAAGTATTTAAAAAAGAAAAGGTATTGTATCAGGCCGGTCTGATAGTAACATTTCTGTCAGACCAGTCCATTGGATCTGGACACATAATATTGGATCTAGACACATATTGTTAAACCTGAATATGTATTGGTAGACATGGACACATATTTGTAAACCTGGACACAAATTTGTAACCCTTGAAACATATTTGTAAACCTGGACACATATTGTTGGATCTGGACACATATTGTTAAATCTGGAAATATATTATTGAACCTGGACACATATGTTGAACCTGGACACAAATTGTAAATCTAGTATAAACTTGTTAAACCTGGACACATATTGTTAAACCTGGACACATATTGTTAAATCTGGACTTATATTATTGAACCTGGACGCATATTCTTGAACTTGGACACAAATTTGTAAACATGGAAAAAAGTTGTTTAACCTGGAAACATATTGTTAAACTTGGACATATATTGTTAAATCTGGACAAATGTTGTTGAACCTAGACACACATTGTAGAACTTGGACACATATTTGTAAATCGGATGAAAACTTATTTAACCTGCACACATATTGTTAACACTTGGCACATAATGATAACCCTGGACACATATTGTTAAACCTGGACACATATCTGTCTAACTTGAACACATATTGTTAAACCTGGAAATCTATTTATAAACCTGATGACATTTGTAAACCTGATGACATTTGTAAACCTGATGAAACTTGTTTAACCTGGGAACATATTGTTGAACCTGAAAAAATATTGTTAGATCTGGACACATATTTCTTTGACCTGAGACAAATATTTCTTTGACCTGAGCACATATTGCTAAAACTGATTACCGTCGTGATTACTTAAAAATATGTGTTTTTCTATGCAGTGCCCCTGTGGTATAGCGTTTTCTACGATGTACCACTTCAAAATGGGACTTCTACATGGTACCCCCAAGGAACTACTGTTCACCACATATTACCCTATAAATTATTAATTACGTAATTAACACACTAAACATGATTATTAGTGCACAAACCTTCATGATTAATATAAACAACTGCTAACTATTGCTATTTTAAAAAAATTTCGGTAGTTTTTATTTTTTTTTATTGTATTTTTTGGTAATTCCTTGATAATAATTAATCATAATTAGTAGCAAATTATATTAATTATAACGGTTAGTGCACTAATAATCAAATTTATATTGTTGATTACGTAATTAATAATTTAGAGGGTTTTGTTAGGGTAACACGTACAAGTCTTGGAGGAATACATAGAAAAAGCTGAAAATATAGAAGTGTTGGACGACACAATACTTTTCACATTAAAAAACATATTTATAGCAATGCAGTTGCAGCAGCATTCTGCAAATTAATGGCAAAGAAGACAGAGTGAGAAGCAGGGAAGAATGAGTGAGATGAGTAAAATAGGTTCAGCTGATGAATATCACTCCAAAGACTTTGAATGGCAAGACTTAAGACGAGATGTTGAGTCTGACCCTTCTCTCTCCTACCATTTCTCTCCTTTCAATATCTCTTCTTCATCGCCTTTTGCAGTTTCTCAACCATGGTCTTACTTTCACTCTCGTCATTCCACCGGCAAATTCTTCAAGGTAATTCTTATTCTATTATAGAATTATAATTATAATCTTATGCCCACTTTTCATATTTATTGTTTTTACGATTTCCCCACTTTTTTTAGGGGCTGTTTTAGGCTTTACACACTTCGAAAATTTAGCACACTGGGAGTTATTGACTTGTGATTGGTCTTGTATGGTAAAATTACTTGTATTTTCTGGGTGCTTTTCTTGCTTTGAGGCAATTATTTATTTATTTTTACCTATTTGGGAATTTTCATCTGATGTTTGAAATTCAAATGATGCACATTTTGGAAGTGATTTTGATGGGGATTAAAATGTTTTTAGGGGAGAGGACAACTTGTGAAAAATGTGGAAACTTGGATGCACAATTGCTACTAGTTTGAAATTGATGACAAAATAGCAGCTATGTAAATGCATAAAGAGGTTCCTTTTTTAGATGATCAGGAATTCAAGAACTAGCAGACAACCTATATCACCCTTTCGAAAATTACAATTGCACACCTACTGATTTGTGGATTTGAGGTTCAATTGTATATGTCTTGGGTTTGAATTGGGAGTTTATGGGTAGTATTTGGTCCTATGTTGTGTAAATTGTAAATGGACTATGAAGATATTTGCTGTATACTTATATGAATTGGTTTCCTCTTGCAGTATGTTTTATTTGGGGATAAGTGGTAGTCCTCGTATATCCGGAGATTTTTAATTCATGTTCAGATTCGATTATTTGTTTATATACCTACATATGCCTTTTGATTGCATTCAGGAAAGAAGGTATTTACTAAAGGAATTCCCGGAGCTCCTTTCTTGTGAAGACTGCTCCAAAGTTTTGGAAGTGGGTTGTGGTAATGGAAGCACAATTCTTCCAATATTACGGTAGTGGCTGCTCCTATTCTTAATTGGCACTTCATTATACTATAAGTTTATTTGTGAAAGCTTTCATGGGTTGTGAAGCACTAGAACTTTCCCTACACGTTTATTACCAATAAATGCGTTTGAATGCTTGATGCCCCTTGGGCACTTTGCAATGCATGTGCAACAATTGGAGAAATGTTTTAATAATTTTGTTGAGGTATTCTATTTGTTTGATGTGTATAGATATATGCAATAGTTGGTTTCAAGGATAACATACAAGATTATTGGATGATTCAAATTGTTTGACTCGTTTTTATAGACATTAGATTAGACTGCATATCGGTGTTTCTAGTGTTTGGAGATAAAGGGAGATTTGAGCGTCATCCTACTTCATCTATTTCAATAGGTTGTTGGAGTTTATAGTAATCACTGTTGTTCACTGAATTTTGTGATTGATTGATTGGTGTAAGGCAACATCTTTCTGTATGAGATAGACTATTGGTTCATGCAATCGACCCCATCCTTTGGGGATTAAGGTTTTGATTTTGTTGCTGTTTGTTATGGTCATATCCACTTGTCTGTTTTTTCGAATTCATGTCTGCACTTCTGAATTTATTATGCAATTCTATTTCCATGAAGAGTTTGTTGTTAAGAGTTTCTGCATTGATTTGAACAGTTGTACACACACAATTATATGTTAGTAACAATTTTATCATTGGTAAATTACAAGTTGTTGAAGCTGAAATTTCAACTTTCATTTGAACTATGTATTGTCCCCAGTAAATTCTGTGCTATGTGGAGATAAAGTTACAATTCTTACAAACTTTACCAGGTTAAAACCTGTTCTGAAGTTAAATCTATGGAAGTTTTAATTGTTTCTTATTTTTGTCGTCATCTTCCTTATGTCCTGACCATAATGGCTTGGATACACCATAATACCAAAAAGTCTGTGAATTTGGTATTAATTTTTTTTCTTTGTATGTCTTCATATCTTGCCAATGCTTTAGACATGCTGTACATTATGTATCGTGTCCCTTTAACCTGATGCACATATGATTTGATTTTATTTTTATAATACACTACCCTTATTAATTGTCTTAACCCATATTTAAAAAAAAAATCTTTTTGTAGTGCAAAGAAGAGGATTAGTGTTTACGCTTGTGATTGTAGTGTTGAGGCACTTGAGAGGGCTAAGCAAAATTTGATAGATGCTGATATAGAATGCGTAATGGAACGTTTCCGTTCTTTCTGCTGTGATTTCTCTGTAACTCAATTTCCGAAGTGGTTGGCATGTGAGTCATGTCGGAACAAGAGGTCTGAAAGGATGCTACATTGCTACTCTGGTAAAAATTGGTGAATTATCTATTAAATCTTTCGCATATCATATATGGTCCAAATATATTGCTTAGCATATTTGTCAAAGTGCATATACAGAAGTCACTGAGAATGAAGGTTCATTGATAAACTCACCTTCCTTGAAGGATGGTAGCTGCTGCCTTGGTGGAGTGGACTTTGTAACATTAGTATGTTTACTTTAACCAACTTATATCTAAAGCAATATATTTCTCTGTATCATATGAGTTTTGTACTTTAAGAAGTGTTTTTTTTTTAATTCCTCTTCCTATACGCACTTCATTTAGGTTACTCCCTCCATCCTAAAAAAGCTGTTCCATTTTGACTATTGATATTATTCATATTGTAAATTTGACCCCATTTAATTTCATATAGGCAACGAAAAATATATCCATGTGGATCTCGTCTGATTCGTCTCAAAATATACATTCCAAATACTAATATAATTTTTATATATATATAATTAGAGATAAGATTTAAATACAAAAAAAAAAAAATTGGTAATAATAATTTCAACCTCTCTCTAACCTCCTCCACTGTATGGAGTGAAGCCATAGCTAGGGGAAGGGGAAGGCCAAGGAAGGGGAGCTCAGGGACTAAGCAAGCTAAGAAGAGTAATAATAATAAGTAGAAAGGCAAGGAAGTTAGTGTAGCAAAGGGACAAGGGCACTATAATGGTGGTAAGTTTGACTATTCAGGGGCTCTGAGTTGGACATCTCAGATACAAAGGTGGATGACAGCCCTGATCATTCACTTGATCAGGTGGTGCTGCGTCAGATGGGGGACCCAGCAACTGCAGCTACAGGTGATAGGTGCCAGAAGACGGTGGTATCTCCTGCTCATACAGTGGTAAGATCACTGAACTTTGGCTCTGCTTCACGTGTGTTAAGCAAGGATGATTTAATGAATGTTAATGTGTATCGTACTGTTGGGGGTTGGAATAATGATGTGTTACAACCTGTGAACTTGAATGGAAGAAATTCTGATGCTAATGTTAGGGTGTATGCTAGTAATACCCACAATCTGTTTGTGGAAAGCTCTGAGAATGGGCAGAAACCTACTATAGCTATGGATGATATACAGGATAATCTAGAGTTCTGGGGGTCTGCTATGTTATAGGGGCCAAGCCTCCGTTTAAGGTAATGGAAGGTTTTATTAAAAGAATTTGGGGTAGAATTGGTATTCATCTGATTTCACCAGTTGAGAATGGGGCTTTTCTGGTAAGGTTTGAGGATATGGGGGGGTAGGGATACGACATTGGCAGGGTCTTACACGTTTGATAGTAAGCCTTTGATAGTGCGTCCTTGGAACCCTGATACTAATGTGTTTGAGGTGGCTGCTCAAGTTGTTCCTATATGGGTTCAATTGCCCAAGCTTAACCTTAAATACTGGAATCAAAAGTGTTTGTTTAAACTGGTGGAGGGCATAGGCAAGCCTGTGCAGCTAGATAAGCATACTACTGATAAAACTAGGCTGAATTTTGCTAGAATTATGATAGAGGTGAGGGTTGGGCAGGACTTCCTAGATCATGTGGTTTTTGTGAATGAGCATGGAATTGACACTAGCCAGAATGTTACCTATGAGTGGAAGCCTAGTGTATGTAAACAGTGTCTTAAAGTTGGGCATGAGGATGCAAAATGCTGGGCAAAAAAGAAGACTAAAAAAGTTTGGAGACCAGTGGCACAGGGGAAGGGCAAGCAGGTCCAGCCCCAAAAAACTTCAGTAGCTCAAAGGGTGGTTGATGAGGATGGGTTTATACAGTTCAGAGGCTCGGGTAGGCCACAGGCTGTAGCAGCTGTGGTGACTGGGGTGTCTACTTCAAATGCTTTTGATGCCATAGAATCAGTGGAGGATGATGAAATGGGAAATAAGAGGGTGAAGGGGGTGGTGCCCCTGGGTCTGGATGGATAATGTGCTGATATGGAATACCAAAGGGTTAAATAACAAGGACAAGCAGATTGAGGTCAGGAATTTCTTGGCCTCTCATAATTTCAAGTTGTTTGCCCTTCTGGAAACCAAAGTTAGAGCACAAAAATTAGGTGCTCTATACTTAACTCTTTTTCCTGGTTGGTGTATCACCTCCAACTTACCATGGCATGGTAGAGGGAGGATAATTCTAGCTTGGGATCCTAATTTCTTTGATGTCAGTTTAACTGATGGTTCTGACCAATTTTTGTACTGCTATGTGACTCCAAAAGTCAGTGGTAGGGCTTTTGATTGTACTTTTGTCTATGCTCATAATGATGAGGAGAGGAGATTGAGGTTGTGGAGTGATATGCAGGGAATTGCTCAGAATGTGCAGAAGGCTTGGCTTGTGGCTGGTGACTTCAACACAATCTTGAGTCCTGAGGAGAAAACAGGGGAGGTGACTAAAAAAAGTAGTATCGAACAATTTAGGAATTGTCTTAATGCTTGTGGTCTTATGGATGTCAAGTTCACTGGGAGACAATTTTCTTGGACTAATAAGCAGGATGGAGATGCAAGGGTGATGTGCAAGCTTGACAGGGTAGTGTCTAATTTGGAATGGGTTTCAGCTTTCCCAACTGCTGAAACAATGTTCCTTCCTGAAGGACTCTTTGATCATTGTCCCATGGTTCTGAAGTGCTTTCCTGATCTGCAGGACCCCAGGCCATTCAGATTCTTCAATATGTGGACTCATAGTCCTGGTTTTTTGAAGCTGGTCAAAGGGCATTGGGGGGTGAAGGGGGTAGGTTAGAAAATGTTTCAGATTGCCCAAAAACTCAAAAAGTCTCAAGCCTGTTCTGAAGGAACTTAATGAGAGCTGTTATGGGAATATTATGTAGAAAGATAAGGAAGCAACTAAGTGTCTAAAGCAAGCTCAAAACCTTATGCACTCTGATCCTACAAATATTAGCTTAATCCATGCTGAAGTCCTGGCTGCTCAGAAGTACAGGGATATTCATGGGGACTGTATCTCTTTCCTTAAACAGAAGGCAAAAGAGGAGTGGATTTTGCAGGGGGATGACAACACAAAAGTATTCCATAAAGCTATCAAGTCTAGGGCTTGTCACAACTGGATCAACACAGTTAAAGACAAGGATGGGGTTTGGCTCTCAGATCCTAGGCTAGTTAACCAGTGTTTTGTTGAGCACTTTTCTACTTTTATGAATGCTAGTAAGAAGGGAATTCCTATAAGGAAGAAAATAATTCGTCAAGGGGAGGTATTTAATGCTGTGCAGTGTGCCAAATTAAGGTTGGAGTTCACTAAAGAGGAGATCAAGCAAGCTATCTAGTCTGTCCCTTGCAACAAGGCCCCCGGGCTAGATGGCTATGGTAGCATGTTTTTTAAGGCCACTTGGGACATTATTGGTGCTGATGTCACTGAGGCTATTTAGGAATTTTTTAACACAGGGAAGCTCTTAAAAGCCATTAATACCACTTTAGTCACTTTGGTCCCTAAAGTGACCTGCCCTACCGTGGTTACAGACTATAGACCCATTGCTTGTTGTTCCATTATTTACAAATGCATCTCGAAGGTTGTTTGTTCAAGGCTCAAAGATGTACTCTCTGATATTGTGTCACAAAATCAAGGTGCTTTTATTGCTGGGAAAAACATCATTAATAATATATTGGTTTTTCAGGACCTGGTTAGGCACTATGCTAGGAAGAATGTTTCCAAGGGCTGTGTTATGAAGGTGGATCTACAGAAGGCCTATGATACTATTGAGTGGGAGTTCTTGGAGAGCTTGATGCTGGCACTCAACTTTCCTACTAAATTCATCAAAATCATCATGGCTTGTGTTACTACATCCAGTTTCACCCTATTGATTAATGGCTCTTGCCAAGGCTTCTTTGGGTCTAGCAGGGGGCTAAGGTAGGGTGACCCTATGTCACCCCTTTTGTTTGTCCTATGTATGGAATACCTAACCAAGACACTCCAGTATATAGGCACAAAACATGATTTCAAGTTTCACCCAAGGTGCAATGGTCTGAAACTAAACAATTTGTGCTTTGCTGATGATCTGCTTCTGTTCTGCAAAGGGGATCTAAGGAGTGCTTCTTTACTTCTGAAAGGGTTGGAGCATTTTGGTAAGGTCTCTGGATTGCAATTAAACAGAGGGAAATCTGAGATTTTTTATGCTAACATGAAGCAAGGGGATGTGGACAAGCTTTGTGAGCTGTCAGGTTTCAAGTTGGGTGAATGGCCTTTCAGGTATTTAGGATTCCCTTTTTGTCATAGATCTCTAAGGGCTGCTGATTGTGAGGTTTTGGTCAGGAAGATGACAGCTAGAATCCAAGGTTGGCAGCATAGGCACCTCTCTTTTGCTGGGAGGCTACAACTTGTCAATCCAATTCTTATGAGCATTTGCACTTATTGGATGCAAATCCTCATTATCCCTAAAGCTGTGATAAGTAAGGTGAATAGCGTTTGCAGGAGGTTTCTGTGGGGTGGTTCTAGCTAGAACACAGCAGCCAGCAAAGTCAAGTGGTCCACTGTGTGCTCTCTTAAGGAGCTGGGGGACTGGGGGTGAGGGACATTAAAATCTGGAATGTTGTAGCTGTTGGCAAAATTGTTTGGCAAATTGCAATGGGAAAAGATACTCTTTGGGTTAAATGGGCTCATTCTCTGTATCTCAAGACCAGGGATTGGTGGTCACATCAGCCTCCCACTACTACAAGTTGGGTATGGAGGTACCTGTACAAATCTAGAGATGCATTATATGAACTGGGCCTGCTGGGTTGGTGGCATACACAGGATAATGGCTACTCCATCAAACAGGTGTATAAAATGATAAAAAAGAATGGGACCAAAGTTGGTTGGGATAAGGTTATTTGGGAGAGAGTCACTCATCCAAAGCATAAATTCATTTGGTGGCTTATGGTTTTGGACAGACTGCAAACAAAACAAAGGCTAATGAGGTTTGGCATCTGTGATGATGATTTATGCTGGTTGTGCAAGGCTCACTGTGAAAGTACACAACACCTGTTCTTTGAATGCAGGGTCACTAGGGCTGTGTGGGAAGATGTTAAGCAGTGGCTGGGAATTCAGCAGGTTCCAATGCACACCATGGAGCTGATCTGGTGGTTGAAAAGAAGGAAAGCAGGGTGAAGGACTCAAGTGGTTACTGCAGCAGCTGCTGCCACCATCTATGCAATTTGGAAAACCAGGAACCAAGCTTGCTGGGAGCAGAGTAGGAGGCCTTGTGATGAGATTGTTGCTGACATTAAGTTCTTTACTTTGCAAAGATGTAAGCTGATTAATGTAACTAAAGTGAACAATAATATGAGAGCTTGGCTTGAGGGCTTAAGGGTGTAATTTCTGGTGGGTGTACCAGATTAGGAGTTTGGCTCCTTGAGAGGTGGGGAGCCTACCTAGTAGGGTTGTCATCTCTTGAGGGTAAGCCTAGGTTGTAAATTGTTCAAGGTGCAATGATATATCTTTATTTACCAAAAAAAAAGATTTAAATACAAATATTTAAGTTTCAAATTTTGCTAATATAGATTTAGGAGAATTAATGAAAAATAATTCTTGTTTAAGAAGCTACCAAAAAAATCTTTTAAAACTTTAAAAAAAGGAAATAATGTTTTGGAGGGGAAATTTTCGTTGTGGAAGTGACACTTGTCAAGGTATTAAATTAGTTTATTTTACTTTCGTATATAGTATAGATAATTAACTAACCAACCGTTTTCTCACAAATATGGATGATATTGTTGCAATTTATTTATTTATTTTTTTGGATTGTATCCTACTATTTTATATAATTAATGTTTTTTTTGCAAGACCATTTCATCAAACCAAATTGGTCAAGCCTTCTAACTTTTATCTTTCTTTTGACCATTTATTTGTGACCTTTTGACTTTTAAAGTCTTTTCACATTTTTTTGTTTACCTTTTCAAATTTTTGTATTGATAATACATGCCAGACATGAGGTGGTTTTACTGAATAATTTATAATATTATGATTCTACATTATGATTGAGGTATTAGGGAAGTACTCCGAAGTAGTTATGGTGTCTAAAGTTAATAGTTATGTTCTTTGGTTATTAGTTATGGTTTAGGGTTATATAAGTTATGGTTTTGGGTTGATGGTTGTAATCTATTTAGTAATATGATTTTAACCTGATGGGTATGCAAAAGACTATAATTTTGGGTTAAAAAGTTATATCTGCATGTGATGATGTCAGTTGTTTGTATGTTTATATGACATTAATCACAACACGAGAGCCACTCTCCTATCCGATTGTAAATGATTTTACGGTCAAATAGGAGACCGGCTCTCACGATGTGAACTTGTGAATGTCATAGGATAGTTACTGCGATGAGCATGATTTCCTTATGTCATGTTGCTTGAAGTATGTAGACTTTGGATGCAGTTCTTGTAGCTTAAAATGGGGTCATTGATCCTGGGAGGGAGGTATTATCTAGGGTTTATGGGTATCTTGAAGTTAGATTTTTGAGATTTCTTGTCATAGAATTTGTTAAAGCTTATTGTTTGCGGTTGTGAGAGAAGACCTTAAGCCAGGTGAAGTAGGTGGATCTAACATTGCGTTTCCACTTCATGCTTTCAGGTAGTAGTTAATTGAGATGTGAGGAAGGAGACCCATCTTTTTCTTTTTTGTTTAATTTAGTGGTTGGATTTTCTGAGTTTCTCAACCTTACGAAATGAGGAATGCTGATATTGCTAGCTTTGTGGCGGACTGGTAGAAGGTAGGACCATAGGATTTTGCCTCTCCCTTGCCATTCGTGGATGTTACCATTATTTTTCTCATCAATTAATATGATATACTACCAGCATGGCAGCAACTGCATTTACTACATTTTATTGTGTTAGAATGGTGAACAAGCAAATTTTTCTCCAGCAACCAATACAAAACTCATCTGAGTTTCCTTGTCCGTGTTCAGTCTCTACATAGTCATTCACAAATCTGGATAGAAAAAGATGGCTGCTTTTGGTAATTGACCATCGATAATAAGACTTTGTTCTTTTTTTTTTTTTTGACTTTTATTGAAGACAACAGACAACAATGTTATTCTCTTTCTGGTTAGAAAAAGCATGTCAGGGTAATTACTTTCTACTTTAACAACTATTACATTCTCATCAGCTGTAAACTAATAATTAAAAGCATCATTTTTTTTTCGGCAAGAAATTAAATATTATTAAGAGCCAAAAAAGCAAAACAAAAATTACAACCTAAGTTCCCCAAGAAAGGGGAAGAAGCAAGAACTAAACAAGCCTAGCTAAGTAAATATCATCTTTATATCGGCAAGCAACATTAAAAATAATACTACGGACTACCCTCCTTACATCAAATGAGTGATTTTGAAAAATCATTCTATTTCTTACATCAAATGAATGATTTTGAAAAATCATCCAAAACACCCCAGTTATGTAACCTGTCTTTAGTAGCCAACCTTCCTAACCATGGCAAGCCACAAAATAAAGACAATTCTAGGGGCAGAAGTGTTACACAAAACTGCTCTTCTCCAAAATGACTGAAGAGGGGTCACCTCTCATTACTCTGTACAAGCTGGAAATCTGAAAGGAACATAATCAAAAGTATCTTGCTATCAATTGTGGTTGACTAGATTGCAAATAGTTAGCTTAGGCCTCGCAAAATTATATAATAGAAAGGAACATAACTTGTTGTTGCAAAAATAACTGCAATTCTCCCTGACCTGTGGAATTTATCAGTTTATCCTGCAGTAACAGTCCTTGATTGATCCATATAAAAAAGTCCTTGATCGCATATTGCCTAAAAGCCTAATCCTCATGAACTGGGAGAAGTTTTTGACTTTTTGTTAGTATCTCTCTCTGACTTAATTATATGAGGTTGTAATTGCTTGTAATTGTTTTAATTGTATAGTATTTCTGACTTTAATGTGTAATTATTTGTGCTTACATTCTTGTTGACAGATAACATGTTTCCTCGTAGAAGTCCATTCTTTTATCATTTTGGTTGACTCTCTCTTGATTAGGTATTTACACTATCTGCTATTCCACCTGAGAAGATGATGACAGCAGTCATGGAATGCTTTTCTGTGTTAAAGCCAGGAGGCTTGCTCCTTTTCAGGGATTATGGTATTGCTCCTTTGTATGAGTTCCATATGTACCCATTTTTTTTAACTTCTTTTACTCATTTCCATTCATTTTGCTTGTTAACTAATGAGTATCTCAAAGCTAATATTCTTAATAATATAAGGCTTTATAACTAACCAGTTAAGATGGTATGCAGGACTTTATGACATGACCATGCTTAGGTTTGAACCAGATAAAAGAGTGGGTTTCAGGCATTATATGCGAGCTGACGGAACGTTTTCGTATTTCTTTGATTTGGATGGTTCGAGGGAGCTTTTTGTTGGTGCTGGCTTCGTTGAGGTAAGAAATGACCATGCTCAGGTGTTTGCTTTTTTTTTTGGGAGAGGTAATACGGCCATCCTTATATCACAAGGGTAGCCTAGAGCATCTTTCCTTAATTTAGGAAAGAGCATTGTCAATACTCAATAGGGTGAAACAACAAGTGAGATTATGACACATATGACCAATGTGGGCTAGGTAGTCCGTTGCCTAATTTATTTGTTTGTAAACATGATTCTTGCATGTGATTGATTGATTATACTTCCAATAGTATCAACAACAATATCAAACCCGTATTCCCAAAAACGTCCTTCTATTAAAATGATAGTATAAATTTAATTGATGCCAAGGAGCTGAAAACTAAAAATAAAAATTGAATGTTTTAAAACAGGAAAGATGTCAATCAATCAAAGCCTTGTTCCCATAAGTGGGGTCGGCTACATGAACCAAAGTGATTATTCCTTGTGGTCGTCCACATAGATTTTCCTCCTTCACCCCCCTAGTCCCCTACGGCCGAGAGCCTCAATCTCTTGTAAAGCCATCTGCTTCATATCTTTTCTAACTCATTCCCGCAAAGTCATTTTCGGTCTCCCCCTACCACGTTTGAATCCCCCTGATCCCACTCTTCCACTCTTCGTATCGGTGCACCCTGGGGTCTTCGTGTTATGACAGTCCAAACCAACACAAGCGATTTTCTTATTAACTCCGCCACTGGGTTTCTCGCTGCCAGTCCCAAGCCTGGATAAAGGAGGGTTGCGGTAGGCCAATGACAGCCAGCGTAAAACTTTGTCATATCTTATGACATGAACCAAAATGATAAAACAGGAAAGATAGATTAAAAAAAATCCATTTTCTTTCTGGTGAAAATTTATTCATGCCATCTTTGCTCTTTTACTGCTTGTATATTCACCTAGGCATTTACATGCATGCTTTGCAGCTCGAGCTAGATTACTGTTGTGTCAAGTCAATAAATCGGCGGAAACAAAAGAGCATGAGAAGAGTGTGGGTCCATGGGAAGTTTCAGAAGCCATTATGATTTGCATCTGCGACTTGTTCAATGTAAGTGGAAAAACTTATACTTTTGTGCTTTGTTTAACACTTTAACTATTGCTTTTTATAGATTTATTTGCAACAAGTAGCTTTAGCATGGACTCCTAGACATACGATTTTAGTATGAAATTGATACAGAGAAATAAAAAGCATGTGATGTGAGCATCAGAAAGTGTTTTTTACATTGTATTGATCCGATGGTAAAATAAATATAAAGGATACCCAAGCAGAATCAAACTGATATACATGCATTAATAATAGCACAAAATTACGTGCTCAAGCATGGCTTCAACAACAATATCCATGAGTCTGCAACACGAGCAAAATCAAACTGATACATTGTGTTAGTTGTAGGAGATATCTGATATCACAACAAGCATCCTGTGTGTACTGAAACCAAACAATAATATACTTGAATTAAAAATAAGCATCAAATTTTTGTTTGCTAATTAGATAACAAACTCTTGATGATAAGGGGCAAAAATGATGACTTTTCCTGCACGAGTGCACGAGTACACTGTTGGACACTATGCTCGATGTAGTGTTTCACATCATCCATATCAGCCGAACACTTTGTAGCACGTATCTCCTGTGGACATAGATAATCGATTCTTTGCAAAGAATCATAATTACACAAATCCTCATAAAGACTCTACAAGAACAATTTTCAAATAAAGTAAATCCAATTACAATTGTAATTAACCAGAAAAATAATATATAAAAGCTAATGAATTGTTGAATAAGTGAAATATTCAACATTTTACCGCACAGGAAGTTAAGGACATTATCTTCGTTATGTGCGTGGAGGAATCTTTAGCATGGAGGAAATGAGCCTTGTCAAAAAAATATCAACAGTGTGGCCATCCACCATCCTCCATGAGTGCTCATGCAACCAAAAGCAAGGCTTAAGGAATCAATTGCCTGCTGATCAAGAAAACTAGTTGGGGATTTTGATGCAATCCTATTCTCAACTTGAATATTCAGCCTTGATTGTAGCTCTTTGCTTTGGGGATGGACATCTACTTCGTTCTCCATCACCATCTTTTGCTTCTTGTCAACCACCTTTCCATGATGCTTGTCCTTACATGCAGTCTTTTTCTTCAATTTTGTTGTTATCTAACAAGAAAATTTTAAATAAATTTTGAAATATCGCAAATTTGAAAAATTAGGGAAATAAATTGACATAAGTTTTACCTCATCAGATAATCGCACCCAAGCATAGGGTCGAGCGATAAAACTACCATGTGTATTGCTTAAGGTATAAAGACTAACATCTACATTTGGAAGTTGGAACAGGAAGTTCATGATCTTTGCAACCATCTCTAATATCATCTATGCCACCCTGGAAAAAAGAAGATGATAGCTTATTAAAATGGATATTCGCATGCTTGGACCGTGGCGTTGCATGACCATTAACGACCACCATTAAATCTTTATCATTCTTTGCTACTTTTGGAAGGAAAAGTTGACTAGGATTCTCTTCCTAAAACTACATAATCAGTAACAATATACATTAGAATTGAAATCAGTATGAACATCAGAATGACATACAATTCAGAGCAAACCTCTAATACGGGTATCAAGGGAGGAGATGACCCATGTAATTCAGACTCTACCGATGGATCCGAGGCTGCACGCTTCCTCAACTGCTCAATGGGTTTATCCTTATTCACTTCTGCACTCGTTATTCCTACTTTCTTGAAAACGGCGTACAATTTTTTCATGAGCTCTCGTCTCACATCTGCTTTGATCGCCTCCATATCTAATGTTCTTTGCGCACTAGAAGTTGATTTGGATCCCGAAAACTCCCCTTGAAAGGCTTTTTTCAAGCCTACTCGTACCTTTCCATGGCCTTTGACACGTCCATCATGGTCCTTGGGAAGTACCATGTAAAGGGCATCCTTTTCACTCTCGGGACGAAATTTGCCAATAGCTTCCTTTTCCTAACCTCCAATCTATTAACAAAATTCAATGTAAAAAATGATAAATATTTGAATTTGTATATTACTATGAAACAATATTTAAACCGGTCATTGTGAACACTTACAACAGTATCAGCTACTTTCTTCGTCTCGGGATTGATAATCACCCATTTATGTTATGTTCATCTTTCTCATGTAATGAGCACCACCAATCGTAGACACGATCATCCATTGTCGTACTTGGGCAAAGACCCTATCCTTCCACTGTCTTGTCTTTTCCTCAAAGGTTTTTGGTCCTAAATGCTTGTTTAATCAAGGCTAATCCACTAAAATCCTTCCCCAGACAAATCGTAGCCTCTTGTTAGTCTTTGCCCATATGGTCATGCACCCTTTTTTACACAGTATCAATAACAACCAATAACAACAACAATAATGGGCCGAGGTGCTTAGGTTGATGTCTAATTATATTGGCAGATGATAAAATTTGCCATTGCAACAAAACCTTGTTCTTTAATGATCTTTAAGATGATATAAGTCCACAATATGATGCTTTAGTTTTCTTCTACATTTTTGCTAAATTTATTTTAGGTAGGGGTCTATATTGGATGGAATAGATTGGACTTTTCAAATCCTTATCCAATCCAAAAAATTTGGACATGAAAATTTGATTTTGAATTCGATTTAAATTTTTTTATTTAGTGAGAACCGCATTACAGCCATTAAATTGAGTCTTTTTTACAGCCATTAGATTAAAAAATTAAAAAATTAAACTTAGATTATTAGATTCTAAGGCCTCACTCTCAGATTCTGAAGCTTAATTCTCATATTCTAAGGTTTCTAAAGCCTTCAATCTCATATTCTAAAGGTTCATTCTCAGATTATAAGGCATATTGTTCAGATTCTAAGCATATTATTCTGATTGTACATATAATTTTTTAGATTGTAAATCATATTGTTCAGATTATATATACTCCGTATTATTTTTTAGATTTTAATGCTGATGGGTCAGGTTCAAAAGCTTAAGTGTTTCATATTCAATTTTTTTTTTAATAAAAAAAATTGAATATAAGATTCAGATCACATGTAAACATCTTCAGATTGCATTCAAACGTCTTCAGATTATATTTCAACATCTCAAAATTACATTCTGCATTCATCTTCTTCGCCCAATCTGTATACAATCTTCAATTATCAGATTTTTGCAGATATAGTCATATAGATATGACGATCGAGGAAATAACATTCTGGAAACGATTGAACATCATTAATATATTCATCTTCAAACTTGCAGACACTAGAAATAACATTCCAACATTCTGGAAACGTCAGCTGCTGCAATCAAAACTTGCAGATTCATCTTCAACAGTTCAAAACTAACGTCACTACTGCAATCGAACATCAACGGACTTCATTTTGCATCTGCAATCGAACCTGCAAATGAAATTCAATCGAACTTGCAATTGACTTCAATCGAACCTCAAATCGAACAGCAACAAACTTCCAAATGAACTTCAATTGTACATCGCAATTGAACCTCCAAATGATGGTAATTGTATACATCATCAGATGGTAATTCAAATTCTGAATGGATCTGGAAATTCGAACCTGAAGATGCATCTGTGAAGAAGAACCTGAGTAAAAGAAGAATAATGTAATTCAAATTTTGAATGGATCCTGATGATGAGTTAACGGTTTAGATTAAATTGTATGGAATCATTGGCTAAGATTGAAGTTCTCATGGTTCTCACCGAGAGAGGGGTTCTCATATGATCCTTTGCATATATATATTGCGTAATTCATAAAATAACTCTTTTTAGTTTATTCCATATTTTTTATAAGGAAAAGTATGCAAGAATGTCAAGTACTCATCTTCTCGAAAAAACAATCGGACTTGTCAGTAGCTTAGGAAAAGGATAATTTAGCGTCCATAAAAGGGTCGATATCGATGTGCATAGGAGTCCAGTGCCCTAAAGAGGCGATTAAATTGGTGGATCTGTTGGCTTTTCGGTAAATATGGGCGGAAGATAATACTCTGTATGTACATCGAAATTAGTACATTACAACTGCAATAAAACGAACAAGCATAAATAAAACGATTTCTCATCCCTATTAGAAGCTATATAGGAAATTGGTTAGTAAAATTATTTTGGTTTGATAGAACATTATGGGTCGTTGCAGATGTTAGGTTGCAACTTTGAGTATAATAGTCCCATAGTCCCACATTGAAAAATTAAGCAAATAGCTTCTACTTTATGGGGTTGTACTCTTATATATCCTTTTTCACATAATGGATAATTAATTGCTCGCTGTTTGTGGGTTGTTTATCTCATTTTGAGGGTTTTTTCTATATTATATTGTATCTTATTTTTCTACCTTTCTTGTTCATCTTTTATCTATTTATTTTCTCAATAAGTGATATCAGAGCCTATGGTTCGGCTGGGCCTCTTGCACCCGTTTCATAGACGCCATGTTGTCCGGTCTTTGAGGCCAAGATCGTTAATTAGCAGGTAATCTCCTCTAAGCTTCTTGCCCACATCCTAGTTCTAGCCAACTCATCACAGGGAGTGCTTTGAGAGTTTGGGTGCTCTAACTCACACTTTAGGGGGAGTACTCTAAACCAAACGTGGAGGAAAGGACTTTGTTATATAAAGGATGGGCTTCATTAATCTGTATATGTTTGTTGGGCTTCATTATAGGCTGGAGGGCTTCATTAATCATTGGGCCTAAAAAATGACTGCACGGTTCTAAATATAACAAAAGGTCACACCATTAGTTAATTTGGCCTTATACAAGAATTTACGTATTACAATTGGGTTGAGATACATTATTATTGGTCTCAAACAACCATATTGCTAAAAGACAAATTAATGACCCTTGCACATGTTTTCTATTGGTCTCAAACAACCACATTACAATTGGGCTGAGATATATTTAACATTATAGGTCCAATTCGCACTATTCCTTAACAGCTACTACTAACTTTGTATCTAGTAACTTTGGCTGGTGATTTTCGCACACCAAAAATTGATTTCCGCACTCCATGTTTATAGTATTAACGCGGGTTAATACTATAAACATGGAGTGCGGAAATCAATTTTTGGAGTATGGAAATCAGTTTCCAGTAACTTTGTATTGATAATGAACAAGGGGCAGGGCACGCTGTTCTTAGGGGCGTGCAAATAGATTTACCACACAGGCGGGGTCCCAACATGAAAAGGACCTAATGTTCTAATTTTTCAATATTTTCTACTCCATCTGTCCCTTTTTGTTTGCAACATTTGCCTTTTCACATATCCCAACACACAACTTTAAACAAAAATATCTGTAAATACATATAATAAAAAAATTATAAAAGTTATATATTAAAAACATACACATCGAGCCGAATCAAACGAGATCTCATTTGACTATATTTTTTCTTATGTGTATAAAATTAGAGGGAGCCAAAGTTGTTCAGTGAACAATGACAAAATTCAAATTGTTGCAAAAATAAGGGGACGGAGGGAGTAATAATAATGCTTATTCCTTTGTCTTTTTTTTTTATAAAAAAAATCCGCATTTTAGAATATTTATTTATTAAAATTGTATATTATTACCTGTATTAATTCTAATAATATAAGGGCCTAATTTAATTTTGTTGGTTCTGGATATGAAAATTCAAAACTCTAACCTTTAGGATTAGAGGTGGTGAAACTCAGTGAAAGAATCAATTCTTCATACCACAACCCTAAAATTTGCCTAGTTTTTATTATTAATTTTTTTTGGTAATAAAGAGAGCTTAAATTATTGTCGCATTAAGCAAAATCAGTACATTATACTATTTACACTGCTGATCTTTATCACCTAAACATTTGATACCATTGCAAAATTTATCTAGACAAATTTCTGTCTTTAGTTAAGAATTGACATTGATATTATATACGAAAGTTTCATTTTCTTTAACCACCCAATCTAGCAGCATAAGGCGCATCAGAAGCAACTAAATGGCGCAAAATAGCAAAAAACTTTTAAAAAATAATCTAGGGACATGGCAAGCTTACGAGTATCTTCAAAAATAACAGCAAGATCTTGGAGAATCAGACCCAGACCCAAACCCAATGGGTTTAATGGGTACCGTGCAGGCTAGCTCGAGCATAACTGAGCTTCCAAAACCCTTGTTTGAGCTTGATTCATTTAATTTTTTCATGTTTGAGCTCGCCTCGAGCTTGCTCGTTTACCTATTCAAGCTTGAGCTGAGTTATAAACGAGCTTTGTATATATTGTTTTATTAATTTAACCAATGGCCAAGCATAAGTAATATCAAATTAAAAATTTAGAAGTATAATACAAAGTATGATATTATTCCAAATTTATAAACAATTAACCAACAATTATAACGACTAATAGGAGAAATATATATTTTTGGTATCCAAATGATACTTACTACAAATAAATATATTTCAAGTACATAAACGAGTCTTTAACGAGTCTTAAATGATTACAAACGAACTTATAAACAAACATTAATGAGTTGTTCACGAGCCTTAACGAGCCGTGAATTATCTTATTCGAGTAAAACTTGTTTATTAATTAAGGTTGAAAATTTTCCTCAAACTAGTTTATTTATATATAAATGAGAGAGTTTTGACTGAGTTTATTCACAAGCTCTCCACAAGTGTGCTTACTTCTCTAGGAGAGAGTTACATTTTCTATTTTTCTTTTTATATTTATTCCGGAGTTCATTGGAAACCAACAACTACAACCACCGAATGGCCAATGCCCTAAGAAAACACCAACTGTGTACGGCCTATACCTTCTATAAAAAAAATTATAATTAGGAATAATGGAATCTAATAACCCCACCTTTAGTCGGTCTAAAAGTAACAAACCTACTTTTTGATTAAAAAATAACAAACCTACCTTTAAGGTTTATTTGTTTTCGGTGCACCCTACCGGTTTGTGATTTGATTTAAGAGGTTGAATTGCAACGTGACAATCCCTCATTGGTTTTAAAAAATTAATAGGTTAATTAAACAAAAAAAATCAACCAATGAGGGATTGACACGTCGCAATTCAACCTCTTACATGAAGTCACAAAGCGGTAGGGTGCATCAAAAACAAATAAACCTTAAAGGTGGGTTTGTTATTTTTTAATCAAAAAGTAGGTTTATTACTTTCAGACCGACTAAAGGTTGGATTATTAGATTCCATTATTCCTTTTAATTATTACATAACTAGTGTTTCATACTTTCATGTTATGGAGCTACTCATTTCTTCACCCTTTGGCAATTTCCTAACATTGGAAGTTTGGAACAATATTTCAGATTTTCACAACATATTTACGACCCATTTGGTAGCCGGTCATAAATAGAGGTAATGAGAATGAATTTATAACTAGATTTGGAAGGAAAATCAATATTTATTCCCATGGTGGTGCTGCCTTAACTCCAACTTATCTAATTTTCTTCACAAATATTTATTCCCATCTAATACCACCCTTCCACATGGTAATGCATGGTAATGAAAAATAAGAACAATTTTCAAGTTTGGGAATGAAAAATATATTTTCCATGGGATTTTTGAAGTTTTTTCTTAACAAATTATACTTTGAATCAATTACCACTACCACAATTCATTACCAACAATCAAACGGGCCGAATTCTTTTCCATTTTGACTAGCAATAGCTCTCTTATGAACATAATTAGAACTTTTCGCTTTGATTGACTGATAGCCAAATGTTGCAAATTATACTTTGTTGTAATTAACGTTAGCTATAACAGTTGGGCGCCAGGGCCGTTTTTGACAATTTGAGGGCCCAGGGCAATTGGCGAACTAACAAATAAGGGTCCTATAAGTTCGGTTAAATGTATAAAATATTAATTTATTATAATTTTTTTTAAATGCTGGATACCGATAATTTTTTTAGGATGATATAAAGGTAATAGAATGGAGTGAATATTTTAATTATTAAGCTTTTAACTTAAATAACAATAGAAGGTATTTAATTTGAATGTAGCAAATTTTCTCTTGTATGTAAAACGTATAATATTCCAATTTTTTCATATAATTTTTATTAATTGATCATAATAAAATTTATCGAATGCATTTTGACCGTTCTAAACATTTTTCCTGACCTGCCATTGTAAAACTAAGCAAAAAGAATACAAAATAACTGTAAAATATCAATTATGAATTATAAAATACATTGATGTACGAAAATAATAAAATCTATCGAATGCATTTTGACCGTTCTAAACATTTTTCCCTGATCCGCCATTGTAAAACTATGCAAAAAGAATACAAAATAACTGTAAAAGATCAATTATGAATTATAAATAACATTGATGTACGAAAATAATTAGAAATACAGTAACAAAAATATTGATCAAATGGTTAAGAAGAAAAATGCGAGTAATAAAACCGTTTTAAAAATTTTCACTTTAATGTTTAATGGTAAGTGGGATGGAAAAGTGTGAAAAAGGAAAAAAGAGAGAGAGGGAGAAGTAGTAGATTTCATCCCAATATGCAATATCATAAATGTTCAACACACAAAAATTAAAACAAAAAATAGAGAAAAAAAACAAAACTAAGTCAAAGATAAATTTATTGAGAATTGATCCACAGACCACACGCACATAGTTGCACACAATCACCATCATCAAACGACTGAGCTAAACTATAACATATGAATCTATTATAACTAGTTTTATATTTATTGCAGTAAAATAGTTACGGTAAACTAGTTTTGTGTTAAACAGTGAGATCGTCTCACAAGGAAAATTATAAATTAATAGATTCATACTAAAATAAAATATTCTGTTGTATGAGAAAACACATATTTATGCAAAGTCTTATTTGAATCATTTATTGAATACTTCATTAAAATCACCTTTTTATAACATAGTAATTGTTATGTATAGTAATCTCTATTATATAAGCCAAGGGGGGAGCCATGGTGTCCCCCTCGAAAAGTCCGTGTTACCCCCACAAACTCTCTAATATCTCAATTTGTATCACTCCTAATTATTAAGGAAAGTTATTACAATATTTGAACTTTTTTTTTAATGAAAATAGTACAAAATGTAAAATTCGAAAAAGTAAAACAAAAATACCAAAATTTATATTTTTAAAATTCTCTATAAATAAACATTCATATTGATATAGTTCATCAAATAAAAAATTTACATTTTAATTATCATAGAAATTTGGTAGCCAATAGAATATGGTAAATAAACCTTTTCTTTTGCTCATTGTTGTTGGATGACCGAA
The DNA here is from genome assembly GCA_951394345.1 of Salicornia ramosissima. NCBI lineage: Eukaryota > Viridiplantae > Streptophyta > Magnoliopsida > Caryophyllales > Amaranthaceae > Salicornia > Salicornia ramosissima. Next base: position 40,723,044 of record OX596236.1, read on the forward strand.
TTGAAAGGGAAAAAATTTGTTTTTAATTATATGAATTAGTGTAAATTTGACTGATTTTTTAATTTTTCAAAGAAATAACATTTATTTTTTTGTTTGTTAAGACAGATTAATAAATGTATTTAAAATACCATCGCACGTAAAGCGTGTATAGAAGGCTAGTAATGATATATGGAACAAAGAGGAGCGCCTATTATAACAATTAACCTAATAATTCAAACTTGTTATATAAAAAGTTATAATTTTATAGTAAAGTGGTTTTAATTTTTAGTCAAAAGCCAAAGCCGAATTGAGGTCATCAATCAAACCATCAGACGATATAACGCAAGTTCTATAAGATTAAATGAATAAGAATGAAACGTAATATTTCTTTGTTAATAAGAAAACCAATACATACGAGGATCAAGTCATAGCCCAGTGGTCAGGGCTTCAGAATTCCAGGCACAAGGTCAAGTATTCCACACATTATCTAGAGAATGCGAGAGGTGACTCAGCCGCAAGGAATAAGAGAAAAATGCCCTTTGTGAAGCCTCTAAAGACAAATTAGATATTACATGCATGAAATGAGTTAGCTAGTGATAATGATGATGACGACTGAAAGTATTACAATGATTTGGAGTTGGTTTATTTACTAATTAATAATTAGTCGCCCATTTTTTAAGCTTAGCTTAGCTTGATATCCTGTAATGGCGGCTAGTATTACAATAATTTGGAGTTGGTTTAATCTTGATTTGTTTATTTCATCGACTATATTTTATTTATTTTAACAGTGATTTGTTATTTTACTTTTTGTTAGTAGTTCCGTATACAATATCAATTTTATTATTAGTGAGGGTCTTGTTTTATCTCTTCTAAGAGTGTTGCATATCTACGTAAAAACGTCAACCTTATTTTATTTTATTTTTTTTTGTATTTTTATTATATTGATTTGAGAACTTTTTTTCGTATTAGTGAGGATTAAAGACTATCTACTATATAGAGTAAAGGCCAATTGATTAATGATTATGATTTTGTGCAAGTTCTACAAATTATACTATTTCATTATATAGGATTACACATGGGCGGAACCAGAAATTAAAATCTAACGGGGCCAAGAATATTTAGTCACTAATATTCCTAATGAGACATTGTCATATCATAAATTTATAATAATTATCCTTTTGGACGTCCTTTTGATACCAATCCAAAAATAAAATAAAAAAACCTTAAACACACGCATATATTGTATGTAAGTAATATCCTCAATCCAAATGTTAACCAAGTTACAAAGGAAATAATTTTATTTAAATTGCACCTTACGTATTTTTAAACTACCAAAATCATCAATCAAATTGTTTAAATCAAAAAAATTTCGCAGCACCTTTTCTATGTAAACTACTAAGATGTCTCCAAGAAAATCATCCTCCATTCAATTTTGAAGTGTAGTTTTGACAATGCTCATACACATTGCCGACACTGTAATGTTCCTAAACAATTATGATTTAAAAATTCAGCCAAACAATTCAATGTAATACTAGCTAGAAATTTAATCAAACTAATCCACTTGGACCACTTTGGACATGACTTTTTATTAATAAAAATCAAAAGTTTAAAGAAAGATTAATAAAAATCTTAATTCACTATTTCACCCAATATATATTAAGAAATTAATATGAAAAAAAAAGAATACCTGATTTAAATATGACAGCTTGAAGAATTAGGGACCTTGAATTATGGAGAAGATGATTTTTGGAAAAGAGGAATTTTTTTTTGAAGTTGATTAGTAGGGTATAATTTTTTGGAAAAAAAAAGGAAGAATGACTAGTAAAAGACAAGGAAATAGACCATTGTATGTGATTTGTGAATAATCCATAATAAGAATTGAAAAAATGCCAAAAAAGAAAAGAACAAAAAAAAAAAAAATCACAAATCTGGAGATAAGGGTACTAGATCCCGCGACCATGTACTCACATCCTACCTTCCCTTACCACTGGACCAAGGCAAGGATAGCTGAATTTAATAGATTTAATTAATATATATCCTATATAACTTCAGGGGCCCAATTAAAAAAATAAAGGGTCACAGGGTTGGGCCGCAGGGGCCGGGCCCCCACCAGCCCCCCTTGTAGGTCCGCCCCTGGGATTACATGTACTCCCTTCGTAACGAATTAATTTCACCATATGTTTTTTTCACGCATTTTGAGGTAACGATTTAAGGGTGTAAATGACCAAATTAATCAAAATAATTTTGATATTAGTAACTTATAATCACATTCTTGCTTGTACTAAAAGCATTTTGATTAATTCCTTCGTTTACACCCTTAAATCGCTTCCTCAAAATGCGTGAAAAAACAAATGGTGAAATTAATTTGTTACGGAGGGAGTATTCTTTTTGGTTTAGTATTGTTCTATTAATTGTCCATAAATACTCCTTTAATATGTTGATTGGAGTTAGTTACAAATACAATAACAAATATAACATTTTGTTAGAATATTGCTTCCTGTTAGCTAGTAGAATTATTTCCTCTTTCCTAAAGTCATCTTGCTTATGTTTTATTCTTCCATTTCAATCTATTCTCTTATGGTATCAGAGCAGGAAAATGTTCCTCACGAACATCTAAACTCTTGCATGCAAACTTTACACTCCATTCCATCCTCCATCTTCTCTCTAATTTTTCCTTTTTTTGATTTTCTTTTCTGATTGCCTTCTTTCTCTGTTTTTCTTTAATACGTCTGGGTTCTTGATTGTTGATCAATTTTGGTTTGGTATGGTGAATTCAGTTACAGACGAAGTTTCGAGCATCAACAATGGCAATGGTGGAAATGCAAATTTGTACAATGATCCTACTAAATTAGTGGTTCAGATAGTACAGATAATGCCATTGTTACACCTCTCTTTAATGGTACAAATTATTTGGGATGGAGTAGGAATATAAAACGTGCTTTGGGGGTCAAAGAATAAATTGGGGTTTATAGATGGGTCTATGAAGGAACCTGCTGAATATCATGTTGATTACAATGCTTAGCATAGATGCAATTACTTAGTTTCACAATGGATCTTGAATTCCATATTGCCTGAGCTAGCTGAAGATTTTAATTGTTTGGAATTTGTTCATGAGATTTGGTCTGAAATTAATGATAGGTATGCTCATTATAATGGACCTTTGATTTACCAATTAAAGAAAGAAATACATTATTTAAAACAAGAAAATATGCCCTTAGTTACCTATTACAGCAAACTAAAGAAACTTTGGGATGAATTGTATAATTTGAGAAAAATTCCAACCTGTAATTGTGGAGTCTTGAAGACTTGTAAATGTGAATTCCTTAAGAAATTGGCCAATTTTGAGGAAGAAGAGAAAGTATTACAGTTTCTCCTTGGTCTAAATAGTGGTTTTGACTCAATTATTAATAGTATTCTAACTATGGATCCCTTACCAAACTTAAGTAGAGTTTTTCAATTAGTTAGTCAAGTTGAGACTCAAAAGGAGATTAGTGCCACTAATGACATATCCACTGATTCAGTGGCTATGAATGTTCAAAGACCCTATAAAGGAAGAACTGATAAAAGAATTGTCAAAAAGGATTTCAAGAAAGATAAAGCTGATAGGTTTTGTGATCACTGTAAGATTAAAGGGCACACAAAGGATCAGTGTTTTAAAATAGTGGGATATCCAGATTGGTACCTCACAATGCATAATGGTGAAATACCCTCAAAATCCTCTGCAAGACCTTCCTCTTCTAGAATTTCAGCACATGTTGTGCACCAAAACAATGAAGATAGTGAGGATGACACCCGTCTTGACTTTGCTGCTCCTGTAGCAAATTATGTGGTTGATCCAACCAAGTTTCAAGCTGTGTATTAAGAAGTGTTCAAGGCTATTAACAACAATAATTCAGTTGAAGGAATCAAGAATGGTTCTTCTGGGTCCAAGATGGCAGCTCACAATATATTTGCAGGAATGACTCAAGCTAACAACTGTATAGTTCATGACAAGAATCAATGGATAATTGACTCAGGGGCAACAGATCACATAACAAATGATGATAGTCTTTTGATGGATGTTGAATTTCTTCCTGAACCCTTGCAACTTCACTTGCCTGATGGTTCTATAAGAATAGTTCATAAGGTTGGAAAGATCAGATTGTGTCCAGGGGTCATCTTGTCTAATGTGTTGGTAATTAAGGAATTTACCAATAACTTGATTTCTATTGGTAAATTGGCTGAGCTACATGGAATTGTGGTTAAATTCACCATCAACAAATGTTTCTTTTTCACTGGCTGATAGCAACAAACTCTTGGCAATTGGTAGAAGGATTGGAGGACTATACTTCTTAATGATTCAAGGGTCTCAACAAACCAATTCTTCAACCAGAATGGCTGCCACTATTTCTGCCATTTTCAATTTGAGTAACTTAGATTTGACTCATGCTAGATTAGGCCATGCTTCTCTTTCAAAAATGAAACATGTGCCTTGTTGTGATTGCACTAGTATAAATGCATATCCTTGTTCTATTTGCATACTAGCTAAGAATCATAAATTGCCTTTTCCTAGAAGTAAAAATAGGGCTGTTGCACCCTTTGATTTAGTCCATATGGATCTTTGGGGACCCTACAAAACTAGAAGTCTTGATGGCTCTTCTTATTTCTATACTATTGTTGATGATAACACTAGGACAACATGGACTTATTTATTGCAAAATAAGGACCAAGTTTGTTCTATAGTTAAGAATTTTATTGCATATGTCCAAAACCAATTCTCCACTACTATAAAATCTTTTAGGCCGGACAAATAATAGCACTGAAATAATCAATAAACAATGCATTTCTATGTTTAAAACACTAGGAATTTTACACCAAAAAAGTATTCCAAGTGTGCCACAACAAAATGGGAGGGTAGAACGTAAACACAAACATTTGCTTGAAGTGGCTAGAGCATTAAGATTTCATGCCTCACTTCCAAACAAATTCTGGGGTGAATGCCTATTAACTGCCAAACATATAATCAATAAATTGCCTTCTGTTGTACTTAATTGGAAAACTCCACATGAATTGTTGTTTCATGAATCCCCACATATAAAGAACTTAGAGTCTTGGGATGTTTGTGTTTTGCACACAATTGAGTCATTAAAAGGGACAAGTTTGATCCTAGAGCAAGGAAATGTATTTTTCTAGGCTATCCTTTTGATTTTAAAGGTTATAAAGTTTATGATTTAGAGACACATCAAATTTTCATCTCAAGAGATGTTGTTTTCTTTGAAACTATTTTTCCTTTCTTGAATAATAATCATAAAAATAAAAATGTTCTGTTACAAAAAAGTCCTGTTTCCAAATTAGATGTGCATACCCCTCGTATGAACATACCTTCAGCTACAGAAAATTTGGAATTTAACCCTTCTGATCATTCTCATGTTGCTCCACAAAATCTTATTCTTACAATTCCACTCCTTTTGATTTCACTCCTATTCATAATTTGGATGACAATATGGAAACTAATGAACTGGAAGCAATCTTTCCTACAGATATGAATTCAGATCACCCTAATACAGAACATGCTGGCATAGGACAGTCTGATATTGATCCTAATAATAAACCTATTGCTGCACATCCAAACCCTCATTCTTCTAGAATAATAAAAACTCCTAAATATTGAGAAGACTTTGCTGTTACTTACATACCTCACAGAAATAGACAAAATGATTCAGATCAGAGTTGTTCTGAATCTGCTACTTTTTCAGTCAATATTAAACCACATACTACAAATCATATTATTGAACCATCCTCTTATAATCAAGTTAAATATGATCCAGCCTGGATAGATGCTATGAAAAAGGAATTAGATGCTTTGGAGTCTAATAATACTTGGGTCTTGACAAATCTACCAGCAGGAAAAAGGGCTATTGCCAATAAATGGGTATAAAATAAAATACAATTCTGATGGTAGAATTGACAAATTAAAGACAAGACTGGTTGCTACTGGTTATCAGCAAGTTTTTGGTCAATATTATGAAGATACATTTAGTCCTTTAGCTAAATTACCTATTGTAAGAGTCATTTTAGCTATTGCCACTATCAAAAATTGGTTTATTTGTCAGTTAGATATAAACAATGCTTTTCTTCATGGTTTTCTAGATGAAGAGGTCTACATGAAACCTCCTGCAGGTTATGATAAAGCCACTCCTAGTCAAGTCTGTCTTTTAAAAAAAGTCTTTATGGCTTGAAGCAAGCCTCTAGGAAATGGAACAAGGAACTTACTAAATTTCTGATCAAAGTTGGTTTTGTTCAGTCCAAGCAGGACTATTCTTTGTTCACTAGGAGTTTTGATGCTTAGTTTTTAGTTCTTCTTGTCTATGTGGATGATATGATTCTTACCGGGACTTCCCAAGTTCAAATGGTTGAAGTTAAGTCTGCCTTGGATAATGCTTTTACTATTAAAGACTTAGGAGCTTTACATTATTTCTTAGGTTTAGAAGTTCACAGAACTTCAAATGGTTTGTTTTTATCTCAACAAAAATACATTAAGGATATAGTCTTGTCTTCTGGACTTTCTAATTGCAAGCCTGCTTCTGCCCCCCTCCCTGTTGGTCTTAAATTAAGTCCAACTGATGGTGATCTGATTGAAGAACTAGAAGTCTACAGAAGATTAATAGGAAGGTTGATGTACTTAAATATAACTAGACCTGATTTGTCATATTGTGTTCAACACCTAAGCCAGTTTTTGAATGGTCCAAGAATTCCTCACTTGAGGGCTGCCTTGCATATAGTCAAGTATTTGCAAGGAACTATGGATGTTGGTTTATATTATAGTGCTAATTCTTGTACAAACTTACTAACTTACTCTGATGCTGACTGGTCAAGTTGTACTTTTAGTAGCAGATCTTTAAGTTCTTACTGCATATTTTTGGGCAATAATTTAATTTCATGGAAGACAAAGAAACAAAATACTGTTAGTAAATTATCTGCAGAAGAAGAGTATAGAAGTCTAAGCTACAGTGTGAATTAGTCTGGTTGACAGGATTGTTGGAAGACTTGCACATTACCTTTGCTAAACCTATTCCTCTTATGTGTGATAACATATCTACAAAGTTCATGGCATATAATCCTGTTTTTCATGAAAGAAGCAAGCATATCAAGAGGGATTTTCATTATGTTAGAGAACAAATTGCTTTTGGCTTCTTACAAGTTGATCATGTTTCCAACTCTGCTCAACTAGCTGATGTGCTTACTGAAGCTCTTCTAGGGCCTGTTCATTCTTCCATATGTTCCAAGCTTGGTCTTTTGCATAAAGTCCAGCTTGAAGGGGGAGTATAGGATTACATGTATTCTTTTTGGTTTAGTATTGTTCTATTAATTGTCTATAAATACTCCTTTAATATGTTGATAGGAGTTAGTTACAAATACAATAACAAATATAACATTCTGTTAGAATATTGCTTCTTGTTAGCTAGTGGAATTATTTCCTCTTTCCTAAAGTCATCTTGCTTGTGTTTTCTTCTTCCATTTCAATCTATTCTCTTACATTATATAATGTAGATGTAATTGCAGTGATTCTAGCTTTTTTCGTGTTTAGTAATTTGTGGTTATTTTTTTGACATTATAATTTGGAAAAATGGAATTTAATAATCCCATCTCTTGATGGTCCGCTCAAAATAATCCTACCTTTAATTTATTCTAAAATAATTCCACCTTTATATATCAGTTGCTTAAAATAATCTCACCTTTAATTTTTCTTCTCAAAATGGACCCGATTTTGGGTGATAGAGTCCATTTTAAGCAGATCAGATGATGTATAAAGGTTGGATTATTTTTAATTAAATTAAAGGTGGGATTATTAAATTTCATTTTTTCTTATAATTTTAATTTTGAAGAAATGTAAACTTCCACATAAAGGGCACTATAGAGAATAATGAGTTCATTATTCTGTTGTAACTAACTGCATGTTATTAGTTAGTTATTAGTTAGCTGCTTTCTTATGCAGTTATAACTATCTTTGCCTATATATACTCATGTATTGTCCTAAGTGATTGATTTATGTACGTGATTAAAGATTAATCTTACTTTCTCACAATTGTAAACTTCACATGGTATCAGAGTTTCCAAGATTTTCTCTATAATTCGATCTCTTTCCTCTTTTTCCTTCTTTTTTCTTTCTCTACTCTATTTTCATAACTGTCACTTCTGAACAAATTTCAAATTCGAATTCACACTCAATTATGATGAATTTAATTGAACAATATTATTTATCAAATAGCGACCATCATGGATTGCAATTGGTGCATGACTAGATTGAATATTCTTAATTGTAATAGTTATGTGCGCTTGGCACTCCTTGCTTGCAACATGCTTGGGTTCCTTGATCGATGACACTTTTCCTGCCACTGATTGTTATGACTATCAAAATTGGTTGCATAAAGATTACATGATCATGTCATGGATCATCAACTCCCTAAATAAACTCTTTTTGAGGGTTTCATGTTTGTTAGTTCAACTCATTTGTTGTGGAAGGAGATCGAAGAAGGTCTTGGTCTCTTGGACAATCCAATGCACCTTTGATTTTTAATTTACATTGTAGTTTGATGTCTACTCATCAGATTAATGATTCTATTGAGGTTTATTTTGGTAAACACAAGAAAGTATGGGATCAATGGCAAATTTTAGAAGGCATTCCGGATTGCACATGTAGTAATCTTAAAAAATGTAGTTGTGGCATTTTGAAGAAGCTTCTGGAGAATGAACAACATAAAAAATTATGTTAGTTGTTATTTTCTAGTTTGCATAAGAATTTTGATCCCATCATCGCACAATTAAATTCTGATGTTTTGTTTACATTGAACAAGGCGTATTATACATTGCAGCAACTCCTTCTTCTTCTAAGAGGGAGAACAAGCGTATCAAATGTGATTAGTTTTGTTTTATAAAAAAAGGAAAGGTCATACAATTGATTAGTGTTTTAAGCTTGTTGCTTTTCAAAAGTGGTACACGAAACTCAAGGCTAAATCTGCTCCTAATATAGTGGCTGGAAGTGTGACATCTCAGGCTGGAATTCTTAGAGATGGACCGTCTGATTGTTTTGCTAACTTAGGTTTGGATTATTCTACCATGGTCTCTGCAGTATACAAGGTATTATTGAGGATGATGCAATCTTAGCCTTTCATTGTCCAAATTAATCCATTGTAACACGCTGTCAATTTTACAAGTATTGGTTTAAGTTGTAGTAATGCATCTTTGCAATCTTGATTTGATGATTGGTCATAGATCATTGACACAGGTGCCACTACTCATATAACTGCTAATTTGGGCCGGCTTTGTTTTATATATTGCCACTTTATCAGTCTTACAAGGTTGCTTTACCTGATTGTTCTCATGTTATTATAACACATGGTTGGTCTGTTGTTTTCATTGATGATATTTTTCTTAAGGAAGTTCTCTATGTTCCTAAATTCAAATTCAACTTTCTTTCTATTGGCAAGTTACTGGACCAGCATGCTATTGTTGCTTCTTTTAAGCATTATCCTGGTTTTTTCAAGAACTTTAAACTAAAGTGGTTAAAGGCTCTGAACAAGATACTATGGATTTTACAAGTTCAAAGACACTTTTGCTTATTCTAAACTTGTTGATGCTAAGGTTACTGGTGTAAGTCTTGTACAAAACACTATTATTATATAATATAAATAAAACTACTGTAGAAATACTACATGCTAGGTTAGGTCATGTTCCTTTTGGCAAACTTAAACACTTGAGGCATTTGTTACATGCATGTTGATTCATGTTCAGATTTTTCTTGTGAAGCATGTGTATATGCAAAGAATCATAAACATTCTTTTCCTCTTTCTAAGTCTTAAGCTAATGCCTGTTTTGTTCTCTTACTTATAGACTTGTGCGGACCATACCCTAGACCTAAATTGTCTGGTGCACACTATTTCCTCACCATAGTAGATGATTACTTACGTCCTACTTGGTTACATTTGTAAGAATCTTATGCACTTCTCTTTTCTTCTAAGGGTATTCTACATCAAAAAAGTATTCCTAACAATCCTCAACAAAATGATCATGTGTAAAGAAGGCACGACCGTATGTTAGATACTGCTAGAGCTCTTTGAATCCATATTAATTTGCCACATATATTTTGGGGTGAATGCTTATTGGTTGCTGCATACTCGATAAATCTGCTCCATATATATAGTTCGGTTTTACACTGCAAGACACCTCATGAGACGCTTTGACATTCCCATGCGTCCTACTTATGATCATCTCAAAGTGCGTGCTTGGTTGTTTGTGTTAGCCTATTGTCAAAACTTATGATAAGTTTGCTCCAACGTTAAAAAAATGTGTGTTCATTGGCTATCCTTTTAGTAAAAAAGGATACAAATTATATGATTTGGAAAGTCATAAAATTCTCCTTAAATTAGTCGATATGTTTTCCTTGTTGAAAATCAATTTCTTTTTGCAAATTATCAACCTAATTCAGTATGTTGTTTGTGTACTTTTGAATGTCCATCTTCTAGTCTCAAATCCACTATCATTCCTAATCCTTCCACAACACACCAACAATATGTTCCTCCTATTTAATTATCTCCAATAGACATTAACGTTCCTCCCCATTATGCCAGCTCTCCCCATTCTCCACAATTTAAGGATATTCCTCTGGAACCTGTTTCTCTAACATCATTTACTTCTCATCTTTCCCTATTTTGTTATCCCATATTCTCCTTCTCCTACATCATTTTATCCCTCTTCTTCTTTATTTGTTCTACCACTTACACAGTAAATAGAACACATCATTTGCCATCAAAATTCAATGATTTTATTTTACAACAAATGTAATGACCTGAATTTTTGGGCCGTAAAATTTCGTGGAAAATTAAGCCTTTAAACCCAAACTATCTAAATTGGGCCAAAAGACTTAATTTTGTATATGGAAGCAAGCCCAAAACCCTGTCAGGCCCTACCTAGCCGACCCCTTTTATTTATTTATTTAATTTGATTTATTTACCTTTGATATCTAATTAAATCTATTATTGACTTAACCTAAAAACTCTACTTTTATCTCTTAAACTAACTCCTAAAATCTAGTAAACCAACTCCTAAAATCTAGTAGCCTCTTTTATTATCTAGTAAAGCCTACTCTATTTATATCCTAAAAACCCACCCTTTGTAAACCTATTTCATGATACTAATTAAACTCAAAACAAAACCTTTTCTTTTCTCCTCTTTCTTTTCCACGGGTCTTAGGCGTGCTTTTGTGTGACTTGTTTCGATAGCTAACTAGCTCTTCTACTTAGGAATAGGATTAGATTGCATAGGATGATAGGATTATATCGTTTGTCGTTTTTGTTCATATTTTCGTGAATTAGCCAAATGGTATAGGGTGTTTAGATTCGATTTCTTTATGGTTATTTGAGGATTCTTGATTAACCTTTTCATGGTATTATGTCCTATAATCTTTTCTTGAAATTCTTGCATGATTATATTGTTAAAGCATGAATTTTTATTATGTTTCTTGAATAATTTGTAAGTGTATAAATTTAATACTTGATCTAATCATGTCGTTTCTTAATAAAAAAATATGATGAATTCATTACTGGATAAAATTGATATTATAATTATTTCGTGGCTAAACTCGTCCTTTTGGGCTTCAAAATGATTGAATCTGTTAAACGTTTGAATCTGACCAAAAATTGTTTTCGAATTTACTAACCATCTGAACAGGTCCGATTGCAATGAAAATTTAAGTGAGTATCCAGAATAGGGTAATGTAATCTGTGTTAATTTTTCGTAATTTTTGGAGTTCTTTTCCTAAGTTAGAAAATTCAGGAGCCAACTTTAGATAAATCTGGAAATATGGTTATTAAATTCCTTAAAAATAGTAAAAGAACTTATTTTTGTACAAAACTCTTGTGGTTTAACCCTTGAATTTAGTTTAGATGACAGTAATAATTTCCAGAATAAAAAAATTCATTAATTGGTCGATCTATAATTTTATTCGGTAAAATCAAAATTAGACGGTTTGTGTAATTTTATTATTTAAATTACTTGTAGAGTTTATTTGGGCTAATCCTTTATAACTTACCTAAAACTTAATATAAGGAGTGGAACGTTAAATGTTTCGATTTGGGTATTCTTCTGTCAAAAGCAATAAGTTTGTGTATTTGATTACTTAAGTTCTAGTGAAGATGTTTTCTTGTGATATGCATTGTATGAATTGTTGAACTTGTTGATGAATAATGGTATGATGATTTGATGGCTTGATGCGTGATGATGATGACGAGTGCGTGATCTTGTTTGATGTTTTACTTGGAGTCTTTTGAGTCTTGTCGAGTCGAGTCGTGTCAAGCGGTTGAAGACCGTGTGTCTATTGGTTTATCACCGATAAACTGAGCGGGTCTATCGGTTCATCTGTGGTGAATCGTGCGGGGCAAGTTTTGTGTTATTGATTGAGATTTAGAGTCATGTCGAACGGTTAAAGATCGTGCGTCGAGCGGTTAAAGATCGCGTGTCTATCGGTTCATCGGTGATGAATCGTGCGGGCAAGTCCTTTGTTTTTAGTCTTGTTATCGGTCGTAGAACGAGCGTCGTCTTGTCATTGAACTTGTGTTTATGCGTGTTTTACTCGATAGTGCGTGTTCTAGATTAACGTGAATGATATTGCTATTGATGATTGTTAAGTTTTCCGCTGCTAATTTTGTTGTTGAACTTGCTACTATGATCGTTGTTGTTCTTGTGTTCTAACCCTTTTATTGTATGTAATGTGGTCCTACTTCTAAGTAGGACAATCTAGTTACTCGCCACTGATGGTGGACCCCCCAAATTTATTTTGCAGGTAAGCAGGATAGAGGCTAGTAGCGGGATGAGTTGATGAGCGTCTAGGCCCCTGTTTTCATTTCCTACTTTTGCAATAGGTTTTATTTCCAGTTTTTAGGACTAGATTTCTGGTTTAGTTAACCTTTTGTAATTGGGATTCCATTATTATTAATAATAAGTATTACTTCCACGAGTTTTAGTTACATTTTTGTTTTATAAATCGATTGGTAACTGCCTGTTTACGACGTTATCACTAATAACGTCGTTGCTAAAATGTGGGGTGTTACAACAAAAACATCACATTTCTAATGTTCTTCCCACATCCTTTGATTCAGCCTGTATTTCTTTTAATGTTTACTCAGAAACTTCTCTTTATTTTGATATGTTGATTCATCTTCTTTACGTAGTTTATCTGTTGTGCTTTCTTCTCATGAACGAATCTTCCTCATATCATTAGGCCAAACACAAACCAAATTAGGGTGACTGCTATGCAGTCTGAGATTACTCTATAGAGGCAAACCGTACATGGGACATTATTCCTTTGCTACCTAATACAACTCCTTTGGTTGCAAAAATTGGTTTATACGACCAAGTCCAGACCCGATGTCTCTATTTAGCGTTATCAGGCATATTTGGTAGCAATTGACACACACTAAACTTATTAGGGGTTGGAGTACAAACCATCCAAAAGAGATCGACCAACTCTTTAAGCACAAAGCATATTTTTTTCATTAACAACACCACTACAAAAATGACTACAAGCAATCCTATATATAGAGTTTAGAAGCTCCGATCCTCCTAGAACCATCCAGTAGGTCAGCTAGGCTAAGGAGTTGTCTCCTTCTACTACTAAATACAATCAAACCCATTGACTATTTTAAGTTTAGGCTCAAATACAACTTAAACTACATGCCTAAAACAATACTACTACTACCATTATGATTTATTTAATACAAAATCAATGCTAATAATAATGCTACTAAATCTATGAGTAGAAGTGTGATCAAGATCATCAGCATCCGTAGCACCTTTTCATTTTTTTTTTTTTTTTTTTTTTTTTAAATTCTATTGCCCCAAGTCCATCTTGAGAGGGGGAGCGTTGAAGGGTGTTGTAGAGAATAATGAGGTCATTATTTGTTTTAATTAACTACATATATAGTTGCTTTCTTATGTGTTTATAACTAACTTTGCCTATATATACTCATGTACTCTGTCCTAAGTGATTGGTGTATGGTTCTCGCACTTTTTATTTTGTACAGGTACCCAACTCTTGTTGTGGTTCACCCCTTTTCAAAGGTGGGCGAAGAGGTATAATCAGTTAGAATCATTAGTTGTGTGTTTGTGTTACCAATTTTTTTGCAAGAACGTAAAATTACAAAATCAAGCACTTCTTGTTGGCAAAAATTGTCCATACTCACCTTTTTTAAACGGGCCATGCCTTACTCCTAGAGTCACAAGTTTATTAATCTAAATCAATCTTTAATTCTTAGATTATATATCTATCTCTCAATTCTCTTTTTTTTTTACAAATCTATAGATTGAATAATTTTTTAAAAAGTTTCTTTTTATTATTTATTTCATAAGGGTCCAAATTAAAGGTTAAAAACTTATTAACGTGGCAAATATTCGTAATCTCATGATTCAAATAGGAGTACATTTTTGGCAGGACCCATGTCTCTCATTTTTCTTCAATTTTCACAGTAAATTTAAGCTTTTACTGGAAAAAAAAGGTAATTTAAGTAATAACAATATCCTTTATAAAAATGTGCCAAATAGATTTTGTTTAGTATTATAAGTCAAAGACTAAAGGTTGGTCTACTATTTACTATGAACAACAATAAGAGCAGCAGAGGAAGGCAAGGGTGGAAGGAAATGGCGCCGACAATGGTTGTGGTCGTAGATGGGACCGATAGCAGGGGTAGTAGCGACAATTTATGTTGGCGGCCATAGGTATCAGTACATTGGAGGCAGATGAGAGGGGTAGGAGATTAAAAATAGGGAATACTAAATTGGGTTTTTGTTTAGCAAATTGATTTGGGATTTTGATGGGAATTAAACTAAAGAATTGTGAATGAAATTGGTATATGTTTGTTATTGAAATCAGAAGAAATTGGGCACTGTTTATAGAGGAATTTGGATGGAAAATGGGTGGAACTTCAACTTAGATTGATTGATTTGAGAGGTTTGATTTGAGAGGTGGATGATGTGGTTGAGAAGTGGGTTGATGGTGTTTGGAAGGATGAGTTACAAATGGAAAGAGAGAAATGAAGTTACTTGGGAAAAGGATGACCTTTTAGAGGAATTTTCCATGGATGCACATAGTGAAGAAAAAGAAGATGATGATGTTGGTGCATAAAGTGGGCCACACTTAACGCTTAACTTATTAATTAACGGTGTTATCAAATGGATGTGTTATTCAATAGATTTAAATGTTATGAGGGTTAAATCAAAGAGTTTCTCATATTTTGGGGGTTGTTTTAAAGAAGTTAATTTAAGTTCCTGAAGGTTCTCTCAAAAATGGCGCAAGTTTATGGGGGTTATTTCAAAAAAATCCTAAAATTAATTTAATTCAATCTATAATTCTTATTTTATAATATAAAAAAATTCAATCTAACTTTGAGTTAGTTTCTCTATAAAAAAATTATAAAATAAGATTGATAGAATAAAATTGGTTTATGTTGTGTAGGAGTGATTTAAGTTAATTATTAATTTAATTAATTTTATTTAATCAATAATTAAAAAAAACCTAAACCTGATTGGAACTTATTAGGCCTGATTGGAACTTATTAGCCTTGATTAGAATTTATTAGACATAATTGGAACTTATTAGACATGATATAACTTATTAGAACTTAACTGAACTTAATTGAACTTATTTGAAAGTATTAACCCTAAAACTTTTTTTTTTTTTAAGGTGAAGAGAACGCACCCTAAAAGATTTCAAACGTAAGAATCAAAGTGAAATAGATCGAGGGACTACAAGGGTAGGCCTTAGCTTTTTTTTTTCATTTACAATTTATATCATAGACTTGAGTGTCATATACTAGCACTGTCAATTCAGGTCAACAATTCAGTTTTGGTTTTAACCAATCAGTTTGGGTCGTTTTCAGTTCAGTTAATTTCAGATAATTTTTTTTTCAGTTCAGTTCAGTTCAATTCAATTTTTGTACGGTTATATTTCAGTCTAGTTCAGTTTTAGTTTTAGTTAATTTTCCAGTTTAACCAATCAGTTAAAAATTCAAACGGATACAATAATTCAATTCAGTTTAAAATGTCAACAATTCAGTTCAATTTTGGTTACAGTTTTTTTGGTTCGGTTAGCTTTAGTTCAGGTCATTTGAGATTATAATTTTGTAACAATTAATTTCTAGTTTAGTTTTTATTTCAATTTCAGTTAATTTTTTTCCGGATATAACGTTATGGTTGGTCTTCGATTTTACCCGTACAATTTCAATTGTTGTTAGTTCATTGTGAACGGGTGATATAATGGTTCCGATTGTATTTAGTTTACGTTTGATTAAATAGGGTTCTATCCGTACGATTTCAGTTATTATCAGTTAATTGTAAATGATTATATTCCGTTATTATAATCATTTTCAGTTTTGAAAGGGCATTTTTAACGATTTTGATCAAGGTATATATCGAGTATTAATGGGTTTACCCGAGTTTTCTTGCAATTCCCCCCCAAATAATATGGTTGGATCGTATTCGGTTTAGTTGTTGAAGTGTTTTTCCTTACAACGGGTTAATTTATTTGTGTATTTATCATGTTTAAGGTGTATGTTAATGTTATTTATCATGTTTCAATTTTTATATAGGTCAATTTATCCTTGTACTAATAGTCAAATCAAAGCTATGAGCTTAAGAAGAGTTAGAGAAAGCCCCAGGGTGTGTGAAAGGAAAAAGGCTGTTGGTGCAAAAAAAAAAGAAAGGCTAAAAATTTGTGACTGAAGGGTGATGATGTAGAGAATTGATGTGGTTGGCTGAATTAATGTTGGTTCAAACTTGAGCCTATGTCGGGTGGTGAACTAGGAATTTGTGCTTAAAACCCTAAGTAAACCAAGTTACATAAAAGGGTGGACCTCAAAAATTCATTAATTGCTGGGTCGAACCTCGAGAAGAGGCTTCCTACGTATCCTTATGGAATCAGACCATCGTAGTTCTTGATGATTATTTGGACAATGCCTCAGGGGAGAGGGCTTTTATGGTTGTAATGTTTGGCTAGGGTTGAGGTTTAAGATCAAGGAAAAGGGAAAGAAGGCTCAAAGTTCCCAATTTAACCCCCATGGTGCACAGTGTGTTTTTTAACTTTTTTTTGAATTGGATTGGACTGAGTCGAATTATTGGATTGGATTTATTGAATTGAGCTGGATTTATTGAATTGAGCTGGATTTATTGAGTTGAACTGGATTCATTGAACTGGACTTATTGCATTGAACTAGATTTATTGAACTGAGTTAGATTTATTGAATTGAACTGGAAATTAAGATGGATTTATTGAATTGAATTGGATTTATTGAACTGAACTAGCTTTATTGACTTTGGATGGACTTTGATTTGAACATTTTTTTTTTTGCATTTTTTTAGGCACATGTCTTTTCCTACGCACCATTTGATCTCATGGGTGAGGTAGATGTGGGTAAGGAAAGAAAGTAAGCTTATATGTGCTTATGGCCCAAAGGGTTGCAAATTAAAGGATTGAATGAATACAGGTGATGGGAAAGGATTGATGATTTTTGTGGAGTCCAAAAAAAGAAGGCCTCTCGGGCAATGTCCATTTATTAAGTACAATTTATTGATTATGAAAAATTGAGGTCATGGTTTATGTTAAGGTTAAAAGCACAAATTAAAATGGAGGCTAATAATAATAAAAAAAAAAGAATTTTATTAATGTGAATGAGATTAGAAGGCTAGAAGTGGAAAGAAAAATCCTAATGTCATAGGCTCGAAAAAGAAAGAAAAGAAAATGAAATTGTCTAGGTGGAGGGACTCTCCGACTCAACTTAATGACCCTGACTGACTCTTGACTAGGAGTGGGGCGTGCTGACATTGATATTGCAAACTATCCTCTATGGCTACTTCGATGTGATTAGCCTTTTCAATGGTGGTGAGGCTTAAGTACTTGGGGTGTTCGGGTTGTAGGCTATGGATATGAGCTTGAATAATGTAGGCTTGGAATGTGGGCTTGAGTGATGGGCTTGAGTGATGTAGGTTTGGTATGGATTTAAGTGATGATGGGCTTGAGTGATGTAGGTTGGGTATGGGCTTAAGGCTTTTTTTTTTTGGTTTTGATGAGTTTGATTAAGGCTGGGGTAGTGTTTAAGTGAGGTGAGGTACGGTTAGATTGGGCTTGAGGCTTGCTCGGACCTCAGCTATGCTTTGGGTCGACTTAGAACTGTTTAGATCGCTCTGAACTGAAAAGAACCAAAACCTTTGGTAAACTCCCTTGGTCATTGTGATATGGATGCAAATGCAGATGTATATACTGAATGCTCGTTAACACCGTATGTGAATACGGACTAGTAGGAGTCGCCACCGTGCGTTTTATACGGTCCACGGACACCGAAGAAAAACCAATGCCAGGAGAAATTGGCCCCATATGGTCGTGCACCAGAGTATGGGTTCGGGGATAGGTTACGGGCCAATCGTGCATTGGGCCCGCCCGCCTGTGAGCGGTCTCTACTAGGTCTCTTTTTGTGGTCAAATTATTATCAATCCCGAATACATAAATATCTCAATATTATACCCTAAAGAACGCATATTACTAAGCGGGTTTAATTTATATACAAATCAAGACTAACTTTTGTGATCACTTTAAATTAAGTTAGTATTAAAAATCCTAAAAAATTGAAAACAAATAAAACATGAACGAAAAATAGAAATAAAAGCAATAAATACATAACAAAATAAATATGTGCAGGTTCAAAGTGTATTCCAGGAGAAGTGGTTTGATGTGCTGTTCGACTACACTAAATATATTAAAAGAGAACACGATTAAAATGATGATTAAGGTACAAAATTCTGATCTGATTTGGACACTTCACTCGGAATATTTAAATTGATAATTTTAATCGTCATTTATTATTATTTAACCAGATCGGGCTTTTATGTATGACTCTTGAATTTTATGAATAAAATAATCAATTATATTTTATATCACATTATTTAATGATCTAAAAAAATCAGATAAAATGTAGCGGTTATTTGGTAATATGAAATTTAATTAATAAATTCATTTTGCCATGACCGCATAAAAAATCAAGATCCGACTATTTAAAGTGATAAAATTAAAAGATAAAAATGTAGCGACCTTTTATGACACGAGATCTAATAAAAGAAATCATATAATATAGATCGCGTAAGAAAAAATGAATTTTATAATTATTATTATTATTTATTGTCAAATCTATAAAATATAAAAGCAGATCTAAAAAAATATGAAAGCAGATCTAAAAAAAAATAAAAGCATAAGAGTCAATATTAATGTATGATCTGTCAAATTACGTCAATGAATTAATAATCACCACGCATATAAATTGCAAGATCGGAATAAAAATCAGTTAAATTATTTAAAAGAATGAATGACGATTAAAATAATATTTGTAAATCATTATTAATTATATCAAAATCAATGTTACTGTCGATTAAAATGTCCAAATTCATATGTAAGCGATCTTAGTCTTTATTAATTATTTACATCCTTTGTTGTCAATAATTTGTAACAATAATCATCATTTCAATCGATCTCACTATGATTAAAAAAACTAAAAATAAAGAAGATAAAGACTTCAGAATTTGTACCTCAAGAACGCATTTAATAGATTTAGCAACCGAAAATGCAATTATTTATTATATATATTTTTGAATTTTGTATGAAAATATTATTTAGGAGAGTATAAGTGTAGTGTAATAGTAATGAGTGGATAATATGCTCAGAATCTGTTCGTGTGTCCAAGACTCATACAAGCTTCTGTATTTATAGGCCAAAAGGGCCAGCAAAGTGCCACGTAGTATTACAGGGCTGCGTCTAGACGCAGACATTGTAATATGTCCTGCGTCTAGACGCAGGGCCTTGTAATATGTCTTGCATCTAGGCGCAGGTGGTTGTAATATGTCCTGCGTCTTGATGCAGGCCCCGCTCCATGATCTGTCAAGCTGAGTCAGCTACGCGTTTGTACGAGATTCGAGATTTTGGTAAAAAAAGTCAAGCTCTGATCTTATCCATGATCCGGATTCCTAGACTACTCTAGGCCATTCCGAAGTATTCCGGTTTTTTCCCGAGCGTCTTAGTATATCCGCGCTGTTCTAAAATATTCCAAAAGCTTTTAAAATAATAGAAAATAGAGAAAATTTCTAAAATAAATAAAATAAAATACAGAAAATATAAAAATACTATTTTATGCTGTTAAAATATTTTTATTTTTTATTTTTTTATTTTTATAGGGTACTAAAAAAAATACTATTATGAGTATATAAAAAATATAATAAATGCATGGAAAAACTCAAAAATAAAGAATGAATCTCGTAAACGCTGTGAATGCTATTGGTGGCCTCCTAAGTGGTCTGAGCAAGGTTTAAATAATTGTTTGAGACATTTTCTTACATTTTCATCGCCAATTCTACTTAATTGGACTTCTTGGTGTTTTCATAGTTTCATCATTAGTCTCTATGTCGGGGAGACACATTTGGGTGTCTACAGAAGCCCCCACTTTGACTGAGTCTGGAGAGTAAGTATAAACTCGCAAGATGAAAGTCAAAGTATTCCTGTCGGGACGGAGGATAACTCAAGATGTTCTGTGACCTTGAGTCACCCTTTTTAACGCCGGTACCTGCAAAACAAATGTTAGTTTTACCTGTAACCGCGCCCCATGCGGTTTAATCCCTGAGAAGTTCCTGGATCCTCGGGATGATGGTGGATGAATCATTGGGTTCCTCCGGATGTGCTTGGATCCTTCGGAGCTATTCCCTTAGGTAAGCATAAACCCTTGGGAAAATGAAGAGTCGTATAGGAGGGACCGATCAAGAGTAAGCATAAACTCTTAAAAAGGTGTGCGCGAGTATGCATAAACTCGCGAAAAAATATGTTTAGGGTAGACATAAACCCGTTGTGTGCCAAGAGTAAGCACAAACTCTTGGTAGAAAATGTGACGAGTCAAGAGTAAGCATAAACTCTTGTGAGAAAGTATGATGTGTGTTTGGGTAGACATTTGGCGCCGTCTGTGGGGTGAGCACGATTTTATGGCAAACTTAGGAGATAAAACTCCCGAGATACCCAAAACCTCTTTGGTGGAGGTAGAAGACGATCCTGATTATGAGGAGAGAGAGATAGACCAAGACCAACCCCCTCGAAGGGAGAAGACTGCACAACGTGCAGATCAGGCCTCGACCCAATCTTCCGAGGGGGATCAGCTAATCTCTCTCTCTCAATTGAAACACGTAATGGTCGATTTGAGAAAGTCACCTGTCATGCAGGTAAAGGACATGATAGGGCAAGACAATAAGGCCGACCCAGGGACTTCTAAGCCAACCGCAGGAGACGCCGGGCCTTCGAGGCCGACCAAGGGTCCGGCCTGCCCCAAGGGGGACTCTGGGAAGAAAAAGGCTTCGGGAAGCACCAAGAAGAAGACTTCTAAATCAACGAAGATTGATTGGAAGAATATCACCCAATGGGTGAAGACAGCCAAAGCTCCTCCGCTACCTACGAGGGAGCCCCTGATAAGCGAGTCTAATCAGGCCTTTAGAGATGCCCGAGAGTATCTGAAGGTAAAACGGCAGCAATCTCAGCAGCAGTCCCACATTGATGTTTCTGACACTGCGTCAACCCCCACTTTGAAGGACACCACCTACCGAGACTCTCTGCGGACCATGTCTCGTACAACCAATGTGTAAACACCTACTCCAGTTCTTAAGGGCTCGTTCAAGGCCGAGCCAAACAGAGAAGAGGTGCCTCTAGCTTCTCAATTCCAACAACCACATCTGTCACATCCCAATGATGGGATAACATGGAATTCTCCCTTCTCCGTCGCCATCTTGACAGCCCCAAGGGCCTCTAAAGTCAAGGCACTTCATATTGAACCATATGATGGCACGACGGATCCAGATGACCACCTGGCCATGTACAAACATTTGATGTATGCCCAGTCAGTTGATGATGCGACCTGGTGCATGTACTGAGCTTAGCAGCAGCCTGCCGAATCACTGCATCCAAAACTTCACTGAGCTTAGCATGGTCTTTGCACATCACTTCATGGCAAACAAGCAGGAAAAGAAGACCAGCATGCATCTTGGTAAGATCATACAGGGGTCGAACGAGTCCCTGAGATCATATGTAAAGCGGTTTAATCTGGAGATGTTGCAAATATCTGGCCTTCCGGAAGGTGTAGCTTTTGACAACTTCGTCAAAGGGCTTCACCAGTCAAGGTTCAAGTTCGAGATGGTGAGTGAGAAGGAAGGTGCAGTCCCTGCCGGAAATCCTTATGGAGGCTGAGTCTTACATCCATGCCACTGAGATTTGCTCAGCTACAAAGCCGGAAACAAAGAATGCACAGAAGCAGTGGGAGACAAGTCAAAAGAAAGAAGTGACCCACAAAAGAGAAGTTTGGACGGTCGAGGGCACTCATAAGGAGCAAAAGGCTCCCAAGAAAAGTCGTACTTACGAGGCGGCATATGAGTATAACAAAAAGCCCCATGCCATCTTAATGGAAATTAAAGATAAGTTCAACTTCGATGCGCCCCAGCCGCTGTGAGGCCCATCCAAATATAGAAATGCCAGCAAGTATTGCCAGTACCACAAGGATGTGGGCCATGACACAGATGAATGCTTCAATCTGAAGCGATTGTTGGATAAGTTGGCTGCTAAGGGTATGTTGGAACCTTATATTGTGAAGTCCAAATATAAGTTTCAGCGAAGGACCCCCCAGAAGACTGGGGAAGACGAAGAAACCGATACCGAGGTGGTGGCTATGATCTCGGGAGGCCTCGCCTCAGGAGGCCCCACCATCAAGGGTGCGAAGGATCACCTTCGTAGCCTCTCTCAGGTTATGACTATAGAAGAAACGAAAGACAAACTGCCAGAAATAATGATTGGCGAGAAAGATCGGCCAATCATCCAGACCCCTCATGACGACCCATTGGTTGTCGAATTCAAGGTAGCCAATCTAAAGGTCAGGAGGATCTTAATAGATACAGGCAGCTCGACAGATGTTATTAGCTTTGCTTGCTTGGAGAAGCTTAGTTTCCCAGATAATGCTCTCCAACCTATTAATCACCCTATCATTGGGTTTGGAGGAGGTGTCATTCACCCCGTAGGCATTGTCACCCTGCCCATCCGAATGGGAACAAAAGAAATTCCACGTCATATGTTCGTGAAGTTCCCAGTGGTCAAAGAGTTGACAGCCTACAATATCATTATTGCCGGCCAACATTGAATGTGTCAAAAGCCATTGTTGTGCCACACCTCATGTTAATGAAATTTATATGTAATGATGGAAGTGTGGGGGCGTTATATGGTGATCAGCAGACTGCACGAGAGTGCTATCTCACCACTATAAAGTCCTCCCCCACACTAGACCAGCAAAACAAGGTCCAACCATCGTCCAAAAAGAGAAAGAAAGAGGTTGAAGGACCGCGCCAAGAAGTTTGCATGATCGGGTCACCCAACCCAGATGAGTTGTGACCCCAGCCTATGGGTGAATTTCGTGAAGTCATACTAGATGTTGATCGCCCTGACCGAATTGTGCAAATAGGCTTCACTCTGGAAGAAGATCAGAGCCAGAGGTTGGAAGCACTCCTGAAGGAGTATCAGGATGTTTTCGCCTTCACTGTTCAGGAAATGCCGGGTATTGACCCAAGCATTGTATGTCATGAGCTGAATGTATTGCCGGGCATGAAACCAGTCAGACAGAAGAAAAGAAATCACGGAGAACTACGGGACAAAGCTGCTGCGGAGGAGGTGAAAAAACTTTTGGAGGCTCGGTTTATTCGCCCTTGTTACTACCCCGAGTGGGTGGCCAATGTAGTCTTGGTCCCCAAACCTAACAAGGGATGGAGAATGTGTGTCGACTACACCGACTTGAATCGAGCCTGCCCCAAGGATGGATTTCCCTTACCCAAGATCGACCAATTGGTCGACTCCACAGCAGGGCACGCCCTTTTGAGCTTTATGGATGCCAACGCAGGCTTCCATCAAATCCCTATGCACTCGGATGACCAAGAGAAAACGGCCTTCATCACTTCGCAAGGTCTATATTGCTATATTGTGATGCCTTTCGGTCTAAAAAATGCCCCTACCACCTTTCAAAGGTTGGTAAACATGGTGTTCCAACATTAGTTAGGGCGAAACCTGGAAGCTTACATAGATGACATAATTTTCAAGAGCAAAGAGCCGCTATATCACCTGGCCGATCTAAAGGAAACATTTGGTTCCCTAAGAAAATATAACATGAAGTTGAACCCCAAGAAGTGTGTCTTCGGGGTGGCCTCAGGGAAGTTCCTAGGTTTCATGATTGATCAGCGGGGCATTGAGGCTAATCCCGACAAAGTGAAGGCAGTAAGTGACATGACTTCCCCTAGAACGATCAAGGAAACACAAAGGTTGACCGGATGTTTGGTTGCTCTTGGCCGATTCCTGTCCCGGTCAGGGGATAAATGTCACTTCTTTTTTGATGCTATAAAGAAAAAGTCTAAATTTGAATGGACTGAAGAAGCCGAACTGGCTCTTACCAAACTAAATGAGCATATGCACACCTTACCTAGGCTGATAAGCCCAATCCCAGGTGAGGTTTTGTATATGTACCTTGCTGTTTCGGAATTCTGTTTAAGTGCGGTGCTGGTAGCCGTCCGAGAAGGTGTCCAACATCCGGTATACTTTGTAAGCCATATCTTAAGGAACGCCGAGCTACGATACTCTCTCATAGAGAAGTGTGGGCTCGCGCTGTATATGGCCTCCAAAAAACTCCGGCCTTACTTCAAGGCGCATCCTCTTGTGGTTTACACTGACCAGCCACTGAAACAACCTTTTACTAAGCTTGAGTCCTCCGGCCGTATGTTGAAATGGGCGGTAGAACTCAATGCTTTCGATATTTCTTTTGAACCAAGGAAGACAATCAAGGGCCAAGCCCTAGCAGACTTTGTTGTAGAAATGACCAGGCCGGAAGGCCAGGCAGAAAAGGGTCCCAAGGGTTGGAAATTGTTTGTTGACGGATCCTCAACCCAAAATGGGTGCGGCGCATGCATCTTATGTATCTCGCCGGAAGGGGATGTGTATGAATATGCCCTCCGTTTTAAGTTTCAGGCCTCTAATAACGAGTTAGAATACGAAGCTCTCCTTACCGGTCTAAGAATGTGTATTGCTGCAGGGGCAGAAGAAATAGAGGCCTCGTCTGATTCATAACTAGTTGTGAGTCAGGAATGGAGACTATGAAGCCCGAGAGCCGGCCATGAAAAAATACTTGCATATGATTAAGGAAGTTAGTGCCCCCCTCAAGACACTCATTGTTCAGCATGTGCCTAGGTCGGATAACAGTCAAGCCGATGCATTGTCTAAGTTGGCCTCCTCGGCAATTAATGAAACCCCAAGGACTGTATTTTGGGAGGTAAAAGAAAGAAGAAGTATAGATGAACAAGAAATCCTGACATTGGATCGAAGCAGTACATGGATGGACTCCATCCTTGATTATAAGATGAATGGCACCTTGCCAACTGACAAGAAAGAGGCAAAGGCCACCGAGCGAAGGGCCGGTTGGTTCGAAGTCTTCAATGGAAAGTTATATAAGAAGTCTTATTCTCAGCCATTCCTAAAGTGCATCACACCCGAACAAGGACAGGAAGTTTTGGATGACCTGCATCAGGGATTATGCAGTTCCCATATTGGGGGACGAGCATTGGCAGAGAAGGCTATTCGAACTGGTTATTACTGGCCCACACTAAAAGAAGATGCTATGTGGAAGGTAAGAAAATGTGATAAGTGCCAAAGATTCACCAAGCTTATACATCGCCCTCCCAATGAATTGGTCCCCATTACCAGTCCTCTCCCCTTTTCCAAATGGGGAATGGACATACTCGGCCCATATACTCAAGCAACGGGTCAACGACGCTACGTGTTTGTAGATGTTGATTACTTCTCTAAGTGGGTTGAAGCTGAAGCAGTCAAAGGTATCAAGACAAATGATGTCAAGTGCTTCATCTGGAAAAACATAATCACAAGGTTCGGTGTGCCACAGGCTATGGTGTTTGATAATGGTCCATAGTTCGAGACTCCACAACTCAAGATTTGGCTACGAGATCAAGGAATCGCACACTGCTTTACTGGGAATTAAGAATGGCCAAGTTGAATCTTTCAACACAATAATCTCAGATGGAATTAAGAAGAAGCTTGAAAAAGCTAAGGGTCTATGGGCCGACGAACTTCCCAATGTGCTTTGGTCAATTTGGACTACGAGTAAGTCTTCAACGGGTGAAACTCCCTTCATGATGGTGTATGGGGCAGAGGCGGTTCTTCCAATTGAAATGTACGAGCCCACTCTTCGGGTCATGCTCTATGATGAGAATGCAAACTGGGAAGCAATGAAGTTGAATCTGGAGTTTCTACCAGAAACAAGGGGTAATGCTTTACTCAGACAAGAGGTTTACAAGCTGAGGATGGCTCGGGAATACAACAAAAAGGTCAAGAATCGCCCCTTAAGAATTGGAGATTATGTGCTCAGAAAGATGGAGGCACAAGGCCGAGCTAATGACGAAGGTAAGCTTACTCCAAGTTGGGAAGGTCCGTACAAAGTCACTGAGGCAGTGCATGACGGTACATACCGACTCGAGACAATGCAAGGCAAAGCTGTGCCGCGGTCATGGAATATGGACCACCTAAGGAAGTATTACTTCTAAATTGTAAATAACTAAGAAAAACAATGTACGACTTAAGAGTCGAAGCAATGTAATCAAATTTAATATTAATGAAAAAGGGCAGGACTTGGTCCCAAAGGCCCCATCACTTTTCAAGTGAACTTTTCAGGCTAGTGTCCATAACCTTGTTTATAAAACATGAGACCGAATGCCCTTAGTGCTACTCTAAGCACTAAGTTTTTACCCCATGATTGCCCTCAAACAACGAGGCCAATAGTGTCAAGTCTCACCAGGATGAAGGGCGGCCACCCATGCCCCCATTCAGGACGAGTCACTCAATAAATTAAAGTGATTAACAAATAGGTGCCTCGACCATACTTTGGACGAGTCCCCTAATAAATTGAAATTATTCACGAAAGGGTGCCTCGACCATACTTTGGACGAGTTCCCTAATAAATTGAAATTATTCATGAAAGGGTGCTTCGCCCACATTCCGGACGAAGTCGCTCAATAAATTAAAATGATTAACTAATAGGTGCCTCGGCTATTCGTTGGACGAGCCCTTTGAATATTTAATATTCTTTATTAAAGGGGTGTCTCGGTTATAACAAGAATAATTCACAGCACGAAACATAAAATAAGATATTTCATATATAAATAATAATCCGATTACAAAAGGGGCAAGGATAGATACTTGCCTCGCCAAAAAAAAAAAAAAAAAACACCCACAGAGCACACCCTAGGTCTAATTATTCTGCTCGCTATCACTACTAGTCTCGGGGTCCGGAATCACGGGGGTAGCAGGGTGAGGTCGGCCGGTTTCCTCACACCAGTGCTTGAGGTCAACCCAGTCGAGCCAATCACTGAGGTACCCGAAGTCTTTGTATGGGTACGCCTTATACCAGGCATCCTCAACACGCGCCCGGTACTCCTCCTCAGTCAACCCCTGTTTAATAACCACTTGGGATTCCTTGGGGCGCATGGAGCCCTCGCCATCATGAGGACCCCTTTTCTTTATTTCCTCCCATTGATTCAACCGAGCCTCATATTGCATATTTAGTAAGTGCTCCTCGTCTATTAAGCCCTCGTTCTTCTCCCTGGGGAGCTTACCCTTACGAGCCTATCCCTCACTACTCGGGGAACGCACTGCGACCTCGTCCCAGCTGTAACGCCCCAGATTTTGGGCTAGTTTCGTGTTTAATTTCTTGTAATTATTTTTATTGCAGTGCATGGTCTAAATTTATTTTAGACTATTTTTAATGCTTGAGTGTAACCATTATTATTTAATGGTTTATTAATTAGAATTTTATTATTTAATTTTCTAATTAATTAATTGGTTAGGGCCAAGTGCGAAATTCATCATGATTAGTCATGAATTATTGCAAAGGGCCCAATTGAACTTGGAAGCCCATTCTTCTTAGCCATAACCGGCCCATTTGATTAGGTGGCCTAATTATGCCCCTTGCCTTGCATTCACACTTTAACTAAACTTCTATAAATAGAAGTATTAGTAAGGCATGATGATCTTTTTTTTGCCATTTGCTCATCTTTTGCTATCTCTTTTAAAAGGCAAACACTCCCTCCAATTGCCCTTGCTCCTTCACGCCATTTTGGCTTGCTTTTACCCAACTGTGTTCATCTTTTTCCTCAACCAAAACTTAAAGATTCAACCTCTATTTTTGATGTTTAAGTGACTAAACACATTAGCTTTCATTGTCTTTTTTATCAAGACTTTGGGTGCGGGTTGATTTTGGTTGTTGGGGTGGTCCGTGCTTGGGGTACGTATGGTGGGCGTATGGTGGTTGTTGCTGCCTTAGGTGGGCCGTGGCTGATCCTGGTGGTAGCAGTGCTCGTGGCTGGTGGTAGGGCCGTGCAAAGCTGCTGGGAAGCCGTGTATCTTGCTGTGGGGGAACCGTGCTGGCTGGTGTTGGTTGGTTCGTGATGGTGTCGTTGCTATGTTCGTGTGCGTGGGACTGCCGTGTGCAAGACTCGTTCCGGGCAGCATGTTCTTGGTACGTTTTTGGGGTTATTCGTGATTAAGGTAACATGCTTTCTCAACCTATTTGGTATACTATGTTTATAGTATGAATTAAATGCATGTTTGGGTTGTTTGATGTTGAATATTCATGATTTTATGTATGATTTGTATTCTGATTTTTAAGTGGTTAAATGAGGTTTTGATAAAGGTTTTTCATGGTTTTATGATTGATTATATGTTGTAATATGATCATGATTAATGTGTTAAAGTTTGGTTAATTTTGGATGATTTTCGAATGGTTTTATTGATGATTTTCGTGTGGTTCATGATGAACATGCGTGTGGTTTTGATGAGTTCTTTATAAGTTCTTGATTGAGTTCTTGAATCTTGATTGAGTTCTTGATTGAAGATCTTGAATCTTGAATGAGTTCTTTATGAGTTCTTGATGAGTTCTTTGAGTTCTTGATGAGTTCTTTGAGTTCTTGATGAATCTTGATGAGTTCTTGATTGAATCTTGAGAGTTAAAGAAAGTGGTTTAAAACTTAAAGAAAGTTAAAGATTGAGTCTAAATTGATTAAAGAATGGAATTTAAATGGTGGTTTATGGTTGGTTAGACTCAAGATCAAGGCGCAAAGGCAATCTTGAGTATAACTTCGTCGATTAACTAGTTATTTTCGAGAATCAAGGCGTAAGAGCAATTCTTGAAATTAATTTAGTTATGAATAAATTGATTAAGATGATTAAAGATTTAATTAATAATTAGCTTGATTTCATTTCTAGACGCCTGGTACTTTGAGTAAGATTCATTGTATTTGGGTTAAGACGTTGCCCCTATTCCATCCGCGGTATTGGGATAGTTGGAGTCATACTATGTGATCTTTCGTGGATTTCCAGTAAGATTGGTTTCACGGGACATAGATTTCCAGTAAGATTGGTTTCATGGGGTTTGGGAGTAAGATTCTCAAATCCGAGCATAGTAGAAAGTTCGATCGCGTAAGATGCGTTCGTACGAGCACAGTCCGGTCTAGTATATGAATGATTGCGCCAAAGATAGTTGATTAAGTTGGATTGAGTCGAGTTCACGTATGGGTTGATCTTGTACTCTGGTTTATTGATTTGATGTTGTTTATTTGATTTATGCTATGTTCATGTGTATTCCCATTAGGGTGAGTCAGTTATGTTACTCGCCACTGATGGTGGACTGTTGTATGTTTTTCAGGTATTTCTGATGACGATACTCTTGCTTAGCTTTGGGTTGGGCGAGCGACGTTTACTATTTCTGTTATTTGATGTATTTTCTATTTCTGTTGTTTATAGATAGTATGGCGTATTGTATAGGCTTTATACGTTGTTTTAGACTCTGACGTGTGGTTGGAGTTACTCGTATTTTAGTATTCCTAATTTGACTTTTGGACTAGTTATGTACAAACTTGTGGGTATTTGTACGTTTGTGGTTGATTAATAATAATTTCGAGGAATTAGTTTTAATTTCTTAAGTATTTGAGTTGTAGTTTATAACTATTCGACTCGTCGGTTTCTTCTGCGCCGATTTAAGCGAGTCGGGTCGTTACACCAGCACCCTTCGGTCTCATCCCACGTCACCTTCCATGTATACTTATGGAAGTCTTCTTCATTCGCGGCAGCCGGATCCTTTTCCTTGGGTAGCTTGCTGCTGCTCCCCTCCTTCGATGGCCAAGGGAGTTTGCCACGGTTATCTTTTTCTTTGGGTAACCATTGGCCAGACATTTTTCCTTCACTTAAAATGTTGAAATTATCTTCTCAGACTCTCTTTCTTCTTTCTCTCTCAAGAATTCGCGATTTGAGTTGTGAAAATGAAAGCAAAGCTGGTGGTATTTATAGAAATTTCATAATTTTCACTTTTCCAATTTTACCCCTATACCTAGTCAGACGCATTTAATGTTTCTTGCAACAGGTTGGGGGCCCAAAATCAGTTTGTGCTATACAAACATCTTTAACCACTTTTGCCTAACTACTTTAGGCCCAAAACAAAGATTCATTTTTTAGAAATTAAAATTCCACGTGGCAATTTAATAATTTTATAATTGCTTCCCCCAGTCAAAAGCTAACCCAATCAAGATGGGAAGAGCCCTAAGATATGTAAAGATCACATTGAGCAACACACTCGGTTTAAGGGCAATCAGGCATCTGATTGATTGCCCTCCAACTTATTTGGCAAAGAACAATTGCCAAGATAAATTGCCAAGCAATCACTCAGACTTTCTAAACCAACTGCGTTGCTCAGGGGCATAATACATTACTAGAAATAAATAAAGTTACTGAAATAAACTCAAAAGTCGAGAACTGATGAAAAGAAAGCTTCGTTTATTAACTTTTATAACTATTACAAAATATGGCGGACCAGCCGCCTACAGAAGCTAAGCAAGAAATCAAAAGTCTAAGCTAAGCTAATTTCTTCAGGTCTCGGCCCCTTCATCGTCATCCTCTTGGCCCTCGTTCTCTCCTTCCTCCTCTTCTCCTTCTTCGTCTTCAGTATCAGACGGGTAGGGAGGAGGGGAGCGACCAGCCGCCTCGGCCAGGCCTTTCATATCCACCCAGTCTATGGCACGACTGAGATGGCCAAAGGACGATCCAGCATAGGCCACTTCCCAGGCCTCGGCCACTTTGTTCTTGTAAGCCCGCTCGACCTCCAAGATTTTCTACACCAAACCCTTTTTGGAGGAGGAAACTTCTTCCTCCAATTCTTTCTTCTCTGCCTGGAGCTGGGTGACCTTGGCCTCGGCCTCAGTAAGGGCCGCCTTGGCAGAAGGGCTCGCCTTCTTGGCCTGCTTCTCCACCTTCTCCTTCCCCTTCTTCAGCTCATCACGCTCGGCGATGAGGGCATTGATCTTGGTCAGATGATTGGCACACTCGGCTTTGAGATTGACGATGGTGTCAGCCTGTGATTCCACAGTAGCACCGGTTAGTTGGTCTTATCGAAGTGTAGTGAACATAGTAGCGTCTTTTGTTTCACTAACCTCGACCCTAGACTGTTTAACTTCGTCTACCATGGCGGTGTGCCACTGCCTAGCGCCATCCAGTCTCAGCATGGCCTGAAATAAGAATATTAGCTTCAAGAAAAAGTTAACTTAACGCAAAAAATAATGAAATACTTAAAGCATACCTCGGCCAGGTTGTATAAGATGGGCATGATGTGCCCATCGTGAAAGCCCTTCATATTGTGGGCTACCTCCTTGGGAGCTCCTTTGAGCATCCCTCGGACAATCTCCAGCTTCTCCTTCCCGGAGTAGCCCGGAAGGTAAGAGCCGCCAGGCATGCTCTCGGCCTCCTCTTCAGTAGGCCCTCCTGAAGGGTTAGAAATGGGAAGCACTATTGAGTCTGGATGAGAAGGTGAAGACGAGATAGTTTTACCTGACACAGACCGAAGAGTTCTAACTCGATGAGAGAAGTATTTACCTCCCATCTTATTCGCCAAATCCCTGATGGATGGCGGAATATTCTTAGAAACCGATTGAGGGATGCCGGAAAGAGCGTCTGGAGGGGCCATGACGCCGGGGGTATCCTTAACCCCTGGTTCGTTGACCGACATTGCAGCAGTCGGTCCCTTCCCCAGAATGGGGGTAAATTTTGTATCGAGCTCCTTGAGCTCGTCAGAAGTCATCTCCTGCTTCCCTTTACCAGTAGGAAGCAGGGGAGCCTTACTCTTTTTCTTGGTGCCTGAAATGCTGGCACCCTTCCTCTTGGTCCCCTTGGATGAGGTACCACTTGCCTACAAAAATTTGCACACCTTAGCCGAATTCTCTAAGATAGACAACAGACCCACTCGTCACAAGTAGTGGCTGAGTGGGGCAAAAGTTTGAAGTTATTTACAACACCCCCTCTCGGCCTCCAAAAGAGCCGAGGGGGGATGTTGCAAACAATATTCCATATAAGACCCCCTCGTCACAAGTAGTGTCCGAGTGGGGAAAAAGTTTGAAGTTATTTACAACACCCCCTCTCGGCCTCCAAAAGAGCCGAGGGGGGATGTTGCAAACAACATTCCATATAAGACCCCCTCGTCACAAGTAGTGGCCGAGTGGGGCAAAAATTTGAAGTTTTTTACAACACCCCCTCTCGGCCTCCAAAAGAGCCGAGGGGGGATGTTGCAAACAACATTCCATATAAGACCCCCTCGTCACAAATAGTGGCCGAGTGGGGCAAAAATTTGAAGTTATTTACAACACCTCCTCTCGGCCTCCAAAAGAGCCGAGGGGGGATGTTGCAAACAACGTTCCATGTAAGACCCCCTCGTCATAAGTAGCGGCCGAGTGGGGCAAAAGTTTGAAGTTATTCACAGCACCCCCTCTCGGCTTTCAAAAGAGCCGAGGGGGGATAATGCAAACAACTTCCAAAAAACAACCTCCTCGGCTCTTATAACTATTGAATAAAAGGAATATGGGGCGAGTGATGGTATTGCAAACCATGAAGAAAAAATGACCTACTCGGCACATATAAAAGAAAATATGTAATTATATACCTTTGCTTCTTCTTTTCTCTCTAACCAAGCCTTAGACTTGGCGTGATACATTTCGTCGAGATAGTCGTCGCCAGTGACTTCTCCTGTCTTCTCTTTAGTAAGCTTCGACATAGCTCTCTCTAAAAAAAAAACAAAAAAAACTATATATATACAGAGAGTTAGATAAAAAGCAAGATAAAAGACAGGAAATCAAATAAGGGAAAGCTACCTCTATCAATGGCCTGGCTCAAGCCAGCGGCGGACAAAAAATTATGATCCTTAAAAAATGTCCAGTCCGGCACCCAAAGCACCGTGAACTGACATTTTTTGCCAGTTGTATAAACAACTTTGGTTTTGAAGTGGTCCCCTCTGAGTACCACATCATCCTCATAGTGGGTTGGAGGCAAGTCTACATCCCGGCCACAGAGATAAGGGTCGGTATTCATACGGCTCAGCCTCTCGGCAAGCTCTTCGTCATCAGCTTTTACATAAAGGAACCTATTCCTCCAGTTCCTCCACTTATTATTCTTAGCGACAGTCATTTGGTAAGAAGGTCGGGTACTAAGAATGTACCAGGCATCGCAGCTGTTTTCAGCCTTGTTTAAGTGGTGCATGTGAGAGAAAATGCCAAAAGACATTCTATAACCTCTCAGTTCACAGGTAGCCATATACCCAAAAATGTTTGCCCAAGAATGGGAGTGAGCTGCCATATACCGAGATCATACCCGTCCAGAACTAAAAACGGCCTCGTACACCGGGAAGGCGCTCTCAGGCAATGACCTCACGGTGGCCTCGGGCTCGGGCACAATAAGCTCAAACCCCTCGCCCTGAATAAAGGTGTTACGCGTCCGAAATAAATCAGACTCATATAATTCATGGCAGACCTTAAGCATCTGGCCACTCCTCTACGCCCACTTTGGACTCGGTTATATCGACCTCTGGCCGCTCAGAACCTAAAGGCTCTTGGCCGGTCGCCTCTTCCTCATGACCTTCCTGGGTAGGTGTCCCAACCGAATCCTCCGGAGAAGGGCTGTATCGCATTGTCTGTTTTAACCTCGCCATGGTACCCTGCATAGGTACAGAGGGAGGAATATTCAGAGAATGGGTCTTATAGCTCGACCAGGAGAAGACGGGTCCGGATACCCTGGATTCCTTGCTATTCGAGGATTCGGCCATACTATTGGGTTTAGAAGGCCGAACGCAAAAGACAAAATACAAAGAAAAGGAAGAAGGAAGAGATGAATACCTGATTATAAGCTTGACGACTCGGCTTGAGGGGAATAGAAAAAAAAAAAAAAAACACCTGCAAACAACAACTTCGGATCAAGTCAAAGTTCTTCAGAAAATCAACCAAGTTCTTGCCACAATCCTGTTGTTCAATCCAAATCCACAAGGAAGTTCCAACTTTTTATTTTTTTTATTTTTATAGGGTACTAAAAAAATACTATTATGAGTATATAAAAAATATAAAAAATGCATGGAAAAACTCAAAAATAAAGAATGAATCTCGTAAACGCTGTGAATGCTATTGGTGGCCTCCTAAGTGGTCTGAGCAAGGTTTAAATAATTGTTTGAGACATTTTCTTGCATTTTCATCGCCAATTCTACTTAATTGGACTTCTTGGTGTTTTCATAGTTTCATCATTAGTCTCTATGTCGGGGAGACACATTTGGGTGTCTCTTATTAAGTAATATTTGATGTATTAGTATCAACCTATTGCATCACTAAGCTACCTAAATTTGAGGCGATGTATAAACATGCCTAATGCATCACCCTGGAGGCGACACATTAGGTATGACACCTAACGTGTCGGGCCAAAAGTGATACAATAGGCCTTTTAGAGGGGACACGATAGGGGTTTTTTGTAGTAGTGATAATTTAAAACATTTTTCCAGTTCATTTCGGTTTAGTCAACTAACAATGTAAAACAATTTTTAGTGAAGTTCAGTTTAGTTATGATCAGTTTAAAACTGTTTTAAATAGTATAACTTTTTCAGTTCAGTTTCAGTTTAGTTAAGTGCAATTCATTTTGTTTCAGTTGGTATTTCAGTTATGAATCATATGGCTGAATAGAATGCGGTCTGAACCGCACCAAACCGCAATTGCGCGGTTTGGTTTGGTTTGCGATTTGAGAAATGCGGTTTGGTTTGCAATTTTTCCAAATCGCAATTTTGCGGTGTGGTGCGGTTTCCGAAAATTTTGAAACCGCATCAAACCGCAAACCGTAATTTTTTTAATTGTTCTGAAATATTTCTTTTCATGCTTTTTATTTAGCTTACTACCTTAATGAAATTATGTCTTTTGTTTTTTCTTGGGCCTTATCTAGTTGTTTAAACCCATAACTCTCTAAGACTTCTCTAACTCTTTAAGGCTCTAACAAAAAATAAATCTATGATTTTTTTTGTCCTTATCAATTACTAGTTATAAAATAAAAATTTAAAAGTGGGTTAAACCACACCGCACCAAAACGTATTTTGCGGTGCGGTTTGGTGCGGTTTTATATAAACTGCGGTGCAGTTTCAAAAAATGGCAAACCGTAATTTTGCGGTTTGACGTCCAAACCGCACCAAATCGCACCACGCTCAGCGCTAATGAATCATTTGGTTCTTGGTTCATTTCACTTCAGTTAATGTAGTTCAGTTTGCGTTAGGTTCAATTTCAGTTAGATTCATTTATCATCTTTTCAGTTCAGTTTCGTTTAGCTTCAGTTATCTTCTTTTCAGTTCAGTTTCAGTTCAGTTATTTTCAGATAGTCGATTTTTGGTTCAGTTTCAATTCATTTATTTTCAGATATTTAGCAGTTAACTTCATTTCAGTTGGCTTCAGATTCAGTTCAGTTCAGTTCGATATTTTTCAGTTGCATTTCAGTTATCAATTCATTCAATTCAGTTCACTTTCAGTTTCAGGTAATTTTAGATCGACCCAAAACAGTTCTGTTTCAGTTAGTTCAGTTAAATCAGTTCTGACCCAATCTGACAGCGGTATCACACACTTTTTTTTTCTCATTTGATTTTTATGTTGCTCATTTTAATATACAGCTTGACCTATGAAATTATTTCAAATTGCTAACTTAGTTTTTTTTTTTTTTTTCATTACTCAATTTGAAATGGATGTATATATACACAGGTGTAGGATATACTTTTTGTTGTTTGGATTAAATCCAGACAAATTCATTTTAGTTTAGTTTAATTCAGCTTCTGCTGATTCTAGGATCGATGTAGTTTAGTTAGTTTAATTCAGCTTGTGGTTAGTCTAGAATATAGTTTAGTTTAATTCACATTAATTCGAATCAAAAGAAAGGTAGTAGGGAACATGAGACATCATTGAAAATTGTATACAAATAGAACCGTGTCTCACACTCTCATATATATAACCTAAACTTCAGTGAACAACACCAAAAATATGCAAATGAAAAGTAGCAGAGCACAAATTAAATAATATGTGGCAATACAACATAAAATGCTCACAGTACAATAATTATATCGTAGTTGCACCTAAAATAATGACGCATCAACAATCAACAAGAAGCATTGCATTTTAAAGGAATAATAAATTATGAGTCATACAAAAGCTTTCATGTCTTAAGGATCTTATAAATTACTTTAGCTTTTCCTCTATCTCCAATCAAAGTATAATTGGCATTATAAAGACTGCATTAATATAATGAACAACGTAAGGGAACAATAGATAAACAAATAAATAAGTCGTTTTTATATATTATTATATATGCATTCCAAAAATTAGGTAATAAGGTAGATTCTTACACTGGCATACAAATCAAGTATGTGACTTCACGCAAGTGAAATTAGGTTTGAGGACAAAATTAGGAAATTATTAGGAAGTTTATGATTATCCTTAATATTAATATCATGTAAAAAGTTGTAGTAATGGAAAATATTAGAATTCCGTTTTATCGGTATTTGGTATGAGATTGTTAGGAGTTGGAAACACAATCAATTAAATTTTTTGGACAGCTGTGATAAATTAAAATGCACATTGGAGATGATTGTAACTGCATCTCGAAAATTGAAGCTTGGACCGAAAACGTGAATTCGATTGGTACATATCAATTTAGCTATATATGAGAATCCTAGCTAGCAACATGAGACTGTGATGATTCGATAAATTTATATTGACAACTTATGAGCGGTACATGCCAACTATCAAATTACTCCATTAACAACTAGCTATATATAGGAATTGGTTTTTTTAGTTTTTTTAATTAGAATTGATCGAGATGAGATTGACTACTTGATCTTGTTTTAGGCGTTGGAATAACCTTAGCATTGTTATGACGCTTTCGATCAATAAGCTAAGGTTGTTTGTAATGATTCCAGCTATCAAGTCATTCGGTCCATTTTTACCAGAACTATATATCCAATTGATTTTATCTCTAAACTTAGGGATCTAAAACCTATCTCAACAAAATTCTACTTATATATTATTTGAAAGTTAGAACAAGTAGTATTATTAGGGCATCCTAAGTTGGAATTAGGTACTCAATCAAGAATTTACTCCAACATTTGTAGACGATAATTACTTGATACACGCAATTTGTACAAAAAATTAAGTGCAGTGAACGTAAATAGTGCCCCGACCATACAGAGATGAATAGATAAAATAATCATGTACAACTTTTATATGAAAATACTACCTAATGCTACATATCCAATCCAATCACAATTCAATTTTGAATCCTCAATCACAGTAGCTTTGGCGATTAAGATCAATTATTATATACAATAAATAATCTAGGTTGTGAATTTTTTTTGTAAAAATAAACATGCATGCAAAGAACACAACCATATATATGTCTATGTATCCATGAGTTTTACCATGGATCATGAGGTCACAAACATGCCAAAATATATAATAACAATTAAACAAATTCTTAATTTACTATAAAAGTACATAATATAATGATTAAACATGTCGTATGAACTACAACATCATATCATAACCTAAATAATAGTATCTAACAATTGTCAATATCTTGATCCCAGGGATCATGTAGAAAAATAATAATGACAATGACTTGATATTTACTGAATAATTAAATTACTAAATAGGGCAAATTAATCATATTTGAGAGTAAAATTCACCAATAACAAACTGAAATTACCAACTGGAGTTGTCTTATACCGTTCAGAACACACTTGACTTGAAAAATCAATACGCTGATTTAAAAACTTTAATTTATTGCGATTTGATAATGTATACGGTATAATATTAGTAATTAAATCCAACTTACATTATCAAGTCACGTTAAAATTGTTTTTGTTGTCTCTTAAATCAAAAATCAAAATTACCTCTTGGGGTTAATTACACAAAATTAGTCACCCCCATCCGTTGATATGTCGGGCAACGAGAAAACGACGTGCTCTCCACCTTCTCACGCGCACGCCACCCTATTCTCTACTTTGTTTTTTTTGGTCCACTTTTCTCAAATAAAACAAACCACCTATGAAATTAAAAAACGTTTTTTTTTTAATTACCCCTTTATAGAGAAAAAAGAAAAACCCTAATTTGTTTTCTTGGTTTACACACACAGCTGTAGAACAGTTTAAGTAACAAAAGTCAGAGTAAAAAACAAAAGACAAATAAAATACAAGATATGAATGCTTTCATCTCAAGGTTCCCCATCACCTTGACATATCCTAACACAAGTGCAATACTTGCTAGTTAGGGGCTTAGGGCTACTTATTAGTAACACATACATATTTATGTATTCAATATTATTTGTAATGATACTTGATTATATTTCTAAGAACAAGTTTCAAATTAATTTAGACAATCAATTATTAATTTAAACTTTAGAGGGCTAATTCATTCACATCATTGTATTTTTTTAAGGCCGCATCACCGCATCGTGACTATATTATAAAACATGTTGGGCTTACCATGACCGAAATATTAGGCCGCAACAGCGTGAATCATCCACATTGCTGCGAATGTGGTTCCGCAACCATTACCGCCATGACTGCAACCACAACCGAGATTTAAAACCATTTTTGACTGAGATATTCGGCCGCAAAAATCGTTAAGGAGCGTTAGCCTATTAATAAGGAACCTACAAGCGAGTCAAAAACATTGTTGATAGAGTATAAAAAACAATATGGATCTCCAATTAAAATCTTTATGCATACCTAGATTGATTTTTATAATCTATCATACCCCAGCCCCTCAATGAAAGCCACGTGTGCTTGAAATGTAGATGTAGTGTAGGTCCCTTCATATTTAGAGCGTAATATTCATTTACAGAAAGGAAGAATCAACGAGAACGATTTGAACTGTGATCTTTTTATCATGTTGGCTCTCAGATCAATCTGGTAGCGTATAAAACATGCCAGAGCCATCCTCACCACGAAAGTGTGCAAGTCGATCGACTTCGTTAGGCTAAAGAGATTTGATATTAAAATCATATGGTAAATTGGTAATAAGTGTAGTATAATACCTTAGCCATATAAAATGGATACATCTCAGCTCATATATCCAGCATTGAAGATAAATATGAGGTTTACGCATTTTGTAAGGCTAAATGTTACTTAGCATAATTTATTACCATATGATTTTAAAGTGGACATCAGAAGCCCATTTAACATCAGAACGTACACGGGTCCGTCTTTTTATTTCTCTCTATCTCCCACCTTCTTAAAACATGTGCATTCTCCTATAGCATATCAACACATATATGCACCACCCCCTCCAACTCCTGCCCCCCCCCCCCCCAAAAAAAAAAAGGAAAAAGAGAAAGAAGAGAAAAGATCGAAACGCCAAAGTATGCTCTTCCCCACCTGATAAGCAGGAAGAGTGGAAGACTTTCCAACAGATTATAATCCTATGATTTATTTGTCATCCTACTACTTACATACATACTAGCTAGATATATATATTTTCAAGGTCAGTTGAAATATATATATATAAGAAAAACCTAGTTAATAAACATCCAAAGAGAGAGAAAGAAATAGAAATAGAGAGAGGAACCTAGCTAGCTAGCTATAAACTCTCAATACATATCATCACTACTTTTGTAAGATTAAATTCAAGATCTAAGCTAAGCTAAGCTAAGAAGTGAGTCAACTTCAATTTAGATATAATTAAGCTCAAGATGGCAAATCCATGGTGGACAGGGCAAGTGGGGTTGCAAGGTATGGAATCAAGCTCAAGAGGTATGAAGGGGAAGCCAGATCTAGGCATCTCCATGGGTGGTGGTGGCGGCGGTGTTGACCATCACCACGACGATGAGGACATCGAAAATAGCGATGAGCCGAGGGAGGGAGCCGTGGAGGCTCCCTCAAGACGGCCTAGAGGCCGTCCACCCGGCTCGAAAAACAAGCCTAAACCCCCAATTTTCGTGACCCGGGATAGCCCTAATGCCCTCCGTTCCCACGTCATGGAGGTGGCCGGTGGGGCCGATGTGGCCGATAGCATCGCCACCTTCGCCCGTAGGCGCCAGCGGGGAGTTTGTGTGATCTCGGCCGCTGGCGCCGTCAACGGCGTCACCATCCGGCAACCCTCTACGGGGCCGGGCGGGGCAACAGTTGTTGCCCTGCAAGGCCGGTTCGAGATCCTATCTCTAACCGGCGCTTTCCTCCCCGGCCCCGCCCCACCAGGATCCACCGGCCTCACAGTCTACCTAGCCGGTGGCCAGGGCCAGGTTGTCGGAGGGAGCGTTGTCGGCCCACTTATCGCCTCCGGGCCGGTCATGGTAATCGCCGCCACGTTTTCCAACGCCACCTACGAGCGTCTCCCGTTGGAGGATCAAGACGACGAACAACAACAACCCGGGCAGCCGATGGCGGCCGCCTCAGGCTCACCACCAGGCCAACAACCACAACAACATGGATTAGGAGGAGGTGGAGGAGACCCTTCCTCCGCCCTAGGAATGTACAACTTACCTCCAAATTTGATCCCTAATGGTGGTGGACCTAGTGGCGGTGGCGGCGGCAGCGGCGGTGGTCAACTTAATCATGAAGCTTATGGTTGGTCACACGGTGGTCGCCCTCCCTTCTAACAACATCAAAAAAAGGGGATAGATTTCAATGGTTTTCATCAGGTAATTTGAATTAGCGGTCTACCATCTTCATCATGATCGATAATACCGTTTATAATTTACTTGTATGTTTTGGTGTTAATAATTTGTAGCTAGTGAGAGAAACAAAAAAAAAGAGAGATTATATTTATATTACATAAGCATGTATGGATCGGATAAACAACAAGCTTTGAGAAAAGGGTTTTTATTATGCTACCTCTCATCTTGCTTTAATTTGCTTATATTAGTGGTGATAGATGATGATTATGGCTTTCTTTTTTTTTTTTTCCCTGTAAATTTTTAAGTTTATCTAGACTAGGGTTCAGCTTTACATGTACTGATTAATTAACGCACAAATTAATAACCCAAAAATTAAAAAAAAAAACATGTCTTTTTTTTTCTTTTTCTTTTTTTGTATTAAAACTTGCATCTTTTTTATATGTATATATTTATATGATGATGATGATGATGATAAATAATTATATAAATTAAATCTTGTTTTGAATAACAATTTTATTGACTGGAAATAGTTGATGATTAGAGAGAAAATAATTAACAAGTTAGTGGTAGGAATGGTTCATTGATAGGAGCAATATTAGCGTGGGAGTGCTCAAAATTCTTTAATGCTTGTCTTCTTGTTTTTTTTTCAATCAATTTGTGATTTGAAATTAATATACTTTTTTTTTCCCCCTTAAAGTCTGTTAAGTTTGATGATGCTCATTATATTTATTAAATCCTTTGCACTTAATTTCATGCTTTTCTTGTTTGCTGGGGAACTTGATCATCAGCATCATATTTTTCTTTTCTTTTCTTTATTTTTTTTAAAATGCTAACTTAAGTACAGTTTAGCGCTGTACTCTATCCGTAACGTATTAACTGCAACAATTCAATATAAAGTATAACAGGAAAATGTCAAATCGTTACAGTTAATATGTTACGGTGGGAGTGGTATATACGAACAGAAAAATATTAACCAAAAAAATAAATAATTACAACAAACAACAGGTGATTTTGAACATGCATTCCAAAATAATTTCCCCTTTAGAAAATATATATTAAAAGGTTAATTAATAATGCCCTAAGGATTTGTATATTTCTTTTTCTTTTATGCTATTTCTTTGCCTGATTGTTCTTTATTTTTTTTTAATTAATCATGTATAAAAAAAAACCTGAAAAGAGTTAGGACATAATTAAATATTATGTACTAGATTTCTAGCTATCACCCACAATCTTTCTTACTCCATTAATTTCTCAAAATAATTTAATTATATATCTTGACTTGTTATAATAATATAGATGACAAACCTAACTCTTTCTTGGACTGTATTTTCTAGTTCCAATATAATTAATTAAATGCCTTTTGTAATTAAAAAATAAATAAATTGTAAGTTTGAGGTCTCCCCATGTTCTCTTTAAATGATTGGTACTCCATTTAATTAATATGTCAAAAATATTGGTAAGTGTTTTAAGCTTGTTTAATTAATTAATTATTGCAGGTTGATTAATAATATTAGTTAATTGTTGTTTCATAACAATATCATATTCTTATTCTTAGAGCACTTGATTCTCATTTGCGAAAAGTTTCTGCTACTGGTTTGTTGTCTCTTGATCTTTAGTTGATGTTCTTAATTTAATTATTCCTTTCTTCTTCTAACAGATTCTTACATTTGATACCCTAATTTCTTATTACATTCAAATTTTATTTTTCTGTTACATTTATTTCTTTAAATATCTGCATCTTGTGTTACTTTTATTAAATTCAAGTGTTGCATATTATTTCAATTACCTATCTAATATTTTTAATACACTAATCATTAGTCTTAAAATGCTAAAAACATATGAATAATATATGCTCTGTGGTATGGTGTAAATAATTTGCCTAAAAAAAAAAAGATTTTCCTAGTTAAATCGTTTTTCAAAAGTTTAAGCTAATGGTTGAGGGTTGATGTTGATTTTTTATACTCTACTAGCTAGAAAATGGTGTAAAACAAGTTTTTCCTAGAGTAAAACAGCACCTTTAATACATCCTCAGTTTTTTATAATGAAAAATGATAAACATAGCCCTTAGAGCTACATATATGAGACTAAGAGGCTTAAAATGCAAATAAAATGTTGAATAAACATTTATTACATCAAACAACACGTGATTTTATCATAATTCCTAAATTGTTTCAATTTTAAGAAATGTATTTAATGCTTATATATGTAGCCTAGCTATAAGGTTAAATATCAGTTTCCTTTTTTATTTGCTTACTTTTATTTTTTTATTGACTTTTTTAATTTGATAATTTTATACTCCTCCGTAACATAAAAATAGCAACAATTATTTTTTCAAGCATTTTGAGGAAAACGACTTAAGGGTGTAAACGA
Source organism: Salicornia ramosissima (assembly GCA_951394345.1). Taxonomy (NCBI): domain Eukaryota; kingdom Viridiplantae; phylum Streptophyta; class Magnoliopsida; order Caryophyllales; family Amaranthaceae; genus Salicornia; species Salicornia ramosissima. The sequence goes on from OX596236.1 coordinate 40,766,512, forward strand.
ATGAATTAATCAAAATGGTTTTAACACAAGTAAGAATATGAATATAAGTTACTAATAGCAAAATTATTTAAATTAATTTAATCGTTTTCACCCTCAATTCGCTTCCTTAAAATGCGTGCAAAAACAATAGTTGTCATTTTTGTGTTACGGAGGGAGTACATTATCTAGATTTTGTAAAGTATATTTTTCTACAGTTTTTAATTTACGATTACAAAATCCTTTTACATATTCTCTCTTTTACTTTTAAGTAATTTTTTATCAAAATTACGTTTTTGTTTCCTCTTTTCCGAAGTTTCTCTTTTACTTTTGTTCACAAATTTTTATTATTATTTACGACCCATTTGGTAGCCGATAATAAATAGTGATAATGGGAATGAATTTATAACTAAATTTAGAAGGAAAATCAAAATACATTCCCATGTTGGTGCTAGTTAACTCCAATTTATCTAATTTTCTTCACAAATATCCATTCCCATCTAATATCACTCTCCCCCATGGTAATGGATTGTAATAGAAAATAAGAAGAAAATTCAAGCGTGGGAATAAGAATATGTTTTTCATAAGGATTGCAAGGTTTTTCCTTCACAAAATTACACTTTAAATCCATTATCATTGTCACAATTTATTACCAACAACCAAACGATCCGTTATTGTTTTCATCTTCTTCCTAATTAGTTTTCTTATATTGAACAAAACTCAAGTAAGTAATGAAAAAAATCGAAAAATAGAGTATTTATTTAGTTGCTTCAACTGATTGTCATCTCTCTTTATTCTAATGCCTAAGATGACACCCGCTTCTTCCAGGTCTTTCATGGAGAATATTGAATTGGGGAATAATTTAGTCGCTTCAACTTGTGACAAATCAGTTCCAAAGCTCAACATGTCATCGACATATAGACAAATGATGATACATTTACCGTGTTCATCAAATTTTGTATACGCACACTTGTTAGAATTATTCAAAGTGAATCCATTTTACAAGAAAACTTCATTATCAAATTTATCACTGTTTTGGTACTTACTTTAGCCCATACAAAGACGTAACCAGCTTCAACTTGTCATCTTGAATTTCCACCACAAACCCTTCCGGTTGTTGCATGTAAACCTCAAGCTCTCCATTCAAGAGTGTCATCTTAACATCCATTTGACGGATAACCAGATTATGAATATATAGCCATATACAGGATCTATTAATAACCTTTTGGTGGAGATCCTTGCAACGAGTGCATATGTATCGAAATAATCAATACCTAATTTTTTAGTAAAACCTTATGCCATTAGCAGGGCTTTGAACTTATCAACTGCTCTATCAAATTTCAATTTCTTTTTTAAGATCCATTTACATCCTATTGATTTACAATTAAGTGGAAAAATAGCTAAAACCCAATTGTTATTCCTCATGATGGATTCCATCTCACCGTTAATTGTTTCTTTCTAAAACGAGCATCATGAGACGACTTGATAGACTCGTCAAAGGTTAGTTGAAGGATCATCTTCCACATTAAATACGTATGGAAATTGTGTTAAAAAACACCATCTCTTTAAAACCATGCATCAATCAAATACACATGAAAATCCAGGACAAATGACTTTTCTTTTCTAGCCCTTTTGCTCTCCCTAGGTTGAGTCGATGTAGATGCTCCATTCACCAAATGAAATATGTGGCAGGGAGAAGAAAATTAATCTGAAATCATTTTCTCTCATTTTTCTCGTGCATTATTTAGAAAGTCTCAATCTAAGTGTTTCATGCATACATAAACATTCAACAAAACCTTGGTTGACTTGTTTTGTTGAACACCTAATCATATTGTTTTATATGTTGTATCTAATCTAACTAGTTTTATCTTGATATTCCCAATTAAGTGTTCCTAAAAGAAAGATAAAACTTGAAGAAAAGCAAATTTGTTCTTGCCTTGAAGAACCATATATCCAGTCCTCTATTTTATATAATTTGTAACATTTTCCATGAAAAATAATTCCCATGGAAATAATGGAGCCTAACAGGCAGCCTAAGTGGAAAATTTTCCAGAGTGTTTTTTAAAAAATTATTTTTGTAAACAAAAAACCCAAGTGGAATAGAATAAAAGTTAAATAGTTAGACAAAAAAAGTGTAGTCTGAGTGTATGACAAAACCCACTGGAACACCAAAGTTAATGTGGATTTAGTGAAAATGCATGTTTGCCTTAAAATGTGGCTTTTGACAAGTTTGTAATTAACATCAGCTAGCTCCTTTGGTTAATTGATGTCCAAAATAAAGTACACATATATAATCTCCCAAACAATCATCATTATCTGTAAATAAACAACATTATTTAAGATTTCTTGATAAGATATTATTAATTCATATGATGTCACACTATATATTAAGCAAAAACTAAAAGGGCGCGCTATAAATATATATCTAAAACATCTAATTATGTTACCTGTACAATCATATCCTATATATGGAAGGAAGGAAAACATAATTATCTATAATTTGTGGCAAATCATATCAATAATCAATCACTTTAGCATTTGTCCCAAGATTAGACAAATCAGATTAGATGAACCGTTCCTATTTCATGTACATAATAATTATTTTCTATATACATAAATATATATATATATATATATAGAGAGAGAGAGAGAGAGATGTGGCACTTATTAAAAAGTTAATAGTGTAAAACAAATGATTAGTGATTAGTGTTTAATTAATGTATACACACCTAATCTTAGTATATTGGATAACAATAACAACCCAATCTGCTGTCATGAGTTGTTAATTTCTTCAACATGATGTTGCTCATATATTAATATATACTCCGTAGTATGTAACGTCTTGACCATTAATTAATGTGTTTTGCTTTTTTTTTTTTTTTTTACCCATCCGGTTCACCCTTTTGGACTAATCCAGATTTGGAGCGCGTCCTGAAATTAAGGTTTTAAACTCCTCCCAACATGTTTGTGGGGATCGAACCATGGTTCTCCCTATCAAGTCTAGCCCTTGGCACCACTAGACCAAGACAACGTTAGTTTGTGTTTTGCTTTATTTAAATGTGAAAAGTTCAAACCTTAGGGCCTGTTTACTTCAACTTAATACAGTTGAACAGAACTAAACTGAATTGAATTATATGCTGAACTGATCTAAACTGAATTATTCTGAACTGAACTTAATACAGTTGAAAGTAATATTTTATAAGAGAATGAATTTGAGAGCTGAACTGAACTAAATTATCCTGAACTGACTTAATATAGCTGAAAGTAATATTTTATAAGAGAAGGAAATTGAGAGCTGAAGTGAACTGAACTGAACTAGACTGGACTGAATTTAAGCTGAAGTAATTAGGCCCTTGGTTTTTAAAATATATGGGACAGACTTAAGGATAATGATATTGACACACTCAATATTGATATTGGTACACTCAATATGATATTGGCACACCACTTTAAGAGAGGAACCTAGAAAAATGTACTCACAAAGCTAAGAGTTGTGTCAATATCAATATTGGGTGTGCCTTTATCATTTCCCCGGACTTATCTCTATCTCTTACAGTTTTTATAGAACCCTACGGGATCCACACCGAGAAAAATAAATGTGGCATAATCTATACGTACAATATATTAAAAGGTGTTCAAGACATTGTAACACGCCAAGTAAGCTGTCTATGTGGCAGTCGCTAATGCATATGTGCCACATAAGAATTGCCACATCATTTAACAAAATAAAATATGTATAGAACAAGACTCTAACCTATTACCTCTTACAACACAATATTACCCACTTACCGTCTCAACCAACTTTTATTAGTACTTTAAATTTAAATTTGCACATAACATTATATATTCCTCTCTTTTTTTTAAAGTAAATTAAAGGTTGAATTTTTCATAAAAATTTCACAAATACTTATCAACAAAAGAAAAACAAAAAAAAAAAAAAAAAAAAAAAAACAACAACACTCGGAGCAACGCCTACAAACAAACTATTTTTTTCATATAAAGAAAATACATCCCCTCTCCTAGATAGTATTCAAACTTTCACCACTTAACAAACAAAATAAAATACGAAAAAAAACATCATCAATTAAATGAAGCATTAGTATTCATCTATTCATGATTAAAAAGCTTTGGCTGAATTATTGATTATATAGGAAAACATTAAAATAGGGTATTTTAAAATGCGATTTTTTTTTTTTTGTTATGGAAGACGTATGTAATTTAAAATATTCACAACATTTCCTACGGACATGCTTATGTTACTTATCAAAAACATATGATGGAAACTGAAATATGGGGAAAGAACTTTGAATTATGTAGAGGAGTAGATTTATTTATTTCTATTTAATTTCACTTCAGGGGGGTGGGGGACGGGGCAGCAGGGGGTGGGAAAGTGTTATGGGAGATAAATATGTAGTTTGATAAATAAAGTCATGTGTGAAATATGGTAGTTCGTTAGTTAGTTAAATAATAGAATGTATGTAGGTATATAGGCATATGTTTGCACTGGAAAGGATATGAATAATAATACTGTACAATTCTATTTCACTTAATCTCTCTCTCTAGCTCTCTATACCGTCTGTCTTTTCTATTTCTCTTCTCCGCTCTGTCTCTTTCACGGGCTTATTGAAGCCTAATTTTATCCTTCTTCAATTCCCCTCATCCTCTATATTTCTCCAACCATTATTGGCATATCTTGCAATAGAGTTAAGCTCCTGTAACATTGAATTGGTATCAGAGCCTCTTTCTTGGGCACTCTTCGTGTAAACGTCACACCACCGCCATCACTCCATCGACATTGACACAACCACCATCACATCACTAGCTTGCAGAACAACCACCACTAAATCACCATCGCCGCCACCTCTTTACCTTCATCAAAATCGGCTATATGGGTTAAAGGACGAAACTTGGAGACTCTGTTAATGAGTTTGCATTGTTGTACAGAGCAGCGGCAGATTGGTCACCGATTTCCACCAGTCGAACACGTGTTCTGCGTTGTCGTTTTGAAGGTTTGCCACTTGTTCCGCCATTAATTGGAGGTTCTTTGGGTATGTGTTGTTTGGAAACCGCCATTGCCAGAACTCAGAAGCAAGATTTGATTGAATATGGAATAAAATTCAATTAGAAAAAAGAAGAAGGGGAGAGAGACGCATATCATTAATGTGTTGTTGCGGCCATTTTCTTTGGGTTTATCATTATAAGTTTCAAATGTTGTGCACTCTAGATGTTTGATTAATTGTCTAATTGAAGAAAATTTTGTGTATCAAATTTTTGCGACTAAAAGTTGCTTGAAATTCTTCAAGTTAAATTGAAATGGAGCAAAATCGAGATGCATCTACCATATATGATGACATTATTTCAAAGGTGAGGCAAATGCAGCATGAATTCAGGCAATCAAAGGCTAATTGATGATCTATGGGCCAATTCAACAAGTTTTTGTGGGTATGTTTCTAACAAAAAATTCCCTAAATTTTTTGGGTATAGTCCTGAAATTTGGGTAGAGAAATGCAATTATTATTTTACTCGTAATGATGTTCTTGAAGAGGATAAAGTATTATTAGCTTCTTTAAATGTGTTTGATAAGGGTGAAATTTGGGTTGATGAATACCTATCTTGGAAGAAATCAATTGAGTGGTCAAAATTTTCTAAGGATGTGTGTACATTTTTTATGGATGATTTAAGGATAGTTGTAGCAAAGAAGTTCAGTATGATTTACCAAATAGGAACTATTGAGTCTTACATTGGGGAATTTCAGAATTTACTGAATGTTATGTTGCAACATGATTTTGATTTTCTAGATTTCTTTCTTATTGATTGTTTTGTGAAAGGGTTAGAACCTCGCTTAAGTGAATTTTTGAGAACATGTGAGCTTACTTCCATTAGTGAAGCAATAGAATATATTAGATGGAAGGGAAGAAACCAGAGTTTATCTTCTACTGATTTTAGTAGAACTCTTGCTGAAATTAAATATAAGAAAAATGGAGATAAATGTGATGAAGTTGAAAAGGTAGATATCAAGATATATGGTCTGAGGTTGAATGCAATAGGTCCTTGCATTTCAAAAATGGGGAACAAGTATATTCTGAAACTGTTGTAGAAGAGCAATGCATTGATTTTGATATGGATAATGGAACTGTATATACTAAAGTTGTTAGGATGCAAGAAGGAGGTAATGATACATTGATCGGTCCATTTTGGACCCATTTTCCGGCTTCGTTTCACTTGTTTTTCGGGCCTTTTAGACTTTATTTCATTGCTTTTTAGTCTTTTAGTATAGAATTAGCTTATTTCTTGATTTCATTCAATATTGTTGTGTTTTGTTTGTTTTCTCGAATAATTGAGCTAAAATTGGAAGCATTTCAAGTGCTCTTGCATATGTAGGGTGATTCAAAGACTCATATATTTTTTTCTATAACTCTTTTTCAGGTGATTCCACTTGGAGAAGATTCCTTATTCCAAGAGCTTTAATTTGATATATTATATGCTCAATTCCGCTAAGAAACGAAGGAGATATGAGCATTTGAAGATCGAGTGTGCAGATTTGCACGACCGTGCAGCACTACCCTGCACGATCGTGCAGCTTCCAGAAAACCCCAGATCAGTGACACGACCGTGCAGCTTATAACTGCACGGTCGTGCATGGCTGCAGCACGGTTTTTCTCTGTTTTGGCCTTGTTCTTAATACATATTTGGGGTTTTTATTTACTAATGGATGGAAGTTTTAGACCATACTTAGGGTAGTATTAGGAGCTTCTCTCTCTACTTTATCTCTCTAGCTTAGTGTAGATTAGGCTAGATTTAGGCTTGGATTCTTGAATTTCTCTTTGATTTTCATGTCATCTACATTTCTCAAGGTACTAATCAATTTCTTTTGCTTTTACTCTTCTTCCTTTCATATTTTGCAAGTAGATTAGTGTTTAATTACTGTAATTACTTGTTTTCTTAGTAAAATTTCTTGTTTGTTGTTAGATTTAGGTTTAATTCATGTTTTCTTGCTTAGATTTCCACTTTAATCTCTTCTCTATGTTTTTCCCCAATTATGCTTGAGTAGTTAAGTTTTCTAGGGATTTGATGACTTGATTATATGCATTTTGGAGGTTTATATTTGGAATCCATGAATGCTTGAGTTTATTAGATTATTAATTTTCCTAAATTTCTTGTTGCTTTTCATGCTTGCTTGGTGAAGTAATCATGTTGAGTTCTAGTGATTTTGGATTTAATTTTCAAGATTGCTTTCAAGATTTTCTATGGAGAATTTTCCTAATTGCTAGAGATAGTAATTGGAATTGTGAATCAATAAAAGAGTTGACAAATTCGGTTTTAAGACTTGTTAAATTAACTATTTGAGAGAGGTTGATTTAGCTTGTTTTGAGATTTCCTAATTTATATTTGAGAGAGGGCTTAGGATTGGATTTGTTAACTATTTTAGAAGTTTACTTGGCAATTTAATTCCTCAAAGCATAAATGGTTTTCAATGATCGAAAATCCTCCAAATGAAGTATATTCAAGGAGTTTTCTCCCTAGATCTTTTTACATTGATTCTCGCATTTTTGTTTGTTATAATTGGTTCGTTTAATAGTTAAATTTCCACAAAATTCAAAGAAAATAACAAAAATAGAACCTCAATTTGTTAGATTATCTTAAAATCAATTCCAGTCCACCTCCTTCCTCGTGGATCGACCCTAGCTCCACTAATACCACATATTAGTTTGTTAGGTTTTTATAAATTGTATATTTGTTTGGCGACTAGGGCCGCGGCACCCTAGGCGCCGATCATACATCCAAAATCAGTGAGTAGTAGTTGCTTAGGGATCCTCAAATCTCATATTGTGGTAAATATGATAATGCTAAATGAAGAATTTCAGTTGATGAAGTTGATCATGGATTATCCATAATTGGTCTTGATTAGAAGAATTTAATTGGCTTTTGCTAAGGATGTGGAGATGTTTAAGATGCAAGTCAATCTTTTTGCACGAATTAGGCCTCCACCTATGCCTCCTCACCAATATTTCCTAATGGCTGACATTACTTACTTCATATAAGGCTTAACAGATTTGCTTCTACACTTTACAACGCACTACAGGAATTCATGGTACTACTTTGGCTCATTGAATGTGGTTTTCTTGTTTCTACGGTAATCAATAGACTTGAGGGCAAGTCTTTTTTAAGGAGGGGTGTATGTTATGGGAGATAGATTATGTTAAGGGTAGTTTGATAAATAAAGTCATGTGTGAAATATGGTAGTTAGTTAGTTAGTAGCTTTTAGTTAGTTAAATAACATAATGTATGTATATATAGGCATATGTTTGTACTGGAAATGATATGATAATAATACAATTCTACTTCACTTAATATCTCTCTCTATCTCTCATCATATACCCTTTGTCTTTTCTATCTCTTCTCTGCTCTATCTCTTTCTCTGGCTTATTGAAGCCTAATTCTATCATTCTTCCCCTCATCCTCTATATTTCTCCAACCATTATTGGCATATCTTGCAGTAGAGTTAAGCTCCTTTAACAGAAGGGTGGCTAGTATAATTTTTTGTTAAAAAAAAATACTTACCTTTTGTAACGGGCATTGGCCATACCTGTTATTGTAACAAGCATGCATGGCCTATGCCTATTACAAAAAGTGGACTTCTTGTAACGGACCTAGGCAATGTCTGTTACAAAAAGGTATAACGCTCACAACCCGTTACAATAAATGTTACTTGTTGTAACGAGGGCAATTGCAACAGCCAATCACCCGTTACAATAAGTCCATTTTCCACGTTACAATAAAGTCATTTTTTTACTAGTGGTACTAGCTCTTTTTGAAAGATTAAAAGAATAGGTTGTCAATAGTTCTTTTATGTTGACTTACTAAGAAACTAATGTCAAATTCATTAACTTCCATACCCAAAAAAATAATTGACTATCCCCAAATCTTTAATACTAAAAGCCTTATAGAGATGTTGCTTCAAAGCTTCCATAGCCTTTAAATTAGTACCAATCCGCAAACTATCATCAACATAGATAACTACAATGTATATTTGTTCACACAATTGCTTGACAAACATACTATATTCATTTTTAGATTGAAGAAAATCTTGTGAAATAAGAGTGCTGAAATTTTGGCAAACCATTGTCTAGAAGCTTGTTTTAGTCCATATAAGGACTTTTCCAACTTACATAATAAATTCTTGGGGTTGGGAACCCCTTCTGGAACCCTCATAAAGATCAACCTGTTCTTCTTAATCTTCATGTAAAAAGGCATTATTTACATCCAATTTAAAAGCAAACCAATGTCCAGCAGCTGCAAGTGCTAACAAACATCTAACAGTGCTCATTTTCACCACTGGTGAAAAGTCTCTGAATAATCTATGCCTTACTTTTGTCCAGTGTACCCTTGTGCTACTAATCTGGTCTTGGATCTTCCTATGGGCTTCTTACTAGGTGGAAGGGGTTCCAAGACCCAAGTATCAATATCATATGCTCCCTCCGTAACATAATTCTGGCAACAAGTTATTTTTCACGCATTTCAAGGAAGCAATTTAAGGGTGTAAACGAAAAAATTAATCAAAATGGTTTTAATACAAGTAAGATTGAGATCATAAATTACTAATCTTAAATTTTTTTTTTTGATCAATTTATTCGTTTACACCCTTAAATCGCTTCCTTGAAATGCGTGGAAAAAAATTTGTTGCCGGAATTATATTACGGAGGGAGTAGTACTTTTAATTCCTTATCCATAGCCTCTACCTCACAAGACTATTTGCTAGCCCTCTATATAAGATTCAGGCTCTTTTATATTGCAAACATTAGACAAAAAAACTATGTTCAATAGAAAGAATGGAATGTTGTATCAAATTGCACCAATGTGAGTTTTATCAGAATAAAAATAATAAACATCTAGTCGGATCTAGATATCCAGGAGGATTATGAGGTCTAGATGATCATTCAAGAGTGTCATAAGAACAACCTAAAATATAAGGAAAATACTGAATAATGTCCACAATAAGAGCTGGATCATGGGAAGAAGTTAAGGGAAATGTGGCAGTCGAAAGGGACTGATGTGATGTATAAGAACCTTGAGATGGCTAAGAAATTTGTGTAATCGAAAGATCAACAACAGTGTGAATAGAATTGTTAGAATTATCAGGTCATTGATTTGGCTGAAAATTATGAGAATGGTTGGATTGATTAATATTTTAATGATTTTCAGAATATACCTATGAAAGGTGGTGCCATTGAGGAAATGGATCAAGTTGAATGAGCACGAGAATTATAGGAAAATGGTGTTGGAACATTTATAAATATATGGGCTTGAGCATTGAACAAAAGGTAATTAAGAAAACAAGGTAAAAGAAACCACGAGGCAGAGGGTGCCTCGCGAATCGCGACTTGGGTCGCGACTTGCGAGGAATTTTCACGACTCGCGAAAAGTTACTGGCCTGGAAAAATTGAGCAGTTTGCTCAGTGGTCGCGACTCGCAAGGAGCCTTCGCGACTCGCGAAAACTGTCTGGAAAAATCGAGCAGTTTGTTAGATTTCTTGGATTCTTTTCCTAGGATTCCTTTACATATTAAGGCTTGTTCTATAAGCTTCAATACTGATGTAAATGGGGTTTAGACCTAGTTAATTGGAGAGATTAACAGCTTGCATTGTGGATGAAATCATAGTTACTCAATTCCACAATTCAAGCCTCTTAATTTCTTATTTTAATGGGGTTTACTTGAGAGAATTCAACTCAGAATTTCTGAGTATTCTCTTGTTCTTGTGCCTATAAATAGGCATGTAATGTTCATTGCTAAGTACTAGAAATTTTTTGAAATTCTCTATACTTTTACAGCTTGTTTGCACTTGGTATATACTTGCAAATTATTATACTACGTGTGTTAAAACACAAAACGCTAAACACAAGTTCGTTATTTTAGATTCATTCTTATAGATCATATAGAGTGTATACATTTCTCCATTGTATCTCACTAAACATTTCGTGTATTCCCGGTGATCTAAGGAGCGAAATGGTTTAGAATGAAATTGTAGATACCACGCCTTGGAGGGTTACATCATATATTTCTACGCAAATATTCTAACAAGCTTCTAAACTATTTCAAAATAAGATGTCTACCCTCAAGGATTTGACAATGAATGAACATCCAAAAGTTGAAGCGATTTGAAGGCGTGGGGTTTTGACGTTGGCAAAAGATGGTACATTTTCTTTTGACAACCTTGAATCTGGTCTACGTTCTAACCGCACTGATGTCACCCTATCCTATGGATGACAAGGAGGAAACGGCTGAAACTACACAGAAGATAACCAAGAAAAGACATGATTTATATTACGGAGTAAAAGAAAAGACATTTTTTTTGGTAATAAAAGAAAAGATATGAAACAATGTATTATAGTATTATCAGCATATGCTGGTTTTCCTTAATAACTACTCCCTCCGTAACGAATTACTAGCAATAATTTCCATTTTTAGGTGTAACAAAATACTAGCAACAATTTTTTCCAATTTCATTTTATTCCTTTTTTGGCAAAAACAAAACAACACAATACCCCACTTAATTTTCTCTTTCTTACTTTTCTCTCTCTTACTTTTATCATTATACCACATAATACCCCATTTACTTTTCCTTCTCTTACTTTTCTCTCTCTTACTTTTATCATTATACCACCTAATACCACTATTACCTTATTTCAACTAGGAATTTGTGCTAATACAAATGTTGCTAGTAATTTGTTACGGAGGGAGTAGTATTTTGGCCCGGCCAATGCCCCGGGTAGATTATTATTATATATTGTATTTCGTTATTTTTCATAAACTTCATAATTGATTTTGGTTTTTTTTTGTGTAATGCGAATTGATATAGATGACAATGATGGTGTCATAAATAATAATAAATTTTAAAAACTATTAAAGATTTGGAATTAAAAGAGAATAACATTAAAAAAATTGAGATAGGATGATATGTAACAATAGTAGCTGTTAACTTAGTATATTTATTTGAAATGTGTTGATTTTTAGTTACACTAATTTGCAATGTTTTATCATATTTTAACGTTAAATGTTAAACAAACAAATTAAAGTGGTTTGATGGTTGATAGCTTATATTTATCATATTTTAATGATAAATGTTAAACAAACAAATTAAAGTGGTTTGATGGTTAATAGGTTACATTTCACTATGAAAGTTATGGGTTCGATTCTTGACTAAAGCAAATTTTAATTGAGACCCAATAAATATGTTTTTTCCTAGGTGGCATAATATGGTGTAAAAAACATATGTGGACAATTTTACGTGGCGCAATACATCGCAATTAACATGACATAGCTGAAATAAGGATTAACAAAGGGATGACATGTGGCAGTTAAAACTTCTTATTTTAAATATTTAATAGTGTTTTGGCCCGGGCGTTGCCCCGAGTCCAACATTTTTATTGATTTTATTCTACATATTTGCTCTGTCTGTTAAGCGATAAAGAAATAGAGACATGGAGAAGCCTAAAAGGTATAGCATTAATAATAAATGCGCTATAATCAATAGACCTTTGGCGTGGATGATAATCGTAGACTGTTGAAACACCAAGAACAATCGAAACAAACTCGAATCAGTACAATTACCCTCAATTTGCATCTCAAATCAAACATCAACTTGATGGGAAAACACCAACAACAAATCTAGGTATCATGATGAACAAAATAAATTGGAAATTATAAGTTGGATTGTAAATGAATTTTGTAGACGAATTGAAATTCAATTAGCAAAAAAACCATTGTATTGGAGCAAAGCATCGTGAGTTTTGCTACTATGAGCTATCACTTCATCGCTTTCTTCCGTTTTTATATAAATTTTTTCTCCCTTTATTTTTCCTAAGTAATAAAACAATATGGATATAAAGAAGCATAATTAAATCAACAAATAAATGTAGTTGAGTTGGTTACTATCTACTACTTCCATATAAAAGATCTCAGGTTCGAATCTTATTACAATTGTTTCTTTTTTTTTTTAAAGTTGAGTAAATTTTAGTGATGCTGACATGGCGCTTCTGCACATGTGCCACGTGGCGTAATTACGGTGCTTCGCGCACCTTTTAATAATTGTTATAGATTAAAGTAAATTGACAAGAAACTAACTCAAATCTGACCAAAATGGAACTTAAACCAAAAGCCAATGTCTTGACATCTGAATTTGACCCATGCTAAACTATTTCAAATTAATTGTGTACCTAAAATAACTCATAAGAGTACTTTTTAGCTAGAATACCTACATGGAAACTTGGAAAAGGTATGCCCTAGCCTAAATATGATTGATTCAAAAATAACAAAAGTGGAAATTGCATGCTCTATAAGATTTTTAGATTACATCCTTTTTTTAAGAAAATGATTCCATAAATTCTGAAAAAATGGAGAAAACCACCTTATTTCCATAAGTAACTTGTCCACCCAAAAGCTAATCATCAAATTTTTTATTTGGATGTATCTATTTAAGTGCAAATTAAAATTTCCTCCTTCAATTCTGAATCCAAATTTCTAGATTTCTGTTATGTCTTACATTTTTTTAAGACAAGATATACATTACTCTGTACAAGACTAGCTGCTATCTCATAAAATACCTTGAAAGATCGGATAGGGGTGTCGATCCTATGACCTTAAGGATCATAGGGCACTTGATCCCCCGAACCAAGGCCCTTTCGATATTTCATGCACTACATGGCTATATGTAGAATTGTAGAGCTATCACTTTGGTGGATGAATTGCTGGTTGGAGTGAAACTAAGTGATGGTGGAGCTAAATTTGCTATATAGAAAGTGACCTAGCTAGAACCTAAAATAAAATTCATCCAAGTGTAACAACAATTGAAATCAATCATAAATGCAAAATAAAACTGAATTGAAAATGAGTTCACTTTAAATTATTAATTACACAAAATTGAAAAGATAAAACTAAATTCAATGAGCAAAAAATCATATTGATTTGAATTGAAACTAAACTAAAAATTTAACTAATTTGAACTTTAATTTGAACTAAATTGTATTTGATTGGACTAGAAAAAAAAAACATATGAATTATAATAGAATTGAGTTGATATTGATCGGAACTAATTCTATCCAAATTCGTCATGCAAATATCATAACTTTGATTTTTGAAAAAAAAAAAATACCTTGAATCTATAATATTATGGTAGAACTTTCTAGCCAATGAGCATACTCTTAGAAGTTTATAAGTAATTAGATACGTTTACAAAAAAAAACTGAATTGCTGTTATAATTATGTATATATATAAATAATATTTTTTTTGAAAGAATATATATAAGTAATTAGGTATTACAATTATTGAATCAGTGTACCAACTATCTTAGTAATCTCTCATATTCTATCATTAGGTATTCAGGAGGAAAATAAAATCATCCAAATATTCTGAGGTTGAGATCCCGGGTTCGATCGCTACCCCAATATTTGTTGGGTTCCCCTTCCCCTATTGCTCAAGGTCATGAGATATATAAGGTCTAACATACAAACATAATTAATAAAATATAGCGCATAATTCTAATTCATAACTATATCTGATCTTGTATTTTATTTCGCTCGAACAATAATTTTTTTTTTTTTTAAAAAAAAAAAACCTTCTTTCTTGACTATACAAGTATGATGGTATATAAATTAGTTATGAACTAGATATTGTGTAAAATTATCAAAGCAATAGCTGTAATTTTTTTGGATGTTCTTATTTTGAATCTTTTGTAAAGATTAAAACAATAATATTAATTAAATATGATATATTCACTTTTTGTACTCATCCGACACTCCAATAAATTCTCAAGAAAAAAGTAACACTCCAATGAACTTAGAATATATATCTCTATTATATAAGCTAAGGGGGAGCTATGATTTCCCCCCTTGAAATATCTACAATACCCTTAGATTTTTGTAAAAATACAAACTACATAATTTAGGAAAGTTCTTACAAATTTTTATTTTTTAAAATAAAAATAGTACAAAATATATAGTTTAAAAAAATAAAATTTAAATATCTAAATTCGTAATTTTTAATTCTCTACAAATATATACCCATATTGATGATTTTTTTACATAATTTTTTTTTTACCTTTTTATTATAATGGAAATTTAGTAGATAGGAGAGAAAAAAAAATTATAGTGGATCAACTTTTTCTTTGTTCATTTTTTGATATGAAAGAAATTCAATTTGTATATAATTTTCCTATTTTTATACAATCACAAAATGGGTGAAAAATCAAATTCAAACCTTATTTCATTGTTGTTTGTTTTACTATTGTATAATAATTATATAAAAAATTGTGGCGCACATTTAATGTGCATAAAAAAGCTTAATATATATCTCTATTATATAAAACAACGGGGAGCTATGACATCCCCAACAAAATACTTACATAGCCTTACCTTAAAACAATTATGAAAAAAATTAACTTATTTGTGCTTCAATCAATTAACAATTGATTCCTTACTTAATTCAATAATAAGGTAACTTTGCCTTTATTACATTCAATTTTAATGTTTTGAATAATTAATTCAATAATATATCAATTATAAGTTATTTTATTCTGTAAAATAAAATATGAGTTATTTTATGATATTTTTTTTATGCATGTTTTGTATAACTTTGTATTTTTTTAATACAATATCTTATTATAATTTGACTGGCACTATTTAATAGATTGTTATTATTTTATTTATTTAAAAAAATTCAATCAATACTAATTTTTGTAAATCTTTACATGGTGTCCCCCAAGTAAAGCTTTGATTTTAGTACTAACAATAAATTGTTGTTGCAAGCATCGTAAATGGATGCATAATGAATAAAAAAATGTGTTTTAATTACTTTGTTAAAGTAAATCAATGTTTCTTCTATAGCAACAATTAAGGATGTCAACTTAGTTCCAAACTTTGAATTAATTTGAGTTTGGTTTATGATTACCGAGTAATACTAAGCCCTAAATATCAGCACGCATAGCGTGCATAAAAGCCTATTGCTTATTATTTCAACCTGTATAACTACGGGCATTACTACACCTACCTAGCAGGTTGACAACCCACTACTAATAGAGTAATTAAATAACACGTAGTATTATATTAAGTGAGATTCTATTATCAGTGCCCTCAATATCTATTTATTAGTGGTGGATAGTCGGGTAGTTTAAGTTTTTTCCTATAACTACAGCACCCATCTACTCAATTTTTTTCAACACCTCTTCATGTTATTAAATTATGTGGAAAAATAAATGGAGGGTGTATATTAGTTGTGACTTACCATGCAAAGTAAAATTGATAACTATCATTGTAACTTGTAAGTTATGGTAAGAGACACTAGTGTGACTCGTGGAAATGCAATAAGATAAATACGACGTAGGATGCTAAGCTTATTTGAACCCTTAACAAAGTCCAAGTGAAACAAAGGGGGACCCACTTCACATGGATTCACGTGTTAATGTAATTAACCCCTAATTACTTTGTATTTTACCTAATTAATGGACACCTATGTTAGCACCCTAAGTAGGGTGCTTATTGAGCTGAGCAGCTCGCGAGCTACTCGAGCTCGACTCGGTCAAAGTTCGGTCAAAGCTCGACTCGATAAGGCCCATGCTCGCTCGAATTAGCTCGAAAGTCGATAAATTTACAGATTAATCAATAATTTTCTATGTGAAATCATTGAAAATAATTTAATATAATAAATAAAGAAAAATTTGTTTGGCACTTAATATATTATATTAATACACTTTAAGAAAAAATAATTTATGTAAAGAAAAAACAACATAATCATTAATTTTTCTTTAAAAAAATAGAAATTCAATAGGGCCAAAACATTAAAGGAGCAACTCGTTATCGACTCGAGCTTGACTCGAAACCTAACGAGCACGAGTCGAGCAACCCCCAACTCGAGATCGACTCGCTTGATAAGCACCCCTAACCCTAATATTGAAGTTGGGCATTGTTATCATATATATGACCCACAAAAATAATTATTATACTCCCTTGGTCTTTTCTTATTTGCTACATCTTGCTTTTCTTATCTTTTAAACACACAACTCTAATAAAAATATAAATGAATATGTACAATAAAGGTTATAAAAAGTACATATTTAAAAACGAAAAAATTACTAAGAATTTGTCAACTTTATATGGTCTGTCATAATTAAACTAAACTTTTAAAAATTGAGAATTAAATTACCATTTAAGTAAAAAAAATAGGTTGAGTGATTATTTAACCTATTAGTTACATGTTGCTTCGGTTTAACATATTTTTGGCTTAAATAATAGCACGGTTAACTTAATTCTTCAAAAGGTTGGATCAAAGGTTGGCTTATTCTTGACAAGTTTTCCTTTATAAGGTATGTGTTCAGATTAATTAGTCAGACTAGTTCATGACTATATTTTTCATTATGTATATATAAAACTAGGAACAATCAAAGTTATAAAATGAATAACAGTACCATTTTATGATATGATATATTGATTGATATGCAGCAAGTAACTAAAAATTGAGCGAGTATAAAATAGTAAGAACTAATTAACTAATTAAGAATAAACATGTATACACCTTAATTATACTAATGACTAAAAAAGAGCAAATAAGCTTAAAACTTTCATGGAATAGTATTATTTTCATTCTCCCCTACATACGGGTGTCATGATTGAAAGGCCGGTTGAAAAGGAATCCGTAAAACGTGCATTAAGAAAATGTGGACCACATAATTAAAAACTAGGGTTTAATTTAATAAATATAATAATAATTAAGCAGCTAATATGAGTGGTGGGGGAATCATTACACTAACTCATGGAAAACTAGAGGTGCATGTTTGCTGTCAATTCAAAGTCGTCCTTTAATAGGTGATTAATTTGAATGTGAATGTGAATGTGAATGTGAAAGTGAAAGTGAAAGTGAAAGTTAAAGCATTTTTCAATCCACAATTGAATTGGCTAACTCTATGCATAGTATCCCTCAAGTAGATTTGATGCGTTTCTTGAACCCTAATTAAAAAAAAAAACGTTCTTTAATTCAAGAAAAGCAATCAATTGCACAAATTCTTCTAAGACGTTTTGCGATATTGTAGGTTGTGTTCAGTTCGTCTAAACTTTTCTGATATAATTTTAAACTTTTTTGGCTTGATATGAAACTTTTTGATCTGAACTTTTTTCATATGATATGATTTGAATTTTTTTTATTAGATCTGGTCTGAACTTTTTTTATCAGATCAGAAATATCCTGATCTAAATTTTTTTCATAAGCACTAAAATGCTTAAATAAGTTGAACTGAACATACAACTATATAAGTAGGTTTTTATTTTTACAAAATTTTCTTGTCAGCCCGTTGTCTAATGGTATAGTATACCTTTAATAACAAAATACACGTAGTATACTTTTTATCTAACTAATAAAACTTTATATAAATATTTATGATATATATTATTCAAAAAAATTATAATTTTTTAAGGAAAAATGGAAAAGAACATCCAAAAAAAGTTACAATTGGGTTCTAATGAGAAGACTATTGAAATCTATATCTGGGAGAATGAGATTTAAATTAAGTAAATGGGTTTTCTTTTCATTCAAACCCAAACCCACAAAATTTTTACTTAAGAGTAATAGCAATATATATAATATAAATAATTATAAAACAACAACAATGGCAACTCATCATCCTTAATTGAATTACTCCTTCAGTGCAAATTACTCCTCCAATTAAAGATTACCAAATTTCCTTTAAAAATTGAAAATTTCAAATAGAGGAATATAATATGCTAATCTCATGGGAAAAAATTCAAGTGCAAATTACTCCTCATTCTCGCGGCAGTGATGGTTTACGAAGGAGGTTGGCGGATACCATGTCCAATAATGGGAGAAGATCTATGTCAAAGGTGGAACAGATCATCCAAATGTGGGATTATTATTTTCTAATTTTTCATTTTTTTTGTTCGAAATGGTTAAATTAAAAAAGGATTGGCTAAGGCCAAACAAAGTTAGAACATAATGTAGAAATTATCCATCATCATCAAACACATACACATCCCCAGGGGAAGACTTAAATCCATAATACAATAGGGGGGGGGGTTAGATTAATAGTATAGAATGGCTCTTGTAAAGAGGAGGCTGCAAAATTTGTCATTCTATCTGCCACTTGGTTTTTTTCCTGGCCACGTACTGAAGGTGAATCTATGAGTTCCATTCCGGAGCTTCCTTAAATTCACATAATAAATTTGTCAGATTATTAAAAAAATGAGAACTAGAAGTGTTAAGTGCCTCAACAATGGCCTTGCAGTCAGAAAAAATGGTGATGTTAGTATTGCTTTGCTCTCTTGCCAAAAAAAGACCAGCTTTCCCTGTCGATAGTTCTGCATGATCTGAGCTGCATTCTGAGCATAAACCTTCTACTAGCTCCCTGAGAACCAAATGGCCATGTTGATTGAAGGATGCTCTTGTTGTACCCCCTATCCAAGTGCTTTCATTCTACGAGGCATCAACATATATACTCAAAGCTGAAGGAAAAGGTCTTGGATAACAACCTGGTTTGGCCTTTCAACATGCCTATGTTCTGGGAAAAGGTTTTCAGATCGAGGGTCAGGCTGAATTTGAGAAGCTAAGTGTTGAACTCCCTGGCTTAAGACAAAGTGGTGTGAAAACAATCCCAGAATTTATTTATTTTTTTTAATAACAACATATCCCATGAGACCTCAAGATCTAATAGGTTGTTTGATTTTTTGTGTTAAGGTAGTCTTTATCTAGTAATTTTTTGTGACACGCAAATTATAGTAAAGATGGGATTGGGTCGGCTTGAAGTACACTATGGCACAAAATGACAAAAATATGGGGCAATGGTTAGCCACTGCACAACATGTTATAGTGCATGCCAGTGGCCATGGACCTTTGGAAAAGCATGATAAAGCACAATATGATAACATATGACACAATAAAATATGCTAAATTGCAGTTTTGGTACTAACACAACTATGTAAGTATGGCACGACACGACACAATACCGCATGGACTTAAATCGAGCCTAGGTTGCCCTTTTGAAATCTTCAATATGCATGGCACAACACTTTCGTTTGATGGTTTTGATGACCATGTGTCGGGTCTAATCAGTCTCAAAGCACGTTGATTTAACATGATGATGACCTACAAACTTCTTTAAAATTGAATATTAAAAAAATACATAGGACTAATTTACAAAAGAAAGACCAAACACATATACAAAAGTGTTAGAAGGTTGTCAACATTGTTTAATCAAAAAGGGCTCGTTTACATTAGCTGAATAGAGATGAACTGAACTGAACTTAATAGAGATGAACTGAACTGAATTGAATTAAACTCAAGTGAACTGAACTGAATAGAAGTATATTAATTGAACTAAACTGAACTGAATATAATCTGAAGTAAACAAGCCCTTATATATTAACTCTTGAATTGATTTCATTATGAAGACTAAAGCCCTTATTTTATTGTTAGAAGATTGACGCAAGTACAAAATTGATTTGCATAAAAAGTACAAGATTGATTTACAAGATAAAATAATCTGTTTTAACTATACAAAAATAATCCTAATCCTACTATGTTAGACCAGGTAAAGCCTCGATCTTCTAATTTGAAGTAAAGATGGTAAGGGGTCTTGGACCTGACCCAGTTCTACTTGGAAATGATCAATTTATAAGGGTTTGGGTCTAAGGTTTTTAGATTCAATGGGTCTAAGTCGAGTTTTGATCTAAACAAGTTTTGATCAAGGTCTGGGTTTGGGTCCACATATGTAGACTCAAACCCGACTAACCCATTAATCCAATTACATTTTACATATATGAAAATTTTCCAAAACTACCAAATAAATGTCGACTATTGAAAACTACTATCAACTAAAATAAATTGTTATAAAACTACTTAATAAATCAATTTCAACCTGGTAGCACTGCCATTTTCCATGTTTTTTTTTATTATTTTTATGATGTTATGGCCCACCAATTTTGATTTTTCTCTAATTTTTTAATTATGTGGAACATTTTTAAAACTACTTGAATAATACCTATAGTCAAAATGGAACATTTTTTAACGAAATGAGTACAATTGTTCACGATATGTTTTAATATCTATTTATAATATCATTCATCCAAATTAAATATTTTTTTAAACAAAAAAAAAAAAAATTCGAACATTCTTGTTGCGCCTAGTGTGTCACTTGATCCACCAGGACCACAAATGCATCCGCCAATGGATTCTCGATTCCTCGTGACCAAAGATTAACCCTTCATCTCACCTATCTTAATAATGGATTGGAAGAAAATAAAAGCATTGATTCTTACTACTACTCCATATCATATTTATGGCAAATTGTTGAAATTAATAACACACGAAGTTCGTACTATCTTTTTGTTCTGTAGCCCAAGCTCAGATCAGTTCACGCTTTTCACTTGAATACTTGATTAAAATTTGCTCAAATTTTGTAATGATGTGAAGAAATGTTTATTAGAACGGGACCTATTGCATATGATCACTGCACGAAAATGCTTGAGGCTGAAAGATAACTACATGAACTTCAATTCTTCAAGCATATTCAAGAAATCAAGGGTTACCACTTCAGAAATATATAACCACTGAAGTGAAAATTAAATATTATAAATAAAAAAAAATTAAGGAAAAACAACGCTCAAGGCGTAAAAATTAAAAATGCAGCTAATATCACCTAGTTACTTTAACTTTCTTCTTCGCTTGAGATGCTGTGATCGCAGGAGCTACTCTCTTTTTAGCAAAAGCATTTGTTCTACTATCTAGATTCTCATCATTTTCGTCATCATCATCGTCATCATCATTAGCCATTTCATTCTTTGGAGCTGGTATGAAATTTTTGTCACCAGTAGTTTTCTTTCTTTGATCACCAAGCTTCTTATATAATCTCCGTTCAACAGGGTCATTTAAAGTTCCAACATGGGATTTACGTGCAACTTTTGCCCCAAGACCAAGCCTAAACGCACAAATCAACAACTGTAATAAGGGGGCGTTTGTTAAGATGTAAAATGTTTTCTTTTCCATGGTTTGGTTTGATAAGGGGTTGTAAAAACAAGTTTTTCATCAATGGAAAGTGTGCTCTTCTATTGGGAAAATTATTTTTCTTCCAAAAAAGGAAAAAAAAAAATACACATTTTCATCTTTCCTTCCTAATAAGCTTTTCCTATCCATCCTTTCCTTTCTCCTTTTTATATTTATTTTTTCCATAGGTTATTTTATATATTGAACCAAATAAAGGAAAACTAGATTTGCAATTGCATTTTTCATTGTAAAATGGTTTACATTGAAAAAAAAATTATACATCTTACCAACCGCGTCATTAAAGGACAATAATCTAAGAAATGGTAATAGGTATGCAAAGGAGAGAAACACGAACCTAGGAGGTCTGCCTTCTATTTCTACTTCCCCTGCTTCCTCCACATCTCCAGGCATGTTCTTAACCCACTGCTCAGCCTGCAAACAAGCAGAAAAGCAGTATTAGGCACCGTGGGGCCTGTCTTTGTTTAATCAGAAGCCATAGGATTCAAAGAAACCTTTTGCAACCCAAAATGCTTACCAATTTCAAACCTTTATTAAGTGTCATCAATTTAGGTAATTGTGGTGGTGGCTCCTTTTTCGTACTCATGATCTGTAGCAACATGGTTAAACTTCATCAACCAACATGGATGTCGAGGACAATATCATGTCAAATTGTCAATTGGCAAAGTCCAGAGAACTGAAAGCAAGGAATCATGAATTAACAACAAAGGCTCAAGAGATTCTTAGTAAGGGTTGATGAATATTCTAGAGTCCAAGTTCTCCCACACACCAGAATATCAAAGATGCCTATTTCAAATTAGCATCTTGTGGTGAAACATCACAAATAGTGCCCTGATATTCCCTCCAATGTCAAGTTCACCCCCTGTTTTCCTTCTTTTGAACTCTCTCGTAGATCCAATTGTAAAAAGTGCACCATAAATGAAACTTAATGCAACACAAACTACAAATCAACAAAACCGGGCAAACATTGTTTTGTATTTCAACTATACCTATATGGCATATAGTAGTATAGTAAATTAAAATGAAACATGAAATCATAGATCCAAGCAGCCACTGTCATTGTCCGCGAAATATCAAAAAAAATTACTCACAAACAAAATGGATAAATCAACATCACACTATTGAAGTGACATCCTGCCAACTACTTCGCAATTTAGAATTTAAAATTCTAATTGTCAATACAAACTAGTACAACCATAAGATTGCATTTTCTTTGTAGACATTAAAAATAATAAAGATTGGTGTTTACAACCATAACTCAATCCAAATCAATGTTCAATATACATCATTACTTAACAAAAGACATCCTCATAACCAGGGGCGGATCCAGGATTTTTAAGCATGTGGGTCACTTTGAATTTCTAAACTATGCAACAATCCCTTGCCTCCATCAGATGTCACACTCTAATGTATCTCCAAAACCATGGGGAAACACCTTCCTCAATCCATCCTACACTCACTCTGAATTTTTAAACAGCTTACTCTTTCCCCCACAACCCCAACACCCCATACTTTCCCCATCTTATGAAACATTGAAACCACTAAATTACTAATCCGTAATCGTCATCCTTTTTGGCTAACAAAGAGCACATTGGCACCACACTACTAATAGGAAGAATAAAAAACATAGCAACTTCTCCTTATGACCATCACTCCACTACACCACAGCAAGGTTTCAAGCCCAAGAAAAGCAACATGCTAACATGAAAATCAAGGCATAAGGATATAGAGGCCACAATCAAGGCACAATGAATCCCACAAGACAAGACCAACACTTTATGACAATACTTCACACAAATTGACAAATCATAGTATCATACAATAAAAATAATAAAATCAAATAGCAATTCATTCATAATATAAGTTCATTACTTCATTTGAATACAAATATTCAAACAAATAGCATTTTATTCATAATTTTAATACGGAGTACAATCAATTAGAAACAAAACAATTAATCAAACAATAATTAATTGAATCAAGAGTTTAATAAATACAATCCAAATATTCAATTCAATACAAGTATAACCAAATTACAATTACCAAATACTAAATACTCAATAACTCAAAGTCTCAATAGCATCAACATTATTGTATAACACTAAGATCATTTCAAAATCCTATCTATATCCATAAGTCTTTGCTATATGTAGAATCGGGATTCAAATTGCAGCCCTTGATAAAATTATAAAAAAGCAAATGTTAAAAGCTCAAATCCCAAAATGGTTTAGGATAATGCAACACTTAATTGCAACATCTAATAATAAGTGTTGCATTAGCCTAAATATGCAACACATATAACGTCTAATGCAACAATTTTCATTTAACCATTGCATTAGGGTTTTTGTGTAAGCCAAAAATAAATATAACTTATATAACCATTGCATTAGGGTCGGCAATTTAAATGAAAGTACACAATCGTTGCATTAGGTCCTCTAATTAAATGAAAGTACACAACCATTGCATTAGGGTCCTCTAACTAAGTGAAATACACAACCGTTGCATTAGGGTCCTTCAATTAATTGAAAAATACCCAACCGTTGGATTAGAGACTTAGAGTCCTTCCCTTTTATTTATTTATTTTAAAGACTCCTTCCCTTTTAGTTTATTCCACCAAGTAAGAAAAAACCCAGGCCATACGAGTCTTGAAGTACTGACTACTGACTACTGAGGGAGTCAGGGAGAAAGAGAAACGAAGAGAGAAAGAGTGGAGTCGGTCACTGCCGGTCGCTGCCGTTCTGCCTGCTTCATTCCAGGCTGTCATTCTATCTCCTGTTCTCTCAAATTCTCAGCCGCTCAGTTGGTCAAGTCTCTCCTGTTATCTCAGTCTTCCGTTTCCGCTCGCTCAAGCCGTACGACCACCCTGCACCCACCGGACGTTCGGACACCGCCAGTTCCCGCCAAAAGCAGACGGGCCACCACTCGCCGAGCGACTACTGTTGCAGACTCGCACAGTCGGCAAAGGTATACAGTGATACTTTGATTTGCTTCTATAGTTATATTTTACAATTTACATTGTTGATTTGATGTTGTTGAAAAAGTAATACTTGATTGCTGTTGTTAATTTTTGTTGTTTGATTGCTATTTTATTACATTTGCTGATTTGTTGTTTTATTATTTACATTTTTATGATAGTTAGGGTTCTTTGTGTTTTCAATCAATTTGGGGCTTTTGGTCTAGTTGCTTTATTAGTTGAATTGATGAATTTATGAGCACGATTTGGTGATTTTGAGTTATTATTGAGCTATTTTGTGCGATAATTGAGAATGAAGTTATAGCCCAGTGGTTAGGTTTTCAGAATTCCAAGCACGAGGTCCTTGGTTCGATTCTCACCGCACGCATTTGCGAGGATTCCTTATTATCCCCCTTACAGATGCGCGTGTTGGCTAAAAAAATTGAGTCGGGTGATCTGCAGTAGGGCCTGGTTCCAAGGCCTAAGTATTCCACACATTATCCTATAAAAAAAAATTGTGCGATAATTCTTCAATCTCTTTGCTCTTTGAGTTACTAGTAGCATTTTTTTTCTTTTAATTGCTTTTCTTTTAAGTATTTTGTGGTAATTTTTATGGGTGTTCTAATAGTTTAAATTTTTCATACCTCTTATTTATTTATTTTAAGATGTATTTATTAATTTTATTTCATTGCTTTTAAGATGTAATGTTGATTTTTTTTTTTATTAATGCAGTAACAAGTCTAAAGTTAATTTGGGCTTTGCTTAGATTTTAGTTGATTAATTCTCTTGGATTTTCTAGTACTAATGAGTTGGGGTTGCTTCTTGAAATGATATGAAATTAGGAGTCATGAAGTCATTGATTTTGTGGCCAAGTAATTTGTTGTGGCAGGTGGGTTTATCCCTTTTTTAATTTAATTTTTTGGAGTGCGAATGGATTTGTAGTAGTGTAGTTCATAGTGTAAATTGAAAGACTTACTATGCATGAATTTACTTTCTTGTTTATGATAAAAAGAATTTTTGAATTTAGGTTCTATGCTCTAATCTTTTCATTGTGGAACATCCAAAATTAGTTGTATGATCATATAGTTTTATTGATGTTTTCATGGACTAAATTTTATAAGTTTGAGTTTTGGGATTTGAGCTTTTAACATTTGCTTTTTTTATAATTTTATCAAGGGCTGCAATTTGAATCCCGATTCTACATATAGCAAAGACTTATGGATATAGATAGGATTTTGAAATGATCTTAGTGTTATACAATAATGTTGATGCTATTTGAGACTTTGAGTTATTGAGTATTTAGTATTTGGTAATTGTAATTTGGTTATAATTGTATTGAATTGAATATTTGGATTGTATTTATTAAACTCTTGATTCAATTAGTTATTGTTTGATTAATTGTTTTGTTTCTAATTGATTGTACTCCGTATTAAAATTATGAATAAAATGCTATTTGTTTGAATATTTGTATTCAAATGAAGTAATGAACTTATATTATGAATGAATTGCTATTTGATTTTATTATTTTTATTGTATGATACTATGATTTGTCAATTTGTGTGAAGTATTGTCATAAAGTGTTGGTCTTGTCTTGTGGGATTCATTGTGCCTTGATTGTGGCCTCTATATCCTTATGCCTTGATTTTCATGTTAGCATGTTGCTTTTCTTGGGCTTGAAACCTTGCTGTGGTGTAGTGGAGTGATGGTCATAAGGAGAAGTTGCTATGTTTTTTTATTCTTCCTATTAGTAGTGTGGTGCCAATGTGCTCTTTGTTAGCCAAAAAGGATGACGATTACGGATTAGTAATTTAGTGGTTTCAATGTTTCATAAGATGGGGAAAGTATGGGGTGTTGGGGTTGTGGGGGAAAGAGTAAGCTGTTTAAAAATTCAGAGTGAGTGTAGGATGGATTGAGGAAGGTGTTTCCCCATGGTTTTGGAGATACATTAGAGTGTGACATCTGATGGAGGCAAGGGATTGTTGCATAGTTTAGAAATTCATTTACCTTTACTGATATAAACTGAGGAGTAGCATCTCCTGCATGAAAATGTGATGCTCGCATTTTCTTCATGACACTGTAATTTCATTGACATATCAAATATAAAAGATTTATATCTACGCCACAAACCTAAACCTAAGCTTTATATTAAAAATTATGGTTTATACGCAAAAGTTACATTTTTAAGCAAAAAATTATCATATCAAACCATCAAATGATCTAACAGGAGACTTGCGATCTTGGCATTAGTTTTGTTACCATTTTTATACTTAATACGCCAACCCTCAATCCAATTCTTTTGAGGATCGTTTGATCGTCCGAAATTTTCTGACCTGATCTGATCTTATCTGAATTTTTTCTAATCTAAACTAAATTTTTTTGAACTAATCCGATCTAAAATTTTATGATCTGATCTTAATTTTATTAAAATAATTAAATGCACCTTTAGGGTGTGTTCTCTTTAACTTATTTAACCTGAACTGATTATAACTTATTGGACCTGACCTGATTCGACCTAACCTGACCTGATTTGCCCTTATTTTATTAGAGGAATTGAAACTTATTAAACCTAACCTGATTATAACTTATTGGACCTGACCTGATCTGACCTAATTATAACTTATTAGACCTGACTTGTTCAAACCTAATAAGTTCTGACAGCAAATAAAATAAGTTGAAAGAACACACCCTTAGTCTACTCTTTTTATTAAACAAAAAATCTAAAGTAGTACTCTGTTAAAAAAAATACGGAGTAGCATTGAAAATAACAACCATTCACTACCAGCACCCCAGCAGTGTATAGAAACTGAGCTTGACTTTTTATCTTCAACCTTTTATATTTGCAAATTTATATATCTATGTATTCCTAATTATTAATCTTAAACATTTTTTTTGCATTAGATAAGTATCATAAAATAAAATTTAAAATTATCACACCGCATCACATGCATATAGAGTTATTTTTTAGTTACTATAAACGTTCGTTTGGTTGAGCATTTGTTAATTTGCTACTGAGTTAACATAGCTCTAGGATAAATAAAAAAATACTTTGTTAAACAAATTGGGTTTTACCGTTTTACACATCCCAAAACAGTGAGTACTTGTATAAGTTAGAGAATATGGAGTATATTACAACACTTTAGTAATTTATAACTCATAATTTGTCATTGCATTCAAGGTAGAAGTTGTTTATTACTCCACAAAATTTCTTCACTCACATCCATTCCATTACACTACCTATATGGAGTACTTGCGTACATTTTTAATCATTCCATTCCACTACCTATATCTACGCCACAAACCTAAACCACATCTAATACCTGCAATAGTAATAAAGGAAGACAGTGTTTATAACTGCCCCCTCTCCAAACTACAACATTCCCAAAAAATCTCCAAACAACACCAGTATAATTCGCTTCAAGTGAATGTGCAATAAAAAAAAGGGGATAACGATTTAATTTTTAAAATAAATCGAACTCCATTGAGTTCATATTTTATTTATGCCACAAAGCCAACAAATTAAAATCTCAAGAAAATAAGACAAATAAATAGAGAAATACCTGAAAATGAATACTTGTTGTTCGTTCTCCTAAGAAGCAGCGGCAACGTAGTAACTCACAAAGTTGGAATCCTATCTCGAAAATAATAACAAACTCACAATTAACAAATAAAAAAAAGTCACTATAATAATAACAAGAACAATAATAATACAAATGCAAATTAATAACTTATCAAATCATGTTTTTTTTTTCCAAATTTAAATTGAATACTATATCATTGCATAATAATTATCATTCTGCACTTATAAAACTACAAAATCTCTTCTTGGCCCTTAGGTATTGCTATATAATGTTTGGTCTATCTAATTTTACCTGACAATCAACTCATTCTGAATCTATAAAACTACAAAATCTCTTGTCAGATGGTTGATAGAACTTTTAACTCAAATAACCTAAGTGCAACTTTCTACTATAAATTTATAACTTTTGCACAACTATTTAAGCTTTGTATAAAAAAATTACGGTTCTATGCTAAAAAGTACCATTTTTTTTCGAAAATCAATTCCGTTAAGACAGTCTGAACTCTGAAGGGCTATCAAATTTGGTTTCTTAATACAGTTCATTATTTCCTGTGATTGCTTCTGGTTTTTGAATTGTCAATGAGCAAAATATTTACCAAGAACTGAGTATATATCTTAAGCAGGAACCAAAGCTATTCAGCAGCTTAAAATTCTTTTTCAATGGTGAATATGTGGCAACATACAAAAAAGATCTCCAAAATCTGATTATAGCAGCAGGAGGTACCCTTGTAGAGAGGGAAGAACAACTGCAACAATGTAGCAACGAACCATGTCATCCACCAACTACAATAATTGTTTATAACGACAATTCAACAGGGGAAGTGAATGAGGTGTCGCTAAGACAGTTAGATGCAGAGAAGCTAGCCTTACAAAGTGGTTCTCAAGTGATTGCTCATACATGGATTTTGGATTCAATTGCATCTAGTGAATTACAGCCTTTTGTCCAGAGATTAACACAAACATTATACAAAATCAGCCCATAAAACCAGAAATAAACCAAAAATCATCAAAACCCTAAAATTATCATATCACATACAAATAAACCAGAAATTTAAATTACAAACAACAATAAAAATTAAAAAGTAAATAGCAATACCTAAGCAGGAGCAGCACCGGCGACGACACAGGAGCAGCACCGGCGACAGCAACACCGAACACGAACAGAGAAGCAGAGACAACGAACAGAGAAGTAGCGGTACCAGACAGCGAAGACAGCAGCAGCAGTGACGGTGCCAGACGTGGTCGTGGTGGCGGCGGTGGTGGGTAGGGTTGTGCGAGGAAGGAGAGGATGCGTGAGGCAGCGAAGAGGATGCGTGGTGTTTTTGTTTTTTTTTGGCTGAGAGTGAGAGATGCGTGAGAGTGAATATAATTAAGATACACATTAATTTACTAATTTACTAAATGTTTGATCTAATGATAATTCCTACTTAGCTAGAGCATTAATTATGATCTTGATACACTCTAATCTTGTTGGATATACTATACTTTTAATTTCTTGAATGTTTTTATATAATAAAAATACACATTAATTTTACTAGATACAATATCTTCAGGAGTCCATCAAATTGTATCACTTTCTTGAATTTTCCAATTGGTTTACCACGCTTCAAGTCTGCTATAGCTTCATTATCAACTTAAAATTTTCATTATAGAAAAATCAAAATAAATTGGAGCATTTACAATTATTATATAATAAATGATATTTATTCATATCCATCTTCATAATGGTATCATTCCAAATAATTTTATGTGGCCACCTATATTAAATAGTTAAATCATTGACATTTAAACTAATAATGTACGTACTAAAACTGACCATCAATATATCACATTATTCATATATTATTTCCCCCCAATCCATGCATATGGGGTTATGAAAATAGTCCAACAATATCTAAAAAATCGATCTCTTGCACTTTGTAAACCATAAATTCTATTAGTAAAGTCATGTATCAAGACTAGTGTTCCTCTTGCATTCAATATTGAAATTGAAATATCTTTTAAGTATGGGCGTAATAAACATATTTATCAAATGATGGGTTACTCACAATGTCATGTTCAATTTCTTAAACCGAGTTTAGTATATATCTTGAATATCCACCAAAAAGATAATATATAAACTATACAAATTTTTTTTTTATAATTCACATAACATTGTGTATATGGGAACACATTATTTATATAAAGGTTGGATTATCTAAAAAACATAGTTTAGAAACTGAAAGAAAATTCTAGGTCATGTATAAACATTGTGTCACCTTTAGGGATTGTGACCTTTTATAAATTAAGGATCTTCAGGTACATACATACCAAGATATTTATTCAATGATGACTCTTTCTTTAATTTAACCTAATTAACTTCATGCATGCATATAATAATTATCATGCATCATCAATCTGATTCATAATGTTGCAACTAATTTTGCGATCAACAAAGAATTACAGGCAGATCATTCACGTAAATATTAAAATTTAATCCTTTCAAAATACATATCATTAACAATATAGGCCACTTGTCAATTTGTCGTAGGAGAAATTAGAGTTGATATTAAAAAAAATAAATAAATAATTAAAGTGCCTAGATTGACATATTTATTAAAATAAAAACCACTTCTCATGAAACAGTCAAATATGTCAAATGAAAATTAATAGTATAGACCACTTTGTTGAAGGAAAAATTAAATACATAGCCAAAATACAATAACATAAACGAGGAGTCAAGATTTGTAGGGAAATTAATACAATGATATAAGTTGTTAAGCAAGGGAAATAACAACCTCCTCCAAATATTTAGGATTGTGGTTTGTAAGAAAAAACTTGGTATACCCACCGGGTTGACTACCCACAACGGCCAAGAATAAAGTGTTGTGGTTAATATTAGTAGTGTAATACAACTCATAAGTTTAATAATATTTTTTTTTTAATGTTCCTATTAGTAGTGGGGTATAGCAATGTCTTGGTTTGTAGGGAGATTAATTCTGATATGTATTTTATTTTGCAATTTTAATTAACTACCCACTATTAATCACTTGACCGAAATTTATGAAAATCATAAGGTAGCGCTGAGTCGCTAAAAAAAAACAAACTAACTAAGCTAAATATTAGCAACTAACCTTGAATTAGTCCTTAGGCTAATAAGCATACCAGTATACCACTGAGCTAAACCACATCGCCCACATGCATATACAAGTGACTATGTGTACACATAAATCGATGCTAATAATTAAAAGCCATATATCGTGAAATTCATCATGCCCTGCATATTTCTTATCGAAGACTCACAAGACCAACACAAGTTCTGTTAGTCATCTAAATATACCAAGCTTCAATTCCTTCAAATGCATATACTCCATTGCAAAAGAATACTGTTCAATATAATACTTATTAAAAACTTCAATTCCTTCAAATGCATATATTTGAAACTCTAAGCTTTAACGTTGCAAAAGAATTCAACATTATTTCATTGCATCTTTAATGAATTCAATATAATACTTATTAAAAACTTTTTAAAAAAAAAAAAAAAATACTATTGTGAAAATTCCTTACAACGACTGAGTCAACTTCAAAAAAAAAAAAAAACAGTATCATTTTATTGTCGTATTTATCTCTCAAACAATAAACCTAAGAGATTCGAATATGCAAACGAAAAGCAGGCCCAAAAAAAAAATTAGATCAACATTCAAACGAAGAACATATCAAAATTTCGATTAAAATTCAAATGAAAAAGAAAACGAAACGAGTGAAAATCAAAACCAATAATCAAACGAAAAAAACAGACCAAAAATTCGATTGAAAACAGAACAAAAATGAACGAAAAATGGTACTAAAATCAGACCAAAAAAACGAACGGAATTCGATTTTTTTTTTTTTGGAATTTTCATTCGAAGAATTCGAACCATAAATTAAACCAAAACTGAACAAAAGATAAATGAACACAAAGCCAAAATCAGAAACAAGTTTTCAGAATTATTCATCAGATTGGGAAGAAAACTTACAATAAGGATTAATGGAGGATCTGCGGCTAGTGGGGCCCGGCGACGGGGCCGGCTCCGAAGGTGGAATGAGATCTGCAGTTTAGGGTTCGCGGTGCTGAGACGAACGAGGCTGATGAATAAGAAGATTGCGATGATGAAGATAGTGTTTTTTTAAAAAAACTTTGCTTCTCTTTTACTGATGTGAAGAGTAATTGCAAATGGAGAGAAGAAAATTTGCTTCTTTTTTACTGATGTGAAGAGTGATTGCAAATGGAGAGAAGAAAATTTTGCTTCTCTTTTACTGATTGCAATGAAGAAAATGAATTGCAAGTTGGGAGAGAAACAAGAAAGTGATTGCTACCTAACCCTAGAGCAAGTCGTGCTGATAACGTGTTGTGAAACTGGGGAAAAAGTGTATCTCATTTTATTTAGTAAAGGGGTATATATAGTATTTACAACAAACTTTAATTCCAGAATGTTCCTAGAGTATACATAAGGGTATAATGGTCTTCCACTAATATATATTACATAACAAGGATTAGTTTTTTTTTTTAAATGATTAAGGTAGTATTGGCTGCGGTTCCAAAACCCGCAACCATTGGTTTGGGAACCGCAGCCATACGTATCTATGGATACGTTTTTTAGGAACCGCATCCATAAGTACTTATGGCTGCGGTTTTTTACCCCGCAGCCATAAGTTGTGCATTTTTTAATATTTTCAGTACTTTTGGATGCGGTTCCAAAAGAACCGCATCCAATGTGGCGCAGTATATGTGGATTTTTCTACTAGTGAGTTCAGAGGAGGAAGAGGCAGTAGAATAATGGCACGCGAGGAACACGTGCTTTACTCCGTTAGTTAACCCCAGCTTCCAATCTTTGTAAATTTTTTTTTTATTTTAAAAACTGCTAAATGAAATAGTAGCTAAGAGCCACTACTTCCTCTGATGCTTGCTCATCGAAACTACTAATGGTACTTACTTTAGTTATGCCAAATAAGTACTTTTTTAACAATTACACCTCATTCATGCCCATAGTACATGAAATACATGGCGGAGCCTAAGTTCTTTACAATGTATTATAAAACTATGAAGCTAAGAAAAGAACTTGTATGTGCTAGCTTGAACGACAATCTCCCTCACTGCTCCTATTGGTGCTAGCACAATCAACGACATTCCTAATATGACGCAAAACTACATTATCAAAAATGCAAACCATTAAGAATTTTTAGAAAATAGGACTAATTTTATCAAATGAAAGAACTAATGTAGAGTGCTCACCCAGTTGCAAAACCATGATAATGAGTATTTCTTCGGCTTACATATTATAAGCAATATCACACAAGGTAACTGCCAATCAAATAATAAACAATAATTAGTATTTGTCAAATAGATCCATAACTTTTTTTGGAAAAGATGAATTTAATAATATAATTATTTGTGGTAGCAAGAGTCTTACATAGTATGAAGTAGGTGCGAATGCAACTGCGCGCAAGACACTTAAAAGAGAACGGAAAAATGGGAACGTATCCCAATGTACATTGTGAGCGCTACACATAGTTAAATTCTAATGAGCTAAAATGAAGATATGATAAAATGAAAAGAGAAAAGGATATAATGGATTACAAAGTTGTACGAATTTTAAAGATAAAACAACTTATTATTTACCAACGTAGGAAGCACGGGTTACAATACGAAGTGTCTTCATAGGCTTGCAGTTCATTCTCAACACAAGGAAGGTCTCAAGCATGTCAACGATTGGCATGGCATAGACCTGCGTATTTTTATACAATGTGATGAGTGCAAAGATGATTTGATTGAGTTGTTTATATAAAATATAACAAATAGTATATAAATGATATATAAGCATTAGGTCAATAAAATTATATATGTGTGATACCTGATAACTGCCGATAACGTGAATAACGACAAAGATATTGGCGGCAACAATGAGCCAAGTGGGTTTTTGAAGTGAAATGAGAACGTTGTCTTCGACCAGATTGCCAAAAGCATAGTATCCGACAACAGCAACGGGAAGATAGCATAGAAAGACCATCATGTAAGCAAAAGGGAGCCTTTTCACATGGGTTTTTTGGAAGGCTTGTCAGGGGAGGAAGGGATGCTTACTTGAATCTCCAATAAAATGTTGTGCCCCGAAAAAGCGAATGTTACAGCTCCTAAACCACTCAAAAATCCAAATATTATTCCGAGGGTAGTAGAAAACCTACTCACATAACTTATATTTGATTGTGTGCCCCTAATTACCGATGTTATCCATGCGTTGATTATTCGGTCGACTTTTTCGGTGACGGTTTGATCGAATTTTCCGGCGGAACTTTTCCGACAATGGTTTTCAGGTTGATTTTTCCAGCGGTGTTTATTCGACCAACTTTTCTTACGTCAGTTTACGGGGGCGATTTTTCTGACGGTCTTTTTTCGACTGACTTGTTCGGCGACAATTTTCGGGCCAACTTTTCCGGCGATCTTTTTCAACTGACTTTTTCGGCGACAATTTTCAGGCAGACTTTCCCCCCGATGCTTTTTCAACCAAATTTCGGACGGTGGTTATCGGTCCGAATTTTCTGGTGGTTTTTTTCAGACCAAATTTTCCACCGAAGGATTTCAGGGCGACTTTTTTGGTGGACTTTTTTCAACCGACTTTTCCAGCGACTTTTTCGGACAGATTTTTACGCCGGTGTTTTTTCAACCGACTTTTCGGATGACTTTTTCGAAAGTTGTTCAAGCATAGTTCACAAAGGACAATGTCACAAAAACATCATTTCAGACGATTTTTACGCCGATGCTGCTGCTGGCTAGGGTTTGCATTTTGCTACTTTGGAATGAAAATGAACATGAGATAGGTTTTAGGGTTGACTTTGACATAAACATAAAAATAAAAATAAAAATAAAAAAATATAAAATATAAAATATAAAAAATAATAAAAAAAATAATAAAAAATAATAAAAATAAATAAAAATAAAAATATAATATAAATATAAATATAAATATAAATATAAATATAAATATAAATATAAATATAAATATAAATATAAATATAAATATAAATATAAATATAAATATAAATATAAATATAAATATAAATATAAATATAAATATAAATATAAATATAAATATAAATATAAATATAAATATAAATATAAATATAAATATAAATATAAATATAAATATAAATATAAATATAAATATAAATATAAATATAAATATAAATATAAATATAAATCTAAATGTAAATGTAAATGCAAATATAAATGGAAATATAAATAAAAATAAAAATAAAAATATAAATGTAAATGTAAATGTAAATATAAATATAAATATAAATATAAATGTAAATGTAAATGTAAATGTAAATGTAAATGTAAATGTAAATATAAATATAAATATAAATATAAATATAAATATAAATATAAATATAAATATAAATATAAATATAAATATAAATATAAATATAAATATAAATATAAATATAAATATAAATATAAATATAAATATAAATATAAATATAAATATAAATATAAATATAAATATAAATATAAATATAAATATAAATATAAATATAAATATAAATATAAATATAAATATAAATATAAATATAAATATAAATATAAATATAAATATAAATATAAATATAAATATAAATATAAATATAAATATAAATATAAATATAAATATAAATATAAATATAAATATAAATATAAATATAAATATAAATATAAATATAAATATAAATATAAATATAAATATAAATATAAATATAAATATAAATATAAATATAAATATAAATATAAATATAAATATAAATATAAATATAAATATAAATATAAATATAAATATAAATATAAATATAAATATAAATATAAATATAAATATAAATATAAATATTTTTTTCTCTGTTAATTTAATTTATGTTCAGTTAATTTCATTTAATTTCAGTTAATTTCTTTTAATTTTATGTTTTCTCAGTCTTATAGAACGGGGCATTAGCGGTAAAAGTCTCGACTAACGTTTAACCCAATCTAATTAGGTTACTTCAGTTCATGGTGTGTGTGAACGTGTGGTCGTTTTAAAATAAATCTGGAGCAAGTCAAATCCGCATGTTCTTCTTTCGATATTATTTCTGTTCAAACTCAAATCATTATGAGTATGTCAAAATTGAATCGCTCTAAAACATTTTAAGTTAAACCAATTTATCGGTATAATTCTCTAATTTTCAGGTTTTATTCAGGTTATTCCGAGTTATAGTTGCTCAATTGGCCGGTATTATTAATTTTTCATATAGATTCATGTTACATTCATTAATATACATAGTACATTTGATTTTAAAAACTTAATGAAAAATAAAAATCACTAGTAAAAAAATCCTTATTTAGGCACGATCCAAATATAAGCTATTTGGATCGTGCCTAAAAATGCACGATCCAAATAATGGATTATTAGTATCGTGCCTAAAATGCACGATCCAAATAATGGATTATTAGTATCGTGCCTAAAATGCACGATCCAAATAACCCGTTATTTGCATCGTGCATTTTAGGCACGATACTAATACTAAAATAACGCTTCAGCCCAAATAATTCACAGTGCTTCTCAGCCCTCATCCTCACTTCGTATTCTTCAACATTTAAAAAAAATAAATTCACAGTGCTTCTCAGCCCTAACGCACGAACGAACGCTAGCTCTTCTCAGCCCTCCCCGACCGACGAACGCTGCTTCTCAGCCCTCGCCGACCGACGAACCCTACTTCTCAGCCCTTGCCGACGGACGAACACTGCTACTCGGCCCTGCTCGTTTCGCTTCATCGTGCTTCTGAGCCGACGACCTGCTGCGCTGCTTCTTGGTGACAACCACCGTGCTCTCCTGCTGCTTGGCGACAACCACCGTGATCTCCTGCTGCTTGGCGACGACAACCTAACCACCGTGCTCGAACGGAAAGATGGCGACGAGCACCACTTCTAGTAGGTCGTTATTTCTGATTTTTTTTTTATATTTCTTTTAAATATGTTTGCATAGTTGTTAATTGTTCAATTAGTTTAAAAGTTTAGTTTCTATTGTTGATTTATGGTTCAATTTTGTATGAAAATGTTTTTTATGTACTCTTATTGTGTTGTATGTATGTAAAATCAACATTAGTAGTTCATGCTCACAAGGTGTTTGTCAAAATGCTTCAATGGTAATTAGTATATTATTAGCTACTTTTTTATGGTTATAAAAACAATTTAGAGGAGTGGACTTTATAGTGTGTAACTTAGCTTGTTTTAACAAATTGTATGCCAAGATTAGTTATCCAATTTTATCTTCAATTCTTTTTAAGTGTGTTATGGTTAACTTGTAAAAAATTTTGAACTAATTTATTTGATATTTTGGTACAAATTAAAAGTGAGTTCTTTCCTCTTCAATGTTAATTAATGTAAATGTAATTGTACATGAATTGATAATAAGTTTTATTGTTAATTATTCAATTAGTTTCAATGTTTTGTTGTAAAATTGTTGAATTATGGTTCAATTTTGGTCTAAAATGCTTTTGATATACTTTTATTGTGTTGTTTGAATGGAAAACAACATTACTAGTTCATGCCCACAAGGTGTTTGTCAAAATGTTTGAATCCTAATTAGTAAATTATTAGCTACTTTTTTACAAGTATAAAAGCACTTTAGAAGTGATTATTTTATAGTGTGTAGCTTAGTTTGTTTTTACATATTCTATGCCAAGTTTAATTTTCCGAGTTTACCTCATTGAGAGCATAATGAAGAGTCAATATTTGCCTAACATGATGTCAATAAAAGAGCTACGATTTACGTCCATATATTAAATTAAACCATAGAAATGAGCTCCTATTACATGTGATCTCTTTTTTAGCAATATTTTTTTAATCCTTTCTTCTTTTTAATGATAAAAATAATTGAAAAAAACTCAATTCTTAATTAAAACGATAACTAAACAAATTATCCAAATTAATTAGGTCTTGTTTTGCTAGAATTGCATGATTGATTGTATTTTTATTTTTGCAGATTTCCTTCTTTCATAAAGCTGTTCTTCATTTTGGGTTGTTCGTGTAATTGACCGTAAGGTATGAATTTTGGTGTTTTTACTCATATTTTTTAATTTTCTATGAAACGTGGATTATTCTTTTATTTTGTGATTGAAAATAAATGTTGAAAAAGCTGTTCATATGAACAATGTATTTTATTGCATTATCATAGGCCTAGATATCCTTTCAAGACTTATTCACTAGGAATAAGTCTTGAATAGTCCCCTGTTTGGGACTGTCTTTGCACATGTAATCTCTCTTTAGGATGCATATGTTTGGCTACTTTTTGGTCAAAAGGAAAATATCGGTGTGTTATTTTTCTATTGTTGTTCGGGTGCATATGTAGTGAAGCAATTGTCACCAGAACAACGATAGGGAGATGCTACCGAATTTTTATTAGAACAAAAAAGTTGTCAAATATTTGCTAGTGTGATTACATGTGCAAGGGCGGCTTAGGTTCGAGTGATAAGGGACCCTATGACTGCATTCATTGGTAATACATACATTCAAATATTGTGTGCTCTATAATGTTTGGTTGATGGGTTCATTAACTGCGTGAGTTCGTTTCCTATGCCTTGGAATTTTATTGTCATTAAGTGTGTTTTTATATTTTATTCTGGTAGAAATGAATCGTAGTTGGATGTATGGTGATCGAACGAAAAGAGCATTTCTAGATGGGGTC
Source organism: Salicornia ramosissima (assembly GCA_951394345.1). Lineage (NCBI taxonomy): Eukaryota > Viridiplantae > Streptophyta > Magnoliopsida > Caryophyllales > Amaranthaceae > Salicornia > Salicornia ramosissima. The sequence continues at coordinate 40,805,775 of OX596236.1, forward strand.
ATGGAATTCCGTTTGGCAGCCTTACAACATCAGAGGTTAAAGCAGAGTCCTACGATACCTTGTCCTTGTCGTGATTGTGGTAATGCAAAAAGGTGGCCATACATCAATATGATAGAGGACCACTTGTTTCGCTGTGGGTTTACAGTTGGGTATGAAAATTGGTACTGGCACGGTGAAAAGTTAGTTAATAGGGATGATACTGTACAACCATTGAGTTGTGCGCAAGTTTGTAAATAGTAAGTGATTTATGAGCGTTGTATTACACCGTCTTCAATCCTTATTATGTTTGTTGGCTTACAAGTATTCAACCATTTGTTTTAGTGCATACAAACAGTATAGAGCGAAGATCAAGCCATGTGATATGCCAAACAATAATGTTGATTTCGTTGTTAAGCAAATGGAGGTATTTGGTGAACTTTTTTATTTTATTTACAATATAGAAGAGGTATAAGTGCATTAACATAATTTTTTTATGTAATATTGCTAGTGTCCGCAACAAAGTGGTGGGACTGAGTGTGGCTACTACGTTATGCGGTACATGTATGAGATAGTCACCCTTTACAAAGAATGTAATGGTGATTTGGAACAGGTATGTTGAATTGGTTCTAATTTAAGCATGTTGTAGGATTTAAGAAATTTAAGCAGTTATGTTGAAATGTAATGGGAACGAAAACACTCAAAAGTAGCCAAAAATTGTTATAGTAAATGAATGAAGCTTGGAAACATCAAATAGTTAGAGTAGTGTGCACATGGGAATGAAATAGGTAGAGTAGTGTGCACATGGGAATGAAAACACTCAAAAGTAGCCAAAAATGTCGTGTTGATCATATTGTTGCCTAGAATTGTGCCAATAAGTTCCAAAATGCCCTATTGTTGCCTAGAATCGTGCCAATAAGTTCTCAATTGCTCATACGAATGTTGTTGTACAAAAATGAAGCTTAGAAATATGAAATATGTTGATTAGTGTCAAAATGGGAATGAAAACAGCCAAAAGTAACCAAAAATGACATGCTTCACTAGTTCTCGTTCCAAAATGCCCTAGTATTGCCCAAAGTCGTGCCAAAATGCCCTAGTCTTGCCCAGAGACGTGCCAATAAGTACTAAATTGATAATATAAATGTTAATGTACATAAATGAAGCTTAGAAACATGAAATAGGTTCACTAGTGTGGAAATGGGAACGGAAACACCCAAAAGTAGCAAAAAATGACTTTTTTCACTTGTTTTCGTTCTAAATTGCCTTAGTGTCGTGCCAATAAGTTCTAAATTGATAATAAAATTGTTATAGTACATTAATGAAGCTTAGAATGATGAAATAGGTTCATTAGTGTGCAAATGGGAACTAAAACACCCAAAAGTAGCCAAAAATGATCTGTTTTACTACTTTTCGTTCCAAAATGCCCTAGTGTTGCCTAGAATCATGTAATTAAGTTCTAAATTGATAATAAAAATGTTATAGTACATGAATGAAGCTTAAAAACATGAAATAGGTAGAGTAGTGTGCACATGGGAACGAAAACATTCAAAAGTAACCAAAAAGTCCTGTTTCACTAGTTCTCGTTCAAAAATGCCCTATTGTTGCCTAAGATCGTGCCAATAAGTTCTCAATTGCTCATATGAATGTTGTTGTACAAAAATGAAGCTTAGAAACATGAAATATGTTGATTAGTGTCAAAATGGGAATGAAAACAGCCAAAAGTAACCAAAAATGACATGCTTCACTAGTTCTCGTTCCAAAATGCCCTAGTATTGCCCAGAGTCGTGCCAAAATGCCCTAGTCTTGCCCAGAGACGTGCCAATAAGTACTAAATTGATAATATAAATGTTAATGTACATGAACGAAGCTTAGAAACATGAAATAGGTTCACTAGTGTGGAAATGGGAACGGAAACACCCAAAAGTAGCGAAAAATGACTTTTTTCACTTGTTTTCGTTCTAAAATGCCTTAGTATCGTGCCAATAAGTTCTAAATTGATAATAAAATTGTTATAGTACATCAATGAAGCTTAGAAACATGAATTAGGTTCATTAGTGTGGAAATGGTAACGGAAACACCCAAAACTAGCGAAAAATGACCTTTTTTCACTTGTTTTCGTTCTAAATTGTCCTAGTGTCATGCCAATAAGTTCTAAATTGATAATAAAATTGTTATAGTACATCAATGAATATTGGAAACATGAAATAGGTAGATTAGTGTGCACATGGTAACGAAAATACCCAAAAGTAGCTAAAATCGACTTGTTTCACATGTTCTAGTTCCAAAATGACAATTTTATTGTTTAATTGTTTCAAAGTATATATTTTTATTATTATATGGTTTAAATTGATTTGATTTACATTATTTTGAAGGAGTTTGTTCGAAGAAATGATCCATACACGAAAGTGGAGATGGATGAAGTACGGGAGCAATGGGCGAGGTTCTTTCGTCCCTTTATGTTGAATTAAGGATTTTATTATTAGTGGGTATTTTTTTTTTTTTGTTTTTTTTTGTATATGTAAGTCTCTATTATTGCCTAGTATCGTTTTTGACAGAATACTTATCGGACCTTTCAGTAAACTGTATTCGGTGTACTTTTTGTATGGAATTGGTGTTTGTACTACTATATATATTGTACATATTTATATATATAAATATATATGATCAATTTTATTAATGAATATACATGGTGTATGATATATATGTATGCGTGCCTAAAGGTCGGGTTCCAAATTGCCCGAGTGTAGCCTAGAACTATATGCAAAAGGCACAATTCGATTGTATTATAATATTAAAAATTATTTTATTTTATTTTATTATAATAAATATCATTTTAATTTATATTTTCTTATTTGGATCGTGCCTTTAAAATGTAAGTTACAAATAGTTAAAGTATTTGTATCGTGCCTTTTAACTGCACGATCCAAATAATCAAATATTTGGATCGTGCCTTTTAATGCACGATCCAAATAGACTGTCTATTTGGATCGTGCCTTTTAAATGCACGATCCAAATAATCAATTGGATCGTGCATTAAAAGGCACGATCCAAATAAGGACACTATTTGTAACGGCTTCATTTGTAACGGCAAATGCACGATCCTAATAGGCTAAAATGCACGATGCTAATAGAGATTTTTCCACTAGTGAATCAACCGTCAAATAATCAAAAAATAAGATAACCACAATTATTCAAAAGAAATTCAAGTTTGGGTTGTCTTTAATTCACGCTGTTCAAATTTTATGGTGGATTGGTCAAGATTCAATTCAATGAATTTTTAAATTTTAGACTGGTCAATTTCAGTTTCTACCATTTTCAATTTGGGTTTAGTTCAGTTCAAGTTAGTCATTTGTCGGTCCATATCAGTTCAGGTCACTCCAATAAAATCATTTTCAAGTTACAAGATACTTTTATTTCAGGTTGTTTTACAATGTCCAGTTAGCCTAGCAGGTTCCAACCCAACCGCCCCCCCCCAAATAATAATAAATAAATAACAACTCAAACCACATTAAAACAGTCCGCTTTCAACACGACGACCTGACCTGATTTCAACCTGACCAATACGAAACTTATTGTTATTAGTGCATTAAACTTAGTAAAAGTATTGTGCCTTACCATCTGACCATATCATTTGGTCAGACGAACTGGCTCAATTAGTACTAATGCCACTCATACTATCGTCACCATTGTTGGGGCTCATTTCTTGATCCACGTAGTCGGGCTGCAACAAAGAAGTAGTTGGTTGGAAAAGATTAGGGTTAAGACTAATTCAAATTAGTATTTAAATTATTGTTGCATGTGCCATGAGAATAGGGGATTGATGTAATAACCCGAAAATTCGGGTTAGAAAATTTCGTGAATAATTGTTATGATTACTTAATTCTAAGCTCGAATCCTGGATTTTGGGCTGGGTTTTCTTAATCTATCCTTGCTTTAATTGGGCCCAATGGCCCAATGATGCTCTACCTTGGCCGACCCCTATAGATCTCATGGCCAAGGGATTTATTTTATTTTAAGCCCATTAACTTACTAGATATTTCCCATATCTAAAAACCTTATTTTTGCTAATTGTTCTATTCTCATAATTATATGATCACAACAACTTATCCCTAATCTCCCTCAACAAACTCCTCTCTTGTTTCTCTCTTTATTTCTCACTGCCCCCTACTATCCTTTAAAAATTTACTCTTTGTTCTTTTGTATTTCTATAAAAAGACAATACCTCTAACCTTAATTACTTTCTATCAAAAACTCTAAACTTCATCAAAAACTAATTAAAAGTGGTGTGTGTGCCGTGTGATCGTGTAGAACAAGACCAAGAATTTCGATTTTTCTTTCCTAATTCAAGGTAACTAGACTAACCCTCTTTGATTTGGATAGTTAGTCATATAATCAGATTAGAATTAAGAGATTAATTTAGAATTCGATTTTAGTTTTAGACTTGAAATTTTTGAACCATAGTAGAATATGAAATCATGAATTTTTATGTGTTCTTGAATGAATTTTGCCAATCTTTGATGATTTTATGTGATTTAATTGTAGTATCTTTAATTTATTTAAGAATTATAATTGTTAATTGCATGATTGAACTTAATAAATTTCAAAATAATTATTGTCAACCTTAGTCTAAATTTTCGAACCATAAGCATGTTGAAAGTATGAATTTTTCGAGTGTTTCATGATGATTTCTTGATTTAAGCATGTTTATGTATGTGATTGATTTTATGGTTTAATATAAGCTTGAATTAAATTAAAATTTAGTTCTTGATCCTTGAAAATGCCGCATCAATGATGGACAATTTAGGGAATAAAGTTTCAATCTTTCTTGTTGAATTATGTTCATATGTGAATCTTGAATATGTTTTGATAATTAATTTATTAATAACTTGAATTAATGATTTAATTAAGCAAATCTTGAGAATCAAATCTTGCTCTTGTTTTGTCCATGTTGGCCGAATGATATAAGAGTTAAAGGATTAATTATTGAACCATGTTGATCCATGATTGTTTGATTATGGGTTATTTCATGATTTTAGAATTTATTTAATTGTTTTAATAATTAATTTATGATAATTATGATTAATAATTAAAGTATGAATTTTTATTGTTATTATCTTGTGAAGGCCGGATTCTAATAAGATAAAAAGGAGTAATTTTTATCATATTTTTTATAATTAATTGTTAATTGATGATTCTTTAATTTATTTTTAGTTTACTAATTATTTAATGGAATTGTTTATGAGAATAATTAAAAGTATTAATTTTGGTAATGATATTCAATAGGGCCGAATGGTATAAGAGTGTGATTGAGGATAATTTGATTTTATTTTAGCTTATAACAATTTTAGATTATGAATAAAGGATTAATTTAATTAATGGAATAAAAGAAAATAAGAAAGTTAAGTTTGGAATTATAAGAACTAATAAGTTGACTTTGAATACGACTATGATATGATATGATGATTATTGGTCTCACGATGGCCAAGGCGATAAGATAAGATGATAAGATAAGAAGTAATAAGATAAGAAAAGGATAAGATTAAAGGAATTGATTGAATAAGTTAAGATATTAATTAAAGGTTATGAGGTGGACGCCTGTTTGGCGATACACGGGTCCCATTCCAGGTTAAGTCGAAGCCACTGCCTACTGCGGTCTCTAGGTAGTTATGAATTCTAGGATGTGTAGTCATCTATGTAGTAGTACACGGGCTACTACTTAAGAGTTATGGCCATAGCTTAAGCTTAGTTCTTGAAAAGGAGAGCTACTGGTAGGATACACGGGTTCTACCCGGCGCATTTTAGGAAAGTGGGATGTACACGGGCATCCTTACGAGCAATAGTGACCAATCCATGGATTATTAAATATGTGTTTAAAAGTGGTATTTGGGTAATAATATGAAAAGATAAGTAATTGTTGGGGTATTTATGGTATATCTTATGAATTGTTATAATTGATGCATGTTATGTTATGTCTTCCGCTGCGTATATCTGATTTATGATGATGATTTGAATGATGAATGATGATTATTTAAATGATGTTATGTGTTATTATGCGATTCTATCTTATTATATGATTTATGGTTCTACATTTAAGTGGGACAACCTAGTTACTCGACACTGACGGTAGATCCTCCATTTTAGGTGACGATGCAAAAGTATGATTGGGCTTTCGTATGGGTCGGGATGTGTGTGCCATAAGAATAGGGGATTGATGCTGGTAGTTAGGAAATACTTGTAATTCTTATTGTAAATAAGAAATGTACAATACGGTTATGGGCTGAGGTAAAGTGCAATAGAAGGGAATAAGTCAAAATGTAGTTATTTAGTTCCTAGTCTTAAGGAGACTTACTAAGTAGTAGGAAGTGGACCAACGTCCATAATGGATGCTATAAAAGCATGATTAATTGTAAATAAAAGGGGATGATTATACTTTCCTACTTTACTCACATTTTAATGCTATTACTCTCGGATCACATTTTCTCCACTAGCAATTGTTACCCTAATATTTCCTTTGAAGCATTATAATACATTAGCTTCATCACTCACCTCCACTATTGAATACTACTATTATTATTCCAATATTTCCATGCTAATCATTGTTATCATCATTATATTCTCTAAATTCATATTCACTCCATTTGCTTGTGTACTCTGTATTGATTCCATTATAGCATTATCAAATAGTCCAATTTACATCTGATATTAATCAAACTGAAAAATAAATTAGTCACAATAAGACCCAAATCGATTATTTGATTATTCAAGGCCAAGTTATTTTTTGGCATGAACATTTTGGCGCCCACCGTGGAGCCGATTATCTATAAACCCCACAAAAAACCAACACAAAAAACACCTTTAAGAGCCTTGAAAACACCGATATGTCAAGAGTTCCTCAACCAAGCTTTGTTGATTTGGAGAGGCTTATGGAAAGACAAATATCCGCCATTAATGAATCAATCAACCAAAAGATTGCCATACTCCAGAAGGAAAATGACGTGTTGAGATCACAGGTCACGTCCGCCGTATCCATCGCCATTAACGCAAGGAATGACCGGAGACAAAATATGGAAGGAATTGTCACTAGGTTTGACATGGGGGCATTGACTCCCCCTATGACCAGAAATAACGACGATGTAGAGGAAGAAGACACCAGACTAACCCTGGGAACCCTAGGATATGGACTTTCTTCCAGGGGTAGTACGACAGGCATAACGATTCGTCATTTGTACCAGTCAGACGAAAGACGACGTTTATCCCAAAAAGGACAACATGGACGAACCATGGGAATCAATGGAAAACTCCCCCGCAGTTCCCCAAAGGCTTTGGCATGAGCTTCGAGGGGACAACCCCCAAGGTAAGACATATTTTTAATGAGAATAATATTGATTCTGACGTTCCTGTTTCAGGTGGACGAACCATGATAGAGACGACACAAATTGCCTAGCTAGCGAAACAGATCACCCAAATGCAAGAGATGTTGTCTAAGATCCCTGTACTACCTCCTCCAATAGAAAAGACAGCCCAGGGCAGCTATGCATATTCACCTTTTACTCCCCATATTGCTAAGACGGAGATCCCGAGGAAGTTTGTCGTACCCACCATGAAGCTGTATGATGACGGAACTGGAGATCCGATGGATCACATCAACCAATACAAGCAAAGGATGATGACAATTCCTATCCCAAGAGACATAAAGAAAGCCTAACGGAAAAATTTCTTCTTTTGCAGGTATGGTCGACTTGTTCAACATCAATTTTCTACCAGTCGAAAGATGAGGAAGCAAGCTGGAGACCTTTACCGCATTGTACAAAGACGAGACGATCCCCTAAGAGACTATTTGACACGGTTTGTCAAGGAGAAAATGCAGATTGTCAACCCCGACGTACCTACTGTCATAGAGGCGTTAAGAAGAGGCTTGTCATGCGAGTCAGAGTTATATAAAGAACTGACTAAGTACCATCATCCCACCTTCGAAGACGTCCAAGCTAAGGCCCTGACTTACGTTCCGCTGGAGGAAGACTGAGAAAACTATTATTAAAAAGACGCCTTTGAGAGATGTGGATCGACGAACTAACTCACGATTTAGACACTTGATCACTTGATTTAGACGCCTTCGAATATGGTCCTTTGATTTCTACTTGTCACTTGATCAACGGTCATGATTAATTAGTTGGTTTGCTTCATTGAAGCTAATGTAAAACACCATCTTACTATTCCCTCCTCATGCTCGAGTGTGGAGGTGGTATTGTCATTGCTTCTTGATTTTGTCTTTCAATATTGGCATGCCACCCTACATATATAAATGCATTATTCAACCATTTCAAGCCAAAACAGATATTTTATGTGAAGGAGCAAGATAGAGTATCAAAAACCAATTTGGACCTTAATTTGTTTGAAAATTCTAGTATGATGTTAGGATGTAAAAAGGAGTAAAAAAATTATTACACTATCCGCCCGTATCGTAGCCAGTCATAAATGTTGGTAATGGAAATCAAAATCCATTCTCATGGTGTAACTAGTTTAACTCCAATTTTTCTAATTTTTTTCACAAATATTCATTCTCATCTAATACCACCCTCTTATCCGACGCGAATTAATTTCATATAGAAGGGGGAGGGAGGAGAGTTTCGAACCCATGACCATTTTGCGTCACGTTGGATCTGATACGATGTTAAAGGACTATTTTAACCAAAAACTTAAGCTGGTAGTTGAGGCCCATGAATATGTTATATACTATATCAACCACTCATGGTAATGGATGAGAATAGAAAATAAGATGAAAATTGAAGCTTGGGAATGAAAATTTATTTTCCATGGGCATTAAAAAGTTCATCCTTAATAAAATTACACTATAAATTCATTATCATTACTATAATTTATTATCAACAACCAAACACAGTAAAAAGAAGTTAAAAATAGTCAAATATGATGCATTTAATAACGTTAGAAGAAAACAAAAAAGAATTAGAGTTAATTAGTTAGATGCAGGCCCCAATAATAAAAATACTAGCAATTTTCATCAATTGATAGTGCCACCAAAAAAAGTTTATATATATTAGGCAGGTAGGCGTTGTTTGGTTGGAAGAGATTTTCATGGGAAATCTAATTTCTTATGAAATGCAAGTAAGGGACTGTTTGGTTTACACTTCCATAGGAATTCTAAATTTTCAATAGATTTTAATTCCTCCAACATGTGGAAAATTACTCACCATGACCCCCCTTAGTAAATTTAATTTCATGTGGGAATTATAAATTCTCATGTGTCAACCAAACATATATATAAATTTCCTAAGAAATTTACAAGGGAAATAAATTCCCATAAAATTTCAATTCCTATAGTAAATTATTTCTCACGTCAACCAAACAACACCTTATTTTGCACAATAAATTAATAATAGGTGGTTCGCTTCCGCTCAACTTCCGCACAACAATTTTTTTTCCTAATATAGGTATCGAATTTTCACGTATGAAATGTTGCGTGCACAACAATAAATCCATATAGACAAAAATTCAATGCAAGAATGCATAATAATTAAAGTATCTAATAAAGGGCAATAAATCAACAAAAATAATCATTCATCATTTGTCAATAAAACAATACTCCATCCGTAACAAAATAACTGCAACGATTTGACATAAAGTAGAGAGAAAAAATGTCATCAAACCGTTACATTTAATTAATATGTTACGGAGGAAGTAGTAGTATCTATATGCACCAAAACAAAACTAATATATAATAATAGTAAATTGTATATACGTACCTAAACCCAAGTCGAAACCTCGGGATTTAAGCTGACGATACTCTTGGCAAAGAGCACAACAATCACAGAAAGTGTGAATGTAAAAATCACTACAATTGGTACCCTCCAAATTGTACTCATACCTCATTCTTCGTCGATAGAACGGTGTGTATATGCATGCAAACCCCACTACCGCCAGCAACAACGCATATATTGCCCCATTTATCGCACAAGCTGCACCCAATCATACAACATACGAACCCATGGTCACACACTTTTACCGTCTATTATTACTCTTGTCAGACGGTCTGACAACAGTCGAATATAACTATTAACTAAAAAAAACTATTAGTTTTTACGACCTAACTATTTAAGTTACATATAAAAAGTTATGATTTTATGATAAAAAGTTCCAATTTTTTAATTGAAAAGTTATCATCTCCGACCGTCTCATCACACAATCTAACAAGACTTGCTGTTTATCGTCACTCCAGATTTTTTTGTTAGAAAACACCTAAACTTTAAGAAAAAACTTACCTAAAAATATATGAAAAGTTAATAGTTATAAATTTGTATATTGCTCCATCTTTCCATTTAAAAGTGCCACATTTGACTCGATGGAGGCTCCTAAGTCTATATTTAATCGCTTATACTCCGATCCATAGTATGTGTCTTGCAATACCAAAACATGTCTGTTTTAAAATAACTGCTTCACTTTGATCAAAATTGTGAGAGATTTCTTAGTCAAAGTGGATCAGTTATTTTGAAACGGAAGGAGTACTAGTTGTGTTATATAAAAGAAATTAAAGAGTAACCGAAGGAGCTTACAGGTCGTGCCTCTATCAACTATCTCTGAAATCTGTCCAAATGTGACGCACGGGCAAAAGCATGTCATAATACCTATCATAAAATCTCCAAACATCAATTTGTGTACATATATATATAGGTTACAGTTTATGACTTTACTAACAAAAATTATTATTATTATTATTATTATTATTATTATTATAATTATTATTATTATTATTAAAAATAATATTAATAGTTGCAGATTTACAGTAATTTATACAAACAAGCATGAACGTCAAAAATGTTGCACTTATCCTAGTTAAAGTCTCATTTCTAAAGTTAGTGATTATATATGTTGAAAATTTTATTTCAATTCTTCATATTGGATGTGGCCATTATTATTCAAACGACAATATACTGCTTCCAATCTTAAATAAAGTTACATGTTACTATTTATGTGATTAAAATTTAACACTTTGGCCATATTTTGTAATTCATACACAAAATTAAATATTATCATGTACCTATCATATATATTGACAATTTGGTAGCAATATATGTATTCATACATATATATATCTATATAATTTTTTTTTCTACTATCATACAATTAAAAAATTACTGGCCAAAGTTGTATATCGAAAACTGCACAAAATGTAACTTATTTGTAGAACGCAAGGAGCATATGTTTGATTGGTTGAGGGTTCAATGCATTTTCTTAAGACAAACTCTTCTAAATGAAATCATTTACTACCTCCGTTTCTTATTATTTGCAACGATTTGACACTTTTTTTCTCTATTTTATGTCACATCGTTGCAAATAATAAGAAACGGAGGTAGTATCTTGTTTTTTGTCACATTCGCTAATACATATTTTTAATTACTAAATAATATCAGAATAAATTATAAGAATTTGACATTTTAGAGAGAATAAACAAAAACCTTTCAAAACTTCAAACACAAAATTTAATTAAAAAAAAGAGGGATTATAAATGTTTATCATGAACTAAATTAAATTATTCATTATTGTAGTTTATGTTATTCAATTAAATAATAGATATATAATATATACATAACATGTAAGCTAAAAAAATTAAAAACAAAAAATAAACATACAATTTGGGACGTCGGAATACCACTCACAAAGGCCGGAAGACCAATTGACCGGTGTTATTTCGGGATTTTCGTTTGTAGGCGGTATGCTTGGAGGTGGTTGTTGCACGAAGTTATAGCTAAACGAAACATCTCCTATCGACCTCGTTGCTTCTTGTGGTGGTGGCGGTGGTGGTGGCAGCGGTGGTGGTGGCGGTGGTGAGGACATTAATCTACTTGTTGACCAAGAAACATGTGGTGTTTACATAGGAGAACGTGGTGGTTGTGAGGCGTATAGCCAATTCAATTTTATGTACCCCTAGCTATTCACCACTAAATTAAAGTTATTATGAATAAAATTGATTATTCCTCCTAAATCTTGTATCTAAATTTAAACCATTCATTAATCTAGCTAGTTGTTTTAAAGAACCCTCCCTTAAATGTCTCCATATAAAAGGGAATTTATAGATTTTGCATTTGATTTAAAAAATCATAAAAATTAAGGATGAGGCACATAATCTTCATTGCGATGATATACTCATTGGAATCTTGGATTCGTGATGGAAAGAAGAGTTATGGAATTTAATTTCTACAACAAGTTTTTTAAAGGGAAAAATATTTATAACCTTATATTTTTTGAATTTATGAATGATAACCCTGTCTTTTATAAAATTTTAAATATAACCTCATATTTTACAATATATTTAAATTGTGACATTAATGAGGCTCAACAATTAGTTTGAGGTGTTAATTTTATATTTTATAGGGTGGATTTATATAGTTTTGTGTGATCAATTGTTGTGCCCAGAAAATTGCTCACTTATTGTTTGGGGAATTTTCGAGAATAGAATTTTTGTATCTTTTTTTTTAATATTAAGGCATATATGATATTACCTTGACAATTTATTCGTCAAGTTTGATTCATAGAATAGAGAAAATGTCCCTCAAAACTTTAATCAAGCAATTTTCTTGCTACAAAAATTAGAAGCACCAAAAACTACATAAACCCTCCCAATAAAACATAAACTTAACATCTCAAACTAATTGTTTTTTTTTTTTGTTATAAAGGGTGCATAAACTTAAATTAATAATTAAAAAGGTCTGGCCAAGGCCAAACATAGTTCAACTCTAGATTACAAATTAACCAGCATCATCGAATACATAAATATCTCCATGGGCAAAACATAGGTCCATAATACAATAAAGGGGGGAGTTAAGTCTAAGAACATAGAATGGCTCTTTTAAGGTAGATGTTGCAAAATTTGTTATTCTATCCGCCACTTGATTCTTATTCCTAGCCACGTACTGAAGGCGAATCCCTGAGTTTCATTCCAGAGCTTCCCTACATTCACATATCAAATTTGCAAGATTATTATAAGAAAATAAGGACGTGTAGTGGTAAGAGCTTCAACAATGGGCTTGCAGTCAGAAAAGATGTTGATGCTAGTGTATTGTTGCTCTGTAGCCCAAAGAAGACCTCTCTCACTGCTAGAAGTTCTGCATGTGTAGCATATTGAGCATAAATCTTCTGCTAGCTCCCTGTAATCCAATGGTCAAATCAGAATTCTATCCATCTTCCATTTCCTTCTTCTTTAAACAAATAAGTTGATGCTTCATGGAATGAAAGAAATTGGACAGGTAGTACAACAAGAGCATGTTTCAATCTCAAACTAATTGTTGCCCTTCATTAATGTCATGATTTCAAGTTGTTGTATACACGAGGATATTTTAGGAATTTTAAAAACATAGAGTCACCATCTATATATATAATATATAATAATATATATTAAAAGGTGTTCATCGCACCGTACTGCGCCACATAGGCGCCACGACATTGTCCAAGTGTCATCACACCATTTAAAAACCAAAATGAATTAAAACAAAAATTCTCACAACAAGCACCGAACCCACAACCTAACTCCATGTAGCCACACTTTTTGCAGTAGTTTACATCTTATCCTTGTATTTGATAAGATGATTTCACTTTTATACACATTTTAACTGATAATAATTTAGTTGACAGTAGATCAATGAAAAAAAACAAATAAATAAAAAGAGCGATTGCGACTCGGGGCAATGCTCAGGCTAGAATACTAGTTAATAAATTAAAAAAAAACACGATGTTACCAATGATAATTTTTTTTAAAGGAATCAAATCCTCCGTCCCACATTTTGTGTCCCACTTGTGTTCCACTCATTTTGATTGTTTCAAAAAATTACTATGACCTACCTTACAATTTTTTTTAAAAAAAAAAATTGAACCAATCTAAATTAGTGAAACACAAATGGGACGCAAAAGATGAGACAAAGGGTTTTTGTTCTTTTTTGAAAGAGGAGTTCCATTGATTATTCCCTATAGTTTATATCGAACATTGTTACATATACCCAACGGGTTGACAACCCACTACTAATAGAGTAACTAAATAATATTACTTATATTAAGTGAAACTCTATTATCAATACCCTCAATAACTCTTTATTAGTGGTGGGTAGTCAACTCGATAGGTAGATTAAGTTAGAAGTTTCATTTCCCTTGAATTTTTATTTACATCCTATTGTTATTTTCCAAACAATTAAACACAAGGTTTTTTGACTTTTTAATTCCCATAAATTTATATTTACATTGGAAATAAGCTTTCATCTATCAGTGATATTTTTGCACATTGATTTGTTAATTTTGTCGTCAATTTTAATTTAGTCCATGGAAAATTTCCATTTATTCAATCGTGAGCGAAATGATGATTTAGGGTACTACATGCATATAAATGTGAATAATCCCAACTATTAAAGGTTTTTCAAATTTCAATTTTAATCCCAATTATTAGTTATTACAATATAATCCAAACTTTGTGTTGTTTTATTATATTAGTCAATTGACTTAGTTAACCCATTGCAATTTATCAGCAATTTAAAAAGTAATTGTTATACACCCTCTTCCCCTATTTATTATACTTGACTATATTCCTCCTTTTATACGAAGGAAATCGGAGCTGGTCAAAAGTTAGTATAAACTAATATCATTAAACTACCACCATAGTTTGGATAATATAATGTAATAACATATATAGTTGGGATTAATATTGGAAGACCTCCAATAGTTGAGATTATTCATATGAATTTTTCCTATAATTATATATGTAGCTAATAATTATTTAGGCATTTTTTTCAAACCACACTTCGTTCAAAACAATTTATTGTTGTTATAGAAATATAGGAAATTAGAATAGAGTTATAGAAAATATGTAATCTTTAATTATCCAACCTCCTCACCCTACAATACTATCTATACTAGCCATATATGCACGCGATGCGTGCGTTAATTTATAAATTTTTATAAATAAAATGTTATCATGTTTATATTGTAATTTTTTTTGTGATTAAATAATGAACAAAGATTGGTTGGTGTTAATTAACGTATCATCTTTTTATTAATATGATTGAATATATTATACATTATGTCACAACTAATACATAATTATATTGTTTATTTTGTTACTGATAAAATTAAATATTTTTAATTGATTATATATGAGTCGAAAAAAAACACTTTCACTTATTATATATTGAATTCAATTAGAAATGTTATTAATTGCCATGATAAATTTTGAATCAACTCTTTCATATGAAATTAAACTTTCCTTCTTTTTATTGATTGGTATTACTAATTTTTTTTCAATTCAATTTTGAGTGAAATATTTAATGCATATACCAATATACCATTTTAACCTTATTTAGTATGACATATAGAAAAAAAATCAAATTATATTATATTCATTAAGGGTATTTAAGTCATTTAGAGGGGGGACACCATTGCTCCCCCCTTCACTTATATAATAGAGATACATATTATCAATAAGTAACCTCTAAAAATATTAAGTTCCCTCCAATGCTATTTATATACATGATCAATAAGTAACCTCTAGAAAAATTAAGATCTCTCCTTTAAGTGGAGGGTTCGTTAACAATAGGGAGATTTACACCAGGGTCGTTTCTGAGAGTTTAAGGGTCCGGGGCGAATTTATAATAGTGGGCCCTATAAACTAATTTAAAAAAAATTCTGTTATTTTTTTATAGTGAAAAAACACATGTAAATATATATATAAAAATATTATTTAGTGGCTTAATTCATATGAAGTACAATAATTTAAGAATGTATTAGAATTTTACAAAATAAGTATACAGTAATTCAAGTAAAGTGTATTAAATTCATATATGGATACAACATACAAGTAATATGTATTTCATTTCAAGCTTTTGTGATTTTGGAAAAGAAGAAAAATTATATATTAGATTTTACATACCGCGTGTCAAAATTTATAAAAGATATGTAAGAAAACACGTATAAGTAATACTCCATCATTCGTCACCTAAAATTTTCAACAAAGTTTTATCACTTTAAACGAAGACATTAATCATTGTTTTAATTAAAGTAAGAATGTGATTATAAGTTACTAAAATGAAAATTATTTTGGTTAATTTGGTCGTTTACACCCTCAAATCACTTTCTTACAATGTGTGCAAAAACTAGAAATAGATTTTTGTGTGTTACGAAGGGAATTATTACAACAGGTCAAATTAAGTAAATCATTTACTATAAGTAGCTAAGCAAATTTTGGACCAAGTAAAAAATAGAAATAGATTATACTTTAAGAATAAAAAAATTGTGATTAATGTAAACAAAGAATTTTTTATTGGTAAAATTATTAATAAGAATTTATATTAATTAATTAATCAATAAAGATTTAATGTGAAATAAAAATTAGAAATACTAGTACTTAATAAAATTATAAGACTTTGCAAATTTTGGTAAATATGAATGAAAATGCAATATATGAAAAATTAAAAAAAATATATATTAAAATTATTATTATTTTTGTAAAATTACAATCATAAATTGCTTGTCATGGGTTCAATGACAATACACACTCATGAGCAAATTCCCGCATAGTTAACCCGCTGAGCCGTATACTCCTCCTATTAAAGTATAACACTTTTAATATACATATTGAGATTATTGGAGCTGAACTACATGTGTGAATATTGGTCCCTAGGCGCATGCCCCGCTCGCCCCGCCCCAGGGTCGGCCCTGAGTTAAACAATGAGGAGAGTTACATGGGTATTTTGTAGCTTAATTAATAGGGAGAGTTTCAAGGTAACACTAAAGTTTGGGAAGAGTCACAAGCAATGAGAAGTAATGGGATAATGGATATCCAAAATTACATAACACACCTCCTTGGATGTCCATTATTGAAGATTGTGTCTCGTTAAAACCTTACTAGGAAAAACCTCGCGGGACAAAAACCTAGTTAAAGAAACGGAGCACAACAACTACTTCATAATACGTATATGATGTTGCCTCATTGAAAACCTTATAAGGAAAACATAGTTGGAAAAATCGTAATTAAGGGAAAAAGAATATAGCGTATATCAAATCCCGCTCATTAAAATATATATATATATATATCTATGGAACTCCTTAAGGCACTGCATGCCAATTTGGTGAATTAGCTTCTTAAAAATAGCAATTGCTAATGCCTTAATAAAAGTATTGAGCAAAAGGTTACACCTTCATGATTTGTATTACAGGTTAATCCTACTTCCAAAAACCTACCAAATTTTCACTTGATCAAACCTGATGAATATTTATGTTACCATTCTTTATTAGTTCATGAGTGAAAGAAAAATTTTGGTGAAATTTACTACGTTCTATGTTGGAACATTTATGACTAAATGGGCTCGGTTATTTGAACTAAGGAAAGAGAAGTTAGGCAAATAGAAACTACGAGTCCGACGGGTATCTCGCGACTCGCGAGGACCCATCGCGACTCGTGAAAAGTTTATGGAAAGAAGCAAATCACGAGCCACGAGACAGAGAGGACTCGCGACTCGCGAGCCCAGGTCGCGACTCGCGAGCCCCTCTTCGCGCCTCGCGACTTGCTTCTGGAAAATTCGAACAGGTTTTGCGACTTTTCATATACTTTTGCCTAGGATGCTTGTACGTATTAAGCATGTGTTAAAGCCTTCATTACTGATTTAAACATGTTTTAAAGTGGATTAAACTCAGAAGTTTGAAAGATAGCCTTGTGAATGGCATCTTCAAAGGTGTTAATAGCTCACTATTAATCACCATCAATTCTGAGTTTATGGAGCTTTATTGGTGTGTTTGTTTAGCTTTTGGAGCTGATTTTTCTTGCCCTATAAGCCTATAAATAGGCTTGCTTAGTTCATTGTTGGGAGATACAAAAAGTTAGAAATATTTTCTCACTTCAACTTCCTAGCACTTTATAATTTCTAGCTAATCTTGTGAAGTGTGACTAAACACAAACAAACACAAAACCTTTTGTTCTTATACTCTATAGCTCACTTGAGTATAAGGTTTTCGTTCTCCTTTGTATCTCACTAATCGTTCATGGTAACCCGGTGATCTCAATATATAAGGGCCGAATCGAATTAGTAGGAAAGTGCATTTCCACGCCTTGGAGAGTCAATTTTTCATCACATCCTTCATCATCCTTCATTGATCAATTCCAGTCAAGAAAGAAGACAAGACAAAGTAATGGATATCATTACTTGCTTGATGTTTCTTCTCTATGGCACAATCGGTTATGTCATGTGAATTATCGTTGTTTATATGATATGTCTAAAATGGGGTTAATCCCACATTTTGATTTAAATATAGAGAAGTGTAAAACATGTATGTTAAATAAAATCACAAGGACCCCTTTCCATAACGTGACAAGACAAACGGTTTTTGCTTGATTTGGTGCATAGTGACTTGTGTGATTTTCATAGCTCACCATCTTTGGGTAATAAAAATTATGTTATAACTTTTATTGATGATTTTTCAAGATTTTGTTATACTTACTTATTATCATCCAAAGATGAGGCAATTGAAATGTTTAAGATCTATAAAATCGAAGTGGAATTACAACTTAATTTAAAAATTAAAATACTTCGGACGGATAGAGGTGGAGAGTATTATGACCCAAATTATTTTAAATCAATTGGCATCATTCATGAAACAACTGCGTCGTATTCACCACAAAGTAATGGTGTAACGGAAAGAAAAAATCGGACATTAAAAGAAATGGTTAATTCCATGTTATCTAACTTGGGTCTAAGTGACGGTTTTTGGGGCGAGGCAATGCTTACGGCATGTTATGTCTTAAATCGGGTTCCAAATAAAAGGAACAAGGATACCCCTTATGAACTTTGATTTAAAAGGAAGCCTAATCTTGCACATCTTAAAGTGTGGAGTTGTAGGGTGGTCGTCAAATTGACGGAACCCAAACGTAAAACATTGGGTGAAAAGGGGATTGATTGCATATTTATAGGCTACGCTCAAAATAGCAATGCCTATAGGTTTTATGTTCTTGAACATAATGATTTTGTCTCTATTCACATCGTGATTGAGTCAAGGGATGCAATTTTTGATGAAACACGGTTTTCATCAATTCCTAGACCAAAGGACATGGTACCTAGTACTAGTTCCGGGATTGTGGATGATCCTAATAAGGATCATGATACTATAATTCCAGAAATTAGGAAAATTAAACGAGATAGAAAAGAAAAATCTTTTGGACCGGATTTTCAACTATATTTAGTTGGGGGGTCAAGGGAGTCCATTGTGACTCAAGTTCCATATGTTTACCATATGGAGGAGGATCCGAAAACTTTTAGTGAGGCTATGAAGTCTCATGATTCCACATTTTGGAAGGAAGCCGTGAATGATGAAATGGATTCAATAATTGGTAATAATACATGGATTTTATCGGACTTACCTCCGGGTTGTAAACCTCTTGGTTGTAAATGGATCTTCGTTAAGAAGAAAAGGGTCGATGGAACCATACTAAAATATAAGGCCCGGTTAGTGGCCCAAGGTTTTTGGCAAAAATATGGTATTGACTACTTTGACACTTATGCTCCGGTAGCTAGAATAGCTACTATAAGACTTTTGATAACCTTATCGGCGATTCATGGTCTTGAAATTCACCAAATGGACGTAAAAATGGCATTCCTATATGGTGAATTTGTAATGACCCTGATTTTATTGGTATTTTTGCCGATAATCTATGTGCATTTATGTGTATTTATGTATAGTTCAAATTTATTTTTGAACTATTTATTTTATTTTATGTGAATAATTTCGATTTAATTCGAATTATTTTATTTGCAGTTTTTATTATTTATGTTAATTATTATTTAATTAATTAGAATTTTTATTATTTAATTTTCTAATTAATTATTTAATATTTTCGGGCTAAATCGATTTATACATAATTGATCATGTAATTTACGTAAATTAGCCCAATTGATCACGAGAGCCCAATTTAGGCCCATTTATCCCTTCTTGGCCGGTTTTTCTAAGTGCATGGCAAGTGGTGCCACTTGCTTTGTGTTCACACCTTAACTAACTCTATATATAGAGGAGTTAGTAAGGCTTTTGCTCATTTTGCCATCATTTGCTCATGCCATCAAGTTTAAACACAATTACCCATCCATTTGCTCTCCATTTGCCTCACGCCATTTTTGAGCAATTGAACCCATCAATTGTTCATCATTTTTCCTAGCCCAAAACTTAAAGATTCAAAGTCTAATGATCTTTAAGTGTTCAAACACAATCTAAACCTCCATTTGCATTCAAGATCTTTGGTTCGGGTTTGGGTTGATCGTGTTCGAGTGGGTTCGTGTTGGAAGCCGTGCAAGGGTGGTGCTCGTGTGCCGTGTGTGAAGCCGTGGCCGTGCAGTGGTGCCGTGACTGGGTGCAGCAGCCGTGCCAAGGTGGTTCGTGGTGGTGGTGCAGCCGTGTTGAAGCTGTGCGTGTGGTTGCCGTGTTGAGGCCGTGTGTGGGTTCGTGTGGGTCAAGTTTCCGGGCTGCATTTGTGTGTTGATTTGTGTGTTAATCTTCAATAAGGTAACATACTTTCTCAACCTTGTTGGCATACTATGATTATAGTATAGATTAAATGCATGTATGGGTTATTTGGTGAAGTTTAATCATGATTTTGTGTATAGTTTCTAATCTGATTTTTATGTGGTTTTCATAGTATTTTGATGATGGTTTTGATGATTTTATGATTGAATATATGTTGTTTTATGATCATGATAAATGTGTTAAAGTTTGATGAGTTTTGGATAAGTTTAAGTGGTAATTTTCGAATGAATGTCTTGATGTTATGCGTGTGGTATAAGTGTTTGGATGAGTTCTTGATTGAAGTTCTTGAATCTTGATTGAGTTCTTGATTGAAGATCTTGAATCTTGAATGAGTTCTTTATGAGTTCTTGGTTGAATCTTGAAAGTTAAAGATAGAGTTAATATTGGTTAAAGAATGGATTTAAAATGATGTATTATTGTTGGTTAGACTCAAGATCAAGGCGCAAAGGCAATCTTGAGAATAACTTCGTGTTTAACTGATTATTTTTCAAGAATCAAGGCGCAAAGGCAATTCTTGAATATAATTATGTTATGAATAAGTTGATTAAAATGATAAGAGATTTAATTAATGATTAGCTTGATTTCATTTCTAGACGCCTAATACTTTGAGTAAGATTCATTGTTTTTGGGTTAAGACGTTGCCCCTATTCCATCCGTAGTATTGGGATAGTTGGAGTCATACTATGTTATCCTTTGAATTTCCAGTAAGATTGGTTTCACGGGACATGGATTTCCAGTAAGATTGGTTTCATGGGGTTTGGGAGTAAGATTCTCAATCCTAACATAGTAGAAAGTTCGATCGCGTAAGATGCGTTCGTACGAGCATAGTCCGGTCTAGTATATGAATGATTGCGCCAAAGATAGTTGGTTAGGTTGGTTTGAGTCGAGTTCATGTTTGGTTGTTCTCGTATATTGGATTGATATTTTGATTATTTGATTTTTGCTATGTTCATGTGTATTCCCATTAGGGTGAGTCAGTTATGTTACTCGCCACTGATGGTGGACTGTTGTTTATTTTACAGGTAATTCTGATGACGAAGTACTTGCTTAGCTTTGGGTTGGGCGAGCGGCGTTTGTTTATGTTTTGGTTGTACTTTTATATTGTTGTTGTTTTTAGATAGTTATGGATTATTGTATGGACTCTTATACGTTATTTTTGGACTCTGACGTATGGTTGGAGTTATTCGTATTTTAGTATTTCTAGTTTGACTTTTTGGATTAGTAATGTACAAACTTGTGGGTATTTGTACTTTTGAGGTTTAATGATAATAATTTGAGGAATTAGTTTTAATTCTTAAGTTTTTCGAGTTATAGTTATAACTATTCGACTCGTCGGTTTCTTCCGCGCCGATTTAAGCGAGTCGGGTCGTTACAGAATTGGAGGAGGAAGTGTACATGAATCAACCGGAAGGCTTTGTTGTCAAAGGACAAGAAAACAAAGTGAGTAAACTAATTAGATCTTTGTATGGACTAAAACAAGCACCTAAGCAATGGCATCAAAAATTTGATAATATTGTCTTGGCTAACGGGTTTAAAATAAATCAATCGGATAAGTGTGTATATAGTAAATTTGACAATGGTAAAGGTGTTATAGTTTGCTTACATGTTGATGATATGCTTATCTTTGGGACGGATTTGGATGAGGTAAATAAAACTAAAGCGTTTCTCTCAAAGAGCTTCTCAATGAAAGATTTGGGTCAAGCGGATGTGATTCTTGGTATAAGAATTGTGAGAGGTAATGGAACGGTTTCTTTAACACAATCTCATTATATTGAGAAAGTGGTAAAGAAGTTCAATGAGTCGGTTTCAACTCACTTTGCTACTCCGATGGATCCTAGTATAAAATTGAAACTGAGTAGTGGTACCCCAATTTCACAATTGGAGTATGCGAGCTTGGTCGGAAGCTTGATGTATGCTATGACTAGCACTAGACCAGATATAAAATTTGCTATTGGTCGGTTAAGCCGATTTACTAGTAATCCTAGTAAGGAACATTGGCAAGCTTTAAAGAGAGTGTTGAGGTATTTGAAGAAAACCATAGATTATGGTTTGACATATACCGGTGAGCCTTCTATTTTAGAAGGATTTACGGATGCAAGTTGGATCTCCAATAAGTAGGATTTTTCATCCACAAGTTGATGGGTGTTTCTTCTAGGAGGAGGTGCCATTTCATGGGTCTCTAAGAAGCAAACATGTATTATCGATTCCACCATGGCTTCGGAGTTTATTGCTCTAGCTTCTTGTTATCAAGAAGCGGAGTGGCTTAGGAATGTGTTGAGTGAGGTTGACTTATGGGTGAAACCAATGTCACCTCTTGCTATCCATTGTGATAGTGCTTCAACAATTGCTAAGGCTTATAGTGAAGTCTACAATGGCAAGTCAAGGCACATTGGGGTTAGACATAGCTATGTACGGGAGATGATTAAAGATGGTAATGTGACCATTGATTTTGTTCGGTCTAAACTGAATTTGACGGACACGTTTACTAAACCATTGTCAAGGGATTCTTTCAACAAAATGAACAAAGGGATGGGTTTAAATCCTATTGTACAAAGTCATTAAAATGAAACTCAATTTGACGTCTAATACAACGTTGGATCTCGAATTCTATGAGGACAGATTTTTATATGATTTTGTGAGCACTTGAAAGTTTACATCCCGAGGTAAGTGCTAAGTCTACTGCAATGTTAAAGGAGGTTGAATTAGGTTTTCAATTCTTAATAGATCTTTGTAATTGGCTCAATTGCAGGAGCATGTGCGTAAAGATCTACCTATGTGAGCAAGAAGTTTGGCCGCTTCATCAGGTCTAGGCTTTGCTTGAAACGTTCATGAAAAGATATGTACACCATGGCGACATAGGTGTAGGAGGTTAAAGGATAATTGTTTATGTTCATGTGTATTACATTTTCAATGATTCGTAGTATTTGTGTAATTCAAAGCTTAGTCTATTATTACGAATGGGATTATTGTAAAATGTATATACTAAGTAGAAATTCAATCGTTTTGATATTTCTATGCATGTTCATGTTGTTTGTGTTTTTCATTGTAAGTTGTGTTTTGAGCTTGTCAACATTTAGTTCATAAATGGGAGGAGGATTGTTGGAACATTTATGACTAAATGGGCTCGGTTATTTGAACTAAGGAAAGAGAAGTTAGGCAAATAGAAACTACGAGTCCAACGGGTATCTCGCGACTCGCGAGGACCCGTCGCGACTCGTGAAAAGTTTCTGGCAAGAAGCAAATCACGAGCCACGAGACAGAGAGGACTCGCGACTCGCGAGCCCAGGTCGCGACTCGCGAGCCCCTCTTCACGCCTCGCGACTTGCTTCTGGAAAATTCGAACAGGTTTTGCGACTTTTTGTATACTTTTGCCTAGGATGCTTGTACGTATTAAGCATGTGCTAAAGCCTTCATTACTGATTTAAACATGTTTTAAAGTGGATTAAACTCAGAAGTTTGAAAGATAGCCTTGTGAATGGCATCTTCAAAGGTGTTAATAGCTCACTATTAATCACCATCAATTCTGAGTTTATGGAGCTTTATTGGTGTGTTTGTTCAGCTTTTGGAGCTGATTTCTCTTGCCCTATAAGCCTATAAATAGTCTTTCTTAGTTCATTGTTGGGAGATACAAAAAATTAGAAATACTTTCTCACTTCAACTTGCTAGCACTTTATAATTTCTAGCTAATCTTGTGAAGTGTGACTAAACACAAACAAACACAAAACCTTTTGTTCTTATACTCTATAGATCACTTGAGCATAAGGTTTTCGTTCTCCTTTGTATCTCACTAATCGTTCGTGGTAACCCGGTGATCTCAATATATAAGGGGCGAATCGAATTAGTAGGAAAGTGCATTTCCACGCCTTGGAGAGTCAATTGTTCATCACATCCTTCATCATCACCAACATTCTATCCCCTTTTATATATCCTTCAATTCCTTGAGTTGTACATGCATGTTGCATTATCCTCGTACTGAACAATTGGAGCTTGTCTCTTAGGTGGTTGTCCATAATCTTCTTGTATATGCTGCATCATGGTTCTTAACCATATGCACTCATGAGTAGCCTCATGAATTTCTAGGATCTTTGCATGGTTAGAAGAAGTAGCTACAATGGTTTGCTTCATTGAATATCTTGCATCTGTAAAACCAATCATTGTTTATTTTGATAATTTAGAAAAGAACAAACCTTATCCTCTGTAACTTGGAGGTAACAAAATATATGTTTAATTATATTTCAATGGCTTCGAGTAGGGCATGAACTAAACCTTGCTAATAAATTATTAACTGGGAAAGATATATCATGTCGTGTATGGCTAGTAAGGTATGGATCAATGCCCGTATTGCACTTAGATATGGTCCCTTAAGACCAAGAACGTCTTCATTATTTTCTCGAGGGCAAATTGGGTCATTATCTACATCAAGTGAGCTTACTACCATCGTAATATTCAATGGATGTGATTTATCCATATAAAACCTTTTAAGCACCTTGTATGTATATAATGTTTGATGCACAAGGATTCCATTTTTCAAGTTCTCAATATGTAGCCCTGGACAAAATTTCATTTTCCCAAGGTCTCTCATCTCAAATTCCCTTAAGTATTCTATAGTCACTGAAATCTATACAGGAGTTCCAATGATATTCAAATCCTCAACATTATAGTAAAAATGAAAAAACTTGACACAAATACCTTTATAAAAATGCATGGGCTAATAGGGTCATTGTTATAATTTTTTTCGTAAATATTCACTAAGACGATTATACCACATGCGTTCTGATTTTTTTAATCCATACAAAGATTGAATCAATCTGATTGAATATTGATCTTGAGATCCTGATGAAATTGTTACAACCTTTGGAAAATTAAATCCTTCCAGGAGTCTCATATATTTCTCATTATCCAGTGGGTCATACTAGTAAAAGCTGTGAATACATCGATCGTATAGGTATAAATCAAGTTCTTCTCTTATTGCCAGATTGATAAAGAATCTAAAAGTAGTGGCATCCACCACAGTGTAGTATGTCTTCTCATAATCAATTACTTGATCTTTGTGAGAATCATTATGCAAATAAACGTGCTTTTTAACTTACGATTTCAATTATGTGTCAATTGCTTCTTTCCATTTTAACCAATCATTTCATTGTCTACATTGATCCATGCATGGACCTTGGTTCTTGATCCTCTTCACCATTCATGGCATCAAGTGCTATATTATATGCAAAAACATCATCGATGTTGATTTCATTTCAGTTCCATGTTATTCCAAACATGAAATAATTGCTAAGATCTCCTCATTTTCAGGTGCCTGAATTTCTTCTGGAATCTTATCATTTTTCATGTCTATAGTCTCATGTGGAGATCCGTCAGAATGCTTCAATTACTTGAATTTGCCATTTTTATCTGCTGCTCCTTTCCTTTTTCAAGGTTTCTATCTTTGAAACTCATTGTCCTACCACGCTTCAGGTGCTCTAGACACACTGGCCACTTGATTTTGTTATTCTAGGACATCAATCTGTATAGAATAATCATTGACAGTTGGTATATGTGACTTAGTCACTCTATGTGGATTATAAAACGCATCTGGTAATTAGTTTGCTAATTTTTGTAAATAAATTATCTTTTAAACTTCCATTTCACATTGTTTAGTATGAGGATCAAAATGATATAATGATAATGCATTCCAACTGATTTCCTTTGCTTGATGTATGTTTTCTCCCCCTAATCCTGGGAAAACGAACTAGTCAAAGTGGCAATATATATGCAAAATGAGTCGTAACAAATCCCCTATTGATGGATCTAAATATTTGATTATGGATGGGGATTCATATCCAATATATATTGCTAACCTCCTTTGACGACCCATCTTACTGCGTTGTGGTGGAGCAATTGGAATATAAATAACACATCCAAAATTTTGAGATGAGAGATATCTAGTTCTTGACCTGGCCTAGAACCAATTGCGATGGGGAGAACTTATGATGACTTGTTAGCTTGATGCAAATGAGTGGTGTTGCATGTAATATGGCATGTTCCCAAGCTAATTAAAATGGAGAGTTTAAATTTCATGAGTAGGGCTGAGTAGAGCGCGGTCTGAACCGCACCAAACCGCAATTGCGTGGTTTGGTTTGGTTTGCGGTTTGAGAAGTGCGGGTTGGTTTGCAATTTTGCCAAACCGTAATTTTGCGGTGCGGTAACCACACCAAACCGCAATTTTTTTAATTTTTCTAAAACATTTAATTTCATACTTTTTATTTGGCTTACTACCCTATTAAAATTATGCCTTTTGTTTTTTCTTGGGCCTTATCTAATTATTTAAATCCGCAACGCTCTAATGCTTCTCTAACTCTTTAAGGCTCTAACAAAAAAAAATAAAAAAATCTAGGGTTCTTTTGTCATTATCAATTACTAATTATAAAATATAAAAATATAAAAAGTGGGTTAAACCACACCGCACCAAACTGTATTTTGCGGTGCGGTTTGGTGCAGTTTGATATAAATTGCGGTGCGGTTTCAAAAAATGGCAAACCGTAATTTTGCGGTTTGGTAGGGTTTGACGTCCAAACCGCACCACGCTCAGTGCTATTCATGAGCATTGATCTCATAATTGTACTCTAATTCCAACTAAAATGCAATAATTATTAATGGACTCAGAATTAAATTCACAAGCATTATCAAGATGAATAGCCTTGATGGGATGATCAGGAAAATATGAATCAACTGGGAAAGCAATCTCACAAATGCTAGGTTGCGAGTTGATAGCCAGGATAATGTCACCATCTAGTAGATGCATCAATTATAACGATAAAATATCTAAATGATCCATATGGTGGGTGTATTGGCCCACTTATATCTCCTTGTATACGTTATAGGAAATTAATGGATATTCAAAATTTATCTTTGCTATGCTCTTCAAAGAGTGTCCATATGAATATTCAATGATTTTTTGTATACGCCCATTTGGTATGAATTCACATGGATCAAGAAGAAAGGAAAAGATGAAACAAATATTTGAAAGTAATTTGGCAGTCTTTACATACTCTCAGTGATGAAGACTATTATGACAAAGATTACGTTGTTTCAATTCATTAAACAATTTAGTGCAAGTAAGGGAACCTACAATTTAATGCCTACAGAACCTCGATCACATGAAGGTTGCACTCCATGTAGCCTGGTAAGATATCTAAGAGGAACAATGGATTTTTGGTTATTCTATCCCCAAAAAAATGGAAAGCAGTAGATATATTAAGTGGTAAATAGGGGTATAAATATAAAGTTATATGTGAGCCATTTACCAAAAAATTAAATGGAGTATTTATTTTGGAACGGATGAAAAATGAAAGTGGAGCAGTTATTTTGGAACGAATGAAAAGGAAAGTGGAGCAGTTATTATGTGATTATATTCAACTCATTGAATCTGTCGATAAAATTTATATTGTATTATTACTTTTATTAGAAAAATTATGAACTACTTTCGTGTTAATTAGTTATAGTTGGGACGAATATGTATGTGAACTTATTAATATTGTTATTATTTTATAGTAATAATTATTGTCATTATTTTTGTTGTTTTTTTAATTTTGAGAGGTAAAAAAAGGATATTATTAATAAACCAAAAAAAAATTACGTACGCCAAAAATCATGAGCTAAAGGGCTCAAGGCCACACAAAAAATTTGAAAACATCAACGTCCTAGGCCAAGGTTGCATAAGGCATCATCAACTAGCATCTAGGCACCTTCTAGGAAGGGTTCTAGGGTAAGCTTAATCATTTGGAGCAACCAAGAAATACAACTGTTTTAATAAGTTCCTATCTACGACACCAGGCCACTTTTAGCTGACATGAGTGCAGTAGCTTGTGCCTGATTGATATTATTATTATTATTATTATTATTATTATTATTATTATTATTATAGTAATAATTATTGTCATTATTTTTGTTGTTTTTTTAATTTTGAGAGGTAAAAAAAGGATATTATTAATAAACCAAAAAAAAATTACGTACGCCAAAAATCATGAGCTAAAGGGCTCAAGGCCACACAAAAAATTTGAAAACATCAACGTCCTAGGCCAAGGTTGCATAAGGCATCATCAACTAGCATCTAGGCACCTTCTAGGAAGGGTTCTAGGGTAAGCTTAATCATTTGGAGCAACCAAGAAATACAACTGTTTTAATAAGTTCCTATCTACGACACCAGGCCACTTTTAGCTGACATGAGTGCAGTAGCTTGTGCCTGACTGATATTATTATTATTATTATTATTATTATTATTATTATTATTACTTCCTCCGTTTCGAAAAAAACGCAACAATTGGGGTGGCACGGACTCCTAGGTATTTTTTTGTTGTGAGAGTAAAGGGATAGAGAGAGAAAGTGGGGTATGTGATGATGTGACAGATAGAAAGAAAAAACTTACAAAAATGGAAAATTAAAATTGTTGCATTTATTTTGAAACATCCAAAAATAGAAATTGTTGCGTTTTTTTCGAAACGGAGGAAGTATTATTATTATTATTATTACTACTACTACTACTAATATTCAATAATAAAGAAGCTCAACTCTTCTAACTATCGCAAATTGTGGTGAAAATTAGGGATATCTATGAGCCAATACACTCGTGAATAGCTCGCGAACAAACCCGGTCAAAGCTAGCTCGTTCGTATATAAATAATTAAACAGTAAGTCTCAGCAAAATTTTCAAGCTCGATTAATAAACAAGCTTAGGTTTACTTGAACAAGGTAGTACTCGACTCGTTAAGGTTCGCAAACAGCTTGTTCAAGTTCGTTAATAAGCTCGTTTGTAATCATTTAATACTAAAAGCTCGTTTAAAATTCATATACTTCCTCCGTAAATGAATTCTTGCAACATTTACTATTTTGGGATGTTTTTGAATTCTTGCAACAAAATACCAACTTTCTTTATTTGGTAAGTTTTTATCTATTTCTCTTTCCTACTTTATTAATCTATCAACAAAATACCAATAAATTACCAACTTTTCTTTAGGGGACCACTTCATCTTATTTCTCTCTCCTACTTTTACCTAATCTACCAACTTAAATATACTTACAAAATTAATTTTGGAGTCCGTGCCGGATGGCTTTGTTGCAAGAATTTGTTTACAGAGGAATACTTCGAATTTCAAAATATGTTTATTTATATTACTAATCATTTAAATACCATTTTTAAATTTTATATAACTAATGTTTCGCCAAAAGGTAAAATTAGAAATAATTAATAAAATTAGAAATAATTAATAATAAATACAAAGCTCATTTAAACATATGCTCGTTTATAACTCGATCAGCTTGAGCTCGAATACGTAAACGAGTAGTTCAAGCCGAACTCGAACATAAAAAATATAAAACGAGGCTGGAACAAGGTTTTTGGAAGCTCGGTTATGAGCTCGAGCTCGATTAATATTATTTAACCCTAGCTCGAACAACTTACTACTCGGCTCGGCTCGTTAACATCTCTAGTGAAAATGTGAGCAACTGCACATGCCTCAATAGTGGAAGTCGTAGATAATTCACTTAAAAAAAGAAGCAAAATCGCCCCGAATTTGTCCTCCCCCCCCCCCCCGACTTAGAAAGGGTAAAAGGAAGAAATGTACTTAACCCACTTGTGTTGAGCTGCACAATCACCACACAGCTAGGAATAATATCACACAACCCAAATTGTTGTAAAGTAGATGACCACATCAAGTCCACGTGCACATCAAGACCCCAATCCCAAGAATAAAAGTCTGAGTCAACAAGCTGGAGAGATCTGTCATTCCCCATAATCAACACAATATCCACCCCCTTTTTCATTGAAATCACAAACCGATAATAACCATTAACAAGGATACTCCAAACAACATTATGTCGATGTTTAATACCTATAATACATATCAACACATCACACTACATGATCTTCAAAAATTATCTCCATAAAAAAAACCTTGAGCAAGTGGAGCAGGGTGTCGTAATAGAGAACATTACAACACCCAATCGATAGAATAAAACACAACAGTTGTCTTTGCGTTCATCTTCTGACTCAAATTTGAAATTAAGACTGCTTGAAGCCACACAGGCGTGTTGTCTTCTATTTGTAATTTTCATGATGTCGAATGACGCAAAGATAAAGAAAAGATGGACTTTATAGATGTTGTAACCTTTGTGAAATATATATCTTCCAATTTCATCATGAATTTGAGGGCAGCGACCTCATAGAATTATTGAAAATTCCATTCTCCACAGTTCTATTAAATAGACTCGGTGCATCCTCAAATGCTCATCTAAGACCACCAATACCAACATGTTGTAGAAGCTTAGTCTGTAGGCTAGTAAACTATAGTCATGAAGCAAGAAAAGAGTAATGTCAAGCACCACCTGTAATACCCCGAAATTTCGGGGTATTTTAAATTTTTCATAATTAATTAAATATATAATTAATTGACTATTTAATTGATTATTATTTAATTAATTATTAACTTTATTTGTAGCAGTCCAGTTATTTTTAATCCTGGCCCGAACTTTTTTTATTTTATCTTGCCAAAACCTGAGCCCAATTATTCCCTTTGATTTATGTGTTACACAGTTTCCCCTTTCATTCTTTTCTTGTTTCTTTAATTTCTTTTATTCAATATTATTATTAAACCTTTATCTATTTTGACCTTTCCAAAAATCCAATTTTTATTCTTGCTCTCATACTCTTTTTTTTTCTCTACTAAATTTTAGGAACTCTTAACCCTTTTTCCCTTCAATATTTTCGGTCACCCCATCTTTTCTTGTTGATTAATTTCTTTAATTTGTTCTACCCTATATATTAAATGTTACATCTGTTTTGATCCATTCTAGAAAAACCCTATTTTTATTACTCTTTCTACTTTGCTTACTAAATTATAGTAAACCTAGACCCTTATTTTCTTTTCATTTTACACAGCCAATAGGAAGAACTACAACAACCAATTTCTTTATTTATCATCCTTCAAAGATCAATCATTAAAACTATTCCTAACCCTTTTCTATTGCTTCAACCCTTAAAGATTGATCAAGAACCTTAAAGAAACCTTAAAGAACACAAGGAAATCGTTAACCTTGGTGATTATTCGAACCATATCATTCCTTCAAAGGTAATTGGATTGCTTTTACTTAATCTTTAGGATAGATTAGTTTCATAGTTTTTAGAATATGGTTTGGAATTGTTTAGAACAATGTAGGATTGCTTAGAATTAGTATCATGTTTAGGATTGAAATTTTTTCGAATGATATGATGAATATTATGATGTTATTTTCTTGATTTCTTTATGTAAATTTGATGAATCTTGATTATTTAAATTATTAATTAAAGTCTTAAATTAAAAAGAATATTTTTGTTCTTGTTGTTCTAAATTTTCGAGTCACTTAGAATAATTTTAGGAGCTTCTTTAATGTTTGATCTTTAATCAAGATTTATTTCGTGGCAAAATTCATCCTTTTCTTGCTTGAAATAATTTAATCTTTCAAACCGGTAAAACGGTCCAGATTTGGTTTACGAATTATTCAAGGAACTTAATCAATTTGTATTGCTACGAAATTTTAGGTGGAAGTTATTAATACTGTTTTACATCTTGTGTTAAATTTTCGTAATTTTTAAAGATCGTTTGCTATGGCAGAAAAATCTAAAACTGAATTCAGCCTAATCTGATTTGTTAGTTATAAAATTCCTTAAAAATAGTAAAGGACGTTATTTTTGAATGGAATTTATGCACGTTAAACCTTGAACCTATATTTAGCTTCCATCAAAATTTCCAGATTATTCGATACCTTTAAACGGTTGTTCATAATTTAATTCTTTAAAAATCAGATTGTGTAAAATAGGGTGATTGAATTATTAAAACATGTTACTATTAATTCTTGAAATGTTTATATGATGATATGATGAATTTATTTAATTATTATTTTTAGTTTAAAAATTTCGAGTGGTTATATCAGGGTTTGACCAATTTTAGTTTAATTTCTGACTTATAATAATATTGGAAGGTAATTGTAGGAACTATAATTATCATTATTATAAATATAACAATAGTTCGGAAAGCAATATTATGACAAAAGGAATAAGTTGCATTATAATAATAATAATAAAAGGATTTCAGGGATAGTTATTATATTTATCACCATAATATTATTATCATTATTATTATTAAAAGGAATTATCAGGGACAAATGACAATATGAAGGGAAATAACAATATGACAAAAAGGGTAAATTA
Organism: Salicornia ramosissima; assembly: GCA_951394345.1. Lineage (NCBI taxonomy): Eukaryota > Viridiplantae > Streptophyta > Magnoliopsida > Caryophyllales > Amaranthaceae > Salicornia > Salicornia ramosissima. Next base: position 40,838,536 of record OX596236.1, read on the forward strand.
CAACATGATAATAACGAAGAAGATTACAGGAATAATTACCATTATATTTATTATCATTATTATTATTAAGGAAGTCAGTAGGGATAAGTCGCAATATGAAGGAAAGTAATAATATGACTAAAGGAAGGGTTATGGGTAAAATATGACAAAATAAGTATTTCAGGGGAAGGTTTCCTTTGTATATGTGTATAGTATGAATTTCGTATATTTGTGACTGTATTGTATACGTATTTTTATACGTATTCTGTATGTATTTTCGTACGTATTTTTATACGTATTTTGTATGTATTTTCGTACGTATTTTTGTACGTATTCCGTATGTATTTTTGTACGTATTTTTGTACGTATTCCGTATGCATTTTTATACGTATTTTTGTACGTATTCCGTATGTATTTTTGTATGTATTTTTGTACGCATTTTGTAGGTATTGTTTTTGCATTATTTTCCACATGATGTTGGTTATATTCGAGTGGTATAAGTTTAGGTTGGAGTTTGAGTCAAGTTAAGATGAACAAGATTGGATTAGAAGTTAAGCTATGACGATAAGGAATTGAATTGAGGATTGGAACAGAACAGAACAGAATTGAATTGAATTGAAAAGATGATTAACTATGAAGTGACCACCTATCTAGTGGCTCATGTGCCATGAACATAGGTATAGTCGAAGCCACTGTCTTATGTTCGGATTGGGGACAGTTCTTGATCCCAGTGCTTGGGGAGTAGATCCTTGTGGTTGACCCGACATGAGCAAGGAAAGTTGGGGGGAGTAGATCTTCGTGGTTGACCTCTTACGAGCATATGACTGGTCACGGATTAGCACCTGATTGGGAAAAAACAGAAAAGAAGAGTCGTTGATGAGGATTAAAAGTCTAGAATTGGTTAAGCTAAGCTGAAGGTCATGTTAAGGTTGACTTGTATGATTGTTTTCCGATGCGTACTTGATGTGATTGTTTGTTGACTTCTTTGCATGATGACTTGTTCGACAGTTCAGATGATCTGTTCTGATTATTATGTTTCTAATTGTGTTCTACCGATTAAGTAGAACAATCTAATTACTCACCACTGACTGTGGACCCCCCCCCATTCTATTTCAGGTACAGGTGGTGATTGAGTTTTGGCTACGTATGGGCTGGGATTGTAAGCTAGCCAGCTTAGAAGTGACCCGATGACTAGTTTAGATTTTGTTTATTTGTTTAGTAGTCTTTTCTTTATTTTGTAATAGTAAAGGATATTGATTTAATAATTATTTTGGGATTAATTAACAGTTTTTAATGAATAATATGATTAAGTTATAGAGCTTCCGCTGTAATTTATGAATTTAACCTTAGAGTTTTAGAAGTTAATGATCTGTGATTGTTGTTTTCTCTGAAAACAACGCTGCTAAATTACAGGTCATTACACCACCCGCAAAATAAACAACAAGCCCACCAAAAGAAAAAAGTGAGGTGGAAAGCTGCCACTACTAGTCACCTAACCCATACCCGAAGTAGTAACAAAAATAGGCTATGAGGAAGTTAAATAGCCCATCAAAAAAGTTTTGAACAGCCTAAGAATACAATGAGGGCAAGCATGCAAAGCAAAGTACTCCCTCTGTCCCAATTTACTTGCCCCACTTTGACTTTGGGCACTGTTCTCATGTGTACTTTGACTTTATTTAATTTAATATACGTAAGAAAAAACATAGTCATGATTGATATAGTTTAATTCGGCTCAACATGTACTTTTCAAATATATAATTTTTATAATTTTTTATTATATATAGTTAAAGATATTTTTATTTAAAGTTGTGTCTCGGGAGGTGTGAAAAAGAGAATGTCGCAAGTAAATTGGGACGGGGGAGTACAATTTTAAAACTCCATCACATTCTCGAAGCAACAATAACTCACACTTGGGTACGTCATCAAACCTAGTATTCTCATTCATAAGGCCACTCTCAGCAGCGGTCAAAAAAAATGCCCATCACTCTCTCTCTACCCATTTTCTTACTCTTCCACATAACATAATCTCGTGGGCAAATTTTTTTTCCAAAACTTATACCAGCAGTGAGCAAAAAAAAAAAAACCATCACTCTCTCTCCTCCTATCTACTATACCCCACCCATTTCTCTTTCTTACAAATTTAATATTTTACAAGTGTTTAATTGTTTACATGTATGTTTATTTTTGTATTTTATACCCGTATTATTTTGAGATGTATTTTTCTTCTCGTAATTTAAGAAAATACGTATTGTCAAAGTATTTTTTTTCCGTATCTATTTGTTCACGTATTTTTTTCACGTAATTTTTTCTGACCCGTATATTTTCGTGATTCGTATTATTCGTGATTCGTATTTTTTCACAAAAATACGAAAAAATTTATTTTTCGTGATTCGTATTTTTTAACTTTTTTTAGACCCGTATTTGTCGTTGTTGAGGAAATTGAACATTTGAAACATTTCCTCCAAAATTTTGTAAAAATTTTTGGAATTCTGGATTTTGTAGCAAATTAGGATCAATATTATTCAAGTTAAATGGATCCATTTACTTAAATATTTTGATAAAAAAATATATGTAGGTTTGAAATTTAGAAGAAAAAATTATATGAAAATTTGAAATTTTGATAATTTTTTTGAACAAACTGATTTTTTTAAGTATGTCAAAGTATAGCAAAATGGGTGTCTATTTATAGATCTCGAAAAATTATGACCGTTGGTAATTTTTTTTTTTTTTAAATTAGTTTAAATCATCAAAATAGCCGTTAAACAAATATTACCGTTGCATTTAATGAACAGTACCACAGCCAATCAATTATTGCCGCGTGTACACTCTCAGCAGCACTCACTGAGCCCTGTCGGGCGCGTGTGCCACACGCGCATGTCAGCCAATGCGCGGCTGACACGTGGCGCTGGAAGCACAAGATTCAAAGCCCATTTTTTCCCATGGTCCGTGGGATTCTCACGGCCAGATTTTTTTTTGGGTGTTTTACCCACTGCTGGGATGCAATTATTTTTGCCATTGTCATTTTTTCTTCCCGTGAGGATATTATTTACTCACTGATGGTAGTGCTCTAAGCACAATGGTCTTGGTCACTCTCTTCATCACAGGCTCGACAATAAAGTCGGAATGAATCAGAATTGGTAGGTCCAAGAAGGTAAGATGTAGTCCAAATGAGGCCCATCATCCATAATCGAGTGCAAAACCTATTGGTTTTACGTACGTGTTCTAAATATGAAAATAAATTGTTTAAGGTATCTTCCTTGATTAATGATTAAATCATTCATTGAGTATTGGTTTTACTTAATAAATCTAGACTTAAAAGGTTATTGGTAGTACTAACTAAGGTTAAGTTAATTAGTTTAGTTAAGTTAGTTATAACAACTCTATAAATATAAGTTTGTTATATGTACAATGTTTAACTAATACTTTGTATCAATTCATTTTCTCAATTCAATGCAATATTCAATTCTGTTCTCTTCTATTCTTTGATTTCATTTTCTCATTATGGTATCAGAGCCAATCACTAAGAGTGATTGAGTTTCTTCGTTTTTTTTCTATTTCATTTTTCTTCTTCTTCAAATTTGATTTTTTCAAATTTGATTTAACAATGGCTGCAACAACTACTGCAAATTTGCCATTGAATCAAGATCCTACAAGAAAATACTACATACATCCTTCAGATGCTAATTCGACCCAATTAGTTTCAACGAAATTCAATGGCATACGGTTTGCCAATTGGAAAAGGGCGATGAAATTGTCTTTATCAACAAGAAATAAATTGGGGTTTGTGAATGGCAAATTCGCGAAGCCCACTGAAGGGACTACTGAGTTTGAAGCTTGGGAGAGATGCAACGATTTGGTCTCCACTTGGTTAATCAACAATCTTGATGGAACAATTTCTAAGAGTACCATGTTCTTGAAAACAGCTGCAGATATATGGAATAATCTTGAAATGAGGTTTAATTTTATAGCTTTGACTGAATTGTTTTCTTTGGAGCAGAAATTAGCTTCAATTTCTCAAGGTACGAGCACAATTTCTGAGTATTTCACAGAGATTAAGACAGTATGGGATGCATTAGAAGAAGCAGATCTTGTGCATGTTTGTGTGTGTGAGAGTTGCACTTGTAATGCAAGTCAGAAAAATCAATTGAGACAAGAAAGAAAGATGTTACTCCAGTTCATGATGAAATTAAAAGAAGATTATTCGACTATAAGGGGTAATATACTCATGATGAAACCAACTCCTAATGTGACTGAGGCATATAGGATATTTGCACAAGAAGAGAGTCACAAGAATGTGTCTAGAATTTCTCAGCAGGATGCTTTGGCCTTTTATGCTGATAGGAGGAGGCCTAATGATCAAAGGAGATCAAGTTTTGTTCTAAGAGGCAATTCTTTTGCAAGACAAGGAGGTTATAAGAGGACTGAGAGGGGTACATTGTTCTGTACTCATTGCAAGATGACAAATCATACTGTGGATAGGTGTTACAAGTTAAATGGGTATCCAAGTGATTGGAATAAGGGCAAGAAAGTGGCTGCAACAGTGTGTTCTGATCAAGCAGAGGATGCCTTGGGTGACAGTGTAGAAATTTCTGGTGAGCCGTATGATTAGTTTATGGAATACATGAAGGTTCAAAAAAATAAAGAGCATACTGGATCAGTGTTTGACAAAGATGGTTCTGGAGGGCATGCTTTGTTTGCAGGGAATACAGGACATGCTATGCTTGCAGGTGCATTTTGTTTACTGTCTAAGTTTAATGTTCAATGGTTATTGGATAGTGGTGCATCTGATCATATGTGTTCTAATCTTTCATGTTTTGAATCATATTATGCACCAATAAGTAGTAGTTTTATTACTATACCAAATGGCACCAAGATTCCAATTAAGTATATTGGTAAAGTGAGATTGAGTAATGATATAATTCTTGAAAATGTGTTATATGTTCCTGATTTCAAATTTAATTTGATTTCAGTTCATAAAATTTATAAAGATTTGATGTGTGAAATATGTTTTACTCATGACAAATGTTTCATTAAATCTCAGAAAGGGAGTTCGACTCTTCTTGGTAGTCTTGTGGAAGGGCTCTACAAAGTTGTTGAGCAAGATTTTGTTCACAAGAAAGTTGCTTGTTGTTCTGTTTCTGATGATGCTAGGTTGTGGCATCTTAGGTTAGGGCATATGCCATTTAGTCAAATGAAGCTTGTAAATCCTAGTTTTAATATTCATTCTACTTTACAAGATACTATTTGTCAAATATGTCCTCAAGCTAGACAACATAGGTTACCTTTTACTCTTAGTACAATAAAGTCAGTTAGACCATTTGAGATGATACATGTAGATACTTGGGGGCCTTTGAGGTTCAAAACTCATACTGGTTGTACTCTTTTCTTGACTATAGTGGATGATTACACCAGATTTACTTGGATTCATTTTATGAAAAATAAGTCTGATGCAGTTTCTATTTTATATAATTTTGCACAATTTGTTAAAACTCAATTTGATATGAGTATTAAGTGCTTAAGATCTGATAATGCCAAGGAATTATGTGAAGGAGCTATTAAAGTTTTTTATAATCAATATGGGATTTTACATCAAACAAGTTGTCCTGATACCCCTGAGCAGAATGGGGTGGTTGAGAGGAAGCATAGGCGTTTGCTAGAAACTGCAAGAGCCTTATATTTGCAGTCTAGAGTTCCTGATAGGCTTTGGGGAGAATGTGTTAAATGTGCAGTTTTTCTAATTAATAGAATGCCATTGAGACCTTTGCATAATAAATCTCCTTATGAACAACTATATGGATATAAACCTGATTTGTCTATGTTGAGGGCATTTGGTTGTTTGTGCTATGTATATACTTCAAAGGTTAATAGACATAAATTAGCACCTAGATCCTCTCCTTCTGTGTTTCTTGGATATTCAACAACTCAAAAGGGTTATTTTGTTTTGGATTTGAAAACTAGAAATATTTCAGTTTCAAGAAATGTAAAATTTCATGAAAGACATTTTCCTTTTCAATTATTTTTAAAAAATTCAAATGGGAAATGTTATGGTAATTTGAATCAATTTGATATATATTTGCCTACTGTAACTTCAATTGATCCTTGTCATGATATTCTAAAATCTCATCAAGAAGAAGCTGATACAACTTCTATATCTACTGTGTTTGAGCAACCAAGTTCTTCCCAAAATACTCAATTGAACTCTCCATATACAAATAATTCTATTCAGAATCTCAACAATATTTCTGGTCATATTTCTGATCATAATTCTGAAACAAATGAAATTTCTGGTTCAGATCCTATTGTTTAGAACAGTTCCTTTGATTCTGATTCTGTTCAACAGAACACTTCAACTTATTTAGCCATTAATATTCCTAATTCTGCTCATACAGAATTAGATTCTTCCCAACTACTTGTTGATCTTAGTACCTATTTCCCTTCTCATCAAACTTCTAATGGAATTCAACTTAGAAGATCAATAAGACCACATAACCCTCCTGCCTATTTAGGAGATTATAAGTGTTATATTGCAGGTTCTTCACAACAACATTGGTGCAATCTGGTAAAATTTGAAGCTTATTCTGCTCAACACCAAGCTTTCTTGGGGTCATTATGCAATATAAAAGAACCAGAAAATTACACACAAGCAAGCAAATAGCAATGTTGGATTGAAGCAATGCAAAAAGAAATACAAGCCTTGCATAACAATAACACATGGATTTTGACAGAATTACCACAAGGAAAGAAACCAATAGGTTCCAAGTGGGTGTATAAGGTGAAATTAAAGGCAGATGGTAGTTTGGAAAGGTGTAAAGCTAGGCTTGTGGCACAAGGATATAGACAGAAGCATGAAGTTGATTATTATGAAACTTTTTCACCTGTGGTGAAGATGAGTACAGTTAGAAGTCTGTTTGTTTTGGCAGCTGCAAAACAATGGGAGATATTTCAGTTGGATGTAAACAATGCATTTTTGCATGGGGATCTCATTGAAGAAGTATATATGAGGGTCCCAGAAGGTGTCCCAAATCCTAAAAACCAATTTTGTAAGCTAGTTAAATCTCTTTATGAATTAAAGCAGGCCTCAAGACAATGGTTTGCTAAATTGGTTGCCACATTAGTTACACAAGGGTTCCAACAGTCCAAGAATGATTATAGCCTGTTTATAAAAAGGAGTGGTGATCAAGTTTGTATTGCAGCAGTATATGTTGATGACATTCTCTTGACAGGGAATGATCTTGTGTCTATTCAAAGTCTCAAGAACCATCTTCACACTACCTTCAGTAGTAAAGATCTTGGACAGGTTCATTATTTTCTTGGATAGAGATTATTAAATCCAAGAATGGTTTTATTTTAAGTCAAAACAAGTTCACTAAAGAACTTCTGGACTCCTCTGATTTAGATGTTTCAAAAAGGGCTAGTACTCCTTTACCTTTGCATACAAAACTTCAAGCAAATCAAGGCAATTTAATTTCTAATCCTGAAGTTTACAGAACACTTGTTGGCAAGCTGAATTTTTTTACCAACACAAGACCAGACCTTGCATTCACTGTCCAAGCTTTAAGTCAATTCATGCATTCTCCCACAACAGAACATATGGCAGCACTGCATCATACTCTGAGGTACATTGCAGGGACAGTAGGACAGGGCATCTTACTGCAAGGTTCATTAGATTTAAAACTCCAAGCCTTCTGTGATGCAGACTGGGCAACTTGCTCAAAAACAAGGAGGTCTATAACAGGATATGTGGTTATGCTAGGGCAATCCCCAATTTCATGGAAATCAAAAAACAAGGCACAATCTCTAGATCATCAGCAGAATCAGAGTACAGGTCCATGGCCTGTGCTGCTTCAGAATTTACATGGCTTGTAAGGCTCTTGGAGGAGCTTGGTATACAGAATCTCACTCCAATCACACTCCATTGCGACAGCCAATCAGCTCTACATATAGCAAAAAATCCGGTGTTTCATAAGCGAACCAAGCATATAGAAATTGATTGTCATTTCACACGAGATAAAGTCCTTGAAGGTCTCTTACAACTCTCATATTTACCTACAAAATGTCAGTTGGCAGATGTTTTTACCAAAATACTTCCTTCCCCACAATTCAATAATTTAATTTTCAAGTTGGGCATGTATACACCCCCAACTTGAGGGGGGATATTGGTAGTACTAACTAAGGTTAAGTTAATTAGTTTAGTTAAGTTAGTTATAACAACTCTATAAATATAAGTTTGTTATATGTACAGTGTTTAACTAATACTTTGTATCAATTCATTTTCTCAATTCAATGCAATATTCAATTCTGTTCTCTTCTATTCTTTGATTTCATTTTCTCATTAAAGGTCAATAATATTTGACTTTGAGCTTAATATCAATTGCTTCGATTTAAGCATTATTTTAAAAGTTAAATATGTCGATCGAACCAAGTCTTATTTAGCAGGATACAAAGGTTTACGTTAAAGTATTTACTTGTCTTAATTATTACTCCTAAAAACCATAAGTTGAATTGGTTTTTAGGACTTGTTTACTTCAGATTATATTCAGTCCAGTTCAGTTCAGTTTAGTTCAGTTTAATTCAATTAATACACTTCTATTCAGTTCAGTTCAGTTTAGTTCAGTTCATCTCTATTAAGTTCAGTTCAGTTCCGTTTAGCTAATGTAAACGAGCCCTTACTCCGAGTATTTAACAAATTGAATGGAATTTAGTTAGTTCTGTAAGCAATGATGGCTGGATTTTAATTTGTATTTTAAAGCCGGCCTGATTGTTATTCATGATCAGTGTATAAATCCCAAACCTTTGCAAAAAAAGGAATTTACAAGAGTAATACGGAAATTGAAATTGTTTTCCTACGGAGTCGTGAGGAGACTCACTTCCCTGAAAGTGTTGGTCTCACAAGAATCCTTACGGCCTATTTGGTAGCCAGTTATAAATTATGGTAATGGGAATGAATTTATAACTAAATTTGGAAGGGATATCAAAATCCATTCCCATGGTGATGCTACCTTAGCTCCAATTTATCTAATTTTCTTCACAAATATCCATTCCCATCAAATATCACCCTCCCCAATGGTAATGAATGAGAATGAAAAATGAGAAGAAAATTGAAGTTGGAAATGAAAAGTTGTTTTCCATGGAGATTATAAAGTTTCTCCTTAACAAAATTACACTATAAATTCATTAACATTACTACAATTTATTACCAACAATCAAATGGACCGTTAGTTGACTTGAATATCTTTTTACTCATTTTGAGTTCAAAGTGTATTTAGTGCAAACACAACATCCTTGCGTGGATGGATTATGAATACACACTAATTTGTTGGCTCGGGCGTTGTCCCGAGTGTTACTTTTTTCTGTTGATACAGCCTCTAATTCACTTAAATAAAGGAGAGAAATATATAATTTTATGTGCAATTTTAAAACATTAATAAAATTAAAGTTGGTTGAGATGGTAAGTGCGTGGGTGATAGATCTTGAATTGTAAGGGGTACTAGGTTCTAATCCTATTCTAAGCATAATTTATTTTGTTAAATGATGTGGCAATGCTTACATGACACACGTGCTTTAGAGAGTGCAACTAAACATCTTACGTGGTGCGATACGGTGTCTTAAGCGCCTTTTAATATATTATATAAATGATTTAAGTTTGAGCTCTAAAATATCTTTTTTTGTGTGTTTAGATCGAGAGCCACAAGGGCAGGAATGAGAATCGATCTCAGAATCTTCCGAAATTGGGAGAGAAGCTCTAACAACAAGAGCTATCCCTCAATCTCAGTTATATAAGGTCTCTGACTAAGTAATAAAAAAAAAAGTTCTAAGGATTTTGAGTTGACTAAAGTCTTCTAAGTTTTGGCTTGGGCTTGTTACGATGATTTAAAAAAGAAAAAATCCTAGCCTTCGTTTCTCTCTATTCTCTCCCTATAAGAAAAATCCTTCTTTTCCCTCCATTGTTTTGGGGCTACTATCAATTTCTAAAGGTTGATGGTAAGTCCCATTTTCTCTTATCTTTCTTCTGTTATTATATTTACAATAAGACTCTATTTTATTCTCTTCATGGGATCTATTATTCTCTTTATGACATTTATTATTCCGTTTTATCGGATTTATCATTCTCCTTTATGAGATTTTTGCCGGCCATATGTGCTTGTTTTTCTTTGGAAATTAATTTGTTGGTGGAGATTAGCGCGGGATCACAGCAGATTTTTGTACTTCCACTACATCCAAAAGAATCGAATCAAGATCTACTTCAAAACTATTGCAGATCGATAGAACCCCTCGCGAAAAGTTATATGAAGAAGCAGCGATGTGAAAGACGAGCGACTGTACTAGCAGATATCTCTTATAGCGATTTAGGTTTTGTCAATGTTGATTTTATTTTGATCTATTTTGGTATGTATTTGGTTGTCACTGATTTCTATTGTAGACGTCATCACATTCAATTAATGAATTGCCCTTTTATTCCAAAAAATCAAAATCCTTCGTTTAAGCCGAGTGAATTTTATGGAAAATGAGCTCCATATCCAAAGATTAATTTTTAAAAGAACAAAAGCTTATTTACCTATAGGGGTGTAAATGGTTTGCAAAAGCCCAAAGTCTATTGCACTCCAGTTTAAATTTATCTGACTGGATGGGACTTGAAAAAAATTGGATCGAATTTGTACTAAAAATTTTGTATATATTTTTCTCACGTTTCTCACCCTAAGGTTCTTTCTCACTGAAACCCAACCCTATATAATTTGTACTAAAAATTATTTAATCATGACCGCAGATTTTTGTATCTAATGGTTATAATTACTTCTCAAATTTCTCACACAAACTAGTTTTCTCACATGAGTCTAATTCTATATATATCTCAATTATAATATAAGTCAAGGGGAGTCATGGTGTCCCCCTCAAAAAGTTTAAACTATCCTTTAAAAATTTTCTAAATACTCAAACTATACAATATTAACTAAAAAGGAAAGTTTTTTATTTTATAAAATGAAAATATTACAAAACATATACTTCAAAAAAATTAAAATTCAAACATCAAAATTCATATTTTTGAATTATCTACAATTAGACACCCATATTGGTATATTTTTCAAAAAAATAAATTACAAACCTCAAAAGTCAAAAATATATATTTTTTATTAGTATAAATCACTATTATTTAAAACAAGAGGTGGTGGTGTTTCCACTTGAAAAGTCTAAAATACTCATCTTCCCTTACTTATGAAATAAAGATAATTAAATAGAAATCAAATTCAATCAATCAATAATAAATAAGGGATTAAAAATCAAAGAGCAAATAATTATTTAAATGTAACAATTTTTTTTATCTTTTTTAAACGAAAATATCAAAAAGATAATAATTCAAAAAAACAAATAAAAGAAGCAAAATTAATATTTTTGAATTAGAGGTGATCAAAAGTTCGGGCCAGACCGAGACTTAACTAAGTAAGTGTACCCACAGTCAGTCAGTCAGGAATTTTAGGCGTGTTTGATGAGCCTTGTGCGGACTTTTCGGGCCGTGATAGGCTGTTGAACAAATATTTTAACTGCAGCCAAGCCCGCAAACTTTTTAGGCCAATCAGGCCGGGCCAATGATGATCAACTTTATTTTGAATTCTCTACAAATGGACACCCATATTTATATAGCTTTTCACATTAAATTTGTATCTTTTAATTACAATGAAAGATTGATCAGAGATATAGTGTAGTCGATGAAATTAAATTTTATTCAATTAAACAACCATAATCTTATTTTCAACAAACTCATAAATAATGTATACAAACATTATGTAAGTTACTCATACATTGAAGCTAGCATAGCGTGCACATAAGACTAATATATATATATATATATATATATATAGAAGTAGGCTCATGTGAGAAATGTAGTTTTGGTGAGAAGGGTGAGAAGCAATCTCAACCCTTTGATCAACAAATGAATGGCTAAGATTAAATTTGAATTTCCCTCCTTACTCCTTCTATAGTTTAGAGTCAATGTATCTATGGCATAAAGTCGATGTATTTTTACTCAATGTAATTTTAGTATATGTTGAATGTACCTATAGTTGGTGGTCAATGTACCTCTAAGTATTAGTTAATGTATTTATCTCTTCTCACATTTCTCACGATAAGAAATTTCTCACCGGTACCCAACCCTATATATATATATATATATGTGTGTATATATAGACACACACACGCATACACGCGAGCACAAACAAATATAGAGTAAAGATTGGTGAAAAATCTTACAATGTGGGTAAATTAGACATACATTTACACGTGTACATTAGACTAGTAGAGACGCGTACCCCTTTTAGTGTTTAATGTATGGGGTTTTCATGATAAAAAACGTTTTTAGTTGATTTTAATGATTTTAGTTAGAATATTTGGAGTGTACTAAATTTGATTTGGACTCACTTAAGAAATTTTATTAAAAAAAAACCGATCGCAATAGTGAAATATTTGGACTGGATTCGAACTCAAATTTTCAAGTACGATTTTTTTGGATTGAATTTGGACTTGGCAAAGTCCACACCATCCAATTTACGCCCCTATTTAGGTAGAACCTTGTGGCCCAAAATTATTTTGATTAATTTTTCCATTTACACCTCAAATCGCTTGATATTAGTTTTCAGCTTATTTTAAGCCCAATGCATTTGTTAATTGTTATCATTGTTGTTGTAAAAAAAAAAAATGAAATCTAACATTTTATAAAAAAAAATTAAAAAAATTAAATGCATGCGGTGAGCATGGATCGAATTGAACATGCCACCTTCAGATCTTCAGTCTGACGCTCTCCCAACTGAGCTATCCCAGCATGTGTTTATTTATCAAAATTATTATGATTTATCTTGATTAACTTGTTCATTTACACCGTTAAATCGCTTAATATTAGATTTGAGCTTATTTAAGCCAAATGCATTTGTTAATTGTTATGATGATCATTTGTTATAAAATAGAAAGAAATCTAAAAACAATAAATTTTAAAGAAGTAGATGCGATGAGCGTGGATCGAACACACGTCCTTCGGATCTTCAATCTGACGGCATCCCAACTAAGCTATCCTCGTATATGTTTATTTATTTATTTACATCCTCAAATCGCTTAATATTGGCTTTGAGCTTAGTTAAGCCCAATACATTTGTTAATTGTTATGATTATTTGTTGTAAAATAGAAGGAAATCTAACAATTTTAAAAAAAATAAAATAAATGCGGTGAGCGTGGATCGAACACATGACCTTCAGATCTTTAGTGTGACGCTCTCCAAACTAAGATATCCCCTCATATGTTTATTCATTAAAATTGTTATGATTATTTTGTGTTCTTTACACCCTCGAATCGCTTAATATTAGTTTTGAGCTTATTTAAGCCCAGTAGATACGGTGAGCGTGGATCGAACACGCGACCTTTAAATCTTCAGTCTGACGCTCTCCCAACTAAGCTATCCCCACATATGTTTATTTATTAAAAAATTTATATTTATTATGTTTAATTTGTTCATTTACACCCTCAAATAGCTAATATTTTTTATGAAAAAAATGTGATGAGCGTGGATCGGACATGCAACCTTCAGATCTTCAGTCTGACACTCTACCAACTGAGCTATCCACCCATATATTTACATATTAAAAATAAAGTATTAAATACGTTATAATTCCCCTAAAATCTAAACTTAAATATTTAAAACAGGAACTTAAGATGCCACGTGTCAACCTTTAACAAGTACCCTATCAACTATGCTTTTAGACTATAGCCTCAATCAATTAAAAGGGGAAACAGAAAGACACATTAAGAAAAAAAATTAAAAAAAGGAAAAACAAAAGAAAATAAACTTGATTTAAAAAAAAAAAAAAAAAAACATAGTCAAAAAAAAAAAATAACACAATGCCCTACTTTGATAGCTAAACGTTGCGTTAAGACTAATTGAAAAATAACACAATACATTCTTTGACCGTTCCTTTATTACAAAATAGCCAAATAAGATACTAAATCATTACATCACATGTTTCAAAAAAAAATGCAAAAAACCACCAACCATACACATCATTTAAACAATCAAAACCTGTACATGTCACAGAATTAAAAACTAGCTACAAGCTTATAAACTAATCTACTAGAGGTACCCAAAGGAAACGAGGCAAAATTTTCTTTTATTTAATTACAAGCTTATAATGTACATAATTAAAATTTATAAGCTATAAATGTTACTAGTTTTTTTTTTTTTTTTGTAGTAATTTCTTTTATTTAGTTATATACTAAGTATTAACATAGGCACTGGATCTCTACCCACATCGATATCGACCCTTTTATGGACGCTAAATTCTCTTTCTTTTTAAAACTTCTGACAAGTTCGGTTGTTTCTTAGGCATGATGTTTACCAAACTTTCTTGCATATTTTTCCTTTAAAAAATATATAGATATAATCAATTTTTAAAGGAAATTATTAAATCTAGCCCACTATTTACTTAGTATCCGTTTGTATTTTGCCATTTTTTTCTTGCGCTCGAACTTTTTACCTGTCTCATTACTTTGACTTTACTGAACACTCAAACTTCATTTGACTTACCTAATAAACACCTTGACTGCGTTCAAAAATGTCAAATCCTCCATGAGATACGCCTCAAAAATAATACCGTCGTCGTAAAGTAGGGATGGGGGCCTAAAAATTTACTTTTCACCTAGGTCGGGGGTGCCTGAAACAGGCGGCTTAACCCAAGCAAGGACGACTAACGTCAGCAACAATTTATTTAGGTGCCCCTGTTTACGGTAGGACCAATTTTTTTGGGTGCTCCACTCATATTTATGCGGTACTTACTTTTAGGGCATTGCATGCAATAAGTGCAATATTATTCAATGCTCTTAAGGTGGTTGTCAGAATAAGTCCGATAAATTACGAGTGTCCAATAAATTCTAAGTTCGTAAGAGAGATGGAAAGTTAGAGAGTAAGGGTAAATGTGACGACCCGACTCGCTTAAACCGGCGCGGAAGAAACCGACGAGTCGAATAGCCAGAACTAACAAACTAAAATATTTGAAATTAAAAACAAACCTCAAAATGATCATATATACAAAACCAAAAGTACAATTACCCACAAGATTGTACACAACTAATCCCAAAAGTCATACTACTACTACTACTATCAAACGTAAACTCCAAATATTTATCAGAGTTAGAGAAGTATACAAGTACTACCACTAGAGTGTAACTAGAAAATATCGTAAAACAACAATATAAAAACTATGTAATATCGGCACTCGCCCAACCCAAAGCTAAGCAAGGACCTCATCGTCAGAGTTACCTGAAAAACAACAACAGTCCACCGTCAGTGGCGAGTGACATAACCGTCCCACCCTAACGGGGATACACAAGTACATAGCACAGATCAAACAACTAAACCAAACATGCCAACACATAATCAACATGCGAACCATCATATCATACGACCAACAATAACAAAATCACTTAATCATGCTTATAAGACTAACTTGACCATTAATTAACAACTCTTTAACTTTGGCGCAATCATTCACATACTAGACCGGACTATGCACGTACGAACGCATCTTACGCATTCGAACTTTCTACTATGTCAGGATTGAGAATCTTACTCCCAAATCCCATGAAACCAATCTTACTGGAAATCCATATCCGAAGACAACATAGCAAGACCACCAACTATCCCAATACCGCGGATAGGATAGGGGCAACGTCTTAACCCAAAAACAAAGAATCTTACTCTAAGTTTCAGGCGTCTAGTAGCGAAATCAAGCTAATCTTTACTTAAAAATCGAAGTTTACATTCTTAGTTAATTCTTAAGTTGCATCTTACGCCTTGACTCAAGAAATAACATGTAAACCAACAAACTTAGAACCCCTTACATTAATCTTTAACCTTTTCTTTAACTTTCTTTTAACTTAAAACTATCTTACTTTAACTTAAAAGATTCAACCAAGAACTTAAAAAGAACTTAAAGAACTCATCAAGAACTCATCCAAGATTCAAGATCTTCAATCAAGAACTCAATCAAGATTCAAGAACTTCAACCAAGAACTCATTCAAGAACCAAGAATTCATCCCAACTTCATCAAAATACACGCATACATAACAATTCCAACAACAAAAATCATCAACTTCCTAATCTCCAAAATTCATCAAAGTTGAACATGAATATCTTCAAACTTAATACTAATATTCCCAATCACAAATTATACATGAATCAAAGGAAATCATCATAAAAACCATCCAAAAATTCAGATTATAAATCATACACATACATGGTTACAAATCATCAAATTGTCTAATCTAATCATTTAATTCATACTATGAAACATAGTATCCAAATTAGTTTGAGAAATTATGTTACCTTATTAAAGATTACACACTACTCAATCACAACTTGCAGCCCGAAACTCGAACCACACGGACCACCCACACGGTTTGCACACGAGCACGTACGGCTAGGCTCGAACACCACCACGGACCACCGTCTTCACCCGTGCCACCACTCGACTCACACGGCACCACTGCCCAACTGCACCACCTCACTCGAACTACCGCACGACCAGACCACGAGCACGGACCTGCTGCACAGCCACGGCACACGCACCACCACTTGCACACGGCTTCCACACGATCTTGAACCCAAACGAACAACCCCAAAACTATACCCGAGCAAGAAGTCTTGATTGATAAAAATAGAGTTTGTAGTGTTTAAAGTCACTTAACGATCATTAGCAATTAAATCTTTAAGTTTTGGAATTGATTGGATGATGAACAAAAGATGGTGGATTGAAGCCAAAAATGGCGTGTGAAGGAGAGCAAAATGGGAGGGAGTTTTGTGTTTAACTTTTTGATGAGAAAGTGTCTTAAGATGGCAAATGAGCAAATGATCTCAAGGCCTCACTAACTACTTCTATTTATAGAAGTTAGTTAGGTGTGAAAACAAAGCAAGTGGCAAAACTTTGCCATGCACAAGGAGGGGGCCGGCTATTAGCAAGCCTAATTGGGCTTTTTGGTGATCAATTGGGCTAATTACAAGTTTGCATGACTAATCATGCTTAGATCGGTTTAGCCCAAAAATATTAAATAATTAATTAGAAAATTAAATAATAAAAATTCTAATTAATGAAATAATAATTAAAATAAATAATAA
The DNA here is from genome assembly GCA_951394345.1 of Salicornia ramosissima. NCBI lineage: Eukaryota > Viridiplantae > Streptophyta > Magnoliopsida > Caryophyllales > Amaranthaceae > Salicornia > Salicornia ramosissima. The sequence goes on from OX596236.1 coordinate 40,855,663, forward strand.
TCAATCAAAATCAAATAATTCGAATTTAATCGAAATTATTCACATAAAATAAAATAAATAGTTCAAAAATAAATTTGAACCATATATAGAATCACATAAATACACACAAATACACGACAGAAATACCAATAAAATCAGGGTCGTTACAGTAAAAATATCAAAACTCGGCGATACTAAGTAGACCTATCAAACATGTCGGGTCGGGTCTAGATCTGGTTGGTGTAAAATAGTTGTGTGTTTGGGTTATAACAGGTCAGGCCAGGGTTTCAACGGGATCGGGTCGGTATTAGATTTCTTATAACCCAAAATAGCTTGTTTGGTTTGATCCAACAGCTTGAGAAGTTTTATAACACCTTTTAATTTTTCATGCTTTAATGTGATATATGTACTAAAATGTCTCTTAAACGTTCCTAGAAGTACAAATTATAAGATATTTCTTCATTAATAACCAATTTATGACAAATAATTGATGTTTTGGTCCAATAAAAATAATGTTAAATTTAAAGTTTTAATGATAGGAAGTGTTTATGCCTAAAATTTCCGATAATGTCATGTTTAATACATTACTAATATTTATGGGACACGTCGGGTTAAAAGTAGGTCGAGTTGGGTTAAGAGTGGGTTGTATTTAACGGGTTTAATTTAAAACGGGTTCGGATCGTTATTTTTTCACCAAAACTCCCTATTTACGAGTCCCATTTATTTGGTTTTTCAAGCCAGGACTAAATTGATAGCTCTAATGCTAAGTAAAACACCAGAAAAAGTAAGAATTATATTAGTGTCGTGCTATGCACGATTTTGTCAAATAATATTTGATATATTTAAAATTTTGTTAGACAATAAGTCAATTGAAGACAAATACAGAATATGCACTATAAGATTATAAATCAATAAAAAGATTTCAGTACAACTTCTTAATTATTTGAAAATAATTGTCAAAACATTTCAAAAAATAAAAATTATCATAAGAAAGAAAATACCATGGTATTAAAAATATAGATACTAAGGTGTTTATATTGATCATTAATAACATTTGGAAAATAAAAGAAATGAAGTTAATGATACTTCATTTAGATTTTCAAAGTGTGTTAAATACTAGGGCAAAGAAAAGAAAAAATAAAAGAGAAAAGATGATGTCAAAAGCATTTTGGAGGGAAAATTTTGATTGACAAAGTACACGTGTGCATTTTTTAGTGAGACTGTTGTCAACAATATTCAGTTTTAATTATTATATGGAATAGAAGAAGTATGTATTTGCATTTAACATAATTAGATAAGCTTTGTCATTCTTAATCAATTACAACCATCAAAATTAATTTTATATAACCATAAAATTTCCAAAAAAAATGGTTTTTTAAAATAACTAGTTTTTTTGCCAATTCGATGAACGTGGTGATTTAAAAAAAAAATTAAGTGAAAATGTTATTAATTTGAATCAATTTTTTTTATTTTATTTAAAATAAATTAGGTTTAAAAGAGATCAATTAAGAAATAATGAAAGAATTCTAGAGATCAAATTAAATGATAAATGAAGAGGTAAGTACTAAAATTGTCTTGAGAAAAAATGAAAAAAAAAAGTCATCAAGCTTAAGAATGACACATGCAAGGCTGAAGTAAGGATTAGCAAAGAGATGATACGTGACAGCTAAAAATTCCTGCTATAAATATAGAAACTAGTTTGTTGGCCCGGGCGTTGCCCTGAATGTTACTTTTTTTTCCTTTATGTATTAGTGTGATTTTGTCTTCCCCTTGTAAATTTTTTTATAAAAAAAGATCAACCTCTAATTCAGTTAAATAAAGGAGAGGAATATATAATGTTATGTGCAAATTTAAAGCATCAATAAAAGTTGGTTGAGATGGTAAGTGGGGGATTTTGAAATGAAAGAGGTAATAGTTTTGAATCCTATTATAAGTATAATTTATTTTGTTAAATGAAGTGACAATGCTTACATGGCACATTTGCTTTAGAGAGTGCAACGTAGACATCTTAATTACGCGGCGCGATACGGTATCTTGAGCGCCTTTTAATATATTGTATAGATTATAGATTATAGGCTAAAGCTAAGTGTAAAATGAATTGTCTCTTTCCCCTCCACTCTAAAATCCTAGCCCCAAATAACCCTAACAAGAAAAAATGTTTAAGGGGCTACCATGAAAGAAAATTTCATTGTAAGCCCCTAAATTTCCATGTTAATATGTTGTTTCTGCAGTTCTTTTGTTGTTTTTGGGTCAATAATTCAGTCTATCTTTGTGAGAGATTTCTATCATCTTTTTGGGGTTTTATGTATTCTGCCTTTATGAAAGTTTTGTGGTACTCCATCAGTAACATATTAATGGCAACAATTTGACATAAAGTAGAGAGGAAAAATCTCAAATCGTTGCTATTAATATGTTACAGAGTACTATTTTCAATTACAGGTTTGAAGGTTTTGGGAAGATGATGATAGTCAAAGAAGGTATAATATATGGTACAATTTCTCTCTTTAAAACAACTATAGCAAGGACGCATTGTGAAGTTCTCTGCTAGTAAATATGCACAAACGAACATCAAAGTTAACGAAATGTTTCGTCAGTGAATCCATCCTCTAGGAGTAGCGCTCAAGTATGGCTGTTTAAGAATGATTTTCATCTTTTATATTGGGTTATCTAGATCAAAATTATTACTTTCATTCTAATAAGTAGTGTACTCCCTACGGTTTTTTAGTTTATATAATCCGTCTATTGATACAATTCAGAAAGTAACTTTGACCTCATTATAATTCATGTGTAATGATAAGAAACAGTCACGTGAGGTATAGTTAGATTCGTCTTAACATTATTTTATTAATATCAATTTACTGTAATATTTAAAAAAACACATCAGTAGAGTCTACTCTAATGTCATCCATGACAGGATCTAGGCCAGGTCATGGCCTATCTCATGCGAAGAAAATTTAAATGGTACTTTACAATGGAGTAATTAGAATAATTAAAATTGTGTTAGATTAGTTCGTTTTACAGATTAGTTTAACTCATTACATGATTACAGCTCATACTAAACAAAATTCATAGATTTGCCACTGATGTCAACACTTATTCTTGAGTTGATTTTTCATAATAAAAAAGGGATCAAGTTTTTAACAATAAAATAAGTTTTTTTATTTAAAAAAAAGTAATCATAAATTATGTTAGTGACTAAGCTAAAATTCCAACGTAATCATATATATATATACATATATATATATATATATATATATATATATAGAATTAGGCTTATGTGAGAAGTGGTCTTATGGTGAGAAAGATGAGGAGTGTATTTAACCATTAGATTGAATAGATCTCATGGCTCCCATTACACGCGCATTATTATTTATAGCTAATAATTCTTAAATTAAGATTGATCTCATGGAAATCCTGCAAGACTGCAACTTTCTCTGTCTTCTATCATCTCTCTGCGACTTGTTAATCATTGATCAATTTAATCGAAAATTCAACTTTCCTTTAATTTTTCATAAAAGTCAATAAATTTTTAACTTTCACTTATTAAATATTAGCTTCTGTATACCAACTTCCATCAATGGTGGACTCCCATCGGTAATGGTTGAGGCAGATGTTAAGGACTCTAGAATTCTTAGAGTGACAGAGAAGAAAATCTTATTTCAAATAAATTCATTGATTTGCCAAACGCCTTATTTCTGCTAATTATTTGTCTTTGAGCACTCATTTCCAACAATTTTAATTTAGAATGAAAATCTTATTACCAAACGCACCACATTGAAATAATGTATCTTAATTATTACATAATAATAATGTATCTATTTGGAAATTCTTATGTATCCATAGTAAAATTTTGTTGCACCTATATTTTAAAATTAAAGTTAAAATTGTTCACGATTGCAAAGTTTCTTTTTACAATAAAATATTTTCATTATAAATTTATAATGTTGTACCTTAAAGCATATCTCCATGATGTAATTACAAATAATAGTTGATGCATTAGCCATGGTTAGTTGATGTATCTGTTTTGTTGTGTCAATGTACCTATATCTATGGGTTGATGTATCTTTAATGATCCTTCGATGTATTTAGTTTCTCACATTTCTCACCATAAGAACCCTTCTCACCGGAATCCAACCATATATATATAGGGTCAGATCATGTGAGAAAGCCTCTTTAGGTGAGAAAGGTTGTTTATGTGAGAATATATGTAGAGCGTCGATTCAGTGAGATCTAAAGGTTAAGATTTAATGGATTTTTTTTAACTACAAAAACTTACGTAACTAACCCCTATTTGTTAGGGGATAAATAAAAAAATTATTTTTTTATCCAAAAAAAATTAAAATTTATCTTTTTTTATAAAAAAAACTAAAATTTATTTTTATCAAAAATAAAAACTTAAATTTATGTTTTATCAAAAAACAACTAAAATTTGGAATTTGTTAAACCGTTACCCTCTCATATAGTCAATTAGTCATATAAAATTTAGAACATGTCATATAAAATTTAGAACATACCATATAAAATTTAAAATATGGTTAATAAAATTTAGAACATTAAATAAGTTATTTTTTTATTTTTATTTTTTACGGATTACATAGATCAACCTCAATACCAAATATTAAGAATATTTTGAAATAATATTCAATTGTTCAGGTATATATTTTATTATATTTTTTTTTGTATAAAAGGTCAATAATTTTATTATAATTGTATCATTTTATTTATTTTTTAAAAAATAAGTTTATTCAATTTCAAACTTATTGTATACAGTTTTGAAAATATCTTATAAAATTTAGAACATGATATATAAATTTTTTAATATTTCATCTACTTAAAATAAAACAAACAATAAACTACTTTAAAATATGGCTTTTTAATATTTTTAATATTTTAAGCACATATACACATTAGAATATGATGACTTTGTAACATAGTTTTTTAAATTTAGAACATGGTGTATACAAATTAGAACAAAGCTTATAAAATTATGAACATGTCGTAAAATTTTTAGAATATGACTCATAAAATTTGGAGCATATTAAGATGTACTTCCGAACAAAAAAAATGAAGTACTCGAATTTTAGATTAAAAAAATTGATTTTATATATAAAAAATAGATTTTTTTAAAAAAAAAATAAAAAATCAGGAAAAAAACTTAACAAATTTTTTTTATTTAAAAAAAAAACAGATTTTTTTTTATTAAAAAAATTTATTAAAAAGCATATTTTTTAAATAAATAAATAAATATATGATTTTTTTGAAAAAAAAAACGTAACATTTTTTTTTATAAAAAAAAAGATTTTTTTAACAAAAAATTAGAAATTTATAAATCAAATTAAATTACCAATTACAAAAAAAATAAAGATCAAACATCAACCCTTAGATCTAAAATTGTCAACGGTGCAAATGTTTTCTCACATAAAAACCCTTCTCATCTAAAGTACCCTTTCTCACACGATCCTATTCCTATATATATATATATATGGTGTAAAGATTGCTGATAAACCTTATAAAGTGGGTACTTAGACATACATTTACATGGGTACAATAGACTTGTAGAAAGGTACAAGTGATATTCACCTAAATTTTTCAGTATATAAGAAAACGTCATAGATAATTATAATGTACCCCTTTTAGTGTAGGTGTTTTCACGATAATAATGTTTTTAGTCGATCTCGCTCTCTAGAATGACTTTAATTAGAATATTTGTACTGGAGTGGGTTTAATTTGGACTTAAGAAATTTTAACAATTTTTAAAAAAAAATAAATAAATGCGGTGAGCGTGAATCAAACACGCGACCTTCAGATCTTCAGTCTGACGCTCTCCCAACTGAGCTATCCCCGCATATGATTATTTATTAAAATTGTTATGATTATTTTGCTTAATTTATTCATTTACATCATCAAATCGCTTAATATTAGTTTTGACTGTATTTATGCCCAAAGGAAAAAATGAAGCAAATGCGGTGAGCGTGGATCGAACACCTGACCTTCAAATCTTCAGTCTGACGCTCTCCCAACTGAGCTATCCCCGCATATGTTTATTTATTAAAATTGTTATGATTATTTTGTTGAATTTATTCATTTACACCATCAAATCGCTTAATATTAGTTTTGACCGTATTTATGCCCAATGAATTTGTTAATTGTTATAATTATTTGTTGCAAAATAGGAAAAGGTGTATGAAAGGAAAAATTGAAACAAATGCGGTGAGCGTGGATCGAACACGCGACCTTCAGATCTTCAGTCTGACGCTCTCCCAACTGAGCTATCCCCGCATACTTTAATTTCTAAAATTAATTAGTTAAATATGTTTCAATTTCCTTGAAGTTACAAACTTCCAATCTACGCTACTAGAGTCTAGAGGTCACGGAAAGGAGAAGCGGCAAAATTTTCAGAGATAAGGAAACTCATAAATTCATAATGCATAATTAAATACAGTCAAAAAAAAATTAATGCATAATTAAATTCCTATATAACGACAAATAAAATCCTATCAGCTATAAGCCTATAAATGTTACGTTACAAGTTTTTTTTTTTTTTTTTTTGGTAATTTCTTTTATTTAGTGCTTTAACATATAGATATAATCAATTTTAAAGGATATTATTTTTTTTGTTGTAATTTCTTTTATTTAATGCTTCAACATATAGATATAATTAATTTAGACAGCATTTTACATTGTTTGGGTTTTGACAATTTTTTCTTTCACTCTAACTTTTCACCTCTCTGATTAACTTAGATTTTACTGGATACTCGAACTTTATTGGACTTACCAACGAACACCTTAAGTACATTGGAAATAAATGTCAAATCCTCCACGAGAAACACCTAGAAAATAATACCATCCTAAAGCCAGGATGGGCGCCTAAAAAATTGATTATGATCTAGGTTGGGGTGCTCAGTTTAGGGGGCTTAACCTAGGCAAGAGCGATTAAAGACAGCAGCAATTATTTTAGGCGCCCCTATCTATGTTAGGAGCAATTATTTTTTTTGACACTCCACTCATTTTTACAATGTACATACTTTTGGGGCATTGCTCGTGACAACTGCAATATTTTTCATTGAGCTTAAGGTGGTTGTAGGAGTAAGTCCGATAAATTTTGGGTATAAATTTAAGTTCGTAAGAAAGATGGAAAGTTAGAGAGTAAGGATAAAAATATCAAAACGCAGGCGATACTAAGTAAAACACCGATGATATACTAAGAATTGACTAAAGAACTACTGAACTAGATTAGTACTGTGCTATGCACAATTCTATCAAATAATATTTGATATATTTGAAATTTTGTTAGAAAATAAGTTTTCATAAAAACAAATACGAAGTAGGTTGTATAATTACATCAATTAAAAAATTTAGTACAAATTCTTAATGATTTGAAAATAATTGTTAAATCTTTTCAAAAGAAAAAATAATAATAAATTAATAATTGTTATAAGAAAGAAAATATAATGATATTAAAAACATAGAAACTAAGGTATTTATATTGGTCATTAATTACATTTGAAAATGGAAATAATGAAGTTGATGATACTTCATTTAGATTTTCAAAGTGTGTTAAGTACTAAGGGAAAGAAAAGAAAAGGTAAAAGAGAAATAAAAATGATTTCACTTTGTCAATACAGAGAAGATAAAAGAGACAAATATATATATATATTGCAATGCACGATTATTTATTTATTTATTTTTTTTTTTGAGGAGATATTTTTTTTAAAAAAATTTGTATTTCATAGGAAAGTTATCACATTTCATATTAATGCATAATTCATATATAAAAATTGATACTAATTGAAATTGAATTTTTTTCATATACTAATTTGTAATATATTATGATGTGAATTGATAGTTAGTGTGTGTATAAGTGATGGAATAAATATGAAAATTTTATAGATGAATACTTATAACATAATAAGGAGAAAGAGTTTTGGTTTAGATTTTATTTACCACTAAATAACTGTTAAACTTAAAATTTGACACACAAAAGGCATGCATAGAAAGCTAGTTTTTTATTATAATACAAAAGGTCATGCTCATACCAATTTAATTTGCTGGTTCTATCCGATGTACCACCACTTTTCCTTAATTTTACGCAAGGATGCGCTGGGCTTATCCTTTAATCAGGGATAGTCGGATTTTATTTCCCTTTCAAAAAAAAAAAAAAATTGAAACAAAGATAGAGCAATTGTGGAATGAGGAACTCAGGAACCACACGCATGGGCCACTCCTCCAATTCCTCAAAGGCCCAACGTGCCAAATCAGCCACAACAATGGGTTTTTCCTCAATCTTGGGCCCCTCCTCCAACTCCTTATCCAATACATGGCCCTAATATTCCTCAAAACACAAGTTCTGGACTAACGGGCCCAGTACCACGTGGGCCTCCCACTTCCCATCAAGCTCAGTTCAGCAGACTCCTCTTCTTATGGGCCTCTCATGACTCCTACTGAATTGGGCTCAGATTTTCTTCTATGAACTTAACACCTTATGACGATACATGATACATGGACTCCGGAGCCACTTCCCACATGACCAATAATTTTGGTAATCTCTCTCCTTTATTTAATTTATTAAAGTAAGTATTAATTCTCATATTTTAGTTGGAAATGGTCATTGTATTTCAATAAAAGGTTTCGGTCATACTACCTTTCCCCATAAAACATTAGCCTTACGTAACGTGTTACTAGCTCCCAACATAATTAAAATTCTTTTCTCTCTGTGTAAATTTACCTCTAACAATGATATTTCTCTTGAATTTGACCTATATGGTTTTTCTGTAAAGGACCTTCGCACAGGACACCTAATCTAGAGATGCAATAGTTCGGGACCTTTATCCCCGTCACCACTAATTCTTCATCCAACCTTAATGTTACTACATTTTTGGCACAATCTCCCACTACTTGGCATCATCGTCTCGGACATCCAGGAAATCAATCTTTAAATTTTCTTAGAAGTAATAATCTAATACAATGTAATAAAGAGAGGCTCTCATTTTTGTTCATCTTGTCCAATTGGAAAACACATCCGTCTTCCTTTCTCTGATTGTGTAACTACTAGTATGTGTGCATTTGATATTATTCATGCTGACTTGTGGACTTCTCTCATTCCCTTTTCCAATGGTCATAAATATTATCTTATTCTTCTTGATGATTTTAAACATTATGTATGGACTTTTCCTTTGTTTTTTAGATCTCAAGTTTACCAAACTTTCATTACTTTTTGCACTTATGTTCACACTCAAATCGGGCGTCCTATTAAATCTTTTCAATGTGAGTATAGTCGTGAATTTGATAATATTCAATTTAAAAATTTGTTCACCACTCATGGCATGACTTTTTGCTTCTCTTGTCGACACACTACACCTCAAAATGGTAAAGTCGAACGCATGATACACACCTTAAATAATGTCATTCGCACCATCCTTTTTCTTGCCTCTGTTCCCCCTTCTTTTTGGCATTATCGGCTTGAAACTACAACATATCTCTTAAATATTCTTCCCACCAAAACTCTTCATCATATTACACCAACTCAAGCCCTTTATCACAAAATTCCCTCCTACTCTCATTTGTGAACCTTAGATTGCCTTTGCTATCCTAACTTATCTGCAACAACCCCTCATAAACTTGCCCCCCGCTCCATCCCTTGCCTCTTCTTGGGTTATCCTACAAATCATCGAGGTTATCAATGCCTTGACCCCACTACCAATAAAATCATCATATCTCGTCATGTTACCTTTCATGAGTAATCCTTCCCTTATAAAAAATTAGAGACATATAATTCAAAATCTTACACCTTCTTAGACCAAGATGACCCCTCACCTTTGCTTACCCCCTTTTTTGTGAACCATGCAAAACCAAATACAGACCACTAGTGCTGTCAGATTGGGTCAGAACTGATTTAACTGAACTGAACTAATTGAAACTGAACTGTTTTGGGTCGATCTGAAATTACCTGAAATTGAAAGTGAATTGAACTGAATGAACTGATAACTGAAAGTCAACTGAAAAATATCAAACTGAACTGAACTAAACTGAATCTGAAACCAACTGAAACTGAAGTTAACTGCTAAATATCTGAAAATAACTGAACTGAAACTGAACTGAAAATCGGGTATCTGAAAATAACTGAATTGAACTGAACTGAAAAGAGGATAACTGAAGCTAACTGAAAGTTAACTGAAAAGATGATAACCGGATCTAACTGAAACTAAAAATGACTTGAAACTAATTTAATTTGAATATTACTAAACTGAATCAAAATGATACAATATTATCCGAACTGTTTTGAACACTACAAGAAAATGCTAAATTACCTACCGCTTATGGCGGTAAGAAATGTAGAAAAATCGTTCAGAATCATGTTTCCGACCGATTTTCGGTCGATATTGAGCGGTAGGAAATACGTTGGTCGCTTATTGTACATTTCCGACCGATTTTCGGTCGGAAAAATTACCTGTCGCATTTTACAACATGTCCTACCGACTTTTAGCGGTAGGTAATTTCCTACCGAAAAATAAAAAATATTGGTAGGTGATTTGCTACCGCAGTTCTCAACATTTCCGACCGAAAATGCGGTAGGTAATTTCCTTAAGGGTAGGTGATTTGCGACCGATTTTACATATTTGCATGCGACTGACTATCGGTAAAAAATTTCCTACTAAATGTCTATCTTAAGGCTGGTTTGGAGTTACAAAATTATAATCTCAAATGAACTGAACTAAAGCTAACGAACCAAAAAAACTGTAACCAAAACTAAACTGAACTTTCGACATTTTTAACTGAACTGAATTGCACCCGTTCGAATTTTTAACTGATTTGTTAAACTGAATAATTAACTGAAACTGAACTGAACTGAAATATGTCAATACAAAAGCTGAACTGAACTGAAATCAAAATTAACTGAACTGAACTGAACTGGAAAAAAAATTATCTGAAATTAACTGAACTGAAACGACCCAAACTGATTAGTTAAAACCAAAACTGAATTGTTGACCTGAATTGACAGTGCTACAGAACACCAACCAATCCCCCCTAATACTTACACTTCCCCTACCTCGCCACAACCCTGTCCTGAACAAACTACACAACGTAACTAAGCCCTCCTCCCCAATAAAATTCCTCTCCCATAACTCCATATCAACCTCCTCCTATGCGTGGGTCCCCACCAATTGTCCCCACTCGCCACGTTCCTCCGTCTCCTATGAAAACTCGAGCTAGCCACGGTATCTTTAAGCCTAACCCAAAATATGCCTTTTTACATGGCGATCTTCAAGAAACAGTCTATATGCATCAACCTCCAGGCTTTGTTAATAAAAGTGTCCCCCACTATGTTTGCAAACTTCGCAAAGCATTATATGGTCTTAAGCAAGCACCTCGGGCATGGTATCAACGCTTTGCGTCATTTCTCCTTTGTATGGATTTTACGGTCACCAAAAGTGATCCCTCCCTATTTGTTTATTGCCATGGTGAAGACATGGCTTATCTGCTTCTCTATGTTGATGACATACTATTAACCACTTCTTCTACCCATTTGCGTGAAAATTTTATTTGTCAATTGCAGCAAGAATTTCCTATGACTAATCTCGAGCCTCTCAGTTACTTCTTAGGCATTGCTGTCACCCGAACTTCAACACATATGATACTTTCTCAACAAAAATATGCAAAGGAAATATTAGAACGCGTGGGTATGAGTTCGTGTAAACCAGATGCTACTCCTGTTGAAACCCAAAGCAAACTCAGTGCCAACTCAGGCCCTCCTGTGCCTAACCCTACATTATATCGCAGTCTAGCTGGCGCTCTACAGTATCTCACTTTCACTCTACCCGACATTGCTTATGCGGTGCAACAAGTTTGTTTGTTCATGCATGACCCACGAGAATCTCACTTCAATGCCTTGAAACACATTCTACATTACCTTCAGGGAACTATCACTCATGGGTTGCATCTATATCCTTCTACATCCACACACTTGATCACCTACACTGATGCTGATTGGGGTGGTTGTCCTGACACACGACGCTCCACATCTGGCTATTGTTATTGGTCTTCCAACCGCCAACCTACACTCTCTAGATCAAGTGCTGAGGCTGAATATAGAGGAGTTGTCAATGTTGTTGCTGAGGCATGTTGGATCCGTAACCTTCTTCTTGAACTCCATTGTCCTACTCGTCGAGCCACTATTATGTATTGTGATAATGTTAGCGCCATATGTCTTTCGAGCAACCCTGTGCAACATTAGCGCACCAAACATGTTGAGATGGACATCCATTTTGTTCGTGATGAAAAAGTTGAATGGGGCAAATTCGTGTTCTTCACATCCCTATTTGCTATCAGTTTGCTGACATTTTTACCAAAGGCCTGTCACGACAACTATTTTTACATTTCGCACCAGTCTTAGCGTCCACCCTCCTTCCACTACCACTGCTGGGGTGTGATAGAGGATTAAATAAATAGAGTTTATTTAATATAATTTTGAAAAATATTTATGGGTTTTTCAAAATATAATTAGGCCTTGTCTTGTAAACTCATATTGTACCCTATAAATATTAGTTAAATGAAAGGTGTTCGGTATGAGATTACAAAAATCTAACAATCCTTTTACTTACAGAGTTACAACGGTGACCAAGAGAAGTTATAGAGAAATCATAAAAACTACATTGATGGAAAAATAACTAACAAGAGTGGGAAGATGAAATCGTGATTCGTCATTCGTGATGAAATAAATAAAATAAATTAATAAAAAAAAAACATAAAAGCATCTTCAATTGTTAGCTACGAGTAATTGCTAAATTAGCTTACCATGACACATTGGATTTCAGGCTGTTTTCCTCTCTAGCTAATCTTAGCTCCAATTGTTAGCTATTAGTTTGTTATTTAAATAGATCAACCTCATTAATATACTATACTTTCAATGATCCCTAATCCCTATAATGTTTCTTGTATTGATAGTTTTTTTCTCAAGCAAATTAGCTTGCCAAGGCTAATTTGCTTAACTAAGCTAATTGGATATTTTTGCTCGAATGATCGAGCCAGTAACTAGGAACTTTTAAAATTTATAAGCCAGTCCCTAACTGGCACCATTGGAGATACTCTAGGGAGACCTTTTTTTTCTTTTAAAAGAATATAGTCGTTAATATGTGACATGAAGATGTCATGGAGAAAAAAAATGTTACATTAAAAGGGAATAAAATGTGATAAAGGGAGTATTATTTTCACAATGGAACAGTAAAAAGGCCAAAAAAATGGTAAATATATCCTTAATAAATATTAAAATGGAAGATAATGAATCCTCACAAATACGTGCGGTGATCTGAGAATCAAACTCAGACCTTGTGCTTGAAATTCTAAAGCCGTAACTAGGGATGTCAAATCGGGTTAATGATACAGGTTAGGGTTGACCCAAACGGGTTCAGTACATTTCCAGTTTAGGTTGAATCGGGTTATCTCGTCCAACAGTTCAGTTCGCTTCAGGTTAGGGTATTTCAGTAGCAGGTCATAACAGGTTGCTTTTTTCTCCGTTACAGTTCAGTTCAGGTTTAGGTCATTAACGGTCGGGCCTATATCAGTTTAGTCCATAACGTTTCAGGTTAATACGGGTCAACGATAAGAAACGGTATGTTTCGGCTTGAAGTCAATTTGTATCGGGTTTTATTAGAGTGTCAATTAGATCAGAATTTGATAATATTTTGGGGTTAACGTATGTATGTATTAAAAACCGCATTTTAAACTAGCGTCCATATAAATCGAGTCAAATATTTTTTTCTGCGAGGAAATAATAATTTTATTCATTTATCAACAAGATCAGATCTTATAATTTCCAATATTTCCTCCGGACCTTCTTCAAATTTGAGTCAAATTATTATTAACACTTGATGAAAAGTACTTTCAAATGATTATTATAATGTTGAAAGCTAGGTTCAAGTTTTTTTGTACAATTAAGTTATATAATGTCAAAAAGATAGGTGATAATGGTCTCACAAATTAAATGTCAGTAGCGACCATATATGTGAATCAAATTAAAATCATTGAATCGGATTCACCACTAATTGAAAATCAAATTAAAAGTCAACAATGACAATTCAGTTCAGTTCAGTTCAGGGCAAATTATGAAACGGGTTGATTACAGTACAGTTCAGTTTAATTCAGTTCAGTTTCTTGAATTTTCAGGTTCGAGACAGGTCATTATCAGTTCAATTCATATTCAGTTTGAGTTCAGGTCAGTTCAGGTGGTCATTTAAGTTCAGGTCAATTTCAGGCTATATATGGGTCACTTTCAGTTCAGATTATTTCAGTTCAGGTTATGAATAGTTCACTTAACCCAACGGGTCTCAACCCAAATTGACATCTACGCCAAGAACTCATCATCTCCATATAAGATAAGTAGGAACTCCATTATTCAATTCCTTTTTATTGTTCCTAGCTTGACAATCCATGTTTTTCAATGCATGTATTTTTTTTCTTAATTGTTACACTTGTACGTTTCACACTTGCCGATGAAAAGTTTAAAATTAATATCTCTAATAATTTATTTGAAAAAATTATACTTCCTCCGTTTCAAAAAATTAAAAACGCAACAAATCATTTTGAAACACAAGTAAGAATGATGTTATAGGTTACTTGTCTTAAAATTACATATATTAATTTGATCGTTTAGATTTTTAAATCTCTTCCTTAAAATACGTGCAAATAAGTTTGTTGCGTTTTTTTTGGAACAGAGGAAGTAAAACAAAATAATAAAAATTGATGGTCAAAGTGCACCAATTGTAACTATTTAAAAAAAAAAGCTTTTAAAAAAAAGGGAATATTTGATATAGTAAACGAGCCTTTAGCTTTTTACTAGTAATATGAAAAATCAAACATTTGACATTTTAGATTAGAGGTGAAAGTACACCAATTGCTCCTTACCTCACTCATTATTAATCAAACACAATTTTGACTGTTGTTATTTTAATCATGCACTAGATAATACCCGAGCAAATGCTCGGTTTATTTAACTGAAGTAAGTATTTAGATCTAAATTAATTTTTTTAATGCGAAAATTGATAAAAAGTTATTGTAGATGGAATATTTATCTAAATACTTTATTTTAGATATATTAGAAAATAGAGAATATGTAATACCCGAAATGTATATAATTTTTTCTATAGTCATTTCGAATTTCGATAGTTATCAATCTCATTACTTTATCTTCATAAATTTTATGTCTTTTAACGTTGACAATGCAATATTCTACATTTCTTTTATAAAGTTATGTAGTTATTTATTGTATAGAAAATCTTACTATTGTAGGAAAAAAAAACTAAAATTACCGACAATCAAAACACTTATTTGAAACTTATATACAAAAATATAAACATATTTAATAGAATGGTTCATTATTTTAGAAGAGTTTTTAAAAATTGAAAAAACGACAAAAACCAAGTTGGAAAAAATCGAGTTTAGGCAAAGAATATCAAATCGTTAACGAATTAAGACTGACAAAAAATACTTTAAAAATTTAAAAATGAACCCTAATAAGATTTTTTTTTTATGAAGATGGATTGGTAGTATAGTTTTATTGTAAAGTAAGTACAAATAATTATAATTGTATTAGGAAAAAAAATAAAACAAATACATCTTTGAAAAATGTGAAACATTTAATATTATGGTAATGGGAGGGAAAAATAAAAGTTTAGGAGGGAATTTGTTTTTTAGTGGCATGTGTTTTAGTATATAGTATAGATTAACAAAAATTATATAAAATAAATCACTCTTGGTAATGAATTGCCCAAAACTTCGTGTTTTTTTAATTACTAAAAATTTAGAAAATTCTCTATAGTATTAGTTATAAATTTAAAATAATATAATGAAAAGATTCAAAGTGAGAGTAACAAACAAGAGAAAAAAAAACAGTACTACTTAACTAAATAAATCAATCAGTCCACAACAATTCCAATTTGAGCCATGTATTAGAAATGACAATGGGTCAGACTCGGATGGGATTATAAATAATTCGACTCAAACCCGATAGTAGTCGAAGTCAAATATTTTTAAATAGAATCAAATGTGAATTTTTTTTTTTTAAAATCAAATTGAATATTTTTTAGAATTGTTTTGTGGGGATAGCCCAGTATTTATGGCCATTTTGTGGGGATATCCCTCAATAAATTTTTTTTGCGAGGATATCCCAAAAAAATTAAGATTCCGGGGATTGACTGGCTCAATTAAGTGAGTTTATGAATTTAATATGTTGTAGGATTAAATGCGTTTGATGTTTACGCACAGCAAACTCACCTAATTGAGCTAGTCAATGCCCAGAATCTTGACTTTTTCCCCGAAAAATGGAATTTGGGCTAATTTTGCAATCATTAAATTTAGTTTGGGATATCCTGGCAAAAAAAATTATTGAGGTATATCGCACAAAATGGCCACAAATGCTGGGCTATCCCCACAAAAAAATTCTATTTTTTTAATTGCGGATTGGATTGCATCCAGTCTGATCCGGACTAAATTATCATTCTGAAAAGAATTAAGTAGTACAAGTATATGTTATTTGAGTAATTACGGCGTAATTTTAAACATCTCCCAAGTGCCAAACAAACAAATACCAAGCTGCAAATATAGCTTTAATTGACTTATTCTTTGGTTTTGGTTTTACGTTTGTTTATTAAGTTTAATTAACTTTGAAGATCGTAAGTTTAGTTTTAGGAAGACTAATTCTACGAAGACTATTCCCCGCACATAAAGGCGTACCGTACATCATGAAGTGGTCTATAAACCCATTTAAACCCCGCGTTTTTTTTGAAGTCAAGCTTTAAGACATCTCTTCTTTGACATTTTTAGTGCTACTAATTAAACATGTACATGTAACTCTCAACCTACATATGTCTATATATATATATATACATTTTGTTCAAACATCTCAATCAATCAACATTCTTTCATTCCTTAAATTCAATTCAATTTCTTCCTCAAGCTAATAATTGATCGTTTTCGTCATCACCTACTCAAATTCGGCTGTTATCCCTCCTTTTATATACTATAAAAGACTTTTTGATCATTTTTGTGTCAGTCAGTATCATATCAATCTAATTATTAAATTATATTTTTGTGATAAAATTATGGCGG
Source organism: Salicornia ramosissima (assembly GCA_951394345.1). Classification (NCBI taxonomy): domain Eukaryota; kingdom Viridiplantae; phylum Streptophyta; class Magnoliopsida; order Caryophyllales; family Amaranthaceae; genus Salicornia; species Salicornia ramosissima. Next base: position 40,872,742 of record OX596236.1, read on the forward strand.
TTAATAAGATGTACATAGTATTCTTATTTTGTCTTATTTTGGCTGCTGGAGTTCACCATACTGTGGCAATAAGGACACTAGAAGGTGAAGATTGGATACGTCTTGTGTTCAATGCTCTTCCTAAGGGCCATTCGCGACCATCTAGGGCCTCATCGTGCACATATCTTCCTCGCAGAGGCCGAGGGAGGTGTGCTATGGAAATAAGTAACGGTGTAGCATATGCCGGTCATGTATATAGTAAGCTTAGCATGGCTTTGAGCATGATTAAAAGCTATCCCAATTCAGCAAAATTCAAGCTCTAGATAGTTTAATTGATTTGGAGAACATGTGTGCTTGTATAATAGTTGAAGAGTTTCAAGAGGAAGTGTAAATTTTTCTAACTTTGTTTAACTTCTTTAATTATTTTGCCCATGTTATACTCTAAGCAACATATAGGAATCATTCACTATTCACTAATTCATTCTTTTGTTTGCACGTACAAACTCTACTAGGTTTTAGCCTCATTCAATATTTCAATGTATGGAGATTGCTTATTCATGTATGTTTACAATAATTAACGAAATAACTTTTTTACATTATATTATCTATGATCATAAAGCTCTTTTAGGGTGCGTTTACTAGAGCGAAAAATGTTTTTCCCGAAAACAGTTTTCCTATTTTACATCATTTAATTTACTTTGGGTGAAAAAATAAAATGTAAAACTTTGGGTGAAAAAATAAAATGTAAAACTTTGGGTGAAAAATCATTTTACACCCTATTGGAAACGTTTTCCTCTAAATTTGAGAGTAAAACTTACTTTCCGTGCAAGTAAATAATGGAAAATTTATATAAAAATGAGTTTTCCAACGTAAAATGTTTTACATGGAAAACTATTTTACATCGAAAATGTTTTACACCAAAGTAAACGGACCCTTAAAGAAAGTTACTAGTGCTTTGTTACAGGGGGCGCTTGACATGTGCGGGGTGCTCGATCGCTCAGGGCCCCCAAATAACAAGTGCCCCTGATTTATAATATTGCTTATTATTTTTATTAATTAAAAGCAAATGTTTCATGGATTATTAGTGGTAAGCTTAACTAAACTATGTTACAATTAATCTCAAGACTCCAGTCGTAAGTTCAAATCTTAAAGGATTGTTTTTTTAGCTTTTAATTTGATCTTTCTGTTAACTCTGCCCCGACCCTATTTGTTAATTAGTATGAGCATTTGAACTTCTGACATTTAGAATCAAAAATGAAATCGGAGTCAATACTCTATACTCTGCTTTTCAAAAAGGGGTTTCAAGATTCATTGCATTGTAGCAAATATATACCCTCCTCCTTTTGTAAAATAGTTAAATAACTACCAAAAAAAACTAATTGCTAAATGAAAAGTGGCTGAATAATCCGCATTTTTATCAATCACAATAGTCAACATTGCACTGGTGAATGATGTATATTGTAGAGTGACAATATCATGGATATTATTACTAAAATAATTTCCTTTACATTTTGACCCATGATGTAGAGATTATAGTTAAACATCTGGGGATAAAACACTTTGAGAAAGAGATGAAAATTCAAACAATAAAGATTAAATAAGGTAATGTAACTAAGGCCAAATTGACACCACTAGGCCATACTATTTGCCATCTGCCCATATCAGTCCGAACAATTGATTATCCTAGAGTAGGCCCAACTATTACGCAAATTTGCCGAGAACAGTCCGGCTTACTTGTTGACCTATTGTAGCCGGTAATCCACAACACTTGACTATCACATGACATTTAGTGGGGGTTAATTGCTAATTAAATTATTTTTAGAAAATAATTAATTGATAATCAAATCATTTTTAGAAAATAATTAATCCACAAAACGTGACTAACACATGAATTTTAGTGGGATTACCGGCTACAATAGGTCAATAGGTAAGCCACACTGTTTTTGGCAAGTTTGTGTAATAGTTGGGCCTACTCTGAGATAATCAATTGTTGGAACTGATATGGGCAGATGACAAATAGTATGGACCGATGGTGTCAATTTTGCCTTTAACTAATGTCAACAATATTGACTTTATTAATTATGTATTCTAATAATATTGGAAAAACTGAATAATATGATTGTAGGGACCAAAGTATGACAATAAGTAATAATTCTGGTCGTGACCAACCGTACTTATAGAACATGAAACAATAAGAGTTACACAAAATGTGACTTAACGATACAAAGAAATCCACTGGGACCATTTTTTTCTAATAAACATTGCAAATAAAATTTATGTACGGAGTAGTGGTGTGTTGAAGAGAGATTATGAACTTTAGAAATTATTTTAATTTGGATATTGATGCAAGAGCATTAGTATCATCTTAATTCCTTAGTGCATTCAGCATAAGCTTTACCAGTTTACCTAAGCCTACTTATATAACATGAAAGGGTGTACATGAAGTGATAAAACTTTATTTAGACATGCATCATTACATGAGAAATTGAGGTTAGCTTAGTGGGAGAGCTCTTCACATCCCCTGGCCAAGACTAGGGTTTGGTTCTTATGCTTAACATTATATATATTGGAGGTCCCCTTGTGCTGACATTGTGAAATAGTATTAGTATAGGGGGGACCCACCTGGCCACCGTGTACCTTGTTGTATAAAAAAATTCTTACATAGGAACATATCACTTCAAGAATAACCACAAAAACTAGTAAAACTAACAAACTGAACACCATGGTCCGCTAGACAAATTGTGGTCCGCGACGTGAGTTTGACTTTACAAACCTGATAAGAAGTAAGTGGAGCAGAAATAGCTCGTGGGCCGCAACCAAATTCTGCCCCTATGTAGATTGCCAAACTTTAAATTATTATAACTTTCTCGTTATTTATCAAAAGTTTGCATATGACATACAATTGGAAATAAAGATCTTGAAGTCTACTTTCGAGCGCGATTTGAATCTCATTAATTTAAATTATATATCAAAAGTGATGATCAAAATAGTTGGCATGTTTCATGCATGCATGCATGCTAATATATATATTGTCTTGTTCTTTTCTGGTTTCCTTTGTTTCAGTTACAATTTATGTGGATGGTTTATGTTAGGGGTCGAGAGTGCGCAGCGGAAGTGAAGATGTATTGATCGAGAAATATAATAAGGGAGAAAATATGCAAGACTAATATTAAGATAAAAATGGACGATTTTGTGTGGGAACACCCACTTGACGACGAGCCTTTTATTCCACTATATGAAATATAGGAGAGTACAATTACCCTTTTGAGGGTGTTTGTATTACAATGAGACTCTCTCTATTTTTACTCACAAAGGAGTATTACAATTGGTATAGTGGACTTATAAACTAATTATTTTGGTGGAGGTTTAATATGAAAGGCTTATGTATTTTGTGGGTGAGTATGTGTGTGGCTTCTTTGGTTGTTGATGATGATGGGTGTGTGCATGTAAACCTATATATATAGGTGAACTATGGAGGTGGTGTATAGATCAAGATTTTTCTAGAATATTCTATATTATTCAAGCTCTAGAATGATGGTGGTTCTTTTTAGTATTCTCCATCATTCTCTAGAAATTTCTTTCTAGAAAAATCTTGATTCTTATATGCAACTTCACCATTTTTAAGTAGATTCTAGAAGCACTTAGAATTTGGGCCAAAAATTTGGGCCACACCCAACAATCTCCACCTTGGACCAAATTTTGTATGCGCTCGCCGTATATTTCCCGATCGACATTACTTGAGTTTTCTTGGACCCGTATTATAAGGGTGTTGTTGCCGATTCGGTATAGAGTGTGATGAAGCCACTATTGAAGACCCTTGTAGTACATAGAGATTTCTATTTTTGATGGCCTTCAATTTTTCTTGAGCACCTTTTGACACTTTGAGTACTCCACCTTGAGCCGAAATCTCGTATCCTTTAGAGTCCAGGACGCCAAGAGAGATGATATTCTGCTTTAGATCAGGAACATGATGAACATTGGCTAAAGTCCTGATCACACCATCTTCAGTCTTGATCCGAACGGAGCCAACACCACAAACTTTGCAACGATATCCATTGCCCATAGAAACTGTTCTATTCTTTACCGTTTTATAATCGGTAAAGTGAGACTTTAGAGAACAGATATGGTTGGCAGAACCGGAATCAAGAACCCAATCAGAATTTTTACTTCTTCTTGGCGCAGTGGCTAAGAGGACTTCCTCATCGGATTCTATTTCTCCAAAATCGGCTTCAGCCGTTTCTTTCGGCTTTTCTTCTTGCTCTTTCTTGTGGAGCTTTTTATTTGCGAACCAACATTCTTCAACGGTGTGCCCAAGTTTCTTGCAATATTTGCAAGATTTTCCGGATTTATGTCCATTAAATTTGGACCATTTAGTGGTACTTTTATTGCCGTTTGATCTCCCCTTTATATTTAATCCTTCAGAATTTTCATTTGAATTCACTTCAAGGTCAAACTTTTCTTTTGAGAGTAAATGTGATTTTACTTCCTCAAAAGAAAGAGTATCACTATTGCCATATAGCATAATTTCCTTGAAGTGTTTATACGAAGGTGGTAGGGAGACAATTAATAATACGGCTTTATCCTCATCTTCGATTTTAATATCTAAATTTTCAAGATCAATAATAATAGAATTAAATTCATCGAGATGAGTTTGAATAGATGTACCTTCAGCCATCCGGATAGTGTATAGCCTTTCCTTCAGTCGTAGTTTGTTTGCGAGGCTTTTAGTCATATATAATGACTCTAATTTCTGCCATAGACCGGCAGCTGTCTCCTCGTGAATGACCTCGCGTAGAACCTCCTTTGTCAAGCATAGTTGGATTGTGGATAATGCCTTTTCATCCAACTCTTGCCATTGCTCGTCCGTCATTGACTCTGGCTTTTTAGCTTTCCCATCCAGAGCCTTTTTCAATCCGCTCTGCACAAGAACGGCTTTCATCTGGACTTTCCAGATGCTAAAATTAGTCTTGCCGTCAAATTTCTCAATCTCAAATTTTGTTACCGAAGACATCTTCATATGATACACTCCAACGAACCTTTGGCTCGGATACCACTTGTTAGGGGTCGAGAGTGCGCAGCGGAAGTGAAGATGTATTGATCGAGAAATATAATAAGGGAGAAAATATGCAAGACTAATATTAAGATAAAAATGGACGATTTTGTGTGGGAACACCCACTTGACGACGAGCCTTTTATTCCACTATATGAAATATAGGAGAGTACAATTACCCTTTTGAGGGTGTTTGTATTACAATGAGACTCTCTCTATTTTTACTCACAAAGGAGTATTACAATTGGTATAGTGGACTTATAAACTAATTATTTTGGTGGAGGTTTAATATGAAAGGCTTATGTATTTTGTGGGTGAGTATGTGTGTGGCTTCTTTGGTTGTTGATGATGATGGGTGTGTGCATGTAAACCTATATATATAGGTGAACTATGGAGGTGGTGTATAGATCAAGATTTTTCTAGAATATTCTATATTATTCAAGCTCTAGAATGATGGTGGTTCTTTTTAGTATTCTCCATCATTCTCTAGAAATTTCTTTCTAGAAAAATCTTGATTCTTATATGCAACTTCACCATTTTTAAGTAGATTCTAGAAGCACTTAGAATTTGGGCCAAAAATTTGGGCCACACCCAACAGTTTATTATTATTTTTTTTTGAGAAATTTATGCGGATGTTGTAGTAAGTTACATTTCATGATGATGTCTATGATATGGTACGGTTATTATATGAGTATGTGGTTATGTCGATATTTTTAATTGTTTTGATTAGTTTTGTTTGATATTGTTGAAGTCTACCATTGATTGCAAACTGATAGTTACTCCATTTAACTGTGGATTAATTTTAGAATTTTTTAAATATAAGTACCTAATGTTTACTAAAATTTTGAAATTTAATAACTTCCTAATTAACTTTATTTTTTTAACTGGCTAATACTGACTTTTGTCTTAGCTTGAAATTTAATATCCACTAATGTTTTCTGTTAAGTTTGACGTTAGAGGGCCTCAATTCCGTCGAAAATAAAATATTTGTTTTTATTACTTTCTTAAATATATTCCAAAAGAAAAGAAAAGGGAAATAAATACACAAATAAATAAAAAGAAAAACAATCTATTCTACGTAATATTATTCATCATCATCCCCAATCATTCTTCCTACTACCTTCCCATTCATGTAATACCCTAAATTTCCACACATTTAAAAAAAATATTATTATTTTCGTTGGTAATTATTTATTTTTTCGCTTAATTAAAAGTAAACAAAATATTAATTTTGCCGGAAAAATGTATTTTTATTATAAATAATTATTTTCTATCTTAAAATGATCTTTATTATTATTTTGAATAATTGAAAATAATTTGAGTTGAGTTTCGATATTTTTTTTCATTTTTTTTTTGTTTTTGTGAAGACATGTAAATAGTTTTGTCTTTGCTCGTTTTTGCGGTCGAACCGAAATGAAACATTGACCCGACTTATTTGGAGGTTAAGTGGCAATTTTGGGAGTAACAAGGAATTCATTTCGTTAATATTAGGATTGAACTTCATTTGTTTGGACATTTGGGCCATTTAGGGTCAAGTGTGCTTCATGGGTCACAAATAGAAGGAAACAATTGAAACCCTAAACTCACTTCTCTTCTCCCTCTCACTTTTCTCCTCCTTTGGCTGCTGAAACCAACCCCTTTTTTTCTTTCTCCATAACAAAACTTCAAGCACTCAATGAAAACCAAGCAAAATTTATCAAAGGAGGCAATTTTGTCTCTGTTGTACTTCATCATCTTCTCTTTTTCTCTTGATCTACAAACTAAGGTAACTAGCTTAATCTCTTTTAAACTTTGTTGTATACATTTTAAGAGTAGATTATAAGTATTAGGATTGTTAGTTTGTTTTTGTTAATTTTATGTTATGAATTATGCTTAAAACTAGTATAAGGCCCTGTTCTTTAGAACTTAAAAGCTACAGTAATCAGATCAGGTCAGATCATATCATATCAGACTTAATCAAATCAAATCAGATTAGATTAGATCAGGTCAGATCAGACATTATTACTCTTTATTATTATTATTATTATTATTATTATTATTATTATTATTATTATTAGTATTAATATTATTATTATTATTGTTATTATTACTACTATTACTACTACTACTACTACTACTACTACTACTACTACTACTACTACTACTATATTATTATTTGTTGTAAGAATGATTTCAATATACAAATTATTAGTGGATCAGATACCCCTTAATTAATTTGTGATTATAGCTTGTATGTTTTGGGAGATACAATTTTTTTTAAAAAAAACCCTAAAAAAACAATATAATTGCCAATAAATTACAAATTCTAATTATAAGATCAAATTAGATCGAATTAGAAGAGTATTTTATTAAAGGAAGAAAGTTATTTCAATAAGCAGCCTATAATTATGATTAGCTACTAATCCTCACCCATGGCTTGAAAATAATAATTACAATTACAATTATAATACTAATAATAAAATTAATAGTTATATAAAGCCCAAACCAAACTAATTGCTATGTCGTTTTACATTCCTCTCAATCTCACCCAAAAAATTTATTATTATCATAATAATAATAATAATAATAAGTAATAATAATAATAATAATTATTATTATTATTTTAGTAAATATAATCATGCATTACCTTTCTCATAAAAAAATAATTATTACAATTATAATAATGAAAATAATAATTAAAATTACAATTATAATAATAAAATTAATAGTTATTATTAATATTATCATTATTTTAAATAATTCAAATCAAATTAGATCAGACAAACTTAAATCAGATCAGATCAGATCAGATCAATCCTAAAGAACAGGGCCTAATTGTTGAAATTGTGAAAGGAATCATATACTCTTGTTCTTGTTTGTTGAGGAATTTTTATGGGGAGTATAATCTGATTTATTTTTCTTTTATTAGCGTATAAATCATTGATTTAGGTATATTCAGGGTTGTGTTGGATTATTGGTTAGTTGATGATGATATTGTGAAAGTTGTGGTGTTGTATGAATTTTCGTGGCTTTTGGACTGCCCAGTTTTGGCAGCAGATATGCAGGGTCAAACGATGTCCGTTTTGGCTCCATGACCACTCAAATCGAAGCTCTTCAAGTCTTCTTTATAATGGTATCAATGTATTGTTATAGTTATGAAGACTATGTGAATTATAGCCTTTCTTCTACAGATTTCCCAGATCTGTGAGAATTATTGTTTATTTAAGCAATGTAAGTGTTGTTGCTCTCACTTTGCTTGATGTGCTTGCTGTCCAGATTTTTGGGACATGTTAGATCTTATTAAAAAGACTTATTTTAGCTTAAATTGATGTTAATAATGATTATTTACATGTTTTGGAAACAGTGGTAAAAGTTTGATAAGTTTTGGACATGATTTTCTTGATGACCAAATTTTTTGAATGATGTTGCACCATTTAGGCAGCAGTAACATACGAATGAAGTGACGGTATTTTTATGTGATTTATGTGGTAACATGTGTTAAGTTGTGGGGTGATTAATTGTAGTGTTATGGTTGAATGAAATGATGTAAAGAAACTTGATTTTGAAGGGGTTTAAGAGACTTTTGTGAATGAAGTCAATGTCGATTTTAATGAACAAAATGTTATATTGGTTTGAATTGAAAATGAAAGGGGTAGAGTTTAAGGCCATATGATAGCAACTCTACTCATAGGGTGTAAGACCATATGATAGCATCCCTATTTTTTTGTTGGTTGACGAGTTAATAAAAAGGGGTAGAGTGTAAATGTAATGACCCGAATTTTTGGGCCATAAAATTTCCTGTAAAATTAAGCCTTTGGGCCCAGAATATCTAATGTGAGCCAAAAGACTTAATTTTGTATTTGGGATGCAAGCCCAAACCGTGCCAACCCTCTTAGCCAACCCCTCTTTGCTTGCCATATATTTTCCTCTCCTTGCAACCCTCCTAAATTCTAGTAAGCCTTACTCTATTTAAGCACCTAAAAGTCCACCCTTTCAACCCTTACTCATTATTTCAATCATAACTCAAAGCAAACCCCCATCCTCTCTCATACCTCACGCCCCCCATCATAAACATCCCTCCAAATTCATCTTTCACTTCATCAACCAAACACATCCATTGAAGATAGTTCAATCCTCCAAACCTCTTTCAAAACGAACCAAGAAGTGCATTGTTGATCGTGTTGCTTGGCTCGTGGTCGTGCGTGGAGTCGAGTGTAGTGCGTGTTCATCTTTCTTAGGTAACTAGCTCTTCTACTTACGAGTAGGATTAGATTGCATATGATGACATGATTAGATAATTGTTGTTTTGGTTCGTGTTCATAGCCGTGTGTTATGGGTGAATGTTTTTCATGTTCTTTCTTGTAATTGTTGAATCTTGATTAATTGTTTCCATGTCATGATATGAAGTGATCTTAATCTATGAATCTTGATTGAATCTTGCAAGTTTATGAAGTTCTTGAATCTTTCTTTACTCTTGTTTTATGCGTGTGAATTGAACAAACCAAAGCATGGATTTTTATGTCGTTTTATGTTCAACCTTATGAATCTTGATGAATCGTTTTAAGTTATTTTCGTTATTGAATTTTGCATGTTTTACACGTGAATTTTGGTGCATTCTTGAACCTTTATTGGTCTCTTGATCATGCGAGTGATGATAGTGTTCTAAAGTATTGATTTTTATTTTGTTTAGTCTTTGAATCTTGTTTTAAAAGTGCGTTTCTTGAAGTTCTTGAATCTATGTTGCGTTTTAACATTTTAAAGTTTGAACCCTTTTGTTTTGTTCCACTCGCCAACTTGGTCTTGATGACCAAGATTGGACCTTTTATTTATCTTGTTTTAAAACCCTGATTTTCTACGGTAACTTTTATTCTATGAATCATGTTGTTCTTTGAACGAATTGTTGCCTGCAATCTAGAATCTTGCTCTACATGTTGTATCGTGCCCGTTCTTGGTGTTCGAACCTCACCCTTGAGAGCCGTGTGGTTCGTGTCTCTTGGGCTAAGTTCGAATTCCAACGAACCACGCTAATGTTTAATTTGTTGCTTGATCTCCTGTGTTGTAACTGTATGATTATTGAACTTGTCGTTGAACGTTGGCTTGTGTTGTGTCATGCTTGGATTTGCGTGTAACTCGAGGTGTTCCATGTTTGAACTTGATTGGCGTCATTTGAGTCTTGTTCAGGGTTTGTCGTGTCTATCGGTTTATCGGTGATAAATCATGCGGGGCGTCTCTATCAGTTTATCGGTGATAAATTGTGCGGGTCATGTTTATCGGTTTATCGGTGATAAATCATGCGGGTCATGTTTATTGATTTATCGATGATAAATCGTGCGGGTCATGTTTATCGGTTTACCGGTGGTAAATCGTGTGGGTCATGTTTGAACTTGATTGGAGCCTTTGAGTCTTGTTGTGTCTATCAGTTTATCAGTGATGAATCGTGCGGGGTATGTTCGGTGATAAACTGTGCGGGTCATGTTGTCAGTTGCAGACCGAGTTTAGTCTTGTTGTTGAATTGAGAACCAGTGTATGTTTCGTAAATGAAGATGGTTGTTGATTTTTCCGCTGCTATTTCTTATTCAGAACTTGTTGGTTATTTGACTGTTGTTGTCACTTCCTATTTCCTGCTTTCTTGCCTGTTATCGTATGTTTTTTGGTTCTACTTCTAAGCAGGACAATCTAGTTATTCACCACTGACGGTGGACCCCCATTTTCATTTTGCAAGTGAGCAAAATGAAGTTTAGAGTCGGGTTGAAAGTTGGACGAGGGTTCTAGGCTCCTGATTTTCTTTCCTGTTCTTAACTGTAGTTTTATTTCGAGATGTAGAACTTTGTTTTTGGGATTCGTTTATTAGTTTCTTCGGTTAATCTTTGGGATTCATTCCATTCAACCCATGAGTTTAGTTAAATTTCAGTTATTGAATCGATTGGTAATTGCCTGTTTACGACGTTACCACCGTTAACGTCATATATTGCTCGAAAATGCGGGTCGTTACAGTAAAGCCATATGATATCAACTCTACTCATAGGGTGTAAGGCCATATGATAGAATCCCTACTTCTTTACTAGTTGATAATTTGATAAGGGTAGAGTGTAAGGCCATATGTTAACATCACTACCAGTAGGGAGTAAGGCCATATGATAGCGTCCCTACATAATTTGCTATTAGGTAATGAGTTTGAAGAAGTTAGGGAGAGTAAGGCCATTTGTTAGCTTCCTTACCAATTTGATACGCTTGATTTTGAATTACTTGAAAATAGCTTTATTATATGTTGTTTGGTTGCTGCTGTTGAATTGACTTGTTCTTGATGCCCGTAAGGAATCGTTGGTTTGGTTTTGATTTCCATGATGATGTTATATGTAATAGTTCACTTAATTTTTTATTTTGAGATTGATATAATTCTATGGATACTCACTCGTGAGTTATGTTTTAATGCTTGCAACTCTCTTAAACTATGAAACTTAGTTAGAGAGAGATGACAGCTAGTTACTCCCCACTGATAGTGATTTGGTATTGTATTTCTTTTTATAAATGATGCAGGTTTATAGAGCTTTCTTGATAGGATTGGGAATGTGAGCTTTGGAAATAGGATTCCCCCTTATGAAGTGGCTTCACTTAGCTTCTTGTTTAAGTCACTCACTTAATGAACTTTGAACTTTTAGTTTAATGTAATAATTAGGTTTATTATGACATAATTTTATAATAGGTTGTTTGGGACTTATAATTTCAGTTTAAATCTATTAGTAGCAGGTCCTCTAATGAAAATGTTTTGAAAGCAGGGTTAATTATGGAAAACCTTCCATTTATTGTATTTTTCCTAGAGTGACATTCCCGTCCTAATGTTATTTCCGCCGCAAACATACACTTGTTCTCAATTCAACAACAAATTATTAAATTCATTCAGTTACGAAACATAACCAACAAGTTCTGAATAAGAAACAGCAGAAAAATTCAGAACACCCCGTCCTAAAAGTTCAGACCAGATCAAAAAAATTACGATTATAAATTTATAATAATAATTACAATCAGAAAAATTCAGTTCAGACCAGATCAGTCTAGATAAGAAAATTTCAAATGAATCAAATGCACCTTAAGTAGGATTGTTTGTTGTTAAACCCTGGTTTTCTATTTTGTTTATCCCTTATCTATCACTTAGCTATCTTATCATCTTATATGGAGTAACCCATCCATCTAGAGATAACAATGGGTCTCGGACCCGACTCAGACCCGCTTAGCTTCAATGGGTATATATGGGTATCATTGAGCATGGGTTTGGTCTGGGTCGAGTCCAAAATTTTCAGATTAAAACCCGACCCAGACCCTAACAATAGACTATTTTAAATTAAAATAATTCCTAAAAAAATTAAAAGAGTCTCATACAATCATACTCAATTACACATACAATATGAAAACTAATGAATTGAAGTGTCAAGTGTCAACTCCAAATTAAGTTAGAATTGTCGAGGTGTAACTTACAGATTTGAGAGTCGTAAATCTTTGTAATTTAAGCATTTTACATATTTTTTCTTTGAGACAATGATTTATTGTGGTTGCACAATATCCATAATAGAGTGCGAAATTTTAAGTTATTATACGATAGTAAATTATTGATTAAATGTTTGAAAGACCAATTAAGACCCATTTAGGACCCATAGACCCATGGACAGGTCTGTGTCTAAGAATTATAGACCCAGTAGGTTTGGCTCGGGTCTGGATCTCCAAAAAATAAACGAGCCAAGGTCTAGTTAGTTGGAACCGACCCAAACCCTACCCATTTCCAATCCTGATCCATCTAACAACATTATTTTTAGTGACATCGTTTCTAAAAGACGAGGTTAGAATTAAATCGCTTTTTACCCAAACTATAAAGATGCCATTATTTTTAGTGACGTCGTTGCTAAAAAACGAGGTTGTGGCGATGTCCAAGTGGATTACCACATACACTATCGTTAATCATCCTTCATAATTGTTAGTCAAGTTGGGGACAATTTTGTCATTTGTGCTTTAAAAAATTTCCATAATGATATTTGATTTTTAAAATTATTAATAGCTGTATTTAAATCACATAATCACAATTAAAAAATTATAAGTACCATTTAATTGTAAAATTGTATTATTCAAATTCTCTTAAAACTCATAATTTATTCATAAATAATAAATCTCTTAGATAAATAAACCATTTACTCAATTTGCAATATACTTATTATGTATAAGCGAAAGGCAAAAACTAGATTAAATTAATAAAAATTAAAAAAAATTATATACAATGTTTTAAAATTATGTGGGAACTTATTCAATTTATTACAGGTAAGTTATTGTTTTTAACGAATATTTTAAGATTATCGCACGCATTACGTGCACAAAAAACACAAGTTTAAGATAAGTAATCACAATTTTTAAAATCGCAAGTACAATTAATTGTAAAACCGTATTATTCAAATCCTCTTAAAACTCAAAATTATTTCATAAATAATGAATCATTTAGAGAAATAAATTATACATTCAATTTACAATCTTCTTACCATGTATAAGCGATAATAGATTTTTAAAATAAATAAAAATATATATTTGTTTGAGAGTTTTTAAAAATTATGTGGCAACTATTAATTTTATTTTTAGACTAATGTTGTTAACGAATACTTTAGATAATCATACACATTGTGTGTAGTGGTGTGCAACGGTCCAGAACGGGACCAGACCGGACCGGAACCGGTTGGACCGGAATCCACACTTTTTGTGGACCGGGACCGGACCGGTTCAATTTCGGTCCAAACCTGGACCGGATCGGTTTGGACCGGTTTCTTACTTTTTTTATAAAAAAAAAAATTTCCCTCTAATCAATCCGGGTTTGGACCGGGCCGGACCGGACCGAAATTTAAATACACTTTTTTTTTTGAAACATAAATACACTTTTTTAATAAAAAAAAATAATTGTTTTAGATTCTGGTCCAAACTGGTCCAAACCGGAATTTACTTGGTTTGGACCGGACCGAACCAGTGGACCGAAATCACTATTTTCATGGACTGGGGACCGGTCCGGTTCCGGTCCAAATTCCGGTACCCTTAATTGTGTGTATTAAAAAACTAGTATTAATTGATGGAAGTTAATTGTGGGTCTTTACATGTGATTACAGACTACAAACCAGGGACTGGCATAATAGTGGGCTTACGGTTAAATAGCAAAACCGGCCACTTTTCGTTTGTATGGCTCATTCAGTGAAGAGTCTTTGTAGCATGATTGGCCATTTAAGAATTTGGAAATCAAACTAGTACTTCCTCCATAACAAAATAATTGCAACGATTTAAAATAAAGTTGAGAAAAAATAATATCAAATCGTTGCAGTTAATATGTTACGGATAGACTATAATGAAAGCACTTGACTTCATCGCTCAACTTCATGTTAAATACTACGAGTAAAAAAGTACTTCCTCCATTTTTTTTAGTTAGTTGTTACATTTTGACCAAAAAGCTCTCACATATTTTTATCAAAGTGTAACAACTAAAAAACGAAGGTAGTATAATCGTTGAAAATATAAAGAATTAGAGGTAGTAATAAATTTAAGGTGCGTTTTTTTTCCAACTTATTAGATTTGAATTTATCTAAACTTATCCAAACTAAACTTTTAAAACTAGACCTTATCACACCTGATTGGGCCGGATCAAATCTTATTGAACTTATTGCACATTATTAGACTTTAATTTATCTAAACATTTCTAAATTTATCAACTTATTATAACTTAGTTTTTTTTAAAGATGGAGAGAATGCACCCATAATCTTAAATTTATGTCCCACACAAGTTTAGATTTTCAAAGGTTGTTGTAGTACTTGTAACTTTAAAAACCGGAGGAAGTTTCTACGATATATACTTGTTGTTGACTACTCCTCCGTCAATTTAAGATTGCTACATTTTCTTTTTTGGGATATCTCAAAAAATATGTCGTATTCTTTTTTATAAAAAGGGGAGTTTATTTTTAGGAAAATTCTATATAATAAGTGTTTTAGGGTTTTTTGAGATTAAGGAGAGGACTAACACTTCTATGCTACAGACTTTTTCAAAGTAATAGAAATAAATGCATAAATAAATAAGTAAAGGTGCAAAAGATAATAATAACTCAATTAGCTGCTAATCAGGATTTGATTAAGGTTAATTGACAATTACAAGTTATGTGTTGTCAAATCAGCCAATATTGGGATCTGTGTTGCAATCATTACATTAATACCTTTATACAAGAATCCTTTCATATCCCAATGTAAACTTTCAATGTGGGATAGCTATACATATATACATAGTTCAATAAGTGAAGTTTTGCCTATCTTCAAGTCTGAAATCCAAGTTGCCACGTGTTTGAGTAGGGTGGTGCCATGTGGCCCTTTTATATCTTGCCATGTGAACCTTTACCCAAAGATTCAGTTGGGCCTCCAAGGGCCTTTTGGATGACTTGTGATGGGCTAGCTAGTCCTGGGCTATCGTTTGGGTCTTCCTGGATCCTCTCATTTGTTGGGCTTTATTTAGGCAAATCGGCCCTTATTTTTGGTAGTAACATTTGCCCCTCAAAAGGAGAAAGATTAGCATAATTTTTCCCTTTTTGAACAGTTTCTTCTTGATTAGGATTCCTAACCTGCTTCTGGAGGGAAAATAAGGTAAGTTTTGGATTTTGAAATGATTGGGGGTCTATATATACCCCCTAATCATTTTCCAAAATCATTTCCCAAATCTTAGAGAGACGCTAGAGAGAGATACTCTGGGTGAAAACTTCAAAACTTCGAACCTTTCTGTGGATTTTGGATTGAACTTCAGGATTGCAGCAAGAACTAAGTTGAATCTTTGAAGAACCTTGGTTTGATCCGAAGTTGTTATTTGTAGGAACCCTTTCAATCTTTCTTATCCCGAGTCGTCAATTCTTCAATTAGGTATTCGTTTCTTCCTCCTTCCCTTTCTTTGTGTTTTATCTTTTGCATTCGGCCTTCTAGTTCCAATAGTATGGCCGAGTCTTCGAGTAGCTAGGAATCCAGGGTATCCGGACCCGTCTTCTCTTGGTCGAGCTCTAAGACCCTTCTCTGAATATTCCTCCCTTTGTACCTATGCAGGATACTATGGCGAGGTTGAAGCAGACAATGCGATACAACCCTTCTCCGGAGGATTCGGTTGGGATATCCAACCAGGAAGAATATGAGGAAGGGGCGACCGGTCCAGGACTTGAGAGTTCTGAGCGGCCAGAGGTCGAAATAGCCGAGTCCAAATTGGACGAGGAGGAGAGACCCGATGTCCCTGGTCATCTAGAAAGAGGGCGGACAAATTTTATGACCCTAGCATGTGTGGAATGCTAAAGGTCTGCCATGACCTATATGCTTCTAACTTGCTCCATACAAGGGCGGCCTTCATTCATTGTGAAGGTTTTGAGATTATCGTGCTAGAACCTGAGGCGACTGTGAGGGCATTGCCTAAGAATGCTTTCCCAGTTTATGAGGCTGTGTTTGAGCTTGGACTCTGTTTCCCTCTTCATCCCTTCATATTGGAGGTACTAGAGGGGTATGAGCTCGGCATCTGGCAGCTCACTCCCAACTCCTGGGCGAATATATTTGGTTACATGGCCACCTGTAAACTGAAGGGTTATCGGATGTCCTCGACATTTTTTCCTATATGCACCATTTGAACAAAGCTGAAAACAGCTGTGATGCCTGGTATATCCTTAGCACCCGGAACTGGAGGAATAGGTTCCTTTACGTAACAGCTGATGACGAGGATCTTGCCGAGAGGCTGAATCGTATGAATACCGACCTCTATCTTTATGGTCGTGACGTTGATTTGCCCCCAACCCATTATGAGGACGACGTGGTACTCAAAGGAGACCACTTTAAAACAAGAGTTGTTTATACAACTGGCAAAAAATGCCAGTTCCCGGTGTTTTGGGTGCCGGATTGGACATTTTTTAAGGACAATAACTTCTTGTCCGCAGCTGGCCTGAGCCAGGCCATTGATAGAGGTAGCTTTTACTTATTTGTTTTCCTGTGTTTTATCTTGCTTTTTATCTAACTCTCATATATTTTTTTTAGAGAGAGCTATGTCGAAGCTTACTATAGAGAAAACGGGAGAGGCCACAGGCGACGACTACCTCGACGAACTGTACCATGCCAAGTCTAAGGCTTGGTCAGAGAGGAAGGAAGAAGCAAAGGTATATATTTACATATTCTCTTCTCTCTTTTTGTGCATCATTTTTTTTTTTGCCGAGTAGGTCGTTTTTTCTTTGTGGTTTGCAATACCCTCACTCGGCCCATATCCATTTCATTCGACAGTTATATGGGCCGAGGAGAACGTTTTCTGGAAGTTGCTTGCAGCAGCCCCCCTCGACTCTTTTGGTGGCCGGGAGGGGGTGTTGCGAATCATTTCAAAACATTGCCCCACTCGGCCACTGCGTGTGCCGAGGGGGATTTACATGGTAGGTTGTTTGCAGCATCCCCCCTCGGCTCTTTTGGAGGCCGAGAGGGGGTGTTGTGAACAACTTCAAATTATTACCCCACTCGGCCATTATATGTGACGAGGGGGTCTTGCATGGTAGGTTGTTTCAAGCAACCCCCCTCAGCGCTTTTGGAGGCCGAGGGAGGGTGTTGTGAACAACTTCAAAATATTGCCCCACTCGGCCACTATGTGTGACGAGGGGGTCTTACATGGTAGGTTGTTTGCAGCATCCCCCCTCGGCTCTTTTGGAGGCCGAGAGGGGGTGTTGTGAACAACTTCAAAATATTGCCCCACTCGGCCACTATGTGTGACGAGGGGGTCTTACATGGTACATTGTTTGCAGCAGCCCCCCTCGGCTCTTTTGGAGGCCGAGGGGGGGGGGGTGTTGTGAACAACTTCAAAATATTTCCCCACTCGGCCACTATGTGTGACGATGGGGTTGTTGTTGGTCTTGGAAAATTTGGCTAATGTGTGCAACTTTGGCAGGCAAGTGGTACCTCATCAAAGGGGACGAAGAGGAAGGGTGTCAGCACTTCTGGCACCAAAAAGAAGGCTAAGACTCCCCTGCTTCATGCTGATAAAGGGAAGCAGGAGATGACTCCTGAGGAGCTCAAGGAGTTGGAGACCAAGTTTACCCCCATTCTGGGGAAGGGACCGACTGCTGCCATGTCGGTTTATCAACCAGGGGTTACTAAGACCCTCGGCGTTATGGCTCCGCCAGATGTCTTAGCCGACCTTTCTCAGTCGGTTTCTAAGAATATCCTGCCATCCATCAGGGACTTGGCGAACAAAATGGGAGGTAAATACTACCCTCACCGTGTTAGGACCCTGCGGTCTGTGTCAGGTAAAACTATCTCATCTTCACCTTCTCATCCAGACTCAATAGTGCTTCCCATTTCTGACCCTTCAGGAGGGCCTACTAATGAAGAGGCCGAGAGCTTGCCTGGCGGCTCTTATCTTCCTGGCTACTCCGGGAAGGAGAAGCTTGAGATTGTCCGAGGGATGATCAAGGGAGCTCCCAAGGAGGTAGCCCACAATATGAAGGGCTTTCATGATGGGCACATCATGCCCATTTTATACAACTTGGCCGAGGTATGCTTTAAGTGCTTTGTTTTAGTTTCTTATCGTTGAGTTAACTTTTTCTCGAAGCTAATACTCTTATTTCAGACCATGTTGAGACTGGATGGTGCCAGACAGTGGCGTACTGCCATGGTAAACGAGGTTAAACAGTCTAGGGTCGAGGTTAGTGAAACAAAAGATGCTGCTATGTTCACTACACTTCGACAAGACCAACTAACTGGTGCTACTGTGGAATCACAGGCCGACACCATCGTCAGCCTCAAGGCCGAGTGTGTCAACCACCTGGTCAAGATCAACACCCTCATCGCCGAGCGCGATGAGTTGAAGAAGGAGAAGGAGCAGGTGGAGAAGCAGGCCGAGAAGGCAAGCTCTTATGCCAAAGCGGCCCTTGAAGCGACCGAGGCTCAGGTCACCCTGCTCCAGATTGGAAAGAAGGAGCTGGAGGAAGAAGTTTCCTCCTTCAAAAAGGGGTTGGTACAAAAGATCTTGGAGGCCGAGCAGGCCTACAAGGAAAAAGTGGCCGAGGCCTGGGAAGTGGCCTACGCCGGCTCGTCTTTTAACCTTCTCAGTCGTGCCATAGACTGGGTGGATATGAAGAGCTTGGCCAAGCAAGCTGGTCGCCCCCCTCCTCCATATCCGTCTGATACTGAAGACAAAGGAGGAGAGGAGGAGGAAGACAACAAGGGCCAAGATAATGATGATGGTGCTGAGGCCTGATGAGATTAGTTTAGTTTTTATTTAGTTTTTAGTTCCTGTAGGCGGCTGGTCCGCCATACTTTGTACTAGTTTAAGCTTATCATGAATAAAACAAATCTTTATTTTCATCATCTGTCGACTTTTGAAATTATTTCAGAACTTTGAATTTACTTTTTAGTAGTATATTATGCCCCTGAGCAATGCAATCGGTTTACAAAGTCTGAGTGATTGCTGGCAACTTATCTTGGCAATTGTTCTTTGCCAAATAAGTTGGGGGGCAATCAATCAGATACCTGATTGCCCTTAAACCGAGTGTATTTCTCAATGTGACCTTTACACATTTTAGGACTGGTCCCATCCTAGTTGAGTTATCATTTGACTTGGGAATCAATTATAAAATTATGAAATTGCCACGTGGAATTTAATTCCAAAAATGAGCCTTTGGTTTGGGCCTAAAGTAATAAAGCAAATTTTTCGGAGCTTTTATAGCAAACCACTTATATTGGACCCCAACTTGCTTTTGGGAGCAATAAATGCTATAGGGGTAATATTGGAGCAATGGAATTATGCGGAGCGCTTATAAATACCACTTGCTTCTCTTTCATTTTTCACAATGTAAATTGCAATTTTTTTGAGAGAGAAAGAAGAGAGAGAGAAGTTTAGAAGTCTTCCCAACTTTGTGAGAAGGAATTTCTAACGACAGCAAGTTTCCAAGGGAGAAACATGAGGGCGAGGGCTCACCTCACACGGGCAAGCTGCCGGTCGAAGAATATGAAGGTTTCATGGATGAGGAGCGCTTCCTGAATACGGACTAGTAGGAGTCGCCACCGTGCGTTTTATACGGTCCACGGACACCGAAGAAATACCAATGCCAGGAGCAATTGGCCCCATATGGTCGTGCACCAGAGTATGGGTTCGGGAACAGGTTACGGGCCAATCGTGCATTGGGCCCGCCCGCCTGTGAGTGGTCTCTACTAGGTCTCTTTTTGTGGTCAAATTATTATCAATCCCGAATACATAAATATCTCAATATTATACCCTAAAGAACGCATATTACTAAGCGGGTTTAATTTATATACAAATCAAGACTAACTTTTGTGACCACTTTAAATTAAGTCAATATTAAAAATCCTAAAAATTGAAAACTAAATAAAACATGAACGAAAAACAAAAATAAAAGCAAAAAATACATAACAAAATAAATATGTGCTGGTTCAAAGTGTGTTCCAGGAGAAGTGGTTTGATGTGCTGTTCGACTACACTAAATATAATAAATGCTAAAAGAGAACACGATTAAAATGATGATTAAGGTACAAAATTCTGATGTGATTTGGACACTTCAATCGGAATATTTAAATTGATAATTTGAATCGCCATTTATTATTATTTAACCAGATCGGGCTTTTATGTATGACTCTTGAATTTATGAATAAAATAATAAATCATATTTTATATCACATTATTTAATGATCTGAAAATTCGGATAAAATATAGAGGTTATTTGGTAATATGAAATTTAATTAATAAATTCATTTTGCCATGACCGCATAAAAAAATCAAGATCTGACTATTCAAAGTGATAAAATTAATTAAAAGATAAAAATGTAGCGACCTTTTATGACATGAGCTCTAATAAAAGAAATCATATAATATAGATCGCATAAGAAAAAATGAATTATATAATTATTATTATTATTTATTGTCAGATCTATAAAATATAAAAGCAGATCTTAAAAAAATAAAAGCATAAGAGTGAATATTAATGTATGATCTGTCAAATTATGTCAATGAATTAATAATCACCACACGTATGAATTGCAAGATCGGAATGAAAATCGGTTAAATTATTAAAAAACGTTATGAATGACGATTAATACTAATATTCGTGAATCATTATTGATTATATCAAAATTAATGTTATTGTCGATAAAAATGTCCAAATTTGCATATACACGATCGTAGTCTTTATTAATTATTTACATCATTTTATCAATTTTTGTACCAATAATCCTCATTTCAATCGATCAAACTATGATAAAAAGAAAACTAAAAAGAAAGAAGATAGAGACTTCAGAATTCGTACCTCAAGAACGCAATTAGTAGATTTCACGACAGAAAATGCAATTATGTATGTATGTTTGAATTTTGAAATGAGAATATTATTTTGAAGAGTATAGTATAGTAGTAGGAGTGAATAATATGCTTAGAATGTCTTCCAAAAGCTCGTACAAGCTCTCGTATTTATAGGCCAAAAGGAGAAAAAAACGCCCCCGGATGACACCAGACCTGCGCCTAGGCGCAGGTCCAGTTATATGACCTGCGCCTAGACGCAGGTCTTTATTTGTGACCTGCGTCTAGGCGCAGGTGCAGGCTGGATCCGGGTCGATTTTTTGCTTGATTTTGCGCGTGATTTTCAGGATTACGATCCGATTTTATTCGATTACGGAAATATTCTGTAATATTTTGATATTCCGGAATATTCTGGAATATCTCGGGATGTTCTGGGATGTCCCGAAATGTTCTAGAATGTGCCAGAATGCCCAGACCATTCCAGAATGTTCTAGATTCCTCCGGAAGCTTCAAAAATTACAGAAAAATTATTAAAAATTATGAAAAAATATGAAAAGTATGAAAAACAATAATATTCTTTGCAGAACACTTTTCAACATTCGGAAATGACGAAAATGCCCCCAAGCATGTAAAAATCCTAAAAAATCCATAAAAAGCTCTAACAATATGATTAAAAATATAGAAAAATATGAATAAATTATAAAATTATTTTTGTGATTTTTAAAAATATTTTTTGATTCAAAAAGACATTTTTACTATTTTTTATGAATATAAAACATTGAAAAAAATCTAAAAATGAAGAAAAATTACGAATGAATCCCGTAATCATCGCAAAACCTAACATTTGCTTCCAAGGCACTTTAAACACGGTTTAGACAAATGGTTGAGGTATATTGTGCATTTTCATCGCCAATTCTACTTAATTGGACTTCTTGGTGTTTTCATAGTTTCATCATTAGTCTCTATGTCGGGGAGACAAATGGCTTAGACACTTTAAACACGGTTTAGACAAATGGTTGAGGTATATTGTGCATTTTCATCGCCAATTCTACTTAATTGGACATCTTGGTGTTTTCATAGTTTCATCATTAGTCTCTATGTCGGGGAGACACATTTAGGTGTCTACAGAAGCCCCCACTTTGACTGAGTCTGGAGAGTAAGCATAAACTCACAAGACGAAAGTCAAAGTATTCCTGTCAGGACGGAGGATAACTCAAGACGTTCTGCGACCTTGAGTCACCCTTTTTAACGCCGGTACCTGCAAAACAAATGTTAGTTTATGGTGGTGGATCCTCGGGATGATGGTGGATGAATCGTCGGGTTCCTCCGAATGCGCCTGGATATTTCGGAACAATTCTCTTGGGTAAGCATAAACCCTTGGGACAGTGAAAAGTCGTACAAGGGATCGATCAAGAGTAAGCATAAACTCTTGAAAATGTGTGCGCGAGTAAGCATATACTCGCGAGAAAATATGTTTATGGTAGGCATAAACCCGTTGTGTGTCAAGAGTAAGCATAAACTCTTGCTAAAAAGGTATGATGTGTGTTTGGGTTAACATAAACCCGTGAGAATGATAATGTGCTAAGAGTAAGCATAAACTCTTAGAGAAAGAAAACAAGAGTAAGAATAAACTCTTGAGAGATGAGGGTAAGCATAAACCCATGAGCAAGGATGATGTGTTAAGAGTAAGCATAAACTCTTAGGAGGGGAATCAAGAGTAAGTATAAACTCTTGAGATTAGAGAAGGTATGAGGGTAAGCATAAACCCTAAGCAAAGTGATGTGTTAAGAGTAAGCATAAACTCTTATTAGGAGAATCAAGAGTAAGTATGAACTCTTGAGAGGAGGTATGAGGGTAAGCATAAACCTATAAGCAAAGATGATGTGCTAAGAGTAAGCATAAACTCTTAGGAGAAGAACGAAGAGTATAAAATGAGCGGATCAAGGGTAGGCATAAACCCACAAGTAAAGTGAGCGGATCAAGGGTAGGCATAAACTCTTAGAAAAACATATAAGCTTAGGGTAAGCATAAACCCGTAAGCAAAGTAAGTGGATTAAGGGTAGGCATAAACCTTTAGAGGTAAGACTTGTAAGATTAGGGTAAGCATAAACCCATAAGAAAAGAAAGTGAATTAAGGGTAAGAATAAACCCTTAGAGTGATATCTGAGAGCTTAGGGCAAGCATAAACCCTGTGAAAAAAGTGATTGTGAGTGATGCCATTGAGGCGGAAAAATGTGTAAGGAAAAACATATACGTCTGATGAGAAGCCCCCACTTTGACTGAGTCTGGAGAGGCAAATGTTCTCGCAAGACGAAAGTCAAAGTATTATGGCTAAGGAATTAAGGGTAAACCCTTAGAGGAATTAGGGTAAGGATAAACCCATGAGAAAATTAAGTGAATTAAGGGTAGGCATAAACCCTCAAAGTGATATTCTTGTAAACTTAGGGTAAGTATAAACCCATGAAAAAAAAGTAAGTGAATTAAGGGTAGGTATAAACCCTTAGAGTGATATTTGAGATCTTAGGGTAAGCATAAACCCTATGAGAAAATTACTTGTGAGTAAGGGAAAAGGAAGTGTGTGTCTGGTGAGAAGCCCCCACTTTGACTGAGTCTGAAGAGACGAATGTTCTCGCAAGATGAGAGTCAAAGTATTCTTGCTGGGAAATTAAGGGTAAACCCTTAGAGGAATTAGGGTAAGCAGAAACCCGTTAAAAAAAATGATGAGGCCGTTGAGGCGAAAAAAAAAATGTGTAAGGAGGTGTGTGTATGATGAGAAGCCCCCACTTTGACTGAGTCCGGAGAGACGAAAGCTCTCGCAAAGCGAAAGTCAAAGTTTTATGGTTGGGGTAAGGCAATAGAATGTATGGGCTGCATGAGCAAAGATGTCAAGGAAAAAACTATACATAGCCATATAGGCATATATAGGTTCATGACCAAGTTAATCAAGACAACAATCACATATAGTGATTCAAGGATTCAACATAAATGGGCTCTAGCCTTGTGTGCTTTGTGCTCTGTGATGTACATATGTACAATGTGCATGATGCTTATGGATGTATGCATGAAATGATAATGATGCCCGATATGCTTGTGGTGTATGATGCATGATGTGATTGGTGTTCGTGAAATGTGGTGCATGTAGGATGTTATGTTATGTATGACAAAGCAATGAATGACCAAGGGGGTCCACTAATAGTACCGTACTTCTCTAAAATGGGAATGGAGCGATCTTAAGACCCAATTAATCAAAGACATGACTTTCGATCATAAGCAAGCCCCTGGCCCGTTGGGAAAGCTATATTTGTGGTGTAGTAGATGGATAGGGAGGCTAACAACATGTGGGGTAACGATGACATGAATGAGGGTGACGGTTAAGGTTTTTTTTTATGCGGATTTCAAGTTTGTGGTGAAATAGGTAGGCCCTAGCTAAAGATTGATGAAGGTGGGTATAGAGAGGTAGGACAAATTTTGTGAGCCGTGGAGGTGAGCCCCCCAACGAGATGCACTAACCTATGGTAGGGTTAGGTGGCTTTTCCTCCTATTGATTGAGTCAAATTGTCCTTCAAGGT
The DNA here is from genome assembly GCA_951394345.1 of Salicornia ramosissima. Taxonomy (NCBI): domain Eukaryota; kingdom Viridiplantae; phylum Streptophyta; class Magnoliopsida; order Caryophyllales; family Amaranthaceae; genus Salicornia; species Salicornia ramosissima. The sequence continues at coordinate 40,897,622 of OX596236.1, forward strand.
TGTCAAAGAATGGTATAAGGTTCGAAAAAAGTAGAAAGGTTAAAATTTGTGACTTGGGTTTGAAGATGATGTGGCTAGAGATGTTGAAACTTGAGTCTATGTCGGGATCTAGACTTCCTAGTCCTACCCTTTTCATTAATATGAAATTTGATTACATTGTTTTTTTTTAACCGAGATTTCATTGAGATATTAAAAATAATACTTCCTCAGGTGATCCATATTCCATGAACGTGGCACAGCCGTTCCTTGCATTGTTTCAAGTCGGTATGTACCATCATGCACTGCTTCAATGACTTTGTAGGGACCCTCCCAGGTTGGAGTAAGTTTACCCTCTTCGTTGGCTCGGCCTTGTGCCTCCATCTTTCGGAGCACATAGTCGCCAATTCTCAGTGGACGATTCTTGACCCTCTTGTTGTACTCCCGAGCCATCCTTAATTTATAGACTTCTTGTCTTAGCAGGGCATTGCCCCTTGTTTCTGGCAAGAAATCCAGATTCAGCTTCATTGCTTCCCAATTTGCATTTTCTTCATAGAGCATGACTCGCAGAGTGGGCTCGTACATTTCGATGGGAGGAACTGCCTTTGCCCCATATACTATCATTAAAGGGGTTTCGCCAGTTGAAGACTTACTTGTAGTTCGGATAGACCAAAGCACATTTGGAAGTTCATCTGCCCACAAACCCTTAGCTTTTTCAAGTTTTTTCTTAATCCCATCAGAGATAGTTTTGTTGAAGGATTCAACTTGGCCATTAGTTTGGGGACGACCCACTGAGGCAAAGCAGTGTGCAATGCCTTGGTCTCGTAACCAAATCTTGAGCTGGGGAGTCTCGAACTGTGGACCATTATCAAACACCATAGCCTGCGGCACACCAAATCTGGTGATTATGTTTTTCCAGATGAAAGAGTTGACATCACTTGTTTTGATACCCTTGACTGCCTCGGCCTCAACCCATATAGAGAAATAGTCGACTGCCACAAATACATAGCGTCGTTGGCCAGTTGCCGGAGTGTAAGGACGGAGGATGTCCATTCCCCATTTAGCAAAGGGAAGTGGACTAGTAATAGGGACTAGAGTATTGGAAGGGCGATGTATAAGCTTGGCAAACCTTTGACATTTGTCGCACTTTCTTACCTTCCACATAGCATCCTCTTTCAGTGTGGGCCAATTATAACCGGTCCAAATGGCCTTTTCCGCAAGGGCCCGTCCTCCAATATGGGAACTGCACAAACCCTGATGTAAATCATCCAGTACTTCCTGTCCCTGTTCTGGCGTAATACATTTGAGGAATGGCTTGAAATATGCCTTCTTATACAACTTTCCATTGAAGACTTCGAACCAAGCAGCCCTTCGTTCGGTAGCTTTTGCTTCTTTCTTATCGGCTGGCAAAATGCCATTCACCTTATAGTCTAAGATGGAATCTATCCACGTACTGTTGCGATCTAAAGTTAGGATTTCTTGTTCATCTATACTTCTTTTTTCCTTCACTTCCCAAAACACAGTCCGCGGGGTTTCATTGACTGCCGAGGAGGCCAGCTTAGACAATTCATCGGCCTGGCTGTTGTCTGACCGAGGCACATGCTGAACGAATAACGTTTTGAGGGAAGCACTGACCTCTTTAACCAGTTGCAAGTATTTTTTCATGGCTGGCTCTCGGGCCTCGTAGTCCCCATTGACCTGACTCACCACAAGTTGTGAGTTGGACGAGGCCTCTATTTCATCTGCTCCTGCTGCAATGCACATCCTCAGCCCAGTAAGGAGTGCTTCGTACTCCGACTCATTGTTGGAGTCTTCAAACTTGAATCGGAGGGCATATTCATACACGTCACCCTCAGGCGAGATACATAAGATACCAGCTCCACACCCATTTTGAGTTGACGACCCATCAACGAACAACTTCCAACCATTGGAGCCAACACGGGCATGGTCACTCGGCCTGTTCATTTCCACAACAAAATCTGCAAGTGCCTGGCCTTTGATTGCTTTTCTAGGCTCAAAAGAGATGTCAAAAGCGTTGAGTTCCACCGCCCATTTTAACATTCGGCCGGAGGACTCTAACTTAGTGAAAGGTTGTTTCAATGGCTGATCAGTATAAACCATAAGAGGATGTGCCTTGAAATAAGGCCGGAGTTTCTTGGAAGCCATATATAATGCGAGCCCAAACTTCTCTATGGGAGGATACCGTAGCTCGGCATTCCTCAGAATATGGCTTACAAAGTAAACTAGGTGTTGGACATCTTCTCGAACGGCTACCAGGACAGCACTTAGACAAAATTCTGAAACAGCTAGGTACATATACAATACTTCGCCTGGGATAGGGCTTATCAGCCTAGGCAAAGTGTGCATATGCTCCTTTAGCTTGGTAAGGGCCAATTCAGCCTCTTCTGTCCATTCAAACTTGGACTTTTTCTTTATAGCATCAAAGAAGTAGTGACATTTATCCCCTGACCGGGACAGGAAGCGGCCTAGAGCAGCCAAACATCCGATCAGCCTTTGAGTTTCCTTGACCGTCCTAGGGGAAGCCATGTCACTTACCGCCTTTACTTTGTCAGGATTCGCCTCTATGCCCCGTTGATCAATCATGAAACCTAGGAACTTGCCTGAGCCAACTCCGAAGACGCACTTCTTGGGGTTTAACTTCATGTTATATTTTCTAAGGGAATCGAATGTTTCCTTTAGCTCGGCCAAGTGATCAACCGGTTCCTTGCTTTTGACGATTATGTCATCTATGTAAGCTTCTAGGTTTCGCTCTAACTGGTGTTGAAACACCATGTTTACCAGCCTCTGAAAGGTGGCAGAGGCATTTTTCAAACCGAAAGGCATCACTGTATAGCAGTATAGACCCTGAGAAGTGATGAAGGCCGTTTTTTCTTGATCATCAGGGTTCATTGGAATTTGATGGAAGCCTGAATTGGCATCCATGAAACTCATGAGAGCGTGTCCTGCTGTGGAGTCGACCAATTGGTCAATCTTTGGTAAGGGGAATCCATCCTTGGGGCAGGCCTGATTCAAATCTGTGTAGTCGACTCACATCCGCCAGCCCTTGTTAGGTTTGGGGACCAATACAACATTGGCCACCCATTCAGGGTAGTAACAGGGGCGAATAAATAGAGCCTCCAAAAGCTTTTGGACCTCCTCAGCTGCTGCTTTGTCCCGGAGTTCCCCGTGATTCCTCTTTTTTTGTCTGACCGGCTTCATGCCCGGTAGTATATTCAATTCATGACATACGATGCTCGGGTCAATGCCCGACATCTCTTGAACAGTGAAGGCGAATACATCCTGATACTCCCTTAGAAGTGTTTCCAATATTCGGCTCTGATCATCCTCCAAAGACGATCCTATTTGCACAACCCGTTCTGGTCGATTGACGTCGAGTATGCCGTCACGAAATTCACCAACAGGCTGGGGCCGCAGCTCATCTGGGTTTGCTGACCCAATCAAACAGACTTCTTGGTGCGACCCTTCGATCTCTTTCTTTCTTCTCTTGGATGATGGTTGGACCTTGTTTTGTTGGTCTGGCGTGGATGAGGACTTTATAGTGGCGAGATAGCACTCTCATGCAGTCTGCTGATCACCGTATAACGCCCCCACACTCCCATCATTACATATGAACTTCATTAGCATGAGATGTGGGACGATGACGACTTTTGATACAGCCAATGTTGGTTGGTCTATGATGATATTATAGGCCGTCAATTCTTTAACCACTAAGAACTTTGCGAACATATGCCGTGGTATCTCCTTGCTTCCCATCCTGATAGGCAATGTAACAACGCCTACTGGGTGAATAACACCTCCTCCGAAGCCTATAATGGGGTAGTTTATAGGGTGGAGTGCATTGTCTTGGAACCTCAGCCTCTCAAGGCAAGCAAAGCTAATGATATCTGTTGAACTGCCGGTATCGATCAGGATTCTTTTAACCTTCAAATTTTCCACTTTGAACTCGACAACCAATGGGTCAACGTAAGGGGTTTGGATGATTGGTCGATCCTTCTCACCAATCAACACTTCTGGTAACTTATCTTCCTTTCCCTCGGTATTCATGACCTGTGAGAGGCTACGAAGGTGATCCTTCGCACCCCTGATGGTCGGGCCCCCCGAGGCGAGCCCTCCTAAAATCATAGCCACTACTTCAGTCTTGTTGGCCTAGCCTATCATGTCCCTCATTTGTGTAACAGACAATCTCCTTAGGCCGACCCTTACGTATTTCGGTTGGAAAAGAGAGGTCGGCCGATCCCTCTTAGGAGAGTGGGCCTCAGCCTGACTCGCACGCGGTGCGGTCTTCTCCTCTCGAGGTGGTCGGTCATGGTCTGTCTCTCTTTCGTCCGACTCATGGTCATTTTCGACCGTTACTAAGGCTGTTTTTGGAAATTCGACAGTTTTATCTCCTAAGTCTGCCATAGAACCGTGTCCTCCCCACAGACGGCGCCAAATGTTTTAGGGCTTTTTGAGATTAAGGAGAGGACTAACACTTATATGCTACAAAATTTTCCAAAGTAATAGAAATAAATGCAGAAAAATAAATAAGTAAAGGTGCAAAAGATAATAATAACTCAATTAGCTGCTAATCAGGATTTGATTAAGGTTGATTGACAATTACAAGTTATGTGTTGTCAAATCAGCCAATATTGGGATATGTGTTGCAATCATTACATTAATACCTTTATACAAGAATCTTTTCATATCCGAATGTAAACTTTCAATGTAGGATAGCTATACATATATACATAGTTCAATGAGTGAAGTTTTGCCTATCTTCAAGTCTGAAATCCAAGTTGCCACGTGTCTGAGTAGGGTGGTGCCATGTGGCCCTTTTATATCTTGCCATGTGAACCTTTACCCAAAGATTCAGTTGGGCCTCCAGGGGCCTTTTGGATGACTTGTGATGGGCTAGCCAGTCCTGGGCTATCGTTTGGGTCTTCCTAGATCCTCTCATTTGTTGGGCTTTATTTAGGCAAATAGGCCCTTATTTTTGGTAGTAACAATAAGAGGCATAAAATTGAAGCTTTAAGGGAAAACTAAACATTAATTACATCAATAGGTGTGTGATTTGTCTTAAATTCTCAGTTTTTTTATTTTTGAAAATATATTTAATGCTTATATGCAACCCTTTGCCCTTATTTTAAAGACACGACTAAATATAACTTTGGGTTTTTCTATAATTAATCTAGATTTTTTTAATCATCTTAGTTGTACCCCTAAATTATTTAGTTGTTTCATCAGTTATACCTCTCCCCTAATCCATTTATTAACTCTAGTTAACTGCCATTAACTTTAAACTAAAAAAATAATTAACCCCTCCCCGAAAACCCTTCACCCTAGCTCACCAAACCCAACGACCACCAATTCGAACCACCATAATCACTGCCCCAAAGCACATACGAACCACCAACCGGAAAAAATCACCCACGAGCCGCTACAATTAAACCACCTATAGTAGTCTTCACATTCCACACCCCGTGAACCCACCGATGTTCGAACCTCTTCCTGCTGTCACTCTTCACTTCTCTCTCTCTCTCTCTCTCTCTCACACACACACACACACACACACAATTTCGAGGTTGGTGGTGGATTCGTGTGGTAGGGTGTGAATTCGTGGGTTGGTGCGGGTTCGTGAGTTGGTGGTGGGAAGTGGCAGATCTAAAATTTCCGAGATGGTTGATCATCATAAATTATTGATTACCCGTAAAAGTAACTTTTTTAGGTCTAGTTCATAATTGAGTTCAATCATAAAAAATATTAATTATGTTCATATTACAACCAAATAGTATTTTTTTTTTTTTAAAAAAATTTCCGGTGGGTCTAGTTCATCTTTGCAATGTTTTGCATCTTATTATTTGGAATAAGATTTCTTTGCATTCTGAAATTTATCACCAATATGATCTAATACCGATAGTTCTAGGATACTTTATTAAGGTAGTTGCACCCATATCGGATACCGATACTTCTAGGACATCCAATAGTTTACTACATTTAATTAACGTTTCTAAAATTTTAAAATATTTAATAATATTTATTTCTCGTACACGTATCCTACATATTTAAAACTAGCGTATTTCGTACTTGTTTCATACCCACTAACAATCTTGGTGAGTCATTGGACCACTAGGAAGTAGATCCACCACTAGGGTTGTGTGTTGGGTTTCATCGTAGGTTGGGGTTTTGTGGATTCTTGTGGTGGGGTGGTGGTTTTCTGGTTCGTGGGGTGGAGTGGATTGGTGGTTTCGTGTGGTGGGTGCACGTTTGGGGGGTGGTGGATGGTGACATCTGTGTTGGGTTTTGTGCGGTGGGTACAAGAGATGGTGTGGTGGTCAAAGTTGGTTAGGTTGGTGGTGGTTAGGTGTTTGTGTTGTTAATTGTGAGGGAGGAGTGAGGGAATTTTGGGGGTTTATTTAATTATTTAAAAGTGAACAAAAGTTAACTCTAGTTGATGGAGGAATTAGAGAAGGTTATGGCTTATTAAAAAGTTTAATTTGAGGGATACAACAGAGATGGTTCAAAAAAGCTAGATACAACATGGAAAATTAAAAAACTTAGTGGTATTTCTTGGAAAACCCCTATAACTTTTTCTTTCTTACAAACACAAAACGACAAAAATAATATCGTATATATTTTTTAATAGGTGGACCCATGGAATTTATCTATAAAATATATTTTACTTTTCCTAATTACAAATGCAAAAAGACAAAAATACCTAACCTCATCCTTTTCCCGTGAGCATGATTAAAAAAATTATTTTCTCCTAAGCAGCAAACTTAATTTATAGGTATTCCTGATCTGGAACTTCTCTATACAATTTAATGTGTTTGATAAAGTATGTCGTACTCCTCAGACACTAACTTGCAAAACAAGGAAATGTCACTAACCCATGATGGATCCCGGGAACCCCGATGCTTAAGTCATGAATTGGATAGAAAAGGAGTCATAAGGTATGTAGAATACTATAATATGAAAAGATACATGACATAATCAACCGACTAGTCCTGTGATAGGCGTACTAGTACTCGGTGAGGGTGTGGATGAGTCATTAACAGCTGTCATATGGGCCTGGCACGTGACATGTGTCGTCCCCTTATTCGCGTATGTATAACTATTGTATACCTAAACTAGGTTAGTCTCGTGCCGTGCACGATTTATTTAGTTTGTTCTTATTAAAAAATTGTAGCCATATCCTCATTTAATTGGTTTGTCAAAATTTTATTAATTAGTTTTGAAACTTGAGAGAATAAAAAATTAGAAGCAAAGTGATGCCAAGATTAGTTTTGGAGGGAAATTCTTTCATGAGAATTTGACACATGACATCTGATGACATCAGTTTTTGCCGTTTTAATATATAATCGAGTAGTTATAGATTGGAAAAATTAAAACTACTAGTCCATACTATTTCTCATCTGCTCATAACAGTCCCAACTATTGATTATCAATGAAAAATCCAAACTCTATCATGTAATTGAATTCATCAGACCCACTTACTTGGTAACAAGTTACAGCAGGTAAAACCCAAACATGTGATCCTCACATGATGTTTAACGAGACTCCTTTCTTTTGCTCACTCTCTCCCCTTCAATTCAATATCCCCTCTTCATTCATCTTTCCTCGCTCTTTCTGTCATGCATTTAACGAAAGAAAGAAGACTCATTAAAAATCATGTGAGGATCATGTGTTTGGGTTTTACCTGTTGTAGTAGGTTGCCAAGTAAGTGGGTCTAATGATTCAAATACTTAATAGAGTCTTGATCGTTTATGGTTAAGTAATTAATACGACTATACGAGTAATTTAAATTAATATGAGAAGATAAGAAATAGTATAGACGGGCAGAGTCAATTTTTCCTTTAAAATATTGTGAGTTTGCAAAAAGAAAAAATGTCTACCTTTACACGGATGGAGCAACAGCATCACGTTCCCATTAGTTAGTGGAAGCTAAACTTGGTTCGTATGTATGTTGAGACGGAATAGCTAGGAGCACTTCAAAAGTATAGTGTAGGGATGTCAGTTTGGGTTGGAACCCGTTGGCTTAATTGAACTGACCGTGACCTGAACTGAAATAAACTGAACTGAAAGTAACCCGTAACCTGAAATTGACCTGAACTGTTGTTGACCCGTGAATTAATGAACTGAACTGAACTGAACTTGAACTGAAAGTAACCTAAACCGAGGATAACATGTCCCAAACCCGAAAATTTATTAAATTGGATCGAACTGGACTGAACTGAAATCAACCTGTTACATTAGTTGACCTGAACTGAACTGAACTGAAATCTTATTCAACTTGAAAGTTGTTGTAAAATAGGAGTATTTCCAAGGCTACAAACTAACATCTAATAATGTAAGTGATGGAATAATGAAAGAAAGGAATTTGGTGTGGCGTGATAAATCACTGACTCTGAAAACGAATTCCGGTGCAACCGTGGTGCTCAATTGTATCCACCGGCTCGTCCCCTAAGGTTACGCACCGCTCTCACACTAAGGCACTTTAGGGTGAGAGGTGGAGTCATAGTAAACTTATGCCCAAAGAACAAGGAATGTGTTTAGCTTCTTTGTATTTTTCCAAGTGTGTGTCCATTCATAAAATGAACCAAGTATATATATAGAAAGAAGTAAGAACCTAGAAGATTCTTTCATTAATATAGGTAATTAAAACTTAATAAAGATGGGGTTTTAATCACCTTAATCATCTTCATAAAGGGGGAAGTTACAAGAAGTCAAAGAGACAAAAGAAGTCTAGGAGACAAGAGAAGTCAAAGAGACAAGGGAGAAAGTGTACACCGCAACCCATCCGCGGGAACATGTAGTAGGCCGCAACTTACCTGCGGAGTAAACTAATCTTGCTCTTTTACACTCTTTACACCAACAATCCCCCACTAAAGAGAGGAAAAGAAAATAGCCAACAAAAGAATGAGAGAAACAACATATTGGGCATAAGAGGAGCTAAATACATAACACTAAGATAATACATAAGTAATTTGAAATCTAGTGCTTAGTGAGATGATGTAATGAGCCACAAATGAAAGGGTGGACTATGCCTTGAAACCCCCACATTCTTGATCATAGAGTGGACTATGCCTTGAAACTCCAAGATTTAACTCATGACACTCAAACCACATACATCGCTCCAAAATTTACATAGACTCCGCGAAAAGATATGCTTTTTATAGCCAAGCATATTCACCTTAGGTCTAGTGGAGGCTCTAGGAAAACCGCCCAAGTCTTCCATAAAGATGGCTAGTCTTACCACCACATAGGTGAATCACAAGTGTTTCTCATTAACACTTAGTCAATGGGGTTAAACATATTCGTATACCTCAACAAGTGCTACATTGAAAATATAACCCCCCATAAGACTATGGATTCATTAAGAGCTTAATGCTCATCCTCACAACAAACACAACAATTTGGCGATTCCAAAGTTTCAGTGCGTCCACCTAAACATTTGGATTCATTAATAGTCTAAAGACTCAACCTCCAACGGTGGAACAATCAAGTGCGTCTCAAATAGCACCAACCTAAATGGTTTATTATTCCATTAAGAGCTCAAATGAGCTCAACCTCAACTAAGCATTAGAAGTTTACAACACATGCCATAGGGATAGGAAAGTAATGCTTGTAATCTTTCCACTTGGGCTTAAGGCCTATCCCCCTCGACATTTCCTCAAATCATCAAGGATTGTTACATATCCCAAATTTTCTTACCAATAATGTGCAAAATAATTTTGCTAGAATACTTTCCAAGAGGAAAACTAGCATGTAACCATATCAACTTGATTTGCACAAATGGTTAGAAATATTATACATCGTATCCACAATATGAGACATGCCCCAAACTTGATAATTTAAAGACTTACTTATCAAGTCCAATCCTTGAAGATAACATAGCCGCATTAGTGAATTTGCTTCATCAACCACCAATCACCAACACTTGCTCTCCGATACATTGTAACATCTTTCCCGGAAGCTAGTGTAATTCACGACCATCGTACCTAAGAAGATACTTAGTAAAAGATGAATTAATGTTAAACAACATTAGTCACTCACTATTAAATTTGTAAAATAGTATACTTTAACTATTTCACAAATATATGCTATGTTAAGATAAAATACAATGCAAGTCACTATCACAACGCAAAACATATTAGCATACAACATTCAAGACATACTTTAAGAACTCTTTAAAGTATACTAAGTCATGCTAATAAAAACACATTCCACATAGATGACGACATGACCATCAATTGTCATATCATCACAAAATCTTCTCAATCACGAAACATGTATGACACTTTGGAGAAACCCCAAAATTCACAATTATTATTATTCTCAAAATAATAAAGCATGTCATATTCAAATTCGTGAAAGTTCACTTAACTTATAGAGAAGATAAGAAGTTCAAGCATGTTATAGTCTACATATACACATTAACACATGTGATCCTCAAGACCACCAAATTACATTATTTGACCTGAACTGAAATCTTATTCAACTTGAAAGTAACTTCATATCACAATTAACATATTAAGAAACTTTTGTGTTTTATGATCAATTTTAATCGTAATGGACGCTCCAAAATAACCCGATGTAAACTGATGCCAACCTGAAACATACTGTTTCTTATCGTTGAACTGTATTAACCTGAACCGTTTTGGACTGAACTGATACTAGCCTGACCGTTAATGACCTAAACTTGAACTGAACTGTCACCGAGAAAAAGACAACTTGTTATGACCTGTTTTTTTTTTGGGCTGAACCGTTGGGCTAATAGTCTGATTTAACCTGAACCGAAATTGAACTGAACCCGTTTGAGTCAACCCTAACCTTTATCGTTAACCCGTTTTGACATCCTAGTAGAGGGTATTCTCACAAAGGTATTTATGCCTTTATCATTTCTTGTACAATGTGGACCGAAACATTGTGGCCAAACATTAGGGATTAAACTGTTTTAAACGGACATTGCTACATCTACCCATTGGGTTGACTACCCACTATTATGTAGTAATTAAATAATATTATTTATATTAAGGGAAACTCTATTATCAATTCCATCAATAGCTCTTTATTAGTGGTGGATAATCAACCAGGTGGGTCGACCAAGTTTTTTTCCGTTTTAAACATCATGGATTCCCTTGTTTCTAAGGTCTCTTTAGGTTACAAGATGGAGTATTTGCACACAAATAAATTCATAGAATTTCGAAAGCATTATATTTTAATTTTTTTTTACTGATCTCTGTTATATAAGTGAAGGGGGAAGGATGGTGTCCCCCTACAAAAAGTCCTAACTACCCTTAATGAAATTAAAGTGTTATAATATTTAATTACCTTTTTCCTGCTACTTTCCATATATTGAACATCTTAAATATGGGATAGAATTTGAAATTTTAATTAAATATTTATTACTTACGTAGTATCATACTAGAAATATTTTCTCCCATTTTATTTGAGAGCAAGTTTTCTTTCATGTGCGTTTCCCTTTCTCAATAATATTTTTGAACAACCATGAAAAACAACTAGAAAATTCAGCAAATGTTTGATTAGAAAATTATTATTTTTTTAAAAAAGATTAATTTTTTAATCGAACCAATTTTTTGTAACATAATCACTCTTGAATAATTAGTTGAAATAAAAAAAAAATTGATACAACAGGCACGCATAGCGTGCAAAAAATGCTAGTATCATATAGTTCAAGTGTAAATGTGTATCAATTAACGTGTCAAAAGGATATTATTGGGTTAATTACAATTACTTCCTCCAACTCTCAAAACTAATTGTTACACTTTTTATTTTGGGATGTGTTAAAAGATTGTCACACTTCTTTCTTTATATTTGGAATTTGGGATATCTTTAAAAAAATTGTTAGACTAAGTTTTTTTTCTTATGGTAAAATTTTAAAATTAAATTATTATATTAAATCTTTATGGTCTCACACAAATAATTAAAAATTGGTATTATTGCTCGGGCGATGCCCCAGGTCGCTAATTAACAAACGTATACATATATAATTCTTTCTTAGATATATTGTTTCTCCATTATATTTTCATCAATTATTATATATATTTTTGTACTTCACAATAAGTAATGACATAAATTAGTGGTTAAATTTATAGTGACATCACCTTATCGATCTACGCCTAAGCAAAGACAGGTGTCGATAATAATTATGTTTATATTCATATGCTTAATAATTTCCTATTGTTGTATTAAACTTCCTTCATTCTATTGTTTTATTTACTGAAAATAAGTTCACTTTAAAACCTTAAAATAATATTAAAAAATAATATACATTTATTACTCCTAGTGCGACGTGGCGAGCTCATTGCAAAGTAACGTCTTTTAATTATATGTATAGATTCGAGAAACATTGAGAAATGATCTGCTATTAATTTCAATGATTTGATGTATAAGTTGAGATGAATTTTTATTTTGGGAAGACAAAGGAGCTGAGAAGATCGCTAAATTCAAGAAGAAATGGAGTAACCGAATAGGTGTTTGTTTGTTATATTATACTATACATCAATTTCAGCTATTTTATAATTATTAAAATCCTCTCTTTAAATACAAGCTAGGATGAGAAATAGACTAATGGTTTAAATCATTAATGTGTGAAAATGAGATTGTGAGTTCGAGGCTTGATATAATTTGGGCTTGATGACATGGCGTAATGACTGAACGCCTACGTGGCGCAGCATGGTGCGAGAAAGGTCTTTTAATAATATGTATAGATAGATATTTTGCCTCTCCTTTCATAATACTCCAAGTACATTCTTTCAACATGGTCTCAAACAAACAATAAAAAATGTCTATCAATTTTAAAAGCCAAAACATTTTTTTATTAAAGAATGATCTAAACTATGTCTATGTTTCACTTTGTTCGTTACACTTGAAATCTTTTTGTAAGGAAAAAGTATAATACTCCCTCCGTCCACAAATAAGTGCTCTATTTTGACCAAAATTGTGAGAACTTTTTGGTCAAAATGAAGCATTTATTTGTGGACAGAGGGAGTATGTAAAAGTATAAGAAAGAAATAAAGGAGTAATAATTTAGCTTTTTTTTTTTTTTTTTTACGGAAAGGTACACAAATACCCATTGCACTCGTCCTATCTTAGGAATCAAGTGCAAGGGGGGAGAGGGATACCAAGACACTACCGACCCTTGATAAAAAATTACACATGAGGGTTAAAAAAAGTATATGTAGATTCCTACAATATCCTACTATTCCCTAGGGATGTAAAAACAGGTCAAACGGTCGAAAACAGGTCGGTCAAAAACAGGTTCGGTCAAAAAAGGTCGGTAAAAAACAGGTCGTATGAGTCCTTTCGGTATCGGTCAGTAACGGTCGGTCTTATTCGGTATCCGGTCGAATTCGGTATTTTCCAAAACAGGTGTCGGTCGGTTTCGGTCCGGTACTTATCGGTTCGGTCTTTTTCGGTAACAAGTCACATTCAGTCGGTCAAAACCGATTTTTTTACAGGCTGTAACCGGTGCACGAGTCATAATCAATCGGTCAAAATCGGTATCAAGTTTATAATCAGTTGGTCGCGGTCAAATGTATATCGTAATCTGTCAGTCTTAAACGATTGATCACTATAAAATCGGTCAATTCAAAACTTCGGATCAAATTTTGATATTTTGGGTTAGTTGGCCTAGAATTTTTGGCTAAGAATTTAGAATCAAATAATTATGTTTAATTTTAATTTATATTAAGTTATAATTATAAGTTTATTTATATTAAGTTTTATTTATTTATTTATATTAAGTTTAATTTTAATTTATTTATATTAAGTTTTAATTAAATGAATTCACAAAAATTTCATCAATTTTTGTGAACTTAGAGAAATTATGTAAATAAGTTCGGTAAAAAATGGGTTCGGTTGTAAACAGGCAAACGACTTCGGTGATAAGGCTGATCTAAAACAGGTTCGGTATAGTACGGTTTCGGTCAAAATTGGTTGGTCAAAAATCGGTTTTTGGCAGGTTGAAAACAGGTTCGATTTGAAAACAAGTTCGGTAACGGTCGGTCTCGGTATAATAAAAACAGGTCGGAAACGGGTTCGGTTTTGAATGGGGTCGGTACCGGTCGGTTTCGGTATGCGCAAAAGCGGTCGGAAAACGGTTGCGGTATAATTCGGGTTCGGTAGCGATCGGGTATTCGGTCACTAAAAATTCGGTCAAAAACAGATTCGATATCAGTCGATAACGGTCGGTCAAACAGGTTTCTGACCCACATTTACACCCCTACTAGTATTCCCTAACAAAAAATGTTTTACTCGTAGTCGTCGTACATAGATACGGAGTAATTTTAATTTTTCCCACTCATGTGATATATATATATATATATATATATATCACTTGGCATCATTGGCATCATTGGCATTATACGCTATATATATATATATATATATATATATATATATATATATATATATATATATATATATATATATATATAGAGGGTATAATGCCAATGATGCCAAGTGATATAACAATCCCAAAAGGTTGAAGCTATAAGGACATATCAACTTTAATTTAATGGCTAGGGAGAGAGATCAGATATTAATTGGGGCCATTTTTTTTGGAGCACATGATGGTACACATTAATGGGGGCAGTACACAGTACACATTCACAACACAGCAGCAACTAGTACTCTCGCATCTTTTTTATGTTTGAAAAGATTAGTATCATCCAATATGACAAACGATCGAAAAGTAGAGGGAAAATAAGGACCTACCAAGAAACAAAAAATAAATAAATAAATAAAAATAAAAAGAGTGAAGATAGAAAGCTAGATAGAGTCAAAGTATTAAAGAACACGAAAATAGGGAACATACAGTTAGAGTGTGAGACTAGACTAGTCAAAAATGGATTCAACCTCGAAATTTGATACTAATTTAAGTCGACCTGAAAATAGTCAAAAAATGGATTCGGCGCGAAATTTGGTATTAATTCGACTTGAAATTAGTCAATTTTAATGAAAAGAACAACTTGAACCTATTTTGAACACATTAAAGTTAATCTGTAAATACTAAAAATTATATTATTGCCAAACTTACATTAGATAATTTTGTATTTTTTGAAAATTAACAATATTAAAGTGCAAACTAAGGGCTTGTTTGACATTATTTTTTATTTTCAGTTTTTTATTTTTTAAAAACCTAAAAACCAAAAACAGGTGACAATAAAAAAATGAAGGTGTTTCCACTTTTTTGTTGTTAGTTTTAAAAAAAAATCATATCTAATAAACTTCATATCTAATTATATTATTTTTTAAAATTGAAAAAAAATACCAAAATTGAAAACAATAAACAGTACAGAACGAGAAGATTAAAATTTAAAAATTGTTTGACTGACAACTTTATGTCGATATATAATACTCCCTCTATCTTTTTTTTATTTATTTGTAGGGATTAAACCCTAAATTACAAGATCTAAAACTTCATATCAGATTACTTGATAAAACTAAGTTGTGGAAGCGTACCTTGATCCATTATAGTAGATTGATTGAGAGCTTGTGATAGTTTGGTCTTCAAATGGTATATGAAATCCTAATTGCTCTCTCTTGATCTGATGATGGGATATCAAGAGGTGGGGAGTCATATACATACGATTATTATTATGGACCTACATACAATTATTATATGTGCAATTTGGACATAATTGTATTAGACGCTATTATATGGTTCAGCCCAAATAAAGTGATTCAATTAGGTTAATATTGTTATTGGGCTATTTACGTCTTTTATAAAGTATGGGTTTAGTTTTATATGTGTATCACCTATTATAGTCACTTATTTCATGATGGGCCGAATAAGAGACATAAAAAACTTTATATATATACATCGGTTAGGATTATGGTCCCCAACTCATATGATTCCCCATGTCTTTGACATCCCATCATCAAGAGAATACTTAGGGTTTCATATAGAGCTTGGAAGATCAAACCCAATATTGGAGATTCAAGAATACGCATCAATTTAGGTATGTTTCCGCAATCTAGATCTTTACCAATTAATCTGATATGAGGTTTAAGATCCTGTAAATTAGGGTTTAAAAATCCCAACAAGTGGTATCAGAGCCTCTTCATATTGGATGATTTGGTATTTACGGCCCGTTTGGTTGTTGGTAATAGATTATGGTAATGTAATGAATTTTAAGTGTAATTTGTTAAGTAAAAACTTCATAATCCCCATGTAATACATATTTTTTATTCTCAAACATGAAATTTCTTCTTATTTTTCATTACCATCCATTACCATATGAGAGGGTGGTATTAGATGAGAATTGATATTTGTGAAGAAAATTAGATAATTTGGTGATAAACTAACACCACCATGGGAATGAATTTTGATTTCCTTCCAAATTTAGTTATAAATTCATTCCAATTACCACAATTTATAATCGGCTACCAAACGGGCCGTTAGGTTTTTCGTGCTTTGAGTTTATTTGTATCAAAACTGTGTTTTTTTTTTCGATCCAAGGAAAATTTCTGATGTTTTGTATTATGGATCAAGTGAAAGTGCTTCTTTTTCGATCTATAAGATTAATTATACGGTTTCGATCAAACTTTCAAACATGCGTTGAGATATGAATTTTGCTTTCTTGAATTGGACGGTCACTTTATTTTTTGTTCGTTTGTTCGATCTAGATAATTTGTGGCATTTGCGTGCGTTATTTTTCACTTTGTTAGTGAATTTTCTAATGCTTTGTTTGGATTTAGTTAACGCATGGCTTAGCTTGTTCTTTGTTTATGGTTTATCAATTCATAGGAAATTGGGATCAAGACTACAATAATTTCCATTAGGCATTAGTCAATCATTATAACAGCTATTATTCGTTGTTAAGATGCTACTGCATATTTTGTGATTTCACAAATTATGTTCCCAGTTTCCTGTTAAGTATATGGACCTAGGTTGCACTGAGTTGGGAACAGGTTTGGAAATGAATATAGATACGGGAGCTGAAACGACAAATCTAAAAAAATATTGTTAATGGGTACAGCCAATTATAATATGAAGAATAAGAATCGTCCCCAATACGGGGACGAATTGGGTTCGAGGACGTCTACCAATATGAAGTACCCATGCTACATAGATATGGACATTCAGATTTAATTATTAGTAATTTGGTTATTGAATGGGTCTGATATTTTAGTTAATTAATTGAAACACTACATTGCCAAAGTGACCTCTTTTGTGTAGATTAATTAATTGAAATATTGAGATATTAGTGTGTGTTTAATTTTCATGCGGATAATGGTCTGCCTAAAGGAAGACTATTATTTGGCCGGAAATTGAATATGCTTGTGGTAATAAATATGTAACAATATATTCGGTTTTCCATGTGGTGTTACGTCAGTCCAAAGAAAGGCTTAACATTGACAAGAATTTATTGTTAATATTTGATTACTACACCAAGAGGACTACTTACAAGTTAATTTTTATGTCCAAAGACTAAAATTGATGTTGTGCTAGGTCTCTTGTGATGGGATGTATTGCCAATATTTTTAAACTGTTTAATTTAAGTTGTGGTTTTTATGGAACTTATTGTGAGCTTGCTTTGTTTGTTGCTTGTTCTATTCGGTGAATGCTACTGCTAATGCAGAAATGTCGGATCAAGAGAACAATGTCCCGGGCCATTTGCTCAATTACTAGAGGAATGTTGTAACGACCCGACTTTTTGGACTTGTCGATTGACGAAGAGAGATCGACAAATGGATCATTACTTAAGCAACTTAAACTATAAATTAAGTTAATTAATTAAAACTAAGCAACTTTTATTAAATTAATAAACTATAATCCAAAAGTCTAAATGGATCCAAAAATCATAATTACATAAGTTGTTCTAATTCCGTCCCAACATGCTGGGATCAACTAGTAGCATAAAAGTCTTATTGAATAACTTAGAAAAATAAAGGCTAAACTACAGGTCTCTTCCACACAAGCCCGATCCAACGAAAGCCCGTGCTAAGCAGCTGCATCATCTCCTGAAACTGAGGGGGGGGGTCCACCGTCAGTGGCGAGTAACTAGGCTGTCCCGCTTAATTGAGGGACCGCTAAACACATAATCTCATAGAATCACGCAAGAAAATCACACATAAACATATATCGTCTTATACAATCATTCATACGGGGTACGTATAAAAATACATATAAAATACGTATAAAATACGTATAAAAATACCTGCAGAGATACAGTTAGAAATACGTACAAAATACGTATAAAGGTACGTATACCATACGTATAATTATACCTGCAAGATACGGTTAGGAATACGTACAAATACGTATAATACAGATACACATATACATACAACATACGTATATCAAATCATACACAGCGGAAGACTTATACAATTAATCCCTAACTTATAGTATAACGTTTCCATAAATCTGCAATCATATCATATCTTCACATTTCATTTCATCCATACCATATCTTATAAATTCATATCATATCGTTATCATCTTTCATTGGACCAGTCACTATAACTCGTTGTGGATCTCGTGTTTCACCACAACTTTCCTAGAACATGCCGGGGTGAGCTCGTGTACTCAACCCGTAGCGGATCTCGTGTTTCACCACTAAGCCTAAGCTATGGCCATAGCCCCTAAATAGCAGCTCGTGTACTACTACTTAGACGACTACATATCCTAAGACCCAGAACTACTCGGGGGAACTCGTGTGTTCGTCCCATTGAGCAGTGGCTTCGACTTAACCCAGTCTGACTACTCGAGTCATCAGGTGGGCGTCCTTATCTTATCTTATATCTTTCAATTCTTATATCTTATCTTATATTGGGAAATACTAGGTGTCCGTATTCGGAAATGAACTGTTCGAAGTCCCAGGAAAGAGAGGTGCGGCACGTATGTTGGCCACCTTAAATACCAAGTCTTTCCTAGCCAGAAATCGAAACGATTCGTATTCCTCCTACTCTGTTTCCTTTCTTTCCCTATTAATATCTTATAACTCATCCCTACTGATTCCTAGTATTAATAATAACACTAATAATTACCGTAATAATAATATTAATAATATTATCCGAATCCTAATAATATTAATAAATTACTATCTACCCTTCCTTGTTACAACTTATCCCTGATAATTCCTTTAATGGTAACTTTTATAATTGATTATTCAAAAAAAAAATATTATCAGTCAAAATTAAACTAAGATTGACCAACATAAAGATTAGGCCACTCGACAAAAGATAAATAAACTCATAAATTCATCATATAATTAATTTAATAAATTACATAAAAATACAATTAACTACATAAATTACCTAAAACATGAGAAAAATTATACTTTTCATATTTTACACTACTCGAAAATCATGGACGACAATACCAAAATTACATCTTTAATTAATTAAATTCAACAACCATTAAATCATAGCAACCTTTATAATAAACATTAAAATTATCCTTAAAACACCATACTTTACACAATCTGATTTTAAAGTATTAAATTAAGAACCACCATTAAAAGGTCTCGAATAATCTGGAAATTTTGATGGGAGCTAGATGTAGGTCCATGGTTTAACGTGCATAAATTTCGTCTAAAAATAACATCTTTTACTATTTTTAAGGAATTTTATAACTAACAAATCAGATTAGGCTGAATTCAGTTTCAGATTTTTCTTGCATAGAAAACGAACTTTAAAAATTACGAAAATTTAACAGAAGCTGTAAAATACTATTATTAACTTCCACCTAAATTTTCGTAGCCATCCGAATTGATTAAGTATCTTGAATAATTCGTAAACCAAATCTGGACAGTTTTACCGGTTTGAAAGATTAAATTATTATAAGCAATAAAAGTACGAATTTTGCCACAAAATAAATCATGAGTCATAATCAAACAGCAAAGAAACTGCCACGAAAAATTCATCAGGAAATAACAAGATTTGATTAATAAATAAATTCATACAAGTAATTATTCAACAATTAAAGATTTCAAGAAACTACATAAAATGATCAAGAAAAATAACATGTACATAAATTTCATGTAGTTCGAAAAACACCCTAACATGATACTAATTCTCTTTATAATTTTCATGCTTCTAATCCTAATTAACTATGTGAATAGGTTGTACCGGAATTAAACGGGTTAGCAAAGTTACCTCAGATCGCTAAATTATCCAAGGCAAATCACCTAATTGGTGAAGGAGGCTCACGGTTTTTTGGAGGAAAGAGGGGGAAAAAATAGTATTTTAGAGTTTAAGCAAATTTTGCAATTAGGAACAAAGGGGATGACAAAGCCCTATTTATAGAAGAAAGAAGAAAAAAAATAAAAAAAAAAAAAATAAAATAAAAAAAAAAAAACAAACCCTAAACTTTGTTAAGGGTGCCGTGAGGGGAGAGCCCAAATAGGGGGAGGGTTGAGAAAAATTAGGTAGTCAAATTATGCTAGGTTTGAATAAGTTCAAAAATATAATTTAAATAATTTAATTTAATTAACTAAATTAATTAAACTAAACATGTACTTGGCCCACAACAAGGAGAATAACATAGGCCCCAAAAATGAGAAGGGTCGTCCATGCTTAAAAGAGAAAGGAAAAATTGGGTCTTTGGCCCAATTTGAGAAAAAGGAGATCAGATTAAAATCAAACAGTCCAACTTTAATGGGCCTTTTAGACTTAGAATGCATAAATAGAACTAATAACCGCGAAATTTTCTGGCCCTAAATTTCGGGGTATTACAAATGTGGCATCGTCCCTCATTACACCATGCTAGGAAGTCCTCAAATGAATGGTGTTGCGCGCTGAAAGACGGAATAAGTGTAACGACCCGACTTTTTGGACTGTCGATTTACGAAGGAAATCGACAAATGGGTCATTACCAAACACAAGAACTTAATAATAATATCATATTTAAAGTCTAATAATCCTTTATTTAGCTAAATAAATAAATAATATCCCAAATCCATAATCAAACTCCAAAATACATAATTAAATAATGTTCAATCCCAACAGGCTGGGATAGATACTCAATAAGAGAATAGAAAACATAAATAGACTTCGGGTTCACTAAGTTAAACTCATCACATCTCACAACCCGATCCAAACGAGCCCACTTATGCGTCTGCATCATCACCTGAAATTGGGGGGGTCCACCGTCAGTGGCGAGTAACTAGGTTGTCCCACTTAAATGAGGGACCGTTAACCATATAATAGCATAGAATCAAACGAGAAAATCATACAAAAACATATGGAAAAACGTACAAAAATACATACGAAATACGTACGAAAATACGTACGAAAATACGTATATAAATACGTATACAAATATGTATACAATACGTATACAATACCTGCAGAATACGGTTAGAAATACATACAAAATACGTGTACAATGCGGTTACCAATACGTACAATATACGAGTACAAATACGTATATCATACAAATACAAATACATACATCATACATATACGAATACGTACATCATACATATACTCAGAAATACACCATTAAAATACAGACTTACCAGACGTATGCAGCGGAAGACTTAATATTACATAAATAATACATATATACACGGCAATACACATATACACATAACCCTTTCCGTGAATTACTTATTTATCATATTTCACCCTTAAACCCTCTTTTAACCTTCTTAACGGACCGGTCATAATGCTCGTTGTGGATCCCGTGTGCACCACAACTTTCCTAAAACATGCCGGGGTGAACTCGTGTATTCAGCCCGTAGCCCTCCTTTGCAAGAACTAAGCCTAAGCTATGGCCATAACCCCTAAATAGCAGCTCGTGTACTACTACTTAGACGACTACATATCTTAAGATCCAGAACTGCCCAGAGACCGCAGTAGGGCAGTGGCTTCGACTTAACCCGACCTGATGACTCGTGTATCATCAAATGGGCGTCCTTACGTATCTTGTCTTTTCTAAAGGCCATCGTGAGACCACTAATTAACAGGCAATATCTAAAGGCCATCTTGAGACCACTAGTTCACATCATTTTCTAAAGGCCATCTTGAGACCACTAATTCACATCATTTTCTAAAGGCCATCTTGAGACCACTAATTCACATCATATCTTATTCCTTTTCTTCTTATTCATATTGTTACATTCCTTCTTAGTCATATTATTACTTTCCTTCATATTACAACTTATCCCTATTAATTCCTTTTAATTCCTTTAATTATATTAATTCCTAAAATTACCTTCTAATATTATTATAAGTCAAAAATTAAACTAAAATTGATCAAACCTATTCTAGTCCATTCGACATTTTAATAATAAAATAACAATTAAATAAATTCATCAAATAATCATATGTTAATTAAATAAAGTCACCTAAATTACAATAAATCATGTAAATCAATAATTATCATCAAAATTACATAAAACATGATAAAAATCCCATTTTTCTTATGTGATACCACTCGACATTTTGGGGTTGAATTACCAAAATTTACACTTTAAATTAATTAAATACAATTATCAAAAATTAACAATTAAACTTAGTAATAATAAATAAAATCATGCTTTAAACATTAGATCATCAAATTTGAACCATAACAATACCAAAATCAATACTTTATTATACATGCACCACTCGACTTTTCTCATATAATATGAACAAATATTAGTTTTAATTCAAGACTTCAATTAATTAATTAACTAATTATAGACATCAATTTAATTCAAGAAAATATCCTAAAAAAAATATCATCAAAATCCATACATATCACTCGACATAGGTTCGAATAATTCACATCAAGATTTAATAATTATCATGCAATTTTTCATCATAAACATATAATTTAAATAGATTATTTCATACATAGAATTAATTATAACAATCAAAGATTCACAGAAATTACATATTATATCAAGAAAATTACATGTACACATTATTCACATGGTTCGAACTTTTCAATCCTATCATGATACTATTTCTTTTAACTTTCCCTAGTTTTAATCCTAATAAATTATATAGAAAACTTAACCAGATTCAAGAGGGTTAGTCTAGTTACCTGATTCGCAAGAAAATCCAAGAAAAATTTCCCCTTTTGGAAATGAAAATACACGGCTAGGTTAGAGAGGATTTTAGGGTTTTTCTTTGAATTTGTAGTATGGAAATTATGTAAAAGAGAATTAGGTTTAGGGCTTATTCCCTATTTATATCATAAGGAACCAAAAAGAAAAAGAAAAATAAAAATAAAATAAAAATAAAAGAAAATAAAAGAAAAGAAAGAGAGGGGCCGTGGGAGTTGAGGGAAAGTAGGGGAAGTAAGAGAAATTTAGGGAGACTTAGTGTAGGGATGGTTAGATTAGGTTTAACAATTCAAACAATAAATAATTAATTAACATATTATTAATTACATAATTATAAAATTATCTAATTAATAATAAATTAGAAAGGGAAAATTAATTAGGCCATTGCAAGGGGGCCGGTCAAGAGGGGATCAAACACGGGCTATGGGACCCGGCTCCCGGATAAGATTGGCGAAATAAAATTAAACAGTCCAAATATTCGGGCCTTTTGGAGTTAGAATATTAAAATAACATTAATAAACCGCGAAATTTTCTGGCCCTAAATTTCGGGGTATTACAATAAGACTCTAAAGGATAAGGTAAGGAGTATGATTAGTCATATGACCTTACCAGAGTCACTCTGGGGAGAGGCAATTAAGACCGCAACCTACATTCTCAATAGAGTACCAAGTAAGGCAGCTTCTAAAACCCCTTACGAAACCCAATTTAAGACATTTACACATTTGGGGTTGTCCAGCTGAGGTAAGGCCTTATAGGCCAACTTAAAAGAAATTGGACTTGAGAACTGTCAGTTGTTACTTTGTTGGGTACCCTGAGAAGTCAAAGGGGTACAAGTTTTATGATTCCACTATCAGATCAATTTTTGAGACGGGAAATGCCAGATTTTTTGAGGATGTTGAGTTTGGATCGGAGGGGATCGAAGATAAAGTTAGGGAGTTTAACTTCAAAGAGGAACATGTTTCCCTTCCTTCAGTTATAAACCACGATCTGATTCCTTTATCTGACATGGTTCAAGAAACAACTCCAGAACTCATTATGATGCCCCTAATCAAGATCAACATGACAACTCTAATGATAAAACTCAACTACCTCAAGAGCAAGTGTCATTGAGGAGATCCACTAGAGATAGAAGAAGTGCAATTTCAGATGATTACATTGTTTTCCTTCAGGAACAAAAAGTTAACAATGAAATAAATGAAGAATTTTTTGTACTTCTCCAAGAACAAAAGCTTGAAAATGGAATGGTGGATAATGATCTAATCACCCTTCGCCAAGCCATTGAAAGTCCTAACTCTCACGAGTGAATTAATGACATGAATGAGGAAATCAAGTCCATGAAGGACAATGACGTTTGGGACCTTTTTCCATTACTAGAAGGTATGAAACCAATTGGATGTAAATGGATATTCAAGACCAAAAGGGATTCAAATGGCAATGTGATAAGGTATAAGGCGCGTCTTTTTGCTAAGGCTATACTCAAAAGGAAGGCATTGATTTTAAGGAAACATACTCACCAGCCTCATCTAAAGACTCATTTAGGATTATGATGGCACTTGTGGCATATTATGATCTTGAGTTACATCAGATGGATGTTAAGACAACATTTCTCAATGGTGACAATGAGGAAACTATTTATATGCAACAACCTGAAAACTTTAAATCGGGAGATCCAAAGAATATGGTTTGCAAATTAAAGAAATCCATCTATGGGCTCAAACAAGCTTCTCGTCAATGGTATTTCAAGTTTCACCAATTTATTATGTCTCATGGTTTTGAGACAAATGCAGTGGATGATTGTGTATACCATAAGTTTAGTGGGAGTACGCACATTTTCTGGTTTTATACGTTGATGACATATTGCTTGCCACCAACGATATAGGCTTGTTGCACGAAACTAAGAAATTTCTTTCAAAGCATTTTGAGATGAAAGATCTTGGGGACGCCTCTTTTGTGTTGGGAATATAGATTCATCGAGATTGCCATCAAGGCATTCTTGGGTTATCACAAAAGATCTATATCGAGAAGGTTTTGAAAAGTTTTGGCATGCAAGACTGTGAACCAGGTGATACCCCTGTGGCTAAGGGAGACAAATTTAGCCTCACTCAATGCCCAAATAATGGTTTTGAGTCTACCGAAATGAAGAAAGTCCCTTATGCATCTACTATAGGAAGTTTGATGTATGCTCAAGTTTGTACCCTTCCAGATATTGCATACATTGTTGATATCTTTGGCAGATATCTTAGCGATCTAGGTCTTGACCATTGGAAAGCAGTCAAAAGGGTTATGCGGTGTTTGCAAAGAACAAAAGATTACATGCTCACTTACAAGAGGTCAGACCAACTTGAGGTTATTGGGTACACAGATTCCGACTTTGCTGGATGTCAAGATAGCTTAAAATCTACATCTGGCTACATTTTTGTCATGGCTGGAGGTGTTGTCTCCTGGAAAAGTGTCAAACAAATTCTTACAACTACTTTGACCATGGAAGCTGAATTCATAGCTTGTTATGAAGGATCTAACCATGCATTATGGCTAAAGAATTTTGTCACAAGTCTTCGGATAGTGAATGGTATTGGTAGACCACTCAAATTACTATGTGACAATAAATTTGCAGTCATGTTTGCCAACAACAATAAGAGCCTAACAAAATCAAAGCATATTGATTTCATTTAAAGCTCTGAAAGAAAGAGTAGAGAGTAAACAATTGTCTTTAGAGCACATTAGCACAAACTCCATGATTGCGGATTCGCTGACTAAGGGTTTACCACCAAAGGTATTTCATGAGCACACTGCTCGTATGGGTGTCATGCCCCTTAAAGATGTTTAATTTCAATGGGAGTTTGTATTTTGATGGTTATATGACATAAACATATTTTGGATATTATGGTTTAGTTATTTTTTCTGCAAAAATAAAGATTTCTGTTTGGTTTACTCTTATATAGATCATTTTGGTGATCTTACTAAAGTTTAAAGTGGACCGGTTGGAAATGAACATTTTCGAATCACATTTATGTTATTTCCATGCTACACGTCTATGCTTGATTCATGTCGTTAATTATGTTGACATTGTGACCATTGATTGGTCTAGTTATGACAAATGTAACAACTTAGATCTCTTTGATTCAATGTTAATATAATTGATGGACCGAATTGTTTAAAGACTTCTAGTTTTTGATAGCATTTGAGCTCATAAGGTTTTAAGTATAATGCAATTAGCAAGTATCACACATATGTAATTGTATTTGGTCCAATTGGGAGATTGTTGGAATTATTTATTTATGAACCTACATACGATTATTATATCTGCAATTCGGACATAATTATATTAGACGCTATCATATGGTTTAGCCCAAATAAAGTGATTCAATTAGGTTAATATTGTTACTGGGTTATTTACGTCTATTATAAAGTATGGGTTTAGTTTTATATGTGTAGATACCTGTTATAGTCTCTTATTTCATGATGGGTGAAATAAGAGACATAGAAAACCATATATATATACGTCACTAGGGTTAGGGTTATAGTCCCCAACTGATATGATTCCCCATGTCTTTGACATCCCATCATCAAGAGAATACTTAGGGTTTCATATAGAGCTTGGAAGATCAAACCCAATATTGGAGATTCAAGAATACGCATCGATTTAGGTATGTTTCCGCAATCTAGATCTTTACCAATTAATCTGATACGAGGTTTAAGATGATGTACTTTAGGGTTTAATCCCAACATTATTTGCTACATTTTCATTATTTAGATGCCTCAATTTACTTGCTATATTTTCTATTTTGGCATGTGGGACTCACATAAATTCTACCTATTCTATCAATATTTTTGTCATTTACCCACTTTATTCAACCTATTTTACCCCTAATTTTGTCATCTTCTCAATAAATACCTCTACTTTTTTATGGTCCCTATCACTACACATGTTTCTCCTAAAATGAAATGTAGCAAGTAAAAAAGGAGGGAGGGAATAATAACTAATTGCTCCTATCTAGATTATGCATACGTTTTAAATATGATTTTATATTATTGCCAAAATTGCCGCTATCAAAACAAAGGAAATAAAAGATGAGTAAGGGTACGTTTGGTTCATTTGAAATTTTTTTATCTTGTCTGATATGATCTAGTATGATCTGATCTGAACTGAATTTGTAATTATTGTTATGGTTATAATTTTTATGATCCGATCTGATCTAATCTAGTCTGAATTTTCTCAAAATAAGCACATGGGTGTTTATTTAAGTTGAATCAAACGCACCCTAATATTATAATATTCAAACCTAGACACCATCACCTTCTCTTCCCTTGTATAATAGAGATTTTATTATATTACGACACCAAATCATTTATTTTTCTGTAAATTGGATATCAATGAAAAATTTCATGTAATTTGTGGATATTTTAATGTTTCAAGTAAATTTTGAGGTATATATATTGCCTTAAAATAAAATAAAAATAAAGGACAATATATTATTTCTCAACCTATTAGAATAACAACATGAACTGAAGTCTTTGAGTAATTAAAAACCTAATACTAACCCGAGTTCATAGACACCCGACCTAATACAACCTAAACCCACGTCGTTTTGCATCAAGCCGACTCGACGCAACCCATTATTTGACCCCTATACATGTAAGACTAGCAACATCTATAACTATTATTAAAAAAACCCGCTTGCATCATCACTGAGACAAGTCAACTTCTCCTTCAAACTTTTCCCTCCAAAACTTCTATAGATTTTTAAAATATTTTTTTATTGTTTATTTTAAAAAAACACTTTCTCAATTGTATCTTTGTTAAAATTTCTATATTTATATATTTAATTAAAGTTTAACTATTTTTATATTCTATCTTTGTTAAAATTTCTATAGCTTATTTTGTTGCATAAAAACAAATACATGTTTATAATCTTATTACGACAAATTTTAAAATATATAAATAGATATTTTTTTCTGTCAAAATCTTGCATTGCATGACTGTAAATTTTCTATAAAGTAAAATATAAACCACTAAACTTTACACATGATCACGTTACAATTATTTTCTACCTAAACTACTATTCCATGTTTATTTAGCTTTTCAAATTTGATTAAAAAAAATAGCTTTTCCAAAAAAGTATAATCCCTCCGTTTTTTTTAATTTACTCACTTTCCTTTTTGGGATGTTTTTTTTTTAATTTATACTCACTTCTTACATTTATTCTTCTACATTTATTAATTTATCATTCCCAAGTGTACTAATACATACTCACTCTCCTACTTTTGACTAACTTCAATAAAATTACACTCTTTTTCTCTATTTTCCATACTCTCCCTCTCTTACTTTTTATACAACTTTTAATCATCATTTATTCTTTTTCTCCAACTCTCAATAATTTATTAGTTTTAATAAAAACTCAAGAGAGTAAACTAAAAAAAATGGAGGGAGTATATTCGTATGTCATATGAGAAGAGTTAAAATCGGAGAGTTGCAACACAATTATCCATGTTATTAGAACTAATCATCATTGCACATAACTATAAATTCAGATTTTTTTTATTTTCAATTCTAAGAAAAAAATTAATATATGAAAGAATATAACATGAAATTACTCATGTAAACATAAAAAAATACGATGGAAACCTCAAATCTATTCTTATATTGATAAGAAAAAATTGCCAAGAATAAGCCAACATTTGGTCGATCTTCCACAATTAAGCCAACCTTTTGAAAATCCAGAAATAAGCTAACCTTGTTATCATTTAAGCCAAAAATAGGTTAAACGATTATTTAATCTATTAGTTATCTGTTGTTTCAAGTTACTGTTATCATTTAAAGCAAAAAATAGGTTGAATGATTGTAAAATAGTGATAAAAAACAATAGAAAATAACATGTTAAATAATCATTTGACTTATTTTTGGCTTAAATGATAACAAGGTTAGCTTATTTCTGGATTTTCAAAAGTTTGACTTATTTGTGGAAGATCAGCCAAAGGTTGGCTTATTCTTGGTAATTTTTCCTATTGATAAAAGGTTTTTTTTTAAATTGATATCATTCCTTACTTACAAAACTTAATTTATCATTAAAAAAATTTCACTGATTATTTTTTATAAAACCATGCATTGCACGGGTACTAACCTAGTTTTAATACTATTTCTATACACTTATTTATCAATAATTTTTTCATTACATATTAGTAAAAGTTTTGAATATTTATAATATTCTTGAACTAATCAATGAAGGAAATCAAATAATTTCTTGCTTGACTATTTTTTTGCTTACTTAATTAAAAAGGTTCTTTTTTTTTCTAAACATTACTCATGCCCTTCCAAATCAATGCTCCATTTTTTTCTTCTCAAAATCTTTGCTTGGTTTCCCTTAAATTAAGGATGCATTTGATTCATCTGAAATTTTATAATCTGAACTTTTTTGATCTGATTTGGTCTTTCTGTTCTAGTCTGATCTGATCTGAATTTTTCTGATCTGATCTGAATTCTTCTGATCTGATCTGAATAATTTGATCTGATCTGAATTTTCTAAAAAAACTTATTTTAGTTGAATTATTGTAGTACTTCGTATAAGTTTTCTCCCTTTACTTTTTTTTTGCATGGGGTGAGCCACACAATTCCATTGTAATCTTCTCTCTACTTTTATTTTCCTTTGGTTTGTATGCACTTCCCAAATATTCCTCCTTTTTTTAATATTGTTCTCGTTTTGAATCTTTTTTAGAGTTAAGAAATTATATATGAAGTATGATATTCACCTTTTCTCTTAATAACTTTGTAAATACATCGTAAGAATAACATTAATAGGTGGGAGAAAAAAAGGTTAAATGAAATTTTTTTGAAGATTTTAGTACAACTTCATTAATGTATGCATTTAATTTGGTAAGTAAAGGTTTGAACGCCAACAAAATTGGGTAATTTTATAATGTAAGAAATTATGATAATATTAAATGCAACTGAATAGAAAATTAGAAATAGGATTAGTTGTTATTCATCGTCCCGTTAATTATTACTAATAATCACCCCAAATTTTAAATGAAAGACTTATATTGCCCTTTACTTAAAACAAGATCATAACAATCTTGATTACTTAGACAACAACCCCGAATACCTCGCCACCCAAACATGAGCACCACCACCATGCCCGTCAGAGATGATGGTGGCCAAAAGATTTCTTTTAAAAGAGTGTGGCGTCTGGGTTAGATGCCCCAACTATGGCCCAATTAAAGCACCTGGACCAATACCCAAACCATGGTCGGGTGTTTAGTTGAGACGCCTAGACCATGGTTTGGGTGTCTATCCCTGACGCCCCAACCTGAAAATAAATGTTTGGCCACCGTCATCTCCGACATTCATGGTGGTAGTAGTGTTCGGGAGGCGTTGTTTCTGGAACTGCTGTCAAAGGATGTAACCGAGAATGTTATGAGCTTTTTTAAAAATTAAGGACAATATACATTGTCATTTCACTTAAATTTTTGGACAATAATTAGTATTAACAAGGCGACCTTTAGCATTTAGGAAAAATGTAGGCCCATTATTACCCGTAATTGCCCCAAAATTTTGAATCGAAGGGTGAATAAAATTTTGTAATACTAAAAATAATACATGAACAACACTAAGAAAGAGGGTGAAAGATTTTGGAGACATATATGGCCCGGTTGGTAGCCGGTTATAAATGGAGATAATGGGAATAAATTTATAACTAAATTTGGAAAGGAAATCAAAATCCATTCCCATGGCGGTGCTACATTAGCTTCAATTTATCTAATTTTCTTCACAATGGTGATGGATTGGAATAAAAAATGAAAGGAAAATTGAAGTTGAAGCTTGGGAATTAAAATTTGTTTTCCATGGGGATCATAAGGTTTCTCCTTAACAAAATTATACTATAAATTTATTACCATTAACACAATTTATTACCAACAACCAAACGGGTCAATAGAGTACAAGATTTCATACTTTAATCGATTATGATTTGTCACACCCAACAACCCATCATGTTTGGAGAGTTGGGAACAACAAACTACACCTTTAGCTTTCATGAAAATTTTATGGTTATTGGGTTGTTCCCCACCACTGGCCCTAAAGCCTTTTTGAAATCACACTATACAAAATTACCAATTAGAGCGCTCCTTGTCATGTCCAAAATTGAACATTACACTTCATTCACTCTTCATCAGGTTTGGACATACACCCGGACTGGCCCCCTGCCGCCCTGGTTTCTAGTGGACCCCCACAAATTGATTCTAACATGGGATGATCCTTTACTACCTCAATAAAAACAAAAGACATATGTTAGGTTCATTAAAATGTGTTCTTTTCAACTTATTTTGTCAGTATTTAGGATTAGTAGAGTTGATGAGTAGGTCAGGTGAGGGCTAAGTTTTAATAAGTTTATAATTTGATTATGGTCAAGGCTTAATAATGTTGAGCAATTTTGAACTGTTAGGTCAGGTAAGGTCAAGTCTTATAAAATCGGGTTTCAGAAGTGGAAGAGAACGAACGCAGCCCTAATTTGTGTTTTCTTCATTTTATTAGATTTAAAAATTTAGGTGAGTTAAATTAAACATGTTTGAAACCTATCTCCTAAAGGTATTTAAAAACAAAGACTACAAATCATACTTTGAGATTAATTCTTAATCCCTCTTCTAGTGTTGACACATAAGCATGCAACTTAAATGCCACATTTGTTGGGCCCCACGACACCACCTGAACTCCGATATTAGTATGAAATTATCCGCTTTGAGCCAAGCCCGCACGGATTTGTTTTTGGGCTCCTTCTCAAAAGGTCTTATACTAATGAAGTTTGTGGACATTAATAACCAAGACAACACTTTGTTATTTTTCCGATGTGGGACTTGGATTACAAACCCCAACAATCCTCCCCTCAAACCAAGGACCACAAAGCTCATGGTCTCCCCTCGAACGACAACTCATCTGGCCATCTTGCACCGCCGCTTCTACCCAACGGAACACGCTACCTTACCACTACAATATCAGGAAGACATTGACACAAGACACCAAGCAGATCTACAAATCGCGAGGTACAACTCCCACACAACATTGTCAAAGGCTTGTACATACTAGGCCATCGAGCCACTGCACTCTAAGCCACCATCATCTCCGCATTGCTTGCATTTGTCCCGACTGAACCATCAGCTCTGATACCACTTGTTGGGCCTCACGACACCACCTGAACTCCGACATTAGTATGATATTGTCCGATTTGGGCCAAGCCCGCACAGATTTATTTTTGTGCTCTTTCCCAGAAGGCCTCATACTAATGAAGTTTTTGGTGACACTGATAAAGAACTTTGATACCATGACAAACGGGCCTGGGCCACGCCTGCTACGGAGGAGTACAAGTCCACTTTACACGGCAAAGGAGGTTCCACCTCAAAACCATATGGTAGTAAGGGGGGTAACCCCTAAGCCATATAAAGTGGAGACAACTTTATTATTTTTCCGATGTGGGATTTATTCCCAACATTCCTCCTTAATTCCAAACTATTTTCACACTCACATGTGGGTTTTTCCATGGGCTCAACACTCCCCCTCACATGTGAGTTGTGCATAATCTTGGCCCAGATCAATCCAAACCCAACCTGGGCTCTGATACCACTTATTAGGCCCCACGACACCACCTGAACTCTGACATTAGTATGATATTGTCCGCTTTGGGCCAAGCCCACACAGATTTGTTTTTGGGCTCCTTCCCAAAAGGCCTTATACTAATGGAGTTTGTGGACGTAAATAAGCAAGACAACACTTTGTTATTTTTCGGATGTGGGACTTGGATTGCAAACCCTAACAACATCACCAAAGAGTTAAGGGGAAAAATGATTCACAATTCTTAATTAAGTGGAAAAACATGCCACATTAGAATTATTATTAAAATGGATTTAAGACAAAAAGAGATTCATAATTTCTAATTAAGTGCCACTAAATTATGATTTTATTACTCACTTCGACTTACTACTGCTTGGAGAAAATAGAAATAAAACATTACAATGTCAGTATGTCAAAAAGTAAGAATAAATTGGAGAGAGTTTAAAGTGGGAAAAAAAAGGAAAAAAAAGAAAAGGAAAGTGAGCTTAAAAAGCAAAAATAGATTGGAGAAAGTGTTTCCAAAATAGAATAAAGTACAATGCACAAGATAATAAAATCGGCTAAATTAGGAAATTGCACAGAGCAATAAAAATAATTAAAGTCCCACTGTCATAATTTTTAAATTTTTATACAAGCATTACAGATAATTTTAAAATATAACAATTTAGAACTGTATATTATATCTATCTCAAACTTTTCATAATATAACTCCATTCATGGAACAGGCCTAAAAGCTAGTTAGATCTAATTAGGCTTGATCATAAGAAAAAATTGAGATTAGTTAGACCAAATTAAAATTAATCAAACTTTTTGCTAGATCTTAGTAGAACTTATTTGGAATAAACTTAATTTTTTAAGGTCGAAAAATCATTCCCTTAGTTAGAATTAGTGTGTTGCTAAATCTTGCTCACCATCAAGAATAGTGGGGTGGTAATGTGGTATAATCTCCTTGAAATAGAAAAATTATTTTTTATAAGATAAGGTAAACCAAGCTCCAGCACAA
Source organism: Salicornia ramosissima (assembly GCA_951394345.1). Taxonomy (NCBI): domain Eukaryota; kingdom Viridiplantae; phylum Streptophyta; class Magnoliopsida; order Caryophyllales; family Amaranthaceae; genus Salicornia; species Salicornia ramosissima. The sequence continues at coordinate 40,931,229 of OX596236.1, forward strand.
AACTCCTATCAAAGAGATATCTTGTTGGTATAATCTCCTAGCAAGAATTGAACTTGCAACATCTCAGTTGTGGAGTGTACTCTAGCGCTATTACGATGGAGCTCAATCGGTGGTAATTAATAAAATGTTACCAAAATTGATAATAATGACGTTGACAGTAGTGGTGCTGGCAACCCTCTTGTTAAATGTAACTCTACTCGGCCATATTCTACTCATCTAATTATCTTTATATATAAGAAGAGAAATACTTAAGATAAATTCAGAAAAGTAAAAATAATGTTCGTCTCTTTCACATAATAAGGTGCAATAAATTGCAAAAAATAATGTGGATTGCTAAATGTCGCCCACGTTTTACTTAAAATCGCCCACTTAACCTATTAAAATTACCTTCTTACCCTTATTATTTACCTTAACTCCAACTTTACCCTTATTATTTACCTTAACTCCAACTTCACCATTTCCACTATTACACATTTACACTCTCTCATTCTCTAAATTCACCATTTCCACTACTACCGGACCACCACCACCACCACCACGACTACCACCACCACCACGACCACCACCACCACCACGACCACCACCAGCAGCACCACCACCACCAGAAATGTCGGCAGAAGCGTTGCCACCACTAAGAGATGTACGTATTTTTTTTTAAATTCAATGTACGTATTTTTTTTTTCAATAACAGTGGGGCGTCTGATCTGGACGCCCCATCCATGGTATAGGCGTCCAGCTTGGACGCCCAAACCATGGATGGGGCGTCCAGCTGGGACGCCCAAACCATGGATGGGGTGTCTAGCTGGGACGCCCATACCATGGATGGGGCGTCCAGAATGCCTTTTATTGTATTTTTTTTGACAAATTTTATTGTATTTTTTTTTTGAAAGGTTATTGCATTTTTTTACAATTAAGGATTAAATTTTGCAGGATTTGAATGACGGTGATGGAATTAATTATTTTGAATATTTTGTTCATTCCGAGCCCTTTAATAGTAGGGATGAAGCAATTGAATGGGCGAGAGAGGTAGCTAAAATATTAGGATTTTTTTTGGTGATATCTACACACAAAATTCGAAGAGATGGGACTGTTACTTCAATTTTCTTAGACTGTGATCGGCGAAGGAAAAAAGAACCAAGGGATTTGGAAAATGCTGTTCGAAGAAATACAAGTCGGAAAGCTGTGGGATGCAAGTTTAGGGTAAAGGTAGTACAAGTAGTGGGTGGATTTGTAATTGATGGATGGAATGAACGGGGGTTCCATAACCATCCGCTTATGGTGTACATGGAGGGTCATCGCCAAGTTAGCGGTCTCAACCTTGCAGCTAAGAAAGTTGTTCATGTCATGTCAGATGCTCGAGCCAAGCCGCATGCTATCTTAGTTGCTATTAGACAACAATTTCCCGATCTTAATCCAAACAGGAGGCATATCTACAATTGTAGAGCACAGTTGAGGAAACAGAAGGCAGAAGGAAGAAATCCGGCTGAAAATTTTCTGCATCTAGCGGTGAAGTATAACTATGTTTTTTGGATTGATGCCACTGATGATGGTGTGGTGACTCACACATTTGTTGCACATCCAACATCGGTGAACTTGTTGCGTACTTTTCCGTATGTCATTGCCATGGATACAACGTACAAGACAAACAAATATGGTATGCCGCTTTTGGAGATCATTGGGATGACTTCAACTAACAAGAATTTCATAATTAGTTGGGCTTTAATGAGTGATGAGACACAGCGTAGTTATCGGTGGGTACTTCAACAGTTGAAAAATCTGATCGGCTTTCGAGTACAACCGACTGCTATTGTCTCGGATCGAGAGTTAGCTTTAATGAAACCAATAGAAGATATTTTCCCTGAGGCCGCTCATTTACTCTGTACATGGCATATTGGTGTAGATGTGGAGAAGCAGGCGTACAAGTACCTTGGGAAATGTCATGAAACTGCTAAAAGATTTGTGAATGGAAAATGGGCTAAAGTTGTAAAATCTACGACAGATGAGGATTTTGATAGAGCTTGGATACAGCTTCAGGAAACTTTTCATTGGGCACCTAGACTCGTTCGCTATTGTAACAGGACATGGATCACCTACAAAGAAAAGTTCGTGAAGGCTTGGACTAACAAAGTTCTTCATTTTGGCAACACTACAACGTGCAGAGTTGAGAGTGCCCATGCCGCATTGAAAATATGGATTGAATCTCCTACATCTTCAATGGATACTTTGTTTGAAACAATCAACACAGCGACCGAAATGCAACTCGTGGAAATAAGAGCTGATTTTGAAGCTTCCCGGTGTAAACATGGAACAGAGTTTGACGGGCCACCATTTCAGCACCTAAATGGTCGTGTGTCTTTGTTTGCTTTGGGTCATATAAAGAAGGAGATTAATCGAATGAATGGGTTTGATCTTTATGTAGAGGAACGTTGCGATTGTAAAATGTACACCGCGTACGGAGTTCCATGTGCATGTCGGTTGGATCGGATCATTCGTACTAGACGAGGCATCTATTTGAATGAGATTCATCGTATGTTTCAGACACTGCAGATCTCGGATGGTCTAGATATTCCTGAGTTCTTTGCAGAATGGGAGCAAGATAGAGCATTTTTTTTGGCAATGGTGCACGAGGTAGCGCAACAGGATGTTTCGATGATGCGAGGTATGTCTCAATTCATGTTTAATCACTTACATCCGGAACAACTCCAATTTGAAGATCCCCGAGTCAACGAGAATTTAAGAGGGAGGCCTAGATCGACGGCTACACGACGAGATCGTAGCGCATTTGAGTATACACTTGGTCGTGGTCGAGGTCGTCCTTCTGGATCATCATCAATGGGACGTGGACGTTCTTCATCATCAGTGAACATGGCAAGCGGTATGTCATCGTCATTTACAGGACGATCCACCGAGACTGATGAATTTCCATACCGAGACAGAGTTCCAAGGTGTATTCTTCCCTTTTTGACTGGTTGGAATGATGTTCAAGGCGATGGTAATTGTGGATTTCGATGTGTCGCCGATGCATTTCATGGTGGTGAAAGTGAGTGGCTCACTGCTCGTCGAACTATTGTGAATGAACTATATGCACATGCTTTCATTTACACAGGGATCTACTTTGACGGATTAGATAATGTGATTAATCGTATTGATTGGCGTGGTACATGGTGTGGGGAAGAACACTATATGGAATTAGTGAACGATCTGTTTCCCATAGCTAACTTTTACAGGTATTAAATATTTATTTATTTTTCGTTATTTAGTTTTTGTATATGTATTAATATAATATTAATTATATAATATGAATTTAATCAACAGGTGTGCCGTGATGTGTTTTACGTTATCGGAAAATGGGTTAAATCCGAATTGGTCTTGTACTGTTCTACCGTGGGAAGCAGAGCCTAATTTGACTCGACCAAGAACCGAGTTTACAATAGCACATTTGGGAGCTCGGTTTAAGCATTTCATTCGACTACACTTAGAACCGAATTTTCCAGTTCCTCCAATATGCACTATGTGGCATGATATACATACAGATAGTGTTAATGGTTGGGATCTACTTTACCAAGAAAGGAGGGAACGATGGGACCGATTAACGAACTTGAGACATTCTCCTAGACACGTTGACCTCACTTCTGATGATGATTAGTGCTTTTGTGATTTTAAGTAAATGTAATCATTTAATTTTTACTATACACTTGTACTTGTCTAAATTTAAAAATGTCAGTTTTTTTACTTCTATCGGCGACACATTCAAATATCTACGATAAACATAGCAAATCTACCAAAGTCTAAAAAAAATGCAAATCCAAAAACATAGTAAATCCATAAACATATCAAATCCATAAACATCATCATATACAAAGAACATCTACTACGAATCATCATCAGTAACATCGTCATCATCATCATCATCAACATCATTATCATCATCTTCTTCTTCTTCCGCATCTTCGTCTTCGTCTTCTTCTTCTTCTTCATGGTTTCCTAGTGCGGTGTTCCACATGACAACTAACCGTTCAACTTCATCACACGCCAGTTTGCATGCTGCAGCAGGCATCTGGTCTCGATATTTTAGAAATGGTTCAGTTGCGTGCATCCATAATCCAACCCACTGTTTATCAATTAGTAAATTATTAATAATTTTCATATAATAAATAACATTATAATAATATAAAAAGCAAAAATGAAACACGTACCTGCTCAGTAGCAGATCGATCAGGTCCTCCATAACTCCTACTACTAGTATTCCTCAGCAATCGGGGATGCGAGTGATGTAAATACCAAATCATATAGTCAGCGGCACACTTACTTGGATCTGTTGCAATATGATAATTTTTCAAATTGACAGAAGAACCGAACGGAAAATTCTTCCAAGCCCACTCAGCAAAACTTGAACTGTGCTTGACCTCGTATTTGGTAACATTGTTACTAGGTCTCATCGCATGATCAGGAACAATAATGTTCATCGGAACAACTTGAACTCGTCCCAACTGACGTAATGCACGATCAGGCATGTAAGGCTCAATGATATCACGGTACCGAATCCCACCAACCAGTAAAGTCCTAGGAACATCCTTAGAAACATTGGTCTGATATGGAGTCCAATCAACCTAAAAACACAATAAGCACACCTCATATATATACATTAAACAAATAAAATAATAAACAAATACATTAAAGTTATTTAATAATAATACTAATGTACCTCTGAAGCCTGCAAGGAATCCAACCGTTTTCTAATAGACTGGAGTCGGGATGAACTCTTATCCTCACAACGAACATTCCAAAGCATAGAGCGAGGATACTCAGGTCGTATAATGTGACGTTCCCTGTGTGGCCTAAAGCAGGGGAAATACTCGTATATCTAGCACTGTAAGAGTGTTAAACAACCAGCAATTCCTAAACAACCAGACCGAGATGCAATGCCTAGTTGCCGATAAAGATATGCAAGCGTGGCGGAACCCCAGGAGAACTTATGCATCTCATCAGGTACCAATGGCTCAATAATATCTCGTGGGCGAATCTTGTTCCCACTCTTATCGATAAATAATGTGCATCCTAGCAGAAGAAAGAGCCATGCAGTCAACTGTGTCTCCTCACATTTTGGTGGTTGTTTACGCCTACAATGATAGTCTATAGAATCAATGATAACTCCTCCACCAACCCAATGATTGTCTCCATGATCACGGCTAACTAAATTAGAAACCGGCATACCAAGCAACTCAGCCACATGACCCTTAAGGCTACTAATGGACGACACATTACTTACTGGATTTCCTTCAATTGGTACTTTAAGAATGTACCATACATCGTGCAACATAATTGTCATCTCTCCAAAAGGTAGGTGGAATGAATTTGTATCAGGCTGCCATCTCTCTACAAATGCAGATATCAAAGGAGCATCAAGATGAGGCAACATACACATAGACAGGTGAGATAACCAAGTCATGTCAAGGCGTGAAGAGGCATGCTCATTCATTGACGATTTCCAATCAAACAAATTACGACATGTTTTTTCCCGACTATGACATTTCAACACTCCTCTATCCTCTGTTCCAGACCATAACATCAAAGCAACATGACCATTAAAACTAGGTATGACAGATGCAGATGATGGTCCTCCAGGAACAGCCTCCTTAACCAACCAACTCTCATCCTTCTTCATCTTACTCTGCCTACGACTATCAGTGCTGCATGCAGGTTGACTTGCACGAGCAAACTTACCGCCCTTCCTTTTAGGCGCAACCCAAGTAGTAGGCTCTGTACGGGACAAATCCTCGTCATCATTGGCCAACAAGTTATGTTCATTATCAATAGTAGCCTCATAGTCGTCCTCATCGTCATCCTCATCATCGTCATCATCAACGTCATCATCGTGATCATCTCCATAAGCAAACTCATGTTGGACAGACGGAGCCTTTGGTGGCTTTATACGAATATAGGGACCGCGATCCCTCCTGACAGAAGCGGTAACATTTCGACTATGCACATGTCGAGGACCGGAATCATCGATATTTGTACGCAAAATTAACCCCGGAGGGACAGATTTTCCAGCACCTCCTCTTCCGTAACCTCTACCACCTCCCACCAACTAAAAGTAAAATAATTTATAAACTTTAACACGTTAACTGATTATTATTTAATTTGAATCAATTTTTTAACACCCATTAAAATGATCAAAATAATTGTCAAATAATATGAATAATTTCAAAATTAGTTGATGCAAAAAAATGAATTAAAATAATTATTAACGTGTCAAATAATTGTCAAATAACATGAATAAGCAGGTCTACGTGAATTTTAATTTAAAAAAGTAGATGCCCATTAACTGATTATTATTCAATTTTGAATAAATATTCAAATAATTATAGAACGTATTAATTCAATCAGCAAACTATACTACAATTCAAAATTCAAATATGCCATACACCAAACACAAATTAAAAATTCCAAAAAAAAAAAAAAAATAGCACGCCCACGCCATGGCTGGGACGTCCCAGCCATGGCGTGGACGTCTGATCCAGACGCCTGTGCCATGGCTGGGACGTCTGGCTGGGACGTCCTACCCATGGCCTAGGCGTCTGATCTGGACGCTTAGGCCATGGCTGGGACGTCTGGCTGGGACGTCCCAGCCATGGCCTAGGCGTCTGGATCCGCTTTTCGAACCACAAAAAAATCTTACCGGAGAAGGAGAGGGGGCGGCGGTTGTGGCGGTGCTCTTCTTGGACCCCTTCTTTGGTACAGTTCCCGCCACTTCCTTACCGGGTCTTTGACTCATGCCGGTGGTGGTAGAATTAGATGGTGGTGTTGGTTGTGGTGGTGGTGGTGTTGGTGGTGGTGTTGGTTGTGGTGTTGGTTGTGGTGGTGGTGGTGTTGGTGGTGGGTAGGTGAGAAGATTAATGGAGAGATAAAATGAATTGTGAGTTGAGGGATATGAAGTAATATGTAGTAGGAGGGGCAATGAAGTAATTTCAAATTATTAGGTGGGCGATTTTAAGTAATTTGTGGGCGACAAATAACAATTCCCAAAATAATCAACAAAAAGTTCCACAAGGAAACCAAACAAAAAGTCAAAAGATGACGTGAGTGAAAAAGGTGTGGTCTCTTCATAAAAAATGATAATTGCAAAAGTTATGTGCAAGTATATCTCAAATTATACAAGTAACCACTCATATTTGTACATTTTAAGGACTCAATACCAAATTCTAAGCATTTAATATCAGATTCTTATAGTTTATCCTCAAATTTTAATGGTTTGCTATGGGATTCTAATGGATTGTTCCCAGATTCTAAAAAATGTTGAAATCTCATTCTGTCTTCATCGTTTAATCCAGAATTCTCAAATTGATTGTTAAATTGTCCAGGTTGAATGCTAAATTGCTCAGATTATGAGCTTTATGTCTCAGATATTGAACTTTATGTCTCAGATTTCAAATTAATATTTAATCTGATACTTTAAGATTGTGAGCTTTTTGTCTCATATTGAGGTTTATGTCTCCGATTTTACAATTTAATAATCACTATCAAAGCTAGCTAAAATACTGGAATCCATTCACGGATGATGGAGTTCGAATCAAATTTTCGATGTGTTTATCGAGCGAGTCGATCTCGAGCTGGGGGTTACTCGACTCGTGCTCGCTAGATTTCGAGTCGAGGGCAAGTTGATAACGAGTTGCTTGTTTAATGTTTTGGCCCTATTGAATTTCAATTTTTTAAACAAAATTAATGTTTATATTCTTTTTTCTTTAGGTAAATTGTTTATTCTTAAAGTGCATTAATTTATTATATTAAGTGTCAAACAAATTTTTCATTATTTATTATATTAAATTATTTTCAATTATTTCACATAGAAAATTATTGATTAATCTGTAAAATTATCGAGTTTTGAGTTAATTCGAACGAGCACGAGCCAAATCGAGTCGAGCTTTGACCGAGTCGAGCTCGAGTAGCTCGCGAGCTGCTCAGCTCGATTAGCACCCTTAGCAGTAGTTGAGATTGTTTAACATCATTGATGTTGGAGTTCAATTGATCTTGATTCAAATTGAAGAAGATGATCGAAATTGTTGTTGATTGAAGAGGATGATCGACAATGCTGTTGATTGAAGATGGAGTTCGATTGATGCAGATGGCGATTATATCATCTTCAATCATCATCTTCAATATCAGAGATGACGATGTTGATAATAAAGAAAGAGGGTCTGACTCATGAGAGGAAAGAGTGAATTAGAAATTGAATGACTAGGATTAATTTGACATTAATTTGACTCATGTTGGGTTCTGGTGAGAAATTTCTTATCGTGAGAAATCTGAGAAGACATAAATACATCTACTATGACCTAAAGGTACATTGACCACCAACTATAGATACATTCACCATACCCTATAAATACATCGAGTAAAAATACATTAATTTTATAGTATAGATACATTGACTCTAAACTATCAAAGGAGTAAAGAGGCAAAATAAAATTTAATCTTAGCCATTCATTTGTTAATCAAAGGGTTGTGGTTGTTTCTCACCATTCTCACCAAAACTACATTTCTAACATGAACCTACTTCTATATAGATATAATCTCTTAAATACTCAATCTTATTTTACCAACACATTTGCTTATTTTACCAACAAAATCCAAAGTCAATCTGAAAGCGAGCCGAAAATAAATTGTTCGAAATGATCTTATTCGATCCGATCTAATCCAATTCAATTCAATCTAATCCAATCTAAATTGATGCATTACTATTTGCTAATCTGATTCGAATGATCCGATTGAGAGGTCCAGATATAGCAAGTAAATTCAAATAAAATTAAGAAAAGAAAAAAAAACAGTACGGAGTAACAACTAACAAGTGAATCGGGGGTATCAGTAATGGGGAGCCCTATTATGAAAAATGGTTTGTTGAATGGAATGGGCCATAGGGCGGGCCCAAATAAATGTTTCATGGTTGACATGTTTTGTTTGGGGCGTTACATACTCACATTGGAAATGAAAGGACTCGATTAGACAGCACTATGCAGCATCTTTGGTATCTCTTCTCAGTTCTCTTTTCAAACCCCTCTAACATAGTAACATGTGACCTCTATTTTGGTGTGGTTCTTATTGTTATTTTTGTTTAATAGTTTGAGTATGACTTTCCTTTTGAGTTTGAATTAATGAATACCTCTAGTTGACCCCAATTACTGAACGTTATTTTGACCAATTTATTCTTTCCTCATGGTCATGTTCATGGTCTTATAGATATAAGTAATGTTTTTCAAGGATTATCTATTCAGCCTTTTTGAGGCGTAACTGATAGCTTGATGGTTGAACTATCCATTTTTTGTTTAAATGGTGAGTGGTTCAATTTCTCATAATCCATTTTTTGAGGATTTCCCCTATACATTCCCCCTCAAATGCAAGGATTGTTCAATTGTTCAGGGTTAGTAATCCACTATTAGTCATAAGGCTGGTGAATTCTTTATTATATACTTTCTCCGTTTAAAAAAAAAAAAAACGCAACAATTGGAGTATCACGGACTCCTTGGCAATTTTTTGTTGTGAGAGTAAAAGTGATAGAGAGAGAAAGTGAGGTATGTGATGATGTGAGAGATAGAAAAAAAAAAGTTACAAAAATGGAAGATTAAAATTGTTGCATTTATTTTGAAACATCCAAAAATAGAAATTGTTGCGTTTTTTTTCGAAACGGAGGCAGTATATATATATATAAATCTATTGAGCCTTTTCTCTTTCTACCATAGCAACTTACTCAACATATCTAAACTAATCTGTTTACTTAACTGATATTTTTTATACTTATCCGAACTTATAAGTATTGAAAATAAGGGTGCGTTTGATTCAAATTATATAAGCACTCTTGTGCTTATTTTCAAAAAATTCAGATCAGATTAGATCAGACCAGATCAGAACAATTCAGATCAAACCAGATCAGATCAGCATTTTGTTATTTATTCCTTATAACTCAATTAATATTATTTTTCTTAACAAATAATAATGAATAGTGTTATATAATTATATTTATTGATGACAAAAAAATTGAATTGTTGTGATATTTTAGCTTATATTTTGGAAGTAATACTATAGCCATAAGAAAAAAAAAAAATTACTATCAATTTTGAAGGATAATATTAATTATTAATTATTTACATAATTTTTTATTTGAAAGAAAATTATATACATAATACACAATGATGATATTAATTATTAATATATATATATATACACACACATACATATACAAAACACATGTCCCATATATATGTAAGTTACCATTATATATATGGAAGACGTGTGAAACAACTATTTTTATTTTATTTTTATCCTTATTTTTTTATTTTGTTTTTTGTTTTTATTTTATTTTTTAATTTTTTTTCTTTTAATTTTTTTTTATTTTTTAGTTTTTATTTATATTTTTATCTTTATTTTTATTATTTTTTATTATTTTTTAATTTAAATTTTTATTTTTATTTTTTTGCTTTTAATTTATTTTTTAGTTTTTATTTATATTTTATATTTTATTTATATTTTTATTTTTTTAGGTAAATTAATAGATGTATTTAAAATACCATCGCGCGCAAAACGTGCATAGAAGGCTAGTACTATTTATTTGTTTTAGAAGTATAGACAAATCAACTAAAAGAAGGGAGAAAACAGACATAAAATAGAATTGAAATTTCAAGTGATTGAAGAATATAAAATCGATAACATGTGACCAAAAAAAATTATTACAGTATAATTATTATTTTTTACAAATAATAGGAGGACATACCGAATCACAATTATGATCAAGCCAAAAATAATTGAAGTATGATAATTTGGACTAACATTTTAGAATGACTAAGGTCTAATCATTACTCGTACTAATACGTAAGAATCTCTAAAATCTTAGCTATGTAACCTATACACTACGTGGTGTATACTCTTATTGATTCCATGCTCCTTATTAATTAACCCTAAAAAATATAATAAAGCGATAAGAAATGGGGAAAATATGTGGAAAAAAAAAAAGAAAAAAATGAATATTGATATAAAACAATTAGAAGATGAAGTGGTGGTTAAATATTTATTAAGTTTGACTGGCCTGAAACAATAATGTTAAAAACAAATGTAATTACAACTTTTTTCAAGCGAAGTCATTTAAAACAAAAAAACTACTAATTATTATAACCAGACCAAGTAGAAGTATTACTATGTTGAGATGGAAAAGGACGGACTTAGTAGATATTTTTTTAGTGGTTACTATATATATTAGTATAAGAAATTATTAGATGTTTCCTTCTTGGGGCCGAAATTTACTTGGACTAATGGCCAAAAAGGGGCGATTTGTCTCTTCGAAAGATTGGATAAGGCTTACGCATATCGTCGTTGGCTCAACCGCTTTCCCAATGTTATTCTTCATCTCTCCGAGCTCTATATCGGATCATGCCCTTATTATTTTCAATATTGATCCTAGTCAAGTTAATAAATGATCCTTCAAAATTTCCCAATGGACTCTTGATTTCCATGATTGCAAGGAGAAAGCGAAGGAAGCATGCTTGTCAAAAGCATTCCCAAGGAATCCCGATGTTTAAGATAGCTAGGAAAATTTCTCAATCTAGGGGCGTAATAAGGAGCTCGAGTTTAAGGAAAAAGTTGTCATGGGCAACATTCTAATGGCTCATGAACTTTTGGAGACTATTCGGAATACTAATAAGAAAGGCAATCTCAGGAAAATGACAATTAAAACAGACATCAACAAGGCTTACGACAGACTTGAGTGGAATTTTGTTGGAAAAATTCTCCATCAAATGGGCTTTCCTCATAATGCTCAAAATCTTGTTAGAGAGTGTATTTCTTCGGTCCTAGTCAATGGGAACCCCCAAAATTCCTTTCGGCCTCAATGTGGCCTACGGCAAGGTGACCCGATCTCCTCTTATTTGTTCCTCTTCTGCATGGAAGTGCTCTTAGGGAACATCTGTGCTCAGGAGGATTTGGGTCTTGTCAAAGGCCTTAAAGTCGGTTGTAAGTGTCCTGCTCAATCTCACCTCTTTTTTCTTATGATGCAGCCTTCTTCTTAGCTGCCACACCAGTTAACTGCCAGCCTCTAAAGAAGACCATTAATGATTTTTGCGAAGCCTCTAGTCAGCTCATCAACTTGGATAAATGTAGTATCCTTATGAGCCCCAATACTCCGAATGCCTTAAAGTTGGAAATGGCCTGTATTTTGGAAATGCCTATCTCTGACAATTTCGAAATATACCTCGGGGTGCCCACGGACTTTGTCATCATAAAAAAAATTCTCTGGCCTCGTTGCCAGATTGGAAGATAGACTGAGCTCTTGCAACATCATCTTTTTATCGTTGGCTGGGAGACTTACCCTTGTCCGCTCTGTTTTAGCAAACCTTGCTACTCATATACTTTCGGTCTTTAAAATCCCAGTTTCCGTTATCAAGAAAATGAATAGTATCATTGCCAATTTCTGGTGGAGAGGAATTGGAGAAGCTAGGATTTTATCACAAGGGGAAAATGTTCAGGCGGCTGGGGGATCAGAGACATGGGGTCTTTTAATAGAGCTCTTCTAGCAGGTCAAGCTTGGAAAATCCTGAAGTCCAAGCAATCTCTTGTAGCAAACACCTTTGGACTAAAATACTATTTCACTGAAGCCACTCTTTGGAGTGTAAATTGGAAGAATAAACAAGGCGTGGCACTTGGGGTTGGTAAAGTATCAAATGCTAGTGTTATTAAGATCCATGGAGCGTGGAATATTGGAAATGGTGACAAAGATCGAGTCTCGGATCCATAGGTGGATGGCATAGCCCCTTTTTAAGAGTTTAGAATGATATTAGGCCCAACAAAATATCTGACGCTAAAGTGAACTCCTTATTTTCGCATCATGGGCAATGGAACATCGAAGTTTTAAGGGTCGATTTTTCTACTGAAAAAAACCCAAGCTATATCCGTTGACCAGGAAGAGGGTCAAGATGAAGTCATCTGGAAGGGGACGCAGTGGGGTCTTCTTTCTCTGGTCGTCTTACCATCTGGTGATTCAAGATTTGGATACTTCTCGTCCCCAGTCTAGGGATGGAGGATCGAATAAATTTTTCCCGTGGAAACTTCCAATTTCTATGATAATAAGTCTTCATTTGAAAAGTCCTCAATTCCACACGTCTAGTTGGGACTGAGCTGGCAAAAAGGAATTTAGTTACTCAAGCGTACGGTAAATTTTGTCAACAACACCATAGTTGTTTGACTGACGAGTTTAAAGCTCATGTTCTCAGAGACTGTGACTATGCCGAACATGTTTGGAGAGGTGGCTTATTGGCATTCCGGGTTGATGGTGAAACTCATATTCATATGAGCTCCTGGATTAAGAATTAGCTCAAACTTCTGAAAAGTCGTTCTTTGGATAACAACAAGATAGATGTTTACTTTACCACTACTCTGTTCCAGCTTTGGTGTGCTAGAAACAGGGACATCTTTGAAGACAACAGAACAAATGCCTTCGCCCTTATTCAGATAATTGAGAGAATATATGAAGCTGAAGCGGCTGCCTCCTCTTCCATACCTACCATTCTTTTCTCCAAAAATACCTTCAGGTTTTCAAGAGGTTCTTTTCCACCAATCGTGTCTCATAGGCACTGGTAAGTGTGACAATCTTTCTATCTTCAAAATTGCATATAACATGATGAGGCATGGTGAAGCTCAGTTCCAGATCTCTTTAAGAAATGTCACCAATCAAGTGGAGATAATTGACAGGAAGTTTTGAAGCCATGATAGAACGAATGCTACTCTTAAGGCCACCCTAGAAGGCTTAAAGATCGCTCTTAGATTGTCTCGCCTCCAAATCCATCTAGCTACAAGCAACAAGAAAGTTTTTAATGATCTTACCAACAACACGGGTAGATAGCAAGACAAGATCGTGATCAAGAAAATTTGGAACTTACTGAAGTATTTCCATATTGTTGTTATTAGTTTTTCCTGCTTGGCAGAACTTGTTCCTTACGTCTGTCCTTGCCCTTGGTAAAAAAAGTATAAGAAATTATTAGAAATATAAAAAAAAGTTTAATTATAATAAAATAATTTAATATCTTAATAGAAAGATAATCGCAAAGTTAAGGATTTTCACGCTCGTCAATGCACAATTTAGAATATCAATACCTTAAATATTCATGTTTTAAAAATTAAAGAAAGTGTATTTTAATTAAGTGCTTTTAGAGACAAATCTAACAAGATTCTACAAGGCTTTATCCTTTGTAACGTAAAAAAAAAATGCAATCAAAGATAGTACAAGATTTTGAATAGTGTAAAAAACCCTAACTACTTTGCGATTAAATCAGAACAAGGTGTTATTTTAAGTGATCGAGTATTATGTGGATCTCAAGTAAACATGTTAGACAGGTCGGGTCAGGTTAGTGTAAAATAGTTGCAAGTTCGGGTTGTAACGGGTTGGGTGTCAACGGGTTCGAGTCTATATTAACTTTGTCTAACACAAAGTATTCGGGTTCGGGTTGATCCAGTGGGCTGAGAAATTTTGTAACACCCTTTATACACTACAAAAAAAATGGATCATTAACGACGAGTACACATTCATGACAGGCCTAAATCCCATTGTAAATATAGATTTTATATGACGGTTTTTGAGTCCTTCGCTAAAATTTACCTAATACCCAACTCAAACTCTATTAAAATCAACTCATTTGCGATGGCACTGTGACGGGAACAATCATTTGCGACACACCTTTCTACGACGGGATTATATTTTTATGGTGGAAAAAATCATTTACGACCCCCTTTTCTACGATGGGATCACATTTTAGTGACGAAAATTCCCTTCGTAAATAGCATTTTTGTAGTAGTGATAATTCTTCATATTTTAATGCAATATTTGTATTAATTTTACTTTAAACGTTATAAAAAGTACAAATTATAAGAAGTATCTTCATTATTAGCCAAATTATGGCAAATGATTGATGTTGTAGTCCAATAAAAATAATGTTAAAGTCAAATTTTAATGGAAGAGAGTATTTTTGTCTAAAATTTCAAAGAATATCATAAATTTAACATATTACTAATGATTTTCGAGTCGGATTAAGAACCGATTGTATGTAACGGATTTAAAGCGGGTTCAGGTTGTTTATTTTTTTTTTTACAAAACCCACTATTTTCGAGTCGATTGACAGCAAGTTGCGGGTTGGATCAATTTTTATAGCTCTAATCTCAACTCATATATTGATAGGTGCGTCTGTATTTACTAGATGTGGGATATGATAATGGTAAGAGCTTATATATTTGAAATTGTGTTGGCAATGGAGAGAATGTTGGACAAGACAGACGACACCTTTCATCTTGAAGATTTGAGTAATATTTTTTGTGAACATTTGTAATGAAATTATATATGATTAGCTATGAGAAGATTAATCATCAATGGGTATTTAAATTTTCAATGAGTTTATGTCAGTGATAAAATTTGGTAACTATATATTTCCTCGATTTTTTTTAAACAAAAGTAATTATTTCCTACATAAAATAGTCAACAAGTTACTATCTATTCGGGGCGCAAGCGATGCAAAAAACTTGGTTCATTAACGACAGATACAGATTAATGACAGACCTAAATTCTGTCGCAAATGTAGATGTTTCATGACAATTTTTGAGCCCGGCGCTAAAATTCATCTAATACCCAATCCAAACTCGATTAAATTGACTCATTTACGATGGAATCACAACGGGAAAATTCATTTATGACCCCATTTTCTACAACAGGGTCATATTTTCTACGAAGGAAAAAATCATTTATGACCCATTTTTAATGACGGGTCACATTGTCAGATTAGCTCAAGAAGTTTAACAAAATAAAAGAGAAGAAGAAAGGAAAAACTTGAGCTGTCAAATTGCTCAACTAACATAACAGAAAGAAATAGAGTATATTGTGCACACTTACAAACTAAGGCCAAAAGAGACCTATATATAACCAAAACTAAAAAAGAAAATAAAATAATAAAAAAACTAAGTATTTATTTATTCTGATACACCCCCTCAAGCTGGACTTTATGAATAAGACCAAGCTTGTGACATATAGAGTGATGAACACCAGAAAGGGCCTTAGTGAGAATGTCTGTCAACTGGTTATTACTTGAAACATGAGCAACCTGTATAAAACCTTCAGCAATCTGCTCACGAACATAGTGGAAATCCCTTTTGATATGTTTAGTCTTTCTCGTGAAAGACAGGGTTTTGAGCTATGAATTCAGCTGACCTGCTATCACACATTAAAGAAATGGGCTTGACAAAAGGAATATGCAAATCCTCAAATAAACCTGTTAACCAAACCAGTTCACTAGCTGTATAACTCAAACTTCTGTATTTAGCTTCTGCTGATGATTTGGTAACAGTGGTTTGCTTCTTGGTCTTCCAAGAAATTAAATTACTTCCCCAAAAAAATACAGTACGAACTTAAAGATCTACTCGTAAAAGAATAGCTAGACCAATTTGCATTTCAGAATAAGCTAACAAGTTTATGAAATAAGCCACTTTGTAAAATAAACCAAAATCCATTGTTCCTTTTAAATACTTAACTATTTGCAAAGCTGCTCTAAGATGAGGGATTCGTGGAGCATTTAAGAACTGACTGAGATGCTAAACGCTGTAGGACAAGTCAGGACTGGTAATGTTCAGATACAATAACCTTCCTATGAGCTATAAGCTTCTAGTTCATCTATTAAGTCACCATCTGCTGGGTTCAACTTTAGACCAGTGGGTAAAGGGGCTACAACAGGAACACAATCAGACATGTTAGAGGAAGTAATGATATCCTTTATATACTTTTGTTGAGATAAAAATAAACCTGCATCTGTTCTGTGAATTTCCAGACCTAAAAAATACTATAAAGCACCCAAATATGTTATGTATTTTTGAAGTTCTAGTGACCATCTTATCATCAACATGTAGGACTAAAAATTCACCATTAGACCTTCTAGTAAACATAGAGTAGCTAGTCTTATTTTGAGTCAGAAAAACCAAGTTTAATAAGAAACTTTGTAAGCTCTTTATTTCATTGTCTTGAGGCTTGTTTTAAACTATAAAAGCTCCTTTTTACAAGACGAACTTGGTCTGGTTTGGCTTTAGTGTAAACTTCCTCATCCAAAAAACCATGGAGAAATGCATTGTTTATGTCTAATTGACGTAAAGGCCAGTGATTAGTGGCAAAAATGGCTAAGATGACTCCGACAATGGGTAATTTAGCCACAGGACTAAAAGTATCATCATAATCTAGCCTAAAAATTTGTTGATACCCTGTAGCAACAAGCCTAGCTTTGAGTTTGTCAACTGAACCATCAGAATTATACTTGACTCTATACACCCATTTGAAAAACCATTTGCCTTTTTGCCTGTTGGTAAAGTGGTTAAGACCCAAGTATTATTTGACTCCAAGGCATGTATTTCTTTAATCATAGCGTCAACCCAAGCTGGATCATATTTAGCTTGGTTATAGGAAGAAGGTTCAATAATGTGTTTGGAAGTATTAGGCTTGATGTTAACAGAAAAGGATCCGTAATCAGAGGAGCTGGAATCAGTTTCAATTAATTGAGTCCTATGAGGTATATATGTGCCAGCAAAATCTTGCAAATGGCTAGGGGTTTTGATGCTTCTTGGAGGAAGAGTATGATGTGCAGGTAATGCCTCAGTAAATAAGTCATTTGAATTAGAAACAGGGGAATCAGGTTCAAATTCTGCACTGATTTGATTATTTGTATTAATATCCTTAGGTAATGTAGTTGAGGACTCATGTGAAGGATCCATAGGGACAGAAAGATTATTTTGTGAAGAGAAATCAAAATCAATTTCTGAGGAAGGTTGAGCTTGGTTTTGTATATTTAAAGATGGTTTAGTAAGGGGTGTATGAAGATTTAGAGAAGAGGATTTTGTTTTGTGGGAGAGATTGAATTGCCAATTTGCCATCATTTGAATATAGAAAAATATCTTTAAAGAAAATGACATCTCTTGAAATAAATTTTTGATGAGATTTTAAATTATAGGCCTTATAACCTTTAAAATTCAAAGGATATCCTAGGAAAATGTATTTTTTGGCCCTAAAATCAAACTTATCTCTATTTATATTTCTGTTGTGAGCAAAACATAAACAACTAATAACTTTGAGTTCATTGTAAGTGGGTGGTTCGCGATGGGAATTCACGTGATAAATAACATCATTTCTAATAGTGAATGTGCATATATATATATAGAGGAAGGATTGGCTAAAAACCAAAAGATGGTTGAAAACCAGACAAAAAATGGTTTAAAGGGGTACATTAGCAGTCGCAGGGGTACATTAGATGTTTAAAGGGGTACAAATGGTTTTTAGCGAAAGTTACTAATATTTACAAAGATTGCCATTAGTAATCACACGTGTACCCCTTTAAGTGTCTAATGTAGGGATTTTTAGGTTGAAAACGTTTTTAGTTGATCCTCTTCCTATATATATATATATATATATATATATATATATATATATATATATATATATATATATATTCTTCATAAATTAAAATTCTAGTAATATATGAAGTATTCTATTATTAGTTATCTCTTCTTACTGTTGAAATAACATTTAAATAATCCGCTTTTAATTTATTTGTTTAATCATACGGTACAAAGAGGAGAGCGTCGAATAGTCACAATGAAAACAATTTCGTAAATATTTCAATTGTGTGGCCTTCAATATAAAGAGATTTAAATTAATACTCCCTCTATGTCAATTTAATTGCTAAATTCAACTTTTTACATTTTTCAAGACACTGCTTTAAATAAAAATATATTGAACAATACATAATAAAAAATTATTAAAATATATTTGAAAAGTACATATTGAGACGAATTAACTAGATCCATCATATATATGTTTTTCCTTACGCTTATAAAATTAAAAGCAGTCAAAGACCACATGTGAACAGTGATACAAGTCAAAATTTATCAACTAAATTAGAACGGAGAGGGTGTAGAACCGTTTTCTATTAATTTTGCTTTCCACATGAAGTATGGAAACAAGGAAGATGGACGGAGGAGGGCAAAAGAATCAAACTTTGGTATAGATTAATAGAAGTTTAATTTGTTAATAATCACTTTATGTTTTTATAATATTGAATAAAAATCATCTTATCAAAAAATTTATTTAAACAACTACTTATGATTACTTTTGTAGAATTGCATGATATTGTCAAGTATTTCCCCAAAAAAAATCATATTTTGAACTTCGGTTTTGCAAATTAAACTTTACCTATTATATATTTGTCATTGGAAAAAAAAAATCTTATTATGCCTAAAGACTTCGTAAAATGTGAGATTTTCAAATGAAATTTTAGGAAAAAATCATCAATAAGGTGGTGAAATTGGGATCATTAGTTGATTAAGTGTTAAAGGTGAGATTATTAGGTTCTAATCTTCCTACAATATTTTTATTTTTTTTATCCAAATAATAAAATGCACTCTCTTCATTTCCATTTATTTGGGGGACTTCTACAACGGCCTCCCGAAAAATGACCAAAATACCATATTAAATCACGGCCCTCCAAATTATTTTATTTTACCTTTTTTTAAAACCATTTTTCTAAATTATTAGATTATCCAAAATTCCATAATTAGTTTTAAAATTCATTTTATAATATTTTCCATTAATTAAATTTTTACTTTTGTTCTTGGATGAAGATCGATTTTTACTTTTCCATAATTTAGCAAATATTTAACGTAATTGATTCTAGATCAATCTTCTTTATTTTTAGTTTTCCAGAAATTAATAATTAAATTTGAAATTTATCATAAAAAAATTATTTTTTTAATTTTAATTAATTGGAAAAAATAAAAAATGAATTTTTAAATAATTATGGAATTTTGGAAAATCTAATAATTAGAAATATAGGTAAAAAAAAAGGTAAAATAAATGATTTTGGAGGGTTATGATTTCTCCATAGTGGTGGTCGTTTTAAAGGATGACCGCTATAGAAAAATTGATTTATTTGTCCTATTTGGAATCTTGACACTATTCATAAAATGGGAGAATCTTCTAAATTACTCTCAACATATAAAACACTAGTCTTTTATGCACGTGATACATGCGTTAAATAAATGAATATTCATTATATAGGCAAATGCATAACTATAGTAGACATATAGTATTTAATTTAGATAACATTATTAACATAAATTATTAGACATAAGTAGATTACTACTTTTTAAAATTTAATATAGATTTTCATTTTCGCTTATGCATAATAATTATAATGGAAATTGAGTAATTGATTAATATCTTTATTTGAGTGCTGAAACAATAATATTAATAATTAAATTTTATAATAATTGTACTTGTCATTTTTAAAATTTTTATAACCTGATTTAATTAAGGTTATTAATGATTTCAAAAATCAATTGTCATCATATGGAAGGTTTTAATGCACAAATGATAAAATTGTCCCCCACTTGATTAACAATTATGAATGATAGGGTAGGGTAGTACTCCACTTAAACATTGCCGCTACCTCCGATCCCCTTGGCTTAAATAATAGAGATTAATGATTTCAAAAATCAAATATCATTTTAGAGGATTATAATACACAAATGAAAAAATTGTCGCCCACTAGACTAACAATTATGAAAGATGAGTAAGGATAGTGTGGCAATCCACTTGGATAAGATATCGTCACGGCCTCACCTCTTCCCTTATATATTAGAGATAATAATATAGTCATGTATAATCTTGTTTGATTCGTCTCAATGAGTACATTATTAATATCCAATTATTATAATTTTACACATAATAAAAAAAAGATATTAAAGGTCAAACAAATACCTTGATATGTGTGTAAAGTTAAAACAGGAAAAACAAATGAGAAATAAGGGATTGGAGTACAAAACTTTGGTGAACAAAAGGAGTAAGTATTTACTCTTAGCAGCTATATGCAAATAGCAACTTCCCAGCCAATTATAATGCTCCATTTGTGTCATAAATAAATGGAAGTAGTCCCGCGTACAAGTAAAACCAAAATAGTACGTGGACAATAAACGACACTTTTGGGACAATAATTGTGTTATACAAGACAATAATTGCATTGCATAGGACAATAATTAAGAAATTCATTCAAAAACCGCTAAATACATATAGCAGCTAAGAGTTTACCATTATTGGAACAAAAGATGAGAGTACAAAATATTAAAACACACACACTGGCTCTTAGTTAAAATTAGACATCAAATCTAAACTAGATGGAGGCACCAAATAAAAATGTATTAAGAAAAAAGGGTATCCACGTAATATTCCATTAAACGAGGTAAATCTTGATTATATAAAAATAATTTAATCTCTAGGTGTTATATTGTCCATTCTATTACAAGAACCAAGGTCTTATACCTTGTGCAAAGCATAAAAAGTCGTGTTAATATGCTGGATATTTTTGGCATTATTTACATTATTAATTTATTTGGGTTTGTGCCATAAAATCTCCTCCTATAAGAATCAAGTAATTGTCTCTTTCTAAATGCCCTAAAAAGGTTAATACTAAATTGTTTTATTTATATAATAATAAAATAATAATAATAATAATAATAATAATAATAATAATAATAATAATAATAATAATAATAATAATAATAATAATTCTGAGTATAAAATTGTATAAGCTCTGTTCTCTAAGCCGTTCATCACTACATATTCTTGGGATTATGGGACTGTCGATAATAGACAATTGCATGCAGCCATGCATATCATATATCATATCATATCTCAATTTGATATTGCATGCATGATGTATATATTCAATTACACTAAAACTATTTACTTCATTGTTTATCATTTTACTGCATTCGTCATCTTTTGTTTGCCCCATTTAGTTTTTACATCTGTTGAAAACAACTTTAAATAAAGATATCTGTAAATACATATAATAAAAAAATTATATTAAAAAAGTTAACATCGAGTCGAATCAAACGAGATTTCATTTGACTATATTTTTTCTTTTAATTACTCCATTCAGCTGTTTCAAAATAAATACAACAGTTTCCGTTTCAGTAAGTTTCAAAATAGATTCAACAATTTTATCTTGCCATTTTCTTATGTCTTTTCTTCATATCTCTCAAAATATCACATATCATACTTTCTCTCTCTATCCCTTTTTATCCTCACTACAAAAAATTATCTACAAGTTCGTGCATCTCCAATTGGTGCTTTCTTTTTAAACAAAGATGAAGTATGTATAAAATTAGATAGTCAAAGTTAACAATCAAATAGTGATAATTAAAAAAATCATTTATTGCAAAAAAAAAGGGGGCGGAGGGAGTAGAAATTAACACCTTCTATCTCTCATTGTTTGCACCATTTTCTCTTTTAGAGTCAATTTTTATCATTAAGTTTGCTTAGTTGATTTATTAGGTACTCATATAACATTATCATGTGGGATATCGTTGGATTCTTCACAATGTGTAGTTTCTAAATATGTAAATCTTATTATGTTTAACTATTGTAGATTTGTAGTACACAATAATAGATATTTGCAGTCAAAGTCGAACCACATACACAGGGACCGGATAATCTAAATTGTATAAAACTACAAACAGTTGGGGGACAAAGCCCCGCTTATACTACTAGCCACCAATGTTACTAGGAATATCAGCTCATTGACTAATAAGAGTTACTAACCTATATAGAAAACTAAATAATTTGTTGGGTAAGGAGTAAAGGCAACATTATTGGGGTCTTAGAGAGAGTCTTGAATTCAGACTCACTAGGATCTCTCTCAATAATCATGTGTAAGACTAAAAGGGCTCTTAAATTGAGTTTTGAAAACCAAAACTCAACTCAATGCTCATATTTGGACATGTGTCCAAATTCTATTGGTACTTTTTTTAAGATTATGTTTTTTTTATTATATATATATATATAATGAGTTTGAATTAGAGTCATGAAATAAAGTATAAAAGTGTAGAGAGTCTGGAGTAAATCTGAGTGAATGAAAAGCTTATATAATTATATGGTAGAGTTTGGAGGAGAGTCTTAAGTCTGAGGGATTATCTCATAAGGACTTGAACTTAAGCAAATAAAAATAAAAAAATTGAAAAATAATTTTATTTCTTATCATGTTTTAATTAGCTGTATTGGAATAAATAATAAATAAATAAAGTAGCTATATTGCAAAATACAAAAATCATTAGAATTTGGAATTATTTTCTTTGCATTGTTCTTGAAGTCCAGAGTGCACAAGGAACATTAGCAATTTCCCGATTTGGTAGATGCCCGGTAAAGTTTTGATAAGACCAAGCTTGGGCACAACAGTGGAGCGTGGAGGTAACTGATAGAAATTTTGAGGCGCACGTGAAAGTTTGATGGACTTGTATTTTGTATGAGGTTAGATAAAGTTTGATGGACTTGTATTTTGTATGAGGTTAGATTTGTCGATTACGTACAACAAATGCATCAGCAAAATTTCTATTAGTAACATAGGTGCTTGCAACGGATAGAAAACCTTTTTCTCCTTCATAAACTTAGCCTAAAGCTTGCCACATATGCCCATGGTCATTTAAGGGGACTAAAGTCGTCCCACATTGATGTTATGGACTATGGGGGTTGACAATGTGTAATAGCAATAATATTATCCTTTTTAAAATTCTTGTGCTAAAAATAAAATATTCATATACAATAAAAACCGCTCAAAATTAAAAAGAACACTTAAGGAATTGTTTGGTTCAATAGTAGGGAAACGAAAGAAATAAACAAAGGTTAGGAAGGGAAAGAAATAAAATTTCCTTTGTTCATTGTTTATGTTTAATACTACCTCTGTTTCTTATTATTTGCAACGATGTGATATAAAGCAGAGAGGAAAAGTGTCAAATCGTTGCAAATAATAAGAAACAGAGGTAGTAATAAATCTATCCTTTTTACAACCACCACCAATCCCCCTCTCTCTTCCATAAAAATAACCAGAACACCCCTTTCTCCCAAATCAACAACTTCTCTCATTGTTGTCGTCCTCTTCGCAACCGCGTCACTTCGGCGCTCCTCCTGTTCATCTCTCTCTCTCTATCTCTTGGGCTTCGTGGTGTTTGTGGGGTAGCTAGGGTTTCATAGTGTTTGTGGGGTAACTAGGGTTTCACGATGGATGTGAGTGAGGTGATTTTATGGTGATGGGTTCGGCTGGGTGGGTGAGGTTGTAATAACCCTAATTTTAGGGCTATTTTATTTCTTTAATCTAGCCTGAATAATTTCTGATTGATTATTATTTGAACCTTTGAATTTTGGGCCTGTAAAATATGATTAATTCAGTTTTGAATTAGGAATTATTAAAGGGCCCATAACATCTTCCTTTAGCCGGCCCTATCAACAGATTAAGCCAATCAAATCCTCACCACTCTCCTACTCTAAAACCTCACGGCTTCCCTTTCCCCCTCACCACTCAAAAATCTCCTCCCTCTAATTCAACATTCAACCTTCATCCTTGCACTCAAGAAGAATCGACCGAGCCTTTTTGAAGGGCTAATCAAGTCTCGATTTTCTTCTTTCAATTCAAGGTAATTAGCTTTTCCATTTAATATGTAATTAACTAATTTAGGGATAATTTAGCTGATGAATTTAATGAATTAAATTGTGAATTTTGCATGAATTAATGGGTGAATATTGATGATGAATGTGGAGTTTATGATATTGATGGCCGAGTATTTTCGAGTAATATTAGAGTGTTTTTCATCATCAAAGTTTGCATTTTTTTTATTAATTCATGATTTGATACTTGTTTACTTGTTTCTCTGATAATTAGCATGTTGATTATTGGATGATTTTAATTCAAGAATGAATCTTGAAATAGTCGAGTATGGCAATGATATTGTTGTTTTGTTCGAATGAATCTTTATATTAACAAGATTGTATTTTGTTACTGGAACTATGATTCAATGTTGTATATTTAATTGCATGAATATAAGTATGTTGATGATTGGATGAATTGAATCCAACAATCTATTTTGGAAAATGTCGAGTGGATTGAGTTGTGGTTTGAATATTTTTTTCAAGCACTTTTCATCAATTAAAGATTGTATTTTTTTTGGTTAAATTAGGGGCATTAGATAGAAATTAAAATAGAGTTAAATACAAATAGGCCTCTAGAACAGGGACCTAAAATCGAACAGTACCAAAAGGTCCTAGCCATGATCATCAAAGATAAAGTTCCCCTCAATTGGTGTAAACCAATGCAAAATACAGTTTGGAGGAGAAGGGGTACTAACTAAGTTAGAATTACAATTACTATTTAACAAAAAATTACATCCACTTCTTGCATCCTTATCCAGCCTGTCAGCCACCTTGTTGAGCTTCCTATCCACGACCTGAATTGGAGAAGGTGAACAAAGATCTAGGAGCTCCCTACAATCATTGAACAAGTTAGCCAAAGACATAAAGTTCTTAGCAACATGGCCGTCATTGATGCTCTCCACTGCATTTTTATAATCAGAAACAATCAAGCATCCTTTCCAGATAGAGGTACTAATCCATTGGAGTGTGACTCTTATAGCTACAACTTCATCCGTAAGAGCTGAGACTGTTAAACAAGAGCCCCGCTGACCTGTAATCCAAGAACCCATGTTGCTTAAAATACAAAAAGCAACTCCTGCTTCCCAAGAGTTGTATTAAAGATTGTATTTTTAATGCCTAAATTATATTAGAGAAAGTATTGTATCAGACGGTCTGGTTGTATAATTTGGTCAGACCGCCTAATTAGATTACCCACTTCAACAGAAGAGAAAATGGATAAAACACTCACATTCTTCCTCTATCTTCTTCCCATTCTCAAACTCATAAAATTGTCCAATTTTAACATTACAATTACTCCCAATGCTCAATTTCAACATCACAATTACTCCTGACAAGCTCATCAAAATGACCCAAACGTTCCCCCTCAATCAACGGTAGATCATCATCAAAATTACTACCCATTTTCATCATCATCAAAATTACTACCCATCATCATCATCATCATCTATCTGTTCTGCCATTATCGAACTCGAGCTTGAGCTTTCTACCAATCCTTCGTCGTCGCCGCTTTCCTCCGTATACGACTCCTCCACTGCCTCCTCCGCTGATGATTCCAGGTACAAGAAGTTTCTAGGTAAAATGGAGGAAGAAAGAGAGTAAGATTTAGGCCGGTGATGAAGCAAATTAATTAGAAGCAACAAAGCCACCAAAAGGAGAGGAGGAAGAAAGAGATTAAGCATGGAAACAAATTTGTTACAGGTTAGATTTTAATCCAGGTTAAACAATATATATGTCCAGGGAGAATGAAGGTATTGTGTCCATGCTAAGTCTTGAGCTATTTTGTATCTCACTGCCCAGTGTAACACATTGTTTAAAGAATGTGTCCAGGTTTAATAAAAAAAGGTCCAATTTTAAGTAAATAAGTCCATCTGTAAGCATATGTGTGTCCAGGTTTAACCAAATAAGTTTAGGTCTAAGCATATATGTGTCCAGGTTTGTCTAGATTTGTCCAGGTGTGTCCAGATTTATCCAGATTTGTCCATGTTTGTCTAGATTTGTCCAGGTTTGTCTATATTTGTCCATATTTGTCCAGGTTTGTCCATATTTGTCCAGTTTTATCCATGTTTGTTTTGATTTGTCTAGGTTTGTCCATATTTGTCCAGGTTTGTCCACATTTGTCCAGGTTTGTCCATATTTGTCCAGATTTGTTCACATTTGTCCAGGTTTGTCCATATTTGTCCAGATTTGTCCAGATTTGTCCATATTTGTCCATATTTGTCCAAGTTGAGTAGGACTGGTCTGACAGTAAGCTTACTGCCAGACCTGTCCGACACAATACCTTCTCATTATATTATTATGCTTGGTTGATTGATTATATGGTTATGATTATATTATTAATTGCATGGATTAATTTCAAGATTTAATGTAACGCCCCAGATTTTGGGCTATTTTCGTATTGTTAATTTGTAATTATTGTTGTTGCGGTGCATGGTTTAAATTTATTTTAGACTATTTTTATTACTTGAGTGTAACCATTTTACTTAAATGGTTTATTAATTCTTAAATTTTATTTTATTTTAATTAATTAGAATTTTATTATTTAACTTTCTAATTAATTAATTAGTTTGGGCCAAGTGCAAAATTAATCATGATTAGTCATGAATTAGTGCAAATGGCCCAAGTGAACTTGGAGCCCATTTGAGTAGGCCCATGGCCGGTTTTTCCCTCTCTTTTAAGTGGCTTATTTTGCCACTTGCCATACAATCACACCTTAACTAATTTCTATAAATAGAAGTAGTAGTAAGGCTTGATGATTCCTTTAGTCATTTTCCATCCTTTGCTCATCAATTCAAAAGACAAACTCTCCCTCCATTTTGGCCCCTTGCCACACGCCTATGTTGGGCATTATAAACCCAAGTTTGTTCATCATCTTTTCTAAACCGAAACTTAAAGATTCTACATCCTTTGATCTTTAAGTATCAAAACACAACCTAAACTTTATTTGGTTCATTCAAGACCACTAGTTGGGTGGGTATTTTGGGTGTTGGTGCGTGGCTGATTCAGGGCTGGAACGTGGCTGATTCAAGGCTGGAACGAGGCTGGTTCAAGGCTAGAACGAGGCTGGTTCAAGGCTGGATCGTGGCTGGAAGTGTGCGTGCAATTGGTGCAAGAAGGTGCGTGCTAAGACTCGTGCAAAGCAGCCGTGTAGCAGCAGCAATGGGGGCTGGACCGTGGCTGGTCCATGGCTGGACCCGGGCTGGGACGTGTTTGGCTCAGGGCTGGACAGTGGCGGTGGTGATCCGTGGTAAGGGCAGCAAGAACCGCGGGTTCCTGGCGGTTCAAGGTGGTGTCGTGCGGTGGCGCGCTATTGCCGTGTTCGTATACAAGTGTAGCCGGGTGTTGATGGCCGTGCAAGACTCGTTCCGGGCAGCAAGTTCTTGGTACGTTTTGGGGTTATTCGTGATTAAGGTAACATACTTACTCAACCTTG
This sequence comes from Salicornia ramosissima, assembly GCA_951394345.1. Classification (NCBI taxonomy): domain Eukaryota; kingdom Viridiplantae; phylum Streptophyta; class Magnoliopsida; order Caryophyllales; family Amaranthaceae; genus Salicornia; species Salicornia ramosissima. The sequence goes on from OX596236.1 coordinate 40,959,194, forward strand.
TTGGTATACTATCTTTATAGTATGAATTAAATGCATGTATGGATTGTTGATGGTTGATTGTTCATGATTTTATGAATGTTTTATATTCTGATTTTTAAGTGGTTTTAATGAGATTTTGATAAAGGTTTTTAATGGTTTTATGATTGATTATATGTTGTAATATGATCATGATTATTATGCCAAAGTTTGATGAATTTTGGATGAGTTTAAGTTGAAGTTTTCGAATGAATCATGATGATATGCGTGTGATGATTATGTTGGATGAGTTCTTGATTGAGTTCTTGAATCTTGATTGAGTTCTTGATTGAAGATCTTGAATCTTGAGTGAGTTCTTTATGAGTTCTTTGAGTTCTTTATGAGTTCTTGATTGAGTTCTTTATGAGTTCTTGATGAGTTCTTTATGAGTTCTTGGTCGAATCTTGAAAGTTAAAGAAAATGGTTTAAGTGATAAAGAAAGTTAAAGAAAGTGTCTAATATGATTAAAGAATGATTATTGAATGTTGGATTATGATTGGTTAGACTCAAGATTAAGGCTAGAGGCAGTTCTTGAGAATAACTTCGATAATTTAACTAGTTAAATTCGAGAATCAAGGCTAGAGGCAATTCTTGAACTTAATTTAGTTATGTTGGGTAATAATGATGAATAATATGATTAAGTTGATTAAAATATTTAATTAATTAATTAGCTTGATTTCATTTTTAGACGCCTGATACTTTGAGTAAGATTCATTGTATTTGGGTTAAGACGTTGCCCCTATTCCATCCGCGGTATTGGGATAGTTGGAGTCATACTATGTGATCTTTGTGAATTTCCAGTAAGATTGGTTTCACGAGACATGGATTTCCAGTAAGATTGGTTTCATGGGGTTTGGGAGTAAGATTCTCAAATCCGAGCATAGTAGAAAGTTCGAACGCGTAAGATGCGTTCGTACGAGCACAGTCCGATCTAGAATATGAATGATTGCGCCAAAGATAGTTGATTAGGTTGGTTTGAGTCGAGTTCACGTTTGGGTTGATCTTGTACTCTAGATTATTGATTTGATGTTGTTATTTGATTTATGCTATGTGCATGTGTATTCCCATTGGGGTGAGTCAATTATGTTACTCGCCACTGATGGTGGACTGTTGTATATTTTTCAGGTATTTCTGATGATGATACCCTTGCTTAGCTTTGGGTTGGGCGAGCGACGTTTATTGCTATTGTTGGTTGTATTTTCGATTACTGTTATTTTTAGATAGTATTAGACTATTGTATGGACTTTCATACGTTATTTTTAGACTCTGACGTGTGGTTGGAGTTACTCGTATTTTAGTATTTCTAGTTTGACTTTTGGACTAGTTATGTACAAACTTGTGGGTATTTGTACTCTTATGGTTTAATAATAATTGAGGAATTAGTTTTTAATTCTTAGGTAATTTGAGTTGTAGTTTATAACAATTCGACTCGTCGGTTTTTTCCGCGCCGATTTAAGCAATTCGGGTCGTTACATTTAATCTTGAAATAGTCAATTGATATAGCAATGTTGATTTGAATTGATTGATCTTTTTCTTTAATTGTAATCGTTGAATCTTGATGAATTTAGCTAATCTTTATTTATCATGTTGATTCTTGATATGTATGCGTAATTTCTTTATTGAATCTTGATTGCAATTGATGAGCTTCGAATGTTGGTCTTAGGCGTGAGATTATCGAGTGGTTTAGGCTTTAAAAATTGAATCTTTATTGCCCAATTTGTGAACTAATTGATTGTTTGATAAGTTTCAATGGTTGATAATTGTTAAAAGAATAATGCATAGTTTTATTGCTCAAAATTTTCGGATGATAATTTCGTGTGAGGTTCGAAACTTTGGTTCGAATATCTTGGTATGTGCTTCTTGATTTCTTGCATGATCATTGATGATTCTAACCTTAGATAATTGTTTGGACGCTTTAGCTAGCTATGTTACCATTTATTGTTGAACTGCAATTAATTTGCTCGTTATTGGAATCATAGTTATTACTTGTCCTACACCAGTAGAACTCGTATAGTTGAACTGGCCTTCGGGCTTCAATTTGTATTTTAGACTCGTTGATAACTGTCCTTTAGGCTTCGATATGTCCTTTCGTCTCATTTGGTTGAACTGGCCTTCGGGCTTCGATTATGTCTTATAAACTCGACTAGTCATAGGTTGACTAGCGTTGTGAAATTAGGATCTGCATGGTTCACCAAGGTATGGTTTGTACCGAAGTGGAGTAGGGCGCCTAACCTTAGTGACGACTCTAAGACTTGGGTTAAGACGCAACAACTGTACCTACAAGGATCTCTGGACAGTTTAGTCTTAGTACGTCGTTGTATCGATGCAATTTGATGTTATTTGTATTTATCAAGGGAAGGGTGTAATATAATGCCCGACCTGGCGTGCTAAGAAATTTTGGTCATGATGACTTGACCATACGAGCATAGACCGACCTGAAGTTCAGACTTAGTTGTTGATAGGTGTTCTTGGGAATTTATTATGATTTATATGTTATTCGTTTGCGTGATTGATGCTCGTTGATTTGGCTAACTTGCACGTAGGATCACTAGGTAAATTTCAGTGTTATATGATTGAGTGTATTTAATTCTCTAATTTATTAATTGAATTATCTTGCGATTGGTTGATTCCATCTTAGGTGGAACTACCTAGTTACTTGCCACTGATTGTGGACCCATTTTAGAGGTGAGCCATATGTTGACGCATAATCGCGGGGTTTTGAGTGTGCGCTCGTGTGTGTTTAGGAGCCTACCTTTTGTTTTATCATTTGGACAAATTAGATTTATTTTAATTTAGACTATGTTCGTTATTTATGTTTCAGATTTATTCATTGTTTTGGATAACTTAAATTAACTAAGATGGTTTGGGACTAGAATTTGGTTACTTTTCCCTTGATTTAAGTTTTGGACTATTAATTCTTTCATATATTTCTTTATCTGACTCAACTTCATTTCCCCTAACGTCATTACTCAAAGACGGGGAGTTACAGTTGGTACCAGAGCTTAGGTTTAGCATCCTAAAAGTTACTTCGCCATAAGAACCGAATCTATTGCATGATACAGGAAGAGACCAACGCACAACCCGACGTTGTTACGAGTACGTTCACCTGTCAAATCCGTGATAACCCTACCTTCGGGAGAGGATTATGCTTTTTATCGAGAGTTCAAAGACGTTACAATCATTATTTCCGGAGAACAACTCGTAACAGATTTAAAAGAATTTCCCATGATGGAGTTCGATGTAATTCTTGGGATGAACTTGTTATTCGAATACCAGGCAACCATCCAATGCAGATATCAAGCCTTAGTGTTACGTGGAGCAATGAGCAAACGCATCTCCTACTCCAGCAAAACTACCCACCATCCAAGAGTAGAAATTGAAATAAATTGGAATTTGATTTGAAGATGAATCAGAAAAATAGTTGAGTTGGAGAAGAAGAATTTAAGGGGGTTTGCTCTGAAAACTCTGTGGAGTTAGAAAAATTATGTTGAGCGTTCTTAGGGTAAGAGATAATAGTACGTTGTGGGTAAGAGATTTAATATAGTACTAATATATATTGATCCTTTGTAATACACAAATTTATATTAAAATATATAAATAAGTATTAAGATATATTAATTGTTCTAAAAGATAAAGTATGTTGTAATTGTATACGTGATTAACTGATTATTGTCCTTAATGTGCGTTCACTTGGGTGCGTAGGTGAAGAACTTTTTCCTAAAATGCTCATCACCAAAACAAAACCTTCAAAACTAATTCCACCTAATTCCAAGATCCTAAATTCCCAATTCACTCCAAGATTTGTCAATCAAGTATGCTTTAATGTCCTTTTTTTTTCTCTCTTTTAATGTCTTTGTAAAATGTTGTAGTTAGATTATGTCAATTGCACAGTAAATTTTAGTTTATATATAGTGTATATTGAAATTTTTATTTTTTTAAGGAAAAAAAAAAACTTTTTAATTATATTTGGCAAGTTAAAACTCAAACCCCAAATTCACTACAAAAAATGTGTTCAAGAAGGACAATTAAAATTGCCTTATTTGATACAAAATTTGTCTTCTTAGCTTAAAATGACAATTTTAGTATCGCCCTCATGTTGCCCTTGTAACTCCGTTGTATTAGGTTTCAAAGTCAATTTTAGATGTTTTGCCCTCTTTGATTCAATTAAAAAAGGGCAAACAAAATTGTCTTTATTGATCATCAACAAAGGCAATACATTTTGCTTTCCTTGATTTAAACACTTTATTTATTGTCAAATAGGGCAAAGTTAAGTAAAACACTTTATTGTCAAATAGGGCAAAGTCTAAGGGGGCAACATAATCATATTGTCTTCATTGTTAATATCAATGAGTGGAAAAATAATTACCCTTGTATGCATCATTAATTAAGTAAAACAATATACTCATATTGCCCTCTTTAATCATGATAAATTGCTCTCGTTGTGTGAGTTTTTTGTAATGAATTTTTTTTGTGAGATAAAATCTTTTTGCGGTTTTCCGCCATTGAAATTAGGAGGGAGATGAAGTTAAGAAGTGAGGGAAAAGGAAGAAAATGAAGCAAGTGAAAAAAATGAAAACCTCTCATCAGAATAATCAACGCATGAAACTTGGTGAAAATCACAAAAATGTTTTATCTCATAATAAAATTTGGGGTTTGATGGGTTTTAACTTGCCAATAAAAGTTTAAAACGTTTTTTTTCGCAAAATGAAAATTTTAAAAGGTTTTTTTGGACTAATTTTCCTTTTTCTTAATCCAAAATTATTGTTTATTTTTTAAGGTCTACTATATTTTGCTTGAATTGCCCCAATTTTTATTTTTTTTTATTTCCATGATTGCTTGAAAATTTTCATTTTTTTAAATCCAAAATTTTGTTTTAATAACTTTTTTTGTCAATGTTACAAGAAAGCAAACTTGTTGATGATTTGGCGTTAATAAAAATTGACAATGATCTTTTTGAGAAAGTAGAATGTGACGACTTAATTGATGATTTTGCTTCGAAGATCACTAGGATCGAAGAATATCAGTTTTTAATATAATATTTTTATAAAGTTAAATTTTTATTGATTTGCTATTACTTATATGAATAGTGTAAAATATATATCAATTAGCTATTATTTGAGTTTGTATATATATATATATATATTTATATATGTGTGTGTGTATTTATATATATTGTGTCAAACAATTTTTTTTATTAGTATAAAGATATGAAGGGCCCAATTTTTATTTTAAAACAGAGTCTCAAATATCTTCATAGAGAAGTAGAACCGTTTCTTAGAGACCATTTATTAGGGAGAATAGAAGGTCAATATAGATGAGGGAAATGAGAAGATGTAAAAGCAAAACTCAAAAGTGTTAACAAATAACAAAAAATAAAGTGCAAAAAAAAAAGGAGTAGAAAAATAGTGGTTAAGGTGGTGATACATGGCAATGAAATCCTATGTAAATATAAGATCACATATCTATAAGATGACATATGTATTTACATTATATTGGTAACCTAATAATGCCACTTTGGCATGTAGTGCTATGTCAATCATATGCAAAGTGGTGTCGCATGGCGGATCAACATCAATCTCCTTGTGTTTTAATAAGATTTTATAGGTATAGATGCAACGGTGTACTATGTGAAACAATGGAAGAACAAATATATGGAAAAAGAGATAAATGAATAAAGAGTTGAATAAAGATTTTTAAAAGTAGAATGGAGCTACTCCGGGTTGACTACCCACCCTTAATAAAGAGTTGTTGATGGCATTGATAATAAAGTCTCACTTAATATAAGTAATATTATTTAATTGCTCTATTAGTAGTGGGTTGTCAACCAAGTGGGTTTTTGCAGCAATGTCCCTCCTTTTGTTCCCTTTTTTTTAGTGAATTGCAAAACATAGCCCTCATTTTACTTATTAAAGCCCCCTTATGGACGAAATTTCCGTTCACCCCTAAAAACATAACAATTCACCCATCACATCCCACCTCCACCCATCCTTTATTTTATAGGGATATATCAAGATTAATCATGCAACAAAAATATATTATTACACTAAAATCATGAATTAAAACATAAATTATGAATTGAAAGCATTACAAGTACTTTTGCACAATGGTCTTATTCAAATGCTCATAACTTTTTATACATAATTCCTTTTTAGTCGAATCAAATTGAATATGATTTCTTGTTCCGAGAGCTTCGATTTGATATATTAAACGTCAAATTTCACTGAGAAATGAAGGAGATATGAGCATTTGAAGACCAAGTGTGCAATTAAAATGGCCGAGGTGCATAGCCCATGTGCCTGGACCTAGGTCATGCGCCCTGGTATACGTCATTTTTTTTTACGTCCAACACAAACACACGTGTAGCCAAGGGCAAAATTGTCCAAATGAGGGTTGCATTTAGTAACACCCTTTTTATAACATTTATTTTTTCACATCTCTCAATACATAGATTTAAAGAAATGGCTTTAGATATAAAATTATACACTAAAAAGTTTACATCAAGAGGGATTTCATTTGACTTTGTTTCTTCTTATATATTATACTTCCCCAGCTCCCTATTAATCACAACATTCACAATTTGTGCACTATTCATAATCAGCCATATAATTCACTTTTGTACTTTATATATACATGCAAAAAAATATAATCATGTGGGATCTCTTTTAAATCGGCTCAATGTGTACTTTATTGTGATCTAATTTTTATAATTTTTGGTAAAACATAATTAAAGATATTACAAGTTTAAATTAAATTATACATTGGTAAGCGTGAAAAAGGGAACGTTACAACTAAAAGCACCAACAAAGGTGGGTAGCATGTTGCTCATGGGTTGCTCATGAATTGGATCACCTTTGTGGGATTATTTGATGAGTTGCTCAAGGTTAATTAGAGGAAGCTTTGACAGATGGGGAGGTGATCCTTAGGAAAATGTCAGCAAGAAAACGAGAGAGAAAATGGAGCCTACAATGAGCTTGCCCACCACTGCGAGTGCTCTAATATGGAGCGGATGAAGTATATAATTAGAGAGAGTCAAAGTTGTTCGTGAACAGTAGCAAAAGTCAGAATGTTGTAAAAAGGGGGACGACAAGAGTGCATGAGGAAGCACCGTATAGGATTAACTAGATTAGCACATGCGTGTTGCACAATTTATACAAAATAATGATAATCAATGCTAATTTAGAAAATCTTGACATAATCGAACTAAATAAAGATCAACATAACATGTATAGTTGAAAAACTATTTTGAAATTTAAGTAATCCATAGCCATATGTATTATGTAAATGATTGAGTGATAAGGAGAATTCTAATATTAGTTCTTTCATCTTGTATCTTTTCAAAAAAGCAAGACAACGTTTGTTGTATATAGAAATAGCATTTAGGGTGATAGTTGACATTTCAAACACTTGGGATTAGTTTTGTTTTTTCTTTTTTCTTTTAAAAAATGATGATGTCATATTTAATTTTGGAGGGAATTTTTTTATTGAAAATTTGACACATATCCTTAATGATAGAAGCAATGTCTTGTTTTAGTATAAGTTATAGAATCATAGAATAGATGTGTAATACTTGTAGAAGTTTTGATTTAAAGAGATGATGTCACATAGGATGAATAGGGGTTTGCTTTTATAGCCTAGGTATAGGTAGGTATAAGTAGGATGAATGGAGATGATTCCAGACCCGACCCAGATCAATTAGGTCTAGAATTCTTAGAACTAGACCCAGTGAGCCTGATGGGTTTTAATTGAATCTTTCATATTTCAAGCATCTAGTTAATAATTTATCATCGTGTAACAACTTAAAATCTCCATACTTCGTTATGGGTATTGTGCAACCACAATAAATCGATGTCTCAAAAAATGTAAAATGCTTATTTTACAAAGTTTTACGATTCACAAAGTTATAAGTTACACCTTGACAATTCTAACTTTGGAGTTGCAACTACAATTCACAACTTTTCAAACCATATAAAGAACTGAGTATGATTTTATGAGACATTTATATATATATAAATATATTAGGGTTTTTTTATTTTATTTTTTTTAATTTAAATGGGTTTGTAGTTGGTTGTGGGTCTAAGAAATTCGGACCCGACTCGACCCATGATCAATGATACCCAGACTAGACTCAAACCTATTGGGTCTAAAAATGTTAGACCTATATTCTTATAAAAGGATCTGGTCACGGACTCGTTGCCATCTTCAGGTATAAGATTAGGTTTCTTTCCAACTATATTTTAGGATTTTTTTTCATTTTATTTTCTTAATGTTTGATAAAGTTTAATAAACTTAAATAAATTCACCTAAAATTTGTAAGTTCTTATAAGTTAGGATAAAAATGAAAAAAATATTTTATTATCGCATTAGATAAGGCACCCCTTTTTACCATAAAATTCTGATGACTTCCATTTTTAAACTATTCACAGGCGAATATTTATCAATTTCTTCTAATATGTAAGAAAAAAAAAATGGGTATTGTTTGGTTGCCTCAAAATTCTATAGGTAAGCATAATTCCCATGAATTTTTATTTGGCTTTGTTGTTTAGTTGACATGAAAAACTTAAAAATTTAGCCATGGAAAATTAGTAGGAATTGGAATTTTCCACAAAATATAGAATTTATTTACCCACATATCCTTTGATCATTTACAATTCCTAGGATTTTCTAATTCTCATATAACAACCAAACAAGTTAGTTATTGTTTTTTTAATACCATAAGGGAATTAACTTCCAATAAATTGTAAATTCCTTGAGGAAATAAAGTTTTGAATCAACCAAATAAACAATATTATAGTTATGTGATATCTTATTTGACTCATATTAAAGATTTATTTATATTTAATCATTATAATTTTTCCTACTATATAATTAGATACTAATAATGATATAAAATGTAAATTGACAAACGTGAAAAGTGAAAGTCACAAGAATTATATAGTACGAAGGGAGTATAATAAGTTTAGATAGGTAAAAATTTTAGTAAGTGAAAACAATGTTATGTTTATCTCACTCAAGAGCTCTCAATTTGCAGTCTTACATTTAGTCTATCCGATGGATCTCTCTTATGCCTAATTTCCCCTCCCCTCTTATGCCTTCATAATCAGCATTACGCTTCCATGGTTAAGGTTCTTCATGTCCTCTGGAGTATTTGGAAAGCGAGGAATAAATTAGTTTTTTATAATTCTTCTTTCTCTTCTATTGATGTTTTTCCTCAGGCTTTTTCATATTTCAATGAGTGGAAACCGTGTCTCTCTCTTGATGCTCTTCACTCTTTATATAGCTCTTCTTCCACTAGCCCTATCCCCCAAGGTCCTTCCTTTGTCCATTGGTGTACCCCCTCTCCCGGGTACGGTTAAACTTAATTTTGATGGCTCGACTACTACTAACTCGGCGTGATACAGATGTCCTTAGAGATCACAATGACACTTCTATTATTGTAGCTCGTGCTTTCTTTTTAGGTAGTGCTTCCCCTTTGGTTGCTGAGGCCACAACTCTAAGGAACGAACTTCTTTTAGCCAGGCAACATAATATGTAACAACCCGCATTTTCTTACATGAATATATGTATTTTATAGGTATTTTATATACAAATATACACGTTTATATGCTTAAATGGGTATTTATAGGCTTTACTAACTATAGCTAATAAAATGTTTTAAAAAAAATATTTACGGAAATATTATTACTAGAGTATTTAAATAGTCCGTAAATATTTGGAAATGGATTTCATATAGTCTGTAAATATCTAATGAAAAACGAATGAAAGTTTTAATGTTTTATAATAAATAAAGGTTTTTATGTTTTAATAAATGAAAGTTCATGTCTTTAGTCGTAAGCTCAAATCGACACGAGCCTTATAAATACACTAACCCAGTCAGTCCGGCACACCTATTTCCTAATCCTAGCACCAAAAAAAACTTAACACTCTCTCTCTCTCCCTTTGTCATGAAGAAGGAGAAAAAAAACCACAGTCTCCGCCCTAGCCGCTACTACCGCCGGAGGCCCTGACGTTTTTGCCACCACTGTCTTTGTTGTTCTTTCTCTCTGCCTGCCGTGATCAGTATTTTTATAAAAAAGTCTTTTATCTTATTTTCTTGATTTAAAGTTTTTAAATTATTGTATGTGATTAATTTTTGTTTTATTAATGTTGTTAATCATGCTTTTAACTTCAAGATTTTGGTTTAATCATGAACAATAAAATTATGAATTTCAGATTTAATAAACTTTATTTAAACCGTAATTAAACCTTGTTATTTGAGTTATTATGTTGTAAGTATTGAAACTTGAGTATGTATTGTGTACAATAGTTTCTTGAAATTCTTAGAGTTTGAATCTTGTTTTGATGACATTTAAATGTTGTTAAAGTTTTAAAATTCTAGAAAAATTGATATATTATAATGGCTTTTGATTATTTTGGGCTAAAAATTTGTTAAAGAATTTTTATACTTGATATATGAAAGTTAGGACTCAAATCACGTTTCTAATGTTTTTATGTGGTTTAAATAAATTTTATAAAGCTGGAATTTTGACAAAACTAACCTTATTTTATGGATCCTAATGTTATTAGTGTATAATCATCATTATCGACACTTATAATTTGATGGGTATCTTAGTACCCTAAAATATGTTTTGGAAACTTTTTTAGAAGGTTTTTATATTTCTATAAATTCTGGAATTTTATTAAAGTATGTTAGAATAATATTTTTATTAACCTAATTAATTACTCACTTAGTATACTAATTAGAGTTCACTAAAACATTAATTTTGGGTTGTTATTTAAAATATGTTTTAGGCTTGTTATTATTGCTGGAAATTTAGTAAAATATACTTAGAAGTGACTCTAATTAATGGGATTAATTACTCACTTGATAGAATAGTTATGGGGTAATGTACAGTTGTCTTCGGTAATTTTTGGGGAGTTTTAGTAAGGTTTAATTCTGAATTTTTATTTGGAGAAGAGTTATTCATTAGTAATGTTGATTTAATTGTAGAAGATTTCGAGTTCGGAGACTCGAACTAACTGTGCCTAGTCGTATTTATTATATGAAGTATGTTTATACAAAAGATCATAATTTCCAAGAGAATGCAGTATCATGTCTAAGAGAATATTATTGAGCATTCAAGAACCAATAATTCATGTACCCTGTACCTGTAGGGAGGAAATTATTTGATAGACACGATATGATGATGAAATTTTATGAGATGAATGAATTATATGAGTTTGATTGATTGAATTCTATTATTGATATGCATGTATATCATGTTATTTAGAAGCTTGAATATTTAACTAAGTTGTGTTATCGTGTTATTAAGAATGCTATTGATGATCATGCTCAATAGTAAGAAGTAATCTTGTTTATGAGTTATACTAAATTTCAAGAAGAAGAAAGATTATTATTATTGATTTTGTTTATGAGCTAAGCTCAAGAAGAAGAGGTTTTTTTTTTTTTTTTTTTTTTTAATTCAAGCAAAAATTCAAGAAAAATATTATTACTCACAAGTTGAGTCTAATAGAAGTTTTATTCTCTCTCCTTTTTGAGATTGAGACAAGAAGTTTAAATTTTACCCAACTACATCGATGGTTTAGGCCTATGCAAGGAATACTAATAAAAATGGCAAATTGATCACTAAAGTTTGAAGATAAGAATTGAATTACTTCTTGATTGATTTTAAATTTATGTGTTTCAATTGTGTTATGTTTGAGTCTTCACAAAGTTTAAACTGATTAAACACATAAAGTGAAAGATCGAGTATTCGCACCAAAACTCTTGGAACGCCGCATGGACCTTGAGTATGAACACATAGAGGGAGATAAAGCTCTTAAATTACAAGGGGTACACGAAATTGTATACCCTTTTTATTTTATTTTGGGATCTCACCCACCTTATGGTGGCTTTTCCACTCAATTTGCTACCCAGTGTGGCCCTGAGAGTGTCTTGCATACAATTATTTATAGGAGCCCACAACTCTTTCTAAATTAATTAATTAAAACGGTAAATAGGATAGATTCAGGTAGTCCACAAGTATGGTGTATGTTTATTTCTGCATTAGTTAGGATATAAGCTAAGCTAGCATGTGTGTATTTCTCGTTGTATGTATGTACTCAGCTTTTGCTGATTCTATGCTTATATGTGCATTGGTCTTGTCTTTATCTCGGCCCTACAACAACCCATTTCTAATGGTGAGTAATAGGGAAGAAATAAAGAGAAGCTACAGGTAATGACGCAGATTGGGGTTGAGTACGTGTGGAGTGTTTGTAGTTCCTCATAGTGGTTTTATTATTAATCATTGAGTGGATCATCATTGCATTGCTTGAACTAATTAATTACATATTTTACTTTTAATAATGTTGGTTTTGGTGGGACTTTATGGTTCCAATATGTACGAAGTATTTTTATTAATCTGCTTTACTCAAGTTTTATTTTTGGTTGGAAAATAAAAGAGCTTTAAAACTAAAGTATAATAATCATAAGTATTTTTTTTAGAAATTAGACTTACGTTGTGTTGCTTTGATAAAATGTCGTAGTCATTTGAACACGATGGCGGTAACACTTTGGGTTTTCTTATTTAAAGGGTACTTAAGTTAGTGAACTAGGAATCTATAAATAAGGAATTTACAGGGTGTTACATAATATGTCTTTCATTTTTATACAAGGTGATAATATGATTGTTATCCGTGTTTTATAGGGTAAATACAATTGTCCTTGGAAGATTCACCTACTTATGGATGATATTCGTTTCATCCTCCGAGATTTTACATCCTCCTCTTCGGCCCATATCTTTAAAGAAGTCAACCACTTCGCAGATTATATATTGTGTCTCTAGGGCATTAAACCCCTATACACATTGATATTGATCCCTTTCTAGACACTGAGTTTTCTTATTTCTTAGAACTTGATAAATCAGGTTGGCTGTTCGAGAGGAAAAGATCTTAATTTTTCCTTGTTTACCTTTCCTTCTTAAAATATAAGCACTCATGTGTAATGCTTATTGAAAAAAAAAATTAGGTTCCATGAGAACCGATTGATAAAAGTAGATCATGTATGAGAAATATAGATATGATCTTCTTAGATGCATTTCTTTATCATTAATTCATAATAATTTAAGCACTCATGTGTAATGCTTAATGAAAAAAAAATTAGATTCCATGAGAACCGATTGATAAAAGTAGATCATGTATGAGAAATATAGATATGATCTTCTTAGATGCATTTCTTTATCATTAATTCATAATAACCGCGTAACAATTTATTTGACATTTTTATTTTTTACTTCATGTAAATTTATTGCAAATAAAGTTACGGAGTAGTAATTTGTCAAAAAAACCTTTTAAAATCTTGAATTTGAGAGAAATAACCTTATATTTTTTTGGCATGATAAAACCTTAGACATTTTTTTTATCGCGAAATAAAAACGAGTGGCACTAATTCGACTTTGATCTCGATTTAATGACACTGGATTTCTAAATTATAGTAAAAAATATCAAATAAATTAACCAAAATTTAAATGAATTCAGCCTAAACAATCTCTAATTAATCATGGGGGTAGACTAGTGGAGGGAACTTTGGTTTCATTCGGCTCCTTTGCGGCTGGGGTTTATTAGGGGTAATCATACTTTAATAATATCAAAACATTTAATTATGATTGGTAATCATGGTTAGAGAAGTTAATTTACAATTAAAGTAAAATTAGTGCTCCGTGGTTTTATTTCACAAGAAAAAATGTACAAGGTTTTATCTCGCAAGAAAATATTTTATAAGTTTTTTCTCACAAATTCACGATTTTAAAAGATTTTTTTGGCAAATTTTTCTTTTTTTTTAAACTTTCTATGTGATCCATGTTTACATGCCAAAAATGATCTTATGTGACATCTAGCTAGGGCCGTCTTGGATATATTGAGGGTCCTGTTTTAAAAAGAAAATTGGTGTCCTTATATCTTATACTACGTACAATAATTTTTTCCAACAAAACTTTGATACGTTGTTAGGATTTGACTCGTAATCAACGAGGATGTGTTTGGTATTTACATCAAGAGGTTTTGGGGACAGTGAGTTTTCGCACCCCGCGACATAGGTTGCACCCCGCAAAAGAGTACTGGAAGTTTTTGAGTGCAAGACAAAATTGATGCAGCAGGGGGTCGCACCCCGCAACGGAGCTCGCGGCCCGCGACACAGGTCTGAAATCAGACCCTGTTTTTCCGCGTGTTTAATTACTTGTTCGTATGGTTATAAATACCCAATTACTCTTTGATGGCTGGTGTAATTCAGATTAGACAAACACATTAGCATTACTTTAGAGCTAGAATTAAAGGTTTCTTGTGCTCTAGAGGATTAGTGGTTGTAAAACACTATTGAATTTGCAATAATACATTTCTCCTTTCTTGGGTGGGTTTTATAGTCTTCAATCAAGTTGAATGAAGGATTTTCCCACCTTCCAATTCTGGTTTTGTTATTTGTTTCATTTACTATCAATTTCTAATTTCATTACTTCAATTGCAATTACTACAATCAATCAATTTGCACTCACAAATTGGTATCAGAGCATGTAAAATCTTGGGATTTCTTTGTTTTTTCTTGGTTGATTGGAGTTGGGTTTTGGTGATTGAAGGTGAACATGGTAGGTTCTAAATTCGAAATTGAGAAATTCGATAGGTCTACAAACTTTGGTATGTGGAAATTGAAGATGAATGCTATTTTGGTACAAAATGGCTTGGATGAAGCAATGGGTGGAACTGGCAAGAAACCATCATCAATGACCAATGATGAATTTCTGAAAATTGACAAGAAGGCTCTTACCTTGATTCAATTGAGTCTTTCTAATGAAGTTTTACGTGAGGTGGCGAAAGAAACAACGGCGGCGGGGTTATGGTTGAAGTTAGAGTCGCTTTACATGACAAAATCGGTCACAAACCGGCTTTTGTTGAGGAGTAAGTTACATGACCTTAAGCTTGAAGAGGGTAAGTCTTTGAAGACTCACCGATTTTGACTCCATTATTATGGACTTGCAAAACATTGATGTCAAACTTGATGAGGAAGATTTGGCAATAAGATTGTTGTGTTCTTTACCTCCGGAATACAAACACTTTAGGGAGACACTATTGTATGGAAGGGATGAATTAACATTTGAGGATGTGAGGAGTGCTTTGTTGCAAAGGGAGTTGATTGAAAAACAATTGACTCGGCATAATGATCTTGAGACTAGCGATGAAGTTTTTTATGCAAAGGATAGACAAAAGGGCAAAAAGAATTCTGAAAATAAAAAATGGAAAGATATTATATGCCATAATTGCCGGAAGAAGGGTCACATTCGAAGATTTTGCCCGGTCAAGGAGAAAACCGGAGAGGGGAAGGGTGACAATGGTACTTCGTCCAACAATGATTCGGCGGTGGTAGCTCATAGTGATAGCGACGATTCGATACTTCTTGTGGTGGAACCGGGTACTAAGAAGTTCAATGATAGGTGGGTTCTTGACTCGGGGTGTTCTTATCATATCACGTCCAATAGACATTGGTTCTCTACATATGACAAGGTTCAAGGTGGAGTGATGCTAATGGCCAACAATGTGGGTTGCAAGGTTGAAGGGGTTGGGACGGTTCGGATAAAGATGTTCGATGGCATGGTTCGCACTTTGTCAAATGTTCGTCATGTTCCGGATATGAGCAAGAACTTGATATCTTTGGGTACTTTGGACAACAATGGGTGTAAGTGCACGCTTCAAAAGGGTGAACTACGTGTGTCGTTAGGTGCTCAAGTGGTCATGAAAGGCAAGAAGGAAGGGTCGCTTTATGAGTTAGTAGGGTCGACGGTTGAGGGTTCAACGGCGGCGGTGTCCACAACAACGACCGAATCTGAAAATTCAAAGCTATGGCACATGAGGTTGGGACACATGAGTGGAAGGTGTTTGTCAGGGTTCTCCAAGAAGGGTCTATCAAAGAAGACACCCTTGAGTGGGTGGTGACACTCTTAAGTGAGTGGTTACACCCTTGAATGGGTGGTGACACCTCTTGAATGAGGTGGTTACATCTCAACGTGGAGATGGTGACACTCTTGAGTGAGTGGTAACACTCTTGAAGTGAGTGGTGACACCTCTTGAATGAGGTGGTTACATCTTAAGGTGGAGATGGTGACACCCTTGAATGGGTGGTTACACTCTTGATTGAGTGGTGACACCTCTTGGATGAGGTGGTTACATCTCAAGGTGGAGATGGCTACACTCTTTGTGAATTGAGTGGTTACTTGTTGGGGTTGATTATCTCATCAAGGTGGAGATTTGTTAGGATTTGACTCGTAATCAACGAGGATGTGTTTAGTATTTACATCAAGAGGTTTTGGGGACAGTGAGTTTTCGCACCCCCCGAAAGACTACTGGAAGTTTTTGAGTGCAAAACAAAATTGATGCAGCAGGGGGTCGCACCCCGCGACGGAGCTCGCGGCCCGCGACACAAGTCTGAAATCAGACCCTGTTTTTCCACGTGTTTAATTACTTATTCGTATGGTTATAAATACCCAATTACTCTTTGATGGCTGGTGTAATTCAGATTAGACAAACACATTAGCATTACTTTAGAGCTAGAATTAAAGGTTTCTTGTGCTCTAGAGGATTAGTGGTTGTAAAACACTATTGAATTTGCAATAATACATTTCTCCTTTCTTGGGTGGGTTTTATAGTCTTCAATCAAGTTGATTGAAGGATTTTCCCACCTTCCAATTCTGATTTTGTTATTTGTTTCATTTACTATCAATTTCTAATTTCATTACTTCAATTGCAATTACTACAATCAATCAATTTGCACTCACATACGTATATTTATTTAAACAAAGAAGATTTGAACCTTTATTCATATCAAAAGTAGCAGGTCAATAAAAATTCAATTTTATAACAATTATCTATTTAAAGCAAGCTATTCTACATTTCTACTAGTGCTCTCGATCTTTGAAAGAAAAAGTCTTTGTTATGATAAAATGAATGTACTAGATAAAGCATTAAATGCTCATGCAATTTTTCCACCTCCTACCCTAAACCTAAAGTGTAGTAATTGACTATTGTGGGTAAGAGTGGTCATATTCCCTCAGTTGGATTTGCATCAGAAAAATCTACTGAATATAACTTCCTCCTTGATCTCTCATAATTATGTATTTTTCATAACACGTTATCAACACGAGTTTTTGCTCCTAAAATAATAATATTTTTCTAAGAAACAAACAGGTAGTTTCTTTTACCCAATATAATTTTTTTTTGTCTCCTTCTTAAAAGATGGATCACTAATGCAGTGGAATTGACACTACCCTAAATAACATATCATTTTCAAGTATGTATTTTGTTATAGAAGAAAAATGTTGAACCAATTGTCAACAACTCACATCTTTTGTTACTAAGCCGCCTATATGGCCTGGCGACCGTCTTTATGGCTGATTCTATTACTCATTTAAATTTAATGCAATATATACATTATCCATTGAATCGCCTATATGGACGGACTACCGCCTTTTATGGTCGGCTATATTATTTCAATTAAAAAAATAAAAAAATGATGCAGCCTTTATAATTTTATATACTTTTTGTAATACACCTTTTATGTTATTGTTTGTTTTTCGAACCCACGATCTCTTGGATAAATTATGGGCTCTCGGACCACTACGGCTTGCATCCCAGTGTGATAACTTTTATCAATTTTTATTCCTTTATAACTCTTGTTTTTTTTTCGTTTTAATTTGATAAAATACAGTAAAACAATATATGAAAACAGATCGGTATTATCCTCTATAAATACCGGATTACCCACCCCTTTTTACCACACATCTCTTATCTTATCCTTATTCTCTTAAACTTATCACCACATATAATTATTTTTCTCCATTCTCCATCCTCCAAGCACCCGGCCACCATGACTCCCATGTAACGACCCGACTTTTTAGACTGTCGATTTACGATGGAAATTGACAAATGGATCATTACTAAGCATAAACGTAACAAAAATAACATATTCTAAATACAATTGATCTTTTATTAATTAAAGTAATAACTATTAGTCTCAAAATCCAAAAGTAAACTCTAAAGTACATATTGAAATGTTGTTTAATCCCAACAAGCCGGGATAAGTACTTAATAAATAAATAGAAAAACATAAATAGACTCTGGGTTCACTAAGCTAATCTCATCACATCTCACAACCCGATCCATACGAGCCCACTTATGCGTCCGCATCATCACCTGAAATGGGGGGGTCCACCGTTAGTGGCGAGTAACTAGGCTATCCCGCTTAAATGAGGGACCGCTAACCACATAATAGCATAGAATCGTTCATGAAAACCATACATAACATATAATATTACGTACAAAAATGCATACAGGATACGTATAAAAAAACGTACAAAAATACATATACAATACGTATAATAATACCTGCAAAATACGGTTGGAAATACGTACGAAAATACGTATAAAAGTACGTATACAATACGTATAATAATACCTGCAAAATACGGTTAGAGATACGTACAAAAATACGTATACAGTACATGTACAACATACAAATACACACATATACATACATACTCAAGTCATACAAATACAGATGTACACAGCGGAAGACTTATACTATTCGTAGTACGTTGCATCTCATTCTTATCTTATATTATAAATACACTTATAACTTAGTTATCATCATTTCATAACATATTATATCTTATCTTATCTTAATCTTCATAACATGACTTATCGTACATCTTACTTATCATACATCTTAACTTATCATATTTCTTAACTTCTTGGCGGACCGGTCTTTATAGCTCGTAGTGAACCTTTGCGTCCACAACTTTCCTAAAACATGCCGGGGTGAACCTTTGCGTCCCACCCGTAGCCCTCCTTTGCGAGAACTAAGCCTAAGCTATGGCCATAACCCCTAAATAGTCATCCTTTGCGAGAACTACCTAGACGACTACATATCCTAGAATCAAGAACTGCGCAGATACCACAGTCTGGCAGTGGCAACGACTTAACCCGATTGATAACCTTTGCTTTATCGCAGGGCGTCCTATCTTATTAACCCGATTAATGACATTTGCGTCATCGCAGGGGCGACCTTAACTTATTAACCCGATTGATGACCTTTGCGTCATCGCAGGGGCGACCTTAACTTATTATCTTTCTTATACTTGGAAGTACTAGGTGACCGTAATCGGGAATGAAATGTTCGAAGTCCCAGGAAAGAGAGGTGCGGCACGTGTATTAGCCACCTTAAATACCAAGTCTTTCCTAGCCAGAGATCGAAACAAATCAATAACCCTTTTACTCTGTTTCCTTTCCTTCCCTAATAATATCTTATTATACTTTTCTTATTGTAACTTATCCATAATAATTCCTTTAATAAGTAATAATTATAATATTAATCCCTAAAATTATCCCAATATTATTATAAGTCTAAATTAAACTAAAATTGACTAAAATAATTAAGGGACACTCGACATAGGTAAACAACATATAAAAATTAAATAAATACATAAATTCATCAAATAACTAATTTAACAAATAAATCATCTAGAACAACAATTAACAGCATAAATTATTCAAAATATGGTGAAAATCCTATTTTCCATTATTTGAACCACTCGACATCTTTGGGGTTAAATAAAAAAATTATTCAATTAAATTAAATAAATACAATCATCATAACTAGCGATTTTAACTTAATAATATTAATTAAAAATCATACTTTAAACATTAAAGTTATCAAGAACCAAATCAAATTCAATACTTTATTTACATAATATCACACGGCATTCTGGCATATTAAAATTATCAAGATTACATCCAAGAATTCAATAATAACAAGTTTTAATAATTCAATCACACTATTTTACACAATCTGATTTTAAAGAATTAAATTAAGAACCACCGTTAAAAGGTCTCGAATAATCTGGAAATTTTTATGGAAGCTAGATATAGATTCAAGGTTTAACTTTCATAAATTTCGTCCAAAAATAACGTCATATACTATTTTTAAGGGATTTAATAACTAACAAATCAGATTAGGCTGTAATCAGTTTCCGATTTTTCTGCCATAGCAAACGAACTTTAAAAATTACGAAAATTTAACACAAGCTGTAAAAAACTATTAGTCACTTCCACCTAAATTTTCGTAGCCATCAGAATTGATTAAGTATCTTGAATAATTCGTAAACTAAATCTGGACAGTTTTACCGGTTTGAAAGATTAAATTATTATAAGCAATAAAAAGACGAATTTTGCCACGAAATAAATCTTGATTAATAATAAGACAGTAAGGAAACTCCCTAAAATTATTCTAAGTCACTCGACAATTTAGAACAACAAGAACAAATTAATTCTTTTTAAATCAAGACTTTAATATAACAATTAAACCATTAAAGAACAACATAAAAATTCAAGAAAATAACTTTAAAATCATCATAGTCATCATCATATTACTCGACAACTTCAAGAACAACCAAGGACAAGATTCAACATATTATCTTGCAATTATTCAATATAAATACACAATTAAATAAATTAATTCATGCATATAATTAAACAATTAAAGATTCATCAAGATTACATAAAAACATCAAGAAAGAATACATATAAATATCATCATAGGTTCAACTTTCTCAGGTGAACATGATACTAATTCCTAGCAGTTTTCATGATTTTAATCCTAATTAACTATGTAGAAAGGTTGTACCAAATTTAAAAGGGATAAACTAGTTACCTCAATACGCTAAAAAAAATTCCAAGGAAAAATCACCACTTTGGTGATGGAAGTGCACGGCTAGTGAGGAAGAGAGAAAAGAGTTTTTTTTTTTGGAGTTTAGGAAATAAAACAATTGTTGTTGTTCCTAAATAAATAAATAAGGGTATGAATAAATAAATAAAAAAAAACAAACAACAACCAAGGAGGGGGTTAGCCGTGAGAGAGGAGAAAAAATAGGGGAGAGAGAGGACTTAGTAATTAGGGTTTGTTAGACTAGGTTTTTAAAATTTTAAGACAATTATTTAATTTAATTAATCTAATTAATAGAATAATCTAATTAATTAAATTAAATCAAAAAGGAATAACTATGGCCCATACTAAGAGGGCCGGTCAAGGGGAGGATGATTGGGTTGAAGGCCCAATTCGGATTAAAGGAGAAGAAATAAAAAATAAAATAGTCCAAATGTTCGGGCCTTTTGGACTTAGAATAATAAAATAAAATTAATAATCGCGAAATTTTCTGGCCCTAAATTTCGGGGTATTACACCCACCAACAACCACCAACAATCTTCCTCTCCATCTTCTTCAGTGGAAGGAAATTTAAGAGCCATAGAAATCTACTTATTTTTAATTGCCGCGTTATTTGTGTTAATTGTAGCTATTATGTTTGTCATTTTAATAAACAAGTAGGTTTTTTTTTTGGTGTTGTTGTTTTGTTGTTTTATCTATTTGTTTGTACCTTGTTACAAGCCTGGATTTTTTTTATTGTTGTACTAGGTAAAGTATGTCAGTGGTATTCCAGTTATTGTTATCTAAATGTCATTGTCTTCCTTCTTCTTTTGTTTTTTTGGTTCATTTACATTAATTACTCTAGTTGATTCATTTAATCTCATTATATTACCTATGACACATAATAAACTAAGGGGGGGATAAATAGAGCATTAATAGTTTATTATTAAAATAATGTCATACTTAACATGAAGAAAATTAATTAATATGTACGTATTTTATTGTAGAAAAAATGGCCGAAGTCATGAAAAGACAATTTAATGCTCTTGAATTATCTGGCACAAATTTTCTAGAGTGGTCAGTTGATGCACAAATTAACCTTAAGGCTCAAGGGTTGGAACACACTATTGTTAAAGATGATGACTCTATAAAAGCCACAGAACAAGAAAAAGCAAAAGTTGTTGTCTTTTTAAGACATCACCTTAGTGATAGCTTGAAATCTTAATACTTGAGGGTTGATGACCCTAAACAATTATGGAAAAACCTCCATGACAGATTTGGGCACCACAAAGCAGTGCTCCTTCAGTCATTAATAATGCTCCATCATCCCCTCTTTAATGATGGTAAGCCCCAATTCTTTCCATATTTTCTTTGTTTTTTGTGTTTTAGTCATTAATAATGCTCCTTCCTCTCTCTTTATGAGAGTTTTTTTTCCCAATTTTTGGGTTTCTTCTCTCCTTTTTTGGGAGTATGGTGTTGTTCTTTCTCCTCTTCCCTTATGGAAGATTGAAATTTATTTTTAGGGTTTTATTTGAAATATTAGATTCATATTTTGTCAGTCGTACAATTTTGCAATTGGTATTGGAACCGAGGATGCGATCTATATGGTCGGGTAATGAATTTTCTTCCCAAAACTATGTCACAAAGATAGACTCCCTCATAGAAGGCTGAATAATTCAGCGAACAATCGGGGACTGCACTTCATCGTCAGATCTAGTTTCTCATCACCATAGTTACTTTAAAGAAGATTTTTACTTGATTAATTTAGATTGTATTTTACTTCTTTATAATGCTTATTTTAGATGTCGTATGGCTTTCAATTAATGAAATTTTATCTTTCCCTTCAAAAAAAAAAAAACAGTGCTCCTTCAGTCCTTCCCAAGGACCAATATGATGGGTCTAGTCTGAGGTTTCAAGACTTTAAATCTATCAGTGAATATAACTCAATAATGTTTAGAATTGTAACGGTATTACAATATTGTGATATTCTGGTCTCAGATGAAATGATGATTGAGAAAACTCTTTCTACTTTCCATGCAAATGACATTATACTCTCACAACAATATCGCAACAAAGAACTCAAGAAGTATTCTGAGCTAATTTCGTTGCTACTTGTTGCTGAGCAGAACAATGATCTACTACTAAAAAATCACAACGTTAGGCCTACTTGGTCTAAGGCAGTGACTGAGACTAATTTAGTAGAAGGAATACAACCACCTAGCTGAATCAAATTTTGTGAATAGAGGTGGGCGCGGAAAATTTAATCATCGGGGTAGAGGATGTGGTAATTACCATGGTAGGGGACGTGGACGTGGTAAGCACTACTTCTCAACAAATAACAACAATTTTAAACATTTTGATAAACAAAAGGGAAAAGAAACCATGAGCCTTAAATTTGCTTCTGCTAAAGGAAAAGACACATTCAACAGATGTGGCATGGCTGGGCACTGGGTGCGTACGTGCCGAACTTCTAAGCACTTCGCAGACTTATACCAAGCTTCCCTCAAAAAGTAAAGATATAAAAACAGAAGCAAATTTTATTGCCGGAACAAGTACTTCAATGCCTAGTTTGGATGTTTCTGACTTTTTTATGGATGAAGTTGATGACTCTTTGTTTAATGGAAATAATAAAATATAAATGTATCTTTATATTATTATGCTACTAAAAGCCTCCCTTTTATTGTTGTATCTTTTATTTTTTCTTGTTGTTAAATCATCTATGTATTACTTTTCCCTAATTTTTGTTAATAAAGTTTTTTTTTTCTTCTCTTCCTTGTACTAATTTCATATTTATTATGAAGATATGGACATTCGTGGATTTCATAACCAATGCCTTTTGGATAGCGGAACAACACACACCATTTTGAAAAGTAAAGAAATCAGAACTAAAGATGTTCCAAGCAATTGTAAATACCATATCTAGATCAACAAAATTAATAGAAGGTTCCGGAAAAGCATGCATGATACTCCCTAGAGAAACGACATTAATAATTAATGATGCATTATTTTCAAGTAAATCTCAAAGGAACCTCGTAAGCTTTAAAGATGTACGCAAAAATGGGTTTCATCCGGAAACAATGATTTTAAATAACAAAGAATATCTATGTACTACGGCAGAAAATTTTGGCAAGAAATACATATATGAGCAATTGCCGGCATATTCCTCAGGACTATATCTTATTTATATACGTCCAATTGAAATAAAATGGTATCTAATCGGAAGATAGATAATCATGAATTGCTTAATTCATGGCATGACCGATTAGGTCACCCAGGTACTGGAATGATGCATAGAATCATTGAAAATTCAGTTCGACATTCAGTCAAGAATATTAAATTTCCGAAGTATGATAAATTATCATGCACAACATGTTCACTTGGTAAGTTGATAACAAGACCATCATTGAACAAAATAGCCACTGAATCTCCATCATTTTTAGAACGAATTCAAGGAGATATATATGGACCTATTAATCCTGCTAGTGGACCATTTAGATATTTCATGGTGTTGATAGATGCTTCAACACGATGGTCACATGTAAGCTTGTTGTCTAGTATAAATAATGCATTTTCAAAATTACTTCGCTCAAATAATCCGGCTAAGAAGTCACTTTCCAAAAAATGCAATTAGAAGGATACAACTTGATAATGCTGGGGAATTTACGTCCCAAACATTTAATGACTATTGTACTTCAATTGGGATTGAAGTAGAGCACCCTGTTGCTCATGTCCATACACAAAATGGCCTCGCAGAATCTCTAATTAAAAGGCTGCAATTAATTGCAAGGCCATTATTAATGACTGCTTGGGTTCATGCAGTATTACATGCCGCCGCATTGATTAGACTAAGACCAACAGCTTATCATAAGTTCTCACCACTCCATTTGGTCTCTAGGCAGGAACCAAGCATATCCCATTTGATAGTTTTTGGTTGTGCCGTGTATGTCCCGATTGCTCCGCCCCAATGCACAAAAATGGGTCCACAAAGAAGGCTGGGGATTTATGTGGGATTTGATTCCCCTTCTATCATAAAATATCTTGAGCCAATGACTGGTGATGTTTTTACGGCTAGATTTGTCGATTGTCATTTTAATGAAACTATATTCCTTGCCAGAGGGGGAGAGAAAGTGGACCCACAAAACAAAGAAACAGAAATTACATGGAATGCAACACAACTACAATTTTTAGATCCAAGGACGAATGCTTGTGAACAAGAAGTTATGAAACTTGTGCATCTACAAAGTGTTTCTAACTAACTACCTGATGCATTCATAGATGCTAAGAAAGTCACAAAATCACATATTCCTACAGAAAATTCACCTGCATGCATCAGGATTCCTGCAGATAATAAGACTAACGAGGATGGGTCTATTGTGCGTAAAGAGCGCGGAAGGCCGCCTGTTGCAAAAGATTCTAAACCAAGGAAGTTGAGAAACAAAATGAGATGGAAAATGGGACTAACATTATCATCTCTACCGAGAACCGAGAAACTAAAAAATAAAATGACAACAAAGATAGTGAAATCCTAACAGATGAAAACAAGTGTATTGATAATAATGAGATGTAAAAAAATTACATTACTACAAAGACACAATGGAATAGGAAAAATGTTCTCATAGATGAAATTTTTACTTACTCCGTAGCGGTTGGAATGACACATGATGAGAATGATGTCGAACCAAAGACAATGGATGAATGCCGTCGTAAAGACGATTGTCCACGATGGAAAGATGCCATTCAAGCAAAATTGAATTCACTCGAAAAGAGGGAAGTCTTTGGACATATCATCCAAACACCACAAGGTGTAAAACCACTTGGATATAAATGGGTGTTTGTAAGAAAAATAAATGAGAAATATGAGGTAGTAAGATACAAGGCAAGACTTGTAGCACAAGGTTTTTCCCAAATGCCAGGGATTGATTATAATGAAACATATTCTCCCGTAGTTGATGCAACTACACTAAGATTTCTAGTAAGCTTGACAGTGTCTGAAAAATTACAAATGCACTTAATGGATGTTGTGACTGCATATTTATATGGGACACTTGATACTGGCATTTATATTAAAGTCCCCGAGGGACTTAAATTACCAAAAAACCACAGACCCAAGGAATTGCTCTCTATAAAATTGAAAAGATCACTCTACGAGTTAAAACAATCAGGGAGGATGTGGTATAATCGACTCAGTGAATATCTTCTGAGGGAAGGATTCAAAAATGACCCAATTAGTCCCTGTGTGTTCATCAGACGATCGCAGTTAGGTTTTGTTATCATCGCAGTCTACGCGTGGATGACCTAAACATTATCGAGACTCCTAAGGAGCTCGAGATAACTGCAAAATATTTGATGAAGGAATTTGAGATGAAAGACCTTGGAAAAACTAAATTTTGTCTCGGTTTACAAATTAAAAACCTAAAGAGAGGGATTTTCATCCATCAATCGTACTAAACTGAAAGGGTTCTGAAGCGTTTCTATATAGACAAGGCACACCCAACAAGTTCCCCCATGAATTTTCGATCTATAAAAGACGACCCATTTCGACATCAAGAAAAAAATGAAAAGGTTCTCGGTCCAGAAGTGCCTTATCTCAGTGCTATCGGTGCTTTGATGTAATTAGCAAACGACACACGACTTGACATTGCTTTTGCAGTAAATTTGTTATCCAGGTACAGTAATGCACCAAACAAACGGCATTGGAATGGAATCAAACACCTATTCCGTTATCTTCGTGGAACAAAGGATCTCGATTTATTCTATCAATCAAGTGAAGGTGCTACCCTTGTCGGATATGTAGATGCTAGTTATATGTTAGAACCTCAAAAGGCAAAGTCGCAAAATGGATATGTGTTCACCTTTCGAGGAACTGCAATATCATGGAGGTCAACAAAACAAACACTGACTGCTACATCTTCAAACCATGCATTGTTGATCGCTTTATATGAAGCAGGGCGCGAGTGCGATGATAAATCATATTCAAGAATCTTGTGGAATGAAATCAATTTCAGAAAATCCAACGGTAATCTTTGAAGACAACATTGCATGCATCACTCAAGTCAGTGAAGGTTTCATCAAAGGTGATAGAACTAAACACCTATCACCAAAACTCTTCTTCACACATGATCTCCAGAAAGAAGGGAAGGTTAACATCCAACAATTTAGGTCATGCAACCTTGCAGACTTATTCACTAAGTCGCTTCCATCAAAGAAGTTTGAAGAGTTAGTTCATAAAATTGGAATGTGTCGCTTAGGGGACATATATTAGATTCAGGGGGAGTATTAATGTATTATATGCACTGCACTCCTTTTCCCTTGTTCAGATTTTTATCCCACATGGTTTTTCCTAATGAGTTTTTTTTTTTTAATGAGGCAGTATACCAACAGGGACGGGCCCATGAAGGGTCCTGGGTGGCACTTTCCCCTGGATTATTTAAAAAATGCTGAAGTTTGTGTTTTTTGAAAAAATATATATAGTAAGTTGTACAGTTGTGCCCGCAGAGAGTAAACAAGTGAAAAATGTTCTAACTTATGAAAGGTAATAGTATAAAGGTCATAAACTTTCCCAAAAAAAAGTGGAAGAGACAATGTTTTCAAAATAAAAAAATAAGAACTCTGTGCCTTCTTTGCCCTGTCCCTCCACCTGTCTTTGTCCGACTGCACCATTGCAACTGCAGGCGCTAGAGTCCTAGACTGGCAGATTGCAGGGCAGGTAAAGTACCCTATTTTCCATCTTTTGTAAACTCCGTAATTGAATTGTTTATTGTATTTTTTTAAAAAATGCACATCATTATTCATTCACACATTAACATCACTACATCAGGTAGGAATAATGTACGATTGTCTTTTTTTTTTCTTCTTTTTGTTTTATTGATATTTGTTTATTATTTAATTGTTTAAATGAATATGCTTATTGTTTAATTGAATATGTGTTGATGTGTTGATCTTTAGTGCCCCATCACGTTCTAATTCCTGGGTCCGCCATTGTATACCAAAGCATATAATTACTTATAACTTATTGTATGTACATTCAAGGGGGAGTGTTATGATAAAATGGATGTACTAGATAAATCATTAAGTGCTCATGCAATTTTTCCACCTCTTAACCTAAACCTAAAGTGTAGTAATTAACTATTGTGGGTAAGAATGGTGATATTTGCCTATAAATACTGAGTAAATCCCTCAGTTGGATTTGCATCAGAAAAATCTACTGAATATAACTTCCTCCTTGATGTCTCATAATTTTGTATTTTTCATAACAGTCTTCATATTCTACTTTCTCGAAAAGATCATTTTCAATTGCTAATAACGCTAATCCGTTAAGTCAATAATATACATTTTTGATTGAAGAAAGGAAAATTAAAACTTGGAAGATAATATATAGATTGACTATGACAAACAAGGAGATTGATACTCCGTATCATTCCATATAGTTCAGTTATATTACATCGTTCCCTATGAATTTAATGTTATTTAAGATTTTTCCAACAATTTTATTATTTTTTTAAAAAATAAAGCCCTTATAGGCTTGGTAAAATTTGTTAATAAAATTCAATTAAATAAGAATAAATTGACCATATATTCCTTTCACTTTAAATGATTAAATTGTGATTAAATTATAACACTCTATCACATTTTAATGGGATAGTTTTGTAATTTAACTCATTTAGTAGAATAAAACTTACATCATTTTTTTTTTATGGTAAAACACATATTGGATAAACTAAAGTTTTCTTTCAATTTCCAAATGATTTCCAACATTTTTTCGGTCTCTTAGATTTTTTTTCCGTAAATCTCTTATCAGACTGCTTGGAGACAAGACTGCCCGTTTAACGATTTAACAATGTAACTCATACCTAAAACATTACAACTTTTTACCATAAAATCTTAAATTCTTTCAGAATCTTACTAGACATGTCAAAATTTATAAATTAATATCAAAAATATTTTTTTATTTTTAATTTCACAGAGTAAAAGTTATGGTCAAACGATCTGAGACGCCGGGCGAGACGGACGACATTAGTAGATTTTTGTCTGAAGCACCACCCCACCTCTCCTATCACGTGACCCCTTCTACATAAAAGAGATGAGATGAGGTTTAGAAGGGGGGTCCCTCTTCTTCACACTTCCCATTAAGCAATTTAAGCATAATAACCAAAACCCCCCAAAAAAAAACCCTCTTTTTATATCTACTATAATATCTATCCTTTTTTTTTTTTTAATTTTATTAATCTTTTCTCCAAAAAAATTTCTCTCTCTTCTTTATATACCCCCCCTCATCTAACCACTGTCTTCTCAGAGTTGTAGTTGAAGTTGTATAAACAGCATCTCTTTTTATTTGCAGTTTTGCACTGCTATTTCAGAGATACTTAGTGGAGTATATATACAACAATAATTAAAATAAAAAAAAAAAAAGAAAAGAAAAGAAGAGATCATTGTAAAAGATTTATTCTTTATTTGCTCATTTTTAAAGAAACAAACTGTTTTTTTTTTTTTATTTAATTTTATTTTGTTTGAGGGTGTGTTTGTTTGAAAACACAGAGATTGTGGGGTGATGCAGCAGCACCTGATGCAGATGCAGCCTATGATGGCAACTTATTACTCTAACAGCGTCACTACTGATCACATTCAACAGGTTTTTCTTTCTTTTTTTCTCTCTCTATACTTCTTCTCCTTTCTCTCTCTCTCTTATATATTCCTTTTATTGCCTTTCTTTTTTTCATTGTTAGATTTTATTTTTATTATTATAAGCTAAGATGTTATTAAGAATATATCAAAGTCTTATTCTTAATAGACAGGGCCGGATATGCGGTTTATGCATCCGGCCCTGTCTTTAAAACAAAAAAAAAAAGGCCGGATGCATAAACTGCATATCCGGCCATGTATCAAAAGGATAGAGCCGGCTGCATGAACTACGACGCCGGCCCTATCTAAAAAAAAAAATAGGGTTGATTGCATGAACTACTAGAGCAAATCCATCATTTAGATTAATTAATGCTTTTATATATTGTTGTTTTGGTGAATAAAATGACACAATTAGTAAAATAAGGTTTTTTTTTTTTTTTTTTTTTTTAATTGGTTATGTTTATATATTTGTTGGAATTGGCAATGTTGTTTGAAGTCATTTTCCATGCTTAATAATCTTTGAGTACTTGTTAAGTTTTTCCACTCTTGAAATTTGTTATTGAGTCATTCTTTTTTTGCACTTATTTCTCATCATTTTTGTTTTTCAGGTAATTATTTTTCCCCCTTGTGTCTGTGCCCGGAACCCTTTTGTGAGGGGGGTCCAGGTTAATTAAGTTGAGTATGTTTTGACCACACTATACCCTATAAGCAACAAAATCATACTTGTATGAAACTAATGATAAATAAAAATCATATAAGCAATGATTAATGATTTTTGCTAAAGTTTACATTTTTACTTCTTCTTTGTACCTTAAAAAAAAAAAGTACATTTTGTTTTTTGGGTTCTTAGTAAACCATCTCTTGATTTGGATCTTAATTCTTCGGAAAATGATAAATACACTCTATTTATTACTCAATACAGTCTAATGTATTTATTTTTTCAATTGAATAAAAAAATTGGCCAAAAGTAGAGTGTAATAATCCTAAATCTTCTCCTAATTATAACCCTTTTTTCTTTGACTTTCTAGTTCAAAGGATCTTTTTATTCCCTTTTCTTACATTGGCATGATCAACAAATTGCCTTGTGTTTTTTTTTTTTGGGGGATGTGTCAGATTTGTGACTTTATCATCAGATTATCAAGAAGGCAAGATTTGAAGAAAATAAATAAAGAAAATAAAGAAAATGAATTTATATTGCATGCGCCTTTTTGTGTGTGTGTGTGTCTCTATCTCATTACATTACAAATTTACAATATTACATATATGCTTTGAAGATTTTATATGATCATGTTTTTAACATATTTAATTAAAAACTGATAATAAAGGAAAGCAAAGTTTTCATGTGAATACCATCCATCCACAATATATATATATATATAAACGTGGCAGATAAATATGGACGGTGAGAGTATTCCATATGGAGTATTATTCATAAATCATATCCAAAATATTCTAGTTTGAGTTGCAATAATGTTGCACCATATATATATATATCCCAATTGGACTCTCTTTTTTCCCATAATTTTTATTGCAACTATTAGACATTTTATGTTAAATCTTTGCAAATAAGAAGTTATTAAGTGGTATGCACAGAAGCAAAATTATCCCCTTCATAACAAAATAATGATTTAACATAATCATTGCAGTTAATATGTTACAGAAGGAGTACTAGGCAGTGACCATAGTTTTATGCTTTTTATCCTACAAAAATGCTCTTTTTAAAGCGCATTTGACCAATCTTGACAATTTTTTTGGGTTTTTCTATGTAGTGTCCCTGTGGTATAGCATTTTCTACGATGTACCCCTCCAAAATGGGACTTCTTCATGGTACCCCCGAGGAAGTACTGCTCACCACATAGTACCCCTATAAATTATTAATCACATAATTAACACACTAAATATGATTATTAGTGCTCTAACCTTCATGATTAATATAAACAACTGCTAATTATTGCTATTTTTATAAAATTTCGGTAGTTTTTTTTTAATTGTATTTTTTGGTAATTCATTGGTAATAATTAGCCATAATTAGTAATAATTAGCAGCAAATTATATGAATTATGTCGGTTAGTGCACTAATAATCAAGTTTAGATTTTTAATTACATAATTAATACTTTAGAGGGGTACTAAGTGGTGAACAGTAGTTTCTTAGGGGTACCATGTAGAAGTCTCAATTTGATGCAAAAAAAATGAACTATGATTGATTTTGGGCTATTTTGAAAGAACCATGAACTATAAAAGCAAATTATATAACCTTCATTATGATTTGAAGAAAAAGGAAAACAATTTTTTTTTGTGGGTCCGTTTACTAGAGAAAAAATGTTTTCCCTGAAA
Source organism: Salicornia ramosissima (assembly GCA_951394345.1). Lineage (NCBI taxonomy): Eukaryota > Viridiplantae > Streptophyta > Magnoliopsida > Caryophyllales > Amaranthaceae > Salicornia > Salicornia ramosissima. The sequence continues at coordinate 40,990,876 of OX596236.1, forward strand.
ACAGTTTTCCTATTTTACATCGTTTACTTTGGATAAAAAAATAAAATGTAAAACTTTGGGTGAAAACTCATTTTACACCCTATTGGAAACATTTTTCTCCAAATTTGGGAGTAAAACTTATTTTCCGTGCAAGTAATCAATGGAAAAGTTTTATGAAATGAGTTTTCCAACGTACATCGAAAATTTTTTACACTAAAGTAAACGGACCCTGTGTGGCTGTGTGGGGGTGGGTGTAAAAATCTATACTGTAGTGTGTAGATTATGAAGCATTGGTGTACATATGAGTATATGACAAATGTGATTTGTGATAAACCTATTTGGGTGAGTATTGGGCGTTTTGGGTATCATCATGGTGACAAAAAGTGAGAGGGTCATTTGTGAATATTGAAAGATAAGGTATAGGGGTAATCTTGGATTATTAATTGAGTCAGAACTCAGAAAACTTGTAGTTTCATGTGATACATGAGCAATATGTTGACTCAATCTTATTTGACTGGTCTTTTTCATGTTTTTGGGTATGTTTTATAGTACTTGTATTAGTTTTCGTGGAGTAATATGTTGCTCAATTCGTGATATTATCATATAAATTATTAGTGATCCATATTATTTAATTAAGGTACCATAGGTGTAAATTTAGTTTACAAATATATTTTTAGATTAGGTATTACCCTGATTAGGAAGACTACATGATCTTTGTAACATTTTTTTATACTTCCTCTGTTTCGAAATAAACGCAATAATTTTATTTTAGGAAGTTTCAAAATAAATGCAACAATTTTAATCATTCCATTTTTGTAAGTCTTTTCTTCCTATCGCTCTCATCATCACATACCCTACTTTCTTTCTCTATTCCTTTTACACTTTCACAATAAAAAATGGACTAGGAGTCCGTGCCATCCAATTTGTTGCGTTTTTTTCGAAACGGATGTAGTATATCATTCTAAAAAAGTGTAAATTTAGGATTTTAAATTTTAAACAAAGTTAAAAACACTTTGGTTTATATTGAAAAACAAGAGACTATATATATGGATAGTAACAAAATCAAATACTCCTTGCCATTACTTATTTTTATTTTAGTGTCAATATGTGGATATATAGGATCCCCATATAACATTATTTTATGTGAGTAGAATGCTAGAGGAGTTTCAAATTCATCTCAAGTCCTTGAAAAATTTGAAATATGATGTTTAATTCCAATAAAGTAGTAGATTTCTTATCTTATTATAGTAAAAAATTTGTGAGGCCCTATTTTGTAGACTTATTTTCAATTCAATTCAGTCTAAAATAATATAATTTTAGATGATAAATGTGATAAGAAATCTAAAATTAATGTTTTGGGATACTTGTACACCCAAATATAAATTTTTCTTTAGTCATTAGTTGATAAGATCCTAATATTTCGACTTATTTTCAGTTTAGTAAAAAAAAGTAGAGTACCATTAGAAGGGATGTAACAATGCACAAATGACATAAAGTGAGTTGCAAAATGCAAAATGGTAATGTATGTATGTATGTATGTATGTGTTATGATGTAACCCTTGGTATTGTTGTGTAGTGTAGTGTAGGTAGAAAAATACAGTAGGCATTAGCATAATAGTGGAAGTGAAGCACTAGAAGAGACTTGTCATTAGTTGGGTTGCATATTGCTCATTCATCATGTGTTCCATTTCAATGCAAGTAGACTTCCCAAGCAGTACAAGCTGTTTGTATATCATCTCATCTCATGAGAAAGATAATAATTAATAAATAATAATGCTACCTCAGTACAGTAAATGCAATCTGTTACTTTCAACTCACACCCCATTTAAAATTCTGATCTGATGTTGAAGTAACTGGTTCATCTACCTGCCACGTGTATGGCTGGGGAGGCTGGAATATTATTATTATTATGGCATTGCATTGAAAGTAGAGTAGTAGGGGAAGCTGCATTTCATTGCATTGCATAAGCTAAAGGTGTTTTAGGTCTATGGAAAAGTAGCTAGGGAGTACTTTGGTTGGAAGTGTAAGGATAAAACTTTAAATGCTGCTACATCAAGTTAACTAACTTGTAGCTGTAAAAGTAGATAGGAAAAAAATTCTACTCACTTTTTAGGATTTTTTTTTTTTTTTTATATTTACTTTCTCCTTCCCAAGAAAAACTGCTCCATTAGTGTTTGGGGTGAGACCGTGATATTTTTGTTTAGACCTTTTTTGGGGAAAGTAAGGTTAAAAATGTAAAGTTAGCAAGTAAAATAGATAAAAAAGTAGTGGGTATTAAATGGTAAGTAAGAATATAAATGTAAAGTTATATGCTTGCCATTTGTCAAAAAAATAAATTGAACAATTATTTTGGGATGGATGAAAAAGGAAAATGAAACAGTTATTTTGGGACGGAACGAGTAATTTAATAGAAACCAACATTTATTAACCATTAGTTCATAGGAAAAAGATTGATTGGACTTTTCATCAAGTTTTACTTTGACATTCAAATATGGCAATTTTTGCATTCAAAGAAATTGGTACAGTTTTGTTGTCTTGTGTTGAAAGGTCTCTATTTTGAGCTCATAGGGGTTAATATCTTTAAGTCAGAGTTTGCATGGTACAATAGTAATGGTAGATGCTTTTGACCAACAGATAAATTTCAGGAATTACCAATGGGTGAAAAACTCAAAGTTTATTTGGATGCTCTATTGCTTGAACACCTTTTCATGCTCAAGGGTATCAAGATTAAGGAAATGCATAACATGAAATTAGTTTCTTAAATTTATATTTAATGTAATTGAACTTTTGTAATTATTTTTGTTAACTTTGGTATACAAGTCCATGTTCTTTTATACCGAATTAATCTAGATTTTATCAAACTAAACTTGTCTGAATTAATCTAAATCTTAAATTTGGCAGGAGCTAAACCGAACTTCTCTAAATTGCATTGAAATTTAAGAAATCCACTCTAAAAGAGCACTGCCTAATGCTCTTATAATGAAAAAAATCGAATTCCAGCTAGTGAAAGTTAGCATAGTAATTAATCATTGGAGAGCTCATAAATCCCTTGCACAAAAAAAAAAAAAAAAGAAGAACTCATGTATCAAATGTCATTTTTTGTCTTTTAGAGTGATTATTTATATAAGTTGGAGAGGAGTATGTAGTCAGGTGGTTGTCACTCCCATCTCGTATTCCATAATATATGATTTCGAACCTTGCTAGCTTTCCCTCCTCTACCTTACAACAATGAGTGCTGGGATACCTTACCAATTTTTATTTATTTATTTATTTTAAAAAGGACAGATTATTAAGATTCCGCGACCAACTTAAATTCTATAGTTATCATATTATACCATATTAATATTTTGAAAAATTCATATGAATAATCCCAACTATTTTAAGGTCTTTTAATATTAATCTCAACTATCGATTAATGATATTAGTCTATTATTGACATAAATAATCTATTGTAACTAGTCACCAATAGTTAGTATTGACTAATATTATAAAACAACCACTCATAGCTTTCTATGAAGCAAATCAGAGCCGGTCATTAGTTAGTATAGACTAATATCATAAAACAACCACCATAGCTTAGATTATATTGTAATGATTGATAAGTGAGCTTAATATTAAAAGATTTCTAATAGTTGTGATTATTCATATGAATTTTTTCTTTTAAATTTTGCCATGAAAAAATGAAGCCAGCCGCAGCTTGAAAATGGCTGGCTGGCTGGCTGGCTGGCTGACTGGCATGCTGATGTACCTAAAGAGCAAAGGTTGAACTTGAAGCCTAAGATACCTTCTTCAATGGTCCAAAAATTCCTTTTCCGGCAGGTAGAAAATGAAGCCTTTTAGAGCATGGACCACCCCCAATAAAAAGAAAATGGGTAAAAATTGGGAGTAGACCTTGTCAGTATGTATAATCATTGAAGTATAGCAAACTTAAATAAATTCCACTGTTGTATGGAGCTCTCTCTAGCTATTTGTGGGCTCCTTAATGATCTTCACATATTCATCAGTTGCAAACACCTTTTTTCTTTCTTTCTGCTCTTTTACAGTCAATCTTCAACTTTGAATTTTTTTATTCATATGAGTAGTACTGTTTTTTTTTTTTTTGGGGCAATGTCAGGATTCTTCTTCAGCTATAATGCTATGCAAGTTTAAAAAAATTAAAATAAAAGTCTACTCCATAGAGAAAATTTGCCATGATTGATGTCTGGTGGTTGGTTATACTGTTGATGATCTTCAACTAATTTGGATTATATGCTAACCTACATTTATAAGGTTATAAACTCATACTTCAACTAATTTGGTGATTAGTTTCCTGTTTCATGATGATATTTTAGATCCTTTTTTTACAAGTAATGAATGTAAATTTTGAGGAACTATCTCATACTTCGTAAATTGTAAAATACTAGGAAAATTTTCCGATCATTTAAAAAGTTATAAGAAAATTATCTGCTTTACACTATGTTTGAATAGTAATATAAAGGACAACTGATATGGTGTAAAAAGAGGAAGGTGGAGTTCCATTTTCCTTGTAAATCTCTTCAGCTTTGAAGGGGTAATGGTTATTGAAGGAGGAAGGAAAATTGACCGCTTGCTCTCCCTCATAACATTTTTTCCAAACAAGAAGATTTGTTCTGCTTCCTTTTTTCTATCCAATTTTTTCTGTCCAAACAATGCGTTAGTGTTTTGTGGATAAAATTGGTTGGAAAAAGGAGGTACCTTGATATTCTTACTCTCTAGAATTAGTAGAATGTGTGAACAAGTATCAGGCAATGCAAAAACAAATCTAGTCTTTTTGTAAAAACAACTTTTTACTGACTTTTGAGTCCAAATTCTTACTAATTTACTGACTTTTTTTTGTCTATCTTGGTTCATTTTGGTCTTGGCAGTACTTGGATGAGAACAAGTCATTGATTCTGAAGATTGTGGAAAGTCAGAATTCAGGGAAGCTGAATGAGTGTGCTGAGTAAGCTTAACTTCTGCTGTTCTTTCACAATTCGTATTTTTTCCTATGTTTGGTACTTAATTTATCCAATCAATGTATCGGAATCGAAGGATGAATGAAACATGATCATAATATATGCTTGTTAAATTTGACATATCTGCAGTTTTGTGATACATGTTTTAAGTCCAAGTACTAGTGTGGTTTTATGGTTATTTACACGTTCCGATCATTGCAGGAACCAAGCAAGGCTGCAGCGAAACCTCATGTACCTCGCTGCTATTGCTGATTCCCAACCTCAGCCTGCTACCATGCATTCTCAGGTTTAAATCCAATTATCCACCCCCCCCCCCAGGTTCATTAATGCATTACAGATTAGTTTCTTTTCCCGGGATTTGTCAAAGTTCATCTTCCGGTGTTTTTGTCAACCAAACAAAACCAATTAATCTTCGATTTTCTAAGAATTTGAAACTTCCCATGTAAATGCAAAACAATCTACTCCGTACTATAATAAACTTGGGTGCATTATTCAAGGTCCGTTCAGTATCACTGTAGTTTTCAGTTTTTTGTTGCATTGTTTAGGGCCCCGTCCCCAAAATTCTTGCTACATTGACATTTCATAGTCTGATCTCCAAGACACAATTTTGACTATTAATAACTTTAAACTATATCTTAGAAATAATTATACAAACTTTGATAGCTTGAAAATGCTTGTTGAAACAAAATGTCTTCTTTATATGTTACTAAAAAATTGATGTTGAAAAATGAAAACGAAATGTCGCCAAACCTATTGGACTCATTGTATGATTTTGAAGACTAACAACAGAAAAGTTTAAACCAAATTAGTAAAACTGAAAACAAAAGGCGAAATATCTGAAATTTCTTGAACAAACAGCAGTATGCACAAAGCGGGATGATGCAGCCTGGGGCGCAGTACATGCAGCAGCAACAGCAGCAGCAGCAAGCTCAATCAATGACACCGCAAGCTCTGATGGCAGCACGTAATTCAATGCTATACAGCCAGCAGCAAGCGTACCCAAGTCTTCAACAGAGCCAATCCCTGCATGCTACCCAAATGGGTATGAGCTCTGCTGGTAGCTCAGGACTCAACATGCTGCAAGGCGAACCACATAGCACTGGAATGCTTGGTGGATATCCTGATTTCGGTCGTATCAAGCAGGACATCGGCACCTCAGAAGGGCGTGGTGGGCCCTCAACTGATGGGGGCGAGGCGCTCTACTTGAAGTCCGGTGAAGACGGAAATTGACATGTTATGTTATGTTATGTTTGGGTTTGAGTAAGTTGGGGTGTTTTAGGAGGATAGTACTAGTTAAGTAAGTAGTTTACATTAAGTAATTAAGTACCTACCTTGTAAAAAAGTCTTGTTTTTTTTTACAAGAAAAGGGAAAAAGGATTCACTGTTTAAAGAGCTAAATTTTTCTGTGGTGGAAAAAACTTAGTGAGTTTTTACTAATACTCACAATACTCCCACCTTCTTGGTTCTTTTAAGCAGTGAATTAGCTCGGAATGTTTTCAATATGTTTTAATTATCATGTAAATTTGTAGTTTTTTTCCCTAAACATCATGCATGCCTCCTTTAATTTCATTGCTCTCTGTCTTTCATGGGCTTTGTTTGGGTTGATTTCTTGGTGAATTGCTGCTGGTCCATCTGTTTTAATTTGTCCTAGCTAGATCAAGATTTCTAAATGAAGCAATAATCAGTACTATTCATGTTTCTTGTTTGTTGTGTTTATATTTGTTTACCACTAAGGCTTGTTCATTTGGACTGAATTAGTCTGAACTGAATTGAACTGAATTTGTTCGAAATAAATTGAATAAAACTAAATTCTATACTAATCAGTAGCTGAACTAAATTGAAATTGTCTGAATTGAACTTATATTTTAGAAATTAAGTCAGAAAAAAAACAAGCAGGGCTTAAATCTTTTGCTTTGGTGTTAGGATAGTATGCCTATTGCTTAGTGCTCAATTACAGTTTGGACAAAAGTTATGTCATGTGTTAAAGTAGATACATGAAATCAAAAAACCTTGTTCATGTCTTTAGAAAGTGATATAAACAAATCTAGAGTTCTGTAGTGCCCCGTCTTTTGGCAATGACCATAGCGGAAATATCGTCGATACGGATTGCTACCCAAATACCAAATGAACTTAAATAGGTTTGGAATAAAGGATTAATTAAAATAAAATAGAGTTCAATACTCAATTCCAAAGGGAACAACCCAAATACTTAGTCTAAACAATCCTAAATAAATTATCCAAACATCGGATCAAACTAAAAGATAAAATAATATCCAAAGTCTAAATTGATCTAAAATGTTCAAAAGGGGAAATAAAAGGAAAACACTCCTGATTGCACACGAGCGCACACCCAAACCCCGCAATCATACAGTGTTGTCTGGTTCACCTTAAAAATAGGCCACAATCAGTGGGGAGTAACTAGGTTTTTCCACCTAATATGGAACCAATCAGTTGCAGGACAGATCAAACAAAAAACAGAATAATCAATTCATACATAGAACATCATCACATAGTTTACTTGACGAATCGCCCTACAAGTTAGCAATATTAAACATCATATCAATCGAGCAGTCAAGACCTATAGATCCCATTACGATATCAAAGCATACCTCTCGAAACTAAGCCTGCACTTCAGGTCGATCTATGCTCGTATGGTCAAGTCAACATAACCAAACTTTCTTAATGAGCCAGGCCGGACACTATATTACACCTTTCGCTTGACAACTACAAATAGTGTCAAATTGCATCGATACAACGCCGCATTAAGACTAAATTGTCCAGAGACCCTTGTATGTACAGTGGTTGTGACTTAACTCAAGTCTTAGAGTCAGCACTAAGGTTGGGCACCCTACTCCACCTCGGTACAAACCATACCTCGGTGAACCATGCAGAACCTAATCTCACGACGCAAGTCAACCTATGACTAATCGAGTTTATAAGACATAATCGAAGCCCGAAAGCCAATTAAACCAAACAAGTCTAAAAGACAAATTGAAGCCCGAAGGACAGTTGACTATACGAGTTCTACTAGGACAATTTAATCAATGTAATAACCCGAATTTTAAAATTTAATTAATTAATAAAAATCATTTTATAAGTTTAATTATTAACATTCTAAATTACAACTTTTTAAAAATGATTATGATATTAGAGTCCAAAATATTTTAAAGTTAAAACAATTTTAAATATATGTGTATACATTTTTTTATGACTAATTAATTGCTAAAGTTTACTAATTTTAAATTGAGCCAAAAACTTTATTTTATCAAGATTAGTCATTTCAAGAGAGTGCAAAATATCCTCTAAGAAATTCTCCCCATATCCCTTTTTAAATGCTATATAGAGAAATTGAGTGATTTTTAAGGTTGTAGTTAGTATAGGTGGACCATAATATCAAAAGTAGTAAGTGTGAATTTATAGGTGGGCCATAATATCAAAAGTAGTAAAAGTAGAATTAATTAATGTTATGCTAAGGGTATAAGTGTAATTTTATAGGTGGGTCATAATATCAAAAGTAGTAAAAAATAGAAATAGAATATTTATTTAGGAAAACAAAAAAGAAAAATGTAGCATTTATTTTGGGACGGATGGAGTAATATTTTTTTTATATATATATATAAAAAAAAAAATCACGTATGAATGGTATGAGTGTACGCTTGTACTCCATCCCCCTTCATCTTCAACCTTTGCCCAATCCACCTCCATATAACCCTCTACATTCAACCTTCCCCAACTTAAAAAAATATCATCATCATCACCCTCTTACATCACCTAATTACATCACCATTTCCATCATCAACCCACCTCCATTTTTGCCCGCAAACAAAAATGAATTGAAATGGAATTACGTTGTCAGGATAATATGTTAATGGGCCTCGGCTCATGATATTGCTTTTTTGGTTTTAGGTACCGAAGAGGACAACGAGGCAATTTAGTGTGACTGTGTGAGGAAAACCAATAAAGTCGCCTCCTTTCGATCAAATAAGCGATCTCCACTAGTTTAATTATATTATTGTATTAAAATCTAGCTTGAACTCTTTAATTTTGTTGGTTTGTAATCAAATATTTTAGGTTGTTATAAGACTTATGTTTCTTTAATATAATATTAATTAGTAATTAAGTTATGTTATTTTATGTGCCTTGTGTTTCTCAACTAAGTAACACGGCATGTGACGCACCGACTAATTAGGATTCCGCTGCTAATTAACCTAAATAAAATGGATTAGAAGTCGGAGCGTTACAATCAACATCTACGAGTTCAAGAATGAACATTAAATATAGTTCAACAAACATCAATTCATTATCTAAGTACATGTTCAACAAAGATCGAGCAAGAAAATCAAGAGAACGACATTGGGGCATTCGAACCATAGGTTCGAAACTCATGAATAAGGGCACTAACAATAGAGAGGTTTATGTTGAGGTTTGTGTTTGTTTTTTGAGGTTTGTTTATAAACCTCTCTATTGCTAGTGTGAGTTACAAGTTGTGAGGTTTGTAGAAGTTACTAATTAGTAACCTAGGTTTGTGAGTATTTTTTTTATTTTTTTTTGTGAGAGTGGATTTCCTCTTTTTTTCTTAAAAAAAAAAAGGGTTCCAATACAAACCTTAGTAGAGGTTTGTCTGTTGTTGGGTGCAGTGTAGGTTTATATGGAATGGGGTTTATTAAATTTGATGTGGCAAGAGAATAAACCTCTAAGAGATTTCTTCTATTGCTATCGCCCTAACTGGAGAAAATTGAAACAACAAGTACTGCAATAAGTCATTGAGCGATAATTCAACAACGATAGATAATCAAACAATCAATTGAACATCGAATTAAGCAATAAAGATTTGATCTTTATAGCTAAATCCATTTGATAAACACATGGCCAAACATATATTCAATATTCAACAATTCACCAATTTCCAACCAAGATTCAGTCAAAGACAACATGCAACAATATCAAGATTCATCAAGACTAATAAAGATTAGCTAAAATCATTAAGATTCTACAATTCAAACTCCCCTTAAAATAGAGATCAAACAATTCAAACTCAACTCAAGCCACTTCACAATTTTAAGATTCGATCTTGAAATTTGTCCATACAATTAATTCTATAAACATGATCATAAAATTAATAATCATACAGGCATAACAACGTAGATTAGGCATTAGAGATCCAACCTTTGATTCAAGAAAATGTTCGAAAATATTCGAACATGGCCCTAAACCACTCGACAATTTCCAAGATTTATTCTTGGACCAAATTCGTACAATCATCAACGTGCTTATATTCATGTAATTAATTTATCATCATAAAATCATAATTTAAGCAACAAATATACAATCTTTAATATAAAGAATCATACGAAAACCATCATCAAAATCATTATGACATGCACTCGACAATATTCAAGATTCAATATCGAGTAACCTCATGCAATATTCATCATTCCAGTAATCACAGAAATAATTAATCAAGGATTAAATCATGAATTAAACAATAAAAATCCAAACTTTGATCATAGAAATTGTTCAACAACACTCGAAAATCATCATGAGCCACTCGAAAATACTCGTCCAACCATGTACATCACTCGACAATCATCAACAATAATTCATCAATTAATTCATGCAATAATTCATTCAAGAATCATTACGCAAAATCATAGAACAATTATTAAGTGCAGATAAAATCATAAAATATAAAATATAAAATAAAGATTTGAAATTATCATGAATAATAATCAATCATCACTCAAAAATCTATAATGGATCACTCTAAAATTCATAACAATTCGTCATGTAAAATCAAACAAAAATCATACTTTAAATCATCAACTAAACTATCATATAACTAATTAATTACATAGTAGATGGAAAAGCTAGTTACCAAAAATTGAAGAAATATTCATCCTTTAAATGCTCCAAGAATTTGAACACCAAAAGGAAGAAGGAAAAGAAAATAAGAACCTTTTTATTGTTGTGAATTTGTTAAAGATTAAAGACATGTTTAATCTTTAACTTAAATCTACTAGATTGTAGATGAATTTGAGAGTACAAGAAAAGGATTGAAAAGAGCAAAGAGAGACGGTGAGGGATAGGAGGGAAAATGATGACCAAAGTGATTAGGGATGAGCTATATTTATAGGGAAAAAATATAACAACTTTAGAGGAAAAAATAGAGATATATATAAATAAAAGAAATTAAAAGAAATAGCTAAAAAAAAAGATCAATAAAACAAGATAAAAGAATTAAATTTAAAATGGACTTGAATTATTTTGGACCAAGATTAAAATATGATCCAAACACTTATAAATAGTTTTCGGGCTTAAAATAAATTCCTAAATTTTGGATTTTTAAACTCAATGTTAAAGTTTAATTTAGTCAAAACAATCAATTACACATTGGGCCTCTAAATTAAATTTAAATCTCGAGCTATTTTGTTTAAACCCAAAGCTAAAGTTTAACTTGGCCCAAAAATCATATCGGAAGGCTATTTTGGTCCAGTTACCAAGAGGAGACTAAAATTACTTCCAACCGCTACTTGGCCAACACGCCATTAATTCAAAATTAATTTTGAGTCGGTCCACAACCATGAATTGGCATAAGGTGAAACTCTAAGAACCTATCGGGTTGAGTTCTGATTAAAAAAGTGGAGGACAATAAGATTAAAAGAAGTAGATTTGAAAACATCGAAAAAATATTGATATCATAAATTCCTGAAAATAACTTTTAAAACATTTTCCACTTAGGGAATTTATTAATAATTTTCGAAAAAGTTTTCGGAATAACTAGAACTATAAACCAAATACCTAAAATTCAAATCCCAAAAATACAGGGTGTTACAAGTTCAGTTTGGTTCAGTTCTATTAAGTTCAGTTCAGTTCAGTTCAGCTCTCAATTTCTTTCTCTTATAAAATATTACTTTCAGCTGTATTCAGTTCAATTCAATTAAGTTAAGTTAAGTTAAGGTCAGTTCAATTAAGTCAATTTCAGTTTAGTTCAATTAAGTTCAGTTCATTTCAGCTAAAGTAAATGAGCCCTTATTTTATTAGGTCTCAGAACTTATCAGATTTGAATAGGTCAGGTCAGGTTTGATAAGTTATAATCAAGTAAGGTCAAGCCTAATAAGTTATAATCAGGTTAGGTCTAATAAGTTCCACCACAATTATTACACAAAAAATTAATTCATGATGTGAATAATACGAAGTTCTGATGTTCAAAAGTTAATACAATACATGATGTTCTACATATTATGAAAATATAATTAACTTGAAACTATTTTACGTCAAGCTCCTGCTGTTCGTCTTGTACCAATTACCATCTCTTAACAACCGTGTTTTTCGGATGGAAAATGACGGCTGTATGTTGTGACTTGTGAGAGTGTCAGGCTTTCATTTTACTGATTTTAAGGTTTCAAACTTTCATACTTTAATTTTAATTTTAAAATCTTTTATATTTCGGGCTGGGCCTGGCCGGGCCGGGCTGAGCCTAGGGCCTAAACCACTGCCCAAAGCCCATCCAAAAAAAATCAGGCCTGACTTTGTTGGCCAAAGCCCGTAATGGGCCTAACTTCTACAGCCCAAAGCCCTCTATTTTTTGGGCCGGAGCGGGCCAGTTTTGATCAGGTCTATATCAAACATAGTAACATACTGCAGTTTAAAAGAAAAACAGTTGCAATGCAGCATTTGCGCGCGCCATAGCAAAGCAAGCAAAAAACCGGTAGAAACCAAAAAAAAAAAAAAAAAAAGGAAAAAAGAAAAACAAGAGCCGTAGAGACATACAGTGTCCTACAATTATGGAGTATTGTGCAATGCTTGAGCTGAACACCATAGATTTGAAGAGAGAGAAATCAAAAGCGAAAATCAAGCGAAGTTGCAGGCCTAATTGCAGAATGTCACTTTCTCAAACCTCACCACATCCTTGGTTAGGAGAGAGAATGTCACTCTTAACTCCGCAATCATCCAAACACCTGAAGAAGAAATTTCTCCGATTTCTTCTTTTCCTTCCGATTCTCGATTATTCTAACCCTAATTGAAGAACGTTCTTCTATGAACGTTGAACTGCTGATGTTTTGTGTGCTATGCTTGAATTATGATCGTCACTGCCACAAATTGATCATTGAGGATGCGAATTTGGATTTCGGCGTTTTTTGATTGATATCTCGCTGCGTTTGATTAAAAAAAAAATGGTATGTGGAGTTCTTTTTGGTTTGTATTCTTGAAATGCTGAAATTTATCTTCTTCGTGTTTTGGTTATGAATTTTATTTTGAAACAAAGTAAATGTGAAGACCGATGGTAATGTTATCAATATATCAATAATGCTTTATTATTAAAATTTGTAAATTTGGCCTCCAATGATAGTAATGTAGAAAGCAACAAGGGGTTGAGGGGAGCAGACAGTTAGCTTATGATCTTCTATTGGATGACGGGGGAGCAATTCTCTTAGTGTATGCATAAGTCATAGCAATCTCCATTACAATTACATTTATGTTGCTTACATCTTACAAGTCCTGTACCAGTTAGCGAAGTGCACCATAATATCAGCAGATTGATTAGATTAAGGTATAAATGACCAATATGTAAATCTGCTAAGGTTCGGAGTTTAGCTTAGTGATTTCTCTCAATTGCAGCTTTAAATTTGCACTATTCTGTTGTTTATACCTTTTCTGTGCCCCCTTCTCTGTGATCCATGTTCTGTCTTATTTTGTTGCCGATGAATTTCGCTTAAAGACTGCTGAAGCAATTTGTTCATTTTAATTGTTGCAGGGAACTCCAGTTAACATAGCAGCGGGTTCTCATGTCTGGGTTGAAGACCCAGAGTCAGCTTGGATTGATGGGAAAGTAGTAAAACTGATTGGACAGGAAGCTGAGATTGAGGCCTCAAATGGAAAAAAGGTACCCAAATTATTAAATGATTATCCTGCCGGTTTACGCTTGTACAAGGTTACTTACAAAACTTAAGCTTTATATTTTTAGAAATCAAATGCTAGAATATATCCTTGGTAAGTGATCTTCTTTCCAATGCTTTAGGGACAAATTAGAGTAGATATGCACCATGAATAGGCCTTTTTGTCTTGTTTGCAAATTGCAATACACCCTATTTAATAGTCATATTATCATGCACACAGTAGGATTTAGGGTCACACAGTCACAGGTATGTATAGAAATTCGAATAGACAGCAAAATTATGGTGATCTTAAAGATTGATTCTTAGAGCTGGTCTTCTTTAAGATAAACTGAAAGGATGACTAGGGATGTTAGGGGGTTGGGTTCAGTAAGAGACCCGCATGGGTCGGGGATGGGGCTATGTTTGGCGGGTGGTGAGGCGGGGATAAGGATGATAATGATACCCACCATGGGGATGGGGATGGGGATGGGGATGGGTATGGAGCTGGGGATGGACTTACGTAATTTTATGTTAAGTATATAAAATCTACAAAAAAAGTTTTAGATTTTATCTAAAATGTGCAATATATATTCATTTTTTGAGGTGGGTATAAGATGAATATTAGCAAGGTAATGCGGCAGGGAAGGCGGGGATTAGGTGGATATATGGACACCCAAGTGAGTGATGGGGTGGAGATGATTTTACATAAATCCCGCCAGGGCAGGGATGGGGATGAATTCCGGATCCGCCACGGGGATGATGGGGACCAGGATAAATTAAAATATTAGGTGGGGATGGGGATGGGGACAGGGATATATTAAAATATTAGGTGGGGATGGATGAGCAACATCCACCCCGCCCCGTTGACACCCCCAAGAATGCCGCTAGTTTATCTTTTATCCAATAAATCAAAACTTTTTACCATACATTATACTATATATTAAATTCCTTAGCGAACATTTGTTAGCCACCATCTGTCACCTCTCTCTGATACCTTGCTGATACATCATCTTGTTTTATACTACTACACGAACTTTTATCATGGAAAATATAAATTACACTATTAGGGACTCAACCCATGACCTAAATTACCCACTAATCTAATGCCAACCTTTGATTAGCTCATCAATAAAGAGAATATTTATGTGCAATTGTGCATTGCTAGCCCAATAAGCAAAAGTTGTATTTTGTATAACATCCACAAATTCATTTATTTAATATATTTATTTAAAAAATATATGAAATTTTGGTAAGACTATAAAATATGTTATAGAGGATCAAGTGGGAGATTAGTGGTAGAGCTCCCATCTCTTGCATAGGATTTGCAAGGGTCGAATACTCACTCCAATCCCCTACATCCAAAGTGGTGGACTATTTTACCAAATAAATTGTAAAAAAAGATTATGTTTTAGTGATCCAGGGTATCACCTGGGCGTATTACTAGTTTCATAGTTAAAAGTTTGTGTGATGGTCTCACAAGAGAAATAGTATTATTCTTATTGTTCTTTAACATCATGGCTTTAGTTTCTTCCATTGCTTAGATATGTATAGAGGACATGAACACAGGTTTTTTTTTTGTGCGTCAAATTTTTACTCTTTGTCACATGATTATTGCATAGAACTAATAGTATGAAAAAAGTGTCAAGCTGTAAGTTTATCAATTCATCCTCTCATTTATTGATTGTAGTGGCGAACAATTTGGTTCATTTATTTTTTTGATTTATGTCTAGCCGACCCTAATTTACTTTGGGACTAAGGCTTTGTTGTTGTTGTTGTTGAGTGGCGAATTGACAAATTTATATTGGTGAAGTTGCACCTTGTCTTATAGTGAATGTTATCTTTCTGTTGTATAGGTTGTTGTGAAATTGTCAAAATTGAATCCTAAAGATATGGAAGCTCCTCCAGCCGGGGTTGATGACATGATTAAGCTGTCTTATCTACACGAGCCAGGTGTGCTACAGAACCTGCGCACTAGATATGAACTCAATGAGATATATGTAAGTACTGGTGATTGTCAACCCGTCCCTCTTCAGGAAAAAAAAGGCAGAAAAAGTATTATTTGGAGATATGTAAAATGCACCATAAAGACGAAAAAGAAAAGATAAAGGCAAGTTTTATTATAGAACAAGAGTAATGTTAATTGTGTCTGCTATGCTTCCATTGCAAAACATTTAAAGAGGTAGGTGGTGTTTGTTTTGGAATGAGCAAGGAAAAGTTGTTTGGGTTTAATGGAGTATAATCATTTTCTTTGGTGCCTTGGGTTGGAGAAGAATAATACAAGTTTTGCAGAGTAGTTTGTTTTTAGTTCCTTTCATTGTGAGCGATTGGATTCATTGGGCTCTCTGAGTGTGTTCTGTATGGGTTTGAGTCTGATGTCACATAATTACATTCAACTGCGATTTATCATAGTCTGAAGGACACTATATTTTCAATTACTTGCCTTTTTCTCTCTTTCTTCTTTGATAATTCTCTCTCTTTGTTAAAATTTGTATGAGTAATATTTATGTTATGTTCTGTGGATAGACTTATACGGGAAATATACTCATTGCCATAAATCCATTTCAAAGACTGCCTCATCTGTATAATACTCATATGATGCAACAATACAAAGGGGCACAATTTGGAGAGCTAAGCCCTCATGTTTTTGCAGTTGCTGATGTTGCTTATAGGTAATAGTAATTCCTTTTTACCCCATGACCTTTTGAATTGAATTATGAGTGCCTAACATTAAAATAATTTGTGGATAGGGCAATGGTAAATGAGGGGAAAAGCAATTCGATTCTTGTAAGTGGTGAAAGTGGTGCTGGTAAAACTGAGAGCACAAAGATGCTTATGCGATACCTTGCATATTTGGGGGGCCGTTCTTCAACTGAGGGACGCACAGTCGAACAACAAGTTCTTGAAGTATGATCACAATTATAAGTACATAATTATGTTTATCTACTTTTTTATTACAGATCACTTGGTTGTTGATTTGTGCCAAATCCAATTTATTGAAATGCAGTCAAATCCAGTTCTTGAAGCATTTGGAAATGCCAAAACAGTCAGAAATAATAATTCCAGGTTAATACTTTATCTATTTCCTTCTAACTAGTAATGTTGTCTTTTGTTCTCTTCTCAGTTGGATTTATAATAAATCCTGTGAGGTTTGGCTAATAAAGAATATAAGTCCATCTCTAAGCCTCTAGTAATTGCACCAAAGAGGTTCTAAGGTTCTTAACCAAGTGATTTATGGTTGATGCTCTGACTTCTTGTTTGACGACCTAAACTTATTGTTTCAAGCTCTTAACTTATTTGTTATTGCAGTCGCTTTGGTAAGTTTGTGGAGATTCAGTTTGACAAGCGTGGAAGAATATCAGGGGCAGCCATCAGAACTTACCTTTTAGAAAGATCTCGTGTTTGCCAAGTCAATGATCCTGAACGAAATTACCATTGTTTTTACTTGCTTTGTGCAGCACCACAGGAGGTACTATTTTTCTCTAACAATTACTTTTACTAGAAAAAAATGTGTATTTTTGCATTTTAAATGTTTAGACTATTAAATTTTTTTGGCGATGGTCTTCTGGTTTCCAGGAGATTGAGAAATATAAACTAGGAAGCCCAAAAACATTCCATTATCTTAATCAGTCAAAATGTTTTGACTTGGCTGGTGTGAGTGATGCACATGACTATCTTGCCACTCGGAGAGCTATGGATATTGTTGGGATTAGTGAAAAGGAGCAGGTATTCTTTTCAGCTTCTTGTTAGTGTACTTGAATCCCTGCACTTGCTTTTCTCACTCTTTTTCTGCAGGAGGCAATTTTTAGAGTAGTAGCTGCAATTCTTCATCTTGGAAATATCGATTTTGCTAAAGGAGAGGAGATAGATTCGTCGGTTATTAAAGATGAGAAGTCAAGATTCCATCTAAACATAGTTTCGGAACTTCTCATGTATGAACTGCTTCTGGATATCAATAATTTATGGAGAGTTGGAGACATTAACAATCTCAGATGCAGAAATAACTATTTATTTGATAAATACTAGGTGTGATGCTCAGGCATTAGAGGATGCACTACTAAAACGTGTCATGATTACCCCTGAAGAAGTGATAAAAAGAAGTCTTGATCCTCTTAATGCTACAGTTAGCAGGGATGGGTTAGCTAAGACGATCTACTCTCGACTCTTTGACTGGTATAATTATTATGATAGAGACATATTCTCTGTCTATCTTACTAATCTTAATAGTTGCCCCAAAAATATTAGGGCCATTCTCATTTTAAGCATTTGTATTTTTTTGATGCAGGTTGGTTGATAAAATAAATGTATCAATTGGACAAGATCCAAACTCAAAGTCTTTAATTGGCGTCCTTGATATTTATGGTTTTGAAAGTTTCAAGCATAACAGGTAAGAATGCAAAATTGATGAGGGGAATAAGTGTAGTTTAAAATGAAGTCCCGATACAAGGAATGTCTTGTTATTCATGAATTTCTGGCCTGACAAGGGTTTGATTTCTGCAGAGATTTTCTATTTATTTTTATTTTATAATTTTATTCTGTAGTTTCCTCAACTAGTTTTCTTGGACCTAAGTCACCGATAAGACAATAATCCTTTTTGGTTTAGTATGATTGTGAGTATCGCTAAAAGTTGAGGAATGGTAAGGTAATTCCTATGGTATAGGCTGAGGCATGAATCGATTCATTATAGAAGTTGAACTTTGATGTGCAGATCTGAGTTTCT
This sequence comes from Salicornia ramosissima, assembly GCA_951394345.1. NCBI lineage: Eukaryota > Viridiplantae > Streptophyta > Magnoliopsida > Caryophyllales > Amaranthaceae > Salicornia > Salicornia ramosissima. Next base: position 41,009,421 of record OX596236.1, read on the forward strand.
AGGGGTTGCTGATGGGGGAGTGGGTTGTTTTGGTAGTATGGTGGCAAATGGCAGAGTATTGTTTGGATCCCCATAAATGCCTTTGTATTGTCTGGTTAGGTAGTTGGATAGGCTCTTCTTGCAGGAACTTACCTTTTAAGGCAGCTTCTGGCATTTAATGTTACATACATCTATGTCGTTTTGCCCCCTTGAACAAAAGCAACGAAAAAACAGTGCAGAATTTATTGTAGGGAATATTATTGGGAGAGGAAGCAAACTATATTTGGATTTGGGGGCCAAATATTGGCTTCAAGGATGCTGAGAATTTGAATTTGATGCTATTTTTTTCTTTCCCTCGTATTTTTTCTCAAAGCTATTCAGCTGCTATGGTTTTTGTTAAGTAAGAAATGCATCACCCATAAAAGCCATTACAACGAATACAACCCAGGACAATAGGGGAAGACAAACATTCTAGGAATCTAAAGTCCACAAAACTGATCAGCCGAACATGATAGGCTTATGTACAAGGCACATCCTTAGAATAAAGTATCCAACCAATCAATCTCTACTTGCTTTGCTTGGTGTTAAAGATGCTCAATTCTGTGCTTTACAGTATGCGTTATAAGCTTTAACAGTATGATTCTACATTTCTACTGCTATATTTGGTAAGGACTTTTGATGACAGATTCATAGTGTGATTGATATTTGTTTTGAAGCTGTTGGATCACGCTTTTAAAATATTTCTTAGTGAAGGGAAATCCTTGTTTATCAAATTATATTGAAAGTACTATTGTCTTGATTGAACAAAAGCAGAAGCTTACGTTGTGGTTTTAACTTTTTCAGTTTTGAGCAGTTCTGCATCAATTTCACAAATGAAAAGCTTCAGCAACATTTTAACCAGGTGAGTATTTTGTATCAATTACGCAAGGTAAAAATGCTGAAAGGTCTTCAGTGCTGGTCAGATCTTGTGGGTGCTTGCAGCATGTCTTCAAGATGGAGCAAGAGGAGTACACAAAAGAGAAGATTGATTGGAGCTATATTCAGTTCGTCGATAATCAAGATGTTCTTGATCTTATAGAAAAGGTACGTTTCTCAATTATCATTTACTTTGTTGATCAGGCCATACTTTTCAATTTTATTCCCTCTTTTCCCTGGGAGATCTACCTATTTGCATTTTATACGGTCCTCAATCCTGTTTATAATTCTTATCTATAATTATATATCAGCTATAATTATGAATATTCATATTTTGAGTGTTCATAATTTCATATTTAGACTAATCAACCAAGGTTACACTTAATGGTCGAAGTTTTCAGACTTTGACAAACATAAACCAGACGAATGGGAGTGGGCCTTGATAAAATGGGGTTAGTAAATAATATTGTTTTAAAGATAAAATCTTTGGAAAAAGGCGTGGAGCCGGGGACATTAATTTTGTTCATCACTTCATTGCAATCATATGTGTATTTAAAAATCTTAGCTCAGAAAGTGATACAATCAGTTGGAAACATGAAGAGGAGCATATGTTAGAGGATAGAGCCATTAAGAAGGAATGAAGCACTTTATTCTTTCACACAGTTTCTGGTATTGCACTATCTGAATTCTGAAAACACTAAGTGAAAGAAAAGAAAGTAGAAACTGATGTAGCATATTAACATGCATGGAAGTCTTCTCTTTGTTGCAAGGGGGTATCTCAAATTTTCTCAACTTTTAATACCCTCTCCGTATCGGTTTATCTGCAACAATTACTTTTCAAGCATATCAAGGAGATGATGTAATGTTGTAAATCAGTAAATGCATAAATTTAACAAAATAATTTTAAGATTAATATCATACAATACCATTCTTGATTGTATTAAATTAATTTTGATTAATTTGTTCGATTACCGCCTTAAATCGCCTCCTTGATATGCGTAAAAAAAATTGTTGCAGATAAATTGATACGAAAGGAGTACAATGTATTGAAGATTTTGCCATTTTGGGTGTGATGGAGAGGAAGTAGGGAATAGGTGGAAACAGGCCAACCATAATGTATCCTAGTGTTGCTCATCTCAATCTTATCATGATCTCAATGTTTTAGCAAATAGTGATACTTTTTCTTCCATTCTTTTTTCCTTAATGTGTGGTGTCGATGTGCAGAGTGGAATTGGAGTAGGACAACCTCTAAAACCATGAAGTTTCTTACAAATTTATATGAACTAGTGATTTTTTATGCTTGGTTTACATTCTTGTTCGTCGCAAATACCTCTACTGTTTATTTATTATTTTTTACCGTAACCTTTTTTATTTTAGGAAGTTGCAAATTAATGGGAAAATACCCATTTATGGTAAATTATAGAATTTGTTCGCATTTAAATTTTCTTAATGCCCTCATTTCTCCACACTTAGGCCTTGTTCTTTTGGACTTAATTTCAGACAATTCAATTCAGCTCATCTCAGCTCATGCTAAGTCTAGGATTCAGTTCAGATTGAGTCTGAAAGGGGATTACCTAATGCACCTGGGCATTGTTGTCATCTTTTATTCCCTCCCCTCGATCTTTAAATTTCATGTCAAACTTCGATGTTGCAACTGAAAAATAGAGGAAGTAAAAGACAAGATCTAGAGCCTATTATCGAAATGAGATAAAAAAAAATCAGATATTTACTTATAACCAAGAACATAGTAGATGATCTAAGTCAAACATTTTGCTTTAGCGAAAAAGAAAAACATGGCTTTCAATTTATGGCCGGATAAAAAAAGGAAATATTAGAACTTGTATTTTTTAGTGATGGATGGTCCTAAATGTCAAAGCATTCTAGTCATGAACCGTCAGCTAATAATCTCACCATTTTTAGAACACTTATTTTATGAAATATAATTCTACATGCTTAATATGGCTGTTCTGTTTTAAACCATGGATTAAGGCTCATTAGTGCTGTATAAATTTAAGTGAACGTTTGCAAACTATTAAATGGGGAAAATGGAACATGGGTAATTAGATTTGTTATTGATGGAATTTATTTTCACCTATACTATGATTTATTTTCTGTCCAACTGTTTCTACCATATTTACCACAAAAAAGTTTATGCCTCTTTATTTTCCACTTTTCTTCCCTCGCCCAAACGAAGGAAAAAGAATCCAAGTGCATCTCCCTGTGGGTCCTTGTTGTTTTGGTTTTGACCATCTAAGGTCTTTCTCTTCCTATTTATGCCTCAAAAAAATTTCTGTCCTTTGTTGGGAACCATGTTTCTTTCAATCCTTGCATCTCACGGGGAAAAGGAAGAGATAAGGGGGCCTAACACAACCCCTTCTAGGGAAAGGAAAAAGGGTCATTTATTCAAGATCATTTGTGAAATTGATAATTGTTTTTGCTCTACCAAAAGATAGAGATAGAGTAGGCATGAAGGAAATTTCAATATTTCCTTTTTTTTCTAAAACAGGAATCATTGCCCTAAACCACACAACTTTTGGGTGTTGCAAGAAACAACACCACATAAAGCAAGTGCGAGGGAAGCACAACTTGTTATTTGGGTTGTACTCTGTGGCATAAAAGCCATCTGAGCATCAAAGGTTCAATGGAAAGTAAAAATGTTGTGCCACAAGGTGCACGCAATTTAAATGATTGTGTTGCCCTTCGTACCGGTGCACCCAATTGTTCGATGAATCTCTAGGGCTCCGGCATATTTTATGCCACACACTGCACCCAACTCAAAATGTTGTGCTTCCCCTTGCACCCGCTTTAGGTGGTGTTGTTACTTGCACCCAACCCAAAGGTTGTGCTGTTTGAGCCAATTTTTCCTTTAAAATAATTTCAAATTCTTTGTTTTTCTGGTTCTTTTCATCTGTTGTCGTCCAATGGGTTTGGGGGATACACATTATATCAAGTAATTTGATGCTCAATTATTTAGGAGATATTTCTAAGAAAGATTTGAGCCATTATTTTCTTATGTGTCTAATAGGCACTGGAAAGTGGAAACTACTTCACTTAGTTGCTTTGCCTGACTTCTTATTATTTTTTATATGCAGAAACCAGGTGGAGTCATCGCTCTTCTCGATGAGGCTTGGTAAACATTGTTACTAATGCATATATACATATGTTATAGATAAAATAGCGAATAGCCCTTGGTCCATTACATTCTCAATTAGTTGTCATGAGGTGGGTAGGCTATAGACCTTTAACAATTGAGCTAATGACATTTATTTATATTATATGTCTTTAGTATGTTCCCCAAGTCAACTCCGGAGACATTTGCATCAAAGCTTTTTCAGACTTACAAAAATCACAAGCGTCTTCTCAAGCCGAAGCTGTCACAAAGAGATTTTATTATATCCCATTATGCAGGCGAAGTATGTTCTATGGTTAACTTTTTTATTGTACATATCATTGGTGCAACAATACTCATTAGTATTCACTGCACTTCAATTAGGTCCTTTATCAATCGGATCAATTTTTGGACAAAAACAAAGACTATTTGGTGCCTGAACATCAAGATCTGGTAAATTCTTCCAAATGTCCATTTGTAGCATGCCTTTTCCCTGCGGTGGTTGAGGAGACAACAAAATCCTCAAGCAAGTCTTCAAAGTTTTCTTCAATAGGTTCTCGTTTTAAGGTAATTTAGAGCATATATGACTTCAAAGTATTGTCGTATTTCTTGTAAATAAAACATGCTTTGATTAATTATGATCATATGGTTTATCGTTGCAGTTACAACTGCAGCAACTGATGGAGACACTAAACTCAACAGAACCTCACTATATAAGATGTATAAAGCCAAATAATCTTCAAAAACCTGGTATTTTTGAGAACATGAATATCTTGCAACAACTACGTTGTGGTGTGAGTGCTCCTTAGATTTGACTACTATTTATGTTACTATCCCTACTTCATTTCCTGTTTTTCTGCTTCCATATGACATCATATTTTTCTCTGTTCCTTAAGGGTGTCCTGGAGGCAATCCGAATTAGCTGTGCAGGTTATCCTACTCGTCGTCTTTTCTTTGAGTTTATAAATAGATTTGGACTCCTTGCACCAGAGGCCTTGGAAGGGAAGTATGTTTCATCTTTCTATTACAACAAATTCTATAGCTGGAAGTTAAAAAAATTGCTTGTATTTAATCTTTCGGATGATGTCTGCCGCCATGGCACCACCTGTGGGTCCCCTCCTGATTGCTTATTTGGTATTGACTGTTCTTGTGCAGCTATGATGAAAAGGTTGCATGTCAAAATATATTGGAAAAGAAAGGACTAAAAGGGTACCAAGTATGTTTTTTTACTCTTATTATTGAAATGCTGAATTTTTGAATAATGCTTTCAATGCTATAGACTGTAATTCCTATCAGAAATATGATGTATCTATGACATGGATGCAGTGTGTTTTTGAAGTGAATAGCTCTGCTTTGATCCATTGATTTTCAGCTTGAACATACTTGTCCAATTAGTGTGCATATTAAATTCTCTCTTCCAACATTTATGCTTTAAAGATTCATTGCAGATAGGCAAAACAAAAGTTTTCCTGAGAGCTGGTCAGATGGCTGAACTTGATGCCCAGAGGGCTGAAGTACTCAGTATTGCGGCGAAAGTTATTCAGAGACGTATGCGAACTTATTATGCTCGTAAACAGTTTATTGCATTACATGAGTCAGCTATTTGCTTGCAGGCATCTTTGAGAGGTAAATTCACCATTACCAAAAATGTCCATGCACTAGTTAAATTGTTTTAGTTTCAAAAGAGCATCAGTTTAGGACATTTGATTTTTTGGAGGTAGTTTTTTTTTTTTTTTTGGTGTTGTTGTTGTTGTTTGGGGGGGGGGGGGTGAAGAGAAGTGAGATATTCTGGAAGCTTTCATTTTGATGCAAAATGGGTGAAAGATATTAAAGTAAAAGGAAGGAAGTTGGAGGTTGGTCCATTTTCTTTCCTTGTTTAAACCAATGCCTTTGTTAGTAAACATGGAAGGAAAAAGGTTAGCTGTTCCTTCCCTTCCATAGCTGTCAATAAATGTATTATTCGTTGAAATAACTTGTTTTTAGAGTTGGCAATACAAATGACTTTACTGGAATAACTTCGCATAAGATCCAATTTCGATCAAAAAATGAAAACCCAAAATTAACATGAACTGAACCAACTGAGATCTAAAAGATAGAGACGTGAGAATATAACTTGATCCGGGAACTCAATAATGTTTTATTACAATGCTCTTGTGAATTAATAATAGTTGCTCTGGATCACATTAGCATTAACTCATCCTGCAATAGAAAGTTTAAATACCAGAGCATTGCTTTGTCCTTATTATAATTTTATTTACATATATAGGAATACAAAATTACAAATAATACAATATTTTTATCAAATATAAGAATCAATCTCAAGAATACTCCTTTTTTCCCCTGCAAAGTTATATGTATGTTCCAATAATCACTAAGGCAAGCTTCACCTCTTGCTATTGTATCACATATTTTATTTGTTTAATCTTCTTTCCATATGTTTATTGGAGGCAGCTAAATGAGAAAAAAAAATGTTGTAGCTTTAATCTGATTATGTTATTCATTTCTAAATTTTACCAATCACTCGAAATAGAAAATGTGAAATTCAAAACTTATAGAGAGAAAACTGGAAATGAAAAATGTGAACTTCAAAACTTATAGAGAGAAATGATAACATTAAAAGGAAAGTAAACAGTTGTTGCAAATAATATGAAGCATCCATTTTTGGTAAAAGTTGCAAATAATATGAAACGGAGGTAGTGTTTTTTTTTTCTTATAACATAATTAGCATTAATTTTTATTAATAATTAATTAAATAATATAGCTTTCCGGCATAGGAGCTCACTCCAGTGCGCAAATGCTGGTTTATTTCTTTTGCCGGTATGGTTGCGTGACTTGCATCACTATCAGTTTGACAAGCTTGTGTTACTCTATTTACTTCCTCCAAAAATTGTTTCACTAGATGTTATTTTGCCTTATTATTTCATCGTTTTACGCCTTTACCAACCAATTATCATTTGTAATAAAAAGGAGTAATTTTTTTCTTTCTTTCTCTGTGAGATGAGATTGAAATGGACAGATTGAACATGGCATCTAGGCCTTGAGAACTGCAGCTTTGCTTTGTTATCTGATTATCCTTGGCTTAATTATATGAATTTCAACATGTGAATATGTCATTAAACTATATACGCATCTCCTGTGGCTTTTAGGAAACCTGGCTTGCAAACTCTTTGACAAAATGAGAAGGGAGGCTGCAGCTATACTGATTCAAAAGAATGCACGTAAACATCAAGAAAGGAAGAAGTTCAACAAACTTCGCATCTCCGGTTTAGCCTTGCAAATGACTTTACGGACAATGGCTGCTCAGAAAGAATACCACACTAGAAGGCGAAATAAAGCAGCAACTCATATTCAGGTTCATATTTCTGGCATGTTGCTGATCTGAATTGGTTCTTTCTATCATGTTACTTTTTTCTGATGATAATATTTCTGCCACATTGTTTGCACTTGGGGCAGAGCTGGTGGCGTTGTCATAGAGCTTCATCATACTACAAAAAGCTTAGAAAAGCATCCTTGATTACACAGTGCAGATGGAGGGGAAGAGTTGCAAGGAGAGAACTAAGAAAGCTCAAGATGGTCAGTTCTGCTTGAATTATGCTTGTTGCTCATCTCATACATTCTTCGTCTTGTTAACTGGCTGTGTTCTTATCATTTTAGTGTGGTCACTCCTCAGTCAACAAAAGTAGAATATTCTAAAAAATGAAGGGCTCAAAATGGTCTTTTTTCATAAATTTTTGTATTCTGTAGATCTTTTTCGGAGTCTTGAATGGGATGTCCTGCATGATTTATATTTACAGAATCACACACAAAAACACAATGTAGTGTGAAATCTTGAAATTAGACAACGAAATGAGCATGTTTCTTAGCTGGTTTGGCCTTTCTCTAAATCTCTTTACCTGACCTGCATAAAGAGTAACACTATGTAGCATGGGTGCTTCATATGGGTAGCCGTCCCCGAACCCGATTCGTTCCCTTATTGGGGACGATTCTGATTTTTCATGTTATGATTGGCCGTACCCATTAACATTATTTTTTGGATTTGCCGTTTTCAGTCCCCGTATCTGTATTCGTTTCTAAACCCATTCCCGACTCAGTGCAACCTATAGTAATAGTCAAGAATGAATCTGTGAACTTTCCTCCCTCACTCCAGTAATTATGTGTTTTAGGTGGTCTATCTTTGATTACAGGACTCTTCGCTAATTTTAAGTAGTGCCTAAGGGTGAGAAAATTAGATATAGAACATCCATTGATTTCTAAGCACTGGCCGATTGATATTTGAGGGGCTTTGGCTAATTCCTTTTGGGTATGCTGTGGAGAGAGGTTTGTATTGAACAGGAAGATACTTTTAGCAATAGCTAGTTTTTAGCTGGAGTGCAGGATAAAGAAAAAGAGCCAAAACCAGTTATATACAATGTAAACTTTGACTCATTGATTCTAAATCAATATTTCAGCATATAGGATTCGAGCTTGTCTAGTTTAATTCAAATTATGTTTGCTGTCCTATTTGTAACTGAACCTAAAGGAAACAGGATACCATGAAAAAGAAAACAAGGAGTAGGAGCTAGAACAAAAATGAATAATGCGTTTGTTGGGTTGACAGTGTGAACTCCAAAGCGTAATTGACCTTTGTTTTTCTAGGTTTCAGGCATATAAAGTAATGACCTGAGCCAAATGAACTGAACTGGTCTGACCTGGTCTTCTCCCTGAACCTGCTGGACCGGAGAGATTATACAGAAGAAAATAGGAGTAGAATAGAATGAAGTGAGATAGAAATAGGGAAGACTTAGGATAGTTTGATATTGATATTCAAATGGCTGATTACAAATTCCACAACTTTCAAGAGGTTGTGAGCTCTCCCAAAGATATGACAAAACACAAATTTCTCTGAATGAATTCCTCCTAAACATGCAGCCTCTATTTATTTACAAAGTTTGTTTTTTCACTACTTTTGTCTTCACCTAGTACAAAACTACTTTTTCATTACTGCTGAATGTTGCTGTCTTGCTTGGTAGTGGTAGTGGGTTTGTTGTCTTGCTTGGTAGTGGTTGTGGGTCTGCGCCTGCTGTACTTCTTCAAGGTAGTGGGGTGCTGATCCAGTACATGAACATTGTTTTTCAAAATCCTTTCGAAGGAATTGATTTGAAAATGGTAATACCTCATGGATGATTTCTCAGTTTAATATATTAGCCATCTTTATTGTGCAGGCTTCAAGAGAAACAGGAGCTCTTAAGGAAGCAAAGGACAAGCTTCAAAAGCAAGTTGAGGACTTGTCATTGCGTTTACAGCTGGAAAAACGTTTGCGGGTAAATATATATTTTAATCTGCAGATTTTGATGTGATTCTGTTAGGCAATAGGTTTTAATGTATACTGGCAATAGGTTTTAATGTATACTGCTTTCAACTCAGACTTAATGCCCCTGTGATGCTCTAATGACCTGATATATTACTATATGCAGACTGATCAAGAGGAAGCAAAAGCCCAGGAAATTGCAAAGCTGCAAAATATTGTGCAAGTTACGCAGAGTAAAATTGATGAGACAAACTCCTTGCTTGAAAAGGAACGAGAATCTATGAAGAAGGCTCTTGAAGAAGCACCTCCTGTTGTCAAAGAAACCCAAGTAATGGTTGAAGGCACAGAAAAAGTCAATTCTTTGAAAGCAGAAATGGAAAGCTTTAAGGTTTGTATATACTCCCTATACCCAAAAAGATGGTTAAAATTGCTTTAAGCTTTAAGCTCTAATATGGTTATCGTAGCAAATGGTTAAAATTGCTTGGAAACTATGCAAAAGTATTACATAGAAGTTTATGAGTATTTAATATCTTAGACAAAGTAATTACAAGTTTTCGTAACCCCCTTTTTCCCATTTTCGTAGTGTTGCCAGTTTGCCACTTTTTTTGGACAAAGGGAGTAACCAACTTTGGGTGCTCATTGTAGTCTATTTTTGAATGTGTGACTCAGTTTGCCTTCTGAAATTCTGTAATTTATCCATGAGATAACTATCATAAGCTTTCTCTCGAAAAAGATCATTGGCATAATGATCTGTTTGCAGTTTGCAATCTTAATCTTTGTTTTTTTTTTTTTTTGAGAGAAGTTTGCAATCTTAATCTAATTGTAGCTGTAGGGTGAATTGTTATTCCATCTATGAATGAGCATATGAGTATATAATAATACGTATTAATTTTGGTCAAGAACGAAATTATCAAGAGGGCAAATTTACATTAGAGTAATAGCCTTGAATGTGCTCTTTTCTGTTGATACACACATTAATGCACAATCCCAACATAGTTTCATAGGATAACTTAATTCCTTTTTGTCGTACTTTTTCCTCGTCCATAGTGGCATCATTTGGGGAGGGGCTGTTCAGGTCTAACAAGTTCATTCTCTTCAGGCCTTGTTTGAAGCAGAGAAACAAAGAGCTGATGGAACGGATAAGAAACTCGCTGAAACAATCGAATTGAGTGAAGAGAGATGTAAAAAATTGGAAGAGTCGGATAGAAAGATCCTGCTGTTCCAAGAATCTCTTAATAGGTAATGTTTTTACTTGTATATGGCAAGTCCCTTTCACAACCCCATGTCTTTAAACAATCATGATGCAATGTCTCTGTCTAAATTTCCATGGTAGTGGTTTATACAGATATGCCGTTTTGTGCTTTGGAAGAGTTTCTTATACCTATGATATAAGATTGTAGACACATTCTCTCACTTGTAGCAACAACATACTAGCTTTTGTTCTGATGACATAATAAAAATGGAACTGCTTTCTTTGCTAAATTGTGCATAGATATCGAGTTATAAAAACTGTAAAATGGGTACTTAATACGGATACTAGGTTTTTACTTTTCATCTAACCGGCAAGTTATGCCCATTTGGGGCCAATGTGGCAGGAGAATTTTTATATAATGATGATAGAAGTTGCTTTGCACACAATCTGGTAGATTTTTTTATCTCATCAATTGCATTTGAAGAGCTTTTGCTGCTTTCCTGATGACATGTTCAGACTGCCAAATTTTTACTTGCCTATAAATTCTTTTCCCTGATGGATATGTGGATTGTTCTGAGAGGAACTATGGGTACACTGCAATGAGCCAATGAACGAGGCAAGCCCTACGAGTTTAGTTTTATTTGCAAGATATTCATGGAAATGACCAAGACATTACTGAAACTTCCTTAGAATTAATGGGGTATCATTAAGTTTAATCAAGTCATTGTTCTTTGGATTGGCTAAGCGTCTGGTAAAGCTGTCATGTCTTGCTTTTTTTAAACTGTCCCCATCCTCCAGATATGATGTATCATGTATGCATTGTTAGATGACTGCCATTAGATTAAGCTATGTATTTGAATTTTGGACCCCACTTATAGAGACAACTTTGCCTATACTGGTTTGTAGTAACTTTTTTTTTTGTTTTTTCATGTTTATTTTGTAGTCAATCTGACTAGAAATACGAGCCAATTTACTGCAATATTATTTAGAACATTGAAAAGGTCAATTTATATTTAAGAATCCTGAAATCAACATGTTTAGTTGGCATATTGGCTTTGAATGTTTTGAACATGCTTCTAGTATACATCCATGGCTTTGACTCAGTGCTGATAACATGAAATTTCAGCTTTAGTGTACATGTGATGGTATTATACTGCACTTTTTTTTTTTTTACATATCGTTTAACCTTTATAATCAGGTTAGAAGAGAAGATTGCCAATTTGGAATCAGAGAATAAAGTTCTTCGCCAACAAGCTGTCTCATTGGCATCTAATAAGTATGTGTCAGGTCGCCAAAGATCGATGCTTCAGGTATATCCAGTGATAGATTAAATTCTCTCTCTGCTGTAAACCAATATTCATGTTATTTTTTTTGCCATAAAGATTAGGAAAAATTATCCAAAACTACCAAATAAATGTCCACTTTTAAAAAATACTACCAAATAAAAAAAGTTTGTTATACTACCAAATAAAGCATTTCCGATTTGATAGTAGATAGTACTACCACCTGCCGGTTTTTGTACAATTTTTTGAAGTTATGGGCCCCCACATTACATTTCCCTCCTTATTTTCCCAAAAAACACGTGATTTCCCTCAACCAATTTGATGAATTACATTATTAAAAGGGGAGGGAATGATTTTTACCTCTAATGAAGTGAAGCTTGAGTATCCTTTGCAATGGAAGAAGCTTGGTTGAGGGAAATTGTGTGTTTTATGGGAAAATAACAAGGGAAATGTAATGTTGGGGCCCATAACATCAGAAAATTGAACAAAAACCGGCAGATGGTAGTGCTATCAAATCGGAAATGCTTTGTTTGGTAGCTATATAACATTTTTTTATTTGGTAGTATTTTTCAAATGTGGACATTTATTTGGTAGTTTTGGACAATTTTTCCTAAAGATTAAATGAATGTTTTCTTAACTTTTTTTAAAAAAAGTTTCAAGTGCAATTAGCTTGAAATTAGGTCTAATAACATTTTAATCAAGTCCAATAAGTTCCCGTTGTAATTAGGTCCAATAAGATCATTAAGTTTCAGCCGGTTATATTAAGGTCAATTAAAGGTGTTGTGTCGTAAGGTAAAGAGAACGCACCCTAAGTGAATAAAATATTGTTAGTGGATTGAGATAACAAAATTAGTAAATGAAAGTTTGGGGATTGTGAGAGGAAAAGGGTTAACGCTGTTAGGATTAAACTTAATGCGATTGCTGTGTTTATTCACGATATTGTTTGTTTATTTAGAAGATATATTTTTGTTAGATTTATTACTATATTTTCGGGATATATATTATTTTAGCTGTGAAATTTTATCATAGTTAGATTGATATTTTCTGAAACGATTAAAGTACGGTGAGGGACATGGTAGTTTAAACTTTAACTGTGTGAATTGTTTTTAGTGCTCTGCCCTTTTGTATATTGTTTTCCTTCCAACTTAATTCTAGCAGATGTGAAGGCGAGAGATTTAGTAAGAGAAAGAGGCCCCAATTTACTAAGGAGCGTAGCGTTTATTTTTCATTTATCTGTGACATCCCATACTTATTAATAGTAATATGGCTTGAGGCAGATGGTAACAAATCTACTGTTCATTTTTCTGTTTGACTGACAGAAAGGATCTGAGAGTGGTCATTTTGCAGAGACACGTGTTCGGGTATTTGTTTTCAGACTTATTGTCTAGCCTACTTTGCACCCCATTTACTGCCAAGTTTTTTTTTTAATTTAAAATTACTTTTGTTGTTTACCCCACTTCCTAATGCTCCAGGATTTGCACAGCCCTTCCATGAATCATAGGGAAACCGAAGTAGAAGAGAAACCACAAAAATCGCTTAATGAGAAGCAGCAAGAGAATCAAGAATTGCTTATTCGATGTATAGCACAACCTCTGGGTTTTGCAGGAAATAGACCTATAGCTGCATGCATAATTTACAAATGCCTTCTTCATTGGAGATCATTTGAAGTGGAGAGAACTAGTATTTTTGATCGATTAATACAGACAATTGGTCATGCTATTGAGGTTAGTACTCTTTGTTACCAAGACATGCATGGGTGTAGGTGTTGGGCATAGGACCATAGTTACTGCTACATATATCAGGATACAGGTCTGAGGACATGGCATTTATGAAACACATTCCTCATTGTAAAGGAAATGCATTCATGCTACAATACATACACCTTTTCCCCCTACTAAAATAAAGGAAAAGAAAAAGAAAGAAGTGTTGTTTGCTTGTTATAATTATGATCCCTAGCCCAATTGTGAGCATATATCACATGATGTTCTCGGCTATTTCAATTTTCTTCTCCTTTTTTGAATTTCTTTTGTTTATGAATATGTGGGTCTAGATAGTTGAAACTAACTTGGGTACATAGATATAATGAAGAGTCCAAGTGACATTGCTAAGCTATTGTACTAGGCTTGTCTTCTGAAAGATAGTTATAAAATTAAAGCTTTGTTTTCTTTGAGAAGAAGGCCCAGGATAACAATGAAATCTTAGCTTATTGGCTGTCAAATGCATCAACTCTCCTTCTGCTGCTGCAACACACACTGAAAGCAAGTGGTGCCTCTGGGATGGCACCACAAAGCCGCAGGTCATCATCGTCGGCCGCTCTTTTTGGGAGGATGAGCCAGGTATAAAAGGTCTTTCCTGCCAAATTATGTCATTTCAGTATTTAAATGTGCTGGATACCTTTTTTTTAGTAACAGACTAGAACAAATCTCCTCCCTGTTCATAATATATAGAGTTTTCGAGGAACACCGCATGGAGTGAGTCTTGCCTTTGTCAATAATGGAATGACTGGTGGAACAAATTCTCTGCGACAAGTTGAAGCCAAGTACCCTGCTTTGCTTTTTAAGCAACAGCTTACAGCATCTGTTGAAAAGATTTATGGGATGATTCGGGACAATCTTAAGAAGGAAATTTCGCCACTGCTTGGATTGTGCATACAGGTTTTGTTTGCCTCTTTTTCCTCAAACATAGTAATGGTCATTATCCCTGGATTTTATTTCTGATTTGTGATGGCCCTTTTTAAAAATAGGCTCCACGAACATCAAGGGCAAGTTTAGTCAAGGGTTCATCGCGTTCAGTTGCAAACACTGCAGCCCAGCAAGAGTTGATTGCTCACTGGAAAGCAATTGTTAAAAGCCTCGGAAATTTCTTGAACACATTGAAAGGAAATCATGTTAGTTAACTTCTTTCTAATGTTCTTTACTTCATTTCACCTTTTTCTTGGCCTGAGCCACAATATCTTAGAGAGTAAGCAGGAAAACAGAAAGTAAATTATAAGAGGTATTCACAGGGAAAGATCAATATGATCAAAGTGAACAGCAATTTAATTCAAGAGTTGATCGCTAGTCCTGGATTTCTGATTGCACTAGTGAATGAAATCCTATGAATGCCTTTGTGGAAACCATATTATATGGACATTGCACTTCCCCTTTTGTCTTTTTATGTGAGTGTCCATCCTATTATATGTTTCAAAAGGCCTGTCATTGCATCCTTATGGCTTTTCTATTTCTTGCTCTTTCTTGCCCTTATTTCAGGTGCCTTCATTTTTAGCACGCAAAGTATTCACACAGATATTCTCATTCATCAATGTTCAATTATTCAACAGGTATTGTGTTCTATTGACAGTGGAGATCTGGTTACTTTTGATAGCACTTACCATGTTTTCTACTTCTCTATGCAGTCTTCTATTAAGGCGTGAATGCTGTTCATTCAGTAACGGTGAATATGTTAAGGCAGGTCTGGCTGAGCTTGAACATTGGTGTTACCTTGCTACTCAAGAGGTAGATGTTTTTGAATTTACTTGATTTTGAAAATATGTATCTGTCCTCTATGGCTCTATGTCTAATCATCGAGGATGCAGTATGCAGGTTCAGCATGGGATGAGCTAAAGCATATTAGGCAGGCTATTGGTTTTTTGGTAATATACTTTCATATTCCTTTCAACAGAAAATTTGTCGAAAACTATCTATTGTTTTACATTTTTGTAAGTACAAATGGATTCTAATAATCTCATCTTTTGGTGGTCTACTCAAATAATTCCACTCTTAATTAATCTCAAAATAATCCCACATTTTATCCTTGTATTCTTAAAATGCGCTACTTTACTTGAAACCTGTTAAATAGGATAAATTTACTTATTTCTTTTTTCTCCTTTTTTTTATTTTCCTTCTTTAACCTAACATGTTTCTCTCCTCAATCGTGAAAAATGCCTCTTTCTCTCTCATCAACCTCCCTAATCATACGCCCTCACCACCCTCTCTGCTGCCAGTCTTGCCACACTATCATGCCTAGAGGTAGTGATGGCATTGGGACGGGTCTGGGTCGGGTCGACCTAGATCCAGACCCATTTATTTTATATAGATCCAGACCTGATCCAGAATCATTGAGTCTAGTTTTTTAAGACCCAGATTCACTGGGTCTAACGGGTCCAGATGTCCTTAGTGGTTCTTAGATGGGTATTTTTTATTATAAGATTTTAATCACCGTTTTGTATCTACTAAATTGTTTCGTCTTATTTTAGTTACATACAATCAACGTAATACATTATTTCAGCCAAAAAAAAAAAAAGGTATAAAATGCGTAAAAGAAGTCAAATAAAAAAGTAAATTGTAAAATACTTTAAAAAATACGTATAAAGTTAGAGATTAGAAAAATAGAAATAGAAATATAAAGATTTAAGGATTAATGATGTTAAATTAAAACATAAAAATTTAGGACATATTTTTAATTTTCATTAATTTTATATAAATGGGTCCAAGGGTAGGGTCTGGGTTTTACATATTTGGACCCAGACCCATACCCGACCTGTCATTACATAGACCCAGACCCAACCCAGACCCTTATAAATGGGTCGGGTCTGGGTCGGGTCCAAGACCCATTGCCATCTCTGCCTAGAGGTGGCATTTGGGTTGTTCGGATCGGGTACGGGTTGGGTCAATTCGGGTTGAATGACTTTTGGTTTCGGGTCGGGTTGGTTTTGGGTCAGGTAATGTTTAGGTTTTCTCCAAATACATTTAAAAGACATAATATTACACACTTAACATTCGGGTAATTTAGGTCGGGTTGGGTTTGGGTCGGGGTTAAATTCGGGTCATAATATCAAGTTTTTTCAAGTAGGTTTCAGGTCGGGTCATTCGGGTCGGGTAATCGGGTATGGGTCACTTTTTCCATCTTTAATCATGCCACTCATTCCCGCTCGCTACTACCATGATGTCGAATCGCCCCATGGCCATAATTTAACCTTCTCCTTCTTTGTCTCTTTTAAATTTATGACCTCCATGGATTGGAAGTTTAGATAGTCGAATTCGATCATGAAAACTTTGAAATCTGAAGCTTTGATGGTCAAATTTGACCATCGAAAACCACAGTTGATGATAAGAAAAAGGTTTGTTTCTATGGTTTCTCTTATCATTTTCGCAATGTTCAAAGTATTGAGTGGGTGATATGGTCGAATTTGGATGATGTTTCTACCAAAATAAAATAAAATTGAAAGATTTATGTTGATGAATGGATTATTCTTTGATTTAGTTTTTCAACAACAATTCAAATTCTGTCATTTCTAGGAGGTTTTAGGTGGTAGCTCGTGATATTTTTGCCTCCAACATAACAAGAAATCTTTTTTTTTGTGGGCTTTTTGTTTTCAAAATTTGATGTTGTTTTTATCTCATTTCTATTTAATTGGTTAATATATATGTATTTTTGTTCTTTGAAAACAGGGGATTTTGGGTTTGAAACATTTTTTAAATTGTACATAAAACTTTTCTCTTTGGTACAACATTCTAGTAATTAACATTGATGATGCATGCTTTCATTATAGGTTGTTGTTTGTTAGTGTTTCATCAATTTTAGAGTTAATAATTTTTTTTTTAAAAAAAATGGTTGAATATTTATTTATCATCTGAAAGTGTTTTCCTGGCGTTTGTCTTTGCTTGTTCGAGTTGTTGACGGCCTATCGAGTTCAAACCTAGGTAGTTCCTGGTTGGATTCATGGTAGCGGTGAGATTATTTACAAGGTTGGTAATTGGGTGGAGTCATGACAGTGATGAGATGATAGGAGAAATAGAATATTGCATTGATTAAAGTTTAAAAATAGATATGATCACTTGTATAGTAGACATGACAGATTATAAAGGCTTGAAACAATTACAAATAAACATTTATCTTCTTTATTTGCAAAACCGGCTACCACTACTTACCAATAGGTCAAAGCTCATTTTAAGAAGATAAAATAAAAGGTGGGATGATTTTGAGAATAATTAAAGGTGGAATGATTTTGAGCAGACTGCCAAAATGTGTTATTATTGGAATCAATTTTACATTTAAAAAAAATAACAACCTTGTTTTTGAAAATTTTAATTTAAATACCAATAAATTTCATTTTGTTATAATAGTACTTCTTATTGACATTTTCTGTCAATTTTATTTGTTAGTGGGATCCATTGTTTTGCCTATAAATAGCTACATTTACTTTCTTTTGTTCAATTCAACTAATAGATAAAATTGATAGAATATATCAATAGTTAGTGATACTTAAACAAAATGAAACTTGTTGGTTATAAAAATTAGATTTTCCAAAAACTAGGTACTATATTTATTTTTAAATAGTGTGAACCTATTGATAGTTTTGACAAATTATCTTTTAATTTATCAAACCTTTGGTGTCTTGATTTCTGTGCAAGTAGAGTAATGGTTTTCTTGTTTG
This sequence comes from Salicornia ramosissima, assembly GCA_951394345.1. Classification (NCBI taxonomy): domain Eukaryota; kingdom Viridiplantae; phylum Streptophyta; class Magnoliopsida; order Caryophyllales; family Amaranthaceae; genus Salicornia; species Salicornia ramosissima. Next base: position 41,027,601 of record OX596236.1, read on the forward strand.
TATTCTTGTTTCCTGATTCAGGTCAACAATCAGAAGCCAAAGAAATCCTTAAACGAAATAAGCCATCATCTTTGCCCTGTGAGTGAAAAAGCTGTAATCAAAAGTTGACACCTTAAATTGAAGTTTTAGAAAGATGTAACCACTTTTATGTCTATTTGTAGGTTCTTAGTATACAACAGCTATATCGGATTGGCACAATGTACTGGGATGACAGGTATGGAACCCAGAGTGTGAGTCCAGAGGTAAGCCTTACTGTCACCTGTCACCTGTTGCCTTGGTGATAAACTAATAATGGAAGATTTCACTTAGCATGTTGGAACACCATCGCTAAACATGGCTTTTATCAGGTGATATCGAGCATGAGAGTGCTTATGACAGACGATTCAAACAGTGCAGTTAGCAACTCTTTCTTGTTGGATGATGATTCAAGGTCTGCTCTTATTTCTGAATTTCCTCTGAGAGTATATAGAATCAAATTGTTCTTAGTTTAGCACGACCCCTAAATCTTATTTAGTTTCTTCTATAACATTCTTCAATTCCCTGGTAGTCTTGCAACAGAATTAAAAAAACTGGTAGTAATACCTCATTACCTCAACAAATGATTCTGTTGTTGAGTTTCAATCTTTGCTTTCTTCTTTTTTAAAAAGGATTTTTTGTCACCTACTACCTTTTATAACAAGGTTTTTGTGGGGAACTACCTTTTATAAAACAAGCTGTGGAAAAATGCCTTGATGAATAACTTTGGTTGCAAGACACTACCTAAGTCCAAATTCTGGTCATTTAGTTAACTTGTAGGCAGTTACTAGTCGTGTGCCCTCCCAAAATTTCCCCCCTCTTAATGACTACGGTTAAAAAAATCTCTTCAATGTTTCCAATTTTTCACCTCAATCCTCTTCTCTCTTACAATTTAGCATCTCGTTCTTCTTGTAAATCGAAGTTTGCAGACCTCACAAGATCTACTAGGATGCCATAGTGGCACCTTCTAATTTAATTTGTTGCTCCAATTGACGTTCTTAACCCCAAAAAAGTCATTGAAAATTTCGGGAGGGAAATAAAGTCATGCACTCATGCGCCCTGCAAATAACTACTCAATCCTTGAAAATTGACTACATAACTAGAATTTGGACTTAGGTAGTGTATTGCAACCAAAGTTGATTATTGAGGCACGAGACAGTTTTCCGCAAGCTTTTTTATTTTATATTTATAAAAGGTATTTCCCCACAAAGAATTTTCTTAAAGGTGGTGTTTTTTTATGAAACAATTGTGATCTAAGCTAAGGCCTTTTTATTTTGTGGAAAGATTGTATGAGTTGGTCCAATCATGGAGTGGGCCTGGTTTACCTACACATTGAGCACACATAAACTGGCTCAGAGTTTATCCGAGAAAACGCTCCTCCGATGCCTAAGTCAAAGTGTTAGGGCTTGTTTACTTCAGATTAAATTCAGTTCAGTTCAGTTCAGTTCAATTGTACATCTCTATTAAGTTCAGTTCAGTTCATCTCTATTCAGCTAATGTAAACAAGCCTTTATAATATGTAGATGATTATAAGATCAATTAATGCTTTAGACTTTAGAATTGAATATTGGTTAAAGTAGGTGGTTGGTTTATATTTGTAGCAAATATAGTTGGGACAAGTGGCATAAAATGGCCTTGGCCTGTTGTGAATCAGCCATGGGCTTTGGGATTTATCGCCAAGTGGTATTTGGGCCTGTTTTTATTCTTTAATGATTTGTGGGTTGTTTGTAGTCATTTGGGCTTTAGTAATAATGTGCATTTAATATGGACCATTTATGGTACCTAAATAGGTAAATTGTATTTCATGACAATTGACAAAAAATCCTTTTTTAAATTGCTATTGCCGGAAAAATATTTGAACTTTCAACTAAACCAGAATACCAATTCTAGACCTAACAACGTTAAATCAATGACATATCAAAAGTGACTAATCTTCGATTCTCTGATGCAGCATTCCCTTTTCTGTTGATGACATATCAAAATCAATGAATGATACAGATGTATCGGACGTTGAACCGCCACCGCTCATCCGTGAGAACTCAGGCTTCAGCTTCTTGTTGCCTCGTGCTGACTAGTTCTCCTAGGTTGAGATGGCACAGATTTTCCAGCATCTTGTTTTTAGATGTCAATATACTTCCCTTTCCCTCTGAAAGAAATACCGTAGATAGGATTTACGTTTTATTTTTATTTTACTGTAGATTGATCCTGTAATTGTTAGATAGCAATACTGCTAAAATGTATAGTCAGATGCAGAGGGAGATCTCATTCAATCATTATCTAAACTAGTTTTATTTTGTACAAACAAATCATAGACCAAATAAAATGGGAAAATGTTTTAATTTTTTTGGGAGGCATTCTAGTCTTGTACGTAAAAACTTGTAGTAAATTTTGTTGTGACTTTTGCGAATGCACAATATTTTGACATGATTGTTTCATCTTAGTCAATTATTGCATCCGTGTTCTATATTTCATGAATTTGTTAACTTTTGTATTTGAAGGTGATACAAGAGTACAGGAGGACCATATGAGGGCCTTCCTAAAAGATAGCTCAAGGGAAGGAGAGTTCATAATCCTATATAAACCACCAATTAGCCCTCCATATGACTGATGTGTGATTCAAGTCTCATGCCTTATAATGGAATCAGTTTTACAACATTGAATCATGATCTTCTCCATTTCCTACTTTAGATGATGACACCTAATTTAGAATTATTATAAAAAAATCAAAAATCTCCCTTATTTTACCAGATAATGCATCTCCAACCATTGATTAAGGACTAACTCTGCAACAACTGTCCCTCCTCAAGGACTGACGTCCTTGTTGGTCTCAATTGTCTTCCTTCAAGCCAACAACTTGTGGGTCAACGCTATGAGATCAGCTCTGATACAATTGAAATAAGACAATAGGAGAACCACCCCAAAAACTCCTAGCCTAAGAGGAGAGCCAATTTTCCTATATTAATTTTACATCAACCCTCCATAAGGTTAATATGAGGTTCAAGTCCCATTACACTTGAGCTAGCTTTAGGGAAAGCTATCCTATGATCCTGTATAAATGGTATTAGAGCGAGCTCAGAGTAATGTCGTATTAAGTTGGTTTAATCCCACGTTTGCATCATGAAGTGCTGCTTTGCGATACCAAGGTCAAAGGTCTCACTCTCAAACTGTATTTCTGGAGATAATAGCAGGAAGCTAAGATAAGGCCATTTAGGTATGGTTGGTGCTTAGACACGACCTCCTCATCTTACAAGTTACAACACTAGAGGAATGTCTCTGGGTTCAAATTCATTTACTAATCTAAAACTCTGGATTAGAGTTTTCAAAGGTTATAAAAGATTTCAAGGTTAGCCAAATCTTTCAGAATTTTCAGATTGAGGAGAAAGAACTTTGATTGTTTTCTTGTTTAGCCTACATTTTTGTGATGATCTATTTTTCCTTTGTAAGATTTGATGGAAATAATACCAACTTTGAGCGTTGTGCTAAAAATAATTTATACTTTTGATTAATTGAGTATAATCTCAATTTTGAACAAATCTTCCCAGTTAATCCATGACCTGTTATAGACTCTTGGTAACCCATAGAATAAGGTAAAATGACACGTGTTTCATTTTGATTTAATAAATCAAAATTTTAACTTTATTTAAGTGAATAAATTGAATTTAAAGGCATGGTAAAAATAAGGAAACATTGTTGAAAATCATCTTATCTAACCCATCTTTTGTAAACAAAAAAAAATAAAAATAAAAACCCACAATTTTTTAGAAAATTTTGTAAAAAAAAATTATATTTTCTCACTATTTTAGTTGTTAACCACAACCTTGCTACCGGATTTCGATGTTGACCAGCACATGACTCATTAAAACAACTTTTCTTTTAGATTTTTTCCCCTTTTGCCTCCAATTAATCTCATATTTTTTAAAAAAAAAAATTGGACGTTCTTAGAGCTTCCTTATCAATAACCAAAATAAATAGTAATGACCATTGAACAATTGTTCATCCTCCTTAACAATAACCAAAGAAATGGTTATCAATAACAATGGTTGGAATGGGTTGGTCTGTTGACCAAAAAAAAAATGGTCACTACAAGCTGACGTGGAAAAGGAAAAAAAACTGCAAAAGTATTCAAAACGGTGTCGTTTTGATATGTAAGCAGTTCAGCTTAAATCAAAACGGCGTCGTTTTGAATCGTAAAAAACATGAAAATATATATATGACCTGCAGCTCTGACGCGCGCGTCAGAGCAAATAAACGCGCACCACTTGGCGTACTGTGATTGGCTGATTTAATAAATCCGTTGCAATTTTCCACAAGGTAATTTTCAACAATAATTTCCACAATATTATTACTAGAATCAAGGCTATTTTTATCAAAATCCAAACATATTTCCACCCCACGTATTCCAAAATCCTCAACATGTAGTAGTGTCACCTCCAAATACTGGAAGTGGCGTTCATAGCTCTCCATGTGATCTTGTTGCAAATCTTGATGATGAGGTTCAGGTCGGGAACAACCAACACGGTGGTGGGGAACAAGAGTTCGATGTTCCCTATACTCAACAATACCACAGTCAGGTATTGTCAGAAGACGATGCTCCTGTCTTCCAACCAACAGCTTCCAGGCCTGCCACCAAAACTCTGTGGACGAAGGGTGAAAAAGTGGCTCTTATTTCATCATTCGTGAATGTGATCTTCGACAACATTTTCGGAACGGGACAGAAGCAAGGTGCATTTTGGAAAAGGGTGAAACAACTTTATGATGCTGCACAGTTAACCCCTAACAGATTGCATCTCGAACTATGGATGGTTTGAAAGGGCAATGGACCAGAATATCAGAGACGGTGGGGAAGTGGTGTGGGTGTTACGATAAAGCCGGAAGTAGGAGAAGAAGCGGTCAATCAGAGGATGATTTCATTAAAGAAGCCCATGCCATCTTTGAGAGCTCAGGCTCAAAATTACACTACTTCGAACAATGGTAGTTGATGAAAAAATGGCCCAAATTTCAAAGTGTAGTCAGTAGTTCGGCTGTAAGAGGGCAACGGGGGCGTCTGTCGAGCTCACCGACGATGGCTGATTCGACCAGGATCGGAGTAGTGGTAAAAGAAGTAGGGACGATGGGGTAGCCTCCACGCCAGAAACCCCAACAAGTGTAGATATTGGGGATGAATCAATGCCGCGTCCAGAAGGTGTAAAGAAGGCCAAGTCTAGGTTGAAAGGGAAGGGGGAGGTGGAATTCAAAGAAGCGGTGGATTCTCTTAGTTCATTAAGCAATAGATTAAGCCTCAACAATGATAATTGGTCTAAGATAAATGCACATAACGAGGAAAAAATGCAGTTTTTGAAGGTGAAGGAGGAGAGGAAGAGGAAGCAGGTAGAGCTGGACACTTACAAGGTGAAATGGGACATGGTTTCCAGGCTACAAGCAATAGAAACACTCGCACCATGGGAGCAGGAATTGCTGGCAGATGGCATTGAATTCTTGAAGAACTTTAAGTTTTAGTTGTTGTTATTGTATTGTTATATTTGATTTTCCATGTCCACTTCTTTATCTTTAAGTAATTGATAGCTTCGGTTTGTTTAATTATTATTTGCCATGTGAATTCCTTTAGTAATAACAATAATAGTAGTAGTAATAATAATAATAATAATAATAATAATAATAATAATAATAATAATAATAATAATAATAATAATAATAATAATAATAATAATAATAATTAATAATAATAATGATAATAATAGTAACAATAATAATAATAATAATAATAATAATAATAATAATAACAACAACAACAATAGCAATATTAATAGCGATAATAATAATAACGATAATAATAATATTAATAATTTGATTCTGAGCAGATGTAGACTACTCAATAATTTCTGAATTGGACAAAGCAATTACTAGTTGAAGTGACAACACGATGGACATTTTCATCCACCCATTTTCATTCAGTACTTGGTCATTATGGCTTTACAGAAATTGCCATGTGATTCTGATTTGAAGTGGACTACACAATGCATGCTGTTATTTCTACTCAATAATTTCTGAATTGGACAAAGCAATTACTAGTTGAAGTGACAACACAATGGACATTTTCATCCACCCATTTTCATGCAGTAATTGGTCATTATTACTTTACATATGTGATTCTGAGTTGAAGTGGACAACACAATGCATTACTAGTTGAAGTGACAACACAATGGACATTTTCATCCAACCATTTCTAAGTTGAAGTTGACAACACTATGATTTGTTTCACAAAAAAATTGCATGTGATTATGATTTTGAATAGAGGACTCATTCACTAATGGTTTGAATTTGTATAAATACAACTCTTATGGTCTACATATATCTCAAACAAAAATACCAAGAATCACAACCCTTAGCAAAACATTCATACTCCAGAGCTTACAATAGACAACCCTCTAATCATTTGATCATTTGTATCTCAAATTCTATCCCAAAAGTAACTAAGAATGAGTACTATTTAATCTAGTGAAAACTCAAATGAGGAGAGAATGGTTGCGGAGTACCATGAAATTGGTTCCATGATAAACAAAGCCGCAGATAGTTACATACCAATCATAATGAAAGCGATCAAACCAAAAAAAAAGGAAAAGTGTCCCTCGTGTTAACAGGGACACATAAGCTAGATTTCGACAATTATACAACGACTACTTTGCTGAAAATGCAGTGTACTCGGATAAAATGTTTCGAAGGAGGTTTCTCATGCAGAAATATGTTTTCTTGTGTATTATGAATACGGTTGTGGCAAATGACAATTGGTTCGCGAGCAGAGGCCAAATGCATCGGGAAAATTAGGCATATCACCTCTCTAAAAATGCACAACAGATTTGAGACAATTAGCTTACGGGTGTGCTTCCGATGCGAATGATGAGTACTTGCGTATTTCTGAAAGTACGACAAGGAAAGCACTGTATCAGTTTGTGGCAGGTGTTATCAACCATTTCGGGGAAGAGTATCTACGACGTCCTAAAGAGAACGATCTAGATAGGCTACTTCGAATTGGGGAAGAACGTGGATTCCCAGGCATGATCGGCAGCATCGACTGTATGCATTGGGAGTGGAAGAATTGTCCGGTAGCATGGAGAGGGCAATACCAAGGAAGAGAAGGGGTAGCCACACTAGTGTTAGAAGCTGTGGCCGATCAAGACTTCACTACAAAAATGAGCATGATTTAGCAACTAAAAAAAAAAACAAGTTTATGATTCGTTGCTATTTTGGCAACAAATTTAAGAAAATTGTTGCTAATATAGTTTAGCGAAAAAATTGAAAATTGTTTTGCTAAATTAGCAACTAATTAAATGAAATTTTGGTTGCTAAATTGGCAACCAACTAATATTTTTGTTGCTAATTTAGCAACCAAATTATATTTTTGTTGCTAATTTGGCAACCAAGTTATTTATTAGTTGCTAATCCAGCTAGAAATTATATAATTTGGTAGACACTTGCGTTGCTATTCTAAAATATAAAGTAGTAACATTTTTCAAATTTTTAATTCGCTACCAAAATTTTAATTTCTTTGCTATTATTTTAGCAACCCAAATTATATTTTCGTTGTCATTTAGCAACCAAAATTGTAATTTGGTTGCCATTTGGAACATTCATGATTCCTTTAAGAACATTTGATACACTACATATGTGTACAATGTGCATCTTTATAGTAGGGAGCTCATGTGTGAAGATACTCTGTAGTTAATTAGCGTGCTAGATGTGAGTAATCCTGGGATGGGTGACCTTTTGGGAAGATACCAATGCTGATTTTTTCCCTCTTTTCTATAAAAAATTGGCAACCAAAATTGTTGCTAATTAGCAATGAAAACTGATAAATTGGTTGCTAAGTTTAGCAACGAAAACTGATAAATTGGTTGCTAAGTTTAGCAACGAAAATAAATTTTATTGCTAAATTGGCAACGAATTTATGAAGTTTTGGTTGCTATATTTAGTTGGCGACTCATGATTTAGCAACTAAGCATTTCGGTTGCCAATTTCGTTGCTAAGATGTTTAGCAACCATTTTTCAGCTTTTAGCAAACAAATTAATTTGTTGCTAAATTGACTTTTTTTTTTGTAGTGCTTGTGGATCTGGCATTCACTTTTTGGAATGCCAGGGAGTTGCAACGATATTAATGTGCTTCATCGATCTTCCGTGTTTGATGACGTTCTTGAGGGCCAGAGTCCTCCTGTTAATTTTGAGGTAAATGAGCATCAATATCATAAAGCCTATTACCATACTGATGGGATTTATCCCAAATGGTCTACTTTTGTGAAGTCCATAACCAGTCCCCAAACACATAAAAATACACTCTTTGCTACTCGCCAATAGGCAGCTCGAAAAGATGTGGAACGAGCTTTCGAAGTGTTACAGGCTCGTTTTGCCATTATTCGCAGGCCTTCACTTGCATGGGATCCGAACATGCTTCATAATATTGTGTCAGCATGCAAATGCATAACATGATAGTGGAGGATGAACGACATACGTATGAAAACTACACTGATGTTAATGAGTTTAACGCCAAAGGGACTTCACGTACTCGTTCTCACGTAGACGGAAGTCAAGAAGATGAGCCCTTTCAATATCATAGAAATCGAGTCTTAGATATCAACCTTTACTTGCAAAACAGAGCAAGTATACAAGATCAACAGACCCTCTTGGCTTTAAAAAACAATTTTTTTTTTAGACAACAGAACCAAAACAGGACAGATAAAACACGTCAAACAAAAAACCAAACAAGGAAAAAGCGAAACAGAACAAAAGCAAAAAGCAAAAAGAAAAAACAAACGTGGGCCTTAACCCTCTTGGGCAGGCTTAACCACAAAACAATGAAAATTACAACACAGGCTATTTAACTTATGTAGGAGCCCTTTCAATATCATAGAAATCGAGTCTTAGATATCAACCATTACTTGCAAAACAGAGCAAGTATACAAGATCAACAGACCCTCTTGGCTTTAAAAAACGATTTTTTTTTTTAGACAACAGAACCAAAACAGGACAGATAAAACAAGTCAAACAAAAAACCAAACAAGGAAAAAGCGAAACAGAACAAAAGCAAAAAGCAAAAAGAAAAAACAAACGTGGGCCTTAACCCTCTTGGGCAGGCTTAACCACAAAACAATGAAAATTACAACACAGGCTATTTAACTTATGTAGGATATTCTTGTCCCGAACATGCACTGGTCCTCCAGTCTTAAAGTATTGTAGGACAGTAATCTCCGGGATACGGATGTAAATATGGAGTAGTTGATTACTCATTGCAGCCTCTGTCACCTCTTTCATAAAGCGCAGGATGGCTTGTTGAAAGTCATAAGCCCAAATATCGCAGGTGCCATTGCTTAAGGAAGTACCCTCCCTAATATACCAAGTGAACTCAAAACGAAAAGGAGCGATCTTCCTATGGGTGTAGGAGACCTCGGCAGCGGAGTCACACAGATTGCCAATAATGGCAAACATATTGCTGTTTTCATCCTCCTCTTCCCCAAATCCAGGCGGTGGGTGTAACGACCCTGATTTTATAGCTGTTTCTGCCAGGTGATTATGTGTATTTCTGTGTTGCTATGTATGGTTCAAATTTAGTTTTGAACTATTTATTTTGTTTTATGTGAATAATTTCGATTTAATTCGAATTATTTTATTTTGATTAGTTATTATTTATTTTTAATTATTATTTAATTAATTAGAATTTTATTATTTAAATTTCTTATTAATTATTTAATATTTTTGGGGCTAAATCGAATTAAGCATGATTAATCATGCGATTTTTGTAAGTTAGCCCAATGGATCACGAGAGCTCAATTTTGGCCCATTACCCTTGTTTGGCCGATTTTCCTTGAGTGCATGGCAAGGGTTTGCTACTTGCCTCATGTTCACACCTTAACTAACTCTATATATAGAGGAGTTAGTAAGGCTTTTGCTCATTTTTGCCATCCTTGCCAACTTAGACACTTGCCATCAAAAGATCAAACACAAAAACACTCTCCATCTCCATCATTGCCACACGCCATTTTTGGCCATAATCTCCACAAATTTGTTCATCAACTTCTTAAACCCAAAACTTAAAGATTCAAAGTCTATTGATCTTTAAGTATCAAAGCACAATCTAAAACCCAATTGTTTCAATCAAGATCACTAGTTTGGGTTGTTTTTTGGGCTTGTTCGTGTGGGTTGATTCGAGTGGGTGCCGTGTGGTTGAAGTCGTGTGTGCAAGGGGTGGTTCGTGTGGAGCCGTGCAGTGGGCAGCCGTGCAAGTGGTGGTGCCGTGTGTGCGTGCAGTGGGCAGCCGTGCCAAGGTGGTGCCGTGTGGACCGTGCCGTGCGTGGTTGTGCCGTGTTGCTTGGCCGTGTGTATTAGTTTTCCGGGCAGCAAGTTTGTGTTGATTTTGTGTGTTAATCTTCAATAAGGTAACATACTTTCTCAACTTAATTTGGCATACTATGTTTCATAGTATAGATTAAATGAACAAGATTAGTTTAAATGAAGTTTTGATCATGTTTTAAGTATGATTGTAAATCTGATTTTTAAGTGGTTTAATGATGATTTGATGATTGAATATGATGATTTTATGATTGATTATGTTAGTAGTAAGTTTATGTTTATCATGTTCAAGTTTGGTGAATTTTGGATGATAGTGAGTTCATGCGTGTGATATGATGTTTTGGGATGAAGTTCTTGATTCTTGGATGAGTTCTTGGTTGAAGTTCTTGAATCTTGATTGAGTACTTGATTGAAGATCTTGAATCTTGGATGAGTTCTTGGTTGAAGTTCTTGAATCTTGATTGAGTTCTTGATTGAAGATCTTGAATCTTGGATGAGTTCTTTAAGTTTTTGATGAGTTCTTTAAGAGTCTTTATGAGTTCTTGATTAAGTCTTTTAAGTTAAAGAAAGTTAAAGAAAAATTTAAAGAAAAGGATAAGATGATATAAGATGATTGGTTTACACGTTATTTTCTTAAGTCAAGGCGTAAGATGCAACTTAAGAAGTAACTAAGAATGTAAACTTCGGATTAAAAAGTTAAAGAATGTAAGTTTAGCTTGATTTCGTTACTAGACGCCTAATTCGTAGAGTAAGATTCTATGTTTTTGGGTTAAGACGTTGCCCCTATCCTAACCGCGGTATTGGGATAGTGATTACCACTATGTCGTCTTTGACATGGATTTCCAGTAAGATTGGTTTCATGGGGTTGGGAGTAAGATTTTCAATCCTGGCATAGTTGGAAAGTTCGTTCGCGTAAGAGGCGTTCGTACGAGCGTAGTCCGGTCTAGTATGCGAATGATTGCGCCAAAGATAGGATTGGTTAAGTTAGTTGAGTCAAGCATGTATTTGTATGATTCGCATGTTTTGATGTTATGTTTTGGGTTGTTTGTTTTGGATATTTGATTTATGCTATGTTCATGTGTATTCTCGTTAGGGTGAGACAGTTATGTTACTCGCCACTGACGGTGGACTGTTGTTTACTTTTCAGGTAATTCTGATGATGAGGTTCTTGCTTAGCTTTGGGTTGGGCGAGCGCCGATATAGTTGTATAGTTGTATTTCAGTTGTTTTATGATTTCAGTTAGTTTGGACTATAGTAGTGATATTTGTGTACTTTTGCTATAACTCTGACATGTGTTTGGAGTTACGTTGGTTAGTAGTTGTAGTTTGACTTTTGGATTAATGATGTACAAACTTGTGGGTATTTGTACTTTTGGGTTATAGTAATAATATTTTGAGGTTTGTTTTAATTTTTAAGTATTTTGGTTTGTTAGTTCTGACTATTCGACTCGTTGGTTTCTTCCGCGCCGATTTAAGCGAGTCGGGTCGTCACAGTGGGATTGTGGAAGGTCGTTTTGTTTCAAATATATGCATCATAGATTGACCCTCTTCAAGGGCCCGCCGACAAAGAGTGGGGACACTCCTTTTCGAAAAATCGAAAACCTCCTTATTCCTTTGAAACCAAATTTCCCGAATGGTCGCAACTTTAATAGCCAAATCAGAGTGGGAGAGGAATAGAAGATGAAGCCATTCTTAGAGAGAAGGCCGTTCAGAAACATACCCAACCTGGCTGATCCCCAATTCCAACCACACATCACGAGCAAAGGCACATTCAGCAAAAACATGAAGGATAGATTCCGAGTAATCGCCAAGACCCAAGTTCCGGCAGTACTCACAGTGCCAAAAACGATTTAATCAAACATATTTGGGCTAAATTCGGGCCAAACATAAATTAAAAGTTTTGTATTACATGGAGTTTGCTTTTGTACCTTGTATTAAATTCTCTTTTAATATTTTTTTTTCGTTTAATCTGATGTATCATGTACTACAATTTGTTCCACATGTGTTAGTAATGAATCAAAATTAAATTATGCATCAAAATAGTTATCCATTTACTGTATAAATTAATTATATGGAAATTTCACCTAATAATAAAGTAGTAACACTAATTAGATAACAAATTTATCTATGCATCGAAATTATCAATGTACTAATAAACTTAATCATAATATTATTTACATTAATTTTATTAATATAAAATTAATTTTATTAATCATATTATTATTTATAATGAAATAACATTAATTTATATTAATAAAATTAATATAGTTATGTATTGAGATGGGTTGGAGTGAAAATGTATGGAAAAATAAGTAGGAGAGAGAAAATGATGGGGTGGGGTATGAAAAAGTAGGAGAGAGTGTGACGACCCGACTCGCTTAAACCGGCGCGGAAGGAACCGATGAGTCGAATGGTCATAACTCACAAACTAAAATACTTAAAATTCAAAACAAACCTTAAAGTGATTATATTACTAAACCAAAAAGTACAAATACCCACAAGTTTGTACATTACTAATCCAAAAGTCAAACCACTACTACTAACATACGTAACTCCAAATACATGTCAGAGTTATAGAAAATAGACAAGTACTAGAACTATAGTCCAAAACTAATCAAAGTCGTAAAACAACAGTATAAAAACTATATAACAACATCGGCGCTCGCCCAACCCAAATCTAAGCAAGAACCTCATCATCAGAATTACCTGAAAAACAACAACAGTCCACCATCAGTGGCGAGTAACATAACCGTCCCACCCTAACGGGGATACACACGAACATAGCATAAATCAAATATCCAAACCAAACAAGCCAATCAAAACATGCGAACCATACAAATATACATGCTTGACTCAACTAACTTAACCAATCTTATCTTTAGCGCAATCATTCGCATACTAGACTGGACTATGCACGTACGAACGCATCTTACGCATTCGAACTTTCTACTATGTTAGGATTGAGAATCTTACTCCCAAATCCCGTGAAACCAATCTTACTGGAAATCCACATCCGAAGACAACATAATAAGACCACCAACTATCCCAATACTGCGGATAGGATAGGGGCAACGTCTTAACCCAAAAACGTAGAATCTTACTCTAAGTTTTAGGCGTCTAGCTACGAAATCAAGCTAATCATTAAATCTTTAATTCTTTAATTCGAAGTTTACATTCTTAGTTACTTCTTAAGTTGCATCTTACGCCTTAACTCAAGAAATAACATGTAAACCAAACATCTTACAACATCTTATCACTTTCTTTAACCTTTTCTTTAACTTTCTTTAACTTTAAAGACTCAAACAAGAACTCATAAAGAACCTTAAAGAACTCATCAAGAACTTAAAGAACCCATCAAGAAGTCATCCAAGATTCAAGATCTTTAATCAAGAACTCAATCAAGATTCAAGAACTTCAACCAAGAACTCATCCAAGAATCAAGAACTCATCCACACATACATAAATCACACGCATACTTCCAATTTAACACATGAAATCATCAACTTACTAGTATCCAAAATTCACCAAACTTGAACATGATCATCATTAAACTAATTACCAACATAAAGAATCATGAAATCATCATTTCCAAACATAAAATCATAATAAAACCATTCCAAAATCAGATTAGAATTCACACACAAAAACATGATCAAACTTCAAAATAAACTAATCCATACATTTAATCTATACTATGGAACATAGTATACCAATTAAGTTGAGAAAGTATGTTACCTTATCAAGGATTACACACAAATTTCAACACAAATTGCAGCCCGGAACTTGAACCACATGGCCCCAACACTCGTACCCACACGGCACTACCACACGGCCTACACCACGGTTCTTGCACACGAACCCCACGAACTGCACGGCTGCCCAGCACGGCCACCACACGGCTGCACCCACATGAACACGGCTCCACTCGAACACGGTCCTGCTACACGGTTTCAACCACACGGACCACCTCTTGCACACACGGCTTCAACCACACGAACACCACTCGAACAACCCACACGATCAAGAGCCCAAAACCAAACCCAAACTAGAGATCTTGAATGCAAATTATTTGGTTTAGTTTGTGTTTAGATACTTAAAGATCAATGGAAGTTGAATCTTTAAGTTTAGATATTGAAAAGATGATGAACAAATGGTTGATTTGGAAGAGCCAAAAATGGCGTGTGACAAAGGAACAAATGGAGGGAGTTTTTTTGTGTTTAACTTTGGTGAGCTATTGTGTTTAAGATGGAAAATGAGCAAAAATGTTGCTTAAGCCTTACTAACCCTTCTATTTATAGAAGTGGTTCAAGGTGTGAACATGAGGCAAATGGCAAATCCTTGCCATGCACTTAAGGGACAACCGGCCAAGGCAAGAGAAATGGGCCAATTTGGGCTTTCGCGATCAATTGGGCTAATTTACAAAAATTGCATGATTAATCATGCTTAAATCAATTTAGCCCAAAAATATTAAATAATTAATTAGAAAATTAAATAATAAAAATTCTAATTAATTAAATAATAATTAAAATAAATAATAATAACCACAAATAAAATAATTCGAATTTAATCGAAATTATTCACATAAAATAAAATAAATTGTTCAAAAATGAATTTGAACCATACATAACACCACATAAACACACATAAACATCCGACATAAATACCTATAAAATTAGGGTCGTTACAGAGAGAATCATGATAAACTTTTTTTTTGGTTATTGTTAAGAGGTGAAAATGAAAGTTTTTGAGAAGAAGAAGAAGAAGAAAAGAAAATGAAAATGAAAGTTGGTTGTAGGGATGAGTAGTGATGAGTTGGAGAATTGAGAAATAGGATGAACTTTTTTTTTGGTTATTGTTGAGGATGGTCTTAGTATCTTCAGCCATCCAACTCGACATTACTTCTTTCTTTAGTTTTTGCTGTAATGGTTAGCAAGATTATAAATAAAATCTGAAGCATAAGTTAACATCCTAGAAACCTCTATAGATGCTTCCTATCTTTTATGTTATCATGGAATTTTCTATTTTTAAAAAATATTTTTTTTTACAATATAATTTGTCCAACAGTGATTATTCTATTTTCAATCCTAGAAATTTATTTTCTTGCTTAGCGGAAACACATTTATATTTTTCAAGTATTATACCATGATAGATGCACTCCTAAGTTACTGCATTAAAATTATTTTTGTGTTGTTGAAGATTTTTCGAAAATATTAATATGTCTTCCATGTATATTATGCAACAATGATTTATCTCTTTGAAAATGCTATCCATTCTTCTTTGAAATATTTGAGGTACATTTTGTAATCCATATAGCATGACCAAGGATGCACTAAATTGGGTACAAGGACGGATGCACATGTACCTTGTACGGACCTTAATGGGTACGGGATAAAACCAAAAAAAAATATAGTATACGGGTATGCCATTTTTTTTAAATAATATATTTTTAAAATGGAAATTTCCTATTTTTTTAATAGGAAATGCATATATCTATCTAAATGGCCAAACACATAAGAAAATTTAATAAGTTTTCTACATTAATCATACCATAATGTCCATAAGTCTAAATTTGAAATACATGCAAACTAGTAAATCACATCACCATGAGAATATCGATTGATGGGTTGTGGAGTCGACATCTCGATGGTGAGGAAGATGGGCTACCGTGTGTGGAGTCGATGGTGGAAGAAGATAGGTTATGGAATTTTGGAGTTGGCGGTGAGGTCGTGTCGTCACGATTCTCGTGAGTCGTGAGCAGAGCCGTAGAAGAGAGAAGGGAGAGCGGGTGAGCTGAGAAAATGGTTTTAGGGTAATAATTAAAAGCTAAAGTGTAAAGTCAATGTTTATTTTTGGCCCAAAACAATGGACACGACTTATTGAACGAGAGACGTCCCGTACCCAACCGTAATCGAACCCAAATTTTTAAAAAAAAAATCGGACATTAACGATTTTTGCCATGTCGGTGCGTAAATGGAATGTATTGTACGATACCCATACTGACATGCAAATCTTCACAAAAATGGCGTACCTGTGCATCCTTGGGCATGACTACCCAGTCGTACGTAATGCCCTGATAGAGCACTAAATGTCATCAAGGGAATACTCTCTTCTTTCATTTTGATTTGCCAATATTTACTTTTACAATCACTCTTTAAAAACCACGTAGCTCCTTGAATTTTACAAAACAACACAATTTTGTAGGAATATAATATCCATCAAATATAGTACTTCGTCAGTTTTTTCTAATTTACTTACTTTTCTTTTTAGGATTTTTTTTTTTAAAAAAAATTATCCACTTCCTACATTACCTAAATATATTAAAGTTTTGTTCTAAATTTATAATTTTATGGTTCCCAAGTTTTTTTTTCCATACTCTCTCTACTTATGACAAATTTCAATGAACTTACCTATATTTTATCTTTTTTCCATACTCTGATCTTTCTTTCTTTTTATTTAGTTTTTAATCATCATTTTTTTTTTTCTCTTACTCCTAATTAGTTTATTGATTTTGATGAAAAGTAAAATGGGTATATTATAACCTTTTATAATTGATCACCATTCGAGCATTTCCCCTCTTTTCTTCTGAATGATATTTTACTACAAATGCATGGCTATTATGAGGATTATTACTATTCCTAATAAGCTTCTTTTTTTTTATTATTAATTCTTTAAATTTTTTCATCAAATTATTCTTTTATATCTTGATAGATTTTCCTTACCTTTATGATTTTGTTAGGATCTGATTAAGTTATTTTCAGCAAACGATATATCTTTACCCTAGTCTGATATGATCTAATCTGATATGAGTTTATGAGAGCACACCCCACTACAAAAAACTCACACATCGAGGGCAACTTATCATGATTAAAAAGGGCAATATGAGTATTGTTTTACTTAATGATGCCTACAAGGGCAATTATTTTTGCACTCGTTGATATTAACAATGAAGACAATATGCTTATTTTGCCCTCTTAGACTTTTGAAATTTTGCTCTATTTGACAATAAATAAAGTGTTTAAATCAAGGAAAGCAAAATTTATTGCCTTTGTTGATAATCAATGAAGGCAATTTTGTTTGCCCTTTTTGAATTGAATCAAAGAGGGCAAAACATCTAAATTTGGCTTTGAAACCTAATACAACAGGGTTACAAGGGCAACATGAGGGTAATACTAAAATTGTCATTATAACCTAAGAAGACAAATATTGTATCAAATAGGGAAATTTTAATTGTCCTTCTTTAACACATTTTTTATAGTGCTAATTAACGTAGGAAGCTTTGAGTTTATTATTCAATTTATCTCAAATAGTGCCGATTTCTCTCAACGGTGACTACACATAGGGAGCACTAAACGTCTGAACTAACATACCTTGGCGGCCAAGAATGAAATAAAATGGTGGATTCTAACAATTAGACACCAGTTATGCAATAATACTATAATCTCTATTATATAAGGGAATGAGTGACGTTGCAGCATTGTTTAAGTGGATTACCACAATATTCTTACTCATCTTTTATAACTGTTTGGCCCTGTTTCTTTGGACTTAATTCCAGACATTATAAGTCCAGTTCAGTTCTCTTAAGTTCTCTTAAGTTCAATTCAGTTTAGCAAATTTCAGTCCAAAGAAACAGGGCCTTAGTCAAGTTAGAGACAATTTAACACTATGTATTAAAGTCTTCCATAATGATATTTGATTTTGGGAATCATTAATAGCCTTATTTAAAAAGTAATCACAATTAAAAAATCGCAAGTATAATTAATTGTAAAATTTATTCATATATAATAAATCTTTTAGAGAAAAAAATTATTTTCTCAATTTGCAATATTTATTTAATTTTTTTTTAAATTATACTTATTAATTTTATTGTCAAACTATATTGTTGACGAATGTTATGATCGTACGCATTGTGTGCATAAAAAACCAGTATTTATAAAATACGCCTTAATGGCCTTCAATATAATTTTCAATGGAGAACTACTTCATATGCTTCCTATGTTTTATTAGTTGTAATGACTCTACTTCATATGCTTCCTATGTTTTATTAGTTGCATCACTTTAACTTTGGCACTATCCACTGATCATATTTTGACTGCCTTTTATAATATATGGTAGGAAAATATTTAGTTATGTCAGTTTTCAATTGATTCATTTCAACGTATAATTTTAAAATATCTAATTTTAGTAATTTTTTTAAATATATTATTAAATTCATAAATGGATTAAAAAAAAGTGTCTCGACAAATGTAAAAAGTAAAGTGTTTACTTCTAAAAAAAATTGGAGAAAGAGGAAGTACATTGTTTTGAATTTTATTGTTGCTTTTTTTGCTTTTCTTCTTGTTGTAATTGGATGCAAAATACTCAAGTTTGTCTCAAGCTTATGTTATAGGGAGACACTTAAATTCCACCTTCTGGTGATCCGCTCAAAATAATTTCACCTTTAATTTATTAAAAAATAATTCCACCTTTGTATATCAGTTGTTTAAAATAGTCTCACCTTTCATTTTTCTTCTCAAAATGGACACGATTTTGAATGACATAGTTCATTTTAAGCAGGTGATGTTTAAATGTACGATTATTTTAAAATTAATTAAGGGTAGGATTAATGTGGGATTATAAATTCCAATTTTCATATTATGTTTCCCCATATTTATTGCTTCAAACCAAACAACGCCATTAACATAGTGCGAGGGCTACATAGCTACCAATTTAACACTCGGTTGAAAAAAATTAAAAAGGGTATATTTTCTCTCTTTCTCGCGAATCATGACCCTACTTAAACGGCCAATTGACCAAATATGTATATAAAAAAAACACCATTTTGCCACATTGGTCTAAAAACTGGTAAAAATGATAAATTAGTATAAAAGTTAGCTTCGTATGAAAAATGGATATAAAAAGTTAGCTTCGTGTGACACTTAAGCCTAGCTAATGTCTTCTTCAAGTTGTGTATAAAATACAATTTTATTTAAAGTTTGTTAATCGTAGCCCACGATTACTTAAGATCTCCCAAAACACATTAATTACTTAAACTATCCTTACATAACCCCCACTTATTACTGCGGTCACCACACAATACTCACATCATGATTCACTCTAACAATGTGGCAAAATGGTGTTTTTTAAATACCTATTTGGTCAATTGGCCTACTTAAACCTATAGTCTTCCATACTTTTTTCAAAGAGTGTACGTTGAAGAGTTTAGGTGTTTAGAGATATTCATCAGCTAGGGGAAGTCAGCCGCAGCCACTGATGAAGTGTTTTTCATAGTTGGAGCAATGCAAAATCTCTTCCAACATTGAAAATAAGCTAAGCCCCATATCGTGAGCCATCATGATGTGGGAAAGGAAGCAGCAAAAGACTAAGTGGCTTTTGTTTTGGCTCAACAAGCTAAGGTTTGTCTTATTAAAAGGATTGATGATTTGAACACTGCTTTTGAATTTTGATTTCTTTTAGTTCAAATTAATATCTAACACTGTAACCCTTTCTAAATCTATAACATTAATCTGCAGGAATCATATGATAGGAATTGGTTCACCTTCTGCTATAAGGTATGATTTTCCTTTTCCCTGTAATTAATTGGTTTTATATACTCCCTTGATTTTCTTTTTCTTTATGAGCTGATTGAATTGTAATGTAATGTTCTCTTTCCTATTTTTTGCTAATTAAGTTCCTATTTTTAATTAGCTGATCATTAATTTCATGTGTGATGCTTTTTTTCCTATTTGATCATATGGAGCTATAAGAGTAATGATATAGACAGAGATTTGATTGAGATCGGTGTTGTTTTTAATTAGTATCCAACTAAGCTAATTAATGTCAACAACTTTAAAGTTAAATTAAGCAAGACCCAATTTTTATTATTATCCAATTAATTAACTAATCAGCACCCAATTTTACAGATTTTGTACAACAGAAATTGGGTCTCGATTAGTTTTACAGATGGATTATTGTCAATAATTCATACTTCACAAAACAGTTTCACATGCGCTGATGTGCAATGAGCTTTAGTTGGTACCTAGTAAATAGTAATTCAGTCCAAAAACCTACTTGTCTATAATTTATTTTCGAACACACATTTTGAGGTTGTGTTTGTAATATTGACATAAATCAATCTGTATCTATGCACATTGTACATAATAGTAAGTAAATAGTCATAATGGATTCAAACCAATAATCCCATAGCATCTTTAAGGACCTGTCCTTTTGGATTGAATTAATCTGAACTGAATTGAACAAAATCCTAGACTTATCAAGAACTAATTTGACATGGCCTGAAATTTTAGAAATAAGTCCAAAAGAACATGGCTTAAGTGTCTGATCTATAGTCTACCTCACAATAGCCCCAACTTAATTAAAGAGGTAAAAACAGGTGCAATGGGTTCTTTGTTCTATTTTCAATCCTTCTCAACCAGATATTTACACGACATCTCAATGACTCAATCTATGGCAAAACCAAAAATAAACAACAAGAGTGGAGCTTATGCAGAACTAGGTACGTAAAGAGTGATGGTCAAGATAAGAAAAGACATAAGATGTGTTTTTGTTTTTTCTAATATAAGAACAATATGAAAAGAATAGAACAACACGGAGAAAAAGGGATTGCAAAATTTTTTAGAAGAAAAATTTATTAAATATGCAAAAAAAATGATAATTACTACATTGATGTAAGCCAATAGTTTGCGCATCTTTATATATGGGAAGTTTACATCTAGCATGTAGAATTATGGGCTACATGGTATGGACAAAGGGGGAAAAAAACTAAACTCTAAATAACATGGAAGTGGTGTAGACCTTACGCCACCTTGCATCTTAGAGGTGCAGTGTTCATCTCACCCCTTGCTTGAGGATTCCCCTTTTCATCCTTCTCAAGTGCAAGGGTTAATCGGTGCGTAAGTTAGTAACCTATACCAGCAATGGCTGTTGGATTTCTTACCCTATAAATGAATAACTCTAAATAACATGGGGCATCAATGAAAAAAATGAAGTAATTTTTTTTTGCAATACATTGGAGCATGTTTGGTGTTGGATACATTCATATTGTTTTAACTAAGACAATGTGTTGTTTCGTTACCTAGGAATGAGTTCTGTAACATTCTTTGTCCCTGTGTACAAATTATTATTACGATCATATTGGTTTTTTCGGTCTTCATGAGCAACATTGGCAGTGATAAAGTGGGGTGAGCTGGGCAAAGGTAGTGTAATAGACTCTCCGTATAATGCAGCAGCAACCGATGTCATTCTAGGCCTTCTAGTAGCATCTTCTTGGATGCAAAGTAGACCAATGTGGATGCACATTTTCACTTCTTCAATACCAAAGTTGTTCTCTAATGAAGAATCTGTCAGTTGAAATAGAGCTTCTTCATTCCAAAGCCTCCATGCCTGTGTTATGATTTGGTTACAACTTTAAACCTAAATTAAGTGATAAACAAATAAAAGGAAGGAGAGAAGTGGTTTATTTTGATGCTTACGCGTTCTAATAATTCTTCTTCATCTGGTTGTCGATTCAAGAACCTATTCTTTTGTCCACTGACCATCTCTAGCACTATGACTCCAAAACTGTAAACATCAGATTTGACAGAGAATTTGACCTGCCATTGCGTACTCTGGAGCCATGTATCCACTGCATTAGCATATGTAAAGCATCCCTTTGGTAATGGTTTTTTCTTCTTTTTTTTAATAATAAAAATACCGAGTGAAAATTTACATGTTTTTCATCATCTTTAAAACAAGCCAATAAGTAATACTGGTACTTACTATGTCCCTACAATTCTCTTAGTATCCCCTTCGGTTTGGTCCATGCTGAAGAGCTTAGCAAGGCCAAAGTCGGCAATCTTTGCATCCATTGCTTGGTCAAGTAATACGTTGCTGGATTTCAGATCCCGGTGTATTATCTTGAGTCGAGAGTCTTCATGAAGATATAGAAGCCCCCTTGCTATTCCAGTTATGATTTTAAACCTTGTTTTCCAATCTAAAGATGCTTGCTTTGTTGGGTCTATGATTAATTTGACAAATGCAGTTTAGAGGGAGGAAAAAATAATGGGGAAAAAAATCCCTTGAATAGACTTTATAGCTATTAAAATTAGGAGGAAAAGCATAGAACTTGTTAGTGAGCTCTTTCACCTCCTAAATTCGAGTGCGGGGTTGATCTTCATAACTAGTTGCTTGGTTTTATCACCCCTTACCAGGTTTGAGCTGGTAGATTCCTTACCCATAATAAAAAATAGCTCTTAAAATTAAATTTTGTACAAAAGAAAGATGGAAACTAGAAAAGTACCGTTTAAAAAGCGATCAAGGCTTGAATTAGGAAGAAATTCATAGATAAGTATCTTTTCGTTTCCTGATATGCAGAACCCCAGTAGTCTAACCAAGTTCCGGTGCTAAAGCTTTGCAACTAACAGAACTTCGTTCTTAAATTCGAAGGTTCCCTGGGATGAGTTTTTTGATAACCTTTTCACAGCTATTTCTAGTCCATTTTTGAGCTTTCCCTGACAAAAATATACATATTCATTGTTCAGTATGCTAGACTACATTAAGCATAATAAATTACTATGTAATAGAGTATGTGAGTATATCATATTGGATTCACATCTAATTGTCTCTGATATCAGCCATAACATCATTTGACAAAAATACTGTAATGACCCAGATTTTATTGGTATTTTTGTCGATAATTATGTGTATTTGTGTGTTAGTTCAAATTTATTGTTGAACTATTCATTTTACTTTATGTGAATAATTTCGATTTAATTCGAATTATTTTATTTGCAGTTGTTATTATTTATTTTATTTTAATTATTATTTAATTAATTAAAATTTTTATTTAAATTTCTAATTAATTATTTAATATTTTGGGCTAAATCAATTTGTGCATGATCAATCATGCGGTTTTTGTAAATTAGCCCAATGGAGCACGAGAGCCCATTTTAGGCCCAATTGTCCCTCATGGCCGGTTTTTAGAAGGCATGGTAAGGCTTGCCACTTGCCTTGTGTTCACACCTTGACTAACTCTATAAATAGGAGAGTTAGTAAGGCCTTTGCTCATTTTGCCATCAAAAGCTCTTGCCATCAAATTCAAACAAAAATCCCTCCCATTTTGTAATGACCCTGATTTTATTGGTATTTTTGCCGATAATCTATGTGCATTTATGTGTATTTATGTATAGTTCAAATTTATTTTGAATTATTTATTTTATTTTATGTGAATAATTTCGATTTAATTCGAAATATTTGTTTTCAATTTTTGTTATTTATGTTCTTTATTATTTAATTAATTAGAATTTTTATTATTTAATTTTTCTAATTAATTATCTAATATTTTGGGCTAAATCGATTATTGCATGATTAATCATGTGAATTATGTAAATTAGCCCAATGGATCACGAGAGCCCATTTCTAGGCCCAAATAACCCCATGGCCGGTTTTCTCAAAGCATGGCAAGCCTTGCCACTTGCTTTGCTTTCACACTTAACCAACTTCTATAAATAGAAGGGGTTAGTGAGCTTTATGATCATTTTGTTCATTTGCCATCTAATGCACTTGCTCATCAAGTTTAATCACCAAAATTTTCCCTCGACTCTCTCCTTTACCTCACGCCATTTTTGATCAATTGAAACCCATCAATTGTTCATTATTTTTCCTAGCCCAAAACTTAAAGATTCAAAGTCCATTGATCTTTAAGTGTTGTAACACAATCCTAAACACATTCATTTCATTCAAGATCACTAATTCGGGTTGGTTTTGGGTTCATGTTCGTGTGGGTTCGTGTGGTGGTGGTGTTCGAGTTGTGCAGCAGGGCCGTGTGGTGGTGCCGTGCAGCAGGTGGTGTCGTGCTCATGGTTGTGCAGCAGGCCGTGTGGTGAAGCCGTGTGTGCTGTGGTGCCGAGTTGAAGACGTGGTGCTCGTGTGTGTGTGCCGTGTCTAGGGGCCGTGTTTGACGTGTTTTCCGGGCTGCATTCTTGTGTTGATTTCGTGTGTAATCCTCAATAAGGTAACATACTTTCTCAACCTTGTTGGCATACTATGATTATAGTATAGATTAAATGCACGTTTGGGGTTGTTTTATGATGATTATCCATGATTTTATGTATGATTTTTAATTCTGATTTTTATGTGTTATATGATGTTTTGATGAAGGTTTTTCATGATTTGATGATTGATTATATGTTGTTATATGATCATGACTATTGTGTTAAAGTTTGATGAATTTTGGTGATTTTCGAATGGAACTTGATGGTTATGCGTGTGGATTGTTTGAGTTTGGATGAGTTCTTGATTGAGTTCTTGAATCTTGATCGAGTTCTTGATTGAAGATCTTGAATCTTGAATGAGTTCTTTATGAGTTCTTTGAGTTCTTTATGAGTTCTTGATGAGTCTTGATGAGTTCTTGGTTGAATCTTGATAATTAAAGAAAGGGTTTAAAGGTTAAAGAAAGTTAAAGATTTAGTCTAAATTGATTAAAGAATGGTTAATGAATTATGGTTTATGGTTGGTTAGATTCAAGATCAAGGCGCAAAGGCAATCTTGAGTATAACTTCGTTGATTAACTAGTTATTTTCGAGAATCAAGGCGTAAAGGCAATTCTTGAAATTAATTTAGTTATGAATGAATTGATTAAAATGATTAAAGATTTAATTAATAATTAGCTTGATTTCATTTCTAGACGCCTGATACTTTGAGTAAGATTCATTGTATTTGGGTTAAGACGTTGCCCCTATTCCATCCTCGGTATTGGGATAGTTGGAGTCATACTATGTGATCCTTTGAATTTCCAGTAAGATTGGTTTCACGGGACATGGATTTCCAGTAAGATTGGTTTCATGGGGTTTGGGAGTAAGATTCTCAAATCTAAGCATAGTAGAAAGTTCGATCGCGTAAGATACGTTCGTACGAGCACAGTCCGGTCTAGTATATGAATGATTGCGCCAAAGATAGTTGGTTAGGTTGTTTGAGTCGAGTTCACGGTTTTGGTTGTTCTCGTACTTTGATTATTGATGTGGTTTATTTGATTTATGCTATGTTCATGTGTATTCCCATTAGGGTGAGTCAGTTATGTTACTCGCCACTGATGGTGGACTGTTATATGTTTTTCAGGTAGTTCTGATGAAGATACTCTTACTTAGCTTTGGGTTAGGCGAGCGACGTTTATTGTTTCTGTTATTTGATGTATTTCCTAATTCTGTTGTTTATAGATAGTATTGGCGTATTGTATAGACTTTATACGTTGTTGTTGGACTCTTTATACGTTGTTTAGACTCTGACGTGTGGTTGGAGTTACTCGTATTCTAGTATTCCTAATTTGACTTTCGGACTAGTATGTACAAACTTGTGGGTATTTGTACGTTTTTGGATGGATTAATAATATTTTTGAGGAATTAGTTTAATTTCTTAAGTATTTGAGTTGTAGTTTATAACTATTCGACTCGTCGGTTTCTTCCGCGCCGATTTAAGCGAGTAGGGTCGTTACACATTTGCTCTCTAGTTCACACGCCATTTTTGGCATTGGTCATCATCCAATTGTTCATCCATCTTTGGAATTCCAAACTTAAAGATTCAAACTCTATTGATCTTTAAGTGTTCAAACACAATATCAAACACATTCATTTCATTCGAGTTCACTAGATCGGGTTGAGTTTGGGTGCTTGTTCGTGGGGTTGATCGTGTTCGTGGTCCGAGTATTGGCCGTGTGTGCAGCAGCCGTGCGTGTGGAAGTGGTGTCACCGTGGGCAGCCGTGCAGTGGGGCAGCAATGGTGGCCGTGCTGATTGGGCAGAGGTGTTCGTGGTCTAGCCGTGTGGTGGTGCAAGTGCGTGGGTTAGCCGTGTTGCTTGGCCGTGTGTGTCTTGTTCCGGGCAGCAACTTTTTGCATTAATTTTGTGTGTTATCTTCAATAAGGTAACATGCTTTCTTAACCTTTTTGGTATACTATGTTTATAGTATAGGTTAAATGCTTGTTTGGGTTGTTTGATGATGAATATCCATGATTTCATGTATTGTTTATATTCTGATTTTTATGTGGTTTATATGATGTTTTAATGATGATTTTTCATGATTCTATGATTGATTATGTGTTGTTTTATGATCATGATAATTGTGTTAAAGTTTGATAAATTTTGGATAAGATTTGGTTGGAATTTTCGAATGAATGTCATGATGTTATGCGTGTGATTTAGTAGTTGGATGAGTTCTTGATTGAAGTTCTTGAATCTTGAATGAGTTCTTTGAGTTCTTTATGAGTTCTTGATGGTCAGACCGAGAGAACCATCCAGACTTTGGAGGATATGCTTCGAGCATGTACTCTGGAGTATCACCAGTCTTGGGTACGTATGCTCTGCTTGATAGAGTTCTCCTATAATAATAGCTATCACTCCAGCATTGAGATGGCTCCGTACGAGGCCCTGTATGGCAGGAAATGTCGGAGTCCTATATGTTGGAATGATATCAGTGATTCTATGGCTTTAGGACCTGAGATGGTACGTGATACTATCGAGAAGGTCCGAGTCATCCGGTCTAAGATGCAGGCCGCTCAGAGTCGTCAGAAATCCTACGCCGATAATCGACGTAGACCGCTGGCTTTCGAGGTAGGTGACAAAGTCTTGCTTAAGGTTTCGCCATTCAAGGGAGTGGTACGCTTCGGTCAGAAGGGGAAACTCCGACCGAAATATGTGGGACCTTACGAGATACTTGAACGAATTGGGGAGGTGGCATATCGATTGGCATTACCACCTAGTTTGGCTAATGTACATGATGTATTCCATGTTTCCCAGCTAAGGAAATATGTACATGATCCTACTCATGTGATTACGGCGGACCCGGTCGTGATCGAGCTGAATCTGACTTACGAGGAGCGACCCGTCCAGATCTTGGATCGAGAAGAGAGGACCCTGCGGCGTAAGCAGGTACCGCTTGTCAAGGTGTTGTGGAGAAATCAACACCATGAAGAAGCGACTTGGGAGACGGAAGCTTCCATGCGGCAGAAGTACCCGGAGCTGTTCGATGGGGAGCGATCTCCTGCACCTTGAAATTTCGGGACGAAATTTCTTTAAGGAGGGGAGGTTGTAATGACCCAGATTTTATTGGTATTTTTGCCGATAATTATGTGTATTTATGTGTATTTGTGTGTTAGTTTAAATTTATTGTTGAACTATTCATTTTACTTTATGTGAATAATTTCGATTTAATTCGAATTATTTTATTTGCAGTTGTTATTATTTATTTTATTTTAATTATTATTTAATTAATTAGAATTTTTATTTAAATTTCTAATTAATTATTTAATATTTTGGACTAAATCAATTTGTGCATGATCAATCATGCGGTTTTTGTAAATTAGCCCAATGGAGCACGAGAGCCCATTTTAGGCCCAATTGTCCCTCATGGCCGGTTTTTAGAAGGCATGGTAAGGCTTGCCACTTGCCTTGTGTTCACACCTTGACTAACTCTATAAATAGGAGAGTTAGTAAGGCCTTTGCTCATTTTGCCATCAAAAGCTCTTGCCATCAAATTCAAACACAAATCCCATTTGCTCTCTAGTTCACACGCCATTTTTGGCATTGGTCATCATCCAATTGTTCATCCATCTTTTGAATTCCAAACTTAAAGATTCAAACTCTATTGATCTTTAAGTGCTCAAACACAATATCAAACACATTCATTTCATTCGAGTTCACTAGATCGGGTTGAGTTTGGGTGCTTGTTCGTGGGGTTGATCGTGTTCGTGGTCCGAGTATTGGCCGTGTGTGCAGCAGCCGTGCGTGTGGAAGTGGTGTCACCGTGGGCAGCCGTGCAGTGGGGCAGCAGTGGTGGCCGTGCTGACTGGGCAGAGGTGTTCGTGGTCTAGCCGTGTGGTGGTGCAAGTGCGTGGGTTAGCCGTGTTGCTTGGCCGTGTGTATCTTGTTCCGGGCAGCAACTTTTTGCATTAATTTTGTGTGTTATCTTCAATAAGGTAACATGCTTTCTTAACCTTTTTGGTATACTATGTTTATAGTATAGATTAAATGCTTGTTTGGGTTGTTTGATGATGAATATCCATGATTTCATGTATTGTTTATATTCTGATTTCTATGTGGTTTATATGATGTTTTAATGATGATTTTTCATGATTCTATGATTGATTATGTGTTGTTTTATGATCATGATAATTGTGTTAAAGTTTGATAAATTTTGGATAAGATTTGGTTGGAATTTTCGAATGAATGTCATGATGTTATGCGTGTGATTTAGTAGTTGGATGAGTTTTTGATTGAAGTTCTTGAATCTTGAATGAGTTCTTTATGAGTTCTTTATGAGTTCTTGATGAGTCTTTATGAGTTCTTGGTTGAATCTTGTTAATTAAAGAAAGTGGTTTAGAACTTAAAGAAAGTTAAAGATTTAGTCTAAATTGATTAAAGAATGGTTAATGAATGATGGTTTGTGGTTGGTTAGACTCAAGATCAAGGCGCAAAGGCAATCTTGAGTATAACTTCGTTGATTAACTAGTTATTTTCGAGAATCAAGGCGTAAAGGCAATTCTTGAAATTAATTTAGTTATGAATGGATTGATTAAAATGATTAAAGATTTAATTAATAATTAGCTTGATTTCATTTCTAGACGCCTGATACCTTTGAGTAAGATTCATTGTATTTGGGTTAAGACGTTGCCCCTATTCCATCCGCGGTATTGGGATAGTTGGAGTCATACTATGTGATCTTTTGTGGATTTCCAGTAAGATTGGTTTCACAAGACATGAATTTCCAGTAAGATTGGTTTCATGGGGTTTGGGAGTATGATTCTCAAATCCGAGCATAGTAGAAAGTTCGAATGCGTAAGATGCGTTCGTACGAGCACAGTCCGGTCTAGTATATGAATGATTGCGCCAAAGATAGTTGGATAGGTTGTTGGGTCGAGTTCATGTTTTGGGTTTGTTCTCGTACTTTGATTATTGATATTGATTATTTGGTTTATGCTATGTACATGTGTATTCCCATTAGGGTGAGTCAGTTATGTTACTCGCCACTGATGGTGGACTATTGTTGTTTTTTTCCAGGTATTTTTGATGACGATACTCTTGCTTAGCTTTGGGTTGGGCGAGCGGCGTTTTATGTTTCTGTTATTTTATGTATTTTCTATTTCTGTCGTTTATAGATAGTGTTGGTATATTGTATGGACTTTCATACGTTGTTTTTAGACTCTGGCGTGTGGTTGGAGTTACTCGTATTTTAGTATTTCTAGTTTGACTTTTGGACTAGTATGTACAAACTTGTGGGTATTTGTACGTTTTTGGTTATTAGTATTATTTTTGAGGAATTAGTTTAATTTCTTAAGTATTTTGAGTTGTAGTTTCTAACTATTCGATTCGTCGGTTTCTTCCGCGCCGATTTAAGCGAATCGGGTCGTTACAAATAGTACCATATTTGAGGTTGATGAAGCTATCCATACAAGTATATTGAGTTGACGGTTTACCTTGTAAACCTCGCCGAATCCTCCTCTTCCAAGTTTATTATGTTCGGAGAAGTTTTGAGTGGCTGTTTTTATTGTGTTGAAATCATATTGCAATGATTCCACATCTCCAATATCTACTACACCATCTGCATGTATAATATGTTTCCTGTAGTCCACTATGCTACTTGTAGAGGTTTTGGGACTTGATTTTGCATCAAATAAAATAAAATGAACTTCATTAAATTAGAAAAAAAAAATGAACCAAACTAAACTGACCATTTGGTGTTTCATCAACTGCATCTTTGAATCTGTGCTCGTATCTCTTCTTCAACTTCCTCCTGCGTAAACAGATCCATGTAATGGACAGAAATAACATGGTTCCAACTTCCAACACCTGAGCTTGCTGCTATAGCAGCAATATGTGATGCACTCAATCCTTTCCTTGGATATTCTTTTCCTTTAAAGTTAAATGAAAAAGAAATAAGTTTTGTGTTCAGCACAAGGCTACTAGGTTTGACTTGATCTACTACCTCTGTAACAGAGTGGCAACGAAAAAATATTTTGGCCCTGTTTGGTAATTGGTTGTGGCTGTCAGCTAGTGGCTGTTTTATCTGGCTAGTTTGACTAGCTATTTGAATTGACTTTATGTGTTGGTTGTTTGACTAATCCTGTTTTATTAACATGTTTGGTAAAATTGGATGTTAGTTGTTGGTTGTTACCATGTAAAATGACAATTAAAGACATAAGGATTGTTTAGGTTTTGAAGAGGAAAAATAAAAGAAGGGTATAATGATAATTTTAGAAGGAAAAAGCCAACACCCAATTGAAAAAAGCTAGCAGGAGTAGCTTTTACAAACATGGCTTAAAATGTGGCTTTTATAACTCCTAAAAGCCAATATCCAAACAAAAAAATTGGTTGTTTGACCATAAAAAAAGCCAACAGCCAATAGCCAAGGTAATAAGCTGATATCCAAACAGGCCCAAAGGTAGTATATTTCATAAGAACAATGAATATATGAATGGCAATGCAAGCATTTTTCAAACTCCATCTTTTATTTATTTTATGTATGCCTTAAATTGGAAACATAATCATCCAGTCAAACATTAATTTGGATAGGAGGAATGAGAGATGGAGTAGCGGCTCCATCCTTCACCTCTGACCCATGGGTCAGAGTTTGGTTCCTCTTACCTGCAAATAATAAACATGAATTTGTACCTGTGGTATTGTGTTGGGGTGAAGCCAGTCTGGGTGCTGAGCTTGGCGAGGGTGAACTCACATTGTAGAAAGGACGCGTACTATACATCAATCGACAACTTAGGGAGAATGTAGCTCCGATATAACTGGTGTGTATGTTGTTATCTGGATGCATGATAATGGCTAAAGTGTTTCTTAGGCAGCTGTTACATGTGGAGCCATTGATGTCAGGAACGCACTGAGCTAGCCCATACAATTTCATAGATGATGGTTTCAGACTTGCTTCTCTGGTAGCAAAATATCCAGATGAGGAAGATGAAGATGCGTTATGAACAGCATCAGTAATATAACATGATTCATGGTTGTTTCTACTACTTGAACGTACTCTGTCGGAAACTGTATCTTCGTATCATCATGGTGTGTAGAGGTGGAATGTACATCATAGGTCTCAGGCGATGAGAAAATTTCAAGACGGTTAGTATACATCAACACACATTCGAAATAAAACACAATAGCTGTTTTATAAAGGGGACAGAACATATTTATCTTGACAGATGCAGCGTGAATGCATTCACTGCAAAGTTGTAGGCTAATGTCTTCTCGGCATTGAAACCGGCCATACAGCTCGTCAGTTCCCGGAGATCTGTACATGAGATCTGTAGTTTTGTTGAACTTGGTTTTTGAGGCTTGTAATGGCACATCAGTAAGAAGCTCATACAGGTAGTGTTCGTAAGTGCTCGGTGCAGTGAAATTACCAGCATCCCTGTCACAGTAGGGAAGTGCCCCAAGTTCAACATAAGCACCCACACTAATAAGTTCACACAACAACAAGATCAAATGTAGCACTAGCAGTATCACCTTTGTTAACATTATTTGAATGATTAGAGATTGATTTAGGTCATTTAAATGAATGAATTGAATGATTGTGTTTGAAATAGTTGATGTCTGTCAGGTACAAGTATCATTTATTAGAGATTGATTTAGGTCATATGCATGAATGAATGATTGTGTTTGAAATAATTGATGACAGGTATCATTTATGATGTCCCACATCTGTTTTTCCCCCAAAGTCAACTAGTAGTATTTGACTTTGTTATGCAATATTGTTAGTGGATCGCTAAACGTTGTCCGCGCATTACTTAAAATGGCCCACAATACAAAGTAAAAAGATAATAATGTCTTTCACTTAAAATTACACCACAACAACTTTGAATAAATAAACAACACCGGACACCACGACACAACCTCGACCGCCGCCACCACCACCACCATAATGGTAATTTTTTTTTTTTAATGTATAGGACGTTCTAATCAAATGCCCCGACCATGGTCGGGGCATCTGATCTGGACGTCCTAGTATTAAAAAAAAAAAAGATTTGGGCGACGAATTTTGTTGATTGGGTGACGAAATTGATTGTCTCCCAAACTTCTTACAAGAAAAAGAAGTTTAATGCTTGTTGAATTACGAAAATCTAGCAATGAGGATTTAATGGAACTTCATGTTTCTGGCTTTTGTTGGATCAAGAAAAAGAACCAAGATCATCTAGCAATGATGAGGATTGAATTAAGAAATGCTGCAGAACCAAAGGCTTACATAAAGGAACTTGTTATCTTAAATGCATCAGAGTTTCCCTATGCATTTCTTGGGTCTGTTGGGGCTGCTTTGGTTGGAATTCAAGCTCCTCGATCTATTTGCCTTTGGGATTGCATATATGTTATATGAATTCTATTCCAATGATGACTCTATCTAGGATCAGGCATGATGTTAAAATAACTTCACTTGCTTTTCTTGGCCTGGGGTTACTTTTTTTTTCAAGGGAAAAAGGGAAATTCATTAATTAACAAAGATTACAACAAGTACTTAAAGCACCATAAAGTTTTAAACAACACAAACCATAATATAAAGCTAATAACACAGTACATAAAGTCATAATGAGCTTGTACAAATACACTACATGGTTGAAATCCCAAGGATAACTTCTAACGGCCTGTCTGCAATCCTCGTAAATCATGTTCCATGGCCGGAAGAATCCATGTCGGAGGAGTATCAAAGTTCTGAGCTGCATAAGTCGAAGCTTGACCTTCCTTAGCAAGCGTGTGGGCCACTAAATTAGCCTCCCTTCTAGCATGAAGTAACTCCATATGCGGGAAAATTTGCATCATATTGTGGACCTCCATAATTATAGTTCCCAGATGATGCGTATAATGTTCTTGAGCATTGTCCATTATGAGTTTTATCGCCTTTGCATCTATTTCAACCTGAAAACGAGTCATATCTCTGTTTGTTGCAACTACCAGGGCCTCTCTTAAAGCAACTAACTCAGCTTCAGCTGGTGAAGAAGCTTTGATTTTTGTGAAACAACCAAACACCCACGCCCCTTGTTCTTGTCTAATCACCACCCCTGCAGCAGCATTGTTTCGATCTTTCCAGCTAGCATCAGCATTTATTTTCAACATCCCCGAAGGTGGAGGTTTCCACAATGGGCAGTCATAAGGAAGCACAATAGAGTTATCTTTCTCCTGTAATAAAGCATTAGAATGGAAAAAATCCACCCAGTAACAATTAAATTCCATATCAAGAGTCTTATAAATGTTTTGGAAAATACTGTGGTTCCTTATCCTCCAAAGGTGCCAAATTCCTAAACTGAATAAAACCCTCCAATTTTTTCCATGGGTTAGATTATAATTCAACCAACCAATCCAATCAAGAGTCCAGAAGGAATGGGCATCAAAGGTTGTAGACTGAGGGAAAATGTGAAGAATTTTCTCCCAAATCCTTGAAGAAAAGAAACAATCTCTAAAAAGGTGTAGATGAGTTTCACTATGTTCCCAACACCGAGCACAAGTAGGATTGAAGTGAGGAATTTTTTAGGATAAAAGGGAAGCAGTGGGGAGCATAGTGTGGCAAACATTCCATAATAACATTTTATATTTAAAAGGAACATCAAGCTTCCATAATGAATTCCAAGCAAAGGGGATATTTGAAAAGATAAAATGGGTTGGAAAAGCTAGCCTGTATGCAGTTTTTAAAGTGAACAAACCATAAATGTGAGCCTTCCAATGGTGAATGTCAGTTATGGAAGTGCTTTTAGGGATAGGGATTTCCTCAATTTCATAAAGAATTGAAGGTTCAATATATTGTGCTATAGGGGAAACGTCCCGCTCACCATTACAAATGATGTGTCTCACTCTCCAATTAAGGATCCAATCAGGAGGTTCAACCATGGTACAATAGATGAGAGGCTTATCACCCACCCATTTATCAAACCAAAGTGAAGTATTCTGTCCATTCCCAATTCAAATTCCCATTCCTTTTTCAAGGATGTCTCTTCCTTTTAAAATATCTTTCCATAAAGGTGAAGAGTAACGAGAGGGAGTGACCGTCCAAAAGGATTGAGATTTTAAATATCTAGCCTTGACAATCTTCACCCATAATTTATCAAGTTGAGATAAAATTTCCATCCCAGTTTAGCCATAAACGAAAGATTCCAAGCTCTAAGATCTCTCATTCCTAGCCCCCCAAATTGATGGGTTCCTTCAAACTAGACCACCCCATTCTAACAAGGTAATGGGAAGCATTAACCTTATTCCACAAGAACCTCCTACAGCACTTTTCTAAGTCATTGATCACTAAAATGGGGAGAAGAGTTGTTTGCATGGAGTAAAGAGGATAAGAATTAAGGACAGATTTGATGAGAGTGGATCTCCCTGCCATATTCAAAAATTTTGCTTGCCAACCTTGAATTTTATCCTTGGTTTTGTTTAACATATCCACATAGTTATCTTTTCTAAGTCTATTAGGACTTATATTTACTCCCAAATACTTCCCAAAGGACAATGAGCTATTCATGTTACAATGATCAGCAATAAGTTTTTTAGAAGAACATTGGGTGTTTTTTGAGAAAATGATGTTTGACTTAGTGGTGTTAATGCAAAGACCCGAATCCCTCCCAAAAGTGTTTAAATTCTGAATAATAACCTCTGCATTTGCAATATTTGCTTCCCCAAATAAAATAACATCGTCAGCATAAAAAACATGGGAAATTGAGATAGTTCGATCAATTGCAAAAGGCTTCCACATTGAGTTCCCAACTTGATTATCAATTAGATATGAAAGTCTCTGAAGACAAAGAACAAATATATAAGAGGATAGAGGGTCTCCCTGTCGGATTCCTCTAGTAGGATAAAAAGGTGAAGTTATTTCCCCATTCCAAAGGACTGAGACTTGAGGAGTGGTAATACAATCCATGATAAGTGTAATAAGGGTAGGTGGCAGTAAAAGGTGAGATAGAGTATCATATATAAAACCCCATTCAAGACTATCATAAGCTTTGGAGATATCTACCTTAAAGGCCATGTATTTTTTCTTTCTGGTCTTAGAACTGAATAAATGAGAAATTTCCTTTATGACAAGAATATTCTCATCAATTGTTCTTCCCTTAACAAAACTTGATTGAATTGGGTTAATAAGACCAGGGAGAATTGGAGCAAGTCTATTAACAATGGACTTTGTTAGGATTTTGTAAATTGTATTGCAAAGTCCAATAGGCCTAAAATCCTTCATTGACTCTGGACGGTCTGATTTAGGAATAAGGGAGATAAAGGAGTGATTGAAATTAAGAGGGAGTTTTCCTGTTGAAAAAGCCTTAGAAATTAAAGCATGAATTGAATCACCCATAGTTTCCTAATGAGTTTGATCAAAAATAGGCTGAATACTATCAGGGCCTGGGCTTTTTATTGGGTCCATTTGACAAAGGGCCAACCTGACCTTCTCTACAGAAATAGGAGTCTGCAATTCAGTGGACTGGTTAGAGGAAATGGTATTGCATGGAGTGGGTGGATGGACCCTTAAGTGAAAAGTTTGTTTGGTTGTAAACAAATCTCTAAAATGATCCATAGCTGAGCATTGAAGCTCATTATTATCATTAATCCAAATACCCGAATTATTTTTTAAGCAAATTATTTTACTCCTAGCTTTTTTAGTGTTGGCGATGATATGAAAATATTTAGTATTCCAATCCGCATATCTTCGCCAATTTAATCCAGCCTTTTGGGCCCAAATCCTTCTCTCCATATCTAGAATTTTATTAAAATGGATTAACAAATCCTTTTCAAGATTAATTAAAAAACTAGAATGATGCATGCAGAGACTTGTTTGAATTCCCTTAAGTCTAGCTAGAGTCCTTTTTTTTCATTGATTAAGGCATCAAAATTTGAATGCACCCAAGGTTTTATATCATGCAAAAAATTAGCACGTCCATCCAGGAAATCTCTTTCATACCAGCAATTTTTGAAAAACTTATGGAAATTTGGATGAGCCAACCAAGCCTCCTTACAACGAAAAGGATAATTTTTCCTGCCTGAGTTAATATCTGTACAAATTAAAATAGGATAGTGATCAGAGTGAGTACGGGCTAAGTGCATTACCTGAGTATTAGGGTATAACTTGAGCCAAGGAGCATTAGCCAAAGCACGATCCAAACGTTCTCGAATTAGAGCAATGCCATCACGACAGTTATTCCAAGTAAAACTAGGACCTTCAAAACCAAGATCAATCAGAGAAGAACCAGCTATCCATGAAGTCATTTCTTTTCCCTGATTATTACCCACACATCTGCCACCCATCTTCTCAGCCTGACTAACAACTTCATTCATGTCCCCAATAACCAAGCGTGGGACATGCTGTGGAGGTTGGTCATCAGTCATTTGTTTCCATAACCTATCTTTGGAAGATTTTGCAGTTGGTGCATGCACCCCCGTAATGACCACTTCAGGCTCATTTGGGAGAAATTTGAAGAGGGAATGGAAGTACTGAGGTGAAGGGTAAGTATAATCAATTAGTTCCACAGTGTTTTTCCAAAGGAGCCACACTATATCTTTAGTTCCTGAAGGTGGAATTACTCGACAGTCATGAAACCACAACTGCTTTGTAATCTCCCTTGCTCTTATATCACCTGTCTTCGTTTCAAGAAGAATAACTATAGATGGCGAATGTAGCTGGATTATGGTACGTAGGTGAGGGATGAATTCACAACTATCTGTGCCGCTTACATTCCACATGACAAGCTTAATCATGAGATGTTTGGATGTGAGTGGAGGAATCTCCCCCATTGCATGCATGTTCATTGTTTTGGGCGAGACTTCCAAGTTCTCCCATTCCCACCACTCCATTATTCTGCCAAGTCCCCAAATATCCTTCATTAGTAATGGTGTCACTAATGCATCCATCTCCGTTGGAGCTCAGTTTGGTCTGACACACCTCACTTCTACTTGTACTCCCACAACTCCTTTGAGTATGTTGTAAATAATGAGGCTGTTTTGGGGTTTGGTAACCTCTGTGTTTTGGCTTTCGTATGATATGGTGAATGTTGGTGGATTTGGAAGAAGTGGATGAAGGGTTGGGATGGGGGTGCATGAGGGAATGAGTTCTTCTAAGTATTGATGTTGTTGAAACTTCATCAGATGTGAGATTGAGTTTAAGAGAAGAACTATATCCTCTAAGGGGGTCGGATGTTTTGAGAGCAGCGGCCACAGAAGTGGAGTGGGAAAAGTTGGGAACAAGTTCAGTAGGATTGGCACTCTCTTGACTTTGTTTAGATGGTTGAAGAACTGTGGTTGTCTTATTTGAATGGCCTGAGGTATTTTTGATAGGTTGAAGGGTTTGGGATGGAGATTTTGAGGGGGTGAGGGAGGTAGGATCTGAGTTATCCCACTGGGTAGCGGTGTTAAGGTTGGTGTCTGTGATGAGGTAGGTTGTGTTATTGGTGGATTTTTCTTTGGTGTTGGTGACATGGGTGGTCTCTGGGGAAGGGCTAGAAGGGGTTGTGGATGAGGAGGAATGTTGTTGGTTTGGTTTGTCATGGGTTGTTTGTTTGAGTTCTCCATTACTGATGTGTGTTTGTGGGGAGGTAACGAGACTTGGGGTAATATGGGGTACTACACCACCATTTAAATCCGGAGTATTTTGCATGGAGGATTTAAAAGGTTTTTTCCTTTCTATTGCTTTTGCATGTTGTTGTTCCCCGAAATCAGGTTCCCCATAAAGCATATTCAGAGTAGAAGCTGGAGAGTTGTCCAGCTGGCCTTCATTAGTTGTATTTTCAAGCCTAGAAAATTCTGAACTGCTCGCATGCTCCAACACTTTCCATTGTGTATTACTTGTCTTTTGGCGGCTCATTGTGATTGGAGTATTCTTCTTTTTATACTCTCTAATTGCTGCACATGCAGTATTTTTGGGCCCCTCAAAACCTTTGGTATTTTTTCGAACATTCTGATTCGTGCTCTGAAGATTTTTTGCAGGTATTTTCCTCTTGCTCGTGACCATAACCCAAGGGCCAAACTTAGAGTGCGAAACTTGCTCTTGTGGATTTTCTTTCAATTGGCTTTCAGTCTGTGGTTGCTGCACTTGTTTGCCTTCTCGAATGGTTTTCCTTTTTGTCACCTCTATTTCTTAAAGTAAGCCTGAATCCATAGATTGAGAGCTGATATGGTGATCTGGGGTTATAGCATCAGGTTTTGGGCAAGGTTGAAGGTTGGAACATGAAGTTTTAGTATGCCCTATTCGGCCACAGGTAAAGCATAGTGAGCTTATGTTTTCAAACTCAATTGGTTGCCAAGCTCCTCCAACCCACACCTTAGTAACGAGAGGACTTGTAAGATCTATTTCAACACATACTCTCGCATATCTTCCTTTTGTAATTTTATCAGTTGCATAGTCTACTCTTAATGGTTTACCTGCTAGACTTGCAATTTGGAATAATGCATGCTTATCATAGTACTCCACTGGTAATTCTGGGAACCTTATCCAAAGAGACATAGTATCAAAGGTCTGGGTTGAAGGCCAAAAATTGGGTTTCCATTTAGATAACATAAGATAATGGTTTAAGATCATCCATGGCCCTCCAAAAAGCGCTTTGTCGTAGTCATCTTGTAAGGAAAATCTAAACAATAAGACTCCCTTTCCCGACTCTATTATCTCCAAATTTCCTTTTGGATTCCACATACGTTTGACCCTTTGCATGATGAATTGTGGACGTATATTTATACCCATACATTTTCCCATAAGAGTAAGGCTCCAAGGTTGCCTTAATCTATCTAGGACAGTCTTGGTAAAAGAAACTACTAAGGGGGAAGCTGGTGGGATCTCTTCATTGTCATCCCAATCCATTGAGTTTATCATTATTTTTTGTGCCTCCTCAAACCATTGGGATGATGATGTTACTGCATCACGAAAAGAGATTGGGGGCTGTGTTATTTGCATTACTTCATCCTGTTGTTGTGGTGGGACTTCATTGATTGTCGTTGATGGCTGCTCTGTCATTGACGTGTTGTTAGTGAAAGCTATACTCCTCGGTGGTCATTTATTAAAAAAGGAAATGAAAGAGTTCCTCCTCCTTGTAAAAAGCTCCCAGGGCCCCAAACACAAAGTGTTTAAGGACTATCCTGATGACTTCCTTTACTTAGAGAGAGAGAAACTTAAATTTTCCATGTTGGTGCTTCTTTCATGCATATGATTTTTGTCAGATCATTACTATTCCCATATATTTGATGCAGCACTACTTCTACACCTAACTCTGGGAAGCTACTAAAAGAAATTAATCATATTTTCTTAGCTCTAATTTGAAATCAATCCGACTCAAATCGATATAATAAGAATAGTTTTTTACATTTGACAATAATCGATGTAATCCGTCACAATCCTATATCGAATGAAAGCCAAGTTGCCATAGCAAAATACTATCTAATATCAGATTTAACCCTGACACAAAACAATTGAATATCCAAAATGGTCCAACAAAGTAAATGAATGAATTTAATATATTATTATAACCTTACATTACTATTTTTCTAAATCACAATATTATTGTTGGTATTTTAATATCTGGAGTACACTGTTGTTTGTTTATGGAGCTTCTCCTTGTGTCATTATGATTTATTAGGTACTCAGATCACTAATGTCAAGAACTTAGCTTGTTCTATTTGCTCAACTTTGCTTTTCTATGTTTATTTAAGTAATAAATCAAATTTCATACGATACAAAACCTGAGATTTAAACCGCAAGCTCAATTCTACCGTCATGATATAATCTGAATTCGAAAAAAAATTCATGACTTAAAGTACAATATTCACCAAATAGTATGTGATATTTATCGCTTATTACAATATTCACGACTCAAAATACAATATTCACCATGAACACTTAAACATAATAATTCGATTAGAAAATTCTGCTTCCTATACAGTAATGAGTTCTTTATTACCTTCACAAATAATTAGTCCATAAGACTATTCACTTATTACACACAATGTTCACATAAGTAATAAAGTTCATGCAATTTTCACAAAGTAATAATCAATATTCACCATTAATTTTAGAATCATTTTTTTAAATTAAAAAAATAAATAGTACTCCTTATATAATTTGAAACACATGTTGTATCATACATTGGAAATCGCAAGATGTCAACAATTTTTTTAAGCAACGATGCAATTTTGTAGCTGGGACCACAAAAAATTGGCTAGTCCGTGAGCTAATGACTTGCGCTCTTGGGCCCAAAGCGTCAATGCGTCATGGATAAACTCAAAAGTGAAGGATACGGGGACATATATAGGAAAATAATATTAAAAAATATATATTTTTTTTATTTATTTAATTATTAGAAATATATATAATGAAGAAGAAAAATTATTTTTAAAATTTGATTATCATTATTATAGTGTTAATTTTAATAAATATTCGACAACGTTCGTGATTTACATTTTACTTTTATAAACTCACTTCACATATTATAATATAAATTTTCTTTCAAACTAAATATAAAAGTTTTAAAATAAGTTTAGAAAGTGTCCAATATGTGTGTGTTCATATAACTAAAAATATAGAACACGTAAATTGGTGTATCAATATATATATTTAGACGTGTCCAATGAATGTCGGATATGAAACACGTCACTTGCTATAAGTATCCGTCCAACCTACCATGGGCGTCGAAAGGACTTAGATTTTCATTGTTGAGTTTTAGCGTCCCTGTTTTATTACTCGTGGTAAACTTTGCAAATTACCCGTTCACAAAGTAAAGTCAACTTTGATCATATTCATTACAGCCTGAAATTACCCCCTTTTTTTTGTTTTAATCAGACAGCCTGAAATTAGGGATTTTAATCATTCGATAAATAAAAATACTCATAATCAAGATTCTTATCTATCACAAGCATTTTGGAATTTGAATTTGAATTACATTACATTACATTACATGCCATAAAAAGCTCATCAAATCAAATTACAAATCTGCAAACTGTACAGAAAAAAAAAATATAGCAGATTGATTGCTTGGTTGATCGAAATTATACAAAAACGAAAACCCCCAAAATCAAAAAAAAAAAAAGAAGAAAAAGATGGAATCCAATTCATCAAAATTAAACCAAATAAATAGCCTAGTAATTTATTAATCGAACAGAGTTGGTAATAAAAATAGAGATTAGTGAGAAGAAGGAAGATAGGAAGGAGGAGGAGGAAGAAGAGAAGGATGAAGAGGGAAATTATGATTAGAAGAAAATGGAAGATTTCTGAGAATTAAAAATCTGATTCTTCTGGGTAAAGGTGCTTCGTTGAATACATGTTGTAATACTCTTGTTAGAACCACTGTATACTCCTCTAATATCTCTGCTACCACTGATACCAGCATCATCTTCAATTCTTTGATCGATTCTTATTGAGGTATTGTAATTGTTGTCTCTTTTTTTGATCAATTTTGTTCGTACGTTGTTGAAGTTAAATTAGTTGACCTTAATTGGATCCTTAATGTATGTATATATATATATATATATATATATATATATATATATATATATATATAGGATTATAGGATAGGATAGGATAGGATAGGATAGGAGTTGAAAGATGAGACAAGGTTTTGGATTAAATGATGATGATAGAATAAAATAGAATAGAAGAATAATCTTGGTACTTTATTGATTGATTGTTTGATAATGATAATGATGGAGTATAGTAGTAATGAAGTTTTCTGGGGGCTATTAATATTATGCACATTGATTGATGATTATGGTATGGTATGGGTGGGAAAAACAGTGGGCACCCTCAGCTCAGCTCAGCTCCCCTCCCCTCCCCTCCTTGAGCACGTGGATGTGTTGTTCTGCCAAACAAACAAATCTAGGATACTCTTCTCCTCCCGGCTCCCTCAGTCCCTCTCTACACTTATCTAGATTTTCCCATCTCATCTATTCTGTGGGCCTATGCCCTTTTTCCCCCTTTCTTTCTTCTTTGTTTTTATCTTATATACTTCATCCGTTTAAAAAAAAACGCAACAATTGGGGTATCAAGGACTCCTAGGCAACTTTTTGTTGTGAGAGTAGGAGTGATAGATAAAGAAAGTGGGGTATGTGATAATGTGAGAGATAGAAACAAAAATGGAAGATTAAAATTGTTGCATTTATTTTGCAACATCCAAAAATAGAAATTGTTGCGTTTTTTTCAAAACGGAGGTAGTACTATATACTAGAATGATGGGTTCCGTAACTAGAGTTGTCAAAAACTGACCAACTCAATAATCCAAGTCAAATTTAACCCAATAATAACTGGTTGGTTCGTTTACTTTAATGGGTTGGATTGGTTGAAATTTTCAAATCGATTTTAACCTGCTTAACAATTTATTTTGCTCGCATTTTAAGGTAATGATTTAAGGGTGTTAATGAACAAATTAATCAAAATGGTTTTAATACAAGATTGAGATCATAAGATACTAATCTTCAAGTTATTTTTGATCAATTTGTTCGTTTGCACATTTGAATCGCTTTCTTAAAATGCGTGCAAAATGAATTGTTGACATTAATATTTTACAAATGGAGTATAAATTATGAATAATATGACTTGTATAATATATGGTTATCGTAGGTTGTTGTTACGGTCCATATAATGGTATAGAAATATTGTGGTATAACTTTATTTAATGCTAATGAAAAAATGATAATATTAATAAACGGGTTATTGGGTCAACCCATTTATTATAAGGTTGGGTTGGGTTTAGAATCGCAACCTGTTTAACTAAATGGGTTGGGTTTGAGTTGGAGATTTCAACCCGTTTATATTAATAGGTCAACTCGAACCCAACCTAGTTCGACTCATTTACAGCTCTATCCGTAAGTGATTGTGTGCTATTTGATTTAATTGAGCTTATCCAACAATTAACTTTATCTTCTTATTTGACATCTTAACCTAACTTATGTCTAACCTGAAATTAATTAACTTCTACCCTTTGTTGAATTCGATAAATTTTCATCTGAAATGAACTTGCAACCAACCTGAATAGAATCAAACCCAATAGTAACCCGTTAAATAATTAGTCGGTATAATCTGATTAATCCGGGCTATAATTCATCCTAATTGGTTATACTTAAGCGCAATTTGCTAATCAGCAAGACAACACAACAATGATATAATTTGGTGACAAAAAATAAGCATTTAATTGATTAATTTTCATTCACTTGGAGATTTCTTTGAAAAGCTTGATATAGCAGTATAACTGAGCTAGTATCTGCCTTAGAAAAGAGCAAAAGATCAGACACAATTAATTGAACGGTGTAAAAGTGAACAAGTTAGACCACATTATTTTGGATTACATCGAAATGAACTGAACTGAAAATAAGTCCAAAAGAACAGGGCCTAAACTGAACTGAACTTCTTTTTTAAAATTTTTTATTTTATTCTTTAAATGACACAAGCAAAATTAAAAAAATGAATAAAATTGGAACATGCATGCTTTAGTAACAATTTTATTAAGCATTAAAGAAATTCGACCAATAATTATAATAATGGATCGCTAAACGTCGCCCGCGTATTACTTAAATAAAATCTCCTACAATACAAATTAAAAGGACAATAATGCCCTTCATTTAAGATTACACTAGAATAACTTTGTATATATAATAAACAACATCGGACACCATGCCACAACCTCGACCGCCACCACCATTACCACCACCATGACGGTGGTAAAAGCAATTAATTTCTTTTAATTATGGGACGTCCAGATCAGACGCCCCGACCATGGGCGAGGCGTCTGATCAGGACGTCCTGTTGAATAATAGTCTTTAATGTATGTGTAGTGTTTATATCCCACATTGAAGAATGATGAAAGTTTTATCATAT
The DNA here is from genome assembly GCA_951394345.1 of Salicornia ramosissima. Lineage (NCBI taxonomy): Eukaryota > Viridiplantae > Streptophyta > Magnoliopsida > Caryophyllales > Amaranthaceae > Salicornia > Salicornia ramosissima. The sequence continues at coordinate 41,071,726 of OX596236.1, forward strand.
TTATAAGTGGATGTGTACTAGTAAGTGTTAAGTTGAATTGAGCCTTGTTTTAGGGCTTAGTCATGGGTGAGGTTCCTGTGAGAATCTCCTTTCAGTGAGAACCACTATTCTGATTTTTTTTTTTTTTCAGATTCAAGTAAACTACAAGTATCATATTGTACATTTTAAAACTCAGATTCTACATTTTTTCTCAAATTCTACGCAATTCTTCTCAGATTTTAAATAATTAATACATCTCAGATTGTATTGTTAATGTCTCAGATTATAAAAAAAATGGTTTTAATGTCTCAGATTCAAACAATATCAATTATTTGGTTGCAATCTCAGATTTAATGCATTCAATCTCAGAATTAAAGCCTTTAATATCAGATTTTAAATAATATAACTTCCAGATTTGAATGATGCAAATAATGCATTCTGATATGATAATCTCAGATTTTAAAGAATACATCTCAGATTGTAGGTGTTAGCTTTCAGATTGTTAGAAATCCATTTCAGATTTTTTTTCAACCTACTGTAAAATTAGAGAAATTTTCGAACAACTATCAATCTCCATCATCATCAATCTGTATCTGCTCAGCCATCTGCTATACTCAACCATCATCATCATCATGAATCTGCTCAATGAACATTAGAATCAAAACCTGCAATCTACATTTTGGTTTGTTTGAAGATACATTTGGAGATTCGATTGTCATCTGTGTGAAGATGAATGTTGATGTTTAATGTTCGATCGAAGGCCAGTAGCAGATGTAGATCGAAGTTCGCTGATCTCCATGCAGCAGCAGTGGTGGTGTGGGGCTACTGCACAAAGGCAAAGAGAAGAAAGAGAGGAAGAGGAAGAAAGAGATGATGGGGGCTGCTGCTGGTGGTACAGCAACGACGTTGATCTGACGCCGGCATTAAGGCAGTGGTGGTGGCGGTCCGACGGTGGTCGGTGGCAGTGCGCAGGGACCGGTGGTTGGGAGGAGAGAGATAGAATATGAGATGGTTGGAATAAAAAAATAAATGGTTGGGATCAATTTGATTTAAAATCAAAGGCTGACATGAGAGTTCTCACCGAGAGAGGGGTTCTCATATGATCCACATATATATATAGAAGTAGGCTCATGTGAGAAATGTAGTTTTGGTGAGAAGAGTGAGAAACAACTACAACCCTTTGATCAACAAATGAATGGCTAATATATGATTAAATTTGATTTTCCCTCCTTACTCCAATTATTTGGAGTCAATGTATTTTTACTCAAAATATTTATAGTATATGTTGAATGTACCTGTAGTTGTTAGTCAATGTACCTTTAGGTCATAGTTGACGTATTTATCTGTTCTCACATTTCTCACGATAAGAATTTCTCACCAGAACTCAACCATATATATATATATATATATCTTATAATCATAGGCTTAGCACTTGGCACATTGGCACAAAAAAAATCAGATTAATTGGTTACTTGTAAATATTATTTTTATTAATATTTATTTTTTTATTTTTATATATTATTTTATTTTATTTAATAAAATTAAATTAATCTGATTTGGATAAAGATAAATATGATAAATATTCTATCAGTTATTTTAATTCAACTTTCATCCTCATTCTATCTTTTTCTTGTGACCATAAACTACCTTCATGGAGATTGAACAAAATCATTGTTTGTTTTTTTCTGTATAATAGGGAATCCTCAGGGTAAATTAGCGTTCTATCCCTATAGTGATTTCACCAGTGGGAAAAAAGCCTTTTGCTGCGGTTATTTAGGGGGTATTTGCTGTGGTTATGAACCGCAACAAATCAAGGGTGCAGCAAATACCCACTTTGTCATTTGCCAAACAAAAGCCTATTTGCTGCGGTTATTTAAAATTACCGCAGCAAATAGGGTGCTATTTGCAGCGGTTATAAGCTATAACCGCAGCACATAGGACTCCTAAAAATAAAAATAAAAAATGAATAAAATTGGTCCCAATTTTTTTAAAATTTGGATTAAACACGGCTTCAAAAAAATCAAACATATAATTTTATTTCAACTTTATAAAATTTCAATCATACATCAGAAAATTATGCATACATCCAAAATAAAAACAAACAAAATAAATTGAACTAAATCAACATAAACTAAAATCAAATACAACTCTTCCTAAAAATTCAAAACATAAAATTAAACATACGTCCAAAATGAACATAAATAAAAAAAAGAACTAAATGAACATAAACCAAATCTGAACAACAACAACAATTATTAATAGCACGAGTAGTCCATTAACAAAGTCAGACCATCCATTAATTTGAACTGTAAGCATCCATCTTTCTTCTGACCTGTCTCCTCTACTACACAGCCACACCACAACACAAGGGCAACATCTAACAGGCTGATAAATAACAAAAACCAAAAAAATATTCATCAGCAAAATTAAGGAATTTCTAACTTGCAAAACATAAATGAAATGAATTGAATTAGTTTTAGGCTTGCAAAACTTGAGGATAGCAATATGCTAACTCACCAAAGAGATCTAGTATCAACTAAAACTAAGATGAAATGAATTAGTTACAACTGCCATGGAAAACATAAGTGTGAAAGACAATATAATAGAAACTTAGAAGAGAGCCAAAGCTGTCAAGAGATTGACTGATCACTGACAGAATCGTGCTTTCAACCGCTGCTTCCCAAGGTCACTGCATAGAGCAATAGAAAGTACTCCCTCCGTAACATAATTCTGGCAACAAGTTTTTTTCCACGCATTTCAAGGAAGCGATTTAAGGGTGTAAACGAATAAATTGATCAATTTTTTTTTAAGATTAGTAATTTATGATCTCAATCTTACTAGTAATTTATGATTTCAATCTTACTTGTATCTCAATCCCCTAAAAAAAAGTAAAAACCAAAATTAGTCTAGGTAACAAATTGTCCATGCATACTTTTTAGAATGTATTGCATGAGTGTGGCGTATTGGGTTAAGGAGGGTCCGAAGAAGTTGGCGAAGAAGGTGAAAGGTGAGTTGGGGAAGGTTGAAGGTTGGTTGTTGCTCCGACACCGACACCAAGAAGAAGAAGGAGGCACCAGCTCACGGCAGAGGACGTCGACGGCACCGGCTAGGTAGTTGTTCTCTAAATTCTAAATTATTTGGATTTTGTTGCTGAAATTTGTGTATGTATGAAATTCTAAATTTCTAGGGTTTAGGGAAAATTATGATTCAATTGAAATTAATGCATGAATGTCTTGTTGAAATTTATCTATGTATTCAAGTGTTTCTTCAATAGGGCTTTTTTTATATACTTACATGAATAAAATTTGGTATATTTATATGAATAAAATTTGGTATTTGGAAGTAGCAGAAACAGGATTCAGTTTTTTTGTATTTATGGAGTTGGGAATTTTGTATGATTAGAATTAAAATCATAAACATATAACAAAATTTGACAAAACTGAACTTTTTTTTTTGAAATAATTGTAATTATTTTATGATGATTTGACACTTGTTTTATAAAATAACACACTATGTAATTAATTATGTATATTACTTAACAAAACTTGAATTTACATGAAAAACATAATAATAAAGTCATTTTGATTAACTTTAAACAACCCGAACAAACCCGAAAAATCTTGTATGATGTCGATAAAACTTCGAATGTTTTGTATTAGACTGATTTTGATCCGCCTGAACTGAACCGTGTAGAATTTTGTTTTGTGGTTCACTTGTTTTCTGGTCAAATTATGTACACAAGTTTCAATTTTCGAATTTATTGCAATTCTCCTAATTTATTTTTTGTTTGAATGGCAAATTGATGATATGATGAATGATAAAGATAAGGCCCCCTATATAACAAATTTTATTGAGCTTAATTTATTATTTTAATTGAGTAAAATTTATTCATATGAAATTGGGTTTAGGCTTATGTGTTTCGGTGAGGAATGATATTATTTTACTTGAAATTAGTTTGGGTTTATCCTTTCAGTATGGAGGAAAATGCATTGTTGTTGATGGAGAATACGGGGGAAAATGTGGGCATGAGCCGTTTAATGTAGTAGAACTTGGGGACAAGGAAGACGTTGTACCCAACCCAACGAACACCATAGACTTGGATAATATGCAACTCCAAACCACTCCGCAGCCACGTGATTCATCTCTTGACACAACTATTGCCACTCCTGAAGTGGGTATGGTCTATGAATCTTGGCAGGAGGTAGACACCCATTTTCGATGCTACGCGAAGTAGACAGGTTTCGCAATTGTAAGGGTGGGGGCTGGATACAGGCAACAGGCTTGGGAGCAAACCAAATAATACCGTAATGTGACATGGAGGTGTGAGATGTGGGGGCTGGATGCACCTGCATCAAGTACTAGGTCCAAAACTGCAATAAAGGATGTTGTTATCCAAGAGCATGCTAGTGAAGAGCATGCAGTAAAGGATGTTGTGATCCAAGACCATAGTGGTGTGCGAAAGCAAATAGGTGCAAGCTATGATGGTGTACGTATTGCGGAGGGGAAGTCGAAGCGTTGTAATTGCCCTGTTATGCTCTATGCAAGTGGTAACAAAGAAAGGGTATGGACTATAAAGAAGTTGGAGCTTGAGCATCAGAATCACAACCCCACCCCATCAAGGAGCAAGTATATACTTTGTTATCTCCAAGATGAATGGAACCCATCAATTAAAAGGTGGTTGTTCAATGAATACTACGGCGGAGGGTTAAAATTTCCCAGATTCACCGGTCGCTAGAACATGAGAGGAATGGTTATGATAACCTTGCACTCACTCAAAGAGATCTAAGGAATGAGTTAGCTAAAGATAGGAGGCTTCGGTTGGAAGGTGGTGATGCGAAGGGTATGTACTCGTACTTAAATAGAATGAGTGCTGATAATCCTCAGTTCTTTCATGCTTACCGTTTGGATGAGTGGGATCGATTGAAGGATGTGATTTCGGTGGATGCGAGAAGCAGGTCTGCATATGGTGACTTTGGACATGTTGTGACGTTTGATTCGACCTACATCACAAACGAATATGAGTTACCCTTTGCGAACTTTGTCGGGGTGAATCACCATGGGCAGAGTATACTGCTGGGATGCGCGTTGGTTTCGCACGAGGATGCTGAGACTTTTCAGTGGGTATTTTAGACGTGGTTATCCTGTATGGGAGGCAAGGCTCCTTATGGATTTTTTATCGACCAGGATGCAACTATGAGGAAGGCTGTGGCAAAAGCATTTCCTGAAACAAGGCATAGATGGTGCCTATGGCACATCACTATGAAGTTTGCTAAGAAACATGGTGCATATGAGACCTATGATGCGACGAAGACTGAGTTGCTTAATGCAATATAAGATAGTCATACAGCCGAGGAGTTCGAGGAAGAGTGGAATTCTTTTATACGAAAGTATAATCTTGGTGAAAATGAATGGCTTTCAGGTAATTAAGCAATTATTATGTTATTTGGCTATTATTGTACATGTCATTTTGCCGAAAGAGAAATGTGGGTTCCAGCATACATGAACCACTTTTTTGGGCTGAGATGAAGAGCACGCAGCGATCGGAAAGCATTAACAGTTTCTTTGATGGGTATGTGTCAAAGAAGACCAAACTGTTCGAGTTTTTGCAGCAGTACATAAAAGCGTTTGAGTGCCGTGCAAATGATGAGAGGCAAGCGGATGCTGATTCACTTAGGCTCAACCAGAAGTTGGTTACCACTTTTCCACTGGAGCATACTTTTAGGAAGTACTACACGGCTGTGAAACTAAGTGAGGTTCAGGTGGAGTGTATCAAAACTATCTATGTGAGAATTGTCTCAACGAAGGAGATTAGTACTGCGAACTTTGAATTCGTTTTCCTAGATAGAGTGTACACCTTCAAGAAGGAGACATGGAAGAAGATAGCAACAGAGAAGCGAAGGAAGTATGAGGTTCTCTACAACAGAGAATCGAAGGAAGCATCGTGTAGTTGTAAGCTATTTGAGATTAGGGGGATTATATGTAGGCACATGATAGTGGTGTATGATATCGAAGTTGTGTCTGAGATTCCAAATAAGTACATCTTGAATCGTTGGAGGAAGGACTTAAAGCGAATCATACAATGGTCAAGGTTGCCTACTATGACCCGAGCAAGACAAATGAAGTGAAAAGGTATGATCGGATGCAAGTCGAGTTCGATCCTCTATGTTTAAAAGCTTCTGCCGATGACGGTGAGACTGAAATTGTTCTTGATATGATTCAAAAGACGAAGGGTATGATTCATGATAGGCGGTCGAAGAAACCTCGAATGTACTCGTCTTCGAGCCATTTGAATTACCTTATTAACACACAATGCACTCCCTCTTCTGGTGGATATGCGCTACCCAATGATGTGGCATGGGCTGTTGGAAACGCAGGGACGCCGAGCGATGATTCACCATGTCTTCGACCCACATTCACGAGGACACCGATAGACAATAATACAGGCTCTGTAGATGGATCTGTCACCGACCAACAACCTTGTGTTTCTCCTCCTGAGGTAATTATAAAGGATCCGCCATCGAAGAAGAAGCTGCATAGAACAAGGGAGAAGAGTTACATGTCGTGTGTGGAGAAGAATTCTGACAATAAAGCAAAAAATAAAAAGGGCAAAGGCAAGGCTGCTCAGGTAAGGGGGAATCAACCAAATTAACTGTATCATATGCTTTAGCGTGATTTTTTTTTTCCCGTTATGATCAGTCCTTGTTTTTTTTACTTTTTGACTTTGTTTTATTGATGATTATTTTATAGTGTTTTACAGTTCATTTGATGTATTATACTCGGTGTTGAATAATAAAAATAAACAATAAGATTTGTTAAAGAAAACTCTTTTATAATGTTACAATATTTATGTATTGCAGCATAAACCGTGCTGCTGTGTAGATTGTTTAGTTGGTTTTGGTGGTCAAGCTGCATACACAGAATGAGCTCCCAATGCAACATGGGTAACTTCAACTGCCCCACAAGGTTCACAATCAACCGGCTCTATTGGTCAGCCGGTTTTTCCTTACCATCATGTTCAAAATGGTTTTATATGCCTCAACTGTTACTGTTTCTTCCCCCTCTCCCCCCCCCCCTTTCATTGATGAATTTTAATGCTTTTTAATATAATATTTTGTAGACCTGAACTCTCCTTTACTTTTTGCTTTGAAATCAATGATTTCTATGTTTGATGGGATTGTGGATGGAATGCATGGATGGATGGATGGATGGATTGTCAATGCGTATTCTTTTGTATGGAATTGTTATTTTTATGAGTAAAACTTACTTCTATGTTGTTGCTTTGAATTGCAACAATTTGTAAACTATTGCTCCCTCACGTATGAAAAAGAAGTAAAATTTAAGGACAATAATTCATATAGTTGGGACAATAATTATACTTTACGAGACAACAATTTTATTGCATGGGACAATAATTATATAAAATAGCCTTACTTAATAACGCTCATAATTATTATAAGTGTCATAATATTTGCAACAAAAACAAGCATCAAGAGAATGACAAATTCAAACAATTATACTAAATTTACCTTTACCGCTTGACAGTGATTTCCACCCCCCTCGTGTTATGTGTTTACGCTTCAAGAACCTATTTATTACTACATCATATATAATAGCAACTTATACTAAAATAAATAAAATTACAACATTATTTATAGTAAATCTAGCAATTATACATACACAAATCTAATACGGAAAATACAAATTACAACATTAGTCAAGGGAGATTAAGCAATTAACACACATACATGCACAAAATAAAATACAAATTACAACATCAGTCAGAGGACATTAAGCAATTAACACACAATGTAAGTCTAATACCAATCCGAATTTTACAAGTACTTAATTAAATAATACAACTGGATAAGTTAATCATATCTCCTCTAAAATGGACCTTCTTTCATCACCAGAATCGACGGACTCTCCAGTCGTTGCAAGCGACTGCGTTATATCACAATATTGAGTCATTAAATTAAAATTAAAGAACCATTAGACTAAAATCAAATGTACCCTACCTTAATTTCTCCAAGCATTCTGAAAGGGTTGATGTCCGTGATTGCAACCTCCGTTTTACCCTGCTCCCTGTTTTTATCCCATAGCAATGCTACTCCTCCTCGAAGACCGACACTCTCGTCTATGCCCCAATCAAGGTCGCCGTGTAGCTTGTCTTGGAGGCGAATCCACATAGGGCGATATAGACGGGTTTCTAGCAGCACAACGCATATTGGGTTGTGGATATCAATAAATTTCTTGTAGTTAGCCGGAAATGAGGGTCTGCCTGCGTGTCGTGTATTCCACACGATGATTGTTGAATTCTCAGGTAGTGGGCGTTTTCTTGTAAAATGTTGAGTTTGGATCCGGACACCGTGAAAACAATTGTGTGGATTGTCATTGTCATCTTCATTTCCAAGGGTAACACAAAAGTTGATCTCCGTCACATTCTCACCAAGGCGGAAAACGGCAACTCCGTCGGTGAAGCAACCCATCTTCACATCTATGATACAATCCGAGATTGTGTAGATAGGTCCTTTAAATTTGATGACAGGCTTAGGATCGACAATTTTCTCAATGGTTTTCGGAACTACCTTACCGGGCCATTATATTCAAGACCCCCCCAAAGATAGTGACATCCACATCTGAGCAAGGTTTACTTTACCATGGAGATCGACTAGGTGGGGAAGGAAAGCTGGTCCTACAAGACCTCTATTACCCACCATGACCATGTCCTTTAGCTTTTCCTCCCATAGACTTTCTGGCCCAACAATTATTTGTTGTAAGGTTTCGTCGTGGACTATGTCGTAGTCTTCGTAATCGCCTAAATTTCGAATTGAAGCATACATGTACTCGTTAAAGTTTATCTCTTGCCGACTACTGCAATTCGGTTGCCAGAAATTCAATTCGGTTGGTGTGTACTGGGCTATGTAGTAGCCCGTTAGGATATTGACATTTGGTGGTGGTAATTTTAAAGAGGAGCTTGCCATATTTTTTTTAAGTGTAGTGTTGGATTATTTTTAAGTGTAGTGTTGGGATTATTTTAAATATGACTTATGTTTATAATTATTGGATGTATATGTATATATATTTAGATAACCAATATATATATAGACAATCCATTCAATATTTCAATGTTATGTAAAATAAATTTTCTTATGTTATTGTCTTATTGATACACAAATTTTTTGAATTATGCACTGTTCATTGTACTATCGTTATCAAGTATTGTCCACATTGATTTTTTTCTTTGTCCCGTCGCTATCATATATTGTCCACACCTGTAGCCATTGCTGTAAACGTGAATCATGGAGTCACGTGAATTGAATTCAGCTTTAATCTTAGTTTTTAACTTATTATACAGAGATTCCCTGCATATACTGATCATTATTATCTGTTCAGCTTTAATTATTGTCCACAGTGATTTTTTCTTTGTCCAGTCGTTATCTTATATTGTCCACACCTATAGCCATTGCTCTAAACGTGAATCATAGAGTAGCCTCATCGACAACTTGGGGGATGAAGGCGGGGACCAAACATCTATCTTTACCAACAATTATCATGTCCTTCAAACCCTCTTCCTCTCCCCACGGACTTTGTGGACATGCAACTATAGCCTGGAGAGTAGCCTCATCGACAACTTCATATTCCTCAACATTGCCATTCTAACGCACTGTTACGTAAGTGAAGTCATTAAAATTTATTTCATGACAACTACTCATAGGCCACTCCCAAAATGACATTGATGTAGGAGTATCTCTGATGTAAAATTAGTCTACAGGTGGAATGTATAGTGAAAATGAGAGGAATTTTCCATTATATGATAAAAATGTTATGTGCGTTAATGGTTGATAAGAATATAATGTGGATATTTATAATGGTGGAGATTTACAAGTAGTATAGTGGAGATTTCTTTTTTAGCTTACTTTATGAATGTAATGTAATGTGCCACACGTAGTCTACAAGACAACAATTGAAGCTACAAGACAAGGTACCCCACAACTAATATTATCATATATTTCTATGATACATACAAACCATTGTCTTCTATAAAGACTCTCTTCTATAAAGAGTCTTCTATATTTCTATGATACATAGATAGCCACTTGAAAGTTACTCATATGGCTTATTCCTCAGAGTCAAACAGTGTATCAAACTCAGAAAGTTCAGGTGATAGTAACGGGAGCGTGGTGATCAACAACACATGGGGTGCCATTTCACCAACATGTTATTTTTTGGTTAAGGGCGGTGACGGTATACAGGATGACGGAGAGTACTTCCGACTTGGAGTTGATACAAGGTTTCAGATGATTTACATGCAAGTTGCTCGACGCGTAGGAATGCATCCGAACGACATTTGGTTATTCCATCGTAACGGGTACTTAGTCCACACGATACCCCATTTTTCAGAGGAATCGTCGACAAAGATGTAGTTTATGTTTATGAAAAGTTAAGGGTTCCAATTTTTTTTGCACATTACATTACATAATTAATCCACTTAGTGTTTTATTTATATTTACTTTGATTTTATCCAATAAATGTCATAGGACCGTTGCACTCCTGTAATGGTAACACAACACCCGGGACCGCCAGTGGAGAACCCTAACATATTTTTTGTTGTTAGGAGTTGTGAAACAAATAATGTGGTAGAAAAATTTCATCTATCATTGACAACTAAAGTATCCCGATTGTACGAGCTATGGGCAAGGTTGAGGGGCGGAAGACGAAACAATGTCACCATGATCATTGATCACCATAACATGACGGTTTAAAAAAAACTTGGCGATGCAGGGGTGTACGAAGGATCTGACATATTTGGAGCAATTGCAAGATAAGTGCACTTTTGATTAATGGACTTTTGATTAAGGTGCAAACTAATGGTGTTGGCGTTAGGAAGACTTGTGTTTTTAATGTATTATGTATTGTTGTCGCGTTAGGTTTTTAATGTATTATGTAATGTGAGTTAGGGAAGGTTGAAGGTTTATTGCCTTATTGATACACATATCTTTTGAATTATGCACTGTTCATTGTCCTGTCGTTATCAATTATTGTCTGCAGTGATTTTTTCTTTGTCCCGTCGCTATCATATATTGTCCACACCTGTAGCCATTGCTGTAAACGTGAATCATGGAGTCACGTGAATTGAATTCAACTTTAATCTTAGTTTTTAACTTATTATACAGAGATTCCCTGCATATACTGATCATTATTATCTGTTCAGCTTTAATTATTGTCCAAAGTGATTTTTTCTTTGTCCAGTCACTATCTTATATTGTCCACACCTATAGCCATTGCTCTAAACGTGAATCATAGAGTGACTTGAATTGAATTCAGCTTTAATCTTTGGTTTTAACTTATTATACAGAGATTCCCTGCATATACTGAATCATGCACTGTTCATTGTCCTGTCATTATCAATAATTGTCCACGTGATTTTATTATTGTCCTTGTGTTTTTAATGTATTATGTAATGTATTATCTATATTGTATTACAATAAAAATGTATTAATTGTCATAATTAGTATGTTTGTATAATATATTGTTGTCACCTATAATAAAATATGCATTGATTGTAGGACGAAGTAGGTTCATCGTGTCATAAGTATTGTCCTGATAAAATAAGTTGTTACATAATTTTGCTATAGTTAGTCATAACAACATATTTACTACAAAACATTAGGGGATATTCATTTAACCAAAAAAACGGTCCTAAGACATTAGGTGATATTTTCATTTCAACATATTTACTATAAAAAAAAGTCCCAAGACATTACAAAAAAATTGAATATCACCTAATTACCCTATAAAGTTGAAATTAATTTACAAAAATATACTACAAATGATAGTTATTAATTACATAAGTTGAAATTAATTCATGTTCGTCACATATGTAACTTGAAGAATTCCTTCACTTCGGCCAAAGCTTTGTTATGTTCAAACATGACATCCTCAGTTGTGACGACCCGACTCGCTTAAACCGGCGCGGAAGAAACCGACGAGTCGAATAGTCGATCTAACATAGAAACTTACTTAAAAATTAAAACAAAACCTGAAAAGATATATTATTACTAAATCCCAAAAGTACAAAACCCACAAGATTGTACAATACTAAACCCAAAATAATCAACACTAGAAATTAACTCCAAACGTCATCAGAGTTAGAATATACGAAATACAATACTAAAAGTCCGAACTAGAAACAAAATACAATCTAAGATAGAAATACAACGGCACACGCCCAACCACAAAGCTAAACAACATCGTCATCATCGGAGTTACCTGAAAACGAACCACAATCCACTGTCAGTGGCGAGTAACATAACAGTCCCACCCCTAACATGGATATACATAATCATAGAATAAACGAAACAAACACATCAGACACTCAAACATACCAACCATACAATATATTATCATAATAATAACAATAAAATCAAATGATGACAATATCCAGACTTGACTAACTTTAATTATTCAATCTTATTATTACTTAAACTTTGTCGCTACCATTTACATATTAGACCGGACTATGCTCGTACGAACGCATCTTACGCGAACGAACTTTCCTACTATGCCAGGATTGAGAATCGTACTCCCAAACCCACGAACCCCATCTTACGGAAATTCATATCAAAAGACGACGTATCAAGTATACACTATCCCAATACCGCAGTTAGGATAGGGGCAACGTCTTAACCCAATTCTTAGAATCTTACTCTAAGGTTAGCCGTCTAACAGTAAACTTAAGCTATCTTTACATTCTTTACATCTTTGTTATTCTCAAGATCGCATCTTACACCCTTTCTTGAGTCTAACTATGTACAATACCATAATATTTGAACTTCTTTAATCAATGTTTATCACTTCTTTAACTTTCTTTAAACTTTCTTTATCTTTCTTTAATAAACTCTAATAATCTTTACTAAACTTTAATAATCTTTTACACTTAAAGATTACATGAACTTATTCAAGAACTTCAACAAGAACTCATCAAGACTATAAAGAACTCATCAAGAAACACCAAGAACACGCATAACTTCAACATAATTCCATCACTAACATGCATCAAAACTTCATGGGAATTGAACACAAACATGGGAAATCATAAGATTATCATAAGAAGTCATAACATGCATGGAAACTTATCAAAAACATCACAAAATAAGCACCCAAATCAGCCCAACATTCACGCATAACATAGCCAACATTCATCAACAATCTATCCTAATTTGATCATTTAATCCACCCTATAATCATAGTATACAAATTAAGGTAGAAAAGTATGTTACCTTAATTACTTGAGCGCAAAAGAATAGCAAAAACTTGCTGCCCGGAAACCCAAACCACACAGCCCAAATACACGGTCCACACGGTGCAAATACACGAACCACACGAGCACCACCACGCACTAGTAGAAAATTGTCTATTAGTATCGCCCCAATAGTATCGTTTTAACCAAAAACGATAGTAATATAGAGCATATTACTATCGTTTTTAAAAAAACGATAGTAATAGGGAGCCTATTACTATCGTTTTTAAAAGAAACGATAGTAATAGAGAGCCTATTACTATCGTTTTTAAAAAAACGATAGTAATAGTAAGGCTATTACTATCGTTTTTTTAAAAACGATAGTAATAGAGAACCTATTACTATCGTTTTTAAGAAAAACGATAGTAATAGTATAACTATTACTATCGTTTCTAGAAAAACGATAGTAATAGATACTCTATTACTATCGTTTTCCTTAGAAACGATAGTAATAGGTGTTTTTTTTAAAAAAAAAAAACGCGGTATAGGCATTTATTTGCCTTAGCTTATTGCTCGTATATTCTTCTCAACACCACGCACATATATTCTTCTCAACACCAAATCAAAACCCAAACCCTAACACTAACCACCACCACCACTGCTCGTTGCCTTGCTCCGCTGCTGCTCCGCCGGCCGTCGATCTGCTGCTGCTTCTCGTGTGCATAGAGGCTGCTGTCGTGGTGCCTCTGTTCGAGCAGGAGGCTCTCTGTTCGTGCAGAAGCTGAGGTAAGTTACGTTTTTTTTTTTTTTTTTTTTTAATTATTTCATTTAAACAAGTTGTTATTGTTGATTTGTGGTTGAATTTTAGTGGGAAATGCTTTAGATTTACTCTCATTATGTTCTTTATGTGAAAAATCACACCACTTGTTCATGCCCACAAGGTGTTTGTCAAAATGCTTGAATGATAATTAGTAAATAACTATCATTTAGTGGTCATTATAATTATCAAACATTATAATATTAGTAGTATAGTAGTAATATTAGTAGTATAACTAGTATAATATTACTAGTAGCTATTAGTAATTATAAGTAGTAGTAATTATATTAGTAGTCATTATATAATGTTAATGACTACTAACATTATATAACAAGTATAATGACTACTAATTATAATTATCAAGCATTCAAGCATTATAATGACTACTAATTAGTAAATGTTTGAATAATAAAATAATTAGTAAATGAAAAATCACATGACTAGTTCATGCCCACAAGGTGTTTGTCAAAATGATAATTAGTAAATAATTATTTTATAGTGTGTAGCTTAGTTTGTTTTTACATATTCTATGCCAAGTTTAGTTTTCCGATTTTACCTCATTGAGAGCATAATGAAAAGTCAATAAAACATGATGTCAATAAAAGAGCTATGATTTACATCCATATATTAAATTAAATTAAACCATAGAATTGAGCTCCTATTACATGTGATCTCTTTTTTAGAAATATTTTTTTAATCCTTTCTTCCTTTTAATGATAAAATAATTGAAAAGAACTCAATCAATTCTTAATTAAAACGAGTTTGTTCGAAGAATTGATCCATACACAAAAGTGGAGATGGATGAAGTACGGGAGCAATGGGTGAGGTTCTTTTGTCCCTTTATGTTGAGTTAAAGATTTTATTAGTAGTGGGTTTTTTTGTATAGCATGTTATGTGATTTTTTTTGTGTGCTAGTATGTGTTGTTTTGAAATGTTACAAAAGTCTACTGCTATATAATTGTGATTAGAGTGATCGTTGTTTTGTTCTTAGAAATGAATCGTAGTTGGATGTATGGTGATCGACGGGATAAAGCATTTCAAAAGGGGATTACAGAATTCCGTAATGCAGCGTTAGAACATCAAGCTGCCGAAGAACGGAGGCTAGAACATAAGCCATTGATATGTTGTCCTTGTCGTGATTGTAGTAATGTAAAAAGGTGGGCGGACATAGATTTCATAGAGAATCACTTGTATCGCCGTGGATTTAAGGCTGATTATGAGGTTTGGTATTGGCATGGTGAAGCATTGGCTTTTGGGGATGATGATGATAACAACAACGATGTGCAACTAGGGGAGAATCCTTACGAGGTCAATAACACTATAGAGGATGGGAATGATGTCATAGAGGAAAATGAAATGAATGATATGATGGATGCATTTGGAGACCATCTCAATGACAAACCTCGCATGTTTGAGGATTTGTCAAATGCTGCCGAGACACCTTTGTATCCGGGTTGTATTAAGTATACCAAGCTCTCAGCAGTCTTAATATTCTCAAATTTACAAGCGAAGCACGGTTTGAGTGATGTGGGCTTATCAGATTTTCTTGAAGCTTTTGAGGATATGTTGCACCCCGAGAATGTTCTGCCTAAGTCTGCTTACTATGCTAAGAAGTTGATAAACCCGTTAGGGTTAGGATACACTAAGATAGATGCGTGTCCTAATGATTGTGTGCTTTATCGAAAGGAGTATGAGAACTTGGATGCATGTCCGAAGTGCAATTTGTCGCGCTATAAGAAAGTGGAAGGTGATAGCCGTAGCAATAAGAAGTTACCTCCAGCTAAGGTGTTATGGTATCTTCCAATTATTCCAAGATTCAGGAGACTTTTTTCAATTCCGGGTGATGCAAAGAACTTGGTGTGGCATCATGAGGGTCGAAAGAAAGATGGGCTAATCAGGCATCCCGCCGATTCCAAACAATGGGATGACATAAATAAGGAATTCCCAGTTTTTCGTGATGAGCATAGGAACCTTAGACTTGGTTTAAGTGCAGATGGGATGAATCCTTATGGCACACTTAGTACCCAACGTAGTTCATGGCCAGTTTTGCTAACTATATACAACTTGCCTCCCTGGCTTTGTATGAAGCGCAAGTATATAATGTTGTCTCTTCTTATATCAGGTCCAAAGCAACCTGGAAATGATATAGATGTATACATGGCACCCTTGGTAGAGGATTTGATCTTGTTGTGGAATGAAGGTGTGTCCATATTTGATGCACATACAGGTACAAATTTCACACTCC
This sequence comes from Salicornia ramosissima, assembly GCA_951394345.1. Lineage (NCBI taxonomy): Eukaryota > Viridiplantae > Streptophyta > Magnoliopsida > Caryophyllales > Amaranthaceae > Salicornia > Salicornia ramosissima. Next base: position 41,088,007 of record OX596236.1, read on the forward strand.
GTGCGATGATTTTTTGCACTATAAATGATTTTCCGGCTTATGGAAACTTGTCGGGGTACAAAGTCAAAGGTGCAAATGCATGCCCGATTTGTGAGGATGATGCAGATGAAGATTACCTTGAGTTCTCGGGTAAGAATGTGTATAGAAGTCACAGAAGATGGCTCCCTCGACATCATCCATATCGAAGGATGAAATCGCGATTTAATGGCCAAACTGAGAATAGGGTAGTTCGTGAGCCATTGTCGGGATTGGAATTGTTTGAGAAAATGAAGAATGTGAGTACGGTATATGGTAAAGAGCCTCCAAAAAAGGTTAGAAAGAAGAGATCAGATAAGGTTCCAAAAAAGGGTCAGGACAAGGGCATAACAAAGGGTCCATCGTGGAAAAAGAAATCAATCCTATGGGATCTTCCTTACTGGAAGTACTTATCTGTTAGGCATTGCCTTGATGTCATGCATGTCGAAAAAAATGTGTGTGACTCAATAGTCGGGACTCTACTAAACATGCACGGAAAGACAAAAGACGGTATCAAAGCGCGACAAGACATGCAAAAAGAAAAGGTTAGACCCAACTTGTGGCCAGAGTATAACGATAACAACAAAGCATATTTACCACATGCTGGCTACACTTTGTCCAGGGAGGAGAAAAGGACTTTTTGTGAGTGTTTGCATGACATCAAGGTGCCTTCTGGTTATTCTTCGAATGTAAAGCGTTTTGTATCTCTAGCTGATAAGAAGTTGAATGGTATGAAGTCCCATGATTGTCATGTCATGATGCAAGTGTTTTTACCAATTGCACTAAGAGGATTGTTGCCTAAGCATGTAAGGGAGCCCATCATCAAGTTGAGCATGTTTTTTAATAAGATTTGCAGTAAGGTAGTTGACCCAGAAGAGCTAGACACTTTGCAAGAAGAATTAGTAGAGACATTGTGCAAATTCGAGATGTATTTTCCACCTTCTTTCTTTGACATAATGGTTCACGTGATGATACACCTTGTTCGTGAAATTAAAATGTGTGGGCCTGCTTTTCTACGGTGGATGTATCCTATTGAGAGATACATGGGTTTCTTGAAACGATTGGTTAAAAATCGGGCAAGGCCTGATGCAAGCATGGTAACAAAGTACATGGCTGGGGAGGCTTCAAATTTTTGTGCTGTTTTCTTAGAAAAGGCTAAGGAAATAGGTTGTCCAAAGTCTCGTCATGAGGGTAGACTCCAGGGTTATGGAATCAATCGTCGTGACGTTATACCTCCCGCTGAGAGGTTGTCTGTTGCTCACCGTTGTGTTCTACAACACCTTTCTGAAGTTCACCCTTACTTGGAAAGTCATATGTCTGAATTGCGTGCACGTCACCGTCATCTAAATCCACATGCATTAACGGAACAACACAATCGCACTTTTGCCCAATGGTTTCAACAGAAAGTGCATCTTGCATTGAAGGACCATAATCACAACATCTCTGATACAATTCAGTGTTTATATAGGGGTCCACGACAGTATGTTACTGCTTTTGATGGTTATGATATCAACGGATATACCTTCTACACTAAGCGCCATGATGAAAAGAGTGTCCACCAGAATAGTAGTGTAATGGTTGTTGCTTCTTCTACAGAATATTCCAGTGCCAGGGATACCAACCCCATTGATCTGACACAAGTTTACTATGGTTTTATTGAGGAGATATGGGAGCTTGATTATATTGATTTTAACGTTCCCATTCTAAGATGTAAATGGGTGGATAATCGGCGAGGTAAGAAGGTTAGCGATGATGGGATGACAGTAGTTGATTCAACTCGTTTCGAAGAGACTAAGGAACCTTTTGTGCTAGCATCACTAGCTAAGCAGATTTTCTACGTCAAAGACAATATCGACCCTCAATGGTTGGTAGTAGTTCAAGGGAAGAGAGGAATTGTTGGAGTTGAAGATGTGGTAGATGAGGAAGACTATGATACGTGGGATTCCACCCCTCCACTGTCAACCGGTATTCAAATTGTCCAGAACGGCCATAACGTTGAGGAAGATGCAGTGTATGATCGCGAGGAAGGAGTTTATGTCGATGTTGCAATTACTCGCACCTAGAGTGTAACCGTGCAAGTACATGGGGTAGACTGTTATGTATATGGGGGGTATTATATTGTAATGGATGGGATGAAAAATATTTCACTTATTAATAAAATGAATTTTCTCCATTATTAATTTTCTTTCTCCAATAATTTATATATGTATATTAAATTTTCATTCTCCATTAATTTATATTTGATTTAAAATATCAAAAAGCATTGTTTATTTTTTTTAAAAAAATAAATTACTTATATTTGATTCATGTGGTTTGATTGAAGTTTTAAAGATATTAAAGATTACGATGGGCCAGAAGGAGGCAAAGAATTATGAGAGGCTGAGGGCATTAAGGATGGCCGAGAATAAGTCAAGAATGGAAGCTTTAGGTTTGTCAAAAATGGCAGACACATTGATGGGATCAAGACGAAAGATGACACAAAAAAGAGTAGTAGTGAATGAGAAGTTCGATGTCGATTATGAGCCTGATAGTGATGACGACACTTGCAACGATAGTAGTGGTACTAGTTATTATGATTACACGTGTGAAAAGGTAAAAATATTAATGTAGTTAGTTTAATGATGCATGTTTTCTATGCTTTTGTTTTTTTTTACTAATATGAACTTTGAACCTCGTACCTTTTTCTTATCCTTTTGTTTTTTTGACTAATGTGTCATTTTTGTATTACTTCTTCAGGAAATAGAAGCAATGGATTCGAGGAATGAAGAATTACGTGATAAAGACGAAGGAACGAATTGTAGGGAGGATGAAGTTCCTCATGAAGACCAACCGTCAACTTCACAAGCCAAAAAGAGAAAGACAGTGGGTAGAGGTCCATCCAAACCCGTCCAATCGTCAAAGCCAATGTTCCTTGAGTTTGATGAGTATGAATTGCCGACGGGTGAATTTGAAGATAAGTACGGCAAACAAATTGGACAATGTGCTTATAGGATTGACATCAATATCCGTAAATGGAACAAAGTGGATCAAGTGCAAAAGGATGCTTTATGGGCAGAGACTAAGGTGCGTATCTCATACTGTTTGCATTATGAAGTTGTTCTCTCCTGGAATGCACTCACTCATTTACTAACACAATCTTTCATTCAGAAATTGTTCCACATTGAAGACCCAACAGGAAAAAGAAAGAAGAATTTCGAAAGAGCAGTAGGTGCTCGCTTTCGTGCCCACAAATCTGATTTGGTAAGACGCTTCATTGATAAAAGCAAAGCACCTGCCAAAGGAAATCCAAATGCAAATAAGGACCCTTGGGTGTTGTATGAAGGCTACATAACTAAAGAGCAGTGGGAAAAGTTTGAAGAATACACTCAATCTCCTGAATTCAAGGTAAATTATGTGATAGTCTAGTATGTAGTATAAGTATAAGTAGGCATTCAATTGTAGTAAGTACTAGTAGAGAAGACAATAATATAAACAAGGAATTGTAAGCAATAGTATGTATTTTTGCTTTTTTTAACTATTGAGCACAAAATTTTTTGTTGTTTGACACAGAAAAAAAGTGAGATAGGAAAATTGTGTTCCAAAGGAAACATCCATCGCCATACACTTGGTCAAAAAAGCTACAACCGAAAAAGGAAAGATTGGGTGAAAGAGGACAGACTTCCAACTTCTGCTATTGACAGCTCCACTGAAGAGAGTAGTATCGTGAGCCAGAAGATGCAAAATAGAGCGCTCGAGTGGTGTTTAGCACATCAACGCCGTACGAAGGATGGAAAATGGGAAGTTGATCCAACTAAAGGCGAGACTGTTAGTGTAGTGAACCAAGTTGTAAGTTGTTTTACTTATTATAGACACTTTAAGTATTTTCATGCTTACATGTATGAATAATTGGAAAGTGTTTTTTAATGCTTACAACATTTAATGATGCTAATGTGCTATTGTTATTTGCATCTCATATTATTTATTTCTTCTTACAGATGGAACACTTGGAAAAGGAGTCAAAGGAAAAAGAGAGTGGAGTTGCGTCTGCTTCTGCTTCAGAGGTCGAAAATGACGCTTTATGTAAGGCTCTTGGGAAGAAGGACTACTATGGTTATGTCAAAGGAATTGGTCGATCTGGAGTTGGAATTGGCCATCGACAAGCCTTTGGGAAGGAAGCTCGAAGGGGAAGGAAAGATAGGGATGAGGAAATGGACGCACTAAAAGCAACTATAGCTCGATTGGAAATGAAGATCGAAGCCATAGCCTCATTATCCTCCATGAACTTTGCGGGAAATAATAAGGAAGTGAGCTCGAAGCCACCTCTCCTACTGAATTGGAAGGCTCCTCTAGAGGTATAATTGAGTAAACTCCACACTTATTTTACGGTATTTTGCTCTCTGTGTTGTGCTATATTGCTATTAAGCCATACACTTATGCTTTGTTGCCTGTGTTTGGTTTCCTATTATAGGCGGGACCCCAAAAATGTCGTCTTGCCATGACTGATGAAGACGGTAACCTAGTGGTTGTTGCTGAAGGAACTTGGTATCCTAGTGAAACCTCCATGATTCATACATCATCAATGCTCCCTGATCACTATAAGGTCAGCATCGACCATCCATATGAGGAGTATCACTATAAGGAGTTGCTTGTCCCATCACCTGATGGTGAAACTAAGCTTGGCAAAGCCAAGGATTATTTTGTGAGTTGGCCTAAATCTATGGTACTATTTGAGGACGCGGTTAGTATGCAAATCTTTACATTTAGTTTATGATTTTGAATGTAACTCATTTTAGTATTACTTGAATTTGAACTTTTGATTTACAACATTTAAAATGCGTAGCATGTTTTGAAGATGACAGCGTCGCAAAGCAAAGAAGGCGTAGGTAGCTGTGACCCTCTACGAACACAAGACTCACAACCCACTGACAACCCAACTTCTCAAATGGGTGCACTTTCCGATCTTCCGGAGTGTGACTTGTTATACATGCTTATGACTGAGGATAAGCATGAAAGTGTATGTGTTTCATTCAAGGCACCAACGTTGTATCTCCAAGAAGACCAACATATTTATGTCACATTCACCGACGTTGATGAACTTGTTAGAGGAGTGTGTATAAATGTGTCGGTGATCCATGTGTACATTTGGTAAACCTTCTAAACATAATGGCCAATTTTTTGTATTTCTGTTATGTTATGCTTACAAATATGTGTTATGATTTTTGGTTCTTTTTGTTTTGAATTGCAGCTACCTCCTTACAGAATTTATCTCTAAGTTTGAAGGGGGACACATAACCTTTTTGTGTCCCCATAGATTGTCTGGAGCAGAATGCAAGAGAAGTTTCTTTGATGTAGTTAAGTATGTGAAACACGCTTTCAACAGTGAACTAAAAAGGAAAGATTCAAAGTCCCACCTTATTTTAGCACCTTACAATGAAAGGTATGAACTAGTTTCATCTTTAATTTTTAGCAACTTATTTGCATGCAATTTAATTACTTAGTTATTTTTGGATATTATGATCATGTGTTATGTTTATTGTAGCAACCATTGGATTCTCATGGCCATTGATTTATGTGACGGTATAATTTATCAACTCGACCCATTGACACAGCAGGCACCACGTCAACTAAGCTGCGAAAACGTGTTTGACCTGTAAGGATAATTGTTCTAGATTATCAAGCTTTCGTTTGTGAATAACGATTTTATAAGGTTAATTCTTGCCTTATTTTGGTATCACTTTGGCATATTGATTTTTTTTTTTCAGCGCTTACAAGTCGTACAGAGCAAGGAGCAAAGAAAATACTAAAATGGTGTTGGAGGTCAAAAGAATCGAGGTATGAGTGACTTATATTTTTTTCTTTTTCGAATATTATACAATTTTTTATTGATATTAAAATATCCTGTAATTTGTTTTGACCCTAGTTTTTTGTAAATTTGTTAGTGCGCCCAGCAGACCGGTGGTTTGGATTGTGGCTACTATGTCATGAAGTACATGAATGAGATAGTCAAGAAAGTTGGTGAAAGTAAGGGTGATGTCAAGCAAATAAGGGTAAGTTGTATCATGCTTAATTTGTTGTGTTTTGGAAATTTGGTGAAATTTGTTATTTTTTTGGTGTAACCACCGGTTCACCCTTTTGTTGAAATTTGTTATTTTACTACTCATAATTGGAGGTTTTTTGGAAATTTGGTGAAGTTTTGGAGAGGAAGTGGTTATGAACACCACTTCCTTTTACTATTGTTTAGTTGATTGTATTGGAAGGCGGTGGTTTGTTTAGTGACGATATTTGGAGGTTTATTTGGGATTTTGGTGAAGTTTTGGAGAGGAAGTGGTTATGAACACCACTTCCTTTTACTATTGTTTAGTTGATTGTATTGGAAGGCGGTGGTTTGTTTAGTGACGATATTTGGAGGTTTATTTGGGATTTTGGTGAAGTTTTGGAGAGGAAGTGGTTATGAACACCACTTCCTTTTACTATTGTTTAGTTGATTGTGTTGGAAGGCGGTGGTTTGTTAGTTTAGATAAGGGTCATATCTGTTTTAGGACTAAAATACAGTAATAACTTGTTAAAAGTGATGCCAATGACTTAGAACAGAAAGTAGAAACAAAAATTGATAATTAGAAAAAAACTAAGGGGATCCAAAAGAGATAAAGAAAATATAATCTGAAGAGAAAAATGAAAACAGAAATAAAGCTTTTAAGTTGATGTTCAATAGTTGTTAAGAAGAAAATAACACACATAAGGGTGGAACACGAGCCATGGGAACGCTGGCAGCTACCGGTGGTTCGGACAGCAACAACTGACCACCGGCAGCCACAGCAGACCACCACCGGCAGCAGCAGGCCACCGGCAGCAGCAGCAGCTCACCGGCAGCAGCAGCAGCTCACCGGCAGCAGCAGCAGCTCACCGGCAGCAGCAGCAGGCCACCGGCAGCAGCAGCAGGCCACCGGCAGCAGCAGCAGCTCACCGGCAGCAGCAGCAGGCCACCGGCAGCACGAGCAGGCCATCACGACCCTGTGTGAGTGGTGGTTACAGCAGGGGCGCTTCCTCATGGCCTCCATGAGTGGTTGTTACAGCCAAAAATGACCTATTTGGCTCGTTTTTTGTTCTAAAACGCTCTAACTTGTTCCGAAATCATGCAAATAAATCATATAAAGTTTACATGAATATTATAGGACTTGAGTGACACTAAAAAATACAAAATAGTTTGATTGGTGAGAAGATGGGAACGAAAACAACCAAAACGAGCCTAAATGGCCGATTTGGCTTGTTATTGTCCCAAAAAGCAATATATTTTCCCCAAATCATGCAAATAAGTCATATAATGTTTACATGAATGTCATAGGATGTAAATGAAACTTAAAAACATAATCTAGGATGATCAGTGCCAAGTTAAGAACGAAAACAACAAAAACAAGCTAAAGATGGCCTATTTGGTTCATTTTTGTTCCAAAACCCTGTAATTTTGCCCAAAATCATGCAAATATGTCATACAAAGTTTCAATGAATATAATGGGTTGTGAATGAACCTTAAAAACATGAACTAGGTTGATCGGGGCCAAGATGGGAACTATAACACCAAAAACAAGCCAAAAATGACCTATTTGGCTCGTTTTTTGTTCTAAAACGACGCTCTAACTTGTTCCGAAATCATGCAAATAAATCATATAAAGTTTACATGAATATTATAGGACTTGAGTGACACTAAAAAATACAAAATAGTTTGATTGGTGAGAAGATGGGAACGAAAACAACCAAAACGAGCCTAAATGCCCTTTTTGGCTTGTTTTTGGTCCAAAAAGCTATAACTTTGTTAATAAGTCATATAATGTTTACATGAATATTATAGAATGTAAATGAAACTTAAAAACATTATTTAGGTTGCTCGGTGCCAAGTTGAGAACGAAAACACCAAAAACGGACCAGAAATGACCTATTTGGTTTGTTTTTGTTCCAAATACCCTCTAACATTGCCCAATAACATGCAAATAATTTATAAATGTTTACAAGACATGAAAACAACTTTAAAACATGAAATGGGCTTGTAGGAGCGAATGTAGGAACGAAAATGGTAGACTTAAGCCAAATATGACCTATTTGGCTATTTTTCGCTCCAAAATGAGCTTCTAGTTTGTAGAATCATACAAATACATAACTAAAACCTTTCCTTTTTTTTTAGTTTGCAAATATTGTGGCCTTAAAAGTCTAAGCAAGATGGCGTCTGTAACATTACTTATATATGTTTTTTTTTTCAATCTTTGATTTTGAAGGACTACACTCGAAGATCTGCCCCATATACCAAAGGAGAGTTGGATGAGGTTCGTGAGCAATGGGCGAGATTCTTCAGGCTAAATTTCTTATTGTCCGATCCAAATTAAATAAAATTTCTATTAGTAGCACATTATTTATACATTTTATTTATAGTTACTGTAAACATACATCGATCGTATTAAACGTTCTTGTAAACTATATATATTTTATATGAATACATCGAACTTGTATTATAGATACATGGTATGTATCGTTTACCAATTTTAATTAATTATAAAAAATATTATATTATTATTGTACATTATACAGAATTGAACAGGGCTACAGATAATGCCGAAAGGGCTGCAGATAATGCCGAAAGAGTGCATACTAGTAGAATATTGTCTATTAGTATCGCCCCAATAGTATCGCCCCAATAAATATATATATTTATAAATATATATATGGCCTAATAATCAAATATAAATTTAAATTAAAAAAAATAGTATTAGTATCGTTTCTTATTAAAAACGATAGTAATAGACAATCTATTACTATCGTTTTTAATAAAAAACGATAGTAATAGATTGTCTATTACTATCGTTTGTTATAAAAAACGATAGTAATAGATAGTCTATTACTATCGTTTTTTCTTGAAAAACGATAGTAATAGACTATCTATTACTATCGTTTTTTATAACAAACGATAGTAATAGAACTTATTACTATCGTTTTTTACAAACGATACTAATAAGGATCTCTATTACTAACGCCTCTATTAGTATCGTGTGAAAAACGATACTAATAGGCTAAAAAAAACGATACTAATAGGGGATTTTTCTACTAGTGACGGCTTGCACACGAACACGAACCACACGGCCTTAAGGCACGACCCTACTGCATGAACCACCCTCACAAACACGACCTTCACACGGCACCACCACACGTCCCACACGAGCCAACCCACACGAACCAACCCGGAATCAAACCCAAACTAGCGATCTTGAATGGAATTATTGAGGTTTAATTTGTGTGTTGATTACTAAAGATCAATGGAGGATTAATCTTTAAGTTTTGGGTTTGGATGGATGATGAACAATTGATGGTGGAATTGTGCCAAAAATGGCGTGTGGAATATAGCAATGGAGAGAGTGTTTTTGTGTTTGGTTTGTGGCAAAGGATGATTAAGATTGGCAAATGAAACATAAGCCTTACAACCTCTTCTATTTATAGAAGTTGGTTAAGGTGTGAACATGAGGCGAGTGGCAAAATTAAGCCACATTACTTAAGGGGCCGGTTTTTAACAAGCTAAAATGGACTTTGATGATCACTTGGGCTAATTGCACTCATGCATGACTAATCATGCCTAAATTGCATTTGGACCAAAAAAATTAATTAACTAATTAGAAAATTAAAAATTAAAATTCTAATTAATTAAATTAAAATAAAATAAAATAAAATAAATAATAAAACAATCAATCATAAAATAAAAATAAAAGTAATTATTCAAATAAAATAAAAATAAATAGTCCAAATAAATTTGAACCATACATAAAAATAACATAAATACAACAAATAATCAAAACAGAAAATACCGAAAAACTGGGTCGTTACATCAGTGATCAACCAACTCTGCTCTACCTCACCAATGGCCTAAAATTAAAATTAAAGGATGGGAATTAAAATTAAAAAACAAAAAATATCTTCAAATAATTTCACAAATACATCAATTTTACAATTACATGAACGGTTTACTTCTTACCCCATTGTATTGATCCTGCATACGAACCGCAAAATCCTTAATGACAACAAGCATTAAGGCTCCTGATGATAACCTACATTAATATAAACATTATTATTAACCAAACCTAATGATTTTTTATACCACATATAAAACATATAATGAAACCAATACTAGTAGTCTTACTTGTCACAGGATTGCTGAACTTAACATCAATACAAGGCCACGAGGATATCATTTCATCCTTGGGCAAACCAACAACAAGTTTCCCAATCATTTTGGCCAACAAAGATGCCGTTTGTAAATAAATATAATGTAAATAAAACCATAAAAAAACATAAAAAAAATCATAAAAAAAATTTTAAAATTCATAGAACCATTTTCTTGGAAGCTTCTCTTTGACTCTTGATAAGTGTAGCTGTAAGATCAATGAGCCGTATTTCTTTTCTGTTAAAAGAAAAGCATATTTCCCACCATTTTCCAAAGGAAGTAACTGGAACAAAGACCTACATAATTTAAACCATTATTTACAGAAATTTCAGTTATAAACCATTATTTACTAAAAATATGTGTGAGGAATATTTACCGAGTTTAACTCAGCGGTATTGCAAGGGTTGAGTTGGGAGTTGTGGGTCTTCAAGATTTCTTTTTGGGTGATTTTTGAAGACAAAACATCCTTCTATAATAACATAATTTATACATTGATTTAAAAAATCTACTAATAAAAATTAAATTACACTTTTATAATGGATTGGTTATACTACTTACAGAAAAGTTAGGTGTCAACATCAATCGCTTAGCACGCCCAATCCACTTCTCAGCTCAAACTTTGCTATAAAGCCGGCTTGTTGCAGCAACATATTGTTTCTTCATTCAACACAATTTAGAACAACAGTAAATATTGTAGGAAAAATAATTACACAACAAACTTCGGAATAATGAAATGAATACATGTTTGTCGACCATAGATGATGATGATGCAACATCAACAGAATGAGAGATCCTTACCTCCTCCGCACAACACGAGAGTATTACTGGATTGAACCTATATGACAAGAGACAAGAGACAAGAGTAGGTGAATTAGCATGCAAGGGACAATGAAGTTGAATTACAAAGTTAATTATAGGATATAACTTACGATGAAATGCAACTTGGCACCTCCAAGACTAGTTTCACAACCTTCTTTCTGTTAATCCTGTATGATTTAGGAAGCCGTGCGTGATTCTTAGAAGGTTTGAGGACGCGTTGGGCCCTACTTGTTCTTTTCGGCTCTGGATTTGTTCTCGCTACGTCCTCCTCGTCATCATCGTCCTCGTGCGCCTTGTCCTCTGTACCAACTAGAATCACCTTCAAACTCTCGTCCCTTTTAAACCTTTGTGCTGTCACCATCATCATCATCTTCATCTTCATCTTCATCATGTTGTTGTTTTTTTTTTGGCTGATGTTGTTGCTGCTGTTGTGGTGGTTGCTGCTGTGGGGCTTGCTGCTGTGGTATTTGATGCTGAAGTTGTTGCTGATATTGTTGTTGTAGCAGTTGTTGTTGTTGTAGTTGTTGCTGATGTTGTTGTGGCAGTTGTTGTTATTGTTGTGGTTGTTGCTGCTGTGGTTGTTGCTGATGTTGTTGTTGTGGTTGTTGCTGAAGTTGCTGATGTTGTTGTTGCTGCTGAAGTTGTTGTTGTTGTTGTTGTTGTGATGGTTGTGCCAGTTGTTGTTGTGGTTGTTGTTGTTGTTGTTGTGATGGCTCTTGTGGTTGTTGTGGTGGCTCTTGTTGTTGGGGTGACTGAGGTGAATGATGTTGGGGTGACTGAGGTTCACCTTCTTCTTTACAAAAACAACATATAAAAAATATTAAATGCTGACAAGTTAAAAAATATACAAAAGACAACAAACGGAATGCCCAAAAAAACTAAGATTACCTTCCTCCACTCTCCTCCTCTTCTTGGCCACTCTACGCTCATTGGGGTTGCCCCTCGTCATTTTGTTCAGCTTTTTTTTTCCTTTTAGATGTATGCTTCTTTGCGTAGATGTTGACCTCATCATCATTACCCTCAGTATGTCCAAGAATAGTATCACGCGCTACTTGAGGATGAACTTCACCATATGCAATATCTAGGCACTATATGGCAAATAAAACGAGAATTGTATATAAAAATAAGTTATCAACACAAATAACAAATCAAAACAAAACACAACATTTTATTAAAACTTACTCCTAGCTTGCCATAATCACCGGTGTCAAGCTTATCCTCTTCCTTCGCTACGTTTATACTTTGCGTGTTCCATTACTTGATCCTAGGACGCAAACCCCAAGCAATAGGCTTCCTCTTAAGCCTATCTAGATACAAAACCTGTATTTTACCATAAATTAGCAACCAACAGTTATACAAAAAGAACAATAATAATAACCATTTCAACTACAATCTCACCACCAAAAATATTGTGCAGCCAGCACAGCCTAATGCAAACCCATGAGTTTGAAAAGTATTTTCAAACCTCTTCAAGTAAAACAAGAGGTGGTCAAAGACAAGACCACACCAGTCATAAATTAGCAACCAACAATTATACAAAAAGAACAATAATAATAACCATTTCAACTACAATCTCACCATCAAAAATATTGTGCAGCCAGCACAGCCTGATGCAAACCCATGAGTTTGAAAAGTCTTTTCAAACCTCTTCAAGTAAAACAAGAGGTGCTCAAAGACAAGACCACACCAGTCATACTCACTTGCCCAAGCAAACACTATTACTGCAGGTAGAAGCTTGGATGAAAGACCATAGAATTGGGTTGGGCAAAGAACCTCATTTAAAGCAAACATTAAAAAGGCCCTCTTAAATTCAGCCTCAGAAACAACTGGGTCAGTAATTGCATTCAGGAGTGTTTTTCCCTCGATGCGCCTCTTCCCAAAGGATGTCTTGGTACCATAAAGATCCCAAATTCTATTAATTTTGCGCTTGCTTGCTTCTTTGGGAACCTTCTTCTGGCCAAGTGGCAAACCCAAAACCCAATGGATCTGAATCTTGAACAATGGAAACCTAACCCCGTTGCTCGAAACAAGCTCCTTGTTTTTTACAGCAACACAAGAAGCTAGCCAGTAGCATAAATTTCTAGGCAGACGGGCATCAACAAAAGCAAACATCGTTCCGAAACCCATTTCCTTTTGAGCGAAGAAAATGCTTCATAACGTTGCCAAATTTTTCTATTCGACATGGTACCGTCGGAGTGTCATTCATATTTTCTAAAAAAATTTTAACTACTAACTTCTGCATTTTAACCCTTTGGCAGACCATAAGACGATCATCGTCCTTAAAAACACAAACCAACAAAAACAAATTTTATTTCAATTATTTATATACCAATGTAACAAATCATACCAAAAACAACTACAAAGGTAAACATTCAGTATAATGACAACATGATCTCCTATTGATAATTAAAACTCCTACTCTGTCTTTTTCTAAGTTCCAAACATTTAAAACATTCACTTTTCTTTAGATAATCACAATACATTTAAAACTCCTACTCTATCTTTTGCTAAGTTTTTATCTTTCAAAGAGCTCGAATACCCTAAAATATACGAGTACAATATAACTTCATGAACATTCAACCAAAAAAAACTACAATATAACTTCAAAGAGCTCACAAAATTCAACAATTCGACTCTACCCATTTTTTTTTAGAAAAGAACATAACAAATTCGACTATTTTCTTCAGGAACCACATCATTTTCTGTAATGGGCCAGATTTTTCGGTTTTTGCCATTGATTTATTTGTTATTTATGTTATTTTATGTATGGTCCAAAATTTATTTGGACTATTTATTTTTATTTTATGTGAATAATTTCAATTAATTTCGATATTTCTATTTTTAATCGTTTATTATTTATTTTATTATTATTTAATTAATTAGAATTTTATTATTTAATTTTCTAATTAGTTAATTAATATTTTTGGGCCAAATGCGATTTAAGCATGATTAAGGATGCATGAGTGCAATTAGCCCAATTGATCACCAAAAAGCCTAATTAAGACCTTGTAGAAACCGCCCCCCCCCCTGGTTAAGTGGCTTAATTTTGCCACTTGCTTCATGTTCACACCTTAACCACTTCTATAAATAGAAGGGGGTTGTAAGGCTTAAGATTCATTTTTGCCATCATTTGCACCTTGATCATCTTTTGCTACAATTAAAGCCAAACAAAAACACTCTCCATTTCTCCATTCCACACGCCTATTAGGCTTAATCATCATCAATCCAACCAATTTGTTCATCATCAATTCTAAACTTAAACTTAAAGATTCAAACTCCATTGATCTTTAAGTATTCAAACACAAATTAATCTTCATTGCCATTTATCAAGACTTGGGTATTTGGTTCGTTTTTGGGTTGGGATTCGTGTGGCTTGTTCGTGGATCGAGTGGTGGTGCATGGTGGTGATCGTGTGAAGACGGTGGTCCATGGTGGTGCCGTGCAAGAGTGGTGGTGGTGCCGTGTTGAAGACGTTGGTGCAAGTGGTAACAGTGTAGTTTGTGGTGCAGTCGTTCGTGTGTGTTCGTTGATGTGTTCAGTTTGTATTAATCAATTAGCTCATTTTGATGTATAGTTTGTAATAGTTTAGAACGTGTTTTGTGATATTAATTAACTTTAAGCTTAAACGAAAGTTTATGTCTCGAAACTTAATTTAATATTGCATTTCATAATTTAATTGCTTTTTAGGACTTAGTTTATTTTTTGTTATTTCAGGCTCGTGTTTCTTTCCATATTTTGTTTGTATTTGGGAAGACCGAGACTTATTCGGGACTTGGAAAAAGTGTCATAAAGTCTTGTAGAAGGTAGGGGGCTCCCAGCGCCCAAAAGGCGCTGCCCGCGCCTGTATGATCAAGGAAAAAATAATGGAGCAAGTGGCCAAAGAAAGCGCTCCCCACGCCCATCTCACAGTAGCATTCCACAGGGGAGCGCTCCTCGCGCCTTTGAGGTCGCTGCCAGCGCCCATTGCACAAAATCACTGCTAAGAGGGGCGCGCCCCGCGCCTATGGGGCGCTGCCAGCGCCCATGTTACAGTAGTACTTCCAAGAAGGGGCGCGTCCCGCGCCTTTGAGGGCGCTGCCAGCGCCCATCTGCTCTGTTCTGCACGCGGCTTCATCCACTTGATTTCTAGGTTATAATTTAGTTTAGTATAAATAGAAAAGTTGTTTCTCATTGTAGAATATCTAGTTTTTCATGTTCAATTAGTTCCTTAGCTTAAATTCTCTCTATTTTCTCCTTAGATTACATCAAAACTCTTTAATCTTTAGTTTGTAATTTTGATCTTTTATTATGGAATCAATGAAGAATGTTTGTTCATCAATGGAAATGGTAGCTTAAACTTGTTCTTGGGATTGGTTTCAATGATTCTAAAAAGCTCCTTGTGAGGATTCTCTAACTCTAAACTATTTCCTTACTTCAATTATTTACTCGCTCTTATATGAATTGTTATTGGTTTGTTGAATGTTTTAGCTTGATCTTTTTCTTGTTATTATATTTTACAAAATCATTACTAGGGTTTGAACACAATCGATTATTGTGTTCAACCTCGAGTAGCAACTATCTTGTTCATGATTAAGCGTATTCTTATTGTGAACAATTTAGTAGAGCTTGTTTAAACGTTAATTGTTTATTGCGTATTCTCTAGACAATTGCGTTCTTATTGTGTCTCCGTTCTTAAAGCTTTTGTTCACTGCGTGTTCTTTGAACATTAAGGGTTTTAGGCAATTTACGATTAATCTTGTCTAGCTAATTAAGGGGACTACAAGAGTTTACTCTTGTCAATAATTAATTGAGTATTGAGGTGGTTTGGTAATTGAGAGTCTAATTCAATTAGCCGAGTCAGAGTCGTTGTAACCGAATCCTAAGATTCTTTAAAACTAGAATTTTCTCGTAATCACTTAGTTGTTAGTTTCTTTTATCACTAAAATCTCCAATTCCCCCCCTTTGTTACCAATATCACTAAGGAATTAGTGATTCTCCCCTTTAATAATCCAAATATATATTAACACAATTAAATCAACATAAATCCGTTCTCTGTGGATACGAGCCTTACTTGCCCTTTACACTAGTTGTAATTGAAGAGTAGGAGAAAATTACTTTTGATAAGTCTTTTATTTTTAACGACATAAAAGTCCTACCATTCGTGCAAGGCCGTGCCGTGTTCGTGCAAAACTGTGTTGTGGCCGTGTATTTTGGGGTTTTTCGGGCAGCAAGTTTGAGTGATTAATTTGCTTGAGCTTCAAAAATGTAACATACCTTCTTACCTTAGTATGAATACTATGATTATAGGGTGGATTAAATATGCATGTTAGATGAATTTCCGATGTTTGTTTATCATGATTTGCATGATTTTAAGTAAGGATTTGGGTAATGTTTTCATGATGATTTACTTAAGTTTTCATGCATGTTTTTGATGAAGTTTTCGTATGATTTTTGTATGAATTTTCGTGTGGTTTTGAATGGTTTTCGAGTTCTTGTTGAGTTCTTGATGAGTTCTTGTTGAGTTCTTGATGGGTTCTTGATGAGTTCTTTGAGTTCCTTATGAGTTCTTGGTTGAGTCTTGAAAATCTTGAAAGTTAGTTTGTCTTCTTTTAAAGTGCAAGATTGTTGATGATTTTAAATTATTGTTTAAAGATAAGTATAGATTTATAAAGATTTTGAAAGAAAGGTTTAAAGAATTTAAAGAAAGGTTTAAAGATTTGTTAAAGATTCGATAAAGATTGGTCATGAAGTAGTATTGATTTTGGTTAAACTTAAGAAAAGGCGAAAGAATTGATCTTGAGTATAACTTCGATGTTGTAAGTAAGATTAGCTTAAGTTTACTTTTAGACACCTAATCTTGGAGTAAGATTCTAAGTTTTGGGTTACGACGTTGCCCTATCCTGACTGCGGTATTGGGATAGTATATACTTGCTATGTTGTCTTTTTGATATGAATTTCCGTAAGATGGGTTTGGGAGTAAGATTCTCATTGCTGGCATAGTAGGAAAGTTCATTCGCGTAAGAAGCGTTTTTACGTGCATAGTCCGGTCTAAAATGTAGATGGTAGCAACAAAGATGTTTTTATGATTCTCGTTGCTGGCATAGTAGGAAAGCTCATTCGCGTAAGAAGCGTTTGTACGTGCATAGTCCGGTCTAAAATGTAGATGGTAGCAACAAAGATGTTTTTATGGGTTTTTCAGTTGGAATTATTTAAGATTGGTCAGTTTTACAGTTTTGATGATTTGGACGTTTTTATCACATGTTGGTTGGTAGTCTGATGTGTGTTGTTTGATTTGTTCTATGATTATGTGCATCCATGTTATGGTGGGACTGTTATGTTGCTCCCACTGACAGTGGATTGTTGTTATTTTTCAGGTGATTCTGATGATGGTTGTGCTGCTTAGCTTTTGGTTGGGCGAGTGCCGTTCTAGCGTTCTGTTTTTATACTACGTTATGTTTATAGTTTGGACTTATAGATTTATCTTTAGTGTATTTTGACTCTGACAGTATTTGGAGTTATTTTCTAGTGTTGATACGTTTGGGATTAGTTTTTTACAACTTGTGGGTATTGTACTTTTTTGGGTTATAGTAATAATAATTTTGAGGTTTTGTTTTAATTTTTAGTAAGTTTGTTCGTTAGATCGACAATTCGACTCGTCGGTTTCTTCCGCGCCGGTTTAAGCGAGTCGGGTCGTCACAGTTGGTATCAGAGTCGAATAGGTTTTAAGTGAAGTTTTAGGACTTGAGTAAAACCCGGGAGTTGAGAACTTTGCTATTCCCGAGTGATAAACCCAATTTAGAATATTTTTAAGGGAGAATAGCGTCGGGTAGAGAAATTCGGGATAAGACTCTTTTTCCTATTTTCCTTTTTATTTGTGTACTTGTTTATAGTGTGGATTGTTGACTCACATTTTTGTTCTTTTTGTCCTTGTCGTATTACGTTTCGACATGTCCACACCTCGCCGGTCAAGTTCGGGACAATAGAGGTTTCGAGCGCTCGAGGAGGCGATTCTTACGCTTGCGCATCATAGTCGTCAGCCATCGGGATCGCAGTCGACGTTCGATCGTATCGCTCGTCATCGACCACCTACTTACGATGGGGTTGCCGACCCTACAACGTTGGAGAGTTGGATCCGAGAGATGGGGAAGCTCTTCGACGCGACATTTTGCCTCGAGCACGAGAAGGTCCAGATCGCCGCTTACTACTTACGTGGAGAGGCCGATAACTGGTGGAGCGTAGCGAAGAACGCGTGTATGCCCCTACATCTGATATCTTGGGCCGAGTTTGTAGCTAAGGACCAGGAGAGGTTCTATCCCGACGAGTTGCAGTGGCAGAAGCAGGAGTTTCTTACTCTCGCTCAGGGTAAGATGACGGTTCAGGCCTACACCGATAAGTTCACGGAGTTATCGAGATTTGCTACATCGGTAGTACCATCTGAGGAGGAGCGGGTCAAGCGCTACATCGAAAAGCTAGATCCGAGGATTCGCGGCCATGTGATCAGTAGTGGAGCGAAGACGTTACAGCGAGCTTACGAGGTAGCACTTGAGATCCAGACGTCTGTCATCGAGGAGGATACGAGCAAGAACAGGACCCCGACCCCGGTAACATCGCCATCATTTAAGAAGCCCCGGTTCAGTGCTCCTAGTATTACCCCTCCGACCACTAGTTCATCTCAGGGTTCAGGGAGTTCGAGATGCAGAGGATGTGGCAAGGACTTCCATTCAGGGAAGCGATGCGACGGGACGCCCATTACATGTTTTATCAGTGGGAAAGAAGGCCACAAGGCGTCAGTTTGCCCCGATAAAAAGCCAGGCACTGAGACTAAGAAAGTTCCAGCACGATGTAGTTCATGTATCCCAGCTACGGAAGTACGTGAATGACCCTTCTCACATTATTCCGGTGGAATCGTCAGAGATCGAGCCGAATTTGACCTTTGAAGAGAAGCCTGTGGGAATTCTAGATCGCCAGGATCGGATGTTGCGGCGTAAGGTGGTACCCTTGGTTAAGGTACTCTGGCGTAGTCAGAAGTTCGAAGAGGCTACGTGGGAGACGGAAGCTTCGATGAGGGATAAGTATCCCGAGCTGTTCGAAGCAGGTATGCGGCTGTTTTAGTCATTTTTGTTTTTATTTTGGTTTATGTTTGTAATTGTTTTATGCAGGTATGTGTTTTGAGCTTCGTTAAGTAAATTTCGAGGTCGAAATTTATTTAAGGAGGGGGGACTGTAATAACCCGAAATTCAGGGCCAGAAAATTTCGCGGTTAATTAATATTATTTTAATATTCTAAGTCCAAAAGGCCTGAATATTTGGACTGTTTAATCTTATATCTTTTACCTTATCTCAAATTGGGCCCAGTGACCCATTCTCTCCTTCTTTGGCCGGCTCCCAAATCATGGCCAAGGGGTAATCGTTCTTTTTTTATTTTAATTATTTATTCTAATTAGATAATTGTTTATCTAATAATCCTAAATTAACTACTTTTATCTAGTCTCCCCAATTGTTGCAACAACTAACTAAAGTCACTCTTTTCCCCTATTGTTACTCCCTATTCACGGCCCCCTTGCATTTTTTTTAATTTTATTTTTCTTTTGGTTCTTTTATAAATTAAATAGGTAACAAAGCTCATAACCTGATTACCTATTTTCAATACAACTCTAAACTCTCAAAAGAACCTTAAAAACTCCTTGTTTGGTCGTGTATTTTTCGAACCATAGCCAAGATCTGTTCTTGATTTTGTTCTTCCTAATCCAGGTAACTAGACTTTCTTTCTTAAATTTGGTACAATTTATCTATATAATTAATTAGGATTAAACTAGGAAAATTGATAGAATTAAAATCATGATAGGTTAGGATTGTTCGAACCATATGATGTAATGTTTATGATATTTTCTTGATATTTTATGTAATCTTGATGAATCTTTAATTGTTTTAATTAATTCTATGCACAAAATAATTTCTCTAATTGCACGATTACATGGACTAATTGCATGATAATTTGTTGATTCTTGTTCTTGAATTTTCGTTTGATTGTCGAGTTTAATATGATGATTTTTATGATATTTCTTGAATTAAATTAATGATCTTGATTATTTAATTGTGTACATAAAGTCTTGAATTAAAATTATTATTTTGTCCTTGTTTCATGATAATGTCGAGTCGTGTATAAGATTAGGAAGAATTAAAAATCTGATTTTTATTGTTGAATCTTGTTAATTCTTGAATTATTATTGGAAATCTTGATTTTACTCTTTAATTTAATCATGTTATTTTAAATTCTTGAATTTAATCTTGTTATTGCCGTGTGGTTCATGTATGAGGAAGAATTGATTTTGATCTTGTTTTGGTCCAAATCTGATGATCTAAAGATTAAAGCATGATTTTATTATTTATTATTAAGTTTATATGATTAGTTATTGATAATTGTATTTAATTAAATTAAAGTGTCAATTTTGGTATTTTTGAATATGAATGTCGAGTGGTATGAAATAGGAAAAATAGAATTTTTATCATGTTTTAAGTAATAATTAATGATTGATAGTTTATATGGTTATTTATTATTTAATTGATTTATGAAATTGTTTATATGATTATTTAAGGAATTGATTTAATTATTGTTTTGTCATG
The DNA here is from genome assembly GCA_951394345.1 of Salicornia ramosissima. Taxonomy (NCBI): domain Eukaryota; kingdom Viridiplantae; phylum Streptophyta; class Magnoliopsida; order Caryophyllales; family Amaranthaceae; genus Salicornia; species Salicornia ramosissima. Next base: position 41,108,620 of record OX596236.1, read on the forward strand.
GAAAATGTCGAGTGGTATGATAAAGGTTATGATCAATTTTCGTTTAATTTTTGGCTTATAATAATTTAGTTAGTAATTTTAGGAATTAATATGATTAAAGGAATAAAATAATTAATAAAGATAAGTTAGAATATGAAGGAAAGTAATAATATGATGATAAGGATAAGTTATAATAAGATAAGAAGTATTGGTCTCACGATGGCCATCTCGATAAGATAAGATAAGAAACGGACGCCTGTTTGGTGATAGGGTCACCAGAGTAGGTTAAGTCGAAGCCACTGCCCTACTGCGGTCTCTGCGCAGTTCTGGATCTTAAGATGTGTAGTCGTCTAAGTAGTAGTACACGGGCTACTATTTAGGAGTTATGGCCATAGCTTAGGCTTAGTTCTTGCAAAGGAGAGCTACGGTTAGAATACACGAGTTCTTCCCGGCGCATTTTAGGAAAGTTGGGATGTACACGGGCATCCTTACGAGCTATAATGACCGGTCCATAAAGTTAAGAAGAGGGTTAAAGGAAGGAATGTGGGTAATAATATGATCTAATAAGTCTTATACGGGTTGGATATGATTATGTATGTATTAACGTATTTATATGTACGTATGTTATTTATGTATTGTATATGATATGTTAAGTCTTCCGCTGCGTACGTCTGACCGGTATGTATTTATGTATGTATTTTGTATGTATTGTATACGTATTTGTATGTAATTGTGTATGTATTTGAAGTGTATTTTATACGTATTTCGTATGTATTTTTATACGTATTTTGTATGTATTTTTATACGTATTTTGTATGTATTTTTATACGTATTTTCCAGGTATTTTTATATGTATTTCGTATGTACTTTTATACGTATTTCGTATGTATATTTATACGTATCTACATGTATTTTTGTATAATTTTCTTGGTTAATTCTATGATATTATATGGTTAATGGTCCGTCATTTAAGCGGGAGAGCCTAGTTACTCGCCACTGATGGTGGACCCCCCCCGTTTCAGGTGATAATGCAGACGCATAAGTGGGCTTACGTTTGGTTCGGGTTGTGTGCCTTGTTGAGATTTGTAGAGAGAACCCGGAGTCTATCTTATGTTGTTTTATTTCTTTATTATTTAGTTTCGCCCAACTTGTTGGGAAAGATAGTTTAATCTGTATTTTGGATTTATTTAAGGAATTTTGGTACTTTTATTTAATTGTTAGATAATAAATGGAATAATGAACTTTTAATATTAATAATGTTATTTAAGTTTTGTCTGGTATTGATCCATTTGTTGATTTCCATCGTAAATCGACAGCCTATAAAAGTCGGGTCGTTACAGTTGGTATCAGAGCATAGGGTTAAGACCCTAAAGTTACTTCTCCATAAGTATCTTGAAAGATGAGTGCTTTATGAATCACGAGTGAAACATAGCCTAAAATGGAAAAACTAAGTGAGTGAAGCCATGGGTAGAAACCTGGGATAAGATATTTTATCGTTTTTCGCATTTCCTGACGTTAGTATACGCATGTGTTCTTAATAACCTGAATCGTTGTTTTGTAGAATATCAACTCCAGAACGCAATTCTCGCTTCAGACGCCGAGCTTTGGAGGATGCTATCCTCACTTTAGCTCAGAAGAGTGTCCAACCTCAAAGCAATCAGTCGTCCTTCGATCGGGTTGCACGACTCCGACCGCCGGTCTATGATGGGGCGGCAGACCCGACCGTTCTCGAGAACTGGATTCGAGAAATGCGGAAGCTGTTTGATGCCCTTGCATGTTCCGAGCGAGAAAGAGTCCCGATAGCATCCTATTATCTAAGGGGCGAAGCTGACAACTGGTGGAGTACATTACGGGCCAATCCCGAAACAGAGCTAGTGTTGAACTGGGGAGACTTCATTGAGAAGATGCAGGACCGGTTTTATCCTGATGAGCTGAGATGGCAGAAGCAGGAAGAATTCCTCACGCTCACCCAAGGCCGCATGTCCGTTCAAGCTTACACGGACAAGTTTACAGAGCTTTCTCGGTTCGCTACTGCGGTCATTCCTTCTGAAGCTGAGAGAGTCAAGCGGTACATAAAGAAGATGGACCCTTGCATTCGGGTTCATGTGATCAGTAGCAGAGCGACGACCTTCCAGAAGGCGTATGAAGCAGCTCTTGAAATTCAAGCGTCGGTCTCTGAGGAAGAAGCAACTAAGAAAAGGGTACCTTCGGTTCCTACTCCAGCACCAGAAAAGAAGCCTCGGTACGAGTCAAATCCGAAACCTCAGCAGAGTGCTCGACCAGCTCCAAGTCAAGGCCCGAGGATCTGTCAAGGCTGCAAGAAAGAGAGTATCACCCGGGCAAGAGATGTGATGGGTCGCCGATCGTGTGCTTTGATTGTGGTCAAGAAGGTCACAAGTCGGTGTTTTGTCCTAAGAAACGTCCAGCAACAACAACTAGCCTAGCACTGGTGAAGGACAAGATCTTCTGCATGACTCAGGAGGAGGCAGATGCTCAGCAAGACGTGGTCACGGGTACCTTCCTTGTCCATGATACTGATGCTTATGTTTTGTTTGATACGGGTGCTACCGTGTCTTTTGTTGCTAGATCTTTTTTTGTGAAAGCTAACCTGACTGGAGAGTCTCCGGTCAAATCTGTGTTAACTCTCCCTTCGGGAGAGGATTTTTCTTGCCATCGGGAATACAAAAATGTTCCTATTGTAATCTCAGGAGTACAGTTTGAAGCTGATTTGAAGGAATTTCCGATGATTGAGTTCGATGTGATCTTAGGGATGGATTGGTTGGCCAAGTATCAAGCAGCCTTTCGATGTCAAGATCAAGCTGTCACTTTGCGTGGTCCCAACGCAAAAAGGGTAACCTATGTTGGGAAGCCCATGAGTAAAGGTGTGAAGATAGTGTTTGCAATGAAGATGCACAGTCTGCAGCGCAAATGTGAGGTGGTGTACTTATGTCAAGTCAAAGACATAACCAAAGAAGAGAAGTTAGAATCCATTCCAGTGATTCGTGATTATGCGGACGTGTTTCCAGAAGAGTTGCCAGGGATACCACCGGAACGGGAAGTGGAATTCAACATTGATTTAGTGCCCGGAACTGCTCCAATTTCGAAGGCTCCATATCGTATGGCCCTTGCCGAGCTGAAGGAGTTGAAAACCCAGTTGTAGGATTTGATTGACAAGGGTTTCATAAGGCCCAGTGTGTCTCCTTGGGGTACTCCGGTATTGTTCGTCAAGAAGAAAGACGGCAGCATGCGGTTATGTATCGATTACCGAGAAATCAACAAGGTGACGATCAAGAACAAGTATCCTCTACCCAGGATTGAAGATTTGTTTGATCAATTGAAGGGAGTCAGTGTATTCTCCAAGATTGATCTCAGGTCGGGGTATCATCAGATTCCAGTGAAGCCAGAAGATATACCGAAGACCGCTTTTCGCACTAGATATGGGCACTATGAGTTTGAGGTAATGACGTTCGGTTTGACTAATGCTCCTGCTGTTTTCATGGATCTGATGAACCGGACGTTTCATCATCTCTTGGATGTGATTGGTGGTGTTCATCGACGATATTCTCATATATTCGAAGAGTGAACAAGATCACACTAAACATTTACATCTGGTGTTAGTTGTCTTACGAGCCCAGAAGTGGTTTGCAAAGTTGTCTAAGTGCGAGTTTTGGCTCAGGGAAGTAGCCTTTCTAGGGCATGTGATCAATGCGGACGGTGTCAAGGTAGATCCAGCCAAGGTAAAGGCGATAGTGGAATGGCACAGTCCTAAGAACGTGGCCGAGATTCGAAGTTTTCTTGGCCTAGAAGGTAATTTAAAGCATTTGAGAAAGCAGAATTAGCTATACATGCATGAATATTCACCTGTGAAATTTCTGTATCAGGTTACTATCGGAGATTTGTGAAAGACTTCTCCAAGGTAGCAGCACTTATGACCAAATTGCTACACAAGGATTGCAAGTTTGTGTGGACTGATCAGTGTGAAGAAGCATTCCAGACCCTCAAACAGAGTCTAGTATCAGCACCAGTTCTTGCTCTGCCAAATGAAGGTGTAGGATATGAGGTCTACAGTGACGCGTCCAAGAGGGGTTTAGGTTGTGTTCTGATGCAAGAAGGCAAGGTGATTGCATATGCTTCGAGACAACTCAAGGTTCATGAGCAGAACTACCCTACTCACGACTTAGAGTTGGCAGCTGTAGTGTTCGCTCTGAAGATTTGGCGACATTATCTCTATGGGGCTACTTGGAAGCTGTTCACCGACCATAAGAGCTTGAGGTACATCTTCACTCAGAAGGAGCTCAACATGAGGCAGCGACGGTGGCTCGAGTTGATCAAGGATTATGACCTCTCAGTTGACTATTGTGAAGGAAAGGCCAACAGGGTGGCAGATGCCCTTAGTCGTAAGGATCACCATTCACTTAATAGGATGTCGGTTTTACCTAAGGAAATCTGTGCTGATCTTTGCAGGATGGAGATTGAGATGGTAATGCCGGGTAGCACACAAGTCTATCTTAATGGTATGAGTGTTGAACCCAGTTTGTATCAAGAGTTACTGGAGAGTCAGAAATAGGACCCGCAGCTCGAGAAAATTCGTGAAGCCAAACTTCAAGGCAAGGAAGAAGACTTCACGATTGATTCAGACGGCAGTATGAAGTTCCGCAACAGGTAATGGAGTTAAAAGTTATAGTTAAACTGTTTTCACCTAATGGATACTAAATTCTACTCCGCAAAAGGTGGTGTGTGCCCCAGAATTCGAGACTGAGAAATCGGATCATGGAAGAGGCTCACAATACTCCCAATTCGGTGCATCCAGGTGGTGGGAAGCTCTATAAGGACCTGAGGGAGTATTTTTGGTGGCCAAGGATGAAGCAAGAAGTCGCAGACTTCGTTGCGCGGTGTCTCACCTGCCAGAAAGTTATGATTGAGCACCAAAGACCAGGTGGACTGTTGAAGCCATTGACGATACCCACATGGAAGTTTGATTCCATATCCATGGATTTTGTAGTGGGCCTACGAGCGACATCTACGGGTTTGGATACTGTTTGGGTAATCTTGGATCGTTTGACTAAAGTCGCCCGATTAATTCCGATGAAGGTAACTTGGTCGATGGAGAAGATGGCGGAAGCTTACTCGAGGGAGATCATACGGTTGCATGGCGTGCCTAAGGATATCGTGTCCGACTGAGATCCCCGATTTTTGTCACGGTTCTGGAAGTCTTTGCAGGAGGCTTTTGGGACTAAGCTTAATTTGAGTACAGCATTTCACGCAGCCACAGATGGGCAGATGGAACGGACCATTCAGACGCTAGAAGATATGCTACGAGCTTGTGCGTTAGATTTCCAACAGACTTGGGTTAAATCTTTGAGCTTGGTGGAGTTTTCGTACAACAATAGCTATCGTGCTAGTATCAAGATGGCCCCTTATGAGGCGTTGTATGGGCGCAAGTGTCGCAGCCCTACTTGTTGGAGCGACATCAGCGATGCTTTGGTGATTGGTCCTGATCATATCAGGGACACGGTGGAGCAGGTCAAGATCATCAGGGCAAGGTTGCAGGCAGCTCAGAGTCGACAGAAGTCGTATGCGGATCGTCGACGGAAGCCGTTGGTGTTTCAGGTGGGTGATAAGGTTCTATTGAAGGTGTCTCCGATGAAGGGTGTAATTCGGTTTGGCCAGAAGGGTAAGGTCAGACCCAAGTATGTAGGGCCATATGAGATTCTAGAACGGGTCGGAGAGGTTGCTTATCGATTGGTGTTACCTCCGGATCTATCGAAGGTTCACGATGTATTTCATGTATGCCAGCTACGGAAGTGCGTGAATGACCCTTCTCACATTATTCCGGTGGAATCGTCAAAGGTCGAGCCGAATTTGACCTTTAAAGAGAAGCCGGTGCGAATTCTGGATCGCCAGGATCGAATGTTGCGGCGTAAGGTGGTACCCTTGGTTAAGGTATTCTGGCGTAGTCAGAAGTTCGAAGAGGCTACGTGGGAGACGGAAGCTTCGATGAGGGATAAGTATCCCGAGCTGTTCGAAGCAGGTATGTGGATGTTTTAGTCATTTTTGTTTTTATTTTGGTTTATGTTTGTAATTGTTTTATGCATGTATGTGTTTTGAGCTTCGTTAAGTAAATTTCGAGGTCGAAATTTATTTAAGGAGGGGTGACTGTAATAACCCGAAATTCAGGGCCAGAAAATTTCGCGGTTAATTAATATTATTTTAATATTCTAAGTCCAAAAGGACCGAATATTTGGACTGTTTAATCTTATATCTTTTACCTTATCTCAAATTGGGCCCAGTGACCCATTCTCTCCTTCTTTGGCCGGCTCCCACATCATAGCCAAGGGGTAATCGTTCTTTTTTTATTTTAATTATTTATTCTAATTAGATAATTGTTTATCTAATAATCCTAAATTAACTACTTTTACCTAGTCTATCTCCCTAATTATTGCAACAACTCACTAAAGTCACTCTTTTCCCCTATTGTTACTCCCTATTCACGGCCCCCTTGCATTTTTTTTATTTTATTTTTCTTTTGGTTCTTTTATAACTTAAATATGTAACAAAGGTCATAACCTGATTACCTATTGGCAATACAACTCTAAACTCTCAAAAGAACCTTAAAAACTTCTTGTTTGGCCATGTATTTTTCGAACCATAGCCAAGATCTGTTCTTGATTTTCTTCTTCCTAATCCAGGTAACTAGACTATCTTTCTTAAATTTGGTACAATTTATCTATATAATTAATTAGGATTAAACTAGGAAAATTGATAGAATTAGTATCATGATAGGTTAGGATTGTTTGAATCATATGATGTAATGTTTATGATATTTTCTTGATATTTTATGTAATCTTGATGAATCTTTAATTGTTTTAATTAATTTTATGCACAAAATAATTTCTCTAATTGCACGATTACATGGACTAATTGCATGATAATTTGTTGATTCTTGTTCTTGAATTTTCGTGTGATTGTCGAGTTTAATATGATGATTTTATGATGATTTTTACGATATTTCTTGAATTAAATTAATGATCTTGATTATTTAATTCTGTAAATAAAGTCTTGAATTAAAATTATTATTTTGTCCTTGTTTCATGATAATGTCGAGTAGTGTATAAGATTAGGAAGAATTAAAAATCTGATTTTTATTGTTGAATCTTGTTAATTCTTGAATTATTATTGGAAATCTTGATTTTAATCTTTAATTTAATCATGTTATTGTAAACTCTTGAATTTAATCTTGTTATTGTTCTAACCCTTAAATGTCGTGTGGTTCATGTATGATGAAGAATTGATTTTGATCTTGTTTTGGTCCAAATCTGATGATCTAATGATTAAAGCATGATTTTATTATTTATTATTAAGTTTATATGATTAGTTATTAATAATTGTATTTAATTAAATTAAAGTGTCAATTTTGGTATTTTTGAATATGAATGTCGAGTGGTATGAAATAGGAAAAATAGAATTTTTATCATGTTTTAAGTAATAATTAATGATTGATAGTTTATATGGTTATTTATTATTTAATTGATTTATGAAATTGTTTATATGATTATTTAAGGAATTAATTATTGTTTTGTCATGGAAAATGTCGAGTGGTATGATAAAGGTTATGATCAATTTTCGTTTAATTTTTGGCTTATAATAATTTAGTTAGTAATTTTAGGAATTAATATAATTAAAGGAATAAAATAATTAATAAAGATAAGTTACAATATGAAGGAAAGGAATAATATGATGATAAGGATAAGTTATAATAAGATAAGAAGTATTGGTCTCACGATGGCCATGTCGATAAGATAAAATAAGAAACGGACGCCTGTTTGGTGATACACGGGTCACCAGATTAGGTTAAGTCGAAGCCACTGCCCTACTGCGGTCTCTGGGCAGTTTTGGATCTTAAGATGTGTAGTCGTCTAAGTAGTAGTACACGGGCTACTATATAGGAGTTATGGCCATAACTTAGGCTTAGTTCTTGCAAAGGAGAGCTACGGGTAGAATACACGGGTTCTGCCCGGCGCATTTTAGGAAACTTGGGATGTACACGGGCATCCTTACGAGCTATAATGACCGGTCCATAAAGTTAAGAAGAGGGTTAAAGGAAGGAATGTGGGTAATAATATGATCAGATAAGTATTATACGGGTTGAATGTGATTATGTATGTATTAACGTATTTATATGTATGTATGTTATTTATGTATTGTATAAGTATGATATATTAAGTCTTTCGCTGCGTACGTCTGACAGGTATGTATTTATGTAAATATTTTGCATGTATTTTATATGTATTTCGTATGTATTTTTATACGTAATTTGTATGTATTTTTATACGTATTTTCTATGTATTTTTATACGTATTTTCCAGGTATTTTATACGTATTTCGTATGTACTTTTATACGTATTTCGTATGTATATTTATACGTATCTACATGTATTTTTGTATGATTTTCTTGGTTAATTCTATGATATTATATGGTTAATGGTCCCTCATTTAAGCAGGACAGCCTAGTTACTCGCCATTGACGGTGGACCCCCCTGTTTCAGGTGATGATGCAGACGCATAAGTGGGCTTACGTTTGGTTCGGGTTGTGTGCCTTGTTGAGATTTGTAAAGAGAACCCGGAGTCTATCTTATGTTGTTTTATTTCTGTATTATTTACTTTCACCCAGCTCGTTGGGAAAGACATACAGTTTAATATGTATTTTGGATTTATTAAAGGACTTTTGGGAATTTTATTTAATTGTTAGATAATAAATGGAATAATGAAATTTTAATATTAATAATGTTATTTAACTTTTGTCCGGTAATGATCCATTTGTCGATTTCCTTCGTAAATCGACAGCCTATAAAAGTCGGGTCGTTACAGGAGTAGCCCGAGAAATGTGGCAGAGGTTCGTAGTTTTTTCTGGGTTTGGCCGGATACTATCGACGATTCATCCAGGACTTCTCCAAGATTGCTAGGCCGATGACTAGTCTCCTACAGAAGGAGATCCGATTCGTTTGGACGGAGGCTTGCGAGCAAGCGTTTTAGGAGTTGAAACAAAGATTAGTCTCTGCTCCTATTCTTACCCTTCAATTCCGAACGATGAGGAGGATTTCAAGGTCTATAGTGATGCATCTAAGAGTAGCCTAGGTTGTGTGCTAATGCAAGGTGGGAAGGTCATTACTTACGCATCGAGGCAGCTGAAGGTGCACGAGCGTAACTACCTGATCGGCTCCTAGGGTGTCGCGGCCCTAGACACCTATCAAATATACAATTTATAAACCTAACAACTAACACGTAGTATTAGCGGAGTTAGGGTCGATCCACGAGGAATTAATGTGGATTTAGTCGTGATTAAGTATGATCCAAGGGTCTTTTTATTTGTTAAGTGAAATATGGAATTAAATCTAGTCTATAACAAAAGAATTGAAACTAAGCAAAAAGAATTGGAATACAATGCAAATTGAATATCAAAGGATTAAAACTCTAAGGATTAGACTTCCTAATGCTATCTCAATCGGAGGAATTATAATCATTGAATTAACTCATGTTCGATTATCTCAATTGCAAAGTGAATATTCAAAAAGCATTACGGAGTCAATCCCAACATGTTAGTTCAATGTATACTCAAGAAGGGGGGGTTGAATTGAGTATGTGTGTTTTTTCAATCGTTTTCAAGTTTTGTTTATACTTTTGTGAGAACAACGAGAGAACAGTAAGTAAAGAGTAAGGACACAAAGATTTAACGAGGTTCAGCTTCTAAACAAGCCTACGTCCTCCACTCTCTCACCAATATTATTAATCAACTCAGAATAATAACAAGGTTACACACTCAATTAAATGCTACAACTATGTAACACTTAATTCCCCAACTGTTAACTCTAACAGTTCACTCAGTGTTCACAGAACACTCCCCAACCACTTCCCTCTAAGTGGTTCAGATATTACAAACTTAAATCTCCATAAGTTTTTCTCTTAAAGATGGATATGGAGATAGTTTTGGACTAAGGATAGACTCTCAGAAAATATGACTTGGTTTTCTTTGGAGAGCAAAAGTCTTCTAGGGTTTTTTGCAAAGATTGTTTATATAGGCAAGGAAAACCTCCCCTAGAAGTGTGCTGGAAGCTCCCCTAAATTGTGCAAAAAGATCAGCTGACACAAGTGTACAGTTACCTGTTCCAGACCTTTGTGTCCTACCACTGTTTGCAGCGGTTAATACCCAAAAGTCCAACAAGTACATTGCATTTAATGAGCTGATTTTACAAATCAATTTAGCAGATTTCCAAAGTACAAGTGATCCAGATTTTTCAAATAAATTTTCAAAAATGATTTTGAACTCGAAAATCTGTACGGATCACGTGCGTAATACTGGGGTTTGTTCCCACAGTGGTCTCAGTACTACTAAGTCTACATCTGGTAAAGGGAACTGTTCCAAGCTTGTTCTTTGCCTGTTCTCTTTACTTGATGTACACTTAAAGTCTTTTTGCTCTTTACTTAAAAACACTAAGAATATTTTCCTAAGCCTATTTTACAAGAAGATCCTAGAAATATAAAAAATAAATAGCTCCAAGCTCTTGGCTTCTAATCTTCAAGTATCTCAAGGCCTTCATGGTTGCCTTGATGAGTCCTCACTTGATTCAACCTGTCCATATACAATTATTCATAGACATCAAGTATAGAGAACTGGTTTGTCATCATTCAAATCAAACATGGTTCAACAATTTCCCCCTATTCGATGATGACAAACCATGAAGTTCCCCCTGAGAACAATACCAATTATTTCAAAATAAAATAACTGTTCAGAGGAACTGGTCTTGCACTGTGCCTGTAGTCAGATTCATAATCTCAGAGAGTAAAAAGTATACAGCAGACTAAAGCACAATTAGACTGATTACAATGATCAGTCACTCATCACATTACTCAATTTATTATTGAGTTTTAGCATTAAACATGTAACCTGCAAGACTTATCAATTATCAAATGTAGCAAGAGAAATTTCAATTTCACTTGGAAGAATTTCTTCCAGTTGGGATGGGTAGGAGCACTTGATCTGAATTCAAGATATTCCTAGGCAAAGAGCTGGGCCATCTCTTAACAAGGTCTGAACCTTGTTCAAGTTGCTACAATTGATACTAGGAACTTCACCTGTCCTATTCCCCCTTTTAGCATCATCAAATGAAAAAAACAATCACAGCACAAAAATTAGGAGAAGGCAACAAGTAAAGTCATAAGCATAATATACACACAGCATTCTAGAGATGCTGTCCCAAATGTGAGTACCTGCAACTCACAATCCCAAAATGTTTAAGTGCACACAGAAGTTAAGAAAATATACAGACCAGGACTATTCTGCAAAGAAATTGTTTAGCAGAAATGGTCAGAAAGTAAGGATAGAAATTGTTCAGAAAAACCAGAGAAATGAAAGTTTGAGATCAATGTTAGTAGGGAAAGGGGGTAGGCTAAGAAGAAGTGGAGTCAGCATCATCATCAGAATCCTCAGTAGAATCCTCATTCTCATTTTCTGCACTCTGCTCCTGCTGCTTCTTCTTGACTTGGGCTATGATGGGAACTGGTCTCTTGGTGGTCTTGGGCTTGAAACTGGAAGAGGAGGCAAGCTTTTCTTCATGGGAGTCCAGTCGTGCTGATATGTTCTTTATAGAGCCATCCAGAGAAGTACACAGAGCATTGACACTAGCCATCATCTGTTGCAGTAATTCCCCATGTGTCTGCACCTGTCTGGACAATGACCCAGTAGCTTCCTCAGACTTAGAGCTGCTTGTTCTTCTTGCCCCTGTGGTCCTCTCTTCATCCCTCATTTTTAGCATACCACCCTCAAAGGTCATCCCCTTCTGACCTAGGATCTGGTTGGTGAGGACAGACATTTTCTTGACCTCACCACTCAGATGAACCTTTCTACTTTGGAAAACCAAAGTAAGCTAGGCACCATAGGGTAGAGAGTGGTTGGACCTTTCCAGAATGCTAACCATATGAGCTAGCATGAGACAAGGGAGACTCAACTTGATTTTCTCATAGAGACAGTAAATGATCACAGCATCCATCTTCCTAACATCCATTCTGCCCTGAGCCCTAGGGAGTACTATCTTAGAGGCAACTGTATGGAACAGCCTCATTACTGGTTCCCTTAGTTGACCAATAACATAGCCAACACCATCATGTGGAAAACCAGTAAAGAGAGTGGTCTGTATGTGTTCTGTACTGACCTCAGGAATAGTTGGCCAGTTGTCCTTAGAATAATCACAGAACCCACCCCTAGGCACACCTAGTACCTCCCCTAGAATCTTCTTTGAAAGAGTGATGTCGACCCCCTCGACCTCACTCCAGACCTTCCTTTTGTTTAACTTACCCAACTTTGAGTAAAACTCCTCAACACAAGTTTCAAAAACATCTAACCTCTTGTCGAACAGCCCTTCCCAACCCTGGAACTCTATGGCCTCTTTAACTTCGTCTAAAAATGGTTGACTCATCCAAGACATGGGACATGAAAAACCAAATAAGACACCCCTACCACTTAATTCATACAGTGGTTCAGAAGTGGTCTTACCTTTCTTCTTGGCAGGAGTCTTTTCAAGGCCAGAGGCAGCTTTCCTCTTCTTTTCTGCTGGAAGTTTAGTTGCAGGCTTGGGACTCTCGGAGGCTTTGCTCTTCTTGGCAACACTCTTCATCCTTTTCTTCTTTTCTTCCTTCTTTCCCTCTGGAACCTCTTCAGCAGGTTCCTTCTTAATCTCTTCCTTACAGATCCTTGACCTCAAAGGCCTTATCCTCTTCCCTGTCTCCTTTTCCACCTGAACTACACCTGTAATTTCAATTTCCATGTCCTCTGCTTGTGCCCCTTCATCCTTCTCCTCTGTTTCTTCCTTCTCTGCCTCTTCTTTCTCCTCAGTGCTTGGCACTGGTTTCTGTGTGGTCTGTGGTGATGGTATAGGTGTTTTTTCTGATGGTGGAGAAGGTAATGGGGTTGTTTCTTTTTGTGGTGGTGAGAGTGGTGGAGTTTTGGATTTTGGTGGTGACGGTGGAGGAGTTTTGGCTTTTGAGGGTGATGGTGGTTTTAGTGGAGGTGAAGATTTTGTAGGCTGTGAAGAGAGTTGTTTGGGTGAAGGAGGAGTTGAAGGTTTGGATGGTGATGGAGTTTTCTGAGGTTGAGGTTGTGGGGATTTCGGTGAAGATGGTGGTGATGATTTAGGGCTTGGTGAAGGAGTAGATTTCTCATCAGGCTTGCATGCACCCTTAGATTCAACAATTGTTTCTGTTGTGGCTTGATCCTTGATTTTTTCTTCCTTTTCTTCTGTGTGGTGATGTTCAACAACCACTACATTTTCTGATTCTATCTCAGCCTTAGAGGGTGTGAAATTTGGAGATTGGTTTAGTCCACGACTTTTCTTCCTTGAGGCTTTGTTCTTCTTTCTTCCCATGTTGGTTTGATCAGCGGATTTGATGAAGAGAAGAGAGAAACTGAATTTGAGTTCTTGAAGAGGATTTTGATGATGATACTTAGGGTTTGAGAGAGAAGATTACTTTTAGTGAGAGAGAGACAGTTAGAGAGAAATCAATGTGAAGGAGTGAATTAAAATGGAGAAAACCGGCAGTTGTTCGAACAGATAAAGTAGAAGTTGCTTTAAACTGTTCACAACGGTCATGTGTCAGAACACTTAACTCCTCAATTTCAAAATTGAGGGTTCGGCAATAACTGATATAACCGTTGTAAGGAACTGGTCTAACGATGGTCTGACACTGATCTGTATATATTAAAAAACTTAAGGCATCTTTCAGTTAGGCAACTTAGAGACACCACACATTGGAACAACATCAACATAAGAATTTTGAGACCACTTGCATAAATGACATTTAAGAGTTAACCAGCCCTGCTTATATACACTAATGATCAAAAAGTCAAACATAGCCAAAAAGAGAAACATAAGTCCTAAGGAACTAGGATCTAATCCTTACCATACCAAGTAATGTGCGGAGTTTGACAAACACTTCCCTGCTCAGGGGTTTAGTGAAAATATCAGCCAATTGTTCTTCAGATCTGCAAAATTCAAGATTCACATTTCCCTTTTCAACATTGTCTCTGAGAAAATGATGTCTGATTTCAATATGTTTGGTTTTAGAGTGCTGGACAGGATTTTTAGAAATGTTTATAGCACTGGTGTTATCACACAATATGGGAACACTTCCGGAACAGACCCCAAAATCCTTAAGTTGTGTCTTTATCCAAAGCAATTGAGCACAGCACAAAGCAGCAGCTATGTACTCTGATTCAGCTGTGGATAAAGCCACTGAATTTTCTTTCTTAGATCCCCATGAAATGAGACAAGAACCTAAGAAGTGAGCCATTCCTGAAGTGCTCTTCCTGTCCACACTAAAACCAGCATAATCAACATTAGTGTATCCTAAAAGATCAAAATTGCTTCCCTTTGGATACCATAAGCACATGTCCTCTGTACCAGTCAGGTACCTAAAAATTCTCTTAACAGCTTTTAGATGAGACTCTTTTGGGTTGCTTTGAAATCTTGCACACAACCCAACTGAGAACACTATGTCTGGTCTACTAGCTGTTAAGTAGAGAAGTGAGCCAATTATACCTCTGTATAGCTTATCCTCAACATCCTTTCCTTTCTCATCTAGGCTCAGTTTAGAAGAGGTAGGAATAGGTGTGTCATAGGACTTGCTATCTTGCAGACCATATCTCTTGAGCAGCTTCTTGAGATACTTTTGTTGGTGGATCATGATTCCATCATCCACTTGCTTGATTTGAAGCCCTAGGAAGAAACCAAGTTCTCCCATCATGCTCATCTCAAATTCACTTTTCATTAGGTCTGCAAACTCATCACACAAAACAGAATTAGTAGCCCCAAACAAAATATCATCAACATATACCTGGACCACTAACAGATCTGTTCCCCTTCTCTTTAAGAATAAAGTTTTGTCCACTGAACCTCTCTCATAATGATTTTCAATAAGAAAGCTAGAGAGTCTCTCATACCAAGCACGAGGGGCTTGTTTGAGGCCATAAAGAGCTTTGTCTAACTTGTAGACATGATCTGGACAAACTCTATCCTCAAAGCCAGGGGGCTGTTCCACATACACATCTTCTTTCAAATAACCATTTAGAAAAGCAGTTTTAACATCCATTTGAAAGAGTTTAAAGTTCATGTGGGCAGCAAATGCAATTAAAATTCTTATTGCCTCAAGCCTGGCTACTGGAGCAAAGGTTTCATCATAGTCTATTCCCTCTAGTTGGTTAAACCCTTGAACCACTAGCCTGGCCTTATTTCTGACTATGGTACCTGAGTCATCCATTTTGTTTCTGAAGACCCATTTGGTTCTAATAACTGACATCTCATTGGTTCTTGGTTCAAGATGCCAAACCTGATTTCTTTTAAACTGGTTCAACTCATCTTGCATGGCCAAGATCCAATCAGGATTAGTTAGAGCAATCTTATAGTCAGTTGGTTCTATGTGAGATAAGAAGGAGAAGTAAGCACAGAAGTTCTTCCAAACAAAATTTCTAGTTTGGACTCCTTTTGATAAATCACTAATGATTTGATCAGAAGGATGAGAGCTTCTTTGCTTAAACATACTCTTTCTTACAGCATTTGAGTCACCTATGTTAGAACCAATGTCTGCACTGGTTCCCCCTATTTCATTTTCATTTTGAGAGGATGGACCAGTTTCTTCAGTGTTCTCTCCCACTTCATCTTCAGATGGATGGGCAGGAGAGTCACTGAGTTCAACAACCTGTTTAGCATTTCCCTCTGCTGCACCAGACTCATTGTTGTTTTCAGGAGGAGTTTGAGGGTCTGGTTCAGCAGTGTTCTCTGGTTCAGCTCCAGTGAAATTTGTCATTCCAATATTAAAGCCTTCATCATCATCTACCTGCACAGGCTTGTTGAACATGTTAGTTTCATCAAACAATACATGGATACTCTCTTCAACACACAAGGTTCTTTTGTTGAAAACTTTATATGCCTTGCTATGAGGAGAATACCCTATAAAAACAGCTTCATCACTCCTGGGGTCGAACTTGTCCAAACTGGTCTTACCATTGTTGTGTAAAAAACACTTACAACCAAATATCCTTAAATGTTCAATGTTTGGTTTTCGACCCCTTAGAAGTTGATAAGGTGTTTTACTTAGTATTGGTCTTAGCATAACCCTATTGAGTATGTAGCAGGATGTACTCACAGAATCTGTAATGACCCAGATTTTTATTGGTATTTTTGCCGATAATTATGTGTATTTATGTATGTTGTTGTGTTAGTTCAAATTTATTTTGAACTATTTATTTTATTTTATGTGAATAATTTCGATTTAATTCGAAATATTTGTTTTTCAATTTTTATTATTATTTATGTTATTTATTATTTAATTAATTAGAATTTTTGATTAATTTTCTAATTAGTTATTTAATATTTGGGGCTAAATTGATTTATGCATGATTAATTATGCGGTTTACGCAAATTAGCCCAATTGAGCACGAGAGCCCATTTTTAGGCCCATTTCCTCTCTTTGGCCGGTTCTCATGTGGCATGGCAAGGCTTGCCACTTGCCTTGTGTTCACACCTTAACTAACTCTATATATAGAGGAGTTAGTAAGGCTTTTGCTCATTTTTGCCATCCAATGCTCTTGCCATCAAAGTTCAATCACCAAAACTCCCTCCACTTCCTCCTTGCCTCACGCCATTTATGAGCAATTGAAGCCATCAATTGTTCATCATCTTTCATAGCCCAAAACTTAAAGATTCAAAGTCTATTGATCTTTAGGTGTTTAAACACAATTCTAAACCCAATTATTTCAATCAAGATCGTTGGTTCGGGTTTGGTTTGATCGTGTTCGTGTCTGGGTGTTCGAGTGAAGCCGTGTGGTGCCCGTGTTGGGAGCCGTGTGTGTAATGACCCAGATTTTATCGGTATTTTTGCCGGTATTTATGTGTATTTATGTGTGTTTATCTGCTAGTTCAAATTAATTTTTTTTGAACTATTTATTTTAATTGTATGTGAATAATTTCGATTTAATCGAAATGTTTATTTCTTAGTTTTTATTATTTATTTTAATTATTATTTAATTAATTAGAATTTTTATTATTTAATTTTCTAATTAATTATTTAATATTATTTTTGGGCTAAATCGATTTTTGCATGATTAGTCATGTAAATTTAATAAATTAGCCCAATGGATCACGAGAGCCCATTTTTGAGCCCAAACAAGGCCCATTTTGCTTCTCTTGGCCGGTTCTACAAAGGCATGGCAAGGCTTGCCACTTGCCTTGTGTTCACACCTTAACTAACTCTATTTATAGGGGAGTTAGTAAGGCTTAAGCTCATTTTTGCCATCATAAACTCTTGCCATCCAAATCAAACACAAAACCTCTCATACTCTCTTCCACACGCCATTTTTGGCATTAATCATCAACTCATTGTTCATCCATCTTTTGAACTCTAAACTTAAAGATTCAAACTCTATTGATCTTTAAGCCTTAAAACACAATCTAGACTTCAACAATTCCTTTCAAGATTATTTTGGTTGGGTTGTTTTCCGGGTTGTTCTTGCTCGTGTGGGTGTTCGTGGTGGTTGAGGCCGTGGTTGAGGCCGTGCAAGTGAGGTGTTCGTGTTGAGTGCTCGTGTGAAGCTGTGTGTGGAGCCGTGTTCGTGGTGGTTCGTGCTCGTGTGAAGCCGTGTGGGTGCAGGCCGTGTTCGTGGCTCGTGCGTGTGTGTGTGCCGAGTGGATTTCATTCTTGAACTGCATATTTGTGTTGATTTGTGTGTTGATCTTCAATAAGGTAACATACTAACTCAACTTGATTGGTAATACTAGGTTTATAGCTTTGATTAAATGCATGTTTGGTTGATTGATGATGATTGATTCATGGTTTTAAAGATATTTCTATAATCTGATTTTGAAGTGTTTTAATGGTGTTTTAATGGTGGATTTTCATATCTTAAGATTGTTTTATGATATTTTGGAAAACATGGTGATTGGGTTTGAGTTTGTTGAATTTTTGATAAAAAGATGTTGAGTTTTGCCGTGTGATGATGATGATTTCATGCGTGTATAATTGTTGTTGTTTGAGTTCTTGATTGAAGTTCTTGAATCTTGATTAAGTTCTTGGTTGAAGTTCTTGAATCTTGAATAGTTTCTTTATGAGTTCTTTAAGTAATAGATGAGTTCTTTAAGGTTCTTGATTGAGTTCTTTAGAGTTCTTGTTGAGGTTTGATGAGTTCTTTAAGAGTCTTGAAAGTTAAAGAAAGAGGTTGAAAGAGTCTTGGAAGTTAAAGATTTGGGATATGTTGATTAAAGATTGAGTTAAAAATTGATGATATGATGTTTGGTTAGTCTCAAGAGTATGGCTGTAGGCAATTCTTGGGTTAACTTCGATGATTTAGTTGGTTAAATTCAAGAGTATGGCTCATTCTTGTATTTAATTTAACTATGATGAAAAGATAATAATGATATGATGGTTAGCTTGAATTCTTTTCTAGATGCCCTTGACTTTGTGTATGGCTTATGCTTAGTTTTTGGGTTAAGACGTTGCCCCTATTCCGTCCGCGGTATCGGGATAGTTTGGAGTCTCACTATGTTATTCCTAGTTCGCTCAGAAAGATTTTGGGAATTAGGGACACGGATTTCCAGTAAGGATTGGGTCCGTGGGATTTGGGCGTATGGCTTATACCCGGTCCTGACATAGTAGAAGTTCGGTTGCGTAAGATGCTTCCGTACGAGCGTAGTCCGGTCTAGAATTAGAATGATTGCGCCAAAGTTAGAATTTGGGATGATGAGGTCGTATGATGATGTCGAGTGATTTGTCGAGTTTGGATTACGAGTTTGAGGTTGTCTCGTGTCTTTGAGGATTTTCGTGTGATGTTGTTTGATTGATGCTATGTACTTGTGTGTTCCCGTTAGGGTGAGTCAGTTATGTTACTCGCCACTGATGGTGGACTATGTTGTGTTTTCAGGTACATCTGATGACGATGCTCATGCTTAGCTTTGGGGTTGGGCGAGCGGCGTTATGCTTATTTTGTTCCCTTGTATTTACTTTCGTTCATAGTATTAGAACTATTAGTAGTTGTTTTGGATTTATGGACTTGTATATGTTGTATAAGACTCTGACATGTGGTTAGAGTTGTTTCTTACTTTTATTAGTTACATTTGACTTTTGGACTTAGTTTGTACAAATTGTGGGTTATTGTACACTTATGGTTTAATAATAATATTTTGAGGTATTAGTTTATTTTCTAAGTGTTGAAGTTTTAGTTTTATAACTACTTGACTCGTCGGTTTCTTCTGCGCCGATTTAAGCGAGTCGGGTCGTTACAGTTGGTATCAGAGCCGAATAGGTTTAAGTGAAGTTGCTAGGATTTGAGTTAAACCCGGGAGATGAGAGCTTTATTTTCCCGAGTGATTCAACCAATTCTAGGATTATGTGAAGGGAGAAGAGTTGGGTAGAAAGACCGGGATAGGATTCTTTCTATTTTTCCTTTTCTTCTTATTATTTTTTTTGTATGTTTTGGTGGGGTAGTTACTGACTTGCTATCTCTGTTATGTTTGTTGTTGTGATGCGTTGCAGCATGTCTACACCTCGCCGGTTGCATACTGGACGACAGAGGTTGCGGGCCCTCGAGGAGGCGATCCTTACGTCGGCACACCATAGTCGTCATACGCCGAGTACGCAGTCGACGTTCGATCGTATCGCACGTCATCGACCTCCTACTTACGATGGGGTTGCCGACCCTACTACCTTAGAAAGCTGGACCCGCGAGATGGGGAAGCTCTTCGATGCGACGTTTTGTCCCGAGCACGAGAGGGTGCAGATCGCCGCATATTACTTACGTGGAGAGGCCGATAACTGGTGGGCATTAGCTAAGGACGCGTACCAGCCGTTACATGCGATGACTTGGACCGACTTTATCGATAAGGTCCAGGAGCGTTTCTACCCCGACGAGTTGCGGTGGCAGAAACAGGAGGAGTTCCTTACTCTTGCACAGGGTAAGATGACTGTCTAGGAGTACACTGATCGATTCACGGAGTTATCGAGGTTCGCTACGTCTGTGGTTCCGTCGGAGAAGGATCGGGTCAAGCGCTACATCAAAAAGCTAGATCCGAGGATCCGAGTTCACGTGATCAGTAGTGGGGCGACGACGTTCCAGCAGGCCTATGATGTGGCACTCGAGATACAGTCATCGATTTCCGAGGAAGATTCGAGCAAGAAGAGAGCTCCGATTCCGACGACTACAGCTTCGTTTAAGAAGCCCCGTTTCAGCGCACCTAGCAGTACCCCTCCGACCACGAGTTCGCGTAAGGGTAATGGTGGTTCGAGTTGTCGAGGCTGTGGCAAGGACTTCCATCCAGGGAAGAAGTGCGACGGTTCTCCGATCACTTGCTTCACTTGTGGTAAGGTAGGCCACAAGTCGACGGTTTGTCCCGAGAAGAGGCCAGATTCAGAGGTTAAGCAGCTTCCAGCACCGACGAAGACTCCGGTGAAGAACCGAGTCTACTGTATGACCGAGGCGGAGGCCGAGGTTCAGCCTGACGTTGTATCAGGTAGATTTCTTGTCTCTGGTGTGTTAGCATTAGTTCTTTTTGATTCTGGTGCTACTGTGTCTTCTGTGGCTAGTAGTTTTGCCTCGAGGTCAGATCTTCGTGGCAGTCTACCTGTTCGTTCAGTTATTACTCTCCCTTCAGGAGAGGATTTTACTTGTCAGCGAGAGTTCCGAGGGGTGTCCATCGTGATAGCAGGGGAGCAAGCGACGGCCGATCTGAAAGAGTTCCCGCTGATGGAGTTCGACGTTATACTTGGTATGGACTGGCTATCGAGGTATCGAGCAATCATTCGTTGCCGAGATCAGTCAGTGACATTCCGAGGATCTCAGGGCAACCGAGTTACCTACTCTGGGTTCGTCCTTAAGAAAGGAGTAAAGGTAATCTCAGCCTTGAAGATGAGGAAGCATCGCCAGAAGGGCGATATGGTGTTTCTTTGTCAGGTACGAGACTTGACTAATGAGTCTCTGTTGGACGATATACCTGTAGCGAGGGATTTCAGAGACGTATTTCCTGATGAGCTACCAGGCGTTCCACCTGAGCGCGACGTCGAGTTTCATATCGACTTAGTACCCGGCACAGCGCCAATCTCGAAGGCACCATACCGGATGGCACCATCTGAGTTATTGGAGTTGAAGTCACAACTCCAGGATTTGATCGATAAGGGCTTCATTAGGCCAAGTGTTTCTCCGTGGGGAGCTCCTGTGCTCTTCGTGAAGAAGAAAGATGGTAGTATGCGCCTGTGCATAGACTACCGAGAGTTGAATCGGGTAACTATCAAGAATAAGTACCCATTGCCTAGGATTGAGGACCTGTTCGATCAATTGCGAGGAGCAGGAGTGTTTTCAAAGATAGATCTTCGATCTGGATATCATCAGATTCCGGTTAAGAAGGAAGACATTCCGAAAACTGCTTTTCGTACTAGATACGGCCATTACGAGTTCGAGGTAATGCCCTTTGGTCTCACTAACGCGCCAGCCGTGTTTATGGACCAGATGAACCGGACATTTCATCACTTACTCGACAAGTGTGTCGTAGTATTTATTGACGATATCTTGGTCTATTCCAGAGATGAGTCTGAGCATACGGAACATCTCCGAATGGTACTCGAGATATTGCGGAGTCATAAGTGGTTCGCGAAACTCTCCAAGTGTGAGTTCTGGCTTCGCGAAGTAGCCTTCCTAGGTCACGTGATCAGTAAAGAAGGCATTAAGGTGGACCCAGCCAAGATTAAGGCGGTAGTTGATTGGAGTAGCCCGAGAAATGTGGCGGAGGTTCGTAGTTTTCTTGGCTTAGCCGGATACTATCGACGATTCGTCCAGGACTTCTCCAAGATAGCTAGGCCGATGTCTAGTCTCCTGCAGAAGGAGGTTCGATTCGTTTGGACAGAGGCTTGCGAGCAAGCTTTTCAGGAGTTGAAACAGAGATTAGTCTCTGCTCCGATTCTTACTCTTCCGAACGATGAAGAGGGCTTCGAGGTCTATAGCGATGCTTCGAAGAGTGGCTTAGGTTGCGTGCTCATGCAGGGTGGGAAGGTCATCGCTTACGCATCGAGACAACTGAAGGTGCACGAGCATAACTATCCTACGCATGACTTAGAATTAGCTGCTGTAGTGTTCGCGCTCAAAATTTGGAGGCACTATCTTTATGGTGGTTCGTGTAGAGTATTCACGGATCATAAGAGTCTCAAGTACATCTTCACTCAGAAAGACCTCAATATGAGGCAGAGGCGGTGGCTTGAGTTGATTAAGGACTACGACCTGACGCTCAACTATTGCGAGGGCAAGGCGAACTTGGTCGCAGATGCACTAAGTCGCAAGCATCACTTGAGCTTCAGTAGAAGCCGTGGTTCCGTCAGACTTCGTCTGACATCGATGAGTGCCGAGCCTGATTTAATTCAGGAACTACGCGAGGGTCAGCAGAACGACCCACAGTTTGCTAGGATTCGAGAGGCTATACGGCAAGGTAAAGCCGTAGGTTTCGAGATCCCTTCTGATGGTGGTATGCGCTTTCGAGGGAGATGGTGTGTACCGGGCGGTTCTGACCTTAGAAACAGAATCATGTCCGAGGCACATAACTCGCCTTATTCTGTTCATCCCGGTGGTAATAAGCTTTACCAAGATCTTAAAGGCCAGTTCTGGTGGCCTAAGATGAAAAGGGATGTAGCGGAGTTTGTCGCTCGGTGCTTGACCTGTCAGAAGGTCAAGATTGAGCATCAGAGACCAGGAGGTCTATTGCAGCCACTACCTATTCCGACCTGGAAGTTTGAGTCTGTTTCTATGGACTTTGTAGTGAGCTTACCCACTTGCAATGGCTTGAATGCTATTTGGGTCATTGTGGATAGGTTGACTAAGGTCGCTAGATTCATTCCAATGAAGCTGACCTGGTCGATGGAGCGTCTAGCTGAGGCGTATACTCAGGACATAATCCGACTTCATGGAGTTCCGAGGGAGATTGTTTCTGATCGAGATCCGAGGTTTCTATCTCGTTTCTGGAAATCGGTTCAGGAAGCCTTTGGGACGAAGCTGAAGTTGAGCACCGCTTTTCATGCGGCGACTGATGGTCAGACTGAGAGGACCATCCAGACTTTGGAGGATATGCTTCGAGCATGCACTCTGGAGTATCACCAGTCTTGGGTACGTATGCTTTGCTTGATAGAGTTCTCCTATAATAACAGCTATCACTCTAGCATTGAGATGGCTCCGTATGAGGCCCTGTATGGCAGGAAATGTCGGAGTCCGATTTGCTGGAATGATATCAGTGATACTGTGGCTTTAGGACCCGAGATGGTACACGATACTATCGAGAAGGTTCGAGTCATTCGGTCTAAGATGCAGGCCGCTCAGAGTCGTCAGAAATCTTACGCCGATAATCGACGTAGGCCACTGGCTTTTGAAGTAGGTGACAAAGTCTTGCTTAAGGTTTCACCTTTCAAGGGAGTTGTACGCTTTGGTCAAAAGGGTAAACTTCGACCGAAATATGTGGGACCTTACGAGATATTAGAACGAGTTGGGGAGGTGGCTTATCGATTGGCATTACCACCTAGTTTGGCTAATGTTCATGACGTATTTCATGTTTCCCAGCTAAGGAAATATGTACATGATCCTACTCATGTGATCTCAGTGGATCCGGTCGTAATCGAGCCGAATCTGACTTATGAGGAGCGACCCGTCCAGATCTTGGATCGGGAGGAGAGGACCCTGCGACGTAAGCAGGTACCGCTTGCCAAGGTGTTGTGGAGAAATCAACACCATGAAGAAGCGACTTGGGAGACGGAAGCGTCTATGCGGCAGAAGTACCCGGAGCTGTTCGATGGGGAGCGATCTCCTGCACCTTGAAATTTCGGGACGAAATTTCTTTAAGGAGGGGAGGTTGTAATGACCCAGATTTTATCGGTATTTTTGCCGGTATTTATGTGTATTTATGTGTGTTTATCTGCTAGTTCAAATTAATTTTTTTTGAACTATTTATTTTAATTGTATGTGAATAATTTCGATTTAATCGAAATGTTTATTTCTTAGTTTTTATTATTTATTTTAATTATTATTTAATTAATTAGAATTTTTATTATTTAATTTTCTAATTAATTATTTAATATTATTTTTGGGCTAAATCGATTTTTGCATGATTAGTCATGTAAATTTAATAAATTAGCCCAATGGATCACGAGAGCCCATTTTTGAGCCCAAACAAGGCCCATTTTGCTTCTCTTGGCCGGTTCTACAAAGGCATGGCAAGGCTTGCCACTTGCCTTGTGTTCACACCTTAACTAACTCTATTTATAGGGGAGTTAGTAAGGCTTAAGCTCATTTTTGCCATCATAAACTCTTGCCATCCAAATCAAACACAAAACCTCTCATACTCTCTTCCACACGCCATTTTTGGCATTAATCATCAACTCATTGTTCATCCATCTTTTGAACTCTAAACTTAAAGATTCAAACTCTATTGATCTTTAAGCCTTAAAACACAATCTAGACTTCAACAATTCCTTTCAAGATTATTTTGGTTGGGTTGTTTTCCGGGTTGTTCTTGCTCGTGTGGGTGTTCGTGGTGGTTGAGGCCGTGGTTGAGGCCGTGCAAGTGAGGTGTTCGTGTTGAGTGCTCGTGTGAAGCTGTGTGTGGAGCCGTGTTCGTGGTGGTTCGTGCTCGTGTGAAGCCGTGTGGGTGCAGGCCGTGTTCGTGGCTCGTGCGTGTGTGTGTGCCGAGTGGATTTCATTCTTGAACTGCATATTTGTGTTGATTTGTGTGTTGATCTTCAATAAGGTAACATACTAACTCAACTTGATTGGTAATACTAGGTTTATAGCTTTGATTAAATGCATGTTTGGTTGATTGATGATGATTGATTCATGGTTTTAAAGATATTTCTATAATCTGATTTTGAAGTGTTTTAATGGTGTTTTAATGGTGGATTTTCATATCTTAAGATTGTTTTATGATATTTTGGAAAACATGGTGATTGGGTTTGAGTTTGTTGAATTTTTGATAAAAAGATGTTGAGTTTTGCCGTGTGATGATGATGATTTCATGCGTGTATAATTGTTGTTGTTTGAGTTCTTGATTGAAGTTCTTGAATCTTGATTAAGTTCTTGGTTGAAGTTCTTGAATCTTGAATAGTTTCTTTATGAGTTCTTTAAGTAATAGATGAGTTCTTTAAGGTTCTTGATTGAGTTCTTTAGAGTTCTTGTTGAGGTTTGATGAGTTCTTTAAGAGTCTTGAAAGTTAAAGAAAGAGGTTGAAAGAGTCTTGGAAGTTAAAGATTTGGGATATGTTGATTAAAGATTGAGTTAAAAATTGATGATATGATGTTTGGTTAGTCTCAAGAGTATGGCTGTAGGCAATTCTTGGGTTAACTTCGATGATTTAGTTGGTTAAATTCAAGAGTATGGCTCATTCTTGTATTTAATTTAACTATGATGAAAAGATAATAATGATATGATGGTTAGCTTGAATTCTTTTCTAGATGCCCTTGACTTTGTGTATGGCTTATGCTTAGTTTTTGGGTTAAGACGTTGCCCCTATTCCGTCCGCGGTATCGGGATAGTTTGGAGTCTCACTATGTTATTCCTAGTTCGCTCAGAAAGATTTTGGGAATTAGGGACACGGATTTCCAGTAAGGATTGGGTCCGTGGGATTTGGGCGTATGGCTTATACCCGGTCCTGACATAGTAGAAGTTCGGTTGCGTAAGATGCTTCCGTACGAGCGTAGTCCGGTCTAGAATTAGAATGATTGCGCCAAAGTTAGAATTTGGGATGATGAGGTCGTATGATGATGTCGAGTGATTTGTCGAGTTTGGATTACGAGTTTGAGGTTGTCTCGTGTCTTTGAGGATTTTCGTGTGATGTTGTTTGATTGATGCTATGTACTTGTGTGTTCCCGTTAGGGTGAGTCAGTTATGTTACTCGCCACTGATGGTGGACTATGTTGTGTTTTCAGGTACATCTGATGACGATGCTCATGCTTAGCTTTGGGGTTGGGCGAGCGGCGTTATGCTTATTTTGTTCCCTTGTATTTACTTTCGTTCATAGTATTAGAACTATTAGTAGTTGTTTTGGATTTATGGACTTGTATATGTTGTATAAGACTCTGACATGTGGTTAGAGTTGTTTCTTACTTTTATTAGTTACATTTGACTTTTGGACTTAGTTTGTACAAATTGTGGGTTATTGTACACTTATGGTTTAATAATAATATTTTGAGGTATTAGTTTATTTTCTAAGTGTTGAAGTTTTAGTTTTATAACTACTTGACTCGTCGGTTTCTTCCGCGCCGATTTAAGCGAGTCGGGTCGTTACAGTGTGTGTGCAGCCGTGTGTGCGAGTGGTGCACAGTGGTGGAGCGTGTTCGTGCCGTGGCAGCAGTGGTATCGTGGCTGGGTGCTGTGGCCGTGCAAGGTGGTTCGTGGTGCTCATGCAGTGGTGCCGTGTTGAAGATTGTGGTGCTCGTGCTTGTGCCGTGTTGCGTTCGTGTTTGACGTGTTTTCCGGGCTGCATTTGTGTATTGATTTTGTGTGTTATCTTCAATAAGGTAACATACTTTCTCAACCTTTTTGGTATACTATGTCTATAGTATGAATTAAATGCATGTTTGGGTTGATTGTTGATGAATATCCATGATTTCATGTATGATTTCTAAATCTGATTTTTATGTGTTTGTATGGTGTTTTGATGATGATTTTTCATGATATTATGATTGATTATATGTTGATTTATGATCATGAATATTATGTTAAAGTTTGATGAATTTTGGATAAGTAAAAGTTGGATTTTCGATTGATTGATGATGATTATGCGTGTAGTTTAGTTGAGTTTGGATGAGTTCTTGATTGAGTTCTTGAATCTTGATTGAGTTCTTGATTGAAGATCTTGAATCTTGAATGAGTTCTTTATGAGTTCTTTATGAGTTCTTTATGAGTTCTTGATGAGTCTTTATGAGTTCTTGGTTGAATCTTGAAAGTTAAAGAAAATGGTTTAAATGATAAAGAAAGTTAAAGAAAGTGTCTAAGTTGATTAAAGAATGAGTAAAGATTGTTGGATCATGATTGGTTAGACTCAAGATTAAGGCTAGAGGCAGTTCTTGAGAATAACTTCGATATTTTAACTAGTTATTTTCAAGAATCAAGGCATTGAGGCAATTCTTGAATATAATTTAGTTAGGTTGAGATAATTAAAATGAATAACATGATTAAGTTGATTAAAAGATTAATTAAGTTAGCTTGATTTCATTTTTAGACGCCTGATACTTTGAGTAAGATTCATTGTATTTGGGTTAAGACGTTGCCCCTATTCCATCCGCGGTATTGGGATAGTTGGAGTCATACTATGTGATCTTTGTGAATTTCCAGTAAGATTGGTTTCACAGGACATGGATTTCCAGTAAGATTGGTTTCATGGGGTTTGGGAGTAAGATTCTCAAATCCAGGCATAGTAGAAAGTTCGATCGCGTAAGATGCGTTCGTACGAGCATAGTCCGGTCTAGAATATGATTGATTGCGCCAAAGATAGTTGATTAGGTTGGTTTGAGTCGAGTTCACGTTTTGGGTTGTTCTCGTACTTTGAGTATTGATATTGATTATTTGGTTTGTGCTATGTACATGTGTATTCCCATTAGGGTGAGTCAGTTATGTTACTCGCCACTGATGGTGGACTGTTGTATATTTTTCAGGTATTTCTGATGACGATACTCTTGCTTAGCTTTGGGTTGGGCGAGCGACGTTTATTGTTGTTTTGGATGTATTTTCTATTACTGTTATTTTTAGATAGTATTGGAATATTGTATGGACTTTCATACGTTATTTTTAGACTCTGACGTGTGGTTGGAGTTACTCGTATTTTAGTATTTCTAGTTTGACTTTTGGACTAGTATGTACAAATTTGTGGGTATTTGTACGTTTTTGGTTGATTAATAATATTTTGAGGAATTAGTTTCATTTCCTAAGTTTTGAGTTGTAGTTTCTAACTACTCGACTCGTCAGTTTCTTCCGCGCCGATTTAAGCGAGTCGGGTCGTTACAGCATCAGCCCAAAATTTCTTGGACAGACCACTCTCTAGAAGCATGGTTCTAGCCATTTCTTCTAGAGTGCGATTCTTTCTTTCAACTACTCCATTTTGTTGTGGAGTTCTGGGGGCTGAAAAGTTGTGAGAAACACCATGCTGCATACAATAGGTTATGAAGCTAGCATTATCAAATTCTGGCCCATGATCAGATCTAATGGATGCTAACTGATGATTGATCTTGTACTGGACCTGTTTCACTAAAATTTCAAATTCATCAAAAGTTTCATCTTTGTATTTCAAGAATATGGTCCAAGTGAAACGAGAGTAATCATCAACTAAGACAAATACATAACTAAAGCCATTTCTACTTTGTACACGCATAGGTCCACATAAATCCATGTGTACAAGTTCAAATAGTCTAGAGGAACTAACCACTTTCTTTGGTTTAAAAGATGATCTCACATGCTTGCACTTTGCACACTCTTGACAGAGCTGGTCTGCCACATATTTGATGTTAGGTAAACCTAATACCAATTCTTGTGTTCTCAACTTGTTGAGTAAAGTGAAGCTAACATGTCCTAATCTTTTATGCCAAAGCCATTGGTCATCCTCTACAACACTAAGGCAGAGGGCACTGTTCTATGGAAGTTGATTTAAGTATGTAATATACACATTGTTATGCCTTGTTCCTTCACAGACCAGTTCCCCTGTCTTAGAGTTCACTATGTGACAAGTGTTTGATTCAAAGTTCACTTTATTTCCCTTGTCACATAGTTGAGATATGCTCAAAAGGTTATGTTTCAAACCTTCTACATAGTGAACATTTTCAATTGCTTGGGAGAGTGACTTACCAACCTTACCTACTCCTTTGATAAGTCCTTTGCTATTGTCACCAAATGTCACGTGCCCTCCCTCGAATGCAGTGAGTGAAAGGAATTGTTCTTTATCCCCGGACATGTGTCTTGAGCAACCACTGTCCAAATACCAATATGGCTTTCCTTTCACTCGTACCTGCACAAGCAAACTAAAGGTTAGTTTTAGGAACCCAGACCAGCTTGGGTTCCTTGTTCTTTGAAACATTTTCAACCTTGACCTTTCTAACCCACACTTGTTGGGTGTAGGTTTTATTTTTCTTGTCATGTTTCTTTTTGATGAAACATTTGTTAGCAACATGACCACTTTTACCATAATAGGTACAAACATGCATATCCTTGGCAAATATATACTTGCCTTTCTTGAATTCATTCAACCATGTGTTGTCTCTGCCAAGAACAGTTGTAGAACTAGATCCAGAATACCCTAAACCAAACCTTTGAGAATTTCCAGGTTGAATGTGAGGAAGTTTAGGGTTTTTCTGAGCATCTAACATTTTGTTCAATTGGTTCATACAATCTGTTAGCTCATTTTCCTTGTTCTCAAGCCTCTTAAGTTGAACTTCATTTTGTTTCTCAAAAGATTTTAAGTCAAGTCTAGTCTTTTGAAGTTCATCTTGTAGTCTTGAGATCAGGGAAGGATCTGGTTCATCACTGGTCTTCTTGGTGTTTTCTTGTTTTAGCAAGATGAGTTCAGCCTCAAGATCACATATCTTGGCTATGCACTCATCATGTAAAACATCCAAAACCTCATCAAAGGCAGTGGGAGAACCAGTCTCTTCAGAACTCTTGAGCTCACTATGTTCCTTGTGTAAGGCCCTGTTCTTTAGAGCTGAGAAAACATGAACTTAAATTAAATTAACTGAACTTAAATTAAATTAACTGAACTTAAATTAAATTAACTGAACTTAAATTAAATTAACTGAACTTAAATTAAATTAACTGAACTTAAATTAAATTAACTGAACTTAAATTAAATTAACTGAACTTAAATTAAATTAAATTATTTTTTTATTTTTCATTTTAAAAATTTTTTTTTTCTAAATTTTTTTTTTTTAACTATTTACGTTCATTTTGGAGGTGAAACCCTAAAACATTCATTTTGCTTCCAAAGTGTCCAAAGTAGAGTGGAAGGCAGCAGCAGCACCGACGAGTTCACCGACCACCGGCCGACTAGCTGCAGACCCCGACTGGCGCCGGCGACCACGTCAACTCGCAGCAGCACAGGTTCGTTTTCTGCTCATTTTCTGCTCGTTTTCTGCACATTTTCTGGTCGAATTTGCATATTGTTTGTGTTGTGCTCGTTTTCTGCTCGAATTTCTGCTCGATTCTGCTCGAATTTGCTCTATTCTGTTGGTTTCTTGCTCGAATCTGCTCGGACTATGCTCGAACTTGCTTGATTTTGTTGTTCCTTGCTCGATTCTGCTCGGACTCTGCTCGATCCTATGTATGCTCGGATTTTCTGGTCGGATTTTCTGCTTGTATGCTCGATTCTGCTCGAAAATGGTGTTCATTTTTTTGTGGTCGAAATTTCTAAGTTTTCTGCTACAAATTCCTTTTTTTTTTTGCTTGAGATGTTGAAGTTACTTTCTGAATATATGTGTTGAAGATGGTGTTCATTTTTTTTTTTTTGCTTGAGATGTTGAAGTTGCTTGAGATGTTGAAGTTACAATTTAATAGTGTTAGACTGTTAGATTCTGAATATATGTGTGGGTTTAATTCAACATCAGTGTATGTTGAAAATAGGAGAATAGAAGAATATATTTTGTATATATAATTACACAGAAGTTACAGCAATATTTATATACATAAAACAACTTAACTAAGGAAAGCTTTAACTAAGGAAAGAATATTTACAGCTAGCTAAAGGAATAAACCAAGGAGTAAATAATGGAGCAAATCAAGAAGAATAACAGTGGTATCTTTGACTAATTATTTACACATGAGTTGTGCTTATCAGAATTCAACTTCATACATATGTTTCCATTTTCAACATCAGTGAAGTTGAATTCAGTGTATATATGTTAGTCCCTTTCAACATCAGTATGTTAGTCCCTTTCAACATCAGTGTATGTTGAATTCAACATATATACATCAGTGTGGGTTGGAATTCAACATCAGAATATATACAGATATTCTAAGTTCAGTTAACTGAACTTAGCATGTTTGCATCAGCATGTAACATTCCTTTAACTTAAATTAAATTTCAACATCAGAACTTAAATTAAATTAAATACACTATTCTAATGTATATATTCTAATGTTGAATTGCTAATTCTGAAATTCACGAAATGGGACACTATTCTGATGTATATATTCTGAAATTCCTTTAAGTTTACTTGTGGGTAATGATGTTATGTTTGCTGATGTATATGTTTGCAAAAGTGGAAATAAAAATGTTTGCTGATGTTGAAAACAAAAATAGTGTTATGTTTGCTAATTTGGTATGACATTTACATCTATTAGCGGTAGTGAAACACTATGGGAATATCTTGGGATGATGAATTATCGAGAAAGTTGCTTGTTATTTTAATTGATGAAAAAGAAAGAGGTTGTAGCAAGAACAATTGGAATGCAGTAGCCAAAAATCTGAATGCACGTTCTGGGCTTAGTGCAACATCAAGGCAAACTCAAAACCATGCTTCTGCCTTAAGGGTTCAATTCAGAACTTATCTGAATTTAAAAGGCATGACTGGAACAGCTATCGACCCCATAACTAAAGGAGTTGCTGCTGAAGAAATGAAGACCGAAAGATGGAAAGCTTTCTTGGTGGTATAATTATTTCATAACTACTTTTCAAGTTAACTAATTTCTTGCACGTACTAATATTATTGTTGTTGTTATTGCAGAATAATGCAAAATATGGTGCGGCAATTGCTAAGAAAGGATTAGGAAATACTGATTTGCTAGAGAAGTTGTATGGTGGCCAAACTGCACATGGTGTTGGTGGATGCTTTTCGCCGGCCATGGCCGGAGGTTCTTCATACTTGTCCAAGGAAAAGGAACACATTACTATCGAAGAAAACAAAGACAAACAAGTTGAAGAATTTGGAGATAGCGATGTGGAGCGCATAAATGATTTTGATATTAATTGTTCTGGTGATGAGAGTGCATCCCCAACTAAGCCGGCCACGCAAAAAACTACTACCATTAGTAGCAAAAGGAAAAGTGACGATATTAGTCCATCATGGGATGTGAAAAGAAGAAATACTAGGTTGGACACTGTCATTGAGTTACTTTCTGCACCAAAAAATCTTTGTGACTTGGAAGAAAGGGTTATTTCCGCCCTTACAGAACTTCAGGTAGCACAAATTAAAGGTGACACATTCTTCATTAATGCCATACGATATCTGGAAGATGAGAAGCATGCTAAGACTTTCGTATCACTTATAGAAGACAGTCATAAGTGGATGTATTTGGCAAAGGTGGAGTCCATGATCTTCGAAGATAAATGAAGTGTAGCGTTGTAGAATTAGTTTGAATCTTTTTATGCTTAACTTTTCAGTTATGTTATGTTTGAACTAAGTTATGTTATGTTTGTCAACAACTTTTCAGTTATGTTATGCTTTTCCTCGGTTATGGTTATATATAACTTTTGTTAAATGACATGTTTTCTTGCACAATGTAGAATGGAAGATGAAAATGTTAGACGTGCTTGTTTCATTATTGCATTAGAAGAGATTAGAAGTTCATTTGATGAAACATCTCAACCATCATCTTCGACAAGAAACCCCATGAGAGTGGGAGGAGAGAGTGGTGCTGAATATATTCGTAGATTGTTAACTGAAAATCCTACATCATTCCAAGTGCAATTGAGACTTGATCGGGATATGTTTGCAAAATTAGTGAATTTGATGATTGAAAGAGGTCTACTCAAAGACGGTAAATATGTTAAAGTGCCTGAGCAAGTAGGTATTTGCTTATACATTTTGGCTAAGGGAGCATCGTATCGTCATGCCTCCGACACGTTTAAACATTCAATATCTACAATTTGCAAGTACTTTAACAATGTCTTGGATGCGTTGGTCACATTATCATATGATATTATCAGGCCACAATGTGACTTAACAGAGGTGTCACTCGAAGTACAAGAAAGCCAAAACTATTGGCCTTATTTTAAGGTACTCATTTAATGGTCACATTATCGTATAATATATATTATTACGTACATGATTATAATATGAATCTATTATATTGGTCAGGATGCTATAGGAGCTTTAGATGGAACTCTTTTTGATGCTGTCATTGGTGATAAAAATAGTGTCCCATTTCGTGATCGTCATGGAGGGAAGAGTTGGAATGTTTTAGCATGTTGTTCGTTCGACAGAATATTTACTTTCATTCATGTTGGATGGGAAGGAAGTGCTCATGATGTCACGGTGTGGAAAGATAGTTTAACTAATTCCAAATTCGGTTTCCCACATCCACCACCAGGCATATTCTACTTTATATTTTAAATTTATACTTTTTTCCCCTATTTAACACTGATGTTTTAACACTAATGTAATACCCATTGACATTTGCAGGAAAATATTATTTGGCTGATTCGGCATATCCAAACACTGATGGATATATGTCTCCATTTACTGAAAAGGGACTTCGACTTCATACACCGGAATTTCAAAAAGCACCCCCAAGAGGAATGAAAGAACATTTCAACAAGTTACATTCATCCTTAAGGATGAAAGTGGAATGTGCATTTGGTCAGTTAAAGAAGAGGTGGAAAGTGTTATATAACATGCCTCAGATGTCATTGCAAAGCCAAATGAAAATCATTGTATCCACTTTCACACTTCATAATTTTATAAGGATGAGTACACTAGGCATCACAGTCAAACAACATGAACGTGTACCAGGTGTGGCAGATTCTAACATGTTTGATCAAACTCGCAAAGATAGAATGTCGTTAGTACGACATGCTATAGCTAATGAAATCTACATGGCGAACCGATCTGAAAGTGATGTTGAAGATGAGAACGAAAATCAAGTACAAGAAAATAATCAGCATATGGAAGACAATGTTTAATTTTATTTCCACTTTTTAATGCTTGAATTATGTTGTATGTTATGTCACCTAGTTTTATGTAATGACATTTTCCTTTTCCTATGTAAACTATGCTTGAGCAGTTGAACTATGGTATATTATGTAAACTCGGCCTTAAAATCGTCATCCAAAAGCTCGGCTTAAAAATCGTCGTCCAAAAGCTCGGCTTAAAAATCGTCGTCCAAAAGCTCGGCTTAAAAATCGTCGCCGGAAAAGTCGCCCAAATAATCACCGCCGAAAAATCAATCCGAAAACCGTCGTCAAATAAGTTGTCCCGAAAATCGTCGCCAAAAAACTCGGCCGAATAATTACCGCCGGAAAACTCATCCCGAAAACCGTCGTCGGAAAAGTCGTAAAGAAAACCGTCGCCGAAAAACTCGTCCCGAAAACCTTCGTCGGAAAAGTCGTCCCGAAAACCTTCGTCGGAAAACTCGTCCCGAAAATCGTCGCCGGAAAAGTCGTCCCGAAAATTCACGACGAAAAACTCGGCCTTAAAATCGTCGCCGGAAAAATCGGCCTAACACCGGAAAATTTACCCGAAAAACTTCGTCGGAAAAGGCGTCCCGAAAACCGTCGCCGGAAAACTCGTCCCGAAAATTGTCCCCGGAAAAGTCGTTTCGAAAACTATCACCGGAAAACTGGTCTCGAAAATCGTCGCCGGAAAAGTCGTCTCGAAAATTCACGACGAAAAACTCGACCTTAAAATCGTCGCCGGAAAAATCGGCCAAACACCGGAAAATCAGCCCGAAAACATTCATCGGAAAAGTCGTCCCGAAAACCGTCGCCGGAAAACTCGTCCCGAAAATCGTCGCCGAAAAAATCGCCTCGAAAACCATCGCCGGAAAACTCGTCTCAAAAATCGACGCCGGAAAAGTCGTCCCGAAAATTCACGACGAAAAACTCGGCCTTAAAACCGTCGTCGAAAAAGTCGTCCCGAAAATCGTCGCCGAAAAACTCGGCCGAATAATTACCGCGGGAAAAGTCGTCCCGAAAACCGTCGTCGGAAAAGTCGTCCCGACAACGGCGCCGGAAAACTCGTCCTGAAAATCGTCGCCGGAAAAGTAGGGCCCAAAACCGTCGTCGGAAAATGTCGAGCGGAAAAACAATGCTCGAAACTAATAATGATAATAATAATAATGATAATAACAATAATAATAATAATAATAATAATAATAATAATAATAATAATAATAATAATAATGAAATGAACTTAAATTAAATTAAATTAAATTAAATTAAAAAAAATTAAATTAACTGAACTTAAATTAAATTAACTGAACTTAAATTAAATTAACTGAACTTAAATTAAATTAACTGAAATTAAATTAAATTAAATTAAATTAAGTCAATATAAGTCCTAAAGAACGGGGCCTAAATCTTCAAGTTTTTGAATTAAATGGTCATACGAAAGTATGACATCCGATTTACTCAAGGTACATGTGTCTTTTAGCAGTTCAAAGTTTGAATTATGTGTGATAAATTTTTTGAGCTCATTAAACCCCTTTTCAATTTTTTCAAAAAGTTCATCCTCTTTAGGAACTGGTTTGGAGTTTAATGTCTCAAGTTCCATTTTATGCTGATCTGCTGTTATTTCAAGTTCAGAAATTTTTTGTTTAAGTTCTTCACAAATAAACTCAAGTTCAGCAGATCTAGCACCACATATTTCATACTCTCGAACTGTTTCTTTTAATTTCTTTTTGTTGTTCTGATAAGCAGACCCAACACTAATGCATTGATCAATAGTGAATTCAAAATAGTCAAGCAGTTCATCTCTATCTAGATTATGCATGTAATACCCCGAAAATTTGGGATATTTTAAATTTTTTATTTATTGATTAAATATATGATCAATTGACTATTTAATTGATTATTATTTAATTAATTATTATTTGTGTAACAATTTAATACTTTTTGAGCCTCTTTTTATTTTGTTAACCAAAACCCGAGCCCAATTGTTTCCTTTGATCCATTTGTTACGCAGTCCGTCCTTTTATTTATTTTCTTTTCTCCTAAATGTTTTATTTTAATTCTAAGTCCGAAAGGCCATATTAATTGGACTGTTTTTATTTATAACCCAATCCTTTCTTCCAAATTGGGCCAAAGACCCAATTCTCTCCTTTTAGTAATCTTGGCCGGTTCTTGCTTTGTTTATGGGCCAACCTTGTTTTTTTTTTATTTAATTAATTATTATTTTGTGGATAATAAAATTAATTTAATTAATTTAAATATTCTAACCTATACAAACTAGCTAAGTCCTCCCCTTTTTGCTCCTCCCATGTACACGGCTAACCCTAAGTACATAATAGGGTTTGCCCTCTTTGTTGCTTGTTTTCTTATAAATAGGACCTAATCACCTCTTTTGGGTCCTAATTGTTAAGTTATCAAAAACCCTAAAATACATATTTTCTCCTCTCCTCTTCCTTTCTCTCAAAAGCCAAACCCTTGAGAAAAATTCACCAAGAGTGAATTTTTCGTGCCTTGGAATTATTAAGCGAATCCAGGTAACTTTGCTTTTCTATTTAATCTACGGGTAGCTATTCACATAGTTAATTAGGAATTGAAGCATGAAAATTGTAGGAAGTTTAATATTGTTTTCATATGAACATGTCGAGCATGAAGCATGAATTTCTTGATTGATTTTTATGTATTTTCTTGATTTTATGTATGATCTTGTATAATTTATTTACCAATCAAATCTTGTTATTTCTTGATGAATTTTTCATGGTATCTGGTTTACTGTTTGATTATTAACCATGATTTATTTCGTGGCAAAATTCGTCCGTTTATTATTTATAAAAATTTAATCTTTCAAACCGGTAAAACTGTCCAGAATAGGTTTACGAATTTATTAGTGTACTTAATCAATTCTGAATGCTACGAAATTTTATATGGAAGTCAGTGATAATGTTTTACAGCTTGTGTTAAATTTTCGTAATTTTTAAAGATCGTTTGATATGGCATAAAATTCTGAAACCGAATTCAGCCTAATCTGACTGGTTAGTTATAAAATCACTTAAAAATAGTAAAAGATGTTATTTTTAGACGAAATTTATGCAAGTTAATCCTTGAACCCATATTTAGCTCCCATAAAAATTTCCAGATTTTTAGAGATCTTTAGATGGTCGTTTTTAATTTAATTCTTTAAAAATCAGATTGTATAAAATAGGGCAATTGAATTATTAAAATATGCTATTATTCATTCTTGAATTTTCGAGTGACCTAAGTATTAAAAGGGAACTAAAAATATGATTTTTATGATGAATCTTGATAGTATTGAATTATATTGATAAATCTTGAATTAAAAATTAAATCTTGTTATTACCTTCTAATTGTCAAGTGTATAGAAATTAAAAGAAGAGTTAAAAATATTATTTTTATGTTAATCTTGATGAATGTTGTCGAAAAATATGATTTTTATGTTTATTAATTAGTTAAATTATTTAATTCTTGATGATTGAATTCATATAAATTAATTGAATAATTTTGGCTATTGTTGATATAAAATGTCGAGTGTGGTGAAAGTAGGAAAAATAGGATTTTTATTATATTTTGGTTAGTTT
The DNA here is from genome assembly GCA_951394345.1 of Salicornia ramosissima. Lineage (NCBI taxonomy): Eukaryota > Viridiplantae > Streptophyta > Magnoliopsida > Caryophyllales > Amaranthaceae > Salicornia > Salicornia ramosissima. The sequence goes on from OX596236.1 coordinate 41,146,118, forward strand.
TGAATTATTATTAATTTAGGAAATAATTAATAATAAAAGTTATGGACAAAATAATTATTAGGGATAAGTTGTAAAGTGAAGGGATAAAAAGATATTATTAGTATTATTATTAAGAGGACCGAAATAATATTAGTACTATTAATATAAATATTTTTCGAATATTGTTACAAATTGGTATATGACGTAATATTAAGGTTAGTATCCGAAAAGATAGGATTATAAGTATATATATATTTTAAGAATAGTATATTATAAGAATTGAAGTTGCATAAGATATTACTAGGGATAAGAAAGGAAACAGAGTAATAGCTATACATGTTATGTTTCGGTCTCTGGCTAGGAAAGGCTTGGTATTTAAGGTGGCCAATATACGTGCCGCACCTCCCTTTCCTGGGACTCCGAACATTTCATTTCCTATTACGGTCACCTAGTATTATCCTAATATATGATACGATTAAATTAATTGAAGATATAAGATACAATATGGACACCCACCTGTATGATACACGAGTCATTAGTGGGTTAAGTCAGAACCACTACTCAATGGGACGAACACATGAGTTCCCCCGAGTAGTTTGACCTTAGAACATGTAGTCGTCTGGTAACCGTATCTGCGAGTCGCTACCAGGAAGTTATGGCCATAGCTTAGACTTAGCGGTGAAACACGGGATCCGCTATGGGATTGAGTACACGAGCTCCTCCCGGCATGTTCTAGGGAGTTATGGTGAAACACGAGATCCATAACGAGTTATTAGTGACCGGTCCAACAAAGATATTATATTATGATCATACGATTTGATAAGATGAAATCATAAGATGAAGTATAAGATGATTTCAAAAGATGATAAGATATGTTATGATCTAATGTGATAAGAAATACATGATATGATATGATTAAGATATGATTTATGATGATATGATATGATATGATAAGAATATGATAAGTCATGATGATAAGAATATGATAAGTTATGATGATAAGATATAATTATGATTTATTAATGATATAACTTAAGAAGGGTTAAGTATAAGTTAAGGATTGAAGATGTATAGTATAAAGTATAAGTTAGTGTATTGTAAGTCTTCCGCTGTGTATTTCCTGAATTTATACGAATATGTAACGTGTGTGTATATTATACGGATGGTGTATGTATTTGGTATGTATTCTAACCGTATTTGCAGGGTTGATTATACGTATTTTATACGTAATTATACGTATTCTAACCGTATTTCTGCAGGGGTATTTATACGTATTTTTATACGTATCTGTATACGTATTTTATACGTACTTCTATACGTATTCATATACGTACGTTTATACGGAACTTGTGTATTTACATGTAAAGCATGTATTGAATTCTTTACAGTTTTTATGATATTTTTCTATGCTATTATGTGTTTGGTGGTCCCTCGATTAAATGGGACAGCCTAGTTACTCGCCACTGACGGTGGACCCCCCCCCCCTCAGTTTCAGGTGAAGACGCTGCTGAATAACGGGCTATCGTGGATGGGTTTGAGTAGCTGAGAAACTTAGTTAAACGGTTTAATTAGATGATTTATGATTTATGACATTTATTTAGTTTATTTTATGGTCCCAGCATGTTGGGACAGTATTTTAAGACCTTATATGTAATTATGGCTATTGGATTGTTATGGATAGTTGGTAGGTTATTTAATAAAAGTTAATTCATCTACTCAATTAATCTGATTTATTGTTATTTAAGTTGGTAATGATCCGATTGTCGATTTCCCTTTGTCAATCGACATGTCTCAAAAAGTCGGGTCGTTACAATGCATATTTGCCTTTAAATCATTAAAACATACCTGGTTGTTATCTGAAGTGCTTCCACCAGCCATGAGACAGAGAACTTCTTCTTCTTGCAAACAGACCTCAGACCGGTCTGTGCATGTGAAAGCAGTTAGACAGAGATTTGCTTCTTCATTCTTCTTCTTCTTCATCATTTTCTGATTCTGAATCTCCCCACACTGCAGCCAGCATAGCTCTTTTAAAAACCTTCTTCTCAGCCTGGACTCCAGAATTTCCCTTGGGATTTTTCCATGTTGGACACTCCTTGATTCTGTGCCCCATTTCACCACATTTAAAGCAACCAGTACTGGAACTGGTTTTCCTGAACTGTCCAGAACTGTTCCTTCCTTTTACAAACTTACCCTTGGACTTTGTCCTAAGGTATTTTTCAAACCTTCTGGCCATGAGACTTATATCATCTTCATCATCCTCAGATTCCTCTGCTTTGAGGACCATTTCCTTGTTTTTTGAGCTAGATTTAGCCTTTGAATCTACCAACATCTCATGAGTCATCAAGGAACCAATAAGTTGTTCTAGAGATAGTGAGGACAGATCCTTTGCTTCTTGTATGGCTGTGACCTTGGGCATCCACTTCCCTGATAAGCTTCTTAACATTTTCCTCACCAACTCTTCACTTGAAAAGGTCTTTCCCAATGACTTTAGTTCATTTACAATGGTCATGAACCTTGTAAACATGTCCTTTATATTTTCATCTCTAGTCATTTCAAAGACTTCATATTTTGACATAAGCATGTCAATTTTTGACCTTCTCACCTCAGAGTTGCCTTCATATGCAAGCTCTAGTGTATCCCATATTTCCTTTGCAGAAGAACAAGCTAGAATTCGATTTACCTCACATTCTGCGATTCCTTGTTAGACAAGTGACATTGCCTTTGCATTTTTCTTCAGCTTCTTGTAGTCTTCACTTGTGTACTCTTCTTCTGTCTTTGGAACTATGAACCCTTCCTGATTCTTCTTGTTGATGGACGTGGGTCCATTTTTGACAATCATCCAGCACTCATAATCTATCCGAATGATAAGATTTTTCATGCAATTTTTCCACCAAGAGTAGTTAGTGCCATTGAACTTGGGGAGTCTTGAACTGTTTGATTCTTGAGTAGACATCTTCTTGCTCCTCTAGGTAGTTAACCTTTTGAGAAGTTAGGCTCTGATACCAATTGTTAGTTCAATGTATACTCAAGAAGGGGGGGGGTTGAATTGAGTATGTGTGTTTTTTCAATCGTTTTCAAGTTTTGTTTATACTTTTGTGAGAACAACGAGAGAACAGTAAGTAAAGAGTAAGGACACAAAGATTTAACGAGGTTCAGCTTCTAAACAAGCCTACGTCCTCCACTCTCTCACCAATATTATTAATCAACTCAGAATAATAACAAGGTTACACACTCAATTAAATGCTACAACTATGTAACACTTAATTCCCCAACTGTTAACTCTAACAGTTCACTCAGTGTTCACAGAACACTCCCCAACCACTTCCCTCTAAGTGGTTCAGATATTACAAACTTAAATCTCCGTAAGTTTTTCTCTTAAAGATGGATATGGAGATAGTTTTGGACTAAGGATAGACTCTCAGAAAATATGACTTGGTTTTCTTTGGAGAGCAAAAGTCTTCTAGGGTTTTTTGCAAAGATTGTTTATATAGGCAAGGAAAACCGTCCCCTAGAAGTGTGCTGGAAGCTCCCCTAAATTGTGCAAAAAGATCAGCTGACACAAGTGTACAGTTACCTGTTCCAGACCTTTGTGTCCTACCACTGTTTACAGCGGTTAATACCCAAAAGTCCAACAAGTACATTGCATTTAATGAGCTGATTTTGCAAATCAATTTAGCAGATTTCCAAAGTACAAGTGATCCAGATTTTTCAAATAAATTTTCAAAAATGATTTTGAACGCGAAAATCTGTACGGATCACGTGCGTAATACTGAGGTCTGTTCCCACAGTGGTCTCAGTACTACTAAGTCTACATCTGGTAAAGGGAACTGTTCCAAGCTTGTTCTTTGCCTGTTCTCTTTACTTGATGTACACTTAAAGTCTTTTTGCTCTTTACTTAAAAACACTAAGAATATTTTCCTAAGCCTATTTTACAAGAAGATCCTAGAAATATAAAAAATAAATAGCTCCAAGCTCTTGGCTTCTGATCTTCAAGTATCTCAAAGCCTTCATGGTTGCCTTGATGAGTCCTCACTTGATTCAACCTTTCCATATACAATTATTCATAGACATCAAGTGTAGAGGACTGGTTTGTCATCATTCAAATCAAACATGGTTCAACACAACACCCTCTCTCGATTAGGCGATAGGAAATTCTAGATTTGGCTAAATTAACCTCTCTCGATTAGTCAAGTTAGCAAAACCCAAAATTGAGTTCGTAAAATTACTTTTATCAATTCACAATCCTAATTACTATCTCTAGCAATTAAGAAATTCTCATGGAATTCTTGAAAGCAATAATCAAATTCATCAATAATCACCAAACTCATCATGAACACTTCACCAAGATATCATGCTTAAGCTCAAGAATTCTAGAGGAAATACAATCAAGATTATTCAAACACAACTAATCCAATGATAAACCCCCAATGTCAATAACATCAAGTCATCCAATCCCTAGAAAAGAAACTACTCACTAATGGAAGCCATTAAAGCAAAAATCATGAAATTCATTTAAATCTATTCTAGAACAAAGAACTAATTCTATTGAAACTAAAATGACAACAAGAATTAGAGAGTTACAATCTAACAACAATGAAAACAAAAACAAAACCTGGATTGGAACTTCGATGAAAACTCGTGAAATCTTGAATGACAATGGTGAATCAATGAACTAGAAGAACAATTGCTAATCTACTTGAATATTGGAAAACCTAGAAATTTTTTAGAGAGTGTTTTTTTCTACTTTTTGAGCAACTAGAGTACAATCTAATGATAGTCTAAAATCTGAAACTTAGTCTCTAAACAAAGCCTAAAACCTTACTAAAAACTCAAAATTACACAAAGTACATGGCCCAAAACAAAATTCACGAGTTGCACCGTGCACGATCGTGCAAGTCAACTTGCACGACCGTGGCGAAACGAAGGCCTTGCTGCACGATCGTGCAAGGTATAACTGCACGATCGTGCACTCCAAAAGGAGGTCTCTGACCTCTGCACGAGCGAGCTGCACGATCGTGCAGTTATATTATGCACGATCGTGGCTTGGGAAAGGGCTGCACGATCGTGCAGACTTTGCCTGCACGGTCGTGCACCCATTTTTTGAGCTCCTGAGGTCTGCACGACCGTGCACAGTTAGCCTGCACGGTCATGTGGCTTTATACTTGGCACCCTTGCTTCCCTAGGTGCTTCCAAACGTCTCGGTGCTATCTACGACTCCTCGGGATCCGTTCGGAACCCCTCACGACCCGTACAAAACCCGAAATTACCTGCAAAAAACACGATACAACTTAAACAAACATATTTTGGCCGAATTATTAACAAAAAGAACAAAACTAACACTAAAGCACACAAAGCCTAAGAAAATACAAAACTCAGCTAAAACACACTAAAATACGATAAAATAAAGACGAGAACGCCCAAAATACAAGCTAAAAGAAGTTACGAAATGGGTCCTAAATGGACCGATCAAAATCCCCCAAGCTTGCGTTTTGCTTGTCCTCAAGCAAAGAAAAACAAACAAAACAAAACAAAACCCTAACTCACTTTCGTAGGAATCACGGTCACTTTTAGCGCAAGTAACAAGCCCTTTAAACCCCAAAGTCGCCAAAGAGGACGAGCATGCTCTCGTAAGGGTTTCCAAAGAGTTTAAACCATAACTCTTACCAATTATTAATTAATCCAAAACTAAAAAGATAATTAATCTAAAACTAAAAAGGAAAAAGAAAAGAAAATAAATTAACGCACTAGCTGAAAGGAGAATGCGCAAAAGAGAATACAAATTTTCCTAAATTCTACCAAACTTGGCATGCAAAGGACCTAAGAAATTGACCCAATAGGAAGAAAGAAAGAAAACTATGCACAACCTAATAGTCCCAAAGCTAGTTCTAGCAAACATACCACAACCCAGCCAAAGGGTTCAAATCCACCTAACTAGGAGTGCCTCATGATTCCGCGAAGAAACCGAAAAGAAAAGGGAAAACGGATCCGTTGTGAGTGGACCATTTAATGTGGAGCTAGAGTTAACCACCCATCACTCCCTTTGTTCGCCCGCTCAATATACTTGGCTAGTTCCCGAAAGACAAGGAGGACTCAACCCCGCATGGGTCGGAAGGACTTCTTATGGATGTAACGTAAGGCTTGGATAAGGGTGTGGAAAAATTTGGCTATGTGGTGGTGCCCTAAAGTGAAGTACAAAATACGAGGGATCACACTAAAACCAAAATACCGGGGATAACGTCCCCCAAGCTTATTAAAAAAAAAAAAAACAAACTTACACAAAATGGACCAAAAACTTCACAAGGTCCTAACAAAACAAAAATAAACATAAAAAGAATGTTTTTGAATTCCTCCCCCCCAAGCTTGAAGGACACAATGTCCTCATTGTGAGAAATGGAAGGAGGAAATTTTTTGATTTTTGCTTTTTTTTTTGGATTATTAGTTTTTTTTTTTTGAATTTCTAAAGAATAAATTCATTCTTTCTCCTAATAATGAAATGCTTCTTTTTTTTCTTTTTTTTCTTTTTTTTTTGAAAATTGAGACATCGCCTTTTTCACATTTGATCGGCTTTTATTTCTCATGAAAATTCACAAAAAGAGAACTAAAGATGCTTAGACTTAACATTTCCAAAGCTCATAACCATAGAAAACAAAACCAAGATCCCTAACTTGACTTACCTAAAAGGGTGAAATAAAAGTAAAGGAAATGGTTTGTAATGTGGCTCAAAGAAAGAAAGGTTCAAGCTCAAAAGGGCTCCAAAGGTGAATAGAAAAAATGAAAAACAAACGCCAATTCGGCAAAGAAAAAGCCTAATCACAAAATGTGGAAAAAAAAAAGAAAAAGTGAAAGAAAAGGGAGAAAAATGAAACTAACTAAGAAATGAATGCCTTCGTCGTCCCCTAGGGTGGCTCGGTCACTTGAAACTCGGGAATCTAGATAAACTCTTGATCAAGGCTCAAAGGTAGAGGAAATAAGCGCCCAAAACTAACCATGCATGGAGAAGGCTACCTAAAACCCCCACCAAGGTGTAAATACTCCTAGTAGGCTTCAAATTCTCCAAAGGTTCAACCAATCTTACCAAAACCTCTAACCTAGAACACAAAAGTTTGTACAAGTTTTCAAAAACCTCGCCAACTCCTAAAAGGTCAAAAGAAAAGCTCCTAAGCATGCCTTATTCACTATAAAAAGAAAACAAAGGTTCAAATATGCACAAACTGCACTCAAAGTCGGCTAATTGAGAAAAAGAAAAGAGAAAAAAAAAGTAAAAGAAAAGGAAAGGAAAAACAAAAGAAAAGGAAACAAAGAAAGAAAAGAAAAAAAAACTTAAAATTAAATAAACACGCAATAAAAATAAAAAGGAATCACTAATCATGCATGCTCAACACATAAATAGCAATCAAGCAACCAATCAAAATGAAATCGAGGCCCAACGCCATCGATAACCAGTAATCCTCAAATGGGCTTGAAAGCCGAAAACTAAAAGCCAAACATCCTCGATTATCAACTCCCCTAAAACTAAACCTAAACTATGCAAACAAAGAAATAAATAGAAGTGGAGAGATCTCACCGGAATCCAAGGAGGCGCAAATACCACGTAATCTCCAAGCGAAAACAGCTCCGAGAAAAATATTAATAAAACAAACCAACAAAAGGAACAAAAACATAATATAGAAATAAAATTAAATAAACCAAAAACTTAAATTAAATTAAACCGAAAACTTTTATTCAAAATAATTTAAAAGAAAATAACTAAATAAATAAATAAAGAAAGAAATACGTTTAGCTAGGAACGTTAGCCCACTATGCCCCCGATGGTCCCCCTCCATCATCCCCAGAAGGGAAATAAGGGAAGCCGTAGGGATACATATAATATGCCGGAGGCTCCTAAAATGGACCCGGGGCATAGTCATATGCAGGAGGATAGTCGGGGTGATTTGGAAAAGGCAGTGTCAAAGATTGGTTGACGTTAGCCAAATGGTTACGCCAACTCACCCTTGCTACATGATCCAAATCACGCCTCAACCCCTGAATACTTTCCCGGGTCGAATTGTGAAAACGTTCCTGAGACAAACAGATCTCAGCCAGTTGATCTAAGATCAACTAGGTGTCGGTTAGAGGGGGACGAGACCCCTCCGCCTCCCCCATGTCAACGTCCTCACGTTGAGGCCGGGATTCATCGGCACCGGCATTATTGAAATTTAAATTATTATTATTATTAAAATCATTTAAATTATTTACATTATTAACATTATTAATAAAAACGGGACCAAAATACCCTACCTTTCTCTACACTTTTTCCTTAGTTTTTCGACACTTTAAAGTGTCGGAAGTGTCACTACCAACACTTTTATAAAGTGTCGGGATTTCACGTGTCGAGAATTCCCGACACTTTTTTGTGTCCACAATCCCAACATATTAAAGCATCAAAAAATAAATTTTCCCAACACTTTTTACAGTCGAAATATTCAGAGAAAATGTGCTATAGAATTTTCCCTCCTCCTCATCTCGACACTTCAAAGTGTCGGTATACTTTTCCCTCCTTATTATCTCAACAGTTTAAAGTGTCGGGCATGGTTTTGCCACCAAAAAATTGGGGTATACTTTAGACAATTTAAAGTGTCGGAAACGCTTTGACATGGTCTGCAATAATTAATTTCTAACATTTTAATGTGTCGAGATAAATGTGATTAGCAAAGAAACTTTAGACGATTCAAAGTGTCGAAATCATGTTAATCTATTCGCAATCCAAATGAATTATTATATTATTATTATAAATGCTATACTGAAGTATTTTTAAGAAGAATAAAAAAATCTAATGTAATAAAAATTATAAAACCCATACAAATGAAATAGGAAAACAGGCTATCATATAAATGTAAAAATCGTAATAAGTGACCAAAAGTCATACAATACTTAACAAACATACTTAATTAACTATACATAGCATAATGAAGTTTTCAAACGTACTTCATAACACGATATCTAGAAAGTTAATTACATCCTACAAAACATTAATGAATCAATATCCATCATATATACGTCATTGTTTACTAGTTATCCTAAAAGATTATTCATCGTCTGATTCATCTTCATCTTTCGATCTTTCATTTGATGCCTCTGGATTACTCTGGGAAAAAAAAGAAAAAACCATCAACATTACGTGCATTTTAACTGAAATTTACAGATTTTGAAGATCACATCATGCACTCGTAGAAGGTTTCAAGAATAACACATATTGGAGCAAACTTGAGGAACAAAAGGAGTAGCTATGGAAGAAAATATATTTCTCACCAACAACACATGAGGGCCTGCAATCTTCTGTAACTTTCAAAACATTGAGAAGACTTGAGATATCCAGTGATCAATTTTTCTTTTGGTGGTCACATGAGGCAAAACCATCAACATTGTTCTCTGTAAATGCAGCATCTTGCTGCTGCTGCTGTTTGTTTCCTTTGCTCAAAGTATTGCTTTTGCCTACAAAGTAAGTAAAGTTCATTAACAAATGCTAAGAGCCTCCATGTAGCACTCATATCTAAATAACACCAATAGTCCAGCTCATAAACAAAGGAATCTGATACAGAATGTCAGAATCTGTAAAACATGTACACAACCAGACTGGAACCTTTTCATACTCAATAGTCAATACCATTGCAATAAACAAAAGCTCAATCTCCATTGATTTTGTTAGTTATGTTATATATCAGCAAGTTCTGATTATGAAGCCATCAAACAGAATTTTTCTCTGTAATGAAACAGAAAATTTTCTTTTTGTTCATCCTAATTTTTTTTATTTGAAAACCTCGGATAATTTCAATATCAAGCTCTTCAAAGATATAGAAGTAGAAAAAGAAGAAATCGTAATACATCCTAAAGCATGAAAGATAACAAAAAGTGAGGCATCAAAGACATGGGAGTAGGAAAAGGAGAAGAGCTTAAGCAACCTCTTCTGTGTTGATTTCCTAGACTGTATTGTAGCTCAGCCCATTCCATGACGAGAAAAACATGCAAAAAGTACAAAAGCTCATGTCAGATAGACAATAAAGAGCCAAACCCTACAATGTCATATTGTTCTCACGGGAAAGAACAATGCCAGACAAATATTATAGAGCCAACCTCAACGTTCATGAATAAGATCAAGTTGAGTTCTATATTGCTCAATAAACCAACGCAACTACAGCTTATTGGCTAGAACCTAAGGTTTGTATTCAATAGAAACAATTTAGAGTGGAACTCATAAAGCAAGCTCAGTTTAACTTCAACAATTTACAACAAGAGTAATTTCAATCAGTACGAACAGTCCATTGAATCAACACAAACTATAAACCACCTGTGCACTTACAGTTGTAACCTTCCGTCTTGAGCCGCCCATCCACTTTAACATTCTGTCAATATATTATCCCAACACATAATATTACAACTGTCACAAACAAATATATTAACCCTTATGTTCGGCAAATGCAACAAATATAAAAGGATTTTTTTTAAACAACCCCCAAGAACTTGTACCTCTTTTGACAAAACCCCCAACATCTCCACTATTTTTATTAAACCCCCAACAACTCGAAAACCTTTTAATTCAACCCCCAACATCTCAAATCGTTAATCATTAGGTTCCCAAATTTTAACACCGTTAATAACTGAGGTTGACAAAGTTAATTTTGAACGTTTAATTTGTGGGGCCCACCATTTGTTTATAAATAACACCTAATTCCAACTAATTTCCCAATTCATTACAACAGTAAAAAAAAAAAAATCCATCTCTCTCTTCGTTGAGTAATTTGTGACTTTCGTTCAATCCTAAAACATGAAGCTTGAATGAAAATCAGGTAATTTATTTCATTAAATTCTTAATTTGTACTTGTTAAAGGGTTTTGTCTATTAAATTTGGTTTGGTTTAGATCAATTTATGTTGGTTAGGGTTTCATTTTGATTGAAATGGGGGTTTAGTTGCATGGAAGCAATTAAATTGGGGGTTTTATTTTCACTGAGTTGTAATGTAATTATGTGTTGCAAAATTGTGTATTTGGTTAGATTTTGCAAGCTTTTATTGATAAATTTCACTAAATTTTTTTGTTTTATTAAAATTTGTTTTCAAAGTGAAGCATTATCTGATTTATTTTGTTGGGTTGTGAAGGAGATGACAACTAAGTGCAGATGTGCAATTCCAGCCAAAATAAAATGAGGACTACATGATATTGGTTGAAGCTGAGGTTAGGAAGCTGAGGAACATGAAGAAGACTGTAGGTCCAACCAAAAATAAAATTGGTTGGGTTGGATTTGTCAACGGTGTTGTTATGGGGGCTTTAGTTAGATGATTATATTAATGGTGATTGTAATCAAGTTAGTTGGTTAGTAGGTTAGTTTTTCAATCTCTACTGTGGGAATTAGGATTGTTTTGTAATTAGAAGAAGAACAAGTAGTGTTCTAATTTTGTAACTTTAATGAGAATGTAATGAAAAGTATTACTTTTGTTTCAATTGTCATGTTTTGTTTCATTTGCTCATTGAAAATCAGTTTTTGAGCTCAACAATGATAGCAAATAAGTTAAGCAAATGAGATTAGCAAATCAAAATTGGTACAAAATCAGTTAACCAAATCAGACCATTTGACATAATAATACCAAGTTGATTTTTGCACTTAAAAGTGCTACAAAATAAGACCAAATCAGAAACTCAATGCTAGTTCTAACATTGGCAAAAAAGTACAAATTGACATTAGAAACTGAAGAAGATCAATCAATCAAAATATCATCCTTCAAGCTCTTCTGTTTTTTCTTTGAAGATTTGACAGGTAGCTTCTGTTTGGGGCCTGGTGCTTTGGAGCTTGTTCCTTTAGCAATTGACTTTGTAGGGCCATGTTCCATATTCTTATCAGATGGATGGTTGTACTTAAGCTGTAATGCATAAAAAAAAATTTCTCAATTATACCAAGTCAGTTATGGAGGAAACATAAAAACATAGATAAGAGAATCAAGTCAGTTTTGTTTGTTATTCAATTATACCTTTTGTGCTCTAGCTTGCCTTTCATTTCTACTCTTAACTACCCATGGATCATTTGAAGGTGGCCTTCCACCCTTTTTCGCTTCTGGTTTTGGAGGTGTTGCAATAGTAGGGTTTTTGCAATAGAATTTTTTATGGCCATGTTGTTGACAGTTGGAACATCTTTGTTATTGCCCTGCCACCTTCTTGAACTTCCTTTTTTTGCTCTTTTCTTCTTCACCAACTTCTTTTCTTCTATGTTTGAGGCATTGTCTCCCTGGCATGGTCTTGAAAGGAGGTGGCAAGGGCTCAGGCATTGGACATGGTTCCCAATGCTTGAAACCTGGCATTGGCTTGATGTGTGAAGAGTAGGCTTTCTTGACCATCTCCTTTGAGTAGTAATCATCTACATAGTCCTCAGGTCTGCTTCTTCTTGCCATTATACATGACCATGCGTGTGCACATGGTATTCCTGTGAGCATGAAGTGATTGCAAGTGCACGTTCTGGCTTGAAGGTTGACAATCAACCTGTAATAGTACAACAAACATTTTATGAGTGTGCAAATCAGTTTCAACCATTTCACCATGTCATCAGTTTAAAGAACATTATGAAAGAAGGCTAACAAACCTGTCATCAACCGTGTCAACCTCCCATTCATCAGTTCTAGAATGAATGGGATAACAGTGCTTGGCACCTTCAAAAATCCACCCAAACACCCTTCTAATATAAGGCATGAACTTGCCACTTTGTTTATGAACTTCATCCCACTTCTCATTATGCCTCCTCATCACATACCTCCTTATCCATTCCAAGCATGTAAGCACTGGTTTGTCCCTTGCTTCCTTTATAACCGCATTAAAAGTCTCACACATGTTGTTTGTAACCATGTTTGACTTTGCTGTTATAGGGAATGCATGTCTTGACCAATGCTTTGGCTTGATGTCTTTCAACCATTTGTATGCATCCTGAGAAATAAATTTGATGCATTCCAATTCTTTAACAAACTCTTGCTGCAAACATATTGTCACATTCCACCATAAAGTCAACGAATGTATCTTTGAAGTTACAAAAAAAAAATGTTAAAATGATGAAGATCAATACCTCTGTTGTTGCCTTTGCTGCTTTCCACACATGCTCCTTGAAAATGGTTCGTGAGAATTTCTTTTCGAAGTTAGCCCAAATGTGTCTCACACAATACCTGACATCAACATTAGGTGCAGACACAGAGATGGCTTCAATAAGGCCCTATTGCAACATAAAACAAAATCACCATAACTTAATTAGGCCCTGTTTCACTTAGTTAACATCACAAACATTTTACATAATTTGCTTAGAAGTTGTAATGAATGAAAGTGATTACCTTTTGCCTATCAGACATAATTGTAAGGCCATTTCCTTCAAGATGGTCTGTGTCATTCAACAGCAGCTCAAGGAACCAAGTCCAAGTGGAAGTATTCTCTACTTCCACTATTGCCCAAGCAACAACAAATATACAATTATTCCCATCTTTGGCTATGGCTGCTAATATCATGCCAGGAAATGGTCCTTTAAGGTGACACCCATCAACACCTATGATTGACCTACATCCTTGCTTGTAACCAGATTTACAAGCCTCAAGACAAACATACATCCTTTGGAAATGTGGCCTACTTGCTCCCTCATCAGTCTGAACCTTCACAACAGCAGTTGATTGGGGGTTATACATCAAAATGGCAAATGCATATTGATATACCTTTTCATATTGTTCCCTTGCATCCCCATACAGTATTTGTTTCACCCTACACCTAGTCAACCAAGCCTTTTGGTAACTGATTTTGATCCCAACTTCTCTACCAACCCTCTCAATAAATGAAACCAAACTCCAATGAGGATCAGACTTCCAATCCTCCAAGTACCTCCCAGCCAAGTACTCTGAGGTCATCTTGTTGTTAGAGTGGTATTGACCACAATCATGGTGCAAATGAAGATCCCTAATCTGATACATCCCACCCTCACTGATTTGCACAGCTTTGATCTTAAACCAACACCTTAAATATTCCCTCTCACACTTACAATACATAATCTTCCCCTTTGCAGGATTCCAATAACACTCACACTTAAATCTACAGTACACTTCAAATCTTCCACAACCATTATGCAGAAAATAGTAAGCATACTTGTTTTGTATGCTGTGATGTTGTACAGATTTCCTCAACTCATAAATGGAGTTGAACTTCAACCCAAGAAACAATTTCACCTCCCCTTTCAAATCAGAAGCAGGGTTGAAGGTTGGATCTGCATCACCTTCATCCTCTGAGTCTTGGACACTACCTTCATCATCAGAATCAAACACTGGTTCTATGGTGTTCTTAGCAACAAAATGAGGCTCCTCCCACCTTGGTTGACTTACTTTCTCCTTCCCCTTTGATTGAGACTGATTTTCAAGAGGATAATCTTTCAATATTTGTGCCAATATATCCTCACATCCATCCTCCTTTGAAGCAAACAACAACTCTTCTTCAATACAATCTTCCTTTCTTTTATCTTCTTCAGTAGGCTCATAATCAAAATCACTCAAATCAGAATCACTCTCTGATTCCTCACTCACTTCAACCTTCTTCCTCACAACCTTTTTTTGCAACATGTTTCACCCTTGGTGTGGTTTTTTTTGAAAGCTTTTGCTGGAGGCAGATCTTGACGTGGTGGTGAAGGAGTCTGATTTTGAGGATTAGATTGAGTTGGTTGGGAATTAAATTTGGGTAAGGGATTATGAATTGAAACTGAAGAAATAGAATTTGGTTTGGTATTGTGTTTGGACATAGGCCAAATAATAGTTTTGGGCTGAGATGATGGCCTTGCCTTGTATTGAGGCCCATGATACTGTGGCCCATGTTGCTGTGGCACACCTTTAAACCTCATAGCACCAATCACATACAAAAGCAACCTGCTATTAACTTTGCTATTATAAAACCCCTTCACATCAGCCTCATTCTCAATTTTCTTAACAGAAGTACTTGGGAACTTCTGAACAGTCCTATAAAACATGGCAAATGTGTCATGCTCCTCACACCCATGGCTTCTCTGAGCTTCCCTCACAATACTCCTCAAAGTAGACACCTCATTATCCTCCCCACAAAATCCTTCTTTCATATAAAGTACACCACCCACATATTCAACTGTATTCAAGTCAAATTGCAATCTACCCCCCATATAAATTGACAAAAGCACAGGTTGAGGAAGTTGCCTATTAAATTTCATCAAAAAATACAATCACATTACTCAACAGAGGTAGATTAAAAGTTAGGGTTTTTTTTTTGCATTTAATTAATTTTAGCATAAAAGACTAACATAATCAAATAAACACATGGATTCATCACAACCATTTTCAACATTTTCACATGCATTCAGTAAAGCAAATAAGAGAGCCATTATCACCATTTTTACACCATTTTTAAATCAAAATTGCAAAAAAAAAAAAAAAAAAAACACAATAATGAACAATACACTAACTACGACAATAAGAAATTAAATCACAAAAAGCCAAAAAATTTGACATCACCTTCCTTAATTAGCATGAAAGAAACGTACCTTCTTCGAGCCCCAATTTCTTGTTTAACCTCCATAATCCTCTTCCCTTTTGCACTAAGACTCTCATTTGCTTGCATTTTTCTCTTGATTGCAGTAAAAATGGTGAAATTACCGATTTTCAGTGAAAAAACTATGGAAACTGAAGGGGTTTTTTATCTTGAAGAACAAGAGAGAGGAGAGAGATGAAGTAAATGAGGAAGTGATTGCTGATATTTTTGGAATTAATTAGGTGAAATTTTTTAATAATTTGGCAAACTCATAAATATGTCAAACATTTTAGAGGGAAAATGAAAAAAGTGGGACCCACAACTAATGAAAATTAACTTTGTCAACCTCAGTTATTAACGGTGTTAAAATTTGGGAACCTAATGATTAACGATTTGAGATGTTGGGGTTGAATTAAAAGGTTTTCGAGTTGTTGGGGGTTTAATAAAAATAGTGGAGATGTTGGGGGTTTTGTCAAAAGAGGTACAAGTTCTTGGGGGTTGTTTAAAAAAAATCCAATATAAAAATATATCAATAAAAGAAGTTTCCCTTGAATTCCCACTTGTAAATCAAGTAAATGAAAGAATTGGTCAAAGGATGGCTAAATCTTGGAGCAAATATAAATGAAAAGGATTTATGTGAATTGAGTCTTAGGGGGTAGGTAGGGTATCCTAGGCATAATAAGTTGTTAATAGAATTTTATAGAAGATTATAGTAAGATTAATTAGAGGGGTTATTTCTATAAATAAGAGCAAGTTCGAGAAAGTTATGCTGAATGTTAAAAACAATTGTGTGAAAGCTCTTTCAAGGGTATGAGCCTCTCGAATGCTCATATTTAAGAGAGAATCAAGCCTCAAATGCTTGATAGTTATCTTTCTTAGTGTTACATCTTTTAATCAACCAGATTCATCACAATTATCTTTCATTAATCATCATTTTCATATTTGTTTCTCTATTTTGTCATTTAAATTTCTCATCAGAATGCCAGTTCACAGCAAAAGGATATGCCCAATATTCAATAAAAAGACCAAAAATCTTCAGATATGCCAGGAAACACAGAAAATTTTAAATAAGTTATACTTGTCTCTCTCTATTAACAGCGCACATAATCATCAAGTAAGACCAGCTCTTTGAATTTTGAAAATTGAGAACCAAAATGAATTAAATCCTCACAATAATTTAAGCAAAAGCTCTAATTGTTGAACATAATTTGGATTTAGAAGAAATGCATATACTCATTCATACTTATTCAGCATAAGTGAACACTGGTTCATATAGATGCGAAAGGCATTATAAATTAAACATTATTGCCCAAAAAAAAACAAAGCATCAAAGAATATATGCATAATCCATGACTTGTGCACCCCAATAAATGGTGGAAATGCTAATATGAACCAAATCAACACTTAGTGTTTAATTACTTAAAACTTGTCGTAAACACCCAAAATTACTTAAAACTTGCAGCAAGATCCTAGCAGAGTTCCTGAGTCAAACTAGACTTTTCCTAACATAAACACCTAAAATATGAATAGCTAACCATTAAAAAAACTTAGTAACAAAAGATGAGCAAGAATTGAAACATTGACAAACCAATAGAAGAGATCGAACCACACATTCCAAACCCAACTCCTTAAAACAAACCTAGCTAGATTCAGAGCACTACTTATACTAATGCCTTAAAACCTAAGTTCAGAATACTATTTTATACCATTAGGTGTACTGGCTTCAATGCGTTAATTCCCAAATTCCAAACCCTAGACTTTTTCCCCAAAAATTCAAAACACTAGCTCACCATAAAACATCAATAATACCAATAAACAACTAAAAAAATTAAAAACTAACATCAATAACAAGAATCAACCACAATGATAGTAATAAATTTTGAAAATTTCGACTTAAAGATACAAATAAGAAGATGCAAGAATATAATTGTTTCTAACCTGTCTACATTCGTGGTGGTGGAATTGGTCTTCACAGGTACTGCACACGGCGATAATCTTCGCAGTTCATGACTCGCAGATGGCGGTGGTGATGATGGTGGTGCATTTTACAAATCACAAAAAATAGCCTTTGAAACCCTAAAATTTGAATGAGATTAATTGAGAAATAAAGAGAAAGAGAAAAAACAGAGATAGTAAAGAAAGATCCAATTCAATAGTTGAGAATTTTAGATGAGAAATAATGAAAAGAGAATCGAGGATTTTCACAGAGGAATGAATGGGAAAGATGACTGATGAGAAAGAAAGGAACGAAGGATTAAAAGTGGGCTGTGCAAGGGTATATAGCCCAGTACAACAAATTATTTTTTTCCTTATCTGCTCCCCTAGTATAAAACACGGAGTAGATATACTTTTTTGAACTTAGTGCTCCCCTTTACCAAAAAACCGGAGCAGATATGGAGTGGTAGATAGGGTTTTTTCCACTAGTGGTAAATGGCAAAAGAATAAGGGTAATATTGTCATTAATTAGCTACAAGGGCAATTTTTTTAATATTACCCTGTTTATTAGTACTAAAAATTGCAAATTTTTAAAATTTGCCCTTTTTGCTAATATAAAAAAAGTCAATTTAAAATTTTGCCCTCCTTGTTAAAATATAAAAGTTAATTTAAAGTTTTGCCCTCCTTGTTAATATAAAAAAGTCAATTTAAAATTTTGCCCTCTTTGTTAATACAAAAAAGTCAATTTAAAATTTTTCCCTCTTTGTTAATAAGAGGACAATTTAAAATTTTGCCCTCTTTACTCATATCAAACAAGACAATTTTTAATTGCCCTATTTGATAGTAACTAATAAGGCAAGTTTAATTTTGCCTTCCTAGATAAAGAAAAATTGCCCTATTAGCTAATATTTCTTGTAGTGGAGTGACGAGTGTTTGAGATTTTGGGTTAGGAGTGACGAGTGTTTGAGATTTTGTGTTTTTTTTCCCAAATTTTGAGTCCCAAATTTTGAGTGGTACCGCCAAAGTAGTTTTGAGAGCCCGGTTAAATCAAATGAATTTTTTTACTAACGTACAGTTTAATGTGTCGAGTAAAGTGTCGGGATTGCAAGGAAAACAAAGACTCATATCGACTGTTTTGAAAGCATCGGAAGGAATGTGTCGCGAATAGATGCAAATTTTAGTAGTCCCCCATCATTCCTATCCTCAAAGATGGTTCTCGGGGGAGCTAGGAATTGTGGATGAGTCATCCGACTAGTGTCGGATGGCAAATTCATCCACCTAACTCTACTACCTTCCCAAAGAACCAAAAGCGAGAATGGGGGTGATAGGGGATTATCAAAAGTAAAAAAAAAACATGTCCCTCAAAATGGGCATGGATAACTTATTGGCGCCCTTTACCAAAATGGCCCCATCATTGGTGAGCCGGTTACCATACCTTAGATAACGGGCAAGAATGGTAACCATCCCACCACATGTGATGGCGCTAGGAGGCTTATCTCGAATCGATATCAAACGATCGAGAAGATAAGCCCCGCAATTCGCCCGTGGGGCATTTGGGTCCAAGGCATGCCGTAAAAATAAAAGGTCACCTTTTGGAAGTTGACCTAACTCGGATTTAAAAAATAAAGTAAAAGAAATAACGCGATGAATGTAACCCAACACAATCTGAACGATTTGTGAAGCCTTACAATCATGCCCGCTATATCTATAATCACAACCCGTAATGGACTCCCAAAAGGGTTGAGGATTGCCCTCAATAGGTGTAAACTCAAATGGCCCTAGGACACCGTCCGTAGGCCATGAGGATACCTTATTGAACTCCTCTAAAGAACTACTATGTTGTTTATTAAAAAGTTGGAAACGTACCTATAATATCCCGCATTTTTGTTTCTTTTAAAAGTTACTATTTTTTCGATTTAGATAATAAGAACTTATTCATTTACTTTTGATAGTTAATTTTGAAATAAAATATTTATCTATTTTCTGGGAATATGTTGCTAAAAACAATTTTATATGGTTAACAATATTTGGTTGTTAATATAATATAATATATATATATATATATATATATATTATGCAATTAGTTAAATTAGTCTTTATTGTTTGGCATTAATAAGTCAAGTATTCGGAAACTTTGGGAAGGTTCTAGAAGGTTCAAGAATAATATGGATGGTGGTAGAATATTCTAGAGAGGGTGACTCTAGAATGTTCAAGAGTATTTTTATAGGAGTATTCTAGTATGGATGCATCTAGGAGGTTCCAAAGGATTCTTATATGTACTTGAATTAGAATGATTCTAGGTTGTTCTACGATGTACATGTAAATTCTAAAACCCTCCATTTAAGGAGTTTGAATATTCTAGAATTAGGAATATAAATACTCCATTAATCCATCTCACCTTTCCCCTCCCCTTTGGCCAGCTATATAAACAGCCTTTAGGATGATTTGTTTCTGATTTTTCATCTTCTCACAACCTCACAAAATACAATCAAAGATCTAGTGAAGTCTTGGGCATTTTTCCTTGGTGGTCTTTGAAGCATTTTAGGTGAATTCTAGTGCATATTTCTCATTCATTTCAAGGTAACTAACTTTAATCTTAGCTTAAACCTAGAAATCATATAGTTTAGGATTATATTTTAGGGTTAAAATCATGCTTAAATGGATTAAACCAAACTAGGATGAATTTGTTTAATTGTTGTATGAATTTTGAATTAGAGCATGAAGTTATGTGAATTTACATTTCTGATTTTTCGTGTGAAATATGGTGATTTCCAGAATTTATTCTTGTGTACTTTTATGTGAAATTTTATGATCTAATTTCTTTGGAATTTTATGCATAATTTTATTAATTACGAAAATTGTTTTGAGAATTTTGGTGCAATTTCGTGGAATGCTCATGTGATATGTGAGGATATATATATTCTGATTTTTCATGTTTTTAGGCTTGAAATATTGGATTATAATTTATGTTACTAATTTATTTATTAATTAGTTGAAAATTTGTTTTTATGAACTGTTTGGCAAATTTCGCTTTAGTCCAATTTCTAGGCGGAATGCTGCCCAAATCTTTAGTGATATCATGTTATATTTCTAGCCTTAATATATTCTGGGTTTATGGGTTAATTTCATGATTTTTAAGGTTAAACAAGTTTAGTTATTGAATTGTTGAATTTAGGATTTATTTAATTTATTATATATAACTTGTGGTGAAATTGTATAAAATATTTTCGGAAAAATTTATGCTGCTGGCCGTGTGGTATATGAAGGTTTTTAGCACGTTTTAAACTTTTTTTTAGACTTATATTATGCTTGGTTATGTCCTTGATGGATTATAGAATTATTTGTGCAAGTTTGATTAATTTTGAATAAGTTTTGATGATGATATTTGGTGTTGGTTAGTTCTGGACAGCAGCTTTGTATGGTCTAAAATGATGTTTTATTGATGTATTTTGACCCTTAATCATGCTTTAAATGGTTACTAATTAATAGGAATTTTTGGGTACAAGTTTGTTTGGAATCGGTATTTTTTACGATGAGTTTGTCTAAGTTACTTGTTGCTTATTTTGAGTGTGTAAATGATTAAAATAATATTTTGGAATTTAAATTTGAATAAGTATTGGGCACATGTTAGTTGTGGGTGGATAACGGAAGTTGTAATTTTGGGTTTATAAGTAAATAAAGTGGGATTTGGAATGAGTATATAAGAACGATGTATTTTATCATACATGTGTCTAGGAGGTTATTTATAATTGTTAGTTGGAGCCATTGGGCTGTGGAATTCAATGGTTAGATCAGTTATGTTTCTTGGGCTGCGGAATCCAAGAACAATATTTATTTACCTGGGTTAATTGTTGTTGTCCGGGAGTTCGGGAGGTGTAAGACCGTATTTTGGGCGTCCATCCGCCACCGGGAGATTTGGCCAATCTTAGACACAATCGACTTCGTGTTGATTGTTGGTAGTGTAAGTCCATATTTTGGGCATCTACCTGACAAACCTTAGGAAGTGGTACTGCGGGATACCACTAGCGATCATTCCATCTACAATTACAATTGCCTGTATTTATCGTTGGTAGTGTAAGTCCATATTTTGGGCATCTACCTAACGTACTTTAGGGGTGGTACTGCGGGATACCACTAGTGGACGTTATGTCTTCAGTACATGTATTGATTTGGGGAGTTGGGAATAGTTGTGATCATAACACTCATCTGGGAATTTGGGTTCCATTGTGGTATAATGGTTTTATTTGGGATGTTATTGGATTTGCTATCTTTTGGATGAAGTATGTGATTGTTGTGATGTATTGTGCTAACTGGTTCTGCAGGTGGGTTATGGTCGAGGATATGGTAAGTGATGGTTGTTTGTATTGAATGACATGAATGCCTCTTGTTATTTATGGATATTGATTTGACTCCCTGATCTATGATTCTGAACTTGTGTTTTCTATGTTGGGGAGAAATGTTAGTTACTCGCCACTGACAGTGGAGTTGTATTCATTTTTTTCAGAAGCTGATTGAACGCAGGATTGTAAAAGTTTGGGCGGTGTGTGTGTGAGGATTGGTATTAGGGATCCTTTCCATTAGTTTAGACATCCCAGTTTGTATGGCATGGCCAAAATTCCCTACTTTATGATTTCTGTTTAAGTAGTTTTGATTTCTAGACTTATGTATAGGTGTTTATACCTCGTGCTTTGGACTTGTAATGGTATTGGAATTTTTTTTAATCGGACTTTATTAATTTCTTTTGGGTTATGTTTTCTTAAAACTTAAGTGGCATTCCCGTCCAGTGCCCTATCTTCCACTTGTATCCTCTGTTTTTAAGGACGGGGTGTTACAGTACCTGGATGCGAGGCCGGCCAGGAGGGCCTCGCAGAACCCCCGGGTTCATTGAGTACTCCAACGTGGAGAGAAACTCCTACGTTGGACGCTTGTAGGTGTTTTCGCACTTTAAGAGGTACTCCTCCTACCCTAAAGTGCGTCCTATTGTCTGAATCTCCTCACGGATCCCCAGGAGATCAACTACAGCCCAATCGTTGAACAAAGTGGGCCGCAGCTTCTTTTCCACCAGCTTTTGATAGTTCACCAAGTGCTGCTCCTTGGTGAACACAATTCCAAAGGGGTTGGAGGGAGGTTCGGAGGCGTCCCCAGAAGTCGAGGCCACCTCCTTACCCTTCCTTGTTCATTTCCCTGTCATGACTGCAAAACGATCAAGCATTGATAAGATTCCAATAACAAACAACACAAAAACCACCCAATGAAGAGAATCCATTAATCCCAAAATAACTTAATAAAATTAATTAATTAACTAAAGAAAAAATAAAATTCAAATCATGCTCAATTATACTTCATAAACATATAAACTCTAAAATAGAATGATTCACACCTTTTACAAAATAAACCCAACTAGGTTGAAATTGCACCAATTATGGCATATGAAAAAAAATAAATCAAACTATTCTAGAAGTTTAAAATTACGAAATAAGGAGCATAAATGAGCATGAAAATAAATTAACTAAGAAATTAAATAAAAATAAATCAAACACCCTAATTCATGCTTTTATTAAAATATAAAAAAAAAGCATAAAAACAAAGAAAATTTAAATTAATCCTAAACTAAGCATGAATTAGAAGGAAAAATATATAAAGCACAAGAAAAACAATAGAATAAAATTAAAAATAAATTAGGAACAAACCCTAAAAAAAACAGAAAAATAAAAAAAAAACAAAAAAACGAAAATAAAAATTAAATAGAAAGAACAAGAGCATACTACCTAAAACAAGAAAAGAAAAGGAAAAGAAAAACAAAAAAAAAACCTAGGTGTCGCGGCCCTAGACGCCTATCAAATATACAATTTATAAACCTAATAAGTAGTATTAGCGGATTTAGGGTCGATCCACGAGGAACTAATGCGGATTTAGTCGTGATTAAGTATGATCCAAGGGTCTTTTTATTTGTTGAGTGAAATATGGAATTAAATCTAGTCTACAACAAAAGAATTGAAACTAAGCAAAAAGAATTGGAATACAATGCAAATTGAATATCAAAGGATTAAAACTTTAAGGATTAGACTTCCTAATGTTATCTCAATCGGAGGAATTATAATCATTGAATTAACTCATATTCGATTATCTCAATTGCAAAGTGAATATTCAAAAAGCATTAACAGACTCAATCCCAACACCATCTCTCGATTAGGCGATAGGAAATTCTAGATTTGGCTAAATTAACCTCTCTCGATTAGTCAAGTTAGCAAAACCCAAAATCGAGTTCGTAAAATTACTTTTATCAATTCACAATCCTAATTACTATCTCTAGCAATTAAGAAATTCTCATGGAATTCTTGAAAGCAATTATCAAATTCATCAATAATCAACTCATCATGAACACTTCGCCATGATATCATGCTTAAGCTCAAGAATTCTAGAGGAAATACAATCAAGATTATTCAAACACAACTAATCCAATGATAAAACCCCAATGTCAATAACATCAAGTCATCCAATCCCTAGAAAAGAAACTACTCACTAATGGAAGCCATTAAAGCAAAAATCATGAAATTCAATTAAATCTATTCTAGAACAAAGAACTAATTCTATTGAAACTAAAATGACAACAAGAATTAGAGAATTACAATCTAACAACAATGAAAACAAAAACAAAACCTGCATTGGAACTTCAATGGAAACTTGTGAAATCTTGAATGACAATGGTGAATGAAAGAACTAGAAGAACAAATGCTAATCTACTTGAATATTGGAAAACCTAGAAATTTTTTAGAGAGTGTTTTTTTTTCTACATTTTGAGCAACTAGAGTATAATATAATGATAGTATAAAATCTGAAACTTAGTCTCTAAACAAATCCTAAAACCTTACTAAAAACCCAAAATTACACAAAGTACATGGCCCAAAAAAAAATTCACGAGTTGCGTCGTGCACGATCGTGCAGTAATAAGCTGCACGATCGTGCCACTTAGTTGCATGATCGTGAAGTTTACTTGCACGATCGTGGCGAAATGAAGGCCTTGTTGCACGATCGTGCAAGGTATAACTGCACAATTGTGCACTCCAAAAGGAGGTCTCTGACCTCTGCACGAGCGAGCTGCACGATCGTGCAGTTATACTATGCACGATCGTGGCTTGGGAAGGGGCTGCACGATCGTGCAAACTTTGCCTGCACGGTCGTGCACCCATTTTTTGAGCTCCTGAGGTCTGCACAACCGTGCACGGTTAGCCTACACGGTCGTGTGGCTTCATACTTGGCCCCCTTGCTTCCCTAGGTGATTCCAAGCGTCTCGGTGCTATCTATGGCTCCTCGGGATCCGTTCGGGACCCCTCACGACCCGTACAAAACCCGAAATTACCTGCAAAAAACACGATAAAACTCAAACAAACATATTTTGGCCGAATTATTAACAAAAAGAACAAAACTAACACTAAAACACACAAAACCTAAGAAAATACAAAACTAAGCTAAAACACACTAAAATACGATAAAATAAAGACGAGAACGCCCAAAATACAAGCTAAAAGAAGCTACAAAATGGATCCTAAATGGACCGATCACTACCCCACGCATGACTTGGAGCTAGCAGCTGTAGTATTCGCGCTTAAGATCTGGAGGCACTATCTCTATGGTGGTTCGTGTAAGGTATTCACGGATCATAAGAGTCTCAAGTAAGTCTTTACTCAGAAAGACCTCAATATGAGGCAGAGACGATGGCTTGAGCTTATTAAGGACTACGACCTGACGCTTAATTATTGCGAGGGCAAGGCGAACTTAGTCCCTGACGCACTGAGTCGCAAGAATCGATTGAGTTTCAGTAGAAGCCATAGCTCCGTCAGATTTCGTCTAACATCTATGAGTGCTGAACCTGAATTATTTCAGGAGTTCCGCGAGGGTCAGCAGAATGACCCGCATTTGGCTAGGATTCGAGAGGCTTTACGGCAAGGAAAAGCCGTTGGTTTCGAGATCACTTTCGATGGTAGTCTGCGATTTCGAGGGAGGTGGTGTGTACCGGACAGTTCTGATCTTAGGAAAAGAATCATGTCTGAGGCACATAACTCGCCCTACTCTGTTCATCCTGGAGGTAACAAGTTGTACCAGGACCTTAAGGGCCAATTCTGGTGGCCTAAGATGAAGAGGGATGTAGCAGAGTTTGTAGCTCGATGTTTAGTCTGTCAGAAGGTTAAGATCGAGCATCAGAGACCTAGAGGTCTTTTGCAGCCACTACCGATTCCGACCTGGAAATTCGAGTCGGTATCTATGGATTTCGTGGTTAGCCTACCTACCTGTAATGGTATGAATGCCATTTGGGTAATAGTGGATAGGTTGACCAAGGTCGTTAGATTCATACCGATGAAGATGACTTGGTCGATGGAGCGCCTAGCAGAGGCTTATACCCAGGACATTATCCGACCTCATGGAGTTCCGAGGGAGATAGTTTCTGATCGTGATCCGAGATTCTTATCTCGTTTCTGGAAGTCAGTTCAGGAAGCCTTTGGGACGAAGTTGAAGCTGAGCACCGCTTTTCACGCGGCGACAGATGGTCAGATTGAGAGGACCATCCAGATTCTGGAGGATATGTTACGAGCATGCACTCTGGAGTATCATCAGACTTGGGTACGTATGCTCTGCTTGGTAGAGTTTTCCTATAATAATAGTTATCACTCCAGCATCGATATAGCTCCGTACGAGGCCCTGTATGGCAGGAAATGTCGGAGTCTGATTTGTTGGAATGATATCAGTGATACTATGGCTTTGGGACCTGAGATGGTACGAGATACCGTAGAGAAGGTCCGAGTCATTCGGTCTAAGATGCAGGCCGCGCAGAGTCGTCAGAAATCCTACGCCAATAATCGACGTAGACCACTGACTTTTGAGGTAGGTGACAGAGTCTTGCTTAAGGTTTCACCATTCAAAGGAGTGGCACACTTTGGTCAAAAGGGGAAACTCCGACCGAAATTCGTGGGACCTTACGAGATACTAGAACGAGTTGGGGAGGAAATATGTACATGATCCTACCCACATCATTCCAGTGGAATCGATCACGTTTGAGCCGAATCTGACTTTCGAGGAGCGACCAGTTCAAATCTTGGATCGCGTAGTGAGGACCCTCCGGCATAAGCAAGTCCAGCTAATCAAGGTGTTGTGGAGAAATCAGCACCATGAGGAGGCGACTTGGTTGACAGAGGTGTCCATGAGGTAGAAGTACCCGGAGCTGTTTAAGGGTGAGCAATCTCCTTTGCCTTAAATTTCGAGATGAAATTTCTTTAAGGAGGGGAGGTTGTAATGGCCCAGATTTTTCGGTATTTTTGCCATTGATTTATTTTTTATTTATGTTATTTTATGTATGGTCCAAAATTTATTTGGACTATTTATTTTTATTTTATGTGAATAATTTTGATTAATTTCGATATTTCTATTTTTAATCGTTTATTATTTATTTTATTATTATTTAATTAATTAGAATTTTATTATTTAATTTTCTCATTAGTTAATTAATATTTTTGGGCCAAATGCGATTTAAGCATGATTAAGCATGCATGAGTGCAATTAGCCCAATTGATCACCAAAAAGCCCAATTACGCCTTGTAGAAACCGGCCCCCCTTGGTTAAGTGGCTTAATTTTGCCACTTGCTTCATGTTCACACCTTAACCACTTCTATAAATAGAAGGGGATTGTAAGGCTTAAGATTCATTTTTGCCATCATTTGCACCTTGATCATCTTTTGCTACAATTAAAGCCAAACACAAGCACTCTCCATTTCTCCATTCCACACGCCTATTAGGCTTAATCACCATCAATCCAACCAATTTGTTCATCATCAATTCTAAACTTAAACTTAAAGATAAACACCATTGATCTTTAAGTATTCAAAAACAAATTAATCTTCATTGCCATTTATCAAGACTTGGGTATTTGATTCGGTTTTGGGTTGGGATTCGTGTGGGTTGTTCGTTGATCGCGTGGTGGTGCACGGTGGTGATCGTGTGAAGACGGTGGTCCGTGGTGGTGCCGTGCAAGATCCGTGTTGCCGTGGTGGTGCCGTGTTGAAGACGGTGGTGCAAGTGGTATCCTTGTGGTTCGTTGTGCAGCTGTGTGTGTGTGTTCGTGCAAGGCTGTGCCGTGTTCGTGCAAAACCGTGTTGTGCCCGTGTATTTTGGGGTTTTCTGGGCAGCAAGTTTGAGTGATTAATTTGCTTGATCTTCAAAAAGGTAACATACCTTCTTACCTTAGTATGAATACTATGATTATAGGGTGGATTAAATATGCATGTTAGATGAATTTCCGATGTTTGTTTATCATGATTTGCGTGATTTTAAGTAAGGATTTGGGTAATGTTTTCATGATGATTTACTTAAGTTTTCATGCATGTTTTTGATGAATTTTTCGTATGATTTTTGTATGAATTTTCGTGTGGTTTTGAATGGTTTTCGAGTTCTTGTTGAGTTCTTGATGAGTAAGATTAGCTTAAGTTTACTTTTATACGCCTAATCTTGGAGTAAGGTTCTAAGTTTTTGGTTAAGACGTTGCCCCTCTCCTGACTGCGGTATTGGGATATTGTATACTTGCTATGTTGTCTGTTTGATATGAATTTCGGTAAAATGGGGTTCATGGGTTTGGGAGTAAGATTCTCATTCCTGGCATAGTAGGAAAGTTCATTCGCGTAAAAAGCGTTTGTACGTGCATAGTCCGGTCTAAAATGTAGATGGTAGCAACAAAGATGTTTTTATGGTTTTTTTAGTTGGAATTATTTAAGATTGGTCAGTTTTACAGTTTTGATGTTTTGGACGTTTTTATCATATGTTGGTTGGTAGTCTGATGTGTGTTGTTTGATTTGTTCTATGATTATGTGTATCCATGTTATGGTGGGACTGTTATGTTGCTCGCCACTGACAGGGGATTGTTGTTATTTTTCAGGTGATTCTGATGATGGTTGTGCTGCTTAGCTTTTGGTTGGGCGAGTGCCGTTCTAGCATTCTGTTTTTAGACTACGTTATGTTTATAGTTTGGACTTATAGATTTATCTTTAGTGTATTTTGACTCAGACAGTATTTGGAGTTATTTTCTAGTATTGATACGTTTGGGATTAGTATTGTACAACTTGTGGGTATTGTACGTTTTTGGGTTATAGTAATAATAATTTTGAGGTTTTGTTTTAATTTTTAGTAAATTTGTTCGTTAGATCGACAATTCGACTCGTCGGTTTCTTCCGCGCCGGTTTAAGCGAGTCGGATCGTCACATTTTCTACCCAAAAAAATTATAAATTTCAACCAAAAAATCAAATTTACAAATTAAAACAACAATTTGATGAGTCATTAATTACAACATTTTATTTTGTGGAAAGCCAAATAAGATGAACCAGGGAGGGTGATAGAGAATCAAATTCATTTAAAAACCTTAAAAAATTATGAAAATGCCTTTGTTTGTTGCATATTTTATCAACTCTTCTTTTCATAATAGCTGTATTGTTGCATTGTTATCAAGGATGGGAATTAAAACACAAGAAACAAACAGGGAGTTTGTTGTGTTTCAAGAACAGTTAGAACCCAAAAAATTATGCAATTTATAAATGTTCTCAATCAAAATAATTACACCGTTCAAGTTTAATTTACAAATTAAAACAACAAAATTATAAATTTCAACCAAAGAATCAAAAATATTACAATAAATACTTTTAACAAAAAAGATGTATCAACTAAATATAACACATTTCTACCCAAAATGCTAAATGATTCAACAATTAAAACCCAGCAATACAACAAATAAACCCAACAATTAAAACCCAACAATGAAAGATAAATCAATGAGCATGCAAAGTAGTTCGAGAAAAAAAAAATTAGATTTTGGAAATACCTGAATTGTTGATGAACTTTCTTGCACTGACATTATCAACATATTCGACCTGAATTCGACCTTGAACTTGAGGTTGAGCTTGAGCTTGAGAAAATACCTGAGCTTGTTGTTCTTGTTGTTTTGCGAGAGAGAGTGAACAGTGCGAGAGTGAAGAGAAAGACAGAACGAGAGAGAGGATGAGGATGACAGACAAAAAGAGAGAGAGGATGCAAGACAAAGAAATTCAAAATGAGAATGAAAGAGAGAAGCTAGATGAAAGAGTGAGAGGATGGAACCGCAGTCAGGATGCAAGACAAAGAAACGTCCGTTACAAGCTGGGGTGCCACGCAGGAAATATAATGCCACTAAACATTGAAATATTTACCAAATTTCCATGCTATATGATATAGTTGCTAATACTATATCATGCCTACAAGCATCATCAGATTATTCATTTATTTATTGACTGATTTGACATTTTCCTCTGCTGAATATCATATTAATTTCATAGTGCAATAATAATAAAGTATTTCCTCTGTTACGAAATGCTAGCAACATTTTCTAAAAATAGGTGTTACACAATACTAGCAGCAATTTCTTAACTTCATTTTTATGGAAAAAAATTTCACATTAATTTAGTTATGGTCCCTACCCTTTTGTACTTGTTTTTTTTTTTTTTTTTTTGCTCTCTTTCCCTCTTTTTTCTCCTAATCACATGCTGGTTGTGTTTGGAAAATAGAACTTTAGCATGAAATGAGAATTTTTTAGTAGTCAAAACTCTATTATATATGGGTGTTTAGCGAAGGAGCTATTGTAATAGAATTTTTTGGCAAAAACTCTGATTTATAAAACGCTACTCAACCTAGCGTTTATAAGGGTCTGTTTACTTTAGCTGAATACAGCTGAACTAAACAGAACTGAATTGTGCTGAAATGAACTGAATTGAAATGAAAATATTTAACTTTTGGATTAATCATTTTAAATAATGATTAATATTGTTGTTGTTGTTGTTGTTGTTGTTGTTGTTGTTGTTATTACTACTACTATTACTATTATTATTGTTGTTGTTGTTGTTCATGTTGCTATTATTATTGTTATTATCATTTTTGTATTATTATCAATGTTGTTATCATCATCAAAATATTAATATTATTATTATCGTTATTATTATTATCAACAATCGTCATCCTCATCATCTAATTGAAATCCATATTATTATCATCATTTTTACTATATTATTATTGTTATCATTAGAGGTGGGAATTGGATTGATTGAGTCGGGTCGGGTTCGTGTCAACCCGTTTACATAAACATGTTGAATCCTTTGACCCTAACCTGACTCGTTTAATAAACGGGTCGTGTCGGGTTGACCCGCTTATTTAAACGAGTCAAACCCCTCAACCCAAACCCATTTAATAACGGGTCGATTTCTTGTCGGGTTAGCGGGTCGTAACAATTTTTCACACCTCTAGTTATCATTATTAGTACTTAAATAATATAATATAAAGTAATTAGTAAAATTATTTTAAAAGCCTGAACTGAACTGAATTGAACTTAATAGAACTGAATTGAATTTAACTTGATAGAATTGAACTCAACTAAACTGATTTTAAGCTGAAATAACCACAACCTTAGTCCCTGTAATACTCTCCTATATCCATTCTTAATTGGGGATGGTTAAAAATAAGTCAGCATTCATCTAGACTTCTTAAATTAAGTTAAGCCAATACCTATATTTACTCAAATTAGTTTTTTTAATTGCTTAATATACCAGTTGATTAGGTTAACATTTGTAATGAAATGAAAGTGATTTATTGTTATGTGATTGTTATTGAAAGTGTTAACTTAGTCAGCCGATAAATAATAATTAAAAAAAATCTTCTTTTTTGAAGAAATTAAAAGAAACTTAATTTGAGTGGATATAGATAATAGGTTGACTTATTGTCAGTTAATTGAAACATAAATTAATGGTTTATCTAATATAAATTTAATTTGAAAAGACAATTGTAATAATTGGTTTCTCTAATAATAATATTATTGAGTAAGGAATACGTAGCTATGTTTCGATTAAAAATTATTTATGCAAGAAATTGAAATTAGTTATCTGGTTACAATTTTTTCATGTGAAAGTATTGTGTCGGATGGTCCGACCATCGGACCGTTCAACACTTGTATTTTTAACAAATCACGAGGGGAACCAGTGTAATACCCCGAAATTTCGGGATATTTTAAATTTTTCATAATTAATTAAATATATAATTAATTGACTATTTAATTGATTATTATTTAATTAATTATTAATTTTATTGTAGCACTCTAATTATTTTGATCATGGCCCGAACTTTAATTTCATCTTGCCAAAACCCGAGCCCAATTATTTCCTTTGTTCTTTGTATCTCACGGCCCACTCCTTCATCCTTTTCTTTAATTAATTTCTTTCATTTCTTTTAATCAATATTATTATTAAACCTTTATCTATTTTGTAACTAAGCCTAAAACCCTAATCCTTGCTTACCTATTCTTCCTACTAGATTTTAGGGATCATCACCCCTTTGTTTTTATTTTATTTTTTCCAAACTACAAATAAAAACTACAAAATAAAAACCCCCCTATTATTCATAGAGACTCACGGCCCCTTGGCTCTTTCCTTTTTATTTAATTCATTTAATTTGTTTAATCAATTTTTATTAGTTAATCTATCTATTTGACCCTTTCCTAAAAACCCTATTTTTATTCCAACCCTTCCTATTGTTGTTACTAGATTGTAGGAAGTCAAAACCCTCCCTATTATTTCCTATTTCACACGGCAACCCTAAGGAGTAACAACCAAATTGTTTTATTATCTTTTCCTTCCAAGATCAATCATTAAATTGTTCCTAAAACTTTTATATTGTTCCAACCCCTTAAAGATTGATCAAGAACCTTAAAGAAACCCCAAATAAACCTCAAAATAAATCCAAGAAACCTTGAAATATTCGAACCCCATCCATAAATCAAAGGTAATTAGATCTGCTTTACTTAATCAATAGGATAGATTAGCAATAGGATTATTAGAATAGGATTGATCATGTTTAGAATAGGTTTATAATCATATGGAATTGATGTTGAAGAATTATTTATGGTTGTGTTATGAAGAATGCCGAGTGTGACATGATGATATTCGAATGTTTCTTTGAGGAAAAATATGATTTTTATGTTATTTTCTTGATCATTAATTAATCTTTTACGCAAATCTTGAATTGAATCTTTGATTTAGGCATTCTATGATGGTTTCTTGAATAAGATCTTGATGTTGTGTTAGACCATGAAGGCTGTGTATTTTAAGGTTTTAAAAGCATTCATTTTGTCTTATTTTGGTACAAGTTTGATGATTTATTGATTAAAGTGTTATGTTATGATTTATTATTATGTTTATGTGATTAATTATTGTTAATTGTATTTGAGCAATTGAAGTGTAAGTTTTGGTATTTATGGGCAAGAATGCCGTGTGATGTTGAATGATAAAAATATGATTTTTATTTTGTTTTAAGCAATTTCTGTTGATGATTATTGGTTTATTGAGGAAGAATGTCGTGTGGTACTATTTTGGGTTTAGAGTTTTGGGTCAAGTTAAGAAGAGCTAGAATTGAATAGAAGTGAAGTTGAGTCAATAAGGAATTGAATTGTGAAAAGGAAATCAAGAATAGAACAGAATTGAATTGAAAAGATGATTAATTATGAAGTGACCGCCTATCTAGTGGCACACGTGCCATGAACATAGGTATAGTCGAAGCCACTGTCCTATCTTCGGATTCGGGACAGTTCTTGATCCCAGTGCTTGGGGAGTAGATCTTCGTGGTTGACCCGTCATGAGCAAGGAAAGTTGGGGGGAGTAGATCTTCGTGGTTGACCCCTTACGAGCATATGACTGGTCACGGATTAGCACCTGAACTGAATAGAATAGAAGAGTCAATAGTGGTATCAAGAAATCTAGAAGGGAGTAAGTTAGTATAGAAGGTTGTGGTTATGAGGATTGTTATGATTGTTTTCCGCTGCGTACTTGATGATTATTTTTATATATGATTTCTTGATGTATGGTTTGTCTGTTTGATTGACTTATTCCAATGATTATGTTTCGAATTGTGTTCTACTGATTAAGTAGAACAGTCTAATTACTCACCACTGACTGTGGACCCCAACATTCTTTTTCAGGTACAGGTGGTGATTGAATTGGGTTACGCAAGGGTTGGGATTGTGAGCTAGCCAGCTTAGTAGTTGACCCTGATGTTTAGTTCTAGCTTATGTTTTACGTTTTTAGTGGACTTTCCTTATTTTGTATTGTTATTAGACTTTGGGATTATTATTTATTTTGGATTCTTTAATAGTTTTAATGAATAATATGATTAAGTTTAGAGCTTCCGCTGCAGTTTATGGATTTGATCTTAAAGGTTTTTAGAAGTTAATGATCTGTAATGTTGTTTCCTCCGAAAACAACGCTGCTAAATTACGGGTCGTTACAACCAGGCTTAGCAATATGTGTGCAGGTCAAACAAATATGTGTCCAGGTCCTACAATATTTGTCCAGGTTTAACAATATATTTCCACTTTCCAGGTTAAACAAGTTACACTAGGTTTACAAATGTCATCGAGTTTATAGATTTCCAGGTTTAACAATATGTGTTCAGGTTCACCAATATGTGTCCAGGTTCAACAATATATGTCCAAATTTAACAATATTTGTCCATGTTTAACAATATGTTTCCAGGTTAAACAACTTTTTACAAGGTTTACCAATTTGTGTCTAGGTTCCACAATATGTGTCCATGTTCAATAATATATGTCAAGATTTAACAATATGTGTCCATATTAAACAATTTTTCACTATGTTTTCAAATTGGTGTCCAGGTTCAACAATATGTGCCTAGGTTCAATAATATATGTGTAGATTTAACAATGTGTCTAGGTCCAACAATATGTGTCCAGGTTTACAAGTATGTTTCCAGGGTTACAAATATGTGTTCAGGTCTAACAATAATACATGTCCATGTTTCACAACATGTGTCTAGGTTAAACACATATGTATCCAGATTCAACAATATGTGTCTAGGTCCAGTTGACTGGTCTGACAGTAACGTTACTATCAGACCGGTCTGACACAATACCATCTCTTTTTTAATACTCATTTCGAATGACATTAATCAAACAAATTACTCTAATCTCATTTTAAAATACCAAAGAAATCTTTTTTTTTCTTTACTTCCCTTAGCATTTAACAAACTTTAAAAAAATTATTACTTTTTTTGACAAGCTATTGTTAATGATAAATTTAAAATTATCGCGATGAGTGCACAATAACTTAGTCTAGTTATAGGTCAATGGTTGTTCTATTACAAATTCTAATTTATAACCCCATTTTTTGTCTTCAACTCTAGTCATTTGTGGCAATTGTAGATAACAAATGGGGTTATAAATTAGAATCTGTAATAGAAAATAAAAAGAATCAGCAAGTATACTACAAAGAAAAAAAAACTAGGCATACAAGTCCCCTGCCCCACATGCAAAACAGATGAGGATATGATAAAACTTTTCTGACATATGATAATCAAATGTTATATGGGTCATGCCTTTTTTACACTCTCATGTTCAAGTGATTATGCATATTCAATTTATAATATCTAAACAAATTGTTATCATATCCTCACAAGATTTTATCATGTTCTACCATTTCTTTCTTTTTTCTTCAAGAACTTTCTTTCAGTTTCGCTCTCTACCTATTTTCTGAGTTTTTTCTCTTTTTTTTGGGAAGCTTCTGAGTGTACTCTGCTTTATTTCGATGCTAATAAACATACGGAAATTTTTATTTTTTTAACCGCTGGATATCCATATGAGCATGTGTTTAAGCTGTTTTGGCGTCATTTTTTTTTTGTTTTTGATAAAGAGCTCGTTTGGCTGAATATAGAAAGTTAGGCCCTGTTTCTTTGGACTTAATTTCAGACATTATAAATTTGGTTCAGTTCAGTTCCAATAATTTTAGTTCAATTCTCTTAAGTTCTCTTAAGTTCAGTTTAGTTCAAGTTCATTATTATTATTATTGTTGTTGTTATTATTATTATTGTTGTTATTGTTACTGCCAATTTTATTGGCCCAAATCTAAGGAAGAATAGCCCAAGACTTCAGCCCAAGAGGGAGCCCAAGACTCCAGCCCAAAAGAAGAGTCACCAAAGGCTTCAAATACAGGGGATACGTGGCAGAATACCATCGGTTCACTTGGCAGCACCTTATTGGTCCACGTGGCACTTTCCTACGAAGACACGTAGCAGATTGGAGCTCAGACTTGAGCATAGGGAAAACCCCATTTATTGAACTATGTGCATATGTAAAGTGATCCCACATTGATAGTTTACATTGGGATGTGAGAAGATTCTTGTATATATGCAATAATGTAATGATTGCAACAGGGATTCCAAGAATTGGCTGATTTGACTATACATAGTTATAATTGTCGATTAACCCTAATCAATCCTGATTAGCAGCTAATTAAGTGATTATTATCTTTTTCCATTTAATTATTTACTTTGCATTTATCTCATTTTAATTGCTTTCACTATTGTGGTCCTGGGTCGAGTTTGTAGCATAAAATTAGTTAGTTCTCCTTAAAACTAAAAATACCCGAAACATTTGGCGCCGTCTGTGGGGAGAGCACGATTTTATGGCAAACTTAGGAGATAAAACTCCCGAGATACCCAAAACCTCTTTGGTGGCGGTCGAAAACGACCCCAATTTTGAGGAAAGAGAGATAGACTAAGACCGACACCCTCGAAGGGAGAAGACTACACAACGTGCAGATCAGGCTTCGGCCCAATCTTCCGAGGGGGATCAGCTAATCTCTCTCTCTCAGTTAAAACATGTAATGGTCGATTTGAGAAACTCTCTTGTCCTACAGGTGAAAGACATGATAGGGCAAGCCAACAAGGCCGAGCCGGGGCCTCCTAAGCTGACCGCAGGGGAAGCCGGGCCTTCGAGGCCGACCAAGGGTCCGGCCGACCTCAAGGGGGATTCAGGGAAGAAAAAGGTTTCAGGCAAGAAGAAGGCTTCTAAATCACCGAAGGTTGATTGGAAGAATATCACCCAACGGGTGAAGACAGCCAAAGCTCCTCCGCCCCCTAGGAGGGAGCCATTGATAAGCAAGTCTAATCAGGCCTTTAGGGATGCTAGAGAGTATCTAAAGGCAAAACGGCAGCAATCCCAGCAGCAATCTCAAGTTGACATCTCTGATACAACATCAACCCCAACCTTGAAGGATAACACCTTCCGAGGTTCTCAGCGGACTATGTCTCGCTCAACGCAAGTGTGTACTCCTACTCCAATGCCCAATGGCTCGTTCAAGGCTGAGCCCTTTAGAGAAGATGTGCAACCAGCCACCCAGTTTCAACAACCCCCTCAATCATACCCTCCAGGAGGAATCACATGGAAGTCCCCTTTCTCTGTTGCCATTCTGACGGCCCCAAGGGCCTCCAAGGTCAAGGCACTGCACATCGAATCCTACGATGGCACAACTGATCCTGATGATTACTTGACCACATACAAGCATTTGATGTACGCCCAGTCGGTCGACGATGCGACTTGGTGCATGTATTTTCCAGCTACCTTGAAAGGTGTAGCTCGGAAATGGTTCAGCAGCTTGCCGGATCATTGCATCCAAAACTTCACAGAGCTCAGCATGGTCTTTGCACATCACTTCATGGCCAACAAACAGGAGAGGAAGACGAGCATGCATCTGGGCAAAATCATACAGGGGCCGAATGAATCTCTGAGGTCATACGTCAAGAGGTTCAATTTAGAAATGTTGCAAATACCTGGCCTCCCCGATGGGGTAGCCTTTGACAACTTTGTCAAAGGGCTTCATCAGTCGAGATTCAAGTTTGAGATGGTGAGGAGGAAGGTCCAGACCTTACCGGAAATCCTCATGGAAGCAGAGTCTTACATACATGCCACCGAAATTTGCTCAGCCACTAAGCCTGAGACAAAGAACGCACCAAAACATGGAGAATCCAGTCAGAAGAAGGACGACCGAAAGAGAGAAGTTTGGACGGTTGAGGGCACTCATAAGGAGCAAAAGGCTCCCAAGAAAAGCCGTACTTACGAGGCGGCCTATGAGTATAACAAAAAGCCCCATGCCATTTTAATGGAGATTAAAGATAAGTTCAACTTCGATGCGCCTCAGCCGCTGCGAGGCCCGTCCAAATACAGAAACTCTAACAAGTATTGTCATTACCACAAGGATGTGGGTCATGATACAGATGAGTGCTTCAACTTGAAGCAGTTGTTAAACAAGTTGGCTGCTAAGGGTATGTTAGAACCCTACATTGTGAAGTCCAAATATAAGTTCCAGCGAAGGACTCCCCAGAAGACCGGGGAAGAAGAGGAAACGGATACCGAGGTTGTAGCCATGATCTCGGGAGTCCTCGCTTCAGGAGGCCCTACATTCAGAGGTGCGAAGGATCACCTTCGTAGCCTTTCTCAGGTTATGACTACAGAAGAAACAAAAGACAAATTGCCAGATATAATGATTGGCGAGAAAGACCGGCCGATCATTCAAACTCCTCATGACGACCCCTTGGTCGTCGAATTCAAGGTAGCCAATCTGAAAGTCAGGAGGATCTTGATAGATACAGGCAGCTCGACAGATATTATCATCTTTGTTTGCTTGGAGAAACTAAGGTTTCCAGATGATGCTCTCCAACCCATTAACCATCCTATCATTGGGTTCGGAGGAGGTGTCATACACCCCGTAGGCATTGTTACCTTGCCCATCCGAATGGGAACAAAAGAGATGTCGCATCATATGTTTGTAAAGTTTCTAGTGGTCAAAGAGCTGACTACCTATAACATTGTTATTGGCCGGCCCACATTGAACATGTCAAAAGCCATTATTGTGCCACACCTCATGTTGATGAAATTTGTATGCAACGATGGAAGTGTGGGGGCGTTATATGGTGATCAACAGACTGCACGAGAATGCTATCTCACCACTATAAAGTCCTCTCCCACACTAGACCAACAAAATAAGGTCCAACCATCGTCCAAGAAGAGAAAGACAGAGGCAGAAGGGTCGCGCCAAGAAGTTTGTATGATTGGGTCACCCAACCCAGATGAATTACGACCTCAGCCTATGGGAGAATTTCGTGAAGTTATACTAAATGCAGGTCGCCCTGATCGAGTTGTGCAAATAGGCTCTACTCTGGATGAAGGACAGAGCCAGAGGTTGGAAGCGCTCCTAAAGGAGTATCAGGATGTGTTTGCTTTCACGGTTCAGGAAATGCCGGGTATTGACCCGAACGTTGTATGCCATGAGCTGAATGTACTACCAGGCTCGAAACCAATCAGGCAGAAGAAGAGAAATCATGGAGAACTTCGGGATAAAGCCGCTGCAGAGGAGGTGAAAAAACTGTTGGAGGCTCGGTTTATTCGTCCTTGTTACTACCCCGAGTGGGTGGCCAATATAGTCTTGGTCCCCAAACCTAACAAGGGATGGAGAATGTGTGTCGACTACACCGACCTAAATCGAGCTTGCCCCAAGGATGGATTTCCTCTACCCAAGATCGACCAATTGGTCGATTCCACAGCTGGGCATGCCCTTATGAGTTTTGTGGATGCCAACTCAGGCTTCCATCAAATCCCGATGCACCCGGATGACCAAGAGAAAACGGCCTTCATCACTTCACAAGGATTATATTGCTACACTGTGATGCC
This sequence comes from Salicornia ramosissima, assembly GCA_951394345.1. Classification (NCBI taxonomy): domain Eukaryota; kingdom Viridiplantae; phylum Streptophyta; class Magnoliopsida; order Caryophyllales; family Amaranthaceae; genus Salicornia; species Salicornia ramosissima. The sequence continues at coordinate 41,185,131 of OX596236.1, forward strand.
TTTCGGGTTAAAATGCCCCTGCCACCTTTCAAAGGTTGGTAAACATGGTGTTCCAACACCAGTTAGGGCGAAACCTGGAAGCTTACATAGATGACATAATTTTCAAGAGCAAAGAGCCGCTTGATCACTTGGTCGATCTAAAGGAAACATTTGATTCCCTTAGAAAATATGACATGAAGTTGAACCCAAAGAAGTGCGTCTTCGGGGTGGCATCAGGGAAGTTCCTAGGTTTCATGATTGATCAGCGGGGCATTGAGGCTAATCCCGACAAAGTAAAGGCAGTAAGTGACATGACTTCCCCTAGAACAATCAAGGATACACAAAGGTTGATCGGGTGTTTGGCTGCTCTTGGCCGATTCCTGTCCCGGTCAGGGGATAAATGTCACTTCTTTTTTGATGTTATAAAGAAAAAGTTTAAGTTTGAATGGACTGAAGAAGCCGAACTGGCTCTTACCAAACTGAAAGAACATATGCACACCTTACCTAGGCTGATAAGCCCAATCCCAGGTGAGGTTTTGTATATGTATCTTGCTATTTCATAATTCTGTTTAAGTGCGGTGTTGGTAGCAGTCCGAGAAGGAGTCCAACACCCGGTGTACTTTGTAAGCCACATGTTAAGGAACGCCGAGCTACGATATTCTCTTATAGAGAAGTGTGGGCTCGCATTGTATATGGCCTCCAAAAAACTCCGGCCTTACTTCAAGGCGCATCCTCTTGTGGTTTACACTGATCAGCCACTGAAGCAACCCTTCACTAAGCTTGAGTCCTCCGGCCGTATGTTGAAATGGGCGGTAGAACTCAATGCTTTTGATATTTCTTTTGAATCAAGGAAGGCAATCAAGGGCCAAGCCCTAGCAGACTTTGTTGTAGAAATGACTAGGCCAGATGGCCAGACAGAAAAAGGTCCCCAAGGTTGGAAATTGTTTGTTGACGGATCCTCAACCCAAAATGGTTGCGGCGCTGGCATCTTGTGTATCTCGCCAGAGAGGGATGTGTATGAATATGCTCTCCGTTTCAAGTTCCAGGCCTCCAATAACGAGGCAGAGTACGAAGCTCTCCTTACCGGTCTAAGAATGTGTATTGCTGCTGGGGCAGAAGAAATAGAGGCCTCGTCTGATTCACAGCTAGTTGTGAGCCAAGTTAATGGAGACTACGAAGCCCGAGAGCCAGCCATGAAAAGGTACTTGCAGATGATTAAGGAAGTTAGTGCCCCCCTCAAGGCACTCGTGGTTCAGCATGTGCCTAGGTCGGATAACAGTCAAGCCGATGCCTTGTCTAAGCTGGCCTCCTCGGCAATCAATGAAACCCCAAGGACTGTCTTTTGGGAGGTAAAAGAAAGAAGAAGCATAGACGAACAACAAGTCCTGACATTAGATCGGAGCAGTACATGGATGGACTCTATCCTTGATTGTAACGACCCGACTTTTTGACTTGTCGATTTACGAAGGGAATCGACATTCGGATCATTACTTAATCAAATTAAACTATAAATGTAAAATATATATTTGGAATAAATCAACTTTTATTATAAAAGAATAGTCTAAAATCCAAAGTCAAGGCATCTAGCCTAAAAGTTACATAATTAAAATAAATGTCTTCCCAACAGGCTGGGATCATAATCAAAACTCAAATAATGTCTCAAACTGTTCAGGATAAACTAAATACTCAAAGAAACTAACTAGACTACTCAAGCCCATCCAACGAAGCCCGCTCTACGCTGCTGCATCGTCACCTGAAACTGAGGGGGGGGGGTCCACCGTCAGTGGCGAGTAACTAGGCTGTCCCGTTTAATCGAGGGACCACCAAACACATAATAGCATAGAAAAGATCATAAAAACCATAAGAGAATCTAATATATGATATACTTCATTCATTACAAATTACGTATAAAAATACGTACAAACTACGTATACGGATACGTACAAAATACGTATAAATATACCTGCAGAAATACGATTAGAATACGTATAATCTACGTATAATGTACGTACAATCAACCCTGCACATACGGTTAGAAATACGTACAAATATACACTCAACATTCGTACATACATGCATTCTTACTCGCATACATACATACCCACACATTCATACATACATGCTTTTCAAATACATACGTACACAGATACACAGCGGAAGACTTAAATCATTTTAATACACATATTTATCAAATCATAACCTACATCTTACATTATACCCCTTATCATATCATCGTATCTTATGTTATAACTCATATTATATACTTAACTTATATTGTAACCTATCATATATTATACCTTATCGATTCATATTCTTATCTTATCATATTCTATTCATGACATATCGTACCTTTCATTTATCATCATCTTAACTTTCATTTCATATCATATCATAATCGTATCGATTCATATCATATCATCTTTTTCATCTTTGAAATCATCTTAATCTTCATCTTATGATTTCATCTTAACATATCAATCGTATAATCATAATATAACATCTTTGTTGGACCGGTCACTATAACTCGTTATGGATCTCGTGTTTCACCATAACTTCCTAGAACATGCCGGGAGGAGCTCGTGTACTCAATCCCGTAGCGGATCCCGTGTTTCACCACTAAGTCTAAGCTATGGCCATAACTCCTAGTAGCGGCTCGTGTACCACTACCAGACGACTACATATCCTAAGACTCAAAACTACTCGGGGGAACTCGTGTGTTCGTCCCATTGAGCAGTGGCTCTGACTTAACCCACTAACGACTCGTGTATCATCAGGTGGGCGTCCATATTGTATCTTATATCTTCATTTAATTTAATCATATCATATATTAGGATAATACTAGGTGACCGTAATAGGAAATGAAATGTTCGGAGTCCCAGGAAAGAGAGGTGCGGCACGTATATTGGCCACCTTAAATACCAAGTCTTTCCTAGCCAGAGACCGAAACATAACATGTATAGCTATTACTCTGTTTCCTTTCTTATCCCTAGTAGTATCTTATGCAACTTTAAATCTTATAATATACTATCATATACTTATAATCCTATCCTTTCGGATACTAACCTTAATATCATATACTAACTTGTAGATATTATTATTAATAATTGTAATAGCCGAATACTAATAGTAATAATAATAGTCATATTATCTATCCCTTCACTTTACAACTTATCCCTGATAATTATTTTGTCCGTAACTTTTATTATTAACTATTCCCTGAATTAATAATAATCCAAAATTAACTAAAATTTGACTATTTCATATATCCCACACGGCAACATTAAAATAACAACAATAATTAACTATTTTCTTGAATTAATTTAATTAATCAATATAATTACAAAAAATTACCAAAATAAGATAAAAATCATATTTTTCAACAACGTTCATCAAGATTAACATAAAAATAATATTTTTAACTCTTCTTTTAATTTCTATACACTCGACAATTAGAAGATAATAACAAGATTTAATTTTTAATTCAAGATTAATCAATATAATTCAATACTATCAAGATTCATCATAAAAATCATATTTTTAGTTCCCTTTTAATACTTAGGTCACTCGAAAATTCAATAATTAATAATAGCATATTTTAATGATTCAATTGCCCTATTTTATACAATCTGATTTTTAAAGAATTAAATTAAAAACGACCATCTAAAGATCTCTAAAAATCTGGAAATTTTTATGGGAGCTAAATATGGGTTCAAAGATTAACGTGCATAAATTTCGTCTAAAAATAACATCTTTTACTATTTTTAAGTGATTTTATAACTAACCAGTCAGATTAGGCTGAACTCGGTTTCAGAATTTTCTGCCATAGCAAACGATCTTTAAAAATTACGAAAAAATTACACAAGCTTTAAAAAAGTATTAATGACTTCCACCTAAAATTTCGTAGCCATTAGATTTTATTAAGTTTACTAATTAATTCGTAAACTAAAACTGGACAGTTTTATCAGTTTGAAAGATTAAATTATTTCAAGCAAGAAAAGATCGAATTTTGCCACGAAATAAATTATGATTCAAAATAAAACAGTAAACAAACTGCCACGAAAAATTCATCAAGAAATAACAAGATTTGATTGGTAAATAAATTCATACAAGATCATACATAAAATCAAGAAAATACATAAAAATCAATCAAGAAATTCATGCTTCATGCTCGACATATCCAAGTAAAACAATATTAAATTTCCTACAATTTTCATGATATGATTCCTAATTAACTATGTGTTTTTCTACCCATAGATTAAAGAGGAGAGCATAGTTACCTGGATTCGCTTAATTAATCCAAGGAAAAACAATGAAGGTTCGACTTTTTGAGGGGATAATAGGAGAGAAAAATGATCTTTAGAGTTTGGAGTTTTAAGTGCTTAAATGCATAATGGCAACACAAGGGACAAGAGTCCTATTTATAGAACAAGATGAAGTGTTGCAAATCCTAAAATAAGGGAAAGTGAGGGCTGGCCATGTGGACTAAGTATAGGGGCCAAGTCATGGGCTTGGTTGAAAAATACTTAAGCCTTCTTAATTGGTAATTAGCATAATTACCCAATTAAACTAGAAATACCCAATAGCCCAAAAAGGAGACTAAAAACCGGCCAAGGGTAGATAAAAGAACAAATTGGGTCCTTGGCCCAATTTGATGAAAAAGAATGGGCTAAAAAGTAAAACAGTCCAAAATTAAATGGGCCTTTTTGGACTTAGAATTAAGACATATCATTAATAACCGCGAAATTTTCTGGCCCAAAATTCCGGGTCGTTACATTGATTATAAGATAAATGGCGCCTTGCCAACTGATAAGAAAGAGGCTAGGGCCATCGAGCGAAGGGCCGCCTGGTTCGAAGTCTTCAATGGGAAGTTATATAAGAAGTCATATTCTAAGCCATTCCTAAAGTGCATCACGCCCGAGCAAGGGCAGGACGTTTTGGATGACCTGCATCAAGGATTATGTAGTTCCCACATTGGGGGACGAGCATTGGCAGAGAAGGCAATTCGAACTGGTTATTATTGGCCCACGCTGAAGGAAGATGCCATGTGGAGAGTAAGGAAATGTGATAAGTTCCAAAGATTCGCCAAACTTATACATCGTCCTTCCAATGAATTGGTCCCCATTACCAGTCCTCTCCCCTTTGCCAAATGGGGAATGGATATACTCGGCCGTTATACTCAAGCAACGGGTCAACGTCGCTATGTGTTTGTAGCTATTGATTACTTCTCTAAGTGGGTTGAAGCCGAAGCCATCAAAGGTATCAGGACAAATGATGTCAAGTGCTTCATCTGGAAGAACCTAATCACCAGGTTTGGTGTGCCACAGGCTATGGTGTTTGATAACGGTCCACAGTTCGAGACTCCACAGCTCAAGGGTTGGTTGCGAGATCAAGGAATCGCACACTGCTTTGCCTCAGTTGGACGCCCTCAAACAAATGGCCAAGTTGAGTCTTTCAACAAAATAATCTCAGATGGAATCAAGAAGAAGCTTGAAAAGGCCAAGGGTCTGTGGGCCGATGAACTTCCCAATGTGCTTTGGTCAATTCGGACTACGAGCAAGTCTTCAACAGGTGAAACTCCCTTCATGATGGTGTATGGGGCAGAGGCAGTTCTTCCTATTGAGATGTACGAACCCACACTTCGGGTCATGCTCTATGATGAAAATGCAAACTGGGAAGCAATGAAGCTGAATTTGGAGTTTCTACTCGAAACAAGGGGTGATGCTTTACTCCGACAAGAGGTTTACAAGCTGAGAATGGCTCGAGAATACAACAAAAAAGTTAAGAACCGCCCCTTGAGAATTGGAGACTATGTGTTGAGAAAGATGGAGGCACAAGGCCGAGCTAATGAAGAAGGTAAACTTACCCCAAGTTGGGAAGGTCCGTACAAAGTCACGGAGGCAGTTCACGATGGAACTTACCGACTCGAGACGATGCAAGGAAAGGCTGTACCACGGTCATGGAATATGGACCACTTAAGGAAGTATTACTTCTAGACTGTAAAAACAATGTACGACCTTGGAGTCGAAGCAATGTAATCAAACTTCCATATTAATGAAAAAAGTGCAGGACTTGGTCCCAAAGGCCCCCATCACTTTTTAAGTGAAAACTCTTAAGGCTAGTGTCCATAATTTTGTTTATAAAACATAAGACCGAATGCCCTTAGTGCTACTCTAAGCACTAAGCTCCTACCCCCTATATTGCCCTCAAAACACGAGGCCAATAGTGATAAGTTTCACCAGGATGAAGGGTGGCCACCCATGCCCCCTAAGTCATTTCCAACAAAGACAGGTTTCTCGATGAACTAAAGTGATTCACTAGAGGGTGTCTCGACCACATTCGGGACGAGTCACCCGATAGATTAAGATTAATCACAAAAGGGTACCTCGAACACATTCAGGACGAGCCATCCTATAGATTAAGATGAATCACAAAAGGGTGTCTCGACCACAGCTAGGACGAGCACCCGATCAATCTATAAGACTTCACTTAGGGAAGCCTCGGCTCTAGTAAGTCGAGCCCTTGGAAAATCTATTTTTTCTTGCTAAAGGAGTATCTCGGCTATAAAAAGTGTGAGTCATGGCACAAATGATAAAATAGACAACTTAAAAAAGGACATTTTATATATAATAATAAATCCGATTACAAAAGGGGGGCAAATGCTTCCCTTGATACAATAAATAAAAATAAATACTGGCAGACGCCAACACCCATACCCTAATCACTCTCATCAGGGTCGGGTATCACAGGAGTAGAAGGTCGAGGTCGACCATTTCGATCACACCAGCTCACCACGTCTGCCCAGTCGAGAAAATCACTAAAGTATCCAAAGTCTTTGTATGGATACGCTCTGTCCCAAGCCAATTCTACTCTCGCCCTATACTCTGCTTCCTCAGCAGTCCAGGGGATCGTTTCTAGATGTTCCCTCTCCGATGGCGGTTCCTCTACCTTCCCACCGCGTCTCTTTGCTGCCTCCCACCTCTTCAGCCGCGCTTTAGGCTGCATGTGCAAGAAGTATTCCCTACTTATAAAGCCTTCATACTCCTCCTCGGGCAGCTCGCCAGTAGGTGTCGAGCCCGCAAGCGTCGAATCAGTAGGCGCCGAGCCCTCACCCTCCGGGGCACACTTCTCCTCCTCGTCCCAAGTCACCTTCCATGTATATTTATGGAAGTCTTCCTCCATTGCTGTGGCAGGGCCCTCGTCCTGCTTCTTTTTCATTGGAAGTTTGCTGCCACTTCCCTTGTTTTTGGGCCAGGGCAGCTTACCACGGCCGTCTTCCTTTTTGGGTAACCACTGGCCAGACATTTTTTCTTCTTTTCTTTCTCTCTCTTCTTTTCTCTCTCAAAGAATTGAGGTTAAGTTGTGAAAATATGAGGGAAGATGGCAGTATTTATAGAAGTTTTACCCCCACACCTAGTAAGATGCATTTAATGCTACCTGCAAAAGGGTTGGGGGCCCAAAACCAGTTTTTGTTAAAATAAATTTGGAACCCACTTTGCCTAATTATTTTTAGCCCATTCCAATGGCCCATTTTGGACCTAAAATTCCACATCGCACACCTGTTTGAGGATCGTCTCAGGCCCAACTTAATGTAACTTATCCAATATCCAATTACAAGTTAGCCTAATATGGCCACAATTCAAACAAACCATAAAATAAAACTTTTATTAAATACGGGCGAGGCATGCACAATAGGCAAGGATCAGCACTTGCCATGATTAAAAAAATAAATAAAAAAAAAACAAACAAACAAACAATAATCCACTCTTAGGTGCCGTTGCGCCTAATCACTGTCCTCAGGATCGGGTGCCGCAGGAGTCGGAGGACGGGGCCGGCCAGTTTGCTCACACCAGCTCTTCTCGTCGGCCCAATCCAGAAATTCACGAAAGTACCCAAAATCCTTGTCTGGGTACGCCTTATTCCAAGCCTCCTCCACCCTTCGCCTGTACTCCGCCTCATTGGAGACAAGCCGTGTCACCACTCGACGGATCTCTCTCTCCCGAGGTCGTCTCTCCCCTCTGTTGGGGCGCCTATTCCCCTGAATTGAGCCCTCCTCATCTGGAGGACTCCTCTCTCTCTTTTCTTCCCATTGTTTCAGCCGCGCCTCGTACATCATGTTCAGAAAGCGCTCCTCGCCCATGAAGCCTTCGCGTCCATCGACCGGCCGCTTACCTGTGTCGGAAGATCTTCCGCCCTCCGATCTCTCCCTTGGAAGCCTATTGTTGTTAGACATTCTCTCACTAAAATAAGAAAGACTTATCACTTCTCTCACTTCTTTCTCTCTCAAAGAATTGTAAGTTATGTTGTGGTCTGTGAGAAATGAAGGAAAAGCAAGCGGTATTTATAAGCATTTTACATTATACCATTATTCCAATTTTACCCTTGCAGCATTTATTATTCCTACAACCAAGTTGGGGGCCCAATACAAGAAGTTTTCTATAGCAAGTGTTGAATGTTAGCCCTATTATTTTACGCCCAACACAATATTCCATCTTTTGAGTTAAATTCCACGTGGAAATATTCCATTTTTTGAGTTAAAATCCATGTGGCAATTTAATTACTCTATACTTAGCTTGCTTCCCATATAAAAAACGTACTCAATCAAGGTGGGACAAGCCGTGACACATGTAGCGGTCACATTGAGCAATACACTCGGTTTAAGGGCAATCAGGTATTTGATTGATTGCCCTCCAACTTATTCGGCAAAGCACAATTTCCAAGATCAGTTGCCGAGCAATCACTCAGACCTACTAAACCGACTGCATTGCTCAGGGGCATAATACACTACAAGAAATAAATAAAGTTGCGGAAATAAACTCAATAAACTCAAAAGTCGAGAGATGATAAGAACAAAGCTTCGTTTATTAAATTTTGTAACTATTACAAACTATGGCGGACCATCCGCCTACAAGATACTAAAAACTAAAAATTAAAATTAGGTCTACTAAAAAAAAAATTTTTCCAGGTCTCGGCCCCATCGTCATCATCGTCTTGGCCCTCGTTCTCTCCTTCTTCCTCGTCTCCTCCTTCATCTTCAGTATCAGATGGGTAAGGAGGAGGGGAGCGTCCAGCAGCCTCGGCCATGCCTTTCATATCTACCCAGTCTATAGCACGACTGAGATGACCAAAGGACGCCCCTCTATAGGCCACTTCCCAGGCCTCGGCCACCTTGTTCTTGTAAGCCTGTTCGGCCTCCAAGATTTTCTGCACCAACCCTTTTTTGGAGGAGGAAACCTCCTCCTCCAGCTCTTTCTTCTCTTTCTGGAGCTGGGTGACCTTGGCCTCGGCCTCAGTAAGGGCCGCCTTGGCAGAAGAACTCGCCTTCTTGGCCTCCTTCTCCACCTTCTCCTTCTCCTGCTTCAGCTCATCACGCTCGGTGATGAGGGCACTGATCTTGGTCAGATGTGTGGCACAGTCGGCCTTCAGATTGACGATGGTGTCAGCCTGTGATTCCACAGTAGCACCAGTTAGTTGGTCTTGCCGAAGGGTAGTGAACATAGCAGCATCTTTTGTTTCACTAACCTCGACCCTAGACTGTTTCACCTCATTTACCATGGAGGTGCGCCACTGCCTAGCGCCATCCAGTCTCAGCATGGCCTGAAATAAGAATATTAGTTTAAAGCAAAATTAACTTAACACAAAAAATAAAGGAATACTTAAAACATACCTCGGCCAGATTGTACAAAATGGGCATGATGTGCCCATCATGAAAGCCCTTCATGTTGTGGGCTACCTCCTTGGGAGCTCCTTTGAGCATCCCTCGGACAACATCCAGCTTCTCCTTCCCGGAGTAGCCAGGAAGGTAAGAGCCGCCCGGCATGCTCTCGGCCTCCTCTTCAGTAGGCCCTCCTGAAGGGTCAAAAATGGGAAGTACTATTGAGTCTGGGTGAGAAGGTGAAGATGAGATAGTTTTACCTGACACAGACCGAAGAGTTCTGACTCGATGTGAGAAGTATTTACCTCCCATCTTATTCGCCAAATCCCTGATGGATGGCGGAATATTCTTAGAAACTGACTGAGGGATGCCGGCTAGAGCGTCTGGAGGTGCCATGACGCCGGGGGTTTCAGTAACCCCTGGTTCATAGACCGACATTGCAGCAGTCGGTCCCTTCCCCAGAATGGGGGTAAACTTTGTTTCGAGCTCCTTGAGCTCGTCAGCAGTCATCTCCTGCTTTCCTTTACCAGAAGGAAGCAGGGGAGCCTTACTCTTCTTCTTGGTGCTAGAAAGGCTGGCACCCTTCCTCTTGGTCCCCTTGGATGAGGTACCACTTGCCTGTAAAAATTTGCACACCTTAGTTGAATTCTCTAAAATAGACAATAAACCCACTCGTCACAAGTAGTGGCCGAGTGGGGCAAAAATTTGAAGTTATTTACAACATCCCCCTCGGCCTCCAAAAGAGCCGAGCAGGGATGTTGCAAACAACATTCCATATAAGACCCCCTCATCACACATAGTGGCCGAGTGGGGCAAAAGTTTGAAGTTATTTACAACACCCCCTCTCGGCCTCTAAAAGAGCCGAGGGGGGATGTTGCAAACAACATCCCATACAAAACCCCCTCGTCACAAGTAGTGGCCGAGTGGGGCAAAAGTTTAAAGTTATTTACAACCCCCCCTCTCGGCCTCTAAACGAGCCGAGGGGGGATGTTGCAAACAACATTCCATATAAAACCCCCTCATCACACATAGTGGCCGAGTGGCGCAAAAGTTTGAAGTTATTTACAACACCCCCTCTCGGCCTCTAAAAGAGCCGAGGGGGCACGTTGCAAACAACATCCCGTACAAAACCCCCTCGTCACAAGTAGTGGCCGAGTGGGGCAAAAGTTTGAAGTTATTTACAACACCCCCTCTCGGCCTCTAAAAGAGCCGAGGGGGCATGTTGCAAACAACATCCCGTACAAAACCCCCTCGTCACAAGTAGTGGCCGAGTGGGGCAAAAGTTTAAAGTTATTTACAACCCCCCCTCTCGGCCTCTAAAAGAGCCGAGGGGGGATGTTGCAAACAACATTCCATATAAAACCCCCTCGTCACGAGTAGTGGTCGGGTGGGGCAAAAGTTTGAAGTTATTTACAATACCCCCTCTCGGCCTCTAAAAAGCCGAAGGGGGATGTTGCAAACAACCTCCTAAAAATAGCCACCTCGGCTTTCATAGCTATTGGATGAAAGGAATAAGGGGCGAATGAGGGTATTGCAAATCGTAAGGAAAAAATGACCCACTCGGCACAAAAAGAAAATATGTAAGTGCATACCTTTGCTTCTTCCTTCCTTTCGGACCAAGCCTTAGACTTGGCATGGTACAACTCGTCGAGGTAGTCGTCACCTACGACCTCGCCTGTCTTTTCCTTGGTGAGCTTCGTCATAGCTCTCTCTAAAAAAAATATATATATACATGAAAAAAGAGTTAGTTAAAAAGCAAGATAAGGCTCAGGAAAACGGACAAGTAAAGGCTACCTCTATCAATGGCCAGGCTCAGGCCAGCTGCGGATAAAAAATTATTATCCTTAAAAAATGTCCAGTCCGGCACCCAAAGCACCGGGAACTGACATTTTTTACCCGTTGTATAAACTACCTTTGTTTTGAAGTGGTCACCCTTGAGTACCACATCATCCTCATAGTGTGTCGGGGGCAGGTCTACATCCCGACCACAGAGATAAGGGTCGGTGTTCATACGGCTCAGCCTCTCGGCCAGCTCTTCGTCATCTGCTTTTACGTAAAGGAACCTATTCCTCCAATTCCTCCACTTGTTGTTCTTTGTAACGGTCATTTGGTAAGAAGGCCGGGTGTTGAGAATATACCAGGCATCACAGCTGTTCTCAGCCTTGTTTAAGTGATGCATGTGAGAGAAAATGCCAAAGGACATTCTATAACTTCTCAATCTGCAGGTAGCCATGTACCCAAAAATGTTTGCCCACGAATTGGGAGTGAGCTGCCATATGCCGAGCTCATACGCCTCTAGCACCTCCAGAATAAATGGGTGAAGTGGGAAACGGAGACTAAGCTCAAAAACAGCCTCATACACTGGGAAGGCATTCTTAGGCAATGCCCTCACAGTAGCCTCGGGCTTGGGCACGATGAGCTCGAATCCCTCACAGTGAATGAACGCATTACGCGTCCGAAGCAAATCAGAGTTGTATAAGTCGTAACAGACCTTAAGCATTCCACACATGCTCGGGTCATAAAACTTATCTGCTCTCTTCCTAGAAGACCCGGGAACGTCTTTTTCCTCCTCCACCTCTACTTTGGATTCGGTCATCTCGACCTCTGGCCGCTCATAACCTAACTGTTCTGGGCCGGTCGTCTCTTCCTCATATTCCTCCTGGTTAGGCGTCCCAACCGAATCCTCTGGAGGAGGGCTGTATCGCATTGTCTGCTTTAACCTCGCCATAGTACCCTGCAAAGGTACAAAGGGAGGAATATTTAGAGAATGAGTCTCATAGCTCGACCAAGAGAAGACGGGTCCGGATACCCTAGATTCCTTACTACTCGAGCATTCATCCATACTATCAGGACTAGAGGGCCGAATATAAAGGACAAAGCACAAAGGAAAGGAAGAGATGAATACCTGATTAGAAGGTTGATGACTCGGCCTGAGGGAATTAGAACAAACAGCTACAAACAACCACTTTGAATCAAATCAAAGTCCTTCAAGGAATCAACCAAGTTCTTGCCACAATTCTGAGGCCCAATCCAAAATCCACTGAAAAGATCAAAGTTTTGAAGTTTTTGCTCAGGAAACCTCACTCTACTCTCTCTCTAGAAATATGAAGTTTTGGAAAATGGTTATGAAAATGATTAGGGGATATTTATAGACCCCCAATCATTTCAAAATTCACACTTTCCTTATTTTCCCACCAAAGTCAGTTAGGGACCTTAATGAAAAAAAAATTGTTCAAAAGGGGAAAAATTAGGTTAATTTCCCTCCTTTTGAGGGGCAAATGTTACTGCCAATTTTATTGGCCCAAATCTAAGGAAGAATAGCCCAAGACTTCAGCCCAAGAGGGAGCCCAAGACTCCAGCCCAAAAGAAGAGTCACCAAAGGCTTCAAATACAGGGGATACGTGGCAGAATACCATCGGTTCACTTGGCAGCACCTTATTGGTCCACGTGGCACTTTCCTACGAAGACACGTGGCAGATTGGAGCTCAGACTTGAGCATAGGGAAAACCCCATGTATTGAACTATGTACATATGTAAAGTGATCCCACATTGATAGTTTACATTGGGATGTGAGAAGATTCTTGTATATATGCAATAATGTAATGATTGTAACAGGGATTCCAAGAATTGGCTGATTTGACTATACATAGTTATAATTGTCGATTAACCCTAATCAATCCTGATTAGCAGCTAATTAAGTGATTATTATCTTTTGCCATTTAATTATTTACTTTGCATTTATCTCATTTTAATTGCTTTCACTATTGTGGTCCTGGGTCGAGTTTGTAGCATAAAATTAGTTAGCTCTCCTTAAAACTAAAAACACCCGAAACAATTATTATATACACTAAAACTCAAAAAGTCTACAAGAAGTTAGTGGGAATCAAAGATACAATCTGGGCCCCCACTCCCCTAGCTACTGTAAAGCCAATACAAGTGAAGTTGTGAGCAGCAGCCCGCGCGCCAATATCATGTGCTCTGGAGAACATCTGATTCCGCTTCAGCAGTGCAACAACATCCTCCTCTAGTTCGCCAAAAGTAGAAAAAGAGAAAGGAAGGAAACCACACCCTAGAGTAGCACACCGATTTGCATACTTACCCCGTTTGCGAGAAGCCGCATCCAACACAGCACGACCAGGAACAAAATTAGTCATACCAGACTGAATCAAAGGTGAGGACCCTGTCAAATCCACACAAACATCATGACCACAACCCCAAGAATAAAGCAGCAAATCTGCAGGACGAAGGGCCCCGATCTATGAGCCCAACCCAATATCAAACTCTTTACCAAAAGAAATCGCCGAGCGAATGCAGATATCAACAAGAGTGCCCCATACAATATTATGGCGATGCTTGACACCCACAATCCGACGACATGACACAGGATGATCTCCGAAGATGTCACCCTCAAAAACCCTCGAACAAGCATAACAAGGCCCGGAAGCAGAAAACAAAGGAACACCCAACCCTGAGATCGGAACCACCCTAAGCCAATCAGAAGCGTGATCCCGTTGTTGCGATTTCCAAAATAGCAACCTGTCGTGGAGATAAAGAAAATGTGGTTCCAACAGTCTGAGCAACCTTTGTGCAATATTTATGTTCTAGTTTCTTCATGAGTTTTGGGGCAGCGATCTCACTAGGATTACCAATAATGTCAACATCCACAAAAGCATTAAGCATAATTAATGCATCAGCAAAGGCAGGCCCAGGATCCACAACACCAACACATCGGAGAAGCTTAAGTTGCAACCAAGCAGACTGCAGCCGCGACGCTACAAAAGCATAATGCAGAATATCTGCAATTGAATAGACACCTAACCCACCAAAAGTAAAGGGAAAGGTGTCGAGCCTCCATTGCCAATCACCAAAGCCCAGGCCAGATGCAGTTAAAATACACTCCAAATAAGAACGAAGTGCAACATCGAACTTCTGCTGAGCAGCCTGAAAGAGGCGAGGAGGATAAGTCCGATGATGGGTTTTCTAGCCGACTTTTTCGATGATGATTTTCCGACGGACTTTTTCGGTGAAGGTTTTCCAGTCAATTTTTCCGGCGAAGGTTTTTTGGTTGACTTTTTCGGCGACGGTTTTCTAGTTTGACTTTTTAGGCGATAATTTTCAGGCCAACTTTTCCGTGACGGTTTTCAGGCCAACATTTCCGCGAAGGTTTTTGGGCCAACTTTTCCGGTGAAGGTTTTTCGGCCTACTTTTCCGGCGATGGTTTTCAAACCGACATTTCCGTCGACGATATTTCAAGGGAGTTTTACAACGACAATATTTAGACTGACTTTTCCAGCGACAAGTTTCAGGCCGACATATATTGCGGCGGTTTTTCAGGTCAACATTTTCCTGCGGCGGTTTTTCGGCTTACTTTTCCGGCGACGATTTTCAAACTGACATTTCCGTCGACTGTTTTCAGGGGGACTTTTCCGTCGACGGTTTTAAGACCAACATTTTCGCGACGATTTTCAGTCCGACTTTTTCTGGCGATTTTAATTGATATAACAATTATATTAAATAAAAATGAAAAAATAAAAATAAGATAAAAATATAAAATATAAAATATAAAATAAAATAAATAAAAATAAAAAATAAATAAAAGTAAATAAATAAAAGTAATAAATAAAAATAAATTTAAAAGTAAAAATAAATAATAAAAATAAAATAACTTAAGTTAAGTTAAGTTCTATTAAGTTCAGTTCAGATCAATTAAGTTCAGTTCAGTTCTCTTAAGTTCAGCAAATTTCAGTCCAAAGAAACATGGCCTTAATTTCCATAAGAAGTCCACTTCATGGGAAATAAATTTCCTTGGCAATTTCATAGGAATTGGCTACATGTGTTTGGTTGAGCATAGGAATTGGCAATTGACACTGGAATTTGCATTCACCAAGGGGAAGTAGGTAGTGGTGAGAAAAAATGGGTACCCAATCTTTTTCAATGAAACCGGAACCGCCGGATCTAAAATATCTGGAACCGGAACGGGAACCGGTCCAACCAGGTAACATGTTTCTGGAACCGAAACCAACGAGCGAGTACTAGTTCCAATATCGGGTACTCGGTGTTTTTTAATGGGTGTGTATTTTATATATGTAATTTAAGTAACAAATCGACTTAATGGCCAACTACTCTACTACATATTTAATTATATGCCATTAAACATCCACAAAGAAAGTCTCCTTAATTAAACACAAGTTCACAATTTTAAAATAAAACATACAAGTTTACATAAAGTCATAAACACAAGTTCACACAAATTACATACAAGTTTACATAAATTCGATCATAAACATGCAAATTTTGAATGAAAAAAAAGTGGGCTTATTATATTTTTCTTTAGTCATTAGTCACTTCAGTACTTCACTATTTACAATTGGATAAAAGTGTAAAACCTAAGTCAACTGGGTCGGAAACGGGTTTGGTATCGGGTACTTGAAATTGGAACCATTATAATCGGGTACCCAGTGGATCGGGTACCTTTTCCAAAAATTTTGGAACCGGAACCAGTTGCGATCGGGTAGTAAATTTTGGATCTGGAACCGGACCCAGTTGAACCGGGTCTGGATAATTACCCGTTGGTTCCTAACTGGGTCCGGTTCCTTGGGTGGATACCTGAAACCGTTTCTCGGCCCTAGAGATAAGTGATTAATTTCCTACACTTCATAGGAAATTCTATTTCCTACGCTTGTGGTATATCATGCTAACCAAACACAAAAATATTTAGCAAATTCATATAAATTTGTATTTGGAAGGGAAAAACTCTCCAACCAAATAACCTCAAAGTTGTAAGAGTTTTAATATCTATTTGCTCTATTCTATTATATTATATACTACTAAAATACAAACAACTAATATTACTTTTTATTTATACATTTTCCCTCCCAAACACAACTTTTAACTCTTAGCTTTTTATATAAAAATATAATAATACTGTTTTGGCATAGTAAGAATATTGCAAATTGAGAAAATAATTTATTTACCTAAAATATTTATTATTTATGCATAGATTTTGATTAGTTTTACAATTAACAGTACTTGTAATTTTTAAAATTGTGATTATTTGTTTTAAATTAGGTTGTGAATTGGAATTATTTTTAAGATTTTAGTACACAAATGAAAAAAATTATCCCCAACTTGATTAACAATTATGAAGGATGAGTAAGGGTAGTGCGGTAATCGACTTGGACACCGCCACTACCTCACCCCTTTCCTTACGTAATAGAGATTAGGATTTTTACCCAATTTTCATTGTTTTGAATTCTCTCCTAAATTTTCTTCCTCTAACAAATATTTAAAAATATATACTTATTTCGTTTAGATATGATCATTTGCAATTTTATATCTTTTATCACTTCACATTAATTTTTTTTTTAAAATATTATATTGTGCAAGCGTATTGTGGGCTTCTTATCTTGATCCACATAATATTTAGGTACACAACCTTCACTATACTCATAAAAAAATTCTATGCAAACAATATAAAATCAACACAATAGAATTACATATGAAATTATGAAAAGTAAAACACGGGTTAAGAAATTTACTCAAAGAATGCTCGTGTATTCCTTATTTTAATTTGTCCTAAAGTGATGGGAATTGTATTTTATTTTTCCCACATTGAAAGGAATTCCTTTTATCCTTTCTTTTTGAATGGGAACATATTTGTTTGTCCCACATCGAAATATTGAACATTTTTCATGAATTTGTATTATTATAAATATCTCATGGGTATGTCTTTATCATATATCAAAAAATCCTTAATTATTGAAAACATTACCCCACACATAAAATACCAAAATACTAATTAGTTTCATAATTAGGTTGAGATATGAGCAATTCTTGCAATTTTGAGAGGGCGTTTAATACTAATTATCTATAACATTTTGTAGTTGACTTATCTATATTTTTTCTTATATGCCGTAAACATATAGGGACGGAGATTATATTACAAAATTGGTAACAAACCAAATCCCGTATACACAAAATCTTTGCGTAAAATAAACATTCAATCAATACAACATAATTAAACAAAAATTATTGTTTTACGATTTCAGTTTGGACCAAATTCAACCACTAAAAAAATATTGTGTCTATTAACAATAATAATACAAAATTGTCGCACGCATCGCGTGCAAAGAGAGCAAGTTAAAAAAAAGGAGTTTAACATATTACGAATTGCAACAATTATGGATTTATGGGGCAAATAAATGTGTGGTTTTTTAATTTTTTTCAAAATTAATTTAAGTAATATTTGTTAATAATTAATAGTTAGGGGTTTAGAAGGGGTGTTTTAGGAAAAGACAATTTATCAATCAAAAAGGGGTGTTTGCTTTATAAATAGGAGAATTTGCCAAAAAAATTAAATTAATTTCAATTTGTAATTTTTTTGTTTGATCGTAAAATAAAAAAAAATTAAAATTCTAATTCGTAAAAAAATAAAAATGTTTTTTGCA
This sequence comes from Salicornia ramosissima, assembly GCA_951394345.1. NCBI lineage: Eukaryota > Viridiplantae > Streptophyta > Magnoliopsida > Caryophyllales > Amaranthaceae > Salicornia > Salicornia ramosissima. The sequence goes on from OX596236.1 coordinate 41,203,209, forward strand.
AATTAAAATTTTAAAAATGTTTTTTAGGTAAATTGAATTTTTTTTAAAAAAAATTGAGAAATTTTCGTTACAAATAACATAGATTTGCCTCTTCCTTAAACAAAACTTTTATTACTTCCCTAAATAACCTGGTGAAATAAAATCTTTGATAACAAATTCTAAAATAATAAAAGATACAATTAATATAAAAGATGATCGATCTGAGTAAGATACAAGAGCAAGATGATCATAAAAGATACAAAATCAAGTTGAAACAATTAATCATATCAGCTTTGGCACAACTCACAAGGTATGTATGACATTTCAAGAATTTCTTTCTTTTCTAAAGTTCTCTTTTCTTATTGGAAAAAATGTAAAACATAAGTCAGCCTTTGGTTGGTTTTCTCAAATTAAATCAACCTTTTTATTAACTCAAAATAAGTCAACCTAATATACATGTCTTCTCAAATTAAGTTTTTTTTTCACTATTTACTTGTTAATTAAATTAACATTTTCAATGAAAAACATTTCATACAATGATATGCTTCCTCCGTTTTTTTTTGTTGTTACACTTTATTATTTTATCTCTCACATATATTCCAAAAGTGTAACAAAAAAAATGGAGGAAATATAATTGCACCGCTTTGATTTTTCATTGAAATTGTGAACCTTTTCCACCGGTAAATTATACAAAAAAAAACTTAATTTGAGCGGATGTAAACAATATTAGTTACAATTCCACATTCCCCTTAAAATGAGCGAATGCAAGCAAATATTAGTAATTTTTATTTAACTTTATCCTTAAAATGAATTGAAAAGAAATTATATAAATTAAAGATCAATTTTCATTCATTACAATATAAAATGAGCAATATTAGAAATAAAATTAATAAATTTGATAAAATTAAAAGAACAATATTAGAAATTAATTAAAGCAATCTAAAATTTAAAAATGAGACATTCCTAATTATCTACAACATTTAGTGAATATTATGTAAGTGTAATGAAAAAAATTATAAAGCTAATTCCATTATGAGAAATAAAATATGGAAATCTTCTTAAAATGAGTAATATGCAAACATGAACCTGTTTACATATAAACTAGTAGCCTTTTGTGCACGCTTTGTGTGCGATGATAATGTATCTTTAAAAATTCAAAGGTTTTTTTGTTCGAGAAATTAAAACATTTTTTAAATTCACACTGATTTACATAATCATAAACAAATTCTCCTTTTTTATCCGACCATTTCACAACAATGAATATAATTAAAAGGTAAAATTTTTATATAAAAAATTATATTAAAATAGGTATGTATAGACAATTCAAAAATATAAATTTTGGTGTTTTTATTTTATTTTTACGAATTTTATATACTATAATATTTACATTTAAAATTTTCAAAAATTGTAATAACTTCCTTAATAAAGAGAAGTGATGCTAATTGCTTTTCTAAAAAAAAATTTAGGGGGCATGATAGCCTTTTCCAGGGAGACGCTATGACTCCCCCTTGGCTTTGATATGTACTAGCATTGTATGCATGCTTTACATGTAGTTAATTTTTGACATCGTTTTTATACAGTATTAAAACCAACCACAAATGAATGTATCTATTTAATTTAATTCATCCCCACTTTACAACAGTAAAATAAAACTAAAGACGTATGAATTTGGTTAAAGAAAAATTTAATTTTTTCAATAATTATAATATTTTTAATAAACTTTCAAAAGTAAAAATAGAGGAACAAATATTTTAATTTGTTTAAATATTAATTAAGAATATTTGTCCAACCCTAATTTCTATAAATTAAGATTTAGCCTAGGGGTTAAAGATATATGAAAACAATACTTAATAATTTATAATTAATGTAGCTAACATGTTATAGCTTATGCAAGTAAATTATTAGTATCACAATACTAAGATTATATAAGATATATGCAATTGAAAATGAGCAATAAATTAATTGAGAATATTAGATAGAAAGATTTACCATCCATCCAATTCAACTTTAATCATAAAGAACTTTTTGTCTTTCTTTCTACGTCAATAAACCAAAGATTAGGTTCATTTAATATATTATAGCTTGTCTTCTATTAAATTTCTACTATTAAATTTCTTCTATAACCAAAAAGCAAAATTTTATGTGACAAATATATTAACATGGGTGTCTAATTGTAGAGAATTCAAAATTATAAATTATGGTGTTTTTTTTAATTTTTTGAATTATAATAGTTGTAATATTTTCATTTAAAAAAATCAAAAACTTTCCTTAATAATTTTTTTATTTTAATAGTAATGTTACTTGAATTTTAGAAATTGCAAGGGGCAAAAAAAAAACTTTTTTAATGGGGACACCATAGCTCCCCTCTTCTTATATAATAGAGATATAATTATTGCATTTTAACCCTCTAATTTTATATTATTCGGTATACAATATCACTGCATGTTATGTGCATCCTGTAGTAAGATATACTTTTTGTAATTATGATAGTAATAAAATGGCTTAATGTTATATATTAAATCAAACAATTAAACATCATGAAAAAGAGTTCTACTTGGAAATTTTCTAATAATTGTTAAAAATTTGAAGCCAAGTTTCACTGAATTCAAGTATATTTTCAAATCCATTTTGGTGATGAATTGTTGAAATCTTTATAAATTATCAAGATACTTTTGAATAGGATAATTTTGCATATTGTCCTTTTGAGATATTTTGCCGCTAACTTTTTTTTGTATTTAGATTGCATGCATATATGATATGATCCAATATAGAAAAATGTGAGCCTAAAGGTCGAAGATATTTAAGAAGCTAATTCACCAGTTTGGAATGCTTCATCTGAAGGACTTCCATTGATGTTTTCATGAGGAGGAATTAATTAATGCGCGCTGCACTCTTTTTTCTTTACCATGATTTTTTTCCACTGGGTTTTTCTGATAAAGTTTTTAACGAGACAACATCATCAATCTCATGAGCATTATGAAACAACCATATCTTTTTTATTCACTTGGATTTTATCTCAAAGGGGTTTTCCTTATAACATAATATTATTGTAACGAGACATTATTTTCCTTGTATCTTGTAGTTTTTTTAATGTAATAGGCCTTTCATCATTTTCCAGCCTTTTATTTCATTTATCTACCAAATGTATATATGTGTAGCACTTTAATTAGCTTGTTCATATATATGGAAAAAAAATAATATTCAGTAATCATCTCTTGTTTACTTTCATGATTAGGAAAGAACCTGCTCATTTTTTTATGAATTTGTCTTACACAATTCCTAAATTTATTTTCTCACATCAAGTCTTATATTATTAGCATCTCTTGTTAAACAACAATTAGAATGTATTCCTGATCAAAGCTTTAGATCAGTATATATGTAGAGTGTGTTTTCTTGTATGTCATGCTATGCTCTCTTTTTATTTTGCATAATTTCCTGAATCATTGTTTAATTTGGAGTGACTAAAACAAGGGGTGTTTGGTATAAATTTAGTAGACCTAATCAAAGTTGGTCCGACCCAATTTGGCCCGAAAAATAGAGGGTTATGTGCTGTAGAACTTAGGCCGGACAAGGCTTTGGCCAACTTATTCAGGCCCTTTTTTTGGCAGGCTATAGTTATCAGTTCAGGCCCGCGACCCCGTCCGAAATTAAAAAACATTAAATTTGAAGATTTAAAAGTTGTTGCAGGTGATCAAATGTACTTGTTTGTGCTTATCTTGAATTATATCAGTCCTAGTCAATGATGTCAAATTGGGTCAGAACTGATTTAACTGGACTGAACTAACTGAAACTAAACTGTTTTGGGTCGATCTGAAATTACCTGAAAATGAACTGAACTGATAACTGAAAGTCAATTGAAAAATACCAAACTGAACTGAATCTGAAACCAACTGAAACTGAAGTTAACTACTAAATATATGAAAATAACTTAACTGAACTAAACTGAAAATCGGGTATCTGAAAATAACTAAACTGAAACTGAACTGAAAAGAGGATAACTGAAGCTAACTGAAACTAAAAAGGACTTGAAACTAATTCAATTTGAATATTACTAAACTGAATCAAAAATGATACAATATTATCCGAACTGTTTTGAACACTACAAGAAAATGCTAAATTACCTACCGCTATAAGCGGTAGGAAATGTAGAAAAATTAGTCGGAAATCATGTTTCCGACCAATTTTCGGTCGGTATTGAGGGGTAGGAAATACGTTACCCGCTAATTGTACATTTGGGACCGATTTTCGGTCGGAAAAATTACCTACCGCATTTTACAACATTTCCTATCGAGGGGTAGGTAATTTCCTACTGAAAAATAAAAATATTGGTAGGTGATTTTCTAGCTACCGCAGTTCTCAAAATTTTCGACCGAAAATGCGGTAGGTAATTTCCTACTGGAAATATGGGTAGGTGATTTGCAACCGATTTTACACATTTGCATGCGGCCGACTAGCGGTAGGAAATTTCCTACTGCATGTCTATCTTAAGGCTTGTTTGGAGTTACAAAATTATAATCTCCAATGACTTGAACTAAAGCTAACCGAACCAAAAAAACTGTAACCAAAACTAAACTGAACTGTCGACATTTTGAACTGAACTAAATTGCACCCGTTCGAATTTTTAACGGATTGGTTAAACCGAACAATTAACTAAAACTAAACTGAACTAAAATATATCCATACAAAAACTGAACTGAATTAAACTGAAATCAAAATTAACTGAACTGGAAAAAAAATTATCTGAAATTAACTGAACTGAAACGACCCAAACTGATTGGTTAAAACCAAAACTGAACTGTTGACCTGAATTGACAGTGCTAGTCCTAGTGCTATCTTGTTTGGGGCAATTGCTAGTTTGAGAGGGTATGTTGTAAGTGAGGCATCAGCACTTTTGTTTTGGCTGTCTTTGTACATTGTAATTTACTTCAAATTACTGTTATTTGTATAGGATAGGAGTGCGGACAGGCCCAAACAGGCCTGGCAAATTGGGCTTTGGACAACATTTCTAGGCCTGCATGTAAGCCGGACCCGGCCCGCAATAAGTGGATTATGTAATAATAATATTATTGAGTAAGAAATACAAGTACTTAACTATTTTTTGATTTAAAATTATTTATGCAAGAAATTGAAATTACTTATCTGATTACAATTTTTGTATAGTCATTTAGAATGACATTAATCATACAAATTACTCTAATCTCTTAATTTTCATCTCTTTCAACAATGACAATGCAATAATTTATAATTTATATTTTATTCTCCATCACTTGCATAAAGATGTAAACACTTTGACTTTTGACACTATTTACAAATTACACTTTGACTTTTTTTTGTAACTTATATGTAAGAGAAAATTTTATTCATGTGGGGTTTGTTAGATTCATCTAAATATTTACATTCGGGACACATCAACTTTTAGTAAAGTTTAGATATACTATAGTATTAAGATTTGAGTTACTAAATATAGTACTTGAAAGATATGCAAAATTCGACATGGATTCTGAACTACATATTTGAATACTGAGTTAATTAAGTGCACTATAAGCTACTGAACTTTTACAAAAGTTGCATTTTTGGTACCCTAGTTGCAAAAGTTGCAGTTTAGGTACTCTAGTTGCAAAACCTGCAGTTTGGATACTCAAACTTAACTTTTGTTAAATAATTGTTGAATTAACTGTTAACTTGGATTTCTTTACCAAGATATTTTTCTTGCATAGAAAATTTGCTCTCAATTTTTTTCAACACAGTTTATCTTTCTCAACCTATTATCAATTCATCATCATGATCAACTAGAACAAAAAAAAAAGCCAAAAAAAACTACACGTACCATCGAAAAAAATTACCATAAAAAATATAGAGTACAAACACAAATTCAATTAAGGAATTCACTAGGAAAAAAATTGAAAACACATTAATTCAATTACCCAAAAAATAATTAAAGAAAAATATTAAAAGCACACAAAATTAATTCTTCTTCCTCAAGAGAGATTTTACGTGAATGATAATGCGTACTCCATTGATGGACAAATGAAATTGAAAACAAGATTGTAATCGAAAACAAAGAGAAAAATACCCAATTTTGGAGAACCCTAACTACTGAAGGGTGAAAGAGTGAATCAAAAGTCGTACCAAAATATTTACTGCAACAAGTAGACTATTAAAAGTCATATTTTTATAGCAAAATAAGCATGCATGTAATTCAAGAAATTTGAAGTATTTTGAGTGAAGATTAAAATGTGGAGGTGAAAAGATGGAAAAAAAATTAGAATACTAGATAAAAAATAAGCATGATAATTCAAGGAAACGTGTTTTTGGTTTGATCGGAAATTGTTGATCTATTCTTGTTGATCTATTCAACGATTTTTTTTTGGTTTTGGTTGGAGACGATGAATTGCTGATAGGTTGAAGGAGATGAAATTATTTGAAGATGATTTGGGTTGTAAAAAAAAATTAGAGCAAATGTTCTATGCAAGAAAAAAAATTGATAAAAAAATCCAAATCAATGGTTAATTCAACAATTATATAACAGAAGTTAAGTTTGAGTACCCAAAACGCAACTTTTGCAACGAGGATACCCAAACTGTAACTTTTGTTAAAGTTCAGTATCCTATAGTATACCTACAGCCCACACATAAACACCAACTACCAAGATGAGTTTAGTAGGTTATTTGTATCTAGCAAAATTGTTATGTGCACAAAAATTTCAATAAAATTTTCATTACAATTTCTATTATTGATACAATACAATATAAACTATACAAGGTGAACTAATCTATAAATAAATAAATATTATTAAAAATGTAGTTTTGTACATGTGACACTCTCTCATGTATGTGCGCCACATAAGCATGCTACTTTGTTTTTTATTTAAAAATGTATAGAGCTAGATTTGAACTTGCAACCTCTTACAAATCAAGATTATATATTTACTATCTCACCTAACTTTTATCCATGTTCTAATTAACAATGCAATTTTATATATTGCTATTATAAAATATAGAGTGGCTTTTTTCTTCACAAGTAGAAAATACATACATATCAATTAAAGAAAAAAAGTAACACCCGGGACAACACCCAGGATGACACACTAGTTAATCTATTAAAAAACCTACGCCAAATAAACTTAAGAAATTAAATATTGTATACTATATATTATAAAACAAGATATGATTTTAAATAATGATTAACTGAAATAACGACAATAGATGTATTATTAGTATTATTATTATTAATTATTATTATTATTATTATTATTATGAAAAATTGTTCAAAATTACCAAATAAATGTCGACTTTTGAAATACTACCAACTAAAAAAATGTTGTTATAAAACTACCCAATACATCATTTTTGACTTGGTAGCACTACCACTTTCCGTGTTTGTTGTTTTTTTTTTTGATTGATTGTTCATATTTACTTATTGTTCATTAAGGAAAAAAAACACTTATGTATATTATTTATTTTTATACTACTGATTGTTCATTTGTCTACCATAGATTGTTCATTTGTAAACTATTGATTGTTCATTTAATATTTATGTGTCAATTGTTGATTTTTTGGTTGATAGTTCATGCTTAATATTTGTTTGGAAAAATAACTTACGTATATTGTTCACTTATATACTACGAATTTTTCATTTGTAAACTAGTGATTGTCCGTTTAATGTTTATGTGTCTTATTCTTTTTTGTTTGATTGATTGTTTATTTTTACTTATTGTTCATTAGGGAAAAAAATGGATTATTCATTTGTAAACTAGTGATTGTTCGTTTAGTATTTATTTGTCTTATTCTTTTTTGTTTGATTGATTATTTATTTTTACTTATTGTTCATTAGGAAAAAAATAAATTACTTATATTGTTCATTTTTATACTATTGATTGTTCATTGTAAACTACTGATTGTTCAATTGTAAACCAAATTAAAAAAAAGTTTTGCATAGAGCAAGCTAAAAATAACTTTTGAGTTTGTTTAGTAAACTCTACAATTTAGGGGAAGGAAATAAAAATCAGTTTTTGCATGTTTGAATTTCGCTCTTATTTTGAGTGAACTTCTTTATTTCTTCTTTTTTTTACACCCCCCCCCCCCAAAAAAAAAAAAAAAAACCACCAATGGCCTAATGTACATGCATGAGTACCTTCCCCATGGTACTCATGTGTGTACCTACAATTTTTATAAAAAACAAAAATGACACTCCAAGTATACTTGAATAGTAGTATAATTTGATTTGCCAATAAATGAAAATGGGCAAATTAGAACTCACATTTTAATTCCTATTTATAAAGAAAAATAAGTATTACAAATAGGAAAAATTGCTAAAAATATTCTCAATTTTGAGCCATTTTCTTTCATTATTCCCAAGTAAGATTAATTCATGAATAATCCCAAGTTTGAGAGTTATCTTCTCTAATTAGTCCGAAGCAACTAGGAACTTGCTAAAAAGGTCAAAAATGCGGTGGGCCCCACATGATTTGTTTTAATTAGGATTAATTATAACTAATTAAGATTAATTTTGCTTAAATTGTAATTTAATTATATTTCACTCTCTCTTCTTCAAACCCTCCCTGCCACCACCGTCATCGGAACCCCCCCACTACGCCCACCCCTGCGACCATCCTCACCAAAACCAAAACCCTACCTGGCCACCACAAACCCCTATTACCACCACTCAAACCCTCACCCCAATCAATTTAACCCAAAAAATACCATAGCACATACCCCAAACACCGTCGTACAACCCCAATTGAACACCAAGCACTGTCGCACAACCGCCACCCCCTGACCAACCCTCACCCACAAGCCATCCCCACTCATGAGCCACCCCCATTTCTTCCATTAACCCCCCCCCCCCAACCATCATCAAAACCACCATCGCCATGCCCTCACCCATTAAACCGTCTCACCACCTCACCGTCGAAACCCACCTAAACCCACAACCATTAACATTTTCGTCTTAACCCAACCCTGAAAATACCCTCAGATCTAACACCCTCACTGCCGACAACCACTGCTATCTCAAGAAACCACCAAGCCTGTTGCACGCCAATAATGGTGATGAAGATGATGATGGTTGATTCTGTGATAAAGGTTGATTTGATAATGAAGATTGACGATGATTGTGATGAACATGACCACTGTGATGAAGATGATGAAGGCTGATTTGTTGATGAAGGGTGATCAGGGCCGTTCCTGAGAGTTTAGCGGCCCGGAGCGAATTTATGACTGTGGGCCTTACAAACTAATTTTTTTTAAAAAAATCTACTCCCTCCGTCCATAAATAAGTGCTCCATTTTGACCAAAATTGTGACGACTCGACTCGCTTAAACCGGCGCGGAAGAAACCGACGAGTCGAATTGTCGATGTAACAAACAAACTTACTTAAAATTGAAAATAAAACCTCAAATTATTATTACTATAACCCAAAAGTACAACACCCACAAATTTGTACAATACTAAACCCAAAAGTAAACAATACTAGAAAGTAACTCCAAATACTGTTAGAGTTAAAATATAAGAAATACATAATCTAAACGTCCAAACTAGAAACATAACATAGTCTAGAATAGGAAAACAACAACACTCGCCTAACCCAAAGCTAAGCAACACCGTCATCATCGGAGTTACCTGAAAAAAATTAACAACAATTCATTGTCAGTGGCGAGTAACATAACAGTCCCACCCTAACATGGATACACATAATCATAGAATAAATCAAACAAGCACATTAGGCAAAACTTACCAACAAGCGACATAATCATCACAATAACATCTAACATAAAATTGACCAACTTCTAATTATTCAAACTTATCATTAATTAATCTTTGTCGCTACCATTTACACTTTAGACCGGACTATGCACGTACGAACGCATCTTACGCGAACGAACTTTCCTACTATGCCAGGAATGAGAATCTTACTCCCAAACCCATGAACCCCATCTTACGGAAATTCATATCAAACAGACAACATAGCAAGTATACACTATCCCAATACCACGGTTAGGAGAGGGGCAACATCTTAACCCAAGTCTTAGAATCTTACTCTAAGGTTAGACGTCCAAAAGTAAACTTAAGTTAATCCTTTACATCTTTACAACTTTGTTATTCTCAAGATCGCTTCTTACGCCTTTTCTTGAGTCTAACCATAAACAATTACTACTTCTTTAATCAATCTTTATCGAATCTTTAACTTTCTTTAGAAAACTTTGCTAAACTTTACTTATCTTTAAATACAACTTTAATAAACATTAATAAACTTTACACTTTAAAGATTACATGACTAACTTCAAGATTCCAAGATTCAATCAAGAACTCATAAAGAACTCAAAGAACTCATCAAGAACTCATCAAGAACTCAACAAGAACTCATGTCACACGAAAATCCCGTCAAATATACATGAAAACTTAACAAATTATCATGAAATCAATACCCAAATTAACCCTTAAAAATCACACATAACATAGCATACATTCATCAATAATTCATCCAACATGATCATTTAATCAACCCTATAATCATAGTATTCAAATTAAGGTAAGAAAGTATGTTACCTTATTGAAGATTAAGCAAATTAACACACAAAACTTGCTGCCCGGAAACCCAAAATACACGCCCAAAACACACGCACAACACGGCCTCACCACGATCTCACACACGGCTTTACCACGAACACGACTCCCCTTGCACGGATTGTCTTCAACACGGCACGGCTGCACAACCGCACGGCCACACACCAGCCACCACACGGCTTCACACGAACCCTTTCACGAACACGACCCAGTCGAACAAACCCCAAAACCAAACCCGAACTAAAAGTCTTGATTGATAAAAATGGAGATTGTTGTGTTTAAAGTTACTTAAAGATCAATAGTAACTTAATCTTTAAGTTTGGAATTGATTGGATGATGAACAATGGTTGGGTGTTCATAAGCCAAAAATGGCGTGGAAATAGAGAGCAAATGAAGGGAGAGTGTTTTTGGTTTGATTGTGGCAAATGATGATCAAATGTGTTTAAGATGGCAAATGAGCTCTAAAGCCTTACAAACCCTTCTATTTATAGAAGTGGTTTAAGATGTGAACATGAAGCAAGTGACAAATTAAGCCACTAATCATAAGGGGGACCGGTTATGACAAGGCATAAATGGGCTTTTGTGATCAATTGGGCTAATTGCACTCATGCATGACTAATCATGTCTAATTTGCATTTGGCCCAAAAATTAATTAACTAATTAGAAAATTAAATAATAAAATTCTAATTAATTAAATGAATAATAAAATAAATAATAAAACAACCAAAAATAGAAATAATCGAAATTATTCAAATAAAATAAAAATAAATAGTCCAAATAAATTTTGGACCATACATAAAATAACATAAATACACAAATAAATCAAAACAGAAATACCAATAAAACTGGGTCGTTACAAAAATTGTGAGAGCCTTTTTGATAAAAAATGGAGCACTTATTTGTGGACAAAGAAAGTAATATTTATTTACAGCAAAAAACATGTGTATAAATATGAAAACATTACTTAATGCTAAAAAATACTTTTTCCATAAAAAAAATTATTTAAAGACAAGTAATTCATACGGAGTAGAATACTTTAAGAAAGTATTGAAATCTTACAAAATAAAGTGTATATATTAAATTCATACATAATAAAAGTGATATGTATTTCATTTCAAGTTTTTTTGAAGGTTCATTTCAAGTTTATCTAATTTGGAAAAGAAGAAAATTTATATATTATTAGATGTACAAACCGCGTGTAAAAATTTACAAAAGCTATGTAAAAAAACACAAATAAGTAGTATATATTTTTACAATAGGTCAACTTATGTAAAATTAGTTACTATAAGTGGCTAAGAAAATTTTGGACATAGTAAATACTAGAAATAGATTATACTTTAGGATCGGCGGAATAAAAAAATTGGATTAATTATATCGAATGAATGTAAACAAAGAAAAATTTATTGTTAAAATTATTTAAAGAGTTTATGTTAATGAAAAGGGATTTAATGTGAAAAAAAATTTATAAAGAAACTTAATAAGATTATAGGACTTTGTAAATTTTCATGCATGTAAATGAAATATATGAAGAATTGAAAAAAAAATATATATAAAAATTAAAAATAAAATTTCTAATCATGGGGATTGAACTCATGACATTTCACTCACAAGAAACACACCTCACCGCTGAACCATGCATTCCCTTATTCCATAATTAGCATTTCTACTATATATATTGTGAATTTTAATTAAGTCTGAAATATGGACCCTGGGTGTGGGCCCCGCTCGCCCCGCCCTAGGGCCGGCCCTGAGGGTGATTAGTTGATAAAGATTGAGGATGATGGTTGATTGGAAATTGGTTGGGTATGCTTAGCATTTGATGATGGAACATGGAAGTATGGTGGGAATGTCCATATGTATATTTAGTTATTTTTTTTAATAATTTTATTATTAAAATAGTGTGTCCATTGCATTTATTTTAACCTGTTAAACAGGTTTACAACTGTCTCGGATCAATTAGAGAAGACGACCTCTAAACATGGGATTATTCATGAATTAATCCAAGTTGGGAATAATGAGAGAAGATGGTTCAAACTTGGGACAGTTTTTAGCAATTTTTCTATACAAATAAAAGTAAAATGCGCATAATTGACGTTTTATACAAATCAGCTTTTACCAATCACCTAAGTGTTACCAAACACATTTATACCAATAGCTAGACAAATCAGTAGTCAAAAAATCTAAATATAAAAATAAAAACGCTAACATCAAACCCTAAATTCTAACTGCTAAACTTTAAACTCTCCTTGCCAAACAAGGTTCTTACAAAACTACACATGTATCCATCATTAACAAATTTTGCCTAGAAAATTTTCCTAATCCATTTGTTGCACTTGTAAGCAATAGGTAACAGAGGGAATAATTGTTTATATATATGATCAGATAAATAATTGCCGCGAATGATTCATTCAATTTAATGAGTTTAATTTCATTATTCCACATTGACATTTGTTTAATTGTTCGTGATTTTAGTTAACTAGAAAATTGATATTGATATTCATTCGCTTATTCTTTGGTTCAGTTAATAATTGGGTTACCAATTTACCAATATACTAGATACTCTACACAATGAGCAACATTTTAACTTTCCTTTGTTACGAAAGAAAATGTTTTCTTGTAAAACTATTTTCTTATTTTTCTTTGTTTGTTTACTAAAGAAGGGAATATCGTTTTTCATAGTGTGAATGTAGTATTGGAAGTTCAAAGAGTGAAAATGGTGGGAATGTGAGAGAGAGAGCATGTCCCACATTGATAGAATAGGAAGAGTTTTTCACATTTATATATTTGAGCTTACCTCTATTATCTAAAAGCTTAAGTGGTAGGTGGGTTGTTGACAAGACACATGCGCGCGCACCGCACCGGATTGGGTCGGGTCGGACTGTGGGTCTTGGGAAATGCGGTCTGCGAGTTGGGCCTTGGGCCATTATATCTTTTTGCTGAAAAACCGTTTGATCTTTTATACTTAACGGTCATATTTACCTAGTCATCACCACTAACAGTCACATAATTTGACTGTTGATTATTTCGCTCCCACTAACAGTCACATTGACTATTGATTATTTCTCCCACTAACAGTCAGTCAGCCCATGTTTCTCTCCCACGATTCTTCTCTCTCATCAACTCTGCAGTCTATAAAAGCCTTGGTTCTCAGTCATTAAACACACAACAACAATTATTCTCACGTTTTATTATTCTCTGATATTTCTCAAACACAGTTCTAATACTTTTCTGGGCATAATCTGAGTTCCAGTCGGGCTGGTGCGTGCACATTACTCCGACGCCGTGCTAATCCTGGAGGGCAACCGCTGAACGTCTACTGCACCGGGTAGCACAGAATTGTCTTTTAGGACAATGTTCTTTCACGACGCGACAATCGTTTCACTTCTTTCGGTTCACGCATCAACAACTAAGTTAATGTTTTAAATTATTTCGTTTAACAACCTAAAAGACAATTCTTTATTATGGCTACATCTAAGTTTCTTATTCCTGATATGTCGAAATTGGAGGCTTTAGATGGTAAAAATTATAAACGTTGGGCTGTTAGGATGCATTTTTATTTAGAACAGATTGAGGTTGCTTATGTGCTTGATAATATTCCTGAAACTGATGATGAAACTTCTGAAATTTATCTGAATTTTTTTTAAGGATAATCGGAATTGTTTGAGTATGTTACTTCATCATATGTCGAATACTCTGCTTGACATTTATATAGCTTTCTATCATGCTAAAGATGTTTGGGATGCACTTGAGAAAAAATATGGAACTGATGATGCTGGTACTAAACGATTTTGTGTTAGTAAGTGGTTAGGCTTTCAAGTTTTAGATAGTAAACCAATTATTGATCAAATTCATGAGTATGAAAACATCTGCATTAATATGGCTGCTGAGGGTTTGTCAATCTGTGATATTACTTTAGCCATTGTGTTAATTGAAAAACTTCCCCATTCCTGGAAAGATTTTCGTAACCAATTAATGCACAAAAAAAAGGACTTAACCTTAGAGGAGCTTATAAGCCACTTAAAAATTGAGGAAGAAAATCGTATTAAGGATAAAGAAAGTTCTGCTTTTTCTTCATCTGCTAAGGCTAATCTGATAGAGTCTAAGTACAAAGTTAAAATTCCACTTAAACTTGAACAAAAGATCAAGAAATATAAGTTTATGGGTACTTGCTTCAAGTGTGGTATCACTAGTCATAAAGCCAATAAGTGCGTGGTTAAGAAGAGTGGAAAACCTTATGCTCATTTAGTAGAAGACAATGATAACATAGTGGCTGTGGTTCTAGAAGCGAATGTGGTTGATAACACTGCGGAATGGATCGTTGATACTGGGGCTATTAGATACATCTACACCAACAAGGACATGTTCACTACTGTTCCGTCCTATTTAAGCTTGGTCGAAGGAACGCCTCTTCGTGGTGGTCCTCGTGGTGGTTCCTGCGCACAAGGAACAACGGTGAGCTAACCCCGGGGTTGTTTCCGGGGAAAGACCCTCCGATGCTTAAGTCAGCAAGGGGATTCGATCCAAAGGAAAAGAGAGAGAGAGAGAGAGAGAGTATATGAGTATTAGAATGTACCTTAAATGAGGTTCATCCTCCTCTAAATAGAGGAGGATTTTGGTAGATGCCGGCACCCTAGGTGACACGTGTCAGTCCGTGACTGGCTGGTGCCAGCCTAAGAATCTTAGTTAGTTATTATGTTGAGTGGTGGCCTGGATGGCCGCCACGTGTACGTCTCTCTTTAATTAGTTAGTTAGTTTGTTATGATGTGGGCCCAGGTGCTCAAGTGGTTCCTTGAGTTGCGCCACGTGGAAGCTGGGACGAGACCTCTGCTGTCCCTGGGTGAATTTACGTTCTCCCCATTCCGGCGGAGGTTCTGGGTTCTTTTGGCCTTGGGATGCCGTCACGATATGTGGCGGCCTTTGGTTGCTCCGGCGTCTTAGGGATGCTTCGAATGGGTATGGTCATACCAGTGTGCTGGTATGCCCCTATACAACTGGCCCCCCCAAAAGTACCGGGAAGTCTTGAGTTGGCGGTGCTTTTAAGAAGTGGAAGCGCCATAAGACGTCGGAGTGATATGCAGGTCCTCAAACGTAGGCGTGTGACAGGTGTCACAGGAATATGAGTAGCCTCGTACTGTATCAGGGTGGGGCCCAACTTTTTGTCTATAAATAGCTGGGACGCTTTTCCCCCTCTTTTTATTATTTCGTGAAATTGAGAATTCCAAAAAACTTTCTCTCTCCAAAAACCTTTCTTAAGAAACCGTTCAACTTTCGTGATTTCTGAAGATAATTTGCAACAGTTAGGTTAAAATCTAAGCGAAATTCTTAACTCGGAAGTAAAAATTTGTCAACCCCGAAGTTTCGAAAAATTTGTCAACCCCGAAGTTTCGAATCAACAACACAAGGTAATTTCTCCTCTTTATGTGTTTTGCTTGTTCGAACTTTTGCATGTTACTTGAAGCTCATGCTTTGCTGTGTAATTTCTTCATTTTTTTTTTTTGCTTACTTTGGTTGAAATTAGTCTTGAATCACTTGATTTTGCTGCTTTACTGAATTTTCGTTGTTTCTTTTGCATTTTCTAAGTGCATGTGTGGGTGGATTTCGAAAGAAAAACCCCATTTTTGCTCTCGAAGTTCAAACTGAACTGAAACGTTGCCGCTAACGTCACAACGATGTGACGTTCCAGCTTTATGTCCTTTCATAGTCTGCAGTTTTGGCCATGTGGCAAGGCTATGATACCTAGCCCGTGGTCCGCTAGGTCCTGACGGCGGCCGCCTAGCTTACTCTGTTACTATTAACCCCTCCGCCGTGTTGGCTGGCGGATGGGTCTGCTACTCTGCTATGTCTGCTACTGCTATGATTGATCATCTGCCGCCTTTGTTTTACTATACTGGTTTTTTTCCAGTTAACCAAAGATGTCAGACGCCAGCGATAGCCAGAATCAAGAAAGTGACGGCCAGGTTCGCAGCGAGCCTAGATCCTCTCGGACCAAAGAGACAAGTATTACCGCCTCCTCAGCAGAGGAAGTAGATCAAGCTGCAAACCCTGTAGCCGCAGTGGAGACCTCTGCTGCTACAGCTGAAGCTTCTGCTGCTAAAAAAAGAGCTAAGTCAGGTAAGGATACTCCATATATGACAAGCATTAAGTCATCCTCTCTCTGCCGTCCTCGAGCAGGATATCCTCTTCAATTGAGGAAGAACATCCTGGACCGTCGTCCGCCGATGCGTCCGCCTCCATCACGCCCTGAATTGGAGAGGGCGGAGTGGGGCGACCGCCTCCCTCCGTTGCCTCCTCCTTGCGTTAGGGGTAGGCGGATGCCGGACTACATCCAGGTAGGACGTACGGAGGACAACAGGGAGGGGGCCCGTAACTGGAGTAGGGAGCTTTCTGACTTTAACTTTAAGCAGCAAAAGGATGTGGCAGACCTCCGCCGCTTGCTGCGGGGGGAACGACGGCGTCCCTCTATCATAGCAGAGAAATACTGGTTTGCCTCTGTGACTTACTACAAGGAATTTGATCAGTATGGCTCGAACTATGATCCGGGACGTCCGAATCCTTTTGCTGCCTTGAAGAAAGTCAAATGGGGGTGGAAAAACCCAAGTGGGCGGCCCTTACTATGTAATTTAAATCTTGCTGTAACATTTCTATGTTTGTTTGTGCCTTGTCCATATTTACAGGTAAAGGAAAGAAGGGACGCCCTGAGCCGGCCTAGAAGGCCGCCAGAAGGAAGTGGTTCGAGAATGAACGACGAAGTTTCCCTGAGTCGGACTTCGTCGCGCATGAAAATTTTAGGGAAAAGAGCCCCTCCGCCGTCCGCCCTAGCGATAAGTGGTTGGCGGAGACGTCAGCGAAGGGATGGCAAAAGGAGTTCCGGGAAAAATACCTGATCCCTAACAGCTGGGGGCTTAGAGCCCCTCGGCCAGAGGACAACATTGTTAACCCGCCGCACGGGTATTTTGGTGCCTATACCAGGAACTTTGAGTTTGGACTGAGGCTGCCAATAGACCCGACGGTAATGTCCGTCATTGCCCACTTCAATATAACCATTGCTCAGCTGATGCCCCTCTCCTTCCGCGCTCTGTTGTCCGTCTTCTGGGTCTGCCGGTATCTGGGGATGGCATTATCCCTGGACGTCATCCGGGAGATGATGGGGGTGAAGAGGAACAGCTCAATGAAGGGTTGGTATGTCATCTACTCCACCGGGGGGCACTGCTTCGCCGTCCCGGATAAGAGTGGGCTGAAGGATTGGGTAAGGAAATGGGTGTGGCTGGCTCCATCCAAATCAGTAAGGATGCTGTTCCCCCGCTTCTTTTCTCAACCTAAAGGTAGGATGGAGCATCTCCGCCCCCGTGACCTTACGGCGGAGGAAAGGAGGACTGTGGAGTACTTCCGCGCGGGTCGCGGTGGGGGACCCAGATACTGGTTGCTCAGTACTGACTACATCCTGGGTGAGCATGCTGCCCTAGCCTTTGTGGGGCTGTGTGGGCGGTGGTATGTCGAGGAGAAGGGTAATGTTTTGATAACGAACCAAGGGCCTTCGTCCTTATACTTTTTATGCATTCTTCTATTATACTTCCTCTATGCATTTCTTTTTTTTTTTTTAAGAAAAAGTGACCACAGTGTTTTCTGCTCTGTGCAGAATTGAAGATGGACGAGCTGAAGACTCCCGCCGAGGTTGCCAAGATTGTGAATGAGGTGACTGTGGCAGAGAGGTCCGGCGAGGGTGGTAAAATAGCTGCCACCCAGGAGAAGACAGCCACAACTAGGGGGCGTGGTGTCCCGAGGAGGGGTGGGCGGGGTGCTTGAGAATCCGTCCGCGGAAGTGGAACCAACGTTCCTTCCGCTGGTATTGTTATTAGGGAGCCCGCAACTGTAAGGGTACCCTCTAGGAGAAGTGGGCTGACGGCGACCATAACTGGTCGTTAGCATGAGAAGAAGAGGAAGGAAAAAGAGCCTACGCCGCCGCGCCCGGCGAAGGTGCCGAGGATGACGACGGTGGATTGGGAACTGGCCGTCCAAACTGTGGAAGGGGGGTTGGGCAGAAGCAGTTCTAGTGCTGTTGTGCCCCCAAAGGACGCTGAAGTTGTGGGGGTATCATCAACCATGTTGGAGGGTGATGATACCGCTGTGATAGGGGAGGTCCTAGTGAGTGGGGCCTCAGCCATGGTGGTGGATGTCAACCCCTTTGTGGGTGACAACAAGGGTGATACCGTTGTCATCCCACCATCTCCGACAGCAGATGGTGGGTTCGCCAGCATAGTGGATCTGACGTTGGTCGAGCCTGAGGCCAACGTCCAAGAGGAGTCGGTGAGCCAGAGTATTGTGGCCAATGACAAGGGAAAGGGGAAAGAAGAGGAAACCACTCCTCCGCTAGGCGCGGAAGCATTGCAGAGATTCCTTGCTGAAGTGGAAGAGAGGAAACGCCTCTGCTGTAGTGGCCTTAGAAGCCAACGACGCAGAGATGCGTCGTCATCAGGAAAAGGTACGCCTTGCAGACCCTGTAACGGTATGTTCACGGGGTGCGGGCTTTCTTGTTTTTGTTTTGTTAGATAATTACTAAATGCTGATTTGTTTTGTTGATATGTTCGGTTGTACTCGGATATCCCATGCATATGGTTGTAGTGATAGCTTTTAAGGCAGAGATTCAGACGGTGAAAAAAAGAACGAACATCCTCTCCTTCTCTAATGCAAAGATGATAAGGTGAATCTGGATGGGTATAGACCACTCTTCTAGGGGGAACTGCATTCTTCCTAGCTGAATGATACTCACGAACCATCTAGAAAATAAGAGAAAAACACAAAATCAAATAGAAGTACTTTTAAGAAGTACTTGCAAATAAACACATAACCCCATCATCGTAGTCCCACTCTCACGAGTTGGTTCTAACTCTAGGGTGTGAAAGTTTTCAAAATCCATTTTGAAATTCATTTTCGAAAACATCGGCTCTGATACCAACTGTAACAGCCCCGGAAATTCGGACCTTTTTCCTTCCTTTATAAAACTTAAATTTTACCAAAATCATAGCCCGAATTTCTAGAGTTGCTATTTATAGGATGGAGGGGTGGGGGAAAAGCTAAATTTTTCCATGTGGGACAAAGTGGTGTGTGGTGGTGGTTGTGGGCCGTGTGAGAGGGGATAAGGGAGGGGTGTGTGGTGGTGAGGTGGTCTCGGGAGTTGTGTTGTCAAGCATTAAACACTTGATGACTAATTGACCAAACACTTAATAATACGGCAAATAAAATACGGCATGCATAAAACGACCTTTAAAAATAAAATTCTAATCCATAAAAATATTTTTATTTACCAAAAAATATTTTTCCATAAAATAAAATAATTTTCGCAATATATATATATATTGTTTTCGAAATATATAAGTACATATATTTATTTTGAGAATATTCCAACTTCAAAAATAATTTATTATTTTCTGAAAATAATATTACGGCAAAATACTTTGTTTTAATCATAAATTCCTTTGAAAATAATTCGAAAAGCTCTTTTATAAAATATAAAACATTTTTATATAAGATATTATTTTTGAAAATTCTTGAAAAATTACGGGTATTACATCTACCCCCACTTAAAAACAAAGTTCGTCCTCGAACTTACGGAGCTAGTAATACATCCTTTCCCCCTTAAGCAGTTTCGTCCCGAAACTGTCACATACCTGACTGGAAAAGCTCTGGGTAACGAGTCCTCATATAGTCCTCGGATTCCCACGTTGCTTCTTCCGTTTGTTGGTTCGTCCATAGGACTTTCACCAACTTTACTTGCTTGGTCCGAGTATCCCGCGTTTTAGAATCGAGGATCCTAACGGGTCTTTCTTTGAAAGAAAGGTCACTTTCAAGCTGGACTGACTCAGGTTGAAGAACATGGCTTGGGTCATGGACATACTTCCTAAGTTGTGACACATGGAAAACATTGTGGACTTTCTCTAGTTCAATGGGTAAGGCTAGTCTGTAGGCTACCTCACCAACTCGCTCCAGTATCTCATAGGGTCCAATATACCGAGGGCTTAACTTCCCTTTTCTCCCTAACCTCTTCACTCCTTTCGTTGGTGAAACTTTCAGCAAAACCTTCTCTCCAACCTCAAACTCCACTATTCTTCTGTGCCTATCCGCATAAGACTTATGTCGATCTTGTGCTGCCTTCATGTGAGTTTGAATAAGTCTCACTTGCTTACTCATTTCCTCGATCATCTCTGGTCCGATAGTCATCGACTCACTGATGTCACTCCAACATAGTGGACTTCTACACTTTCTCCCATAGAGTGCCTCATACGGAGCCATTCCAATACTGGCATAATAACTATTGTTGTAGGAGAACTCAATCATCGGTAACTTTTCATCCCATGCTCCACCAATGTCTAGTGTGCATGCTCTTAACATATCTTCAAGTGTTTGTATTGTTCTTTCAGTCTAGCCATCAGTGGCTGGGTGAAATGATGTGCTGAACTTCAGTAGTGTGCCAAAAGCGCGCTTGCTGTAGTTTTCCCCAGAAATTTGATAGAAATCTTGCATCTCTGTCAGATACAATGTCCTTCGGAATTCCATGCAATCTGACTATCTCTCGGACATAGGCGTCTGCCAACTGCTTCATACTCCATGTATCCTTCATAGCGATGAATCTAGTGGACTTGGTTAATCTGTCCACTATCACCCATATAGCATTCTTCGAGGTCTTCGTGATTGGTAATCCCATGATAAAATCCATTGATGTTGATTCCCACTTCCAACTTGGAATCTCAAGCGGTTGCAATTTTCCTCCCGGTCGCATGTGTTCAATCTTAACTTTATGACAAGTTAAGCATCTGGATACAAATTCCGCGACTTCTCTCTTCATGTTCGGCCACCAAAAATTCTGTTTGAGATCTTTGTAGAGCTTGTCTCCACCTGGATGGACTGAATACGGTGTATTGTGCGCTTCTTCCAAAATTTTCTTCTTAAGACCTTCGTCCTTTGGAACGCACCATCTTCCCTTGTACTTTACTACATTAGCATTGTTGACATCGAATTCCGTAGTTGTCCCTTCTTCCTTCATCTCTCTGACTTTGTTTAACCATTCATCGGTCAATTGCTTCTCTTGGATTTCATCAAAAATTGTTGGTTCCAAGGTGAGTGCATTTAGTTGGACTTCCACTTGTCCACGCTCCACAACTTCCAAGTCAAGCTTCTGAAATTCTTTGCAAAGTTCTTTCGTCATCACCATGACAAATAGTGAATGACTCGCCTTCCGACTTAATGCGTCAGCTACTTTGTTCGCCTTTCCCTTGTGATACGCAATCTCCAAATGGTAATCCTTTATAAGCTCCAACCATCTCCGCTGTCGCATATTCAACTCCTTCTGAGTGAATATGTACTTCAAACTCTTATGGTCGGTGTAGATCTTACATCTCACACCGTAAAGATAATGCCTCCAAATCTTTAGAGCAAAAACTACCGCTCCCAATTCCATATCATGGGTTGGATAATTTTGTTCATACTGCTTCAATTGTCGTGAAGCATATGCTACAACTTTTCCATGTTGCATGAGCACGCAAACTAATCCCTTCTTCGATGCGTCACTATAAATCTCAAATCCGTCACTTCCAGAAGGTAGCGTCAATATCGGTGCCGTAGTCAGTCTCTTCTTTAACTCTTGGAACGCATGCTCACACTTCTCGTCCCATTGAAATTTCGTGGTCTTTTTAATCAAATTGGTCATTGGTTGTGCTATTTTTGAAAAATCTTGCACAAACCTCCGGTAATAACCGGCCAATCCTAAGAAACTTCGTACTTCCGTTACATTCGTTGGCTGCGGCCAATCAGAAACTGCTCTAATCTTGGATGGATCAACCGAGACTCCTTCTCTCGAGATCACATGACCAAGAAATGCAACCTTATCCAACCAGAATTCACACTTCGAGAACTTCGGATATAACTCCTTCTCTCGAAGTACTTGTAATACCTTTCTTAAATGCTCCTCATGCTCCTCATTACTCCGCGAATACACAAGAATGTCGTCGATAAAGACGACAACAAAACTATCCAAATAGGGCTTAAATGTCCTATTCATGAGATCCATGAACGCGGCTGGGGCATTAGTGAGTTTAAAAGGCATTACGGTGAAGTCATAATGTCCATACCTTGTTCGAAAAGCTGTCTTGGAAACATCTTCCTCCGAAATCCTCAGCTGGTGATAACCCGATCGCAAATCGATCTTTGAAAACGTAGTGGCATCCTTCAATTGATCGAAAAGATCATCGATCCTAGGCAATGGGTATCTATTCTTTATCGTGACGTTGTTCAATTCACGATAATTGATGCACAACCTCAATGTGCCATCTTTCTTCTTAACGAAAAGCACGGGTGCTCCCCAGGGTGAAACACTGGGCCTAATGTATCCCTTCTCCAACAATTCCTCCAATTGTACCTTTAGTTCCTTCATCTCTGCTAGTGCCATTCTGTAGGGCGCCTTCGAGATCGCTCCCGTCCCCGGTACTAAGTCTATCTTGAACTCCATCTCCCTTACCGGTGGCATCCCCGGGATTTCTTCCGGAAATACATCTTCGAATTCCCTTACTACTGGGATTTGGTCAATGGTTTTCTCTTCTAGGATTAGGTCATTGACATGACACAAATAGATAGGGTGTCCTTTCCGGGCATAGTTTTGAATGGCCATTGTGGAAATGATCTTGACTCGGGGTTTCGAGGAGATTCCTTGATAAGAAATTCGGTTCCCTCTAGGACCTCTCAAAGAAACTTTTTGGTTGTGGCACTCAATCCTAGCCTTGTACTTACTTAACCAATTCATTCCTAGGATAGCGTCAAAGTCACCTAGTTCGAACTGAATGAGGTCAGCGGGTAATTTTGTTCAAGCGATGTTGACTGGGACATTTTGGTACAAGACACTACAATTCACAACATCTCCCTTGGGAAGAGTTATGTTCAACTGACACGAAGATGAGGTTTTCAAATTGAGTTTTGTGGCAAAAGGCAGGGAAATAAATGAATGAGAAGCTCCAGAATCAAAAAGCAAGTAGGCGGGTGAGGAGTTGACAAGAAAAGTACCAGTCACTACGTTGCCGTAGTTGTCTGCCTCATTTTGATTCATCACGAAAATTCTTCCATTGTTGACTATCCCATTCCCATTTGCATTACCATTGCCGTTGCCATTCCCATTCCCATTCCTTCCATTGCTTCAATTCCCATTAGCACCTCCAGGTTGGTTGTTGTTACCATGATTCCCGTTTCCCTGTTGCGTGTTATTCTGATAGAAGCGATTGCCATTCTGACCACCATTCCCATTACCATTCCTGTTGAATCCCGCGTTGTTGTTCTGTCCACCATTTCCCGGACGATTATTATTGTTCCTTCTGGGACAATTGATCGCCTTGTGGCCTGGTTCCTTACATTCGTAGCAAAGAGTAAGGTTTCCTAAACAGTCGCGGCCTGGGTGGCTCTTGTTGCACCTTTTGCAGACATAGAAATTATTCTGCCTTTGGTTTCCCCGGTATCTGTTGTTGTTGTTGTTGTATCGATTTTGTGGTTTAAAATCTCCACGAGTTCGAGGCTTCTTATCGAAGTGTTGCACTTGAGTGTGCTGACCCTCCTTTCTCTTATTTCTCCCAAATACTTCTTCCTCCCGTTTCAGAATTCTCTCCATGTTTGAGGCCTTAGCATACGCCTCCGCAAAAGTCTCCGAAGTACTTCCTCCTAACCTCTTTTGGAGTCGAAAAGCTAAACCGTCTTCAAACTTTTGGACCTTGGCCCTCTCATCAGGTACCACATTAGGACAAAGCTTGGCTAACTCGTTGAATTTGTCGGCATACTCTTGTGCGTTCATTGACCCTCCTTGAGTCAATCTACTAAACTCGTTAAACTTCTGCCTTCGAATGTGCTCTGGAAAGAAACGAGCTCGAAGAGCTATCTTGAATTCCTCCCAACCAAAATCTCCTTGGGCTCTCAACGCTACTTCCTCACTTTCCCACCAAGTATCTGCTTGCTCCCTCAGATAAAAAGTGGCTTGGTCTACTTTTTGGTTTTCAGGAGTTCCAGCTGAGGTAAACATCTTATCGAAGTCCCTAATCCAGTTTTCAACCAACATTGGGTCCTCTTTCCCGACAAGCAAAGGTGGTTTAAGGGCAGAAAGCTTTTTGGCCATTGCGGCTTGGGGATCATCATTGTTGTTTTGGTTTAATTGGTTTTGAAGGACTAGACCAAAGTTTTGGGCTAACTGTTCAAGTGAACGAATTCTGGCTGCAAGTTGTTCGGGTGTTTCGGCCATTGGTCGGTTTCGTCGGGTCCTAGATCGAGTATTAGCACCGTTATTCGACATAGACTGCGGTACTGATAGAGAAGGACGGTGTTACCACCGTGGAAAGCTAACGCTTACGAGGAGGACAAAGAAAAAGAAGAAAAGCAACTTGAAATAAACATACCAATCATACATATATTCATAATAATTCCGGTTTTAGGTCAAAACGACCTTACACACCAAAATAATTTACCATGCCCAATTCGGTCTGACGTTGGTCGAGCCTGAGGCCAACGTCCAAGAGGAGTCGGTGAGCCAGAGTATTGTGGCCACTGACAAGGGAAAGCGGAAAGAAGAGGAAACCACTCCTCCGCTAGGCGCGGAAGCATTGCAGAGATTCCTTGCTAAAGTGGAAGAGAGGAAACGCCTCTGCTGTTTAGAAAAGGCAGCGACCTTAGAAGCCAACGACGCAGAGATGCGTCGTCATCAGGAAAAGGTACGCCTTGCAGACCCTGTAACGGTATGTTCACAGGGTGGGGGCTTTCTTATTTTTGTTTTGTTAGATAATTACTAAGTGCTGATTTGTTTTGTTGATATGTTCGGTTGTACTCGGATATCCCATGCATATGGTTGTAGTGATAGCTTTTAAGGCAGAGATTCAGACGGTGAATAAAAGAACGAACATCCTCTCCTTCTCTAATGCAAAGATGATAAGGTGAATCTGGATGGGTATAGACCACTCTTCTAGGGGGAACTGCATTCTTCCTAGCTGAATGATACTCACGAACCATCTAGAAAATAAGAGAAAAACACAAAATCAAATAGAAGTACTTGTAAGAAGTACTTGCAAATAAACACATAACCCCATCATCGTAGTCCCACTCTCACGAGTTGGTTCTAACTCTAGGGTGTGAAAGTTTTCAAAATCCATTTTGAAATTCATTTTCGAAAACATCGGCTCTGATACCAACTGTAACAGCCCCGGAAATTCGGACCTTTTTCCTTCCTTTATAAAACTTAAATTTTACCAAAATCATAGCCCGAATTTCTAGAGTTGCTACTCGTACGCCCACCTCTGATAAGAAATGGGTATACGAATAAGTAAAAGCAGGATCGTAATGTTTCCAAATTCCAAAATGGATTTCATTCATAAATACCAAAGACGTAAAATGTTTAAATCCAAAACATTAAGAGTTAAGACAATTTATTACAAGATGTTCTGCTAAAGCATAAAGCCTGTGATCAAAGGGTTTAGCTAGTTCCAACAGGGATTCCTCATCAGCCTCAAACAAGTAAGCCATCCTTACTACTCACCTGCACAAAACCCCGAAGGAAAAACAACAGACAAACAATAACACAAAAATCAGAAAAATTGAGTATGATCGACTCTACCCCGTAAAACGGTTTTAGTTTAAAAACAGTTGACACACAAGAGACATAGAACATCAGCTGAACCAATATTTATCCAATTCACAAATTTCTAGAGCAATTATTATTCAAGATTATTTAATTGGGAAAGTGAACGCGATAGGGCTTGTTTCATCCCGTTACGGACTTTTCGGCCTGGCCTGCAGCTTGTCGACAGAGTGTCCCGAGTGTATACACCCCTCACAGAACTAATGCGTATCCGCAAGTGCGCGCCAGAAGTTC
The DNA here is from genome assembly GCA_951394345.1 of Salicornia ramosissima. NCBI lineage: Eukaryota > Viridiplantae > Streptophyta > Magnoliopsida > Caryophyllales > Amaranthaceae > Salicornia > Salicornia ramosissima. The sequence continues at coordinate 41,229,636 of OX596236.1, forward strand.
AGGAGGAGGACGAAAGCAGATTATAACGGTTACAAAGATTCAACGACGATTCAACACATGTCCGACCTATTATGTGTCCACCACGACAATAGGCCCACATTGGGTACTCCCCAATGAGACACCGTTCATCACCCTAATAGGTCGTCACCGTTCGGGCTACTTCCCCTTTGAAGATTGTTTCACTTTAAGTTTAGGTTCATTTGGTTTAGAAAATCATTTGAGTGAGAACAATAACCTCAAAATAAATCAATCAAACCAAAATGCCGCACTTTAAGAATTCTCCATGAGAATCAAACCATAAGGCAACTTGCCAATCCGAATTCAACAATTCAATGATCCATCGTTCATTCACAGACACCACTTATACTTCTTAAATCAAGGCAAGTTCAAACATTCACCAATCCATAACCAAATTTCATGACGTAAATAATTCATCAAACAATCGAATTGCTAAGAGCGTCAAGCTTTTCGAAATCATGTGCATAGGAGAAAATTTCGAAATTAATATACTTATACACACATTTTTCGAAAATACACATGTACTAATAATTTTCGAAATTAGTAGAATAAAATTTCATAAAACATTTGTAAAAAAAAAAAAAATCATAATATAAATACGTAATACAATTTCGAAAATTGGAAATAATATTTACAATCTATAAGCATATATTTTCGAAAATTCCAGACTTTATAATTAAAATAAATGAGGTTCTTTTGGACTTCTAATGGGTATTTGGTACACAAATTTTATGGTCTAAAGCACATGTACACAACCCTTAGTCCAAAAACAAGTTTTATTTTGATTTTTGAAAATAACGAAAGCATAATAAACCATTATAAAAATCTGGACAACAACTATGTTTGGCATAAAATGCCTTTAAAACCATCACATTAGCCCTCAAAAACATGGCTAAAAACATTCCTTGAATGCCCATGCATTCACACGAAAAATACTACCACTATGCACACAACTAATCATTATTTTACGTCATCAAAACAATCTTAAAAACAATAACTAAAACAACTACTTAAGCATGCATATAACTTCTACTAAAGCATAAACATAACTATAAAGCATTAAAACTACGCTAGAACATAAAACTAAACATGCTAAAACAAAAGCGTAAAAATAAACTAATCTATCCTACGCATACAAGAACCTAAGGCTAAGAAAGCGGTAGACATCGAAGCATACCTCAACGTCTGGAAGGCTACTTTAAGATCGCTCCCTCCTTAGAAAATTAAACTCAATTCTCTCGGTTATTCTTCCGTGAAAACTTTTCACTTGTTACTCCTCTTTTCTTAGAGGAGAAGTGGAAGAAATATTGAGAGAATTGTGAGGAGAAGTGATGGGTGAAGGGTGCTATTTATAGGATGGAGGGGTGGGGGAAAAGCTAAATTTTTCCATGTGGGACAAAGTGGTGTGTGGTGTTGGTTGTGGGCCGTGTGGGAGGGGATAAGGGAGGGGTGTGTGGTGGTGAGGTGCTCTCGGGAGTTTTGTTGTCAAGCATTAAACACTTGATGACTAATTGACCAAACACTTAATAATACGGCAAATAAAATACGGCATGCATAAAACGACCTTTAATAATAAAATTCTAATCCATAAAAATATTTTTATTTACCAAAAAATATTTTTCCATAGAATAAAATAATTTTCGCAATATATATATATTATTTTCGAAATATATAAGTACATATTTATTTATTTTGAAAATATTCCAACTTCAAAAATAATTTATTATTTTCTGAAAATAATATTACGGCAAAATACTTTGTTTTAATCATAAATACCTTTGAAAATAATTCGAAAAGCTATTTTATAAAATATTAAACCTTTTTATAGAAGATATTATTTTTAAAATTCTTGAAAAATTACGAGTATTACACTTAGGCTTGCCAAAATTGATGCATGGCAGATCAGCTGAGTATCGCGATTTTATGTTGCGATTATTGACAAAGTACTTCAACGGTGTTTTCTCGGTTGGCTAGCTGGCAGCCTCTTGCTTATTGACTAGTGTAATTTCTTTATAGATTAGGTTACTTGTAGCTACTTTTGTAGCATTGTGTAACACTGATTATAATGCAAGCCATGTGATTGTTCTGTAAAATGTCGCCGGTCATTACCGGCACCAACTGAATATATTACAAGATATTTTTTGACTATATCCTTGCAACTTATTATACACATTTTTAATTTTATTATATATATTTTTTTGTTGGTGTTGGCTCTGGGAGCTCGCATCGTATTGGTGATAGCAGCTTCACAGACCCTTATCGTTGGGATAGCGGTGCTGTGAGCTCTTATCGTTTTTTGAGATAGCAGCTTCATAGACCCTTATCTTTGGGATAGCGGTGCTGTGAGCTCTTATCATTTTTTGAGATAGCAGCTTCACAGACCCTTATCTTTGGGATAGCGGTGCTGTGAACTCTTATCCTATTTGGAGATAGCAGATGCATAGAGCGTCTGCCCTCTTTGTGGCACCAGCCCCATGAACTCTTATCTTATTTTGAGATAGCAGCTTCACAGACCCTTATCTTTGGGATAGCGGTGCTGTGAGCTCTTATCCTATTTGGAGATAGCAGATGCATAGAGCGTCTGCCCTCTTCGTGGCAGCAACCCCATGAACTCTTATCTTATTTTGAGATAGCAGCTTCACAGACCCTTATCTTTGGGATAGCGGTGCTGTGAGCTCTTATCCTATTTGGAGATAGCAGATGCATAGAGCTTCTGCCCTCTTCGTGGCAGCAGCTCCATGAACTCTTATCTTTTATTTAGATAGCAGATGCATAGAGCTTCTGCCCTCTTTGTGGCAGCAACTCTATGAACTCTTATCTTTCATTTGGATAGCAGATGCATAGAGCTTCTGCCCTCTTCGTGGCAGCAGCTCTATGAACTCTTATCTTTCATATAAATAGCAGATGCATAGAGCTTCTGCCCTCTTCGTGGCAACAGCTCTATGAACTCTTATCATTTATTTAGATAGCAGATGCATAGAGCTTCTGCCCTCTTCGTGGCAGCAGCTCTATGAACTCTTATCATTTATTTAGATAGCAGATGCATAGATCTTCTGCCCTCTTCGTGGCAGCAGCTCTATGAACTCTTATCATTTATTTAGATAGCAGATGCATAGAGCTTCTGCCCTCTTCGTGGCAGCAGTTCTATGAACTCTTATCATTTATTTAGATAGCAGATGCATAGAGCTTCTGCCCTCTTCGTGGCAGCAGCTCTATGAACTCTTATCATTTATTTTTTATTATTATTATTTGTTTTGTATTTCAGCAAAATAAATAACCACAAGTAAATTGCAAACACAAACTCCAAGCTCTATCTTTTTATTTACTATGAGCAAACAGGGCGGTGGCCTTCGCCTTAGCTACAAATTGTAACTAACCCTGACGGCTTGTGTTTACAAATTTAGACTTTTAGGATGGCAGTGGTCTTCACCTTAGTACTTTTTTCTAACCATCAAAATCTAGTACATATGCAAAAGGGCAGAAATGCTAAAAAGATACATTCATTGTTTATACATAGTATTTCTTTAGAGCTTTTGCATTCCACGTGTTCTTTAATTCTTTGCCATCCATATCTGCCAGCTTATAAGCTCCGGGGACTATTGTTTTTGTGATGCGATGTTGGACCTTTTTATTGTAGGAACGACGGATTTGATCTTTGTAGGATGTCTGCCGGAGCTCTACTATGACCCTTACCTCCTCGAGGAGGTTAAGATCTTCACGGAGGAGGGGATCATTAGCCTCTGGATCATAAGTTTGCACCCGGAAAGAGGGCAGACCTACCTCAACTGGGAGGACGGCCTCATGCCCGTAAGTGAGAGGGAAAGGGGTATCTCCAGTGGCCTCCTTTTCCGTCGTCCTGTTGGCCCACAAGACCTCTGGAACTAGGTCAGCCCACTTCCCTTTAAGGTTGTCAAGCTTCTTTTTGAGTGCATTCAGTATTTGTTTGTTTGCAGCCTCCACCTGGTCGTTACTCTGAGCGTGAGAGACTGAAGAATATGCCATCTTTATTTTTAATGGCTCCAAGAATGCCTGAAGAGGCTTGCAGTCAAACTGGGTGCCATGATCAATTACCATGGCTTGTGGTAGGCCAACCCTTGTTATCACCTGCTCCCAGATGAATTTTTTCACTTGAGTTGCCGTGATGCTGGCGGTTGGGATGGCTTCTATCCACTTGGTGAAATAGTCAATTGCTACTATCAAAAACCTCCGCCCCCCTTTGCTTGTGGTAAATGGCCCCAAGATGTCCATACCCCATTGAGCAAAGGGGATGGGGTTGAGGATAGGCTGCAAGTCATTGGGTGGTGCATTAATCATGGGTGCAAATTTTTTACATTTGTCACTTTTTTTGACGTAATCCTGTGAGTCTTGCATCATAGTGCGCCAGTAGTAACCGGCGCGTATGGCCTTCAAGGCCAAAGCTTTACCCCCAATATGGTTGCCACATATGCCTTCATGGATTTCCTCCATGATCTTAATGGATTCATGCTTAGACACGCAGCGGAGCAAGGGCCTATGAAAGGATTTCTTGTAGAGGATTCCCTGAAAGATGCAATACCAGGGAGCCTGCCGTCGTAACTTGGTGGCCTCCACCCTCTCTGTTTGTTCAACGCCATTTTCCTTGAAATTTTTCATGTCATCATACAATTCTTTGCTTGAGACTTGTGTATTGACAATTGCTTTTGCTGCTATGGCCCTGGTCAGCCGGACCTCAATCATGGCACCCCCTCCCAGATTGGAGATGGGGGAGCTAGCCAATTTGGACAGAGGATCTGTATGTGTATTTTCAGCCCTTGGGACTAAATGAATATCCAAGGCTTTCAGCTGAGATTCTAATTGCTTGAGCTCGTCTCGATACTGAATGATAGTAGGTTCTTTGGCCTCCGACGACCCATCCATCTGATTTGCCACAAGTTGAGAATCTGTGACTAGCTTTACATTTTCTGCCCCAGCCGTCATGCACAACTGTATGCCGGCAATGGCAGCCTCGTACTCAGCCTCGATATTTATGGCTTTAAACTCGAAGCGAAGGGCATATCTGTGATGAGTGCCGTCGGGGCTCGTGATCATAACGCCGCCCCCTGAACCGGTCTGGCATGATGAACCATCTGTTTCAACAGTCCATTGTGGAAGTGTTGCCTCGGATGTGAAGTTGGCTTCACAAATAAAGTCTTCCAGATCTTGAGCTTTAATGGCGGTTCGAGGTTTGAACTTGAAGTCGTATTCCGATAGTTCTATTGCCCAGTTCATCATTCTGCCGGAAGCCTTCCACTTCTAGAAAGTCTTTTCCAGAGGTTGATTTGTAAGGATGACAACTGGGTGGGCGTCAAAGTAAGGGCGGAGCTTTCGTGCTGCCACCATTATGGCCAAGGCCAACTTTTCAATGGATGGGTAGCGTGTCTCCGCCCCTGTCAACACATGACTCACAAAGTAGACTGGCAGTTGTTGTTTTTCTCTTTCGACTAGTAGAGCAGCTGCTACCGTAGTGTCAGTAGCTGATATGTACAATTGTAAGGTTTCCCCTACTTCTGGTCGTGTCATTGTTGGTAATTGTTGTAGAAGTTCTTTGACGTGTCGGAATGCCGTGCTCTGTTCTTCACCCCATTCGAACTTTTTGTTTGCCCTCAGAACCTTGAAGAATGGGAGAGCTTGTGCCGCCGACTTTGCTATAAACCTTGTCAGAGATGCCATTCTTCCTGTCAATTTTTGGACATCTTTTATCTTTTTAGGCTCCGGCATCTCGCATACCGCTCTGACTTTATCAGGATTAGCATCAATCCCCCTTTTAGAAACCATAAAACCCAGAAATTTTCCTGACTTAACCCCAAACACACACTTTTTAGGGTTAAGCTTCATTTGATAATAACGGAGGGTTTGGAAGGTTTTTGTTAGATCCGCCAGGTGGTCGAATTCTTTCTTGCTTTTGAAAATAGTATCATCTACATACACTTCCACATTACGTCCTTTTTGTTCATCAAAAACTTTGTCAACCAGCTTTTGATAAGTGGCTCTGGCATTCATCAGACCAAATGGCATGGCCATGTAATTGTATACTCCAGCCATGGCCCAAGTGATTATTTTGGCCCATCTTCTTAGCCATGGCCGCCCTCCTCCCCCCCCCCCCCCCCCTTATGTCATGTGGCAAAGTTTTGCCACTTGCCTCATGTTCACACTTAACTAACTTCTATAAATAGAAGTAGTTAGTAAGGCTTTGGGATCATTTTTTTTGCCATTCTAATTACTCCTTGCCACAATTAAAAAGCTAAATTCTCTCCATCCTTGCCCATCAAGTCCACACACCATTTTTGGCTTCCTAAACATCAAACCATTGTTCATCAATCTTTTCAAACCCAAACTTAAAGATTCAACCTCCATTGATCTTTAAGTATCAAAACACAAATTAATTCTCAATAATTTCATTCAAGACTCCTTGTTCGGGCTTATTCCGGGTTGGTTCGTGTTTGGGTTTGGGGTCCGTGTGCATGGTGGTGCCTCGTGTGGGTGGTGCTGCGTGGTGTTCGAGTGGTGCACGGTGGTTTGGGGTTGCTGCACGGTGATCCCGTGGTGGTTCGAGGTGGTGGTCGTGAATTTGTGCCGTGGCCGTGTGAGTTGCTGCCGTGTTCTGGGCCGTGTGTTTTGGTCTTCTGAGCAGCGAGTTTTTGTACGTTTTGTGGTTAATCTTTGTTAAGGTAACATACTATCCAAATCCTAGTTGGTATACTATGATTCATAGGGTAGATTAAATGATTAGATTAGACCGAAGTTGATGAATATGACCTTTGTTATGCGTGAACTTGGGCTGATTTTGGGTGGTTGTTTTATGATGATCTTGCCATGTTTCTATGTACAATATGATTACTTATGATAAATTCATATTTGTTGATGATCATGTTCAAGTTTCATGAAATTTTGATGCATATAAGTTGATGAAATTGTTGTTGAACCTTATTTTATTATGCGTGATTTTGATGATAAATATGAGGATGATTTCTTTATGATTTCTTGAATCTTGTTAAGTTCTTTATGAATCTTGATTGAGTTCTTTTTGAGTCTTGGTAGTTCTTTATGAGTTCTTGGTCGAGTCTTGATTAAAGAATGTAAGTAAAGTTTAAAGAAAGGTTTAAAGAAGTTTAAAGAAAGGTTAAAGAAAGTGTAAAGAATGATATATGAGGTTCCAAGAATGATGATTTACATATTATTCTTGAGTCAAGGCGTATGATGCAACTTAAGATTAACTAAGAATGTAAATTACGATTAAAGATTAGCTTGATTTTACTATTAGACGCCTAATCTTAGAGTAAGATTCTAAGAATTGGGTTAAGACGTTGCCCCTATCCTATCCGCGGTATTGGTTTAGTTAGAGATCCTACTATGTCGTCTCTTGATATGGATTTCCCGTAAGATGGTTTTCATGGGGTTGGGAGTAAGATTCTCAATCCTGGCATAGTAGAAAGTTCGTTCGCGTAAGATGCGTTCTTACGTGCATAGTCCGGTCTAATATGTAAATGATTGCGCCAAAGATTAAGTAATGTTAAGATAATATTTGAAGTTGGTCGAGTTAATATTGTTGTCTATGCGTGCAGTATCATTGTCGTTATGGTTATGTTATGTATGTCACATGATGGTATGATTGAGTGTTTGATTTGATTGTTTGATTTATGCTATGATCTTGTGTATCCCCGTTAGGGTGGGACAATTATGTTACTCGCCACTGACGGTGGACTGTTGTTTATTTTTAGGGTAATTCTGATGATGAGGTTCTTGCTTAGCTTTGGGTTGGGCGAGTGTCGAAGTTATTTGTACTTGTTTAGGATGTTTTATGATTTTAGTTTGGACTGTCGTAGTTGTAGTTCGTATTTGCTAACTCTGACATTGTTTTGGAGTTAATACTGTTTTTGGTAGTATTGATATTTGGGATTAGTTTTTGTACAATCTTGTGGGCGTTGTACTTTTGGATTTAGTATATAATAATTTGAGGTTTTGTTTTAAATTTTTGTATGTTAGTTTGTTTAGAACTGACAATTCGACTCGTCGTTTTCTTCCGCGCCGGTTTAAGCGAGTCGGGTCGTCACAGTTGGTATCAGAGCCGAACAGGTTTAAGTGAAGTTTAAGGATATGACTAAACCCGGGAGTTGTGAGCTTTATCTTTCCCGAGTGATGATGAACCCAAATTAAGTTTATGTATAAGGAAGAAGAGTTCGGGTAGAAGAACCGGGATAAGAATCTTTTTCCTATTCTTTTTCCTTTTGATTTATGTACTTGATTGTAGTGTGGATGTATGACGGACACTGTTATTTTGTGTGTCTTTGTCTTAATGCGTTTCAGCATGTCTACGCCTCGCCGGTTGAGTTCAGGACGATAGAGGTTACGAGCGCTCGAGGAGGCGATCCTTACGTTAGCGCACCATAGTCGTCATACGCCTAGTACGCAGTTGACGTTCGATCGTATCGCACGTCATCGACCTCCGACCTACGATGGGTTGCCGACCCTACTATCCTGGAGAGTTGGATCCGCGAGATGGGGAAGCTCTTCCACGCTACGTTTTGCCCCGAGTACGAGAAGGTGCAGATCGCCGCCTACTATCTAAGTGGAGAGGCCGATAACGGGTGGAGTGTAGCTAAGGATGCGTGCATGCCTTTACATTCGATGTCGTGGATCGAATTCGTTGATAAGGTCCAGGAAAGATTCTACCCCGACGAGTTGCGGTGGCAGAAGCAGGAAGAGTTCCTTACTCTTACCCAGGGTAAGATGACAGTTCAGGCGTACACCGACAAGTTCACAGAGTTATCGAGGTTCGCTACGTCTGTAGTTCCATCTGAGAAGGAACGGGTCAAGCGCTATATCAAAAAGCTAGATCTGAGGATTCGCGTTCACGTGATCAGCAGTGGAGTGAAGACATTTCAGCAGGCTTACGAGGTAGCACTCGAGATTCAGGCATCGGCGACCGAGGAGGATGCGAGCAGGAAGAGGACCTAGGTCCCAGCGACGTCGTCTTCTTTTAAGAAGCCTCGATTTAGTGCTCTTAGCAGTACCCCTCCGACCACGAGTTCGCATAAGGGTTCCAACGGCTCGAAATGCAGAGGCTGCGGCAGGGACTTCCATCCAGGGAAGCGGTGTGACGATTTGCCCATAGCTTGTTTTATCTGCAAGAAGGAAGGCCATAAGGCGTTAGTTTGCCCCGAGAGGAAGCCAGACACCGAGATCAAGCAGCTTCCGGCACCGACTAAGACTTCGGTGAAGAACCGAGTCTACTGTATGACTGAGGCAGAGGCAGAGGTTCAGCCCGACGTTGTCTCAGGTAGATTTCTTGTCTCTGGTGTGTTAGCACTTGTTTTATTTGATTTTGGTGCTACTGTCTCTTTTGTGGCTAGTAGTTTTGCCTCGAGGTTCAATCTTCGTGGTAGCTTTCCTGTTAGTTCAGTTATAACTCTCCCGTCTGGAGAGGATTTTATTTGTCAGCGCGAATTCCGAGGAGTGCCTATCGTGATAGCTGGGGAGCAAGCGACGGCCGATCTGAAGGAGTTCCCGCTGATGGAGTTCGATGTTATTCTTAGTATGGACTGGCTGTCGAAGTATCGAGTGATCATTCGTTTCCGAGATCAGTCAGTGACATTCCGAGGATCGCAGGGCAACTGAGTTACCTACTCTGGGTTCGTCCTTAAGAAAGGAGTTAAGGTAATCTCAGCCTTAAAGATGAGGAAACTTCGCCATAAGGGCGATATGGTGTTCTTATCTCAGGTAAGGGACTTGACTGAGGAGCGTCTGTTGGACGATATACCTGTAGCGAGGGATTTCAGAGACGTATTTCCTGATGAGCTACCAGGAGTTCCACCCGAGCGCGATGTGGAGTTTCATATCGACTTAGCACCCGGGACAACGTCGATTTCGAAGGCACCTTCCCGGATGGCACCATCGGAGTTGCAAGAGTTAAAGACGCAACTTCAAGATTTGATCGATAAGGGCTTCATTAGGCCGAGCGTTTCTCCATGGGGAGCAACCGTTCTCTTTGTGAAGAAGAAAGACGGTAGTATGCGCCTGTGCATAGGCTACCGAGAGTTGAATCGGATAACTATCAAGAATAAGTACCCGTTGCCTAGGATTGAGGACCTGTTCGATCAGTTACGAGGAGCGGGAGTATTTTCGAAGATAGATCTTCGATTTGGATATCATCAGGTTCCAGTCAAGAAAGAAGACATTCTGAAGACCGCTTTTCGTACGAGATACGGCCACTACGAGTTTGAGGTGATGCCCTTTGGCCTCACTAACGCACCAGCCGTGTTCATGGATCAGATGAACTGGACCTTTCATCACTTACTCGATAAGTGCGTCGTAGTATTTATAGACGATATCTTAGTCTATTCGAGAGATGAGTCTGAGCATGCGGAGCATCTCCGGATGGTACTAGAGATATTACGGAGGAATAAGTGGTTCACGAAACTCTCCAAGTGTGAGTCCTGGCTTCGCGAAGTAGCATTTCTGGGTCACATAATTAGTAAAGAAGACATTAAGGTAGACCCGACAAAAGTTAAGGCTGTAGTAGAATGGAGTAGCCCTAGAAATGTGGTGGAGGTTCGTAGTTTTCTGGGTTTGGCCGGATACTATCGACGATTCGTCCAGGGCTTCTCCAAGATTGCTAGGCCGAAGACTAGTCTCCTACAGAAGCAGATCTGATTCGTTTGGACGGAGGCTTGCGAGCAAGCATTTCAGCAGTTGAAACAGAGATTAGTCTCTGCTCCTATTCTTACCCTTCCGAACGATGAGGAGGATTTCGAGGTCTATATTGATGCGTCTAAGAGTGGCCTAGGTTGTGTGCTAATGCAAGGTGGGAAGGTCATCGCTTACGCATCGAGGCAGTTGAAGGTGCACGAGCGTAACTACCCACGCATGACTTGGAGCTAGCAGTTGTAGTATTTGCGCTTAAGATTTGGAGGCACTATCTCTATGGTGGTTCGTGTAAGGTATTCACGGATCATAAGAGTCTCAAGTACATCTTTACTCAGAAAGACCTCAATATGAGGCAGAGACGATGGCTTGAACTTATTAAGGACTACGACCTGACACTTAATTATTGCGAGGGCAAGGCAAACTTGGTCGCTGACGCACTAAGTTGCAAGAATCGATTGAGCTTCAGTAGAAGCCGTAGTTCCGTCAGATTTCGTCTGACATCTATGAGTGTTGAGCCTGAATTACTTCGGGAATTGCGCGAGGGTCAGCAGAATGATCCGCAGTTGGCTAGGATTCGAGAGGCTTTATGGCAAGGAAAAGTCGTAGGTTTCGAGATCTCTTCTGATGGTAGTCTGCGATTTCGAGGGAGGTGTTGTGTACCGAACAGTTCTGATCTTAGGAACAGAATCATGTCTGAGGCACATAACTCGCCCTACTCTGTTCATCCTGGAGGTAACAAGCTGTACCAGGACCTTAAGGGCCAATTCTGGTGGCCTAAGATGAAGAAGGATGTAGCAGAGTTCGTAGCTCGATGTTTAGTCTGTCAAAAGGTTAAGATCGAGCATCAGAGACCTGGAGGTCTTTTGTAGCCACTACCAATTCCGACCTGGAAATTGGAGTCGGTATCTATGGACTTCGTGGTTAGCCTACCTACTTGTAATGGTATGAATGCCATTTAGGTAATAGTGGATAGGTTAACCAAGGTCGCTAGATTCATACCGATGAAGATGACCTGGTCTATGGAGCGCCTGGCAGAGGCTTATACCCAGGATATTATCCGACTTCACGGGGTTCCGAGGGAGATCGTTTCTGATCGGGATCCGAGGTTCTTATCTCAATTCTGGAAATCAGTTCAAGAAGCCTTCGGGACGAAACTGAAGTTGAGCACCGCATTTCATGCGAAAACGGATGGCCAGACTGAGAGGACCATCCAGACTCTGGAGGATATGTTACGAGCATGTACTTTAGAGTACCATCAGTCTAGGGTACGTATGCTCTGTTTGGTAGAATTCTCCTATAATAATAGCTATCACTCCAGCATCGAGATGGCTCCATACAAGGCCCTGTACGACAGGAAGTGTCGGAGTCCGATCTGTTGGAATGATATTAGCGACACTGTGGCTTTAGGACCTGACATGGTGCGGGACACCGTAGAGAAGGTTCGAGTCATACGATCTAAAATGCAGGCCGCGCAGAGTCGTCAGAAATCCTACGCCGATAATCAACGTAGACTACTGGCTTTCGAGGCAGGTGACAAGGTCTTGCTTAAGGTTTCACCATTCAAAGGAGTGGCACGCTTTGGTCAAAAGGGGAAACTCCGACCGAAATTCGTGGGACCTTACGAGATACTAGAACGAGTTGGGGAGGTGGCATATCGGTTGGCATTACCACCTAGTCTGTCTAATGTTCACGATGTGTTCCATGTTTCCCAGCTAAGGAAATATGTACATGATCCTACCCACATTATCCCAGTGGAGTCGGCCACGCTTGAGCCGAATCTGACTTTCGAAGAGTGACCAGTTCAGATCTTGGATCGCGAAGTGAGGACCCTTCGGCGTAAGCAAGTCCAACTCGTCAAGGTGTTGTGGAGAAATCATCACCATGAGGAGGCGACTTGGGAGACAGAGTCGTCCATGAGGTAGAAGTACCCGGAGCTGTTTGAGGGTGAACAATCTCCTTTGCTTTAAATTTCGGGACAAAATTTCTTTAAGGAGGGGAGGTTGTAACGACCCAGATTTATCGGTATTTTTGTCGTCAATTTATTTGTATCTATGTGATTTTATGTATAGTCCGAATTTATTTGGACTATTATTTATTGATTATTTGCTCGATTTGATTTATTTTATGTAATGGTTTATTGTTTATTATTTATTTTATTATTATTTAATTAATTACAATTTTATTATTTAATTTTCTAATTAATTAATTAAGTTTTGGGTCAAGTGCGAATTTCATCATGATTAGTCATGATTTAGTGCAAATAGCCCAAGTGATTATTTTGGCCCATCTTCTTAGCCATGGCCGCCCCCCCCCCCACCCACCCCCCCCCCCCCCCCCACCCACCCCCTTATGTCATGTGACAAAGTTTTGCCACTTGCCTCATGTTCACACTTAACTAACTTCTATAAATAGAAGTAGTTAGTAAGGCTTTGGGATCATTTTTTTTGCCATTCTAATTACTCCTTGCCACAATTAAAAAGCTAAATTCTCTCCATCCTTGCCCATCAAGTCCACACGCCATTTTTGGCTTCCTAAACACCAAACCTTTGTTCATCAATCTTTTCAAACCCAAACTTAAAGATTCAACCTCCATTGATCTTTAAGTATCAAAACACAAATTAATTCTCAATAATTTCATTCAAGACTCCTTGTTCGGGCTTATTCCGGGTTAGTTCGTGTTTGGGTTTGGGGTCCGTGTGCATGGTGGTGCCTCGTGTGGGTGGTGTTGCGTGGTGTTCGAGTGGTGCACGGTGGTTTGGGGTTGCTGCACGGTGATCCCGTGGTGGTTCGAGGTGGTGGCCGTGTATTTGTGCTGTGGCCGTGTGAGTTGCTGTCGTGTTCTGGGCCGTGTGTTTTGGTCTTCCGGGCAGCGAGTTTTTGTACGTTTTGTGGTTAATCTTTGTTAAGGTAACATACTATCCAAATCCTAGTTGGTATACTATGATTCATAGGGTAGATTAAATGATTAGATTAGACCGAAGTTGATGAATATGACCTTTGTTATGCGTGAACTTGGGCTGATTTTGGGTGGTTGTTTTATGATGATCTTGCCATGTTTCTATGTACATTATGATTACTTATGATAAATTCATGTTTGTTGATGATCATGTTCAAGTTTCATGAAATTTTGATGCATATAAGTTGATGAAATTGTTGTTGAACCTTGTTGTATTATACGTGATTTTGATGATAAATATGAGGATGATTTCTTTATGATTTCTTGAATCTTGTTAAGTTCTTTATGAATCTTGATTGAGTTCTTTATGAGTCTTGGTAGTTATTTATGTGTTCTTGGTCGAGTCTTGATTAAAGAATGTAAGTAAAGTTTAAAGAAAGGTTTAAAGAAGTTTAAACAAAGGTTTAAAGAAGTCGAAGAAAAGTTAAAGAAAGTGTAAAGAATGATATATGAGGTTCCAAGAATGATGATTTACATGTTAGTCTTGAGTCAAGGCGTATGATGCAACTTAAGATTAACTAAGAATGCAAATTACGATTAAAGATTAGCTTGATTTTACTATTAGACGCCTAATCTTAAAGTAAGATTCTAATAATTGGGTTAAGACGTTGCCCCTATCCTATCTGCGGTATTGGGATAGTTGGAGATCCTACTATGTCGTCTCTTGATATGGATTTCCTGTAAGATGGGTTTCATGGGGTTGGGAGTAAGATTCTCAATCCTGGCATAGTAGAAAGTTCGTTCGCGTAAAATGCGTTCGTACATGCATAGTCCGGTCTAATATGTAAATGATTGCGCCAAAGATTAAGTAACGTTAAGATAATATTTGAATTTGGTGGAGTTAATATTGTTTTTTATGCGTGCAGTATCATTATCGTTATGGTTATGTTATGTATGTCACATGATGGTATGATTGAGTGTTTGATTTGATTGTTTGATTTATGTTATGATCTTGTGTATCCCCGTTAGGGTGTGACAGTTATGTTACTCGCCACTGACGGAGGACTGATGTTTATTTTTCAGGTAATTCTGATGATGAGGGGCGAGTGCCGAAGTTATTTGTACTTGTTTAAGATGTTTTATGATTTTAGTTTGGACTGTCATATTTGTAGTTCGTATTTTCTAACTTTGGCATTGTTTTGGAGTTAATACTGTTTTTTGTAGTATTGATATTTGGGATTAGTTTTCGTACAATCTGTGGGTGTTGTACTTTTGGATTTAGTATATAATAATTTGAGGTTTTGTTTTAAATTTTCGTATGTTAGTTTGTTTAGAACTGATAATTCGACTCATCGTTTTCTTCCGCGCCGGTTTAAGCGAGTCGGGTCGTCATAATGGTTCTTGGTCAATAGAACAAGGTTTGTAAACTGATCAAATCCTTACATATATGGTCTAAAGCAAGCTCCAAAGCAATGGTATGGCAAATTCAATAAAACTTTGATTAATAATGGTTTTCATGTTAATGAAGGTGATTCTTGTGTTTATTCAAAACATGATTCCCATGGTTATGTGATTATTTGTCTTTATGTGGATGACATGTTAATTTTTGGTACTAACTTGGATCGAGTAAATGAGACTAAAGAAAGTTTGAAATCAAATTTTGAAATGAAAGATATGGGTTAGGAAGACGTGGTTTTAGGTGTAAAAATTAAAAGGACCTCAAATGGCATCTTTCCTCAGTCAGTCACACTACATTGAAAAACTACTTAGAAAATTTGACTCTTTTGATGTCGATCCAGTTAGAACCCCCTATGATCCTAGTTTCCACTTAAAGAAAAATAATGGGGCTCCAGTGTGTCAAGCTGAATATGCTAGAGTTATTGGTTCTGTCGTGTTTCTCATGAACTGCACTAGACCTGACATTGCTTATTCCGTTAGCAGATTGAGCAGGTACACTCATAATCCAAGTGATGATCATTGGATTGCCTTATGGAGGTTGCTTAGGTATCTTAAGGGTACCATGAATTGGGGTTTGCATTACTCCAAATTTCCAGGTGTTTTAGAGAGGTTCTATGATGCCAATTGGGGAATGTGAGTAGTTAGAGAGAGTTTGTCGCACATTGGTAGAATATGAAGAGTTTTTCACATTTATATATTTGAGCTTACCTCTATTCTCTAAAAGCTTAAGTAGTAGGTGGGTTGTTGACAAGACACACGCGCGCGCGCACCGCACCGGGTCTGGTCGGGCCGTGGGTCTTAGGTCTTGGGAAATGCGATGCGCGGTGTGCTGGTTGGGCCTTGGGCCATTCTATCTTTTTGCTGGAAAACCGTTTGATCTTTTATACTTAACGGTCATATTTACCCAGTCATCATACTTACCCAGTCATCACCACTAACAGTCACATTATTTGACTGTTGATTATTTCTCTCCCACTAATAGTCACATTGACTGTTGATTATTTCTCCCACTAACAGTCACATTGACTGTTGATTATTTCTCCCACTAACAATCAGTCAGCCCATGTTTCTCTCCCACGATTCTTCTCTCTCATCAATTCTGCAGTCTATAAAAGCCTTGGTTCTCAGTCATTAAACACACAACAACTAGTATTACTCTCATGATATATATATATATATATATATATATATATATATATATATATATATATATATATATATAATCTCAGTTCCAGTCGGGCTGGTGCGTGCACACTACTCCGACGCCGTGCAAATCTTGGAGGGCAACCGCTGAACGTCTATTGCACCTGGTAGCGCGGAATTGTCTTTTAGAACAATGGTCTTTCACGACGCGACAATCGTTTCACATACTTCTGTCAGTTCACGCATCAACCGCTAAGTTAACGTTTTTAATTATTTCTTTTAACATGTACTTCTAAGAGAGGAATCCTCAAGGTAGGTATGCCATATTTTCGATCATATTTACTTCTCTCCTTTTCTCCCTCAACCCATCATTTCTCTTTTATTTCTTCTTTTTCCCATACTTTTTTCAATGGAAATAAACAATATAAAATTAATTTCTATTTGTATTTCCGTTTTGAAAATGTTTTCTATGAAAAATTATTTTTCATTAAAATAAATAAAAACTTATTAGGGGGACCCGAGGAAGAGACACGTCATAAATCGAGGCTAGTTCCTTATTGGATCAGGGGCCAATAATGTCAATGATGTATAACAAACAATTAAACTTTTTTTTATATAATTATTTCTCTTTTTAAAAAAAATTAATAACATATCTATACACAAGTCTGTGGAAAGTTTATTTCTAATAATCTCTCATTTGGTGGGTTTGCAATTAATAATCTCACCTTTTGATTATTACTGAATTATTACACCTTTGCTTAGTACCTTTAACTATTAATGGCTCTTTTGACTTATTAGTTATTCTTATTTTCGTAGTTTAATTCATATTTACGTACTTAACTTTTAACTTATTACCCCTTTCATTGGACCAAAGGTAGGTAAATGTAAAAAAATAAGAACAAACAAAATTTGTACAAAACCCATTAAATAAAGATCCAAGAATCATCAATAACTGTGACTTTTCATTTGAAACTGGCTAAAGGTTGGAGTATTAAAAACAATTTATCCTAAGTTTCAAGTTTGATATTAAGTTGAGCAATATTTTTTTAAAACTATATAGACCTAAAATTAGCATTAGACCTTGGTAGTGGGTGTAATACCCCTAAATTTCGTGCCTTTAATTATATATGTGTATATAATTCCCTATCATTCTCTTATGTTTATTTAATTATTTATTTGATAAATATGCTCTTTCTTTTATTTATTTTTTTCTTCCAAAATAAAACTATTATTATTATTATTTTTATTCATTTCTTTAATTTACATGGTTCAAAAATTTTATTTTCATTATTATTTTCCATACATAATGTATTTACGTATTTAACACATTATTTTTCGTTGTGTGTTAGTGTGAATACTCGAATTATTATGTATCGACTTTTCGAATTAGCGGTTTTTGTACTCGTGTTATAAGGACACTTGGACCGACCAAAATGTGTAGCTTGTACATCACCATTGCCGGCCCAAACCAAGCCATGTGGCTTCCTTTCTTTTTTTTATTGGTTGCATGACAACCAAAAGCACCCTTACATGCATAAGAAGTGGCTTGTCATAAGGCTCCCAAGTACCCCCATTTTTTCTTTCTTATACGGCTGGCCAAAGGTGGAGGGTGGCTGATTTTTTTTTTTTTCAGTTTTTACACCTCTCTTGATCTCCTTAACTCACACTTAAAATCCTCTCAAAATTTTGGTAAGTGTTGGGCATATTTTGGTGATCTTTGGAGCATTACTTGGACTAGTTTTGTGCACTACTTTTCTCTAATTTTCAAGGTAACTAACACTATCTCTAATCTAGTAACCACATAGTTTAGGATGATAGAATTTGGGTTTAAAATATGTAAGGAAGATTAATAAAACAAACTAGAACAAATTATATGTTAATTAACCTTAAAATCGGTTTTTGCATGCATGTTTCTACTTGCTTTTAATTCTGATTTTTCATGTATTTTTTCATAGATTAGAGTTGTTTTTATGCTATTTCTAATGTATGAATCTCATAGGATAATTATTTTTTTGCAATTGCATGTTTAATTAATTGATTATGGTAATTATTTAGAGAATTATTTTTTGATATTGTTGCATGCAATTTTTTCGTGTGGTTATGTGGCCTTGCTAGGCTGATTTTTCATGAGTTTTGGGTATAAAATGATGAGTTTTAATTTGTGTTAATAATCTGCCAAGTAATTAGTTGTAGAATAATTTTTATGAATTATTTCGGTAATTGATTGTTAGTCCTAAAAAGGGGCGAATTGCTGCCCAAATTTTTGGTGATATCCTCATGTGTTTAATCCTTGATTATACTAGAATTTATGGTTAAATTTGCATAATTTTTTGTGTTGTTTGTGCCTAATTGTAAAATTGGTGAACTTGGAATTAATTGAATAACTATTGTATAACTTGTGGAAATTTTGCAATTATATTTCTGAAGTATATAGCTTCTGTCCGTGTAACATATTAGAGTGTTTAGCATGTTTTTAATTTTATTTTAGGCTTGTAATATGCTTGGTTATGTCCTTGGTGAAGTATATAATTAATTGTGAAAGTTTAACAATTTTCGGACATATTTTGGTAGTTGATTTTCATCTTTTAACATTTTGGACAGAAACTTTAGAGGGATTAAATTTATGTTTTGTTGATGAGTTTTGACTCTTAATTATGGTTTTAGTGATTGCTAATCAATAGGAGTTGTTTGGGTGTAAATTTGGTTGAATGACATTTTGGTAATTACTTTTGCTTAGGTTTTAGACGCATATTCTTGTTGGGGTAATTAAATTAATATTCTTGGAATTTATTTTGGACTAAGTATATGGATGTGTGACGAGTGTTGGGTGATTTTCTTGGAATTTACTTATTCTTGTGGATAGTAAACAAAGGAATAGGAATTTTGTCAATAGCGATGATATAATTTGTCGTCCATAGTTTATGACCATGTCAGAGTTATTTTGATTGTTAGTTGGAGCCATTGGGTTGCGGGATCCAATGGTCAGATCAATTTTTGTTCCTTGGACTACGTGGACCAAGAACAATATTTACCTGGGTTAATTGTTGTCGTCCGGGAGTACTGGAGGTTTAAGTCCATATTTTGGGCATCCATCCGGCACCGGGAGTTTGGCCATTCTTAGACACATCAACTGTGTGTTGATCGTTGGTAGTGTAAGTCCATATTTTGGGCATCTACCTGACAAACCTTAGGAAGTGGTACTGCGGGATTTCCACTAGCGATCATTCCATCTACATTCACAATCGTACGTGTTGATCGTTGGTAGTGTAAGTCCATATTTTGGGCATCTACTTAACGTATCTTAGGAATGATAGTGTAAGTCCATATTTTGGGCATCTACTTAACGTATCTTGGGGTTGGTAGTGTAAGTCCATATTTTGGGCATCTACTTATAGTATCTTAGGGTTGGTAGTGTAAGTCCATATTTTGGGCATCTACTTATACGATTATTGTTCGTTCCATCTCCAATCATGTGTTTTAAATTGGGTAGTTGGAAGTAATTTTACTCATATAGCTTGTTTGTGAATTGGGTTCTAGTTATGGTTTAGTTGTCTTCTTAAATGTTGTTAATTATCTCACGTTATGGTTTATGTCTATGTTGTTGTGGCATTTGTGTTGAATGTAACTGATTTTGCAGGAGGGCTATGGACGTAATCGTTGTGAGTAAATGATTATCTTAAATTAATTAGTGTTGTTATATCTTACTGCTTGATGATATTAATTTGGTTGCCTGATCTATGGTTATAAGCTTGTGTTTGCTATGTTGGGGAGAACTGTAGTGTGGAGTTGTTATCTTTTTTTTTCAGATGCGGTCCTTCCCGTTGTTCTAACCATCCTGGATTTCTATAACGCAACTAGTTTAAGGAAGACTTTTAAATTAATAATTTTCTATTTAAGCTAATTTCTAGAGTTATGTGGATGTAACTCTAAGTTTGAACCTTTGGACTGTTTAGATTACTGTAGTTGGACTTGTATACTTCTTTATGGTTTGTATTTCCTAAAATTTTGAATTTAACGAGTTTATTAGTTGATTCAGGTTTTCCTTAGAAGTTTCTTTCATAGTGGTCTTTGATCATTACTTTGTCGGACTTAGAATTTAGTGGCACTCCCGTCCAATGTTCTATCTTCCGCTGAGATTCTCTGTCTATAAGGACGGGGTTGTTACAGTGGGTGGACTACTTATTTTGTAAACAAGATGAATCCATTGATAAAAGAGTCATATGACATCTACAAAAGATCTCAAAACCAAAAAATACAAAGCAAATTGAATCAAATAAAATTCAAACTAAATAAAACTACGATCGTCGATGAGATCTGACATTGATGAATTTCCTCATCTTTTGCATCATTGTTCTTTGCAGCCTTCTACAATGGGTCGTTCTTGCGATCTGTTGTAGTTTTTGAATTGAATACAACTTTACCCAATTGAGTGCCATGAGATTTGATTTAATACCGCATAACCCTCTATCAACGAACTAATTCCTCCAAATTCTAATCTCCCATAAAGGAAGAGAAGAAAATCCAACTCCAAATTACACCAAATTTTGGCTTAATTGTGGAAGATCGATAAAATGTTGGCTTATGCTAGACAATTTTTCCTTTAAAATATATGACAAAGAATTGAATACTACTTGGTAGTGTTATAAAACTCCACCGAATCCAAACTCCTTGATTTACATATTTTGATTTTTGTTGAAAATTGTCCGATCAAGATTTTGGTATGGTCATTTTTTCCCTGGGTCAATTTTTTTTCTTAATTCTAATGGAATTAACAATTGTTTTTGCTTTACATGTCACTTTTGAAAGTAACACAATAACTGTTGATTGGTTTAGGGCATTGGGAAATTCCGAATTACCCCCTTCCTTCATTCATAAAAGAAATAATTTCCTCTCTTTTTGTTCCAAATCCTAGCTTAAAAATTTATCCTACCTCAACTTTTGCTTCAGGTACCCACTTCTCAAACTCTATAGCTTATCAGTCCATGTAGGGGAAGCCTGATGACCAAGGAAACTTTACCTGGATTTGGAAAACTAATGCCCCACTAAGAATTAACTTCGTCATATGGTTGGTTTGGTGGGATAAACTGCCTCATAACCTTACCCTCTTCATTAGGAAATGCCTTCCTTGTAGCAATTGTGATATTTGTAATCACTCTCCTGGAGATTTTAATCATATCTTGAGGATATGTGGCAAAGCTGCTAGACTCCGGAATTCATTCCCCTCGACTCTTTACTCCCATAAGGCTAATCCTCACAGCTAGCTCCAGCATAATCTCAATTCAAATGATGGATGGAGTTTCTTGGCCAACTTTTTTCTCCTTCCTATGCTACCAGGTTTGAAAGACTAGGAACAAAGTGGCTTTTCAAAAATAAGACTTTGATCTACCCATGACCCTCATTAAAAAAGCTAAGGATCAGACACTTGAATTTATAGCTTTCAATAATCCTAATCCAATTACTTCACCTAGACCTATAAGTCTCTCCTAACACACTATTGAGTCATGTGATTTGTTGATTAATGTGAATGCTTTCTTTGTCGAAAATCATCTTCCTGCAGGCATTGGAGGCGTCTGCATAAATGATCAAGGGGTCTGGATACAGTGATTTGTTATGAAACTGTACTCCTCTAATGTTCTGTGTGCTGAAATGGTGGTTATCAAGCAAGGACTTGCTTTAGCTTTGAGCACTCCTCATCAAACAACCATTATTGTTTCTGACTCAAGGAAGCAATTGACCTCATTAATTCCCCATACAAGTACGATAGATTTATCTTTAATTTGGTTTTTGATTGTAGGAAGTTACTCCTCAGCTTCATCAGGTGAAAATTGAGCATTGACTCAGGACTTCTAATCAGATTGCGTACAAGTTAGCAAAGGAAGCAAGACTTGGCACTATTGTTTGTAATGATTGTATGAATCTTCCTAGTATGCCAGATTGTTGTAGGGAGCTCATGCTCCAAGATTGTTTAAACCTTTAATTTCTTGTTCCTTTTTCACCAAAAAAAAAACTGTTGGTTACTAATGAGAATAAAAAAAATAAGGTTGACAATGAGAATCTTGAAATGTGAAGAGTTTCCATAGAGAATTTCCAAAAGGTTAAAATAAATCCTGTGAAATTGTGAAAATTTGTCAATATAAAAATTTGTCTTTTGATACCCTTAATTTGCAACATAGTGCAATTTTCAATTTTATAAGATTTTAGTATTGAGTCAATATAAAAATTTGTCTTTTGATATGTAGAGTCGTAAGGTAGGTGGGGTAAGGTAAAATAAAATAAATTAGAAAGATTTACTTGTAGCCGTGCAGGGACTATAGGTGGAACATTTTAGAGTACTTATTTTAGAATTGGAATAAACTTGTTGGTAGATCCTTAAAAGAAAATTGTACCATCCTTAAAAGGGTGATGATGATTTTGACAGTCCCTAAATTGATTTTGGAACTCCCAAATTTGTTGGTAGATCCTCCTCTCACATAAATAGTAAGGGGGAATAGTGCTAAAATCAATTTGGGGAGTGCCAAAATCATTTCCTTAGAGAGAGACTGACGGAGTCATATACTTTATATTTGTTAATTGTTAAGCTAAATTGCTCATATTATATTGCTAGATTTTTAAAACAGCATATATATAAAAAAAGCAATTAACAAAATACACACTAATATAAATTCTAATATGGTAAAAGGTTAAAATCCTTAGGCTAAAAAAATATAATGACAACATGAAATCATAAAATATGAAAAGGTAGAGAGATGGGGCACATACATTATTACATAACATACAGGAGTACACAGGTAGATCCACTATTACATTACAGTACACAAAAATTACAGAACCAATTAATTCAAAACACAATCCTCAACATACATACATACATACATACATACATACATACATATATAAAGGGTTTAAAGTATAGTTAAAATTACAATAATTATAATAATTAAGGAATTATTGATGTGATGTGATGTGAATTCAAACATGAGATTGATGAATTGGGGGTTGCTTGTAGAAAGGATGAGGAGGAGCAGGGGAGTTTGGGAAAGATCCGGGAGGCGGTACCGGGGTTCCCATAACTTGGGAACGAGCTTCTTCTCTTCCTCTTTTTCTTCCAAGAAAGTAACACCCTACTCCCATTATTATGCATAATAATATCAATGGTACTGATATTACCATTACTAATGCCATTTCTTAGCTTGCTCTCTCTGATCTTTTTTATTATTATTTGATTTGATATATAATTCAACAAATAAATAAACAAATTGTGATGATGATGATGATAGTGGAAATTTAAGGAAGAAGGCAAGATTAAGGATGATTGTATTTATAGATGGGAATGGTGTATTGTGGAGGAATGAATATATTCGTTGATGAAATGAAATGAAATGAAAGAAAAGGTACTTGTGTTATCTTCTAGTGGTTACTATTGCTTTTACTTTTTCAAAAATTTTAAATTTTAGTTTTGCATAACGGGAATGTGGCAATGTGCTCAACGGTCCAGGGCCAACGGTTACTTTATCTTGGAAATTGGGGAATGCTGTGTTACCTACTCACTACTAATATAATATTAAAATATTGATTATTAAGTTGGGTGGGATTCCACTATCACTATTTTCTAATACTCTTAATTAATATTGGGTAATCTATCCGTTGGGTTAACCAAAAATTTTTTTCCACTTGTGGGGTGGAGCTGAGTCTTGCATTTACTATTTTCCTTGATAAGTGGTCGGGTTGATGATTTTGACACTCCCAAAATTGATTTTGACACTCATCCCCCTCTCACGTGAATAGTTAGAGGGAGGAGTGTCAAAATAAATTTGAAGAGTGCCAAAATCATTTCCCCAGTGATCACTATGTTTTCATTAATGCACCATAAAACATTAAAGGCAAATAGAAAAAGCATAATTTTGATACAGATAAGAACATTAATCTGTTGGGGCATCTTTCACTATTTATCTCAAATTCTATTTTTCAAAAAAAAAGTTAACCGAATTTGGTATGGTTTCTTCCATATTGATCTAAAAGTGTTTTTACGCACAAAATTTGGGATTTTTTTCTTCAGAAAATTCAGATCAGATTATATTAGAAAATTTCAAATCAAATCAAAAAAATTCAAATCAAATCAGATCAGAAAAATTATCACTATATCAAAAAATTCATATCAGATCCAAAAAGTTCAAATTATACCAGATCAGGAAATTCCATATCAGATTAGAAAATTTTAGATCATATCCGATCAGAAATTTTTAGATAAATTAAAACAAACCCTTATTTTAGTAAAAAAAAACTGAGATTTATGATGGAAACGAAAACGCGTCCCACTTCGTATTAATAGTGGAAAACGCCTCATATTTTAACATTTTAAGACAGGGCAGAATGTGTTTGACGAAATAAATTTGATCATTTTGAAAATTGAAAGATCTCAACATGGGTGAAAGTGGAATCAAATCACAAGGCTCCACTCCAGATTAGGTGTTTGATCCTCAAAAAATTCTATATAACCGAATGTCCTCTCAACCTGACTATCCTTAAAAATGTCACCACTCAAAGAATTGTGTGGTAAACTAGAGCTCTCCAAAAATTCACCTAAGTCATTACCATATAATTGGCCAATTTTCTGGAGTTGGTGCGACAAACACACTCCCATTCATAGGAATTTCTAGCTAATTTTCCAATTAAATTCCAAGCTATTGGTATGTGTTCCTCATAAAATTATGACCACGCATTTATTCCAAAGTTGATCTTGTTTTATTATTTAGTCACTCATAAACTATCAAAACGAAATCTCATTGTGAAAAGGAAAAAGAAGATGATTTGAACCGATTAGAAAATAATGTTGCCTCCCTGGCAACGGCGCCAAAAATAACCTCACAACTCTAACCAATGTAGATAGAGCAGTAGGGTCGAATCCTTAGGGAGGTACATATATTTCTCTTAATTCTAAAAAGTTCAGATTATGTAAAAAGACCTTGGAGGGAAAGGAAATTAAACTAAAGAAAACAAAACAGGAAAGAACTAATAAAAATCAAAACTTTAAAGGCCTAGGGTTTAGGTTCACTATAATTAAAATCCTGAATTGATTAAAGATCAGTATTCAATAATTCATAGATAAGTTTTAACCAAGATCTTATAGGCTATCGCAAGTTATTAGATCTATAAAACTAATCTAATAAGCTCTCACAATTTATTAGATTAATTAATTTTACCTAAAATCTTAAGTCTATATGGAATTTTCACCTCTCGACTAATGATTCTATATTTACTTAAATTTATATGATAAAGATCAGATTTTAGGATGTTAAAAGCAAGATATGAACTAAAGAACAACAGAATTCAATCAACACATTCAATCAATCATAGATCCCCAAACCTTAGAGAGACATGGAAATAAATCTAATAAAAGAAAATAATAAAGAATAAAAAAAGACATAATAATTAAATTAAACATTAACTTCAAGCGTGTGACCTATCGTTGGAAAGCTCTTTGAACCTAGCTTTCAATTCCACTAGAATCGCCTCAATCAGATTTGTGTAGCAGAAGTTATGTCCAAAACAGTGAGGATGGTCAAAATTCGTCAAACCAAATCGAACAACTTCGAGCCAATTCTTCACCAATTGTTACCACAACCTCTTCGACACTCACCATGACATCCCAATGCTTAGCTTCTCCAGTGCCTAGCTTGGCCTACTTTGATGGATTTTGTCTCATTTAGAGCATCTTTTATTAAAATTCTGCCAAAAACATGGAAAAGGCACAAAACACTCCAAACCAACTTATTGGTGGTAAAACGGCTCCTAAGAGCATGGTTAGTACAAAAATAAGATACAAAATAAGGGGAAAAAATACAAAATAAACCAAGTTATCAATTCAACTAAAATGATACAATTGATACAAAATGGCTAGTATCATAGCATTATTACCATTATAAAACATATGTAGGCGGTTCGAACCTATGTCTTTGGGCGTGGATCTGCATAATGCTTTACTAAGTTAGTTTATAGTTTAATATAACAAGTTACCAATAATCAAATAAAAGCTACTATTTCAACCTTGAAAGATGAAACAATGGATGATGTTAAATTAATATGTACCTTCTCAAATTAATATGTGTTACGTAATTATAATATGTACGCTCTAAAAAAACCAATTCAAACCAAGAGTGAAGATTTATGTTAGGCATAGAGCTAAGTGTGGTGAGGTTTGGCTCGGTCTGAGCTCCAAACCGCAATTTTGCGGTTTGAAAAATTTCCAAACTGCACCGCACTTTAAGGTATGATGTTTGCGGTTTGATGAAAAAGGGGTAGTCATACCATGTATTTTTTGTAATATATAAATTCAAGTAGGAGTGCATTGAAAAATGCACATAGTCAAAACAGAAAAATAAAAATAAAAAGAGGGAATGATTGATTGACCACAAGGTTGAAAACTCTCTCCATATCATTCATTGGTCAATAATATTTTTTTAAAGTCATTGGTCAATAACATATTAAAACATTAACTTTATATATTAAAAGCATTAAATAAACTTAAACATGTTAGTTTGATTCACTTAGCATTATTCTTTAATTACTAGAGGTGGGTAAATTACACGGTAGGTAGACCAAATATTTTTCGTTTATGTTAAACCAAAATACACTTCTTTTTGAATAACTTTAATAAAATTAATAATTTTCATTTCTCTTGCTTTTGTGCACTACTTTTTATAAATACTTATACTTATCGTACTCTGTTTCTCTCAATTATTGTTTTGTTATTGATGAAAACCTAAATGTGCGAATTAGAAGAAAAAAAAAGGATGGAATTTAATAAAAAAAAAAATATATTTTTTTAACTTATTAATTGGAAAAAATCAAAAGAATTTTATAGGCTGGAAAGAACTTTTGCATCTCAAGCTAATAATTGCAACAACACCACGTTGAGCTGGAGTACAAAGAGCAAAAAAGGGTCAAGGAGAACGCCAGAAAGGAGGCATCTATTTGGTGGAAAGTTGTGGATTTTTGTAGAAATTGATTCATTGATCTCAATTCCTTTTGATAGTATAAAACAATAAGTGTTTGGTGCAATATGTTTTCCCAGAAAATGAGTTGCTTTTGTTTGGTTTTTTAAGGATAGAAAATAAGTTTTTGTGTTTTTTTTTATATTTTTTTTATTTTTTTGGTGATTTAGTACTCCGTAACGCAATAATTTATACTTTTGCTATTTTTGTGGGTAACAAAACAATTTCTACTTTACACAATCTTTTTATATATGGTAAAAAAAATCCACTTATTTACACAGTTGCATTACTTATTAAATATAATTTCTTATTTAACATTAGCACATTATTATCTAACTTAATCACCGCCACCGCCACCTTCCACCCTCACCCACATGGCCACATCAACCACCAACAAGCCCACCCCACGAAGCCACAAACCCCAGCCATGAGGCAACTCCACCACACGAACCCCATCCACGAGCCCACACTATGCCACCACCCAAAACCTAAGCCCCAACGAACCCATGAACACCAGCCACCAAACCCCAGCTACCAAAACAACCCAAACCCCCATCAACCACGAAAAACCCTAGCTAATGAACCCTAGCTGCTGCGATTGTGAGAACCCAACCCTTCGAACAATTGCGGTGTTGAATTCGAACAGTGGTGGTGCGAACCCAATACTTCAAATAGTGGTGGTGAAATTGGGTAAGGGTTTGGAAATTTGGTGGAGCTTCGGTGGTGGAAATTTGAGTAGTGGTGGTGGAACGTTCAGTGGTGGAGCGTTCGGTGTTGGAGCGAGCGATGGTGGTGCTGAGCTCATTGGGGATATGGTTGCTTTGACAGAAATACATGTTGATAAATAGATTAGGAGATTATGGCTTGATTAGTGCTTAAGGTTGTATTAGAAAATTTTGCTTAGGAGTTCATGAAAACACCCAAAGTAGAAATCTTTCCTTTACGGAGGGAGGTAATTTTATTTCAATGAAATTTTTTTTTAAAGTAACGTAATTTATTTTTTTTGTTAAATTTCACTATCTTTGAAAACCTGAAAACATAACTTTTAAATTTTGAGTAGATGTTTACAGAATCCATTAAAACCCAAAAAAATCACCTATATATGTTTGCAACTCCCTGTTTTCCCAATCTAGATGCTTTATATCCTTCTAATAACAAACTCAACATAAATCAATTTCTTCTCCAAAATCAATTGATTTATTAGGTCCTTTTGCCAACGAACTCTTGCAAGCCATAAACTGTCGGCTCATATTTTTAGCAACAGAGAGTCTATAATTGCATTTTATTCGCTCTGTGACTACCAAATAAAAACAATCAGAGCATCAATTGTTGCATAATTGAGCAAATTAAGTTATCAAATTGTCCAATTAATTATAACATTTCATAATTTACTCAGTCATGAGCCTGATTTTGAAATTGGTCCTCAAAATTATCCAAAATCCCAATTCATTTTAAAACCTAACTTAATCGAAACATAGATTTGCTAGAAAATACCTTAGCAGTGATTTGATAACTTCAAAATGAGAAAATTTACCATGCATTAAATTGGAAGACCAACTTGGTTTAGCCAAAGTTAATTAATGATTTTTTTTAAGAGGATTCATGTCATGAGTAAAACTTAAGAGATTATATATAATTGTTGTGAAATAAACTTAGATGGCCCCCATCAAATTAAAACATAAGCTTATACTAACTTATTGATTGTACACTTTATTATTGTATTTGAACTTGCATTAAAATAAGATTTTTTTTTAAGAAGACAAAATCTTACACTTGTTTTTTGGAACAATGGAACTACCAATCTAACTAATTATTTTGTGTCATAAGAAAATATAGATTATTGTAACCAATTTCATATATAGCTTGAACATAGATTAATTGGCATGTTATAAAAAATGAATTAGCACTTCCTCCATTTTTTTTTTTTGTTGCAACAAACATTTGAACACGTTTCAAGGGAAGAGATTTGAGTGGGTAAATGATGAACAAGTTAATTAATTAACAGATTTGAATATAGCCAACAGATATATTAAAGGTTGTATTATTTTTTTTTTAAAAAAAATTCCACACTAAAATTTAATTTGTGTGTAAAACGATTTGTTGCAACTAAAAAACGTGGAAATTATTATGTAGCTGAGTAGGTCATAGTTATCTGGAGGGATTGAGACAACATGGGAATAACTTCTGAACAAAAAAAAGTATACCATTCTATAGTCATAGTTGTCAAGAACTAACTACATACCATTCTCTCTGTATATAATCTTAATATACTTGTATTGTAGGCAAGCAGTCAAGCAATGAACTTTTTTCTGTATTCTCTCTGCTTACTATACATACATCCACAAACTAAACAAAAGTACAAATATGCACACTTAGCAGGCCTCTATATTCTCTTTCAATTCTTACAACTAGTAGTAACAAAAATATGGATCACACTATCATCATAATAACAAATTAATCAACAAAATACGCAGCAAAAATCATTGGCGCGGTGGAAGATCTTCAGACTGATGCAATGAGAATAGTAACCTCTTCCATAATTATCTGAAAACAAACAGAAAATTAGTAGCTAAGTGACTATTTCAACTACACTAGCAATATTGGCATAGCAATATAGCATACAAACCTTTGTTTACCAAAAATATAAGTGACATAGATCCCTAGGATAGGATTTTGTATTGTTGTGTGATATTGTTCTTACATAGTATCAAGATTAATTATGTGATGGACATCATTTTAAAAACATTAGCAAAAATTCATATGAATAATCCCAACTATTGGAGGTCTTCCAATATTAATCCCAACAATAGGTTATTACACTATAATCCAA
The DNA here is from genome assembly GCA_951394345.1 of Salicornia ramosissima. Classification (NCBI taxonomy): domain Eukaryota; kingdom Viridiplantae; phylum Streptophyta; class Magnoliopsida; order Caryophyllales; family Amaranthaceae; genus Salicornia; species Salicornia ramosissima. Next base: position 41,259,634 of record OX596236.1, read on the forward strand.
ACTATGGGGGTAGTTTTATGATATTAGTCCATACTAACTTTTGACCGGCTCTGATTTCCTTCGTAGAAAGGGAGGAAGATATAGTCAAGTATAATAAATAGGGAAAGAGGAAAGATAACGAATACTTTATGAATTGGTGACCGATTACAATAGGTTAACTAAGTCAACGGACTAATTAATATCATAAAATAACCCCAAAGTTGGATTATACTGTAATAACTAATAGTTGAGATTAATATTGGAAGACGTCCAATAGTTGAGATTATTTATATGAATTTTTCCAAAATATTATCATCTTTTTAAAATGATGATGCATGTATTTGATTGATTAATGGAAGACTCTATTCACCCATGACATGAACCTTGGCTATGTTCTACTCAAATTATTTATGTACAATCTTGCAATATCATTTCACATCAGAAAAGATTAAATCAGACCATACTAGATCAGGAAAAAAAATCAGTTCAAAACTTCAAATTACTCATCAATACGAATATAATGACACCTCATTTGATAATTTTTTCCCCTTATAAATTAGCATATAAAGAAAGTGAAAGTTCAGTCAAAATTTCAGATCAAATCATACCATATCAGAATAATTCAGATCAATCAAAACAAATAAATTCAAATCAGATTGGGTGACGAGAGCATAGCCCTAATCATACAGAATGTGTGATCATAGAATGAATATGTAACAAGGGATCTTCACCTTCCCCTGCCCCCTACTACCCATTCTATGAACTTATATCTTTCAAATTTTACTAGACTTGACCTTATTAATATTTTTTTTTTCCCTTTAATTTTTCACAAAAAAAGAAGGGACATAGCCTTTTCACTTTGAAGAATCATGTGTAAAGATTTGATCTATTATACCCCAGAAATACCATTTTTCGCAGAGCACTGTACAAGTAAAGCAGATACAAGCAAAACTCAAGAATCATCTTTCTAATTTCAGCATTCTCTACAAACACAATCAGGGTCAAGAACTAAATGCAGAAGAAAAGCACCATGCATTGTTGAGATATTCATTATAAAAATTTAAAAAATGGAGAATTTCAATAAAGAACCGACCTTTCAACTGGGTTACGTTCATCATGTCTTCTAACCCCAATCTTCCGTAATTCCCGGAGGTGGGATGCAATCTCCTGTATCAACCCTTCCTCCCCATTTTTAAGTGTATTGATGGAACGTTCAATAAAGGACTGATCGGATTCAATCGCTTGCAATTTCATACTTAGACTGGATACCTCATTAAGAAGATCTGCAATATCAGCTTCTTTGAGGATCAATGCTGTTTGTTCAGCCCCAGCAGACTTGGATCTTTTAAATGAATAAACATGTCTTAGCAGAGTTTTATGACTTCCTGTCGAAACTAACCCAACTTTATCTGATGATAAACCATTTTCAACACAATCACTCTTCACTTTTTTATCCTCTTCTGGAAATTTCAGATCACATGATGAATCCTTCCCTTGCTCTTCGGTTAGATCCCTATGTTTCCAATCGGGGTGTATTTTATTGCAGCAAAAAGCGCTAAGCTTCTTCTCCAAATTATTTAGACACTCTGAAAGATGTTTCCTTTCATTTTCAATCTCTAAAAGTGGATCTTTGGATTTAATCTTAGTGTCCTCAGCTAAGCTATTCAAATCGTCAGTACCACTTAGACATGCATTTGAAGCCGATCCCCCATCATTCTCCATGTTTGAATCATTCTGATATTTTGTCGTGTAATACTCGAGATCTGCTTCTAAATCTTGAATCTTTTTCTCCTTCTCTATCACAATTTCATTTAACTTATCTAGAGCTTCAAGGTCATATTCAGCCTGCTCTTCCATCATCCTTAAGTCATGTGAGGCTTCCATTTGCAGGGCAGCCTTTTCTTCCTGCAGTCTTGTAATCATCGCCATTGTTTCATTCGCTGCAATCGAAGAAGCATTCCTTTCTTCCTCCAAATCCTTCAGCAAAGCAATCAAAAACTTTCGATCATGCTCGAGTTGTCGTTTTAACCGATCAATTTCACTTTCTCCTTCGATTTCACTAACAGAACTGAAGTCCAAAGACTCGAATCCAGATTCGTTTCTGTCAAGAGATGACTTAGAATCATTCCTCTCGAGAGAGATCCTCTTTTGAAGGATTTTCATACCAATAGAAGTGGGTGAATCATTATTAGCCTTCAGCCCATCAACACTCTTAGACAAACCAGGGCTCAATATGTCACTAGAAAGAAACTCAGATCCTTTAGACAAGTGTGACAATAAAAGCTTTAAATCTGGATTTACGGTTGGTGATTCCTTCCCGGCTAGCTGCTCAGCCAACTTACCAGACAATTGTCTGCTCTTTCCATTGATAGCTAGATTATATGCATCACCAAGATCCATATAATTTGGTACCTGCAACCCTGGTATCTGCAAGCCCCTTTCCTTACGCTCAGACTTCATATTCATATTCATATTCATATTATTGAGATCTGCTGAAGTCTGGTCTTGACTTTTTTCAGATTTTTGCTCCAATGTTTGCACAACTCCAGCTTCTTTAACACCCATCTTCTGCAAGTCCTTGGCATCCACTTTTTCTTTTACTACTTTGGCTTCTTTAATATCCAAGTTGTCTGAGTCTTTGACATCCATTTTTTCCATCACAATTCCAGATTCGTTGATATCCAATTCCTTCAAGTCTTTGATGTGTACTTTTTCTGGCACAATTCCAACTTCAATATTTGCTGCAAAATATACAGGTACGAGAGTTCAAAACCATGTCAGGAATGCTATAAATTGACATAGCAGGGCAGACTTATAAGACATAATATGATATGATGAAGATTAAGATAAGAAGATGATTGTGGATTTTGATTAAAAAGAAAATTTACACTTAGATAATATCAAGCGTCCCACAGGCTTGATGGTCTCCCAAAGAAAAAACTATACGTTCGACAATATTCTAGATGCCTACACTCTCCCTAATGGGTTTACACTCTCCCGAATGGGTTCTATTTATCAGATTTTCATAGTAACAGCTTTCTAGCTTCATCTTCAAGCTATTAACAATAAAATTATTGTGGATTATGTAAACTATGCTTCCCCTCTAATATCTATTCTAAGCAAGGAATAGCTGCAGGTGATATTGCTCAACCTGAGACAAGAACAAAACTAAACACTTTGCTCTTTAAATCACAAAATACATCCCACTTCTTATTGTGAAATTCTCATTGTAAAAAAAAAGTGCATAAACATATTCATAATCTTCTTGAACTGATTACAACTTTACAAGTAGCACGATCGTAGAAATATTAGGACAAAATCTTCAAGAATTCATAAAAATCATATGCAACCATGCATTTTTCCTTTCTAATTAAGTTGAACAACTTCCACAAAGAGGATTTACATTCTTTTTTTACTTTTTCCAACCCCTCTCTCATGTATTTATTGAGTAATATTGTAGAATTGGGAGAGATACATACGCATCAAGGGGATGTTTGGTGTAGAAATTTTAGGAGTTGAAAACAAATTCAACTACGTTTTTACATTTCAACTGGTTTGGTGAATGTCATAAGTAACACTTATCGTTTCCAAGGGGTAAGATAATCCCCCAATTTTTTTCCCTTGTGAAACTTGTGGAAAGAAATCTTCTTTTCTTGCACTTAATTGTTTCCATCACCCTTTTAAACCCAACAACTAATAAAGGTAACATATATTGTTACCCTTTTCCCCTCTCAACAAAATCCTTTCCATTTTATTTACGATTATCATACCAAACACCCCCCTAAATATAAAATGACACTAGTAACACAATAACATTGCCAAATTGATTGATTCTGCAACACCAGAACAACAGTGAGTAATTAGGGAAAAAACAAGAAAAACATATCCCAACTTACTTCTATCTTTTGAGGAATGGACAGTGACATTTCCATCATTTGGTAAGTCTGACACATTATTAGAAGTCATCAGACTTGTTGATGCAGATGGTTCAAGATTTATATCAATCTCCTGCCAATCAAGTTCTTCCAATCCATGGCCGATTGCAGAAGCTGGTACTACTGACGGAGTATCATGGAGATTAATGATCTCAGCTTGCACCGCATGTAACATTTCTGAGGGTTTAGATGATAAAACATCCTGAATATTGCCACAAGCAGATTCATCTTCAGATACCGCAATAAAGGGTTTCACCGGTGCAGAATCTAATATCAGGTCTCTTAGGGGATCGGAAGAAATCAACGGTCTCATGTCTTCAGCATCAGACATATGATTATCGGATTCAGTGTCAGAGGTGACTTTCAGCTCTGAGTATCCAAACTGAACCAAAGAATTCTCATTTTTCATCCCAATATCAGCTAATGGATTTGAGGACTTTACTTCCTTTTCTAAGTCATTGAAATCTTGGCTAAACTCACGGCTCAAAGGCAAGTCAAGATTGGATCCAAATCCACTTGATTTAGTCTGAAGCAATGTTTGGGCATGCTGTCTTGATGTAAACAGCTCATTGCAACAACAACAATGCTTCATGTCCAAGCCCTTATTCTTATGATCTTTAGTTACTGGTTCATTATCAAAGCCACTAAGATCTTCTCCTCCCAACTTACCAACCAACAACCTATATGTCTCAGCATTGGATTTATTTTTGGTGGCAAAAGAGAACAGACAACTTTCACACATCCCACGAACATCAACGAGTCTTTCATGAAAATGGCAGTAGACCAAGGATGAGACCTCCAACTTATGATTTCCACATATCATATCCCAATAAAACCCGGACTTTTCACTTCTAAGAATATGATCAATCCTTGAGCAAAGTAAACAGGGGAGAGGCAATTCACAATAACGGGCAAATTTTGTGATTAGGTATCCAAATAATCCATAAACAAGCAACATAAAGATGAGCATCCATTCAAGAAGAGCCGATGCCAAAACCGTGGTGAAGGACCTGTGGCGTTTTTGTGATTCTGATGACAGCGTTACAGCCATAGTATGGCAGATTATATACACATTTGCTGGACACAGAACATAGGATGAACAGAGTCAAGAGCAGTGCACCAAAGTAGAGTACAGGGACGCCAGTCGATAGCTGAAGCAAATGCTGTAATGAGCCCAAAAATAACAGCAGAAAACAAATTATATACCTTGAAATTGGAAGCCTAGACAAAACATAAAGATTATTGTCTTTCTAATTCAGGATTATATTGGTTAAACATAAGCAGCGAAAGATACTATAGCATATTATAAAGTTTATAATAAATTTCAATGTAACAGTACACAATGATCATATCACATATGAGATAATTAATCAGCAACTGTCAGCTGAGAAACACAAATTTCATCTGGGGATCAAAAGTGAAGAAGCTGTAAAAATTTCAAAATTACAATCCATACAAGTCTAAATCGGAATAAAGGAAGACCTAATGCGATCAATTAAACAAACAGAATGATAATATGAACAAAATTTCCAAAACCCTTAATCATAATCAACTAGAAATTCAAACCCCACCCCCAAAAAACAAAACCCACAAGATATATTGCCCAAATAAGCAAATAATGAAATCAAATCAGATGATGATTATCGGAAGGAAATCTTACATGATCAATGAAGAAAATGAAAACCCAGAAATAGTAAACACTTTATTGGTAACTCTGACAGAGAAAAAGCACATCAAACAGGTTCAGTTGAAGGGGTAAAAACACAACCAAAGTTGCAACTTGTGGAGTATTGGAAAGAAAGAATGTAATAACAAAGAGAAATGAAGTTAAAAATAGTAATGACAGATCTGCACGTAGTTATCAATGGTGGGAAGATGATGAGAAGTCAAAGTCGAAAGAGAAAAGGAATGAAAAAATGCTGACTAAGCAAAAAGTCGGCTGACCCTGACCGAAAGTTAAGTACCTACCTACCATATGCAGCACAAACTATGGTCTATTATGTATGGTAGTTTGGTCCCATTTTTGTAGATTCTCTTTTTCACAATATTTGTTCAATTTCCAAGACCAGATGAAAGTGAAATTTACATGAAATCTAGAGGCTAAAGATTTGTGCTTAACAATTTTTTAGGTGGGATGCTTAAATTTTTATTTTTTTTAAGGAAAGGTTCATTGTTACAAATTGTCAAGATTATATTTGAGGGTATCACTTCCAGGGGACCATGCTGCTATCACTTGAGCCACGGTACAACCTTAGGTGGGATGATTAATACTATTTCCACCATTAATGTAGAAAGTTTGTTGCATATGAGATTTTTATTTTAGTAAGAGTTGTATTGCATAGTTAAGTATTAGGTAGCAAGTGGGTCAAGAAGAAAAAAAAAATAGAGAGAAATTGTTGGGATCACATGGTTTAAAAAGAAAATGTAGCAATATTTAAGAGATAGCTCGTATTGGAATATAATTAGCTTTTTACCCGTTCGATGAACATGGTGATTTAAAAAAAAACAAATTGAGAGAAAATAATATTAATTCAAATCAAATTAATTAATCTATTTTTTTCTTAAAATAAGGTTTAAAATGCATATAAGTTAAAAGAGATTATTGATTAAGAAATAATGAAAGAATGCTAGAGATCTAATGATAAATGAAAGGGTAAATATTTAAATTTGGAAAAAAAGAAATAAAAAGAAGTCATTAAGCTTAAAAATGACACATGGCAGGGCTGAAGCAAGGATGTAATGCCCCGACTTCTAATTCATTTTATTTTGTTAATTAGCAGTGGAAACCTAATTAGTCGGCGCGTCACATTCCATGTTTATTAGTTGAGAAACACAAGGCGCGTAAATAACTTAACTTAATAATAATATTATATTAAGAAAGTGTAAGGGGGTGTTTGGTTTAAAAAGGTAGAATGGAATGGTTTAGAAATGATAATCCTCTAGGTATGGAATGGTATGGGGATGAGAAACATATGGGGGAAGGTGAGTATGGAATTCATGGGGTTGACAAACCATTGGGTATGAGGTTCCATACCCAAATACCCCAACCAAACACTATATTGTTCGTTAATAGTATCACATCCATTCCATTCCATTCTAAAATCTTGCAACCAAACATGCCCTAAGTCTTATAACAGGCTAAAATATTCGATTACAAACTAACATAATTAAAGAGTTCAAACTTCAAACTAGATTTTGATACAATAATTAAACTAGTGGAGTTCACTTATTTGATCGAAGGAAGGTGACTCTATTGGTTTTCCTCACACTAAATTTCCTCGTTGTCCTCTTCGGTACCTAAAACCAAAAGCAGTATCATGAGCTGAGGCCGAGTAACATATTACCCTGACAACGTAAATTCATTTCAATTCATTTTATTTGCAAACAGAGAGGAGATTTAGAATAGCGTAAAATCTTTTGAAAACATTTTATAAAAGGTACTTTAAAAAAGCATAAAAACATTTCGTAAACGTTTTATAACATAATAATTAAGACAAATTAATAAAAAAACATAAATATAAGCATTAATATAACATTTCCCATTATCTTTTCCATTTCATTTAAGGTAAATGGCGAGTATAAACAGGACGTAGGACGAAGCCTACCAGATGAAACCCACATAGGATAAAGAGCATAAATAGACTAAACCCACATATATAGGGTAACGAAAATAAACAGACGAAACCCACATAGGGTAACGAGAATAAACAGACGTAACCCACATAGTGTAACGACAATAAACAGATGAAGCCCACATATATAGGGTAACGACCATAAACAGGATACTGTCAGAATAAGATCTTTCACTTTTCTTTATCATGTTTTATTTCTTTTACAGGAATGTGTTAACTGGATACCATTTCATATATCAAAAATTCATATCGTGAACTTGGTTGTAAATAATAAAACAGTTATTATCATAATATAAATATTATTTCCAAAAACACATTTCCAAATCGATATTTTAAAAACATTATAAAACATCATTAAATATAGCTTCCATAAGCTAGTAGGTCTTTTATGTCATTAAAAATAAAAGACTTATCAAAAGTAAATTTCTCCTACTCTCCAATTACAACTAGTGTAAAGGGCAAGTAAGGTTCGTATCCACAGAGAACGGATTTATGTCGATTTAATTGTGCTCAAATGTATTTGGATTAATAAAAGGGAAATCACTAATTCCTTAGTGATATTGGTAACAAAGGGGGGGATTGGAGATTTTATTGAGAAAAAGAAACTAACGATTAAGTGATTATGGGAATATTCTAGTTCTAAAGAATCTTAGGATTCGGTTAAGTGCCCAAGTCAATTCACACTAAGGCTTTATATTACAAAAGTGATGAAGTCCGATGAGTAACACCATACTTTTTCAAAAGCGCCCCAATCATGCGATTACAAAAGTGGTTTCCTTTGTCACTTATCAAGGCTCGGGGAACACCGAACCTTGAAAAGATGTTCGATTTTAGGAAATCAGAAACCACTTTTGAATCATCGGTTCGAGTGGGTTTTGCCTCAACCCACTTCGAAATGTAATCCACCGCAACCATAATGTACAAGTAACCAAATGAGGTGGGAAATGGTCTCATGAAATCGATACCCCAAACATCGAAAAGTTCACAAAAACTAGTCGGATGTTGGAGCATTGCGCCAAATCGCACAAATTGTCTTGCACACTAGCACTCAACACATATTCAATATCAGTTTCACCCAATGCATTTCCTACCGAAACTAATTAACATACCATCTTCTCCATCTATGTCAAAGATACCCTGTGCCATTGTATCAATGACATCGATGTAAAAACAGGAACGACCCTCAGGAGTGAATTTCATGGAGTTATAGATATTAAATTCCAGACACTCTCCATCAAACTCCATAGTCAATGACCCGGTGTGAACATCGATTTTAGCCCAAGCATTTTTCAAAAAAGGGACGTCCTAGCAAGATTGGAGTGGCACTGCCATCATGGTCCATATCTAGGACGTAAAAATCAGCGGGGAAAATCATTTGCCCAACCTTGACCAATACATCCTCCACTATACCCTTTGGATAAGCGTTGGACATATTGGCCAATTGGATCACGACACTCGTTGGCTTTAGATCACCAAGCTTTAAAGCTTTAAACAATCAAAAGGGGATCACATTAATTGATGCCCCTAAATCTAGAATGGCATTACTAAAAATGATATCACCAATAGTGCAAGGTATAGTGAACATGCCCGCGTCACTATACTTGGGAGGTTTTTTTTTTTTGGAAAATGCCCGAGATATGTTCACTCACCTTCACTTTTTGGTGCCCTTTCAGCTTATTTTTCCTCCTACTAGTGAAAAGTTCTTTTAAAAACTTTGCATAGAGGGGGATTTGTTTAACTGCATCGAAAAGGGGATATTTACTTCACATTTACGAAAAGTATCATAAATATCCTTATCACACTCCTTGGTGCGAGTGTCTATCATTGCTTTCGGGAATGGGGGTTTTGGTAAGTACCGAGATGGAGACGGACAAGGTGTCTCCACTTGAGGTTGTGGTGGTTTAAGAGAAGGCGAATTGCCTTGTTCTTCGTTTACTACCACCTCATCCTCAAGCTCTCTCGCGCTCACTTGGAGCTCCTTCCCACTTCTTAGAGTGATAGCACTAGCATTAGACTTGGGGTTAAGCTCTGTTTGGGATGAAAGCTTCACCGAATCTAACTTACCCTCTAACCTAGACACAACAACCGACACTTGGCCCAATTGTCTTTCCAAGTTCTTAATACTCGATCTAGTTTCATCTTGGAATTGGACCATGTTACCTTGCATCCCCGTCACATTTTTTATCAACATATTCAACATCTCCTCCGTAGAGGAATTGTTCGAATTAGTACTTTGACCTTGTGACCATTGGTTTTGGGGCCTTTGATACTGTTGTTGGGGTGGTCTATTATATTAGTTATTTTGGCTATTTGGATGTTGGTAGGGTTGGTTATTTGGATTTTGATAGGGTAGTTGTTGTTGAGGTGCTTGTGGGTTTCCATATTTAAAGTTGGGGTGATCTTTCCAACCCAGGTTATACGTAGAAGAGCATGGATCATATCTTCTAGCATTACCTTGGTTGGGAAATCCCATGGCCTTAGCCTCCTCGCCTTGATCCTCATTGGATTGAGGGCAAAACTCGGTAGGGTGGTCAATGGCACAAATCCCACAAGATTTTACTTCATGTGATCTATTATTTTTCACCATGAAGTCCCTCATCATAAAGGTGAGAGCCTCGAGTATTGCCATCAATTTTAGAAGATCCGGCACTCGAATTCTCAAAATTGGACATTCGAGCACTAGCCCTTCTATTGAACTGACGGGTAACCTCTGTAGATTCTTCGATAAGTGCTCTTGCGGCCGAGGGGATTATATTGAACATAGAACTACCACTAGCCGCATTGATCATGCGCTTATCGTCATCTTGCATACCATTGTATATGTAGATTATTAAGTCATGCTCCGAATATCCATGGTAGGGACATCGGGCGCAAAGTTGCTTAAACCTCTCCCAATATTCGTAAAGGTTCTTATTACTGCCAATATTATTGGCCCAAGTCCAAGGAACACGAGCCCAAAACTTCAGCCCAACAAGGAGCCAGAACTTCGGCCCAAAAGAAGAGTCACCAAAGGCCTCATTTACAGGGAATACGTGGCAGAATACCATTGGTCCACGTGGCAGCACCTCATTGGTCCACGTGGCACTTTCCTACGAAGACACGTGGCAGATTGGATCTCAGACATGAGTATAGGCAAAATTTCATTTATTGAACTATGTATATATGTAAAGTTATCCCACATTGATAGTTTACTAGGAAAATGGGAAGATTCCTATATATAAGGATTTATGTAATGATTAAACACAGATTCCAAGAATTGGCTGATTTGACAACATATATTTGTAATTGTCGATTAACCCTAATCAATCCAGATTAGCAGCTAATTAAGTGATTATTATCTTTTGCCATTTAATTATTTACTTTGCATTTATCTCATTTTAATTGCTTTCACTATTGTGCTCTTGGGTCGAGTTTGTAGCATAAAATTAGTTAGCTCTCCTTAAAACTAAAAACACCCGAAACATTTGGCGCCGTCTGTGGGGAGAGCACGATTTTATGGCAAACTTAGGAGATAAAACTCCCGAGATACCCAAAACTTCTTTAGTGGCGGTCGAAGACGACCCCGATTTTGAGGAAAGAGAGATGGACCAAGATCGACACCCTCGAAGGGAGAAGACTGCACAACGTGTAGATCAGGCTTCGGCCCAATCTTCCGAGGGGGATCAGCTAATCTCTCTCTCTCAGTTAAAACATGTAATGGTCAATTTGAGAAACTCTCTTGTCCTACAGATGAAAGACATGATAGGGCAAGCCAACAAGGCCGAGCCGGGGCCTTCTAAGCTAACCGCAGGGGAAGCCGGGCCTTCGAGGCCGACCAAGGGTCCGGCCGACCTCAAGGGGGATTCAGGGAAGAAAAAGGTTTCAGGCAAGAAGAAGGCTTCTAAATCAGCGAAGGTTGATTGGAAGAATATCACCCAACGGGTGAAGACAGCCAAAGCTCCTCCGCCCCCTAGGAGGGAGCCCCTGATAAGCGAGTCTAATCAGGCCTTTAGAGATGCCCGAGAGTATCTAAAGGCAAAGCGGCAACAATCCCAGCAGCAGTCTCAAGTAGACATCTCCGATACAGCATCAACCCCAACTTTGAAGGATAACACCTTCCGAGTCTCTCAGCGAACTATCTCTCGCTCGACGCAGGTGTGTACTCCTACTCCGGTGCCTAATGGCTCGTTCAAAGCCGAGCCATTCAGAGAAGATGTGCAACTGGCCACTCAGTTTCAACAACCTCCCCCATCATACCCTCCAGGAGGGATCACATGGAAGTCTCCTTTCTCTGTAGCCATTCTGACGGCTCCAAGGGTCTCCAAGGTCAAGGCACTGCACATCAAACCCTATGATGGCACAACTGACCCTGATGATCACTTGGCCACATACAAGCATTTGATGTATGCCCAGTCGGTCGACGATGCGACTTGGTGCATGTATTTCCCAGCTACCTTGAAAGGGGTAGCTCAGAAGTGGTTCAGCAGCTTGCCGGATCATTGCATCCAAAACTTCACAGAGCTCAGCATGGTCTTCGCACATCACTTCATGGCCAACAAACAGGAAAGGAAGACAAGCATGCATCTGGGCAAAATCATACAGGGACCGAATGAATCTCTGAGGTCTTACGTCAAGAGGTTCAATTTAGAAATGCTGCAAATACCTGGCCTCCCCGATGGAGTAGCCTTTGACAATTTTGTCAAAGGGCTTCATCAGTCGAGATTTAAGTTTGAGATGGTGAGGAGGAAGGTCCAGACCTTAACAGAAATCCTCATGGAAGCAGAGTCTTACATACATGCTACCGAGATTTTCTCAGCTACAAAGCCTGAGACGAAGAATGCACAAAAACATGGAGAATCTAGTCAGAAGAAGGACGACCGAAAGAGAGAAGTTTGGACGGTTGAGGGCACACATAAGGAGCAAAGGGCTCCCAAGAAAAGTCGTACTTATGAGGCGGCCTATGAGTATAACAAAAAGCCCCATGCCATTTTAATGGAGATTAAAGATAAGTTCAACTTCGATGCGCCTCAGCCGCTGCGAGGCCCGTCCAAATACAGAAACTCTAACAAGTATTGTCAGTACCACAAGGATGTGGGTCATGATACAGATGAGTGCTTCAACTTGAAGCGGTTGTTAGACAAGTTGGCTGCTAAGGGTATGTTAGAACCCTACATAGTGAAGTCCAAATATAAGTTCCAGCGAAGGACTCCCCAGAAGACCGGGGAAGAAGAGGAAACGGATACCGAGGTTGTAGCCATAATCTCGGGAGGCTTCGCTTCAGGAGGCCCTACCATCAGAGGTATGAAGGATCACCTTCGTAGCCTTTCTCAGGTTATGACTACAGAAGAAACAAAAGACAAATTGCCAGAAATAATGATTGGCGAGAAAGACCGGCCGATCATTCAAACTCCTCATGACGACCCCTTGGTCGTCGAATTCAAGGTAGCCGATCTGAAAGTCAGGAGGATCTTGATAGATACAGGCAACTCGACAAATATTATCAGTTTTGCTTGCTTGGAGAAACTAAGGTTTCCAGACGATGCTCTCCAACCCATTAACCATCCTATCATTGGGTTCGGAGGAGGTGTCATACACCCCGTAGGCATTGTTACCTTGCCCATCCGAATGGGAACAAAAGAGATGCCGCGTCATATGTTTGTAAAGTTCCTAGTGGTCAAAGAGCTGACTGTCTATAACATTATTATTGGCCGGCCCACATTGAACGTGTCAAAAGCCATTATTGTGCCACACCTCATGTTGATGAAATTTATATGCAACGATGGAAGTGTGGGGGCGTTATATGGTGATCAACAGACTGCACGAGAATGCTATCTCACCACTATAAAGTCCTCTCCCACACTAGACCAACAAAATAAGGTCCAACCATCGTCCAAGAAGAGAAAGACAGAGGCAGAAGGGCCGCGCCAAGAAGTTTGTATGATTGGGTCACCCAACCCAGATGAATTACGACCTCAGCCTATGGGGGAATTTCGTGAAGTTATACTAAATGCAGGACGCCCTGATCGAGTTGTGCAAATAGGCTCTACCCTGGATGAAGGTCAGAGCCAGAGGTTGGAAGCGCTCCTAAAGGAGTATCAGGATGTGTTCGCTTTCACGGTCCAGGAAATGTCGGGTATTGACCCGAACGTTGTATGCCATGAGCTGAATGTACTACCAGGCTCGAAACCAGTCAGGCAGAAGAAGAGAAACCATGGAGAACTTCGGGATAAAGCCGCTGCAGAGGAGGTGAAAAAACTGTTGGAGGCTCGGTTTATTCGTCCTTGTTACTACCCCGAGTGGGTGGCCAATGTAGTTTTGGTCCCCAAACCTAACAAGGGATAGAGAATGTGTGTCGACTACACCGACCTAAATCGAGCTTGCCCCAAGGATGGATTTCCTCTACCCAAGATCTACCAATTGGTCGATTCCACAGCTGGGCATGCCCTTATGAGTTTTATGGATGCCAACTCAGGCTTCCATCAAATCCCGATGCACCCGGATGACCAAGAGAAAACGACCTTCATCACTTCACAAGGATTATATTGCTACACTGTGATGCCTTTCGGGTTAAAAAATGCCCCTGCCACCTTTCAAAGGTTGGTAAACATGGTGTTCCAACACCAGTTAGGGCGAAACCTGGAAGCTTACATAGATGACATAATTGTCAAGAGCAAAGAGCCGCTTGATCACCTGGCCGATCTAAAGGAAACATTTGATTCCCTTAGAAAATATAACATGAAGTTGAACCCAAAGAAGTGCGTCTTCGGGGTGGCATCGGGGAAGTTCCTAGGCTTTATGATCGATCAGCGGGGCATTGAGGCTAATCCCGATAAGGTAAAGGCAGCGGGGTGGCATTGAACAGTCAAGGATACACAAAGGCTGACCGGATGTTTGGCTGCTCTTGGCCGATTCCTGTCCCGGTCAGGGGATAAATGTCACTTCTTCTTTGATGCTATAAAGAAAAAGTCTAAGTTCGAATGGACTGATGAAGCCGAGCTGGCTCTTACCAAACTAAAAGAGCACATGCACACCTTACCTAGGCTGATAAGCCCAATCCCAGGTGAGGTTTTGTACATGTATCTTGCTGTTTCAGAATTTTGCTTAAGTGCAGTGTTGGTAGCTGTTCGAGAAGGAGTCCAACACCCTGTGTACTTTGTAAGCCATATCTTGAGGAACGCCGAGCTACGATATTCTCTTATAGAGAAGTGTGGGCTCGCATTGTATATGGCCTCCAAGAAACTTCGGCCTTATTTCAAGGCGCATCCTCTTGTGGTTTACACTGATCAGCCACTGAAGCAACCCTTCACTAAGCTTGAGTCCTCCGACCGTATGTTGAAATGGGCGGTAGAACTCAATGCTTTTGATATTTCTTTTGAATCAAGGAAGGCAACCAAGGGCCAATCCCTAGCAGACTTTGTTGTAGAAATGACTAGGCCAGATGGCCAGACGGAAAAAGGCCCCCAAGGTTGGAAATTGTTTGTTGACGGATCCTCTACTCAAAATGGTTGCGGCGCTGGCATCTTGTGTATCTCACCAGAGGGGGATGTGTATGAATATGCCCTCCGTTTCAAGTTCCAGGCCTCCAATAACGAGGCAGAGTACGAAGCTCTCCTTACCGGTCTAAGAATGTGTATTGCTGCAGGGGCAGAAGAAATAAAGGCCTCGTCTGATTCACAGCTGGTTGTGAGCCAAGTTAATGGAGACTACGAAGCCCGAGAGCCGGCCATGAAAAGGTACTTGCAAATGATTAAGGAAGTTAGTGCCCCCCTCAAGGCACTCGTGGTTCAGCATGTGCCTAGGTCGGATAACAGTCAAGCCGATGCCTTGTCTAAGCTGGCCTCCTCGGCAATCAATGAAACCCCAAGAACTGTCTTTTGGGAGGTAAAAGAAAGAAGAAGCATAGATGAACAACAAGTCCTGACATTAGGTCGGAGCAGTACATGGATGGACTCCATCCTTGATTATAAGATAAATGGCGCCTTGCCAACTGATAAGAAAGAGGCTAAGGCCATCGAGCGAAGAGCCGCCTGGTTCGAAGTCTTCAATGGGAAGTTATATAAGAAGTCATATTCTAAGCCATTCCTAAAGTGCATCACGCCCGAGCAAGGGCAGGACGTTTTGGATGACCTGCATCAAGGATTATGTAGTTCCCACATTGGGGGACGAGCATTGGCAGAGAAGGCAATTCGAACTGGTTACTATTGGCCCACGCTGAAGGAAGATGCCATGTGGAGAGTAAGGAAATGTGATAAGTTCCAAAGATTCGCCAAACTTATACATCGCCCTTCCAATGAATTGGTCCCCATTACCAGTCCTCTCCCCTTTGCCAAATGGGGAATGGATATACTTGGCCCTTATACTCAAGCAACGGGTCAACGTCGCTATGTGTTTGTAGCTGTTGATTACTTCTCTAAGTTGGTTTGAAGCCGAAGCCGTCAAAGGTATCAGGACAAATGATGTCAAGGGCTTCATCTGGAAGAACATAATCACCAGGTTTGGTGTGCCACCGGCTATGGTGTTTGATAACAGTCCACAGTTCGAGACTCCACAGCTTAAAGGTTGGTTGCGAGATCAAGGAATCGCACACTGCTTTGCCTCAGTTGGACGCCCTCAAACAAATGGCCAAGTTGAGTCTTTCAACAAAATAATCTCAGATGGAATCAAGAAGAACCTTGAAAAGGCCAAGGGTCTGTGGGCCAATGAACTTCCCAATGTGCTTTGGTCAATTCGGACTACGAGCAAGTCTTCAACAGGTGAAACTCCCTTCATGATGGTGTATGGGGCAGAGGCAGTTCTTGCTATTGAGATGTACGAACCCACACTTCGGGTCATGCTCTATGATGAGAATGCAAACTGGGAAGCAATGAAGCTAAATTTGGAGTTTCTACCAGAAACAAGGGGTAATGCTTTACTCCGACAAGAGATCTATAAGTTGAGAATGGCTCGGGAATACAATAAAAAAGTCAAGAACCGCCCCCTGAGAATTGGTGACTATGTGTTGAGAAAGATGGAGGCGCAAGGCCGAGCTAATGAAGAGGGTAAGCTTACCCCGAGCTGGGAAGGTCCGTACAAAGTCACGGAGGTAGTTCATGATGGAACTTACCGACTCGAGACGATGCAAGGAAAGGCTGTGCCACGGTCATGGAATATGGACCACTTAAGGAAGTATTACTTCTAGAATGTAAAAACAATGTACGAACTTAGAGTCGAAACAATGTAATTACACTTCCATATTAATGAAAAGGGCAGGACTAGGTCCCAAAAGGCCCCATCACTTTCAAAGTGAATACTTTAAAGGCTAGTGTCCATAATTTTGTTTATAAAACATAAGACCGAATGCCCTTAGTGCTACTCTAAGCACTAAGCTCTTACCCCTATATTGCCCTCAAAAAACGAGGCCAATAGTGACAAGTTTCACCAGGATGAAGGGTGGCCACCCATGCCCCCTAATTCATTTCCAATTAAGACGAGTTACTCGTTAAATTAAAGTGATTCACAAAAGGGTGTCTCGACCACATATAGGACGAACCACCCGATAAATTAAGATGAATCACAAAAGGGTGTCTCGACCACAATTAGGCCGAGCCACCCGATAAATTAAGATGAATCACAAAAGGGTGTCTCGACCACAACTAGGCCGAGCCACCCGATAAATTAAAATGAATCACAAAAGGGTGTCTCGACCACCTTAAGCCGAGCCCTTGGAAAATCTAATCTTTCTTGCTAAAGAAGTGACTCGGCTAGATAAAGCACGAGTCATGGCACAAATCATGAAAGAAACAACTTAAATAAAAAAGGAGATATTTCATATATAATAAGTCCGGTTACAAAAGGGGGGCAAATACTTGCCTTGATACAATAAATAAATGATAATAAATACTGACAGACGCCAATACCCTAGTCACTCTCATCAGGGTCGGGTATCACGGGAGTAGAAGGACGAGGCCGGCCGGTTTCCTCACACCAGTGCTTGAGGTCAACCCAGTCGAGCCAATCACTGAGGTACCCGAAGTCTTTGTATGGGTACGCCTTATGCCAGGCATCCTCAACACGCGCCCGGTACTCCTCCTCAGTCAACCCCTGTTTAATAACCACTTGGGGTTCCTTGGGGCGCATGGAGCCCTCGCCATCATGAGGACTCCTTTTCTTTATTTTCTCCCATTGATTCAACCGAGCCTCATATTGCATATTCAGTATGTGCTCCTCATCTATTAAGCCCTCGTTCTTCTCCCTGGGGAGCTTACCTTTACGAGCCGATCCCTCACTATTGGGGGAACGCACTGCGACCTCATCCCAGCACCCTTCGGTCTCATCCCACGTCACCTTCCATATATACTTATGGAAGTCTTCTTCAGTCGTGGCAGCCAGATCCTTTTCCTTGGTTAGCTTGCTGCTGCTCCCCTCCTTCGATGGCCAAGGGAGTTTGCCACGGTTATCTTTTTCTTTGGGTAACCATTGGCCAGACATTTTTGTTTCACTTAAAACGTTGAAATTATTTTCTCAGACTCTCTTTCCCTCTCAAGAATTTGTGATTTGAGTTGTGAAAATGAAAGCAAAGCTGGTGGTATTTATAGAAATTTCATAATTTCCACTTCTTCAATTTTACCCCTATACCTAGTCAGACGCATTTAATGTTTCTTGCAACAGGTTGGGGGCCCAAAATCAGTTTGTGATATACAAAAATCTTTAACCACTTTTGCCTAACCACTTTAGGCCCAAAACAAAGATTCATTTTTTTTAGAAATTAAAATTCCACGTGGCAATTTAATCATTTTATAATTGCCTCCCAGTCAAAAGCTAACCCAATCAAGGTGGGCCGAGCCCTGAAACATGTAACGGTCACATTGAGCAATACACTCGGTTTAAGGGCAATCAGGTATCTGATTGATTGCCCTCCAACTTATTTGGCAAAGCACAATTGCCAAGATAAATTGCCGAGCAGTCACTCAGACTTTCTAAACCGACTGCATTGCTCAGGGGCATAATACACTACTAGAAATAAATGAAGTTACTGAAATAAACTCAAAAGTCGAGAAATGATGAAAACAAAGCTTCGTTTATTAAGTTTTGTAATTATTACAAGCTATGGCGGACCAGCCGCCTACAGAAACTGAAAACAAAATTAAATCTAAGCTAAAATTACTTCTTCAGGTCTCGGCCCCATCGTCGTCATCATCTTGGCCCTCGTTCTTGCCTTCTTCCTCGTCTGCCCCTTCGTCTTCAGTATCAGATGGGTAAGGAGGAGGGGGGCGACCAGCAGCCTCGGCCATGCCTTTCATGTCTACCCAGTCTATGGCACGACTGAGATGACCAAAGGACGCCCCCTGATAGGCCACTTCCCAGGCCTCGGCCACCTTGTTCTTGTAGGCCTGTTCGGCCTCCAAGATCTTTTGTACCAAGCCCTTTCTGGAGGAGGAAACTTCCTCCTCTAGCTTTTTCTTCTCCTCTTGGAGTTGGGTAATCTTGGCCTCGGCCTCAGTAAGGGCCGCCTGGGCTGAAGAGCTCGCCTTCTTGGCCTCCTTCTCCACCTTCTCCTTCTCCCTCTTCACCTCATCACGTTCAGAGATGAGGGCACTGATCTTGGTCAGATGTTTGGCGCAGTCGGCCTTTAGATTGACGATGGTGTCAGCCTGTGATTCCACAGTAGCGCCGGTTAGTTGGTCTTGGCGAAGGGTAGTGAACATAGCAGCGTCTTTTGTTTCACTAACCTCAACCCTAGACTGTTTCACCTCGCTTACCATGGCGGTGCGCCATTGCCTAGCACCGTCCAGCCTCAGCATGGCCTGAAATAAAACTATTAGTCTTAACCAAAGTTAACTTAACGCAAAAAAATATAAAGGAATATTTAGAACATATACCTCGGCCAGATTGTACAAGATGGGCATAATATGCCCATCATTGAAGCCCTTCAAGTTGTGGGCTACTTCCTTGGGAGCTCCTTTGAGCATCCCTCGGACAATGTCCAGCTTCTCCTTCCCGGAGTAACCAGGAAGGTAAGAGCCGCCCGGCATGCTCTCGGCCTCCTCTTCAGTAGGCCCTCCTGAAGGGTCAGAAATGGGAAGTACTATTGAGTCTGGGTGAGAAGGTGAAGATGATATAGTTTTACCTGACATAGACCGAAGAGTTCTGACTCGGTGTGAGAAGTATTTACCTCCCATCTTATTCGCCAGATCCCTGATGGATGGCGGAATGTTTTTGGAAACCGACTGAGGGATGCCGGCGAGTGCGTTTGGAGGGGGCATGACGCCTGGGGTATCATTAACCCCTGGTACATAGACCGACATTGCAGCAGTTGGTCCCTTCCCCAGAATGGGGGTAAACTTTGGTTCGAGCTCCTTGAGCTTGTCAGCAGTCATCTCCCGCTTCCCTTTATCAGAAGGAAGCTGGGGAGCCTTGCTCTTTTTCTTGGTGCCTAAAAGGCTGGCACCCTTCCTCTTAGTCCCCTTGGAGGAGGCACCACTTGCCTGCAAAAATTTGCACAACTTAGTTAAATTCTTTAAAATAAACAATGCATCCCCTCGCCACAAATAGTGGCCGTGTGGGGCAAAAGTTCAAAGTTATTTACAACACCCCCTCTCGGTCTCTAAAAGAGCCGAGGGGAGATGTTGCAAACAGCATTCCATACAAAACCCCCTCGTCACCAGTAGTGGACGAGTGAGGCAAAACTTTGAAGTTATTTACAACACCCCCTCTCGGCCTCCAAAGGAGCCGAGGGGGGATGTTGCAAACAACATTCCATATTAGACCCACTCGTCACTAGTAGTGGCCGAGTGGGGCAAAACTTTGAAGTTATTTACAACACCCCCTCTCGGCCTCCAAAGGAGCCGAGGGGGGATGTTGCAAACAACATTCCAAATTAGACCCCCTCGTCACCAGTAGTGGCCGAGTGGGGCAAAACTTTGAAGTTACTTACAACACCCCCTCTCGGCCTCCAAAAGAGCCGAGGGGGGATGTTGCAAACAACATTCCATATTAGACCCACTCGTCACCAGTAGTGGCCGAGTGGGGCAAAACTTTGAAGTTATTTACAACACCCCCTCTCGGCCTCCAAAGGAGCCGAGGGGGGATGTTGCAAACAACATTCCATATTAGACCCCCTCGTCACCAGTAGTGGCCGAGTGAGGCAAAACTTTGAAGTTACTTACAACACCCCCTCTCGGCCTCCAAAAGAACCTAGAGGGGATGTTGCAAACAACATTCCATGTTAGACCCCCTCGTCACCAGTAGTGGCCGAGTGGGGCAAAACCTTGAAGTTATTTACAACACCCCCTCTCGGCCTCCAAAAGAACCTAGAGGGGATGTTGCAAACAACATTCCATATAAGACCCCCTCGTCACCAGTAGTGGCCAAGTGGGGCAAACGTTTGAAGTTATTTGCAACACCCTCCTCTCGGCCTCCAAAAGAGTCGAGGGGGGATGTTGCAAACAACCCGTAAAAAATATCATCCTCGGCTTTCATAGCTATTGGATGAAAGAAATAAGGGGCGAGGGAGGGTATTGCAAATCATAAAGAAAAAATGACTCGCTCGGTACAAAAAAAAAAAAAAAAATATATATATATATATATATATGTAAGTACATACCTTTGCCTCCTCCTTCCGTTCGGACCAAGCCTTAGATTTGGCTTGGTACAAATCGTCGAGGTAGTCGTCACCTACTACCTCGCCCGTCTTTTCCTTGGAAAGCTTTATCATAGCTCTCCCTAAAAAAAAATACATGAAAAGCGAGTTAGTTAAAAAACAAGATAAGGTTCAGGAAAACGGACAAGTAATAACTACCTCTATCAATGGCCTGACTCAGGCCAGCTACGGATAAGAAATTATTATCCTTAAAAAATGTCCAGTCCGGCACCCAAAGCACTGGGAACTGACATTTCTTGCCAGTTGTATATACAACTTTTGTTCTGAAGTGGTCACCCTGGAGTACCACATCATCCTCATGGTGTGTCGGGGGCAGGTCTACATCCCGACCACAGAGGTAAGGGTTAGTATTCATTCGGTTCAGCCTCTCGGCCAGCTACTCGTCATCAGCCTTTATGTAAAGGAACTGATTCCTCCAGTTCCTCCACTTGTTGTTTTTTGTGACGGTCATCTGGTAAGAGGGCCGAGTGCTGAGAATGTACCAGGCATCACAGCTATTCTCAGCCTTGTTCAAGTGATGCATATGAGAGAAAGTGCCGAAGGACATCCTATACCCTCTCAGTGTACAGGTAGCCATGTACCCAAAAATGTTCGCCCACGAATTGGGAGTAAGCTGCCATATACCGAGCTCATACCCATCCAGCACCTCCAAAATAAATGGGTGAAGTGGGAAACGAAGGTCGAGCTCAAAAACAGCCTCGTACACTGAAAAGGCACCTTCGGGCAATGACCTCACGGTAGCCTCGGGCTCGGGTACAATAAGCTCGAACCCGTCGCCCTGTATAAAGGTGTTACGAGTCCGAAGCAAATCAGACTCATATAAATCGTGGCAGACCTTAAGTATCCCACACATACTTGGGTCATAAAACTTGTCTGCCCTCTTTTTGGAAGATCCAGGAACGTCTGTCCCCTCTTCCACGCCCACTTTGGGCTCGGCTATGTCGACCTCTGGCCACTCAGAACCTAAAGGTTTTGGGCCGGTCGTCTCTTCCTCCTGTTCTTCCTGGTTGGGCGTCCCAACCGAATCCTCTAGAGGAGGGCTGTATCGCATTGTCTGCTTTAACCTCGCCATAGTACCCTGCAAAGGTACAAAGGGAGGAATGTTCAGAGAATGAGTCTCATAGCTCGACCAAGAGAAGACGGGTTCGGATACCCTAGATTCCTTACTACTCGAGCATTCAGCCATACTATTAGGACTAGAGGGCCAAATATAAAGGACAAAGCACAAAGGAAGGGAAGAGATGAATACCTGATTAATAGATTGATGACTCGGCTTGAAGGGACTAGAAAAGACACTTGCAAACGGAAACTTCATATCAAATCAAAGTTCGATCAAATCAAAGTTCTTCAGAAAATCCAACAAGTTCTTGCCACAATCCTGCTGTTCAATCCAAAATTCGCTGAAAAATTCAAAGCTTCGAAGTATTCGCTCTACCTTCTCTCTAGAAATCTGAAGTTTTGGAAAATGGTTATGAAAATGATTAGGGGGTATTTATAGACCCCCAATCATTTCAAAATCCAAACTTTCCTTATTTTCCCCCCAAAACCTGGTTAGAAATCTTAATTTAAAAGAAATTGTTCAAAAGGGGAAAGAATTAGACTAATTCTTCTCCTTTTGAGGGGCAAATGTTACTGCCAATATTATTGGCCCAAGTCCAAGGAACACGAGCCCAAAACTTCAGCCCAACAAGGAGCCAGAACTTCGGCCCAAAAGAAGAGTCACCAAAGGCCTCATTTACAGGGAATACGTGGCAGAATACCATTGGTCCACGTGGCAGCACCTCATTGGTCCACGTGGCAGTACCTCATTGGTCCACGTGGCACTTTCCTACGAAGACACGTGGCAGATTGGATCTCAGACATGAGTATAGGCAAAATTTCATTTATTGAACTATGTATATATGTAAAGTTATCCCACATTGATAGTTTACTAGGAAAATGGGAAGATTCCTATATATAAGGATTTATGTAATGATTAAACACAGATTCCAAGAATTGGCTGATTTGACAACACATATTTGTAATTGTCGATTAACCCTAATCAATCCAGATTAGCAGCTAATTAAGTGATTATTATCTTTTGCCATTTAATTATTTACTTTGCATTTATCTCATTTTAATTGCTTTCACTATTGTGGTCTTGGGTCGAGTTTGTAGCATAAAATTAGTTAGCTCTCCTTAAAACTAAAAACACCCGAAACAGTTCTCATCTAGGCCCTGTTCAATGGTAGAAATTTCCTTCTTCATAGTACTAGACTTTGAAGCCGGAAAATACTTTTCCAGGAACCGCCTTTTTAATTCATTCCAGGTTTTAATACAACATGGAGGCAAATAGTATAACCAATCACTTGCGGCATCCTTCAAAGATAAATGGAATGCACGCAATTTTATATGTTCTTCCGTAACTCCATTTGGTTTCATACTTGCGCACACCACATTAAATTCCGAAAGATGTCAGTTAGGGTCTTCACCCCCTAAACCATGAAAGCTTGGTTGTGCATGGATTAGATCGGATTTCAAGTCAAAGTTTGTACCTTGATGCAATTCGGGCAAATCGATGCATAAAGGTTGTTGGTCCATGTTTGGAGTGGTTAGCTCCTTCAAGGTCTTTTCAAGAACCGGTGGCATAATGTCTACTTCAAAATCAAGATCAAAAGGTAGAACACGGAACAGGTCACTGATAGTCTGTATTTAGTTAGTATTTTTTGCAGTTTTTATTAATTTATTTTCTATTTTTATTTAGTTTTTGTTTACTTTTTTAGGCTTTTTAGTTTTGTTTTGTTTCGGTAGTCCCCTTCCCCTTTTTCTATGTGATTTCCTCTATTTTGCTTTGTTTTTGCGTTTTCTTCCCCTTTTGCAGGTCCCGAGTCTATTTCGGAACCCGAGGAGGCGAGCCGGGAACCTCGAGGAAGCCACAGAGTTAATGTGCCATTGCTTGTGCCAAGAAGGCCTTAACGGGCGCTGGGAATTCCTCAGCGTCCGCTGAGATGTATTATGTCGAGGCAATTTTTGTAAGAAAAAACAGTAGGATTTCTAGGCCATGGCAGCGCCCGCTGATTTTGAAGATGCCAAGCCCTTAGGCCTTACCATGTGCAAAGAGAAGAACAGCGGCCGCTGACCCCAAAGTGCCCGCTGTCCCTCTCCTCTGTTTGAGGCAGTAGAGCTCCCACGTGCTTGCAGCGCCCGCTGATTTCGTTTCAGCGCTCGCTGACCATAATTCTTGCCAGCATGTAGCCTAGTTTAGTAGGTCTTAGCGGGCGCTGTCATCGCCTCAGCGGCCGTTGTAGCGGCTTTGTACGTTATTTTTATTACTTTTCTTTTCTTTTGGCTGAATTTTTGGGGAGTAATATATATACTCTTCTCCCATCTTTTAACCTAGGAGCTGATGTTAGAGGCTCATTTAGGGTTTAGGTTAGATTTTATTGCTTTCTTCTTCAATCTTCATGTAATTTACTTTTAGTTCTTGATTTATGCAAGTAGTGTAATTTCTTCATCTTCTAGTTCTTGTTCTCCTCTTCAAGTTACTTTTATTGCTTTCTTATTTGCTTTGATTTCTTGTTCTTTGTTGTTATTTATTGATTTCTAGTAGCTGATAGTTGTTGTTTTGATGTTTTTAGTTTTTAAATTTAAATAATGTTATTAGTTTTAGTTTTAATTATAATTATTAATTTAGTTATGTTTTTATTAATTAGTTGTGAGTAGATAATTTCTAGGGTTTGAGTGAAACCTCTCAAATCCTCCATGATTGTGGTTTAGTTGTTTCTTGGCTTTTGGTTGTCATTATGTTGGTACCGAAGGTTCGATAATGTTGAGTCTCGTGCCTAATTAACATTAGACTCATAGAAGAATCCCCACCTAAGGACCGAAAGGTGAACGTGGGTGATGACTCCCTTCGCACGATTGATGGAAGCACCACGAAAGTTGGGCCTTCGATCAAGGGAAAGTTACCCGTCTTTGTGATTTGTGCTTATGACTAGTTAGATGTTCCGCCACGAAAGTAGGTTTGTGTATGTCTTCCCGGTCGTCACTGTAACGCCCCAGATTTTGGGCTATTTTCGTATTGTTAGTTTGTAATTATTGTTGTTGCGGTGCATGGTCTAAATTTATTTTAGACTATTTTTATTACTTGAGTGTAACCATTTTATTTAAATGGTTTATTAATTCTTAAATTTTATTTTATTTTAATTAATTAGAATTTTATTATTTAATTTTCTAATTAGTTAATTAATTTTGGGCCAAGTGCAATTTGAACATGATTAGTCATGCTTAAGTGCAATTAGCCCAATTGCTCACTAAGGCCCATTTTAGCTTATGTATGGCCGGCCCTCTCTAGTACATGGCAATGATTTGCCACTTGCCATGCATTCACACCTAACTAACTTCTATAAATAGAAGTAATTGTAAGGCATGAGGATTCATTTGCTCATTTGCCATCCCTTGCCATCAAGTTTAAACACAAAACTCTCCCTCCTCTTGCCTTGTTCTTTCACGCTATTTTTGGCTAAGTAAACCCCATAATTTGTTCATCATATTTTCAAGCCCAAACTTAAAG
Organism: Salicornia ramosissima; assembly: GCA_951394345.1. Lineage (NCBI taxonomy): Eukaryota > Viridiplantae > Streptophyta > Magnoliopsida > Caryophyllales > Amaranthaceae > Salicornia > Salicornia ramosissima. Next base: position 41,285,350 of record OX596236.1, read on the forward strand.
ATTCAACCTTCATTTGATCTTTAAGTAACTAAAACTCAATAGCCTTCATTGTTTTTATTCAAGATTGTGTGTTCGGGTTGGTTTCGGGACGTGTTCGTGTGGGTCAAGTGGGGAATGGCTCATGGCTGGTTTGAGGCTGAAACGTGGCTGGATTCAAGGCTGAAACGTGGCTGATTCAAGGCTGAAACGTGGCTGGTTCGTAGCTTGCTCGTGAAGGACGTGTGGTGCTTGTGTGCAAGGCCGAGGTGGTGCTCGTGTGATGCGTGAACTTTGAGTTCATGTGGGGTGATTCCGGGCAGCAAGTTCTTGATTGTTTACCTTGGTAATCTTCATCAAGGTAACATACTTTCTCAACCTTTTTGGTATACTATGTTTATAGTATGAACTAAATGCATGTTTGGGTTGATTGTTGATGAATATCCATGATTCTATGTATGATTTTATAATCTGATTTTGGTCTGTTTATATGGTGTTTTGATGATGATTTTTCATGATTTTATGATTGAATATATGTTGTAATATGATCATGATAATTATGTTAAAGTTTGATGAATTTTGGATAAGTTGAAGTGGAATTTTCGTGTGATTCATGTGGTTATGCGTGTGATGATTTGGGTTTGGATGAGTTCTTGATTGAGTTCTTGAATCTTGATTGAGTTCTTGATTGAAGATCTTGAATCTTGAATGAGTTCTTTATGAGTTCTTTATGAGTTCTTTAAGTTCTTTATGAGTTCTTGGATGAATCTTGAAAGTTAAAGAAAATGATTTAAATGATAAAGAAAGTTAAAGAAAGTGTCTAATATGATTAAAGAATGAGTAAAGAATGTTGGATTATGATTGGTTAGACTCAAGATTAAGGCTAGAGGCAGTTCTTGAGAATAACTTCGATGTTTTTAACTAGCTATCTTCAAGAATCAAGGCCAGAGGCGAATTCTTGAACTTGATTTAGTTAAGTTGAGATAATTAAATGAATAACATGATTAAAATGACTAAAGAATTAATTAATGATTAGCTTGATTTCATTTTTAGACGCCTGATACTTTGAGTAAGATTCATTGTATTTGGGTTAAGACGTTGCCCCTATTCCATCCGCGGTATTGGGATAGTTGGAGTCATACTATGTGATCCTTTGAATTTCCAGTAAGATTGGTTTCACGGGACATGGATTTCCAGTAAGATTGGTTTCATGGGGTTTGGGAGTAAGATTCTCAAATCCGAACATAGTAGAAAGTTCGATCGCGTAAGATGCGTTCATACGAGCACAGTCCAGTCTAGTATATGAATGATTGCGCCAAAGATAGTTTGTTAAGGTGGTTTGAGTCGAGTTCACGTTTGGGATGTTCTCGCATGTATTGATTTATCGTTGTTGATTATTTGGTTTATGCTATGTTCATGTGTATTCCCATTAGGGTGAGTCAGTTATGTTACTCGCCACTGATGGTGGACTGTTGTTTGTTTTACAGGTAATTCTGATGACGTTGTACTTTCTTAGCTTTGGGTTGGGCGAGCGACGTTTATTGCTATTGTTGGTTGTATTTTCTATTACTGTTATTTTTAGATAGTATTAGACTGTTGTATAGACTTTATACGTTGTTCTAGACTCTGACGTGTGGTTGGAGTTACTCGTATTCTGGTATTTCTAATTTGACTTTTGGACTAGTATGTACAAACTTGTGGGTATTTGTACGTTTTGGATTGATTAATAATATTTTTGAGGAATTAGTTTAATTTCTTAAGTATTTTGAGTTGTAGTTTCTAACTATTCGACTCGTCGGTTTCTTCCGCGCCGATTTAAGCGAATCGGGTCGTTACAGTCACACTAGCTTGAAAGAGTAGTGTGATCTTAGAACGACCTCCCCTTATCCATGACCTAAGTCTAAGTTTCGATTGATTCATAATTCATGGTGGTATGAGTTGTGGATCTCTTACCCTAGTCCCTTTTATTCTTGTTTCCATACTATAGCTTTAGTTAATTCCCGTAGTTCTCTCCGCCTCTCGCGACTATCCTTTGACCTAGCTTGTTCGACGCTCATGCCTAGACTAGTGCAACGTAGCTTCCGCGTGTTCGACACCCCCACTCTTACTACGACGGGGGTTTTTATTTGGTGAAAATCCCTTCTATCAGTCATGTATCTCCCTTCTGGATCTAAGAAGAGTTAGTTCTAACTCGGGATTGTATTGTAAGGGTTTGTTGTTCGTGGAGCGAGTTGCTACCATAAACAACCAACCAAAACAATAAAGTCCTTAGGTAGAGTTAATTTATGAACTTAAACACAAATCAAAACAACACTATTCCCCGACAACGGCGCCAAAATTTGGTAGGCCTTTTATGTCGTTAAAAATATTAAAAGACTTATCAAAAGTAAATTTCTCCTACTCTCCAATTACAACTAGTGTAAAGGAAAAGTAAGGTTCAATTCGTATCCACAGAGAACAGATATTACTACAAAATTGACCTATTGCAACAATTTGTTTGTAACACTTTTTATATGTGTTGCATTTTTTGCTAACATAATATAAGTTGCAACACTTCATCTTAAAGTGTTGCCATAACTCTCTCAAATGCAACACTTTTTAATAAATGTTGCTTTATTTTTGGTTTATGCAACACTAAATGTAACACTTTTTAGAAACGTTGCATTTTATTTGGTTTATGCAATACTCTATCTACTAGCGTTGCATTCTTGCTTAGTATATGCAACGATTCAAGTAACACTTTATAATAATGTTGCAAATTTCGATTAATTGATATGGAAGCTTGATTTTGCGGCAACTGAGCTCTTCTGAGTCTGATTTTTATTGCATAATACCCTTTCGTTGGTAAGAATAAACTTCCTTAAACTTTTGTTGACCTTATTGTCATTTGTTAGCTGATTCATCAATTGTTAGATGTTTGATCGTTAATCTTCTTTTGCTCTATTCCTTATAGAAATACTCTTTATTGTGTTTTGATCCTTGCTTACTCAGCTTCTTCCAGAGTTTGGTATTTGTCCAACATTATTACATTGATTAGCAAGATTTTCCTATATACTTTGCATGGAGGATTCTTTGCTATTGTTGTTGGTTTTAGAATTGTTGTTTGTGGTTCCTCTCTTTCTTTTTTTCCTAAAAAATAACCATCATGGACCAACTCTTAAATTTCATTTTGGAATTTTAAGGGTTTTAGTTCAAACAGAGACCTGATTTTTGCTTCTTTATGAAGGCTCCAAAGTTTTAAACTAATAGGAATTCACTGCTAAACAAAATTATGTGGTGATAGAAATAATCCTACCTAATTAACTATTCTAGTAGAAACTTGTAATTTGAGAAGCATATTTTCTTTTTCTTTAGTATTTTATTTTATTGTCCTTAGAAATCATACAAGTAAGTCCTAACATAGTTAAATGTTGGTATGGGACATGAATAATACTTAAGACGTGAAATAGGCTGAGTAGTTCTAAGATGGGAACAAGAAAGCTTAGAATTAGCCCCAAAATGACCAAACTGGATAGATTTCGTTCTAAGATAACCTTATTGTCCTTAGAATCATGCAAATAAGTCCTAAAATACTTAAATTAATGTTATAAGACATGAGTAAAGCTTAAAACATGAAATAGGTTGAGCAATTCTAAGATGGGAACAAAAACACCCAAAAATAGTTGAAAAATTATCATTCTTAAAAACATATTTGAGGTGCGCCTATCTAGGCATGCATGTTATAGAGGTAATGAGCTCCTTGTTTAATGAAATGAGGCACAAACCTCAATTGTAGTGCATAGCACCCATGGAACCAAATTAGATCCACATAATTGTTTAGTTCAAGGATGCGTTGTGATCATTTTGACAATAGTATTGTCTTCAACCTAAAGCCAAGGTATCGTACATATATCAATTTTGCTACCATTTTGTTCTAGTATTTTCTTGAACCTAAAGCCAAGGCAGCGAGAAAATCAAGCCTCGATGTTGGTGTGTTGGGTCATTGGCTTAGTTAATGTAGTTGACAAGTTCATCTTAGTGTTCTTCAGTTTTGTCAACTAAGTGATAACAATTTAATTTTTATTTGTGACAGGGTACGAAGATGCATGCCTAGCTTATCAAAGGAAGGATCCGAAGCTTTTTGTTGTACATATATGTATATATGGATCATAGAATGAAGAATTGACATATCATGTTAGTTTTTAGATAAGTTTTTGGGGATTAACAAAGTTTCAGCTTGTCATTTTGTAATACTTTCATGCTGGAAAGTACTAGTGATCCGAACTAATTTTTTAATATTCACATACTTGAAAGTACTACTGATCTGAAACTAGTATTTGTATGTTTTGACATCTTCCATTATGATATTATGAATTTCTTAAGAAGCTAATTTCAATTGTTGAGAAACCGTGTTCTTACAAAGGTATTCATAGGGAATTAGCAAGCACATTATAATATGTTTATATTATCTAAACAAAGTGTTGCAATTCGGCAAATAAGTGTTGCAAATTGGTTGCCCGTAATTGAAGAAATATGTTGCATAAATATTTCAAAAGTGTTGCATATAATTGAAAAAATGTTGTCATATGTTACATGAAATTTAAGAACGGATACACAATAAGAACGCAATTGTTTAGAGAATACGCAATAAACAATTAACGTTTAAACAAGCTCTACTAAATTGTTCACAATAAGAATACGCTTAAGCATGAACAAGATAGTTGCTACTCGAGGTTGAACACAATAATAGATTTTGTTCAAACCCTAGTAATGATTTTGTAAAATATAATAACAAGAAAAAGATCAAGCTAAAACATTCAACAAAACCAATAACAGTTCATATAAGAGCAAGTAAATAATTGAAGTAATGAAATAGTTTAGAGTTAGAGAATCCTCACAAGGAGCTTTTTAGATTCATTGAAACCAATCCCAAGAACAATTTTAAGCTACCATTTCCATTGATGAACAAATATTCTTCATTGATTCCATAATAAAAGAGCAAAATTACAAACTAAAGATTAAAGAGTTTGAATGTAAACTAAGGAGAAACTAGAGAGAAACTTTGATGAAAACTAAAAGAGTATGAAAAACTATATATTTTACAATGAGAATCACAATTTATATTTATACTAAACTAAATTATAACCTAGAAATCAAGTGGATGAATCCGTGTACAAAACAGAGCAGAGGGGGCGCTGGCAGCGCTCTCATAGGCGCGGGGCGCGCCCCCCTTCTTGGATTCCTACTGTGATATGGCGCTGGCAACGCCCCATAGGCGCGGGGCGCGCCCTTCTTTGAAATGTTACTGTGACATAGGCAATGGCAGCGCCCTCATAGGCGTGGGGTGTGTTCTTCTGTGGAAAGCTACTATGTCATGGGCGCTGGCAGCGCCCCATAGGCGCGGGGCGCACCTTCTTCCTTGCCCATTTGCTCCAAAAAATCTTTCTAGATCAGATAGGCGCTGGCAGCGCCCTACCTCCTTCTTCAAAACTTTATCACACTTTTTTCCATGTCCCGAACAAGTCTCGGTCTTCCCAATTGTATACAAAATATGGAAAGAAACACGAGCCTGTAACAACAAAAATAAACTAAGTCCTAAAAAGCAATTAAATTATGAAATGCAATATTAAATTAAGTTTCGAGACATAAACTTTCGTTTAAGGTTAAAGTTAATTAATATCACAAAACACGTTCTAAACTATTACAAACTATACATCAAAATGAGCTAATTGATTAATACAAACTGAACACATCATAAGCCTTTAGCAAAATGCAGTTTAAAAATTTCAACAATAATCGTTACCTCGATCCGTAGATAGTAATCGTTTTCCTTACTTTTGATGAATAGTCGTTCTTCCCAAGCTCCGAGGACGTCTTGATATTATTAAAAGGTTATGATGTAATCAGTAACCTAAATAAATAAATAGAATAAACTAGCTCATTTTTATTTGTTGATAATGTATATTTATAAGTTAGTAGAAGGTATTTGAACTTCTTTCGTTATTTAACTCATAAAATTATTCTAATTATTTTGTTAGTAAATAAAATATTGATAATTAAATAAATAAAATTCCATATTAATTAGTAATACTTAACAAAAACAATAATAATGACAATAATAATACTAACAAGATTAGTAGTTATAAATCCTTATTGAAAATAATAACATATTTAAATTTATCATTTGTATGTTAAGAAATAAAGTCCAAACTTACTCTTTATTCAATGGGTCAAATGGGGTTTTGTTTGGAGTACATGAAAATATGAAATGACCCAAGTTTGGTCTATTTCATGGGTAAGAGGGGAAACAAGGCAGCAAGACCAAAACAGAGGAAGAAGGAGGGAGATGTGTTGGGGGTTGCTGGCTTGGGTCCTCGACAGCTGGGCAGCGGTAGGGTGGTGGTGCTGCGGCGACCAGCATAGAGGCGAGAGGAGAAAGAGAGAGAACAGTGAGACAGAGAGAGAGAGCAGTGGTTGCTGCGACAAGGGAGGAGGGTCGGTACTCTATATTGGTGGCTGGGTTCCGCGACTAGTGGTCGCCGGAGGTGGTTACGTTGGTGGCGGGAGGTAGATCGGTGGCAGTGGTGGTTTATGGAGAAAGAGAAAAATTGGGGATTTTGCTTGAGCTTTAATGGAGATTTTGATTGAAACTTTGTGATATAGATTGGGATTTTGTTTTTGTTATATTTTATTATATGTATAAAGTACAAAAACTATTTATATAAGTGACCGTAAATATAGTGACAAATAGCAATAATTTTGGAGTAGATGGAGTATAACTGATGTAGGATGGGGTTTCAAATACAAGCAAAAACTACACAAAACCCACCCAAGAGAGCATGAAATTCGTAGGTCCAACTACAGCCTCAAATATGAACATGAAAAACTCATCAAAACATGGATATGGAAATGGAAATAAGTTCACTAAGTACTTATATCATGAACTAAACAATTTCTACTCAAAATCACTAAGTTAGAGAATAGAAAAAAACTTACAATCACCAAGGTTGCAAGATTTTGCCATCCACCAAGGAAGGGAAGCTCACAAAGAACTCACAAGAGAAAACTCTCTAATTTTTCATTTCAAAAAATCTGCTTTTTACATGAGCTAAGAAGGCTATTTAAAGATCTAAACTCATCCTAATAAGACTATTAATCTAGTCCATTAATCTCAAAATATTCAAGGGCAAAGATTAGAAAGTCACAAAACAAAATAAGAGAGAAAAGTAAAAAGGCAATTCGCGTCAAGCCCCCGTGCACGGTCGTGCAGTATAATCGTGCACGGTCGTGCACGCACAAAATAGGCTTCTAGATCGTGCATGATTACCCTGCACGGTCGTGCAATATGTTTGCATGGTCGTGCAGGCCTTTCATGCATGGTCGTGCAAGAGCTGCTGGTGATTTTGGATCATGCACGGTCGTGCAGGTTTGGCCTACACGGTCGTGCAACTTACTGGCACGGTCGTGCATCCCAATCTGCACAGTCGTGCATCTTCAAAATTGCCTCTGTTTTGCACGGTCTTCCTTGTACGGTCAAGCAATGCTTATGCACGGCCGTGTATGCCTCCTTTAGCCCATTTAAGCCATTCTAATCCTTTACTCTCATGCTATTACAAGCCTAGTTAACTACTAAAGCATTAAAACAAAAGTTTGAGCTACTTATTACAACCCGAAAAACATGAAAGTAAGGAAAAAAAATGAAACTAATAAAACTAAACAAGTTAAATATATATGGAAAGAGTCGTCGTTGACCGTTGAAGACGCATGTTTGACCATCCCGTTCTACTCTTCTAAAAAAGGATTTGCCCTCAAATCCTCGCCTTCAAGAAGGAACAAAGTGAGGACAACCAACAACGAACAAGGTCCAATCCACTGTTCATCGGATACGTTACCCACCCGGATCAAACACCCAAACAAGGAGGACGAGTAGCACAACCAATAAAAACCGATGCACATCAACCAAGAAATTAAGCATAGCATTGGCCACCTAACCCGCCACCTCAAAAATCCATATCTCATTGCCATTGACAACAACATTGAGTTTCCAACACAATAAGATCTTAAAGAGAGTGAGATATCATCATGCATACCCTTATCAAATTTGGACCAACCACAACCTCTATGAGCATAAGATAGATCAAACATAGCATCAAGGAGTAAAGAATTCCGATCAAACCTTAGTCTTGATTCACTAATATGCCAGCGTCAAATAATGCTAAGCAAGAACTAAGCCCAAGAGAATCATCATGCACCACACTAGACATTTCCAATCAATTATTAACCCAATAAGTCTCATCACAATCACCATGGTCAACAATAGAATAATTATTACCATGCATATCATCCATTTTCATCACTTCATCCAATTCATGCTCATTAAATTGATCATCACAATCAAAAACCTCATTGCAAGGGAAGAAGAGAGAAGTGGATTCTTTTACCTCGTTTTGAAGATCACCATGAACCATAGGCAATGAACCCTCATCTTGTGCTTTGAAAAACTCTTCATTACGAATTGGAGTGTCATGCTTGACCGAAACCTCTTGCACTTCATTAGGAGGCAATGGATTTAGGACAATTTTCACTCGATTCCACTTAAAGGAATATGAGTTCTCACAAGAATCATGAATGACATATCTACTCATCAACCAAGGTTGTCCAAAAACAATATGACAATCATCCATTTGACTCACCACACAAATAAGCTCATCCAAGTATGACTTCCCAATAGAAAAAGGAAAGGTCACTTTTTTAGGAAAACCCAAGGCATGTAGTTCAAGCTTATCAACCATGTATTGGGAAACCAAGTTCACTCTAGCATTTGGGTCAACTTTGAAATTACGAACCTTACCCAAAACCGTACACCTAGATTGAAACTCTTGAGGTCTAAACTCCTTAGCCAGTCTTTGTTTTTTCTCGACCATTTGGTCAATTGAGTTAATCATTTGTTTGCACACATCCTTCATATACTCAATCTCCGTCATAGAAAAATTATGTTTAGACAAATCCATATTCAAAGATGACAATAGGCTAGAAATTTGTGGTGCTAGGTAAAGGAGGAAAACTTATTTGTGGTGTAAAATATTTATTTCAATATCCTTTGAAGATAGGATAAAGAAATAATATGGGGTTTGAAGAAGAAAAATTCACTTAGGAATTTTAGCAAACACCTAGAGTGCAATCAATAATCACAACTTCAAACACAAATTTTGTGGTGCTAGGTGAATGGAGGATACTACTTTTGTGGAGTTTAGGCTTACTTCAATATCCCTTACAGATTGGACAAGGAAGTATGGGGTTTAAAAAAGAAAAAATCCACTCAAGCATTCATCAAACACATTCTATGCAATATTTAACAACAACAAAATTATTCTGAAATTTTTTTCACAGATTCACCCAAGGATCATGGAGGTATTGAAACCTCAAGCTCTGATACCAATTAGGATGGGGTTTCAAAAACAAGCAAAAACTACACAAAACCCACCCAAGAGAGCATGAAATTCGTAGGTCCAACTACACCCTCAAATATGAACATAAAAACTCATCAAAACATGGATATGGACATGGAAATAAGTTCACTAAGAATTTATATCATGAACTAAACAATTTCTACTCAAAATCACTAAGTTAGAGAATAGAAAAAGACTTACAATCACCAAGGTTGCAAGAAGGGAAGCTCACAAAGAACTCACAAGAGAAAACTCTCTAATTTTTCATTTCAAAAAAACTGTTTTTTACATGAGGTAAGAAGGCTATTTAAAGAGCTAAACTCATCCTAATAAGACTATTAATCTAGGCCAATAATCTCAAAATATTCAAGGGTCAAAATTAGAAAGTCACTAAACAAAATAAGAGAGAAAAGTAAAAAGGCAATTCGCGTCCAGCCCCCGTGCACAGTCGTGCAGTATAATCGTGCACGGTCGTGCACGCAAAAAATAGGCTTCTGGATCATGCACGATCGTGCATGATTACCCTGCACAGTCGTGCAGGCCTTTCATGCATGGTCGTGCAAGAGCTGTTGGTGCTTCTGGATCATGCACGGTCATGCAGGTTTGGCCTGCACGGTCGTGCAACTTATTGGCACAATCGTGCATCTTCAAAATTCCCTCTGTTTTGCACGATCTTCCTTGCACGATCGTGCAATGCTTATGCACGGCCGTGTATGCCTCCTTTAGCCCATTTAAGCCATTCTAATCCTTTACTCTCATGCTATTACAAGCCTAGTTAACTACTAAAGCATTAAAACAAAAGTTTAAGCTACTTATTACAACTCGAAAAACATGAAAGTAAGGCAAAAAATGAAACTAAAACTAAACAAGTTAAATAGATATGGAAAGAGTCGTCGTTGACCGTTGAAGACGCATGTTTGTCCATCCCGTCCTGCATCAATAACAATCTTATAGGAGATAAGAAGTACAAGGGTAATGAAATTGTACTTAACAATCTTTAGGCGAGGATAAACAATACAAGGCCACAAGGGTAAATGGGTAATGCACTAATGATGGTGTACTTAAGGTGGGGAAGATATTTTTTGAAGTTGGATAATGTTGGTATCATTAAGCCTTAAATTGGGTTCTAATGCAGATCGTCTAATCCAATTTGACCAACACACGGATTCTCAAGGTAGGGACAATGAATCCTCACAAATACGTGCGATGAAGTTTGAACTCGAGACCTCAAGCTCATCATTCGCAAGACTTAACCAATAGGCTAAGACTCAAACCTCTTAATAGGGGGAAGAATATTGAAGAATAATAATGCTTTTGTACTTTACAATTTTAAGGTAGAGATCATTAATATAGGGGTAATGTTGTATACAACCCTTGTATTGGGTCAGACCGTCTGACCCAATGTTATTGTCAGCCCGATTAACACCCTAAATTCTTCACTTTTTTCCAAATTGTCTCTGTGGTGGACGTGTTTATTTCTCACATAAGGCTTTTCAGCTAATCTAGAATGTTTTATGGAATTGTGTTGTTCGTGTGTTCATTAAAATGAGTTTATATATATTTTATATAAAAATACATGGGACTTCGTAATTCTCTTTCTCCGCAAAACTCTACAGCAGTTGAATGAGAGCAATTATAGGTGCATAGTTGTTATACATGTATAACAACTAAAGGACAAACACATTTTATCATTTTTCATTGGAAAAACACAAAAAAAAAGTGTTTGTCCTATAGTTGTTGTTGATGTATAACAACTATGCATCAATAATTTCTCGTTTAATGAAGCGCATCAAACAAGTATGGAGTACTAATTAGGTTGTGAGCTAACTAGCTAAGCATTAGATTGATCTTCAACCTTAGATATCACAGTGAAGGGAAATGATAAAGGCACTACTAAATTGATATGAGCACAACCCATTCTGAGAGAACATCATTTTATGCTCCTCTCATAAAAGTTGTGCCTATATCAATTTTAGTTGTGCCAAATATCAATTCCCCACATTGAAGATAAAGTTGAAGGATTATTATCAGGTCTTAGTTGGCTTTTGGTTTTTGTAGGTTAGTTTTGATTTTTCTATGGTTAATTATGATTTTGTTCAGGTTAGATACGATTTTGTACTGGTTAGATAGGATTTTGTCCAGGTCATTGTTACTTTTTTCGTCCAGGTCAGTTAAAGGTTTTTCCAGGTCATTGTTTATTTTGTCCACGTGAGTGTAAGTTTTGTCCACGTCATTGTTACTTTTTTTCAAGTCAGTTAATTTTTTTTCTAGGTCAGTGTTTATTTCATTCAGGTGAGTGTTACTTTTGTCCAGGTGAGTGTTAATTTCATCCAGGTAAGTTTTTATTTTGTCCATGTAAGTTTTAATTTTGTCCCGATAAGTCTTTTTTTGTCTAGGTAAGTCTTTATTTTTTCAAGGTAAATTTAAATTTTGTCTAGGTGATTTTTTTTCAGGTCAGTTGGACTTGTCTGACAGTAACATTATGTCATACGAGTCAGATATAATACTTTCTCAAACATTTAATAATGTACTTATTTTTCTAAAAAAAATAAGATAAAAGTTTTTGATAAATTTAATTATGAGTCACATGCATGTCGTAATCAATGTTTGTTTAAATATTTATTTTTGTTGTGAGAAATATAGAATAAGGAGAGTTTTACTGAGAATCTATCTTAGTATTCGTTGGTACATCAATTACATAATTTACAATCAGTAGTATTTTTAGACGGGTGAAAACAATAGCTTTCACCCAAAGTCGTATAATACTGCATGGCTACATGGTAGCTTATAAGACTTTGTGCTCTAGCATTAAATGTGTGTGTATAGAGGTGACATTCACCTACTGTCTGCTATTACTGTCAACAATTTTCACTTTTAACATTTAATATACAACTTACGTGATATACTTATCATTTTTCTTTATACAATAGTGTTGGAATAAAACCGTGGTGGGCCACAGAGGAAATCATTGGGAGAACTACAGAAAGAAAAACGAAAATTAAAGTGAATTCTAACCACTGTTTTAAACAATTTTTTTTTATTTGATTAATTAGAAATAAAGTTCTTGCAAACAACGAACGCTACCGCATCCGCAAAATAATAAGGGCCACTATTAATCCAAGGAAAATTTGTCTAAAACCATCTCTTATAACAACTTTTTTGTGAAAAACCAACTTATAAAAAAAATTTGTAAAAAGAAATCAAAATCAAATCTTTTTTTTGCAAAATGAAACCAAATTGCAGTAAACCAAGATTTTACTACAATTAATAGCATTGACTTTCCAATTAGGCAATTAGTAATAGTAATATAATCAATTAGTAGGTAATTTTTTTCCTTTATTTCTTTAGAACTCCTACCTCTTAATTTTCCTTTCAATTAGTAAACCAACTTCCTTGTTTTTCCTTTTAATTTTTTTTTTCGAGCCCCCTCAACCTTCATATGTAAATCTACTATCCAATCCAAGATAGTGTAATTACACCCTTTTCTAGCCATTTATTCAATTACTGCTTCATTTAATGCCAAATTGAGTTTTGCTATGTGAATCTAAAATTTGAGTGTTTGATTGTTCAAGATTTGTTCTTTGACACAATTGATCTCAGAATTATAGTGGCGTGGGTGGTTATCTTGGTTGTGGGTTCAATTTTCGTGGAGGTTTGTTGTGGTGGTGGAGGTTCAAATTGGTAGGGGTTCGATTTTGGTGGGGGTTCAGTTTTGGAGGAGGTGGAGGCTCGAATTTGGTGGGGATTCGGATTCGGATTCGAGGTAATGGTGGGGTTCGAATTTTGCTTGATAATGGGAGTTTGAGTGGCGGGGGAGTGGGGGTGGGGGGTTTCATGGGAGGGGAGAAACGAGGATGGGGGGTCTAGGTGGTGGGGGAATTCAAACGAGGGTGGAGGTTTTGGGGAGGGAGTGCACCGGCGAGGGGGTTGTCGGGGAGGGGTGGTGGGCGGGGAGGGGGTGGGTGGGGAGGATTGCAGTGGGTAATTGGGTATGGTTAAAGGGGATTTTTTTTTAATTTTCAATGTTTTTATTATATATATTTTTTAATTATAATTGGTTAATTAATGTTTTAACTTTAATTAAGGACAATAATTATTCATATACAAGGTCAAAGACAATTAATCTAAGGTCCATACTTGATTAGTGCAATTTGGTTTCATTTTCCAAAAAAAAAATTGGTTTTGGTTTTCTTTCCACATTTTTTTTTTTTATAAGGTGGTTTTTAACAAAAAAAAAAAAAAAAGTTATAAGAGGTGGTTTTAGACAAATTCCCCTTAATCCAAACCGGATCCCCCAACTCAATAGGGCTTGGCTAAATTATGAGTAGGGGTGTAAAAACGGTCAAACGGTCGGAAACTGGTCGGTCAAAAACAGGTTCGGTCAAAAACGGTCGGTCAAAAACAGATCATATGAGCTCTTTCGGTATCGGTCGGTAACGATCGGACTTATTCGGTATCCGGTCAAATTCGATATTTTCCTAAACAGGTGTCGGTCGGCTTCGGTCCGGTACTTATCGGTCCGGTCGTTATCGGTAACAGGTCACATTCAGTCGGTTAAAAACGATTTTTTACAGGTCGTAACCGGTATACGGGTTATAATCGATCGGTCAAAATTGGTATGTGGATTATAATCGATCAGTCAAAATCAGTATGCGGGTCATAATCGCTTGGTCAAAATCAGCATGCGGGTCATAATCGGTCGATCAAGGTCAAATGTAGGACGTAACCTGTTAGTCTAAACGATCGAACACAAATAAATCACAATACAATTAGTCAATTCAAAACTCCAGATCGGATTTTGATATTTCGGGTTAGTTGGCTTAGAATGTCTGGCTTAGAATCTTGGGATCGAAAACTATGCCCACCCCTGAATTATGAGAATAACAACGACTTTAATAAGTGACTAATATAAATATTATATATGGACATCAAAAAATAATCTCGATGAACCGTATCAATTTATGATGACTGTGATGGCTACGATTATAATAAAAATATATATCATTAGAATATCAATGGCTTTGAGGATGGGATTTATCGTTGTCAACTTGTCATCATCATCATAAAAGCAATATACTACGTATATGGTAACAATAGTAATAATGATATGATGGTGAGTCAATGACATAAATAATCAATTGATCAATCATAATAATGATGGACGGTAATAACCACGTGATCATAATCATGGTGGATGATGCATGGTGAATTGGTGTTGATCACAATGTTGGCCAACATGAAGGATGTTGATTGATGATGGTGATGAATTATGACGGCATCAATTATGTATGGTGATGATAACGTTGATGATGGATGATAATAAGTCATGATAATGATCATGGGTGATGATGTATATGAATGGTGATGAATGTTGATGATGGATGCATATGATGACAACAATGATGATGACGTCAATGATGTATGCTGATGCATGATGACGATAATGGATGTTGATCATCAATATGATAGATGGTCATGAATGATGATGATGATGATGACATGGATGATGGTGATGGATTATGACGCTAATAATAAATGGTTATGAGCTTATGATGATGATTAAGATGATGATGGATGATAATGAATTGACGATAACAAAGATGATAACAATATTGATAAGAATTAGCAACAACAACGAATTGATAATGATACTCATGATAACGATGATGATAATCATCAATCATGTAAATAAGTTCGATAAAAAAATGGGGTCAGTCGTACTTCAGTCGTAAGGTTGGTCAAAATATGTTCGATAAAAAATGGTCTGTCAAAAACAGGTTCAGTACAATAAGATTTCGGTCGAAAACGATCGGTCAAAAGCGGTCGGTCGAAAACGGTCGGTAAAAAATCGGTCAAAAACGGATTCGGTACAATACGGTTTCGGTAACGGTCGGTCTCGGTATAATAAAAACTGGTCGAAAATGGATTCGGTCTTAAACGGATTCGGTACCGGTCGGTTTCGGTATGCGTAAAATCGGTCAGAAATGGTTTCGGTATAATTCGGATTCGGTAGCGGTCGGTATCCGGTCACTAAAAATACGGTCAAAAACAGGTTTGGTATCGTTCGGCAACGGTCGGTCAAACAGTTTTCTGACCACATTTACACCCCTAATTATGAGCAACAGCTTTGCCTTGTCGTCTAACATGGCTCCCAGAAACAGAAGAAAACAAATTACAAGAATTATTCATATCCTTAATGTATGGGCGCCTACTGGTATACCGGCAGGACCACCCTACTGAAGTCCTTGCCAAGATGTCGACTAACGATGCACTAAGGATGCCATTCTATGGATGGCGGGCTTAGAAGTCGTCGGCCTACGCACGCGGCAGTGAAGAACCAAAGAGAATCTAAAGCAGTTGGCCCCAGTATCCCACGTGGCGCCCATTTAGGGCACCACTCAAGTACACGAACCCCACTTCCTAACAAATTAACTAACTAAAATGGAGATAACCGTATAATTGGCACCCATCTAAGGACCCACTCGGATTTGTAACTAACTCTACGTGCATGATGGCGCTAGCCAGTCCCAAGAGGACACGTGTCCATGGCGGCCTTGAATAAACTGGTAGTCCACTACACCATTTCCTATAAATAGGAGATGATTTCACCATTACAAGTTACATACTCTTTCACTCACAAATACTCTCTCTCTCTCTCCTGAATTGAATCCCCTTGTTGACATAAACATCAAAAGGTCTTTCCCTAGAGACACCCCGGGGTTAGCTCATCGTTCGTTCACTTGTGCAGGCCACTGCCGTGTCCACCACCTTGGAGCGTCACCACTCATAGAGGAGCTAAAACTTGTCAGAACAATTGGTGCCGTCTGTGGGATCTTACAAAAAAGTTCATCCAAAAAACTCTAAAAAACATGTTTCCGGCTAAAGTCTTAAACAAGCTACCTCTAAAAATGGCTACACCAAATAACCAGAGTGAATAAGCCACCACAGTGAAAGAGCTATCACCAACCCAGGATCATCTCAGCCACCAACCCCTGGATTGGAGATTCTGGCCCAATTCACCCCTGAGCAATTGGAAAATGTTGTTGTTGTACTTAGCGCCCTAACTAGGGTCCCAAACCAGCCCCGAGGTCAACACAAAGGGGCCTAAGCCTCACACCAAACCACCTTTACCCATAGGCACTATGGAGTCCCTCCACACTAAGGAGATAGATGAGGTGGAATGGGACTATTCAGTCACTGAGACAAAACCCATGGCTCCACTAGGGTACTCAGCTAACGCTCGAGCCTCCGGCAACAAAGGGACAGAACTGAGATTTGAGGCCACCTTGGATAACAAAAGGGCAACAGCTAAAGGGAAATCTGCCCCTTTGAAAGGGTCCTGCCCCATGGCACTGTAGGGGTCGTTTTTATCCGGCCGCCTACGTCTCACAAATTTGTTTGAATGCTCGTTAACGTCGTACGTGAATACGGACTAGTAGGAGTCGCCACCGTGCGTTTTATACGGTCCACGGACACCGAAGAAGTACCGAAAGCCAAAAGCAATCAACCCCATATGGTCGTGAACCAGAGTATGGGTTCGGGGACAGGTTATGGGCCAATCGTGCATTGGGCCCGCCCACCTGTAAGCGAACTCTACTAGGTCTCTTTTTGTGGTCAAATTATTATTAATTCCGAATACATAAATATCTCAATTTTACCCTAAGGAACGCATATTACTAAGCGGGTTTAATTTATTTACAAATCAAAGCTAAATTTTTGTGACCACTTTAAATTAAATCAGTATTAAAAATCCTAGAAAATGAAAACAAATAAAACATGAACGAAATACAAAAAAAAAAAGCAATAAAAGCATAAAAAATATAAATAAATAAATATGTGCAGGTTGAAAGTGTGTTCCAAGAGAAGTGGTTTGATGTGCTGTTCAACCAATAAAAACATAAATAAAACATATATAAATTAATTGTATGCGACTTTTAATACTAAAACTAGAGATTGTTGGACTTGTAAACTCCCAGGTAAATGCACTTGGGTTCTCAAGAAGATCATGAAATGTAGAGATATGGTGTATAGGATTGGGGGATGGGATAATATTGTGATCTGTAATGACCCAGATTTTATCGGTATTTTTGCCGGTATTTATGTATATATTTATGTGCTTATTTGCTAGTTCAAATTTATTTTTGAACTATTTATTTTAATTTTATGTGAATAATTTCGATTTAATCGAAATGTTTATTTCTTAGTTTTATTATTTATTTTAATTATTATTTAATTAATTAGAATTTTGATTATTTAATTTTCTAATTAATTATTTAATATAATTTTTGGGCTAAATCGATTATTGCATGATTATTCATGTAAAATTCAATAATTGGCCCAATGGATCACGAGAGCCCATTTAGAGCCCAAGCAAGGCCCATAATCCTCATGTGGCCGGTTTTTCCATGTGCAAGGCAAAGATTTGCCACTTGCCTTGTGTTCACACCTTAGCTAACTCTATATATAGGAGAGTTAGTAAGGACTTAAGCTCATTTTGCCATCTTAACTCTTACCATCCAAAGCAAACACATCTCTCCCATTTGCTCTCAAATTCACACGCCATTTTTGAATACTTGAAGCCTTCAAGTGTTCATCATCTTCCTTTGCCCAAAACTTAAAGATTCAAACTCCATTGATCTTTAAGCATCCTAAACACAATTTTAAACACATTGTTTCATTCAAGATCATTGGTTCGGTTTGGTATTGGGGTCTTGTTCGAGTGTGTGCCGTGTGGGAAGCCGTGTGTGCAAGTGTGGTTCGTGTGTGAAGCCGTGCTGCAGTGGTCGTGGCCGTGCTCGTGGTGGTGCAGTGGTGTTCGTGGTGTTTCCGTGGGTGCAGGACGTGGTGTGGCCGTGTTCGTGCCGTGCATCAACCGTGTGCGTGTTGTGTGTGTGCCGTGTTGGTGATTGTTCCGGACTGCATTCTTGTGTTGATTTGGTGTGTAATCTTCAATAAGGTAACATACTAACTCAACTTGATTGGTATACTAGGTTTATAGCTTTGATTAAATGCATGTTTGGTTGATTGATGATGATTGATTCATGGTTTTAAAGATATTTCTATAATCTGATTTTGGAAGTGTTTTAATGATGTTTTAATGGTGGTTTTCCATATTTTAAGATTGTTTTATGATATTTTGGAAATCATGGTGATTGGATTTGAGTTTGTTGAATTTTTGATAAAAAGATGTTGAGTTTTGCCGTGTGATGATGATGATTTCATGCGTGCATAATTGTTGTTGTTTGAGTTCTTGATTGAAGTTCTTGAATCTTGATTAAGTTCTTGGTTGAAGTTCTTGAATCTTGAATAGTTTCTTTATGAGTTCTTTAAGTAATAGATGAGTTCTTTAAGGTTCTTGATTGAGTTCTTTAGAGTTCTTGTTGAGGTTTGATGAGTTCTTTAAGAGTCTTGAAAGTTAAAGAAAGAGGTTGAAAGAGTCTTGAAAGTTAAAGATTTGGGATATGCTGATTAAAGAATGAGTTAAGAATGATGATATGATGTTTGGTTAGTCTCAAGAGTATGGCTATAGGCAATTCTTGGGTTAACTTCGATGATTTAGTTGGTTAAATTCAAGAGTATGGCTCATTCTTGTATTTAATTTAACTATGATGAAAAGATAATAATGATATGACGGTTAGCTTGAATTCTTTTCTAGATGCCCTTGACTTTGTGTATGGCTTATGCTTAGTTTTTGGGTTAAGACGTTGCCCCTATTCCATCCGCGGTATTGGGATAGTTTGGAGTCTCACTATGTTATTCCTAGTACGTCCAGAAGGATTTCTGGGGATTAGGGACACGGATTTCCAGTAAGGATTGGGTTCGTGGGATTTGGGCGTATGGCTTATTCCCGATCCTGACATAGTAGAAGTTCGGTTGCGTAAGATGCTTCCGTACGAGCATAGTCCGGTCTAGAATTAGAGTGATTGCGCCAAAGTTAGGGTTTGGGATGATGAGGTTGTATGATGATGTCGAGTTTGGATTACGAGTTTGAGGTTGTCTCGTGTCTTCGAGGTTATATGTGTGATGTTATTTGATTGATGCTATGTACCGGTGTATTCTCGTTAGGGTGAGTCAGTTATGTTACTCGCCACTGACGGTGGATTATGTTGTGTTTTCAGGTACATCTGATGACGATGCTCATGCTTAGCTTTGGGGTTGGGCGAGCGGCGTTATGCTTATTTTGTTCCTTTGTATTTACTTTCGTTCATAGTATTAGAACTGTTAGTAGTTGTTTTGGATTTATGGACTCGTATACGTTGTATAAGACTCTAGTATATGGTTAGAGTTGCATTTTACTTTCCGTTTATTACATTTGACTTTTGGACTTAGTTTGTACAAGATTGTGGATTATTGTACACTTATGGTTTAATAATAATGTTTTGAGGTATTAGTTTATTTTCTAAGTGTTGAAGTTTTAGTTTTATAACTACTTGACTCGTCGGTTTCTTCCGCGCCGATTTAAGCGAGTCGGGTCGTTACATGATCAATGGGAAGATGAAGATCAAAGCACTTTATAATCTGCTAAGACCACAAGCTGCCCTGCTCCCCTGGCGGAGATTAATCACTAACAATAGAGCAACCCCAAAGAGCATCTTTATACTCTGGTTAGTTGTGCAGAACAGACTAGCCACTGCTGATTGACTTGTCACATGGAACATCCCATGTGACCCTATCTGCAAGCTATGCAA
This sequence comes from Salicornia ramosissima, assembly GCA_951394345.1. Classification (NCBI taxonomy): domain Eukaryota; kingdom Viridiplantae; phylum Streptophyta; class Magnoliopsida; order Caryophyllales; family Amaranthaceae; genus Salicornia; species Salicornia ramosissima. Next base: position 41,305,442 of record OX596236.1, read on the forward strand.
TGTAGAGGCTGAAACAATTCAACACTTGTTTTTTGAGTGCAAAGTCGGCAAGGAAATATGGAATAAGGTCTTGGAGGTACTCCACATACCAGCTCAGAACATGAAGTTTGAAGACACTATGGCATGGGTACTGAAATGCAGTAGGAAAACCTCTGTCAAAGCACAAGTGATCACCGTGTGTTTCACTGAGACTATTCACTGTATTTGGCTCCATAGGAACAATGTCATTTTTGGCAACATCTGCAAGCCCACCAAACAATTGGTTAGAGAGATAATTCTGAAGGTGGCTCTTAGATGCACGGAAGCTGGCAGACAACTGCTCATCCAACCAGTAGCTGTTGCTAGATCAGATTAATTAACTCTACTTGTGTATATTGGTAGTCTAACTAGGAGTCTTTAGGTTTTGAGGGAATATAGAATTAATTGTAAAGTAAGGAGCCACTAATGTTTTTGGCCCTTGCTACTTTAGTTGCTGGCAGGGCATGTCCTGTACCACTTTTGATTCCCATTTTGTTAAGCTAGATAGGATCAAAGGTTTTGTATTTGATCTAGTTTCAAACATGGTATCAACTTTGGTTGAAATTTTTTGATGTAGAGTTCACCTTTTTCTTGGTATATGAAATACTTAATTACCAAAAAAAAAAAAAACAATAATTGTAATTTCCTTCATAATCAGGTCAGATCTAATATGACTCATAAATTAACCAGGTTTATTATCATTATAATTATTTGAAATATAAATAAATCATTATATTAAAAATATATTTATTAACGACATAAAAACTGAATTTTTCTATTATATTAATACATGATAACAGATCTGATTAATATGAGTCATAATTATTATACATCAATATTGAAAATTTATAATCCACGGCCGATCAGATTAAAAAAACGATTAAAGTGCTAACATTAATATAACAGACATGAATTTAAGTATTAAAATTCATATAAAACCTTTAGATTATTGAACTCATTAACCATTATCAAATATCATCATTTTGAATGATTTATAAATATACAATAAACTTAAAACAAATAGATTTGAAGTAGAGACTTCAGGAATTGTACCTGGTAATGCCTTGATAGAACAACCAAGGAGGGATTGACAATGATGACTGCAATATGCTTGTTTGAAGTTGGTTGAGTTGGTGATTTTTGATGTGTTTGATGATGTTTTGAGGGTTGTTTGATGGAAGAGAAAGGTATAGGATGTAAGTATGCAATGCAGAAGGATGGTTCGTGGTATTAGCCTGTCAGAATGCTTGGAAGGACGTGTATTTATAGGCCAGAAGGAGCAAAAATCGACCCCGGAGGACACCAGACCTGTGCCTAGGCGCAGGTCTAGTAACATGACCTACGTCTAGACATAGGTCAGTGATCAGTCCATTATAGAACCGCTTTTCCCGGCTCTTTTCGCTTTTTTTCGTGCATTTTAGGCTTAGTTTTCCAAGTTTTAAGCCTTTTTAGCTTAGTTTTAGTTTATTTAGAGTTTTCGTTGAATAATGTCGTTTTATAGTTGTTTTCGTCAATAATTGAGCTATTTTGTGTTACTTATGCCTTTTGTTCTTTAATATAGGTGTTTTGCGGGTTTCCAAGCGATTCTCGAAAGCCGTCAAGGGTCGTGAGAGGTCCCAAGAAGCTTAGAGAAGCATGCCACAAAGCCAAGACCACAAGACAAGGCAAAGTGCAACCAAAGGGCATTTTTGTAATTTTTAAGGCTTGTTGGGCCCGAGGCCCGATGTCTCGGGAGGCGTGCCGACCCGTCCCGAGAAGCCCGAGAAAAAGTTGGAAGCATTTGTGTCAAGAGATGGTCGCGGACAGAGGTCTAGGCGCGCCCACGCTAAATGAACATCACCCACGACAACCCCCAAAGAAAGCGACGCCCAGTCCAGCTCGAGCCTTCACTCGCGGCCGCGCCACCACCATCGTCGCGCCCGCGGCGCCGAGCAGGCTGCTGCAGTTCTGTTTTCTCGGCCTGTTCGTGGTTGCTCGTGCTGTTCTCAGCTTCGACTCGTGCCTCTTCTATGCTTGGCCCCTTTGTTTTCCCACTTGTATATATACCTTCTAATGTCCCTAAACATAAAAAAAAAAAAACATTTTTAGCTTAGATTTAAGTCCCAAAAAATCAGATTTGCTTAGGGTTTGAGGAGAGAGAAACCCTCTCTTCCTCTTCCCATGGTTAGGGTTTATACTTAGTTGTTTATTTCATAGTTTTAGGTGTAGATTTAGCTCTAGATTTAAATGGTTTGTTGAAGATGATGAATGAAATTGAAGGTTTGTTCAAGTGACATGGCCAATCCAACGTTTTTGCTCATCATAATTCAATAAGTTCTCTCTTTCTCTTCTTTACTTATTCATGTTTTCCATTGCTTAAATCTTGTTTATTTGATGCTTTGCTTGTAGATTAATGTTTAAATTATGCAATTTCAAGTTTTCTTGGTTTATTTTCTTGCTTGTTGGTAGATATAGTGTTTGATTTCATGTTTTTATGCTTGTTTATTAGTGTAATGCTCTTGTTCATGATTTTTGAGTAGTTAATTTCCAGGGTTTGAAGGTGATGGGTTCATGACTTGAAATTGGGGGTTTTCATCTAGTTGTTGGTTGAATTGTGTTCATGGTTGGTTAATATTGGTGTCAATGAGCTTAGAGATTAGCTAAAGGCCATAGTTGATTTCTTAGTATTTTCGAAGTATAATAGAGCTTTGTCTATGAGTAAATTATGCTTTGATTTTCCTTGCCCAATGTTGCTAGTGAGGCCATTACAACGGGAGTCGGTGGTCGAGCTAGGAATCCACTTTAGGTACGTTGTTAGTGAGGCTATTACAACGGGAGTCGGTAGTCGAACTAGGAATGTACTTCTAGTGAAACCTTGGTATAATTGTGATCATTGAATGTATTGATAACGTCCATTCGGGAGAAGTCGTTATTGTTACACTCATGCGTCAACTCCTGAATCACTTCGGGAGGAGGTTTAGGTACCTTATTAGAGTTTAATTCCCCTTCCTTGAATTAGTTCTTTCATTAGACTTTTTGATGTAATTCCCCCGAATTCAATTGAACCCGGATCCGACAACCCTAGATTTTAGTTTATTATCTTTCGCATTTGTTTTTCAAGATAGTTTTAGCTTCCATTTCAAACAACAAATCCAAGATCCTCAATCGACATAAATCGCACAACACGATTCATGACTTGTTCCCGTGTTCGACAACCCCACTCGTACTACAACGGGGGTTTTATTTGTTTGGTGAAAGTGCCCAAAAACCCCTTCATCAGTCAGTATTTGTGACCTGCGTCTAGGGGCCAATTGACCAAATTGGTAAAAAAAAAGTGGTACCTAGCGACAATTTGGTAAACAAAAATAATTTTGCGACAAATTGGTAAAAAAACTTAGCTTTGGGTGACAAATTAGTAAAAAAAATAGCCTCGGATGACAAATTGGTACAAAAAACATAAATTTGGCGACGACTTGGAAAAAAATGAACTTCCGACGACATTTAGGCCAAAAAAATATTTAATTTGCATTTGCACTCGATCTAAAAGAAAATTTTCCCTCTTAAATTGAATACATTTGCGCTCTATCTAAATGAAAATTTTCCCTCTTATGTGTTACTTATTATGGCAAGAGATCGAAGGAAAAAAAATTGGGCTCATTAGATGAATAAATGTGTTAGAAAGGAGTTAAATTTAATATTAAAAAAGTTATGGAAAAAAGAGCTAGGGAATTTTAGGGGCAATAATCTATACTTTTTTACCTCTAGTATGTCACTTATTGTTATGGTAAGAGAAGAGAAAAAAATAATAATAATTTGGGATGGTTGGATAAACATGTGTCAGTAAAAGGAGTTAAATTTAATACTCATAAAAAGATCGAAAAATTTGATAGGGATGTATAATTTTGTGTATTGACCAAATTATAAAATGAATTAAAATTAAAATTTTGGCTTAAATGTCGTCAGAAGTTTTTTTTTTACCAAGTCGTCGCCAAAATTAATTTTTTTTACCAATTTGTCATTCGAAGCAATTTTTTTTACTAATTTGTCACCCAAAGCTAAGTTTTTTTACCAATTTTTCGCAAAATTAATTTTTTTTTTTGCCGAATTGTCGTTGGATGTCAATTTTTTTTACCAATTTGGTCAATTGGCCTGCGTCTAGGCGCAGGTCTTGTAATATGGACCTGCGTCTAGGTGCAGGTTCATATGTGATCCGGGTCGATTTTTTGCTTGATTTTGCGCGTGGTTGCAGGATTTGATCTGATTTTGTTCGATTACTGAAATATTCTGGAATATTGTGGGATGTCCCGGGATGTCATGGAATGTTCTAGAATGTGCCGGAATGCCCAGAACGTTCCGGAATGTTCTAGATTCCTCCAAAAGCTCCAAAAAATTGCAGAAAAATTATTAAAAATTATGAGAAAAATATGAAAAGTATGAAAAACACTAATATGCTTTGTGTAACAATTTCCAACATACGGAAATGACGAAAATGCCCCTAAGCATGCAAAAATCCTAAAAAATCCATAAAAAAGCTCTAAAAATATGATAAAAATATAGAAAAATATGAATAAATTATAAAAAAAATATATGATTTTTAAAAATATTTTATGATGCAAAAAGACATTTAATTATTTTTTTTATGAATATAAAACATTGAAAAATGCATGCAAAAATATAAAAAAATATCTAAAAATGAAGAAAAATTACGAATAAATCCCGTAATCATCGTGAATCCTAATACACGCTTCCAAGGCAATTCAAACATGGTTTAGGCAATTGGTTGAGGTATATTGTGCATTTTCATCGTCAATTTCTTTTAGTTGTATCTTATGGCAATATGGTATGTTCATCATTAGTCTCTACATTAGAAAGACACATTTAGGTGTCTACAGAAGCCCTCACTTTGACTGAGTCTGGAGAGTAAGTATAAACTCGCAAGACAAAAGTCAAAGTATTCCTGTTGGGACGGAGGATAACTCAAGACGTTCTGCAACCTTGAGTCACTCTTTTTAACGCCGGTACCTGCAAAACAAATGTTAGTTTTACCTGTAACCGCGCCCCATGCGGTTTAATCCCTTAGAAGCGTCTGGATCCTCGGGATGATGGAATATGAAGTGTCTGGTTCCTCTGGATGTTCTTGGATCCTTTGGAACTACTCCCTTAGGTAAGCATAAACCCTTGGGACAATGACGGGAAGTCGCATAGGCGGGAGCCATCAAGAATAAGCATAAACGCTTGAAAAGATGAGCGCGAGTAAGCATAAACTCGCGAAAAAATATGTTTAGGGTAGACATAAATCCGTTGTGTGCCAAAAGAGTAAGCATAAACTCTTGGTAGAAAATGTGACGAGTCAAGAGTAAGCATAAACTCTTGTGAGAAAGTATGATGTGTGTTTGGGTTAACATAAACCCGTGAGAATGATAATGTGCTAAGAGTAGGCATAAACTCTTAGAGGAAGAAAACAAGAGTAAGAATAAACTTTTGAGAGATGAGGGTAAGCATAAACCCATGAGCAAGGATGATGTGTTAAGAGTAAGCATAAACTCTTAGGAGGGGAATCAAGAGTAAGTATAAACTCTTGAGATCAGAGAAGGTATGGGGGTAAGCATAAAACCTAAGCAAAGTGATGTGTTAAGAGTAAGCATAAACTCTTAGGAGAAGAATCAAGAGTAAGTATACACTCTTGAGATGAGGTATGAGGGTAAGCATAAACCCATAAGCAAAGCGAAGTGGATTAAGGGTAAGCATAAACCTTAGAGAAAAAATATTTGTAAGCTTAAGGTAAGCATAAACCTGTAAGCAAAGTAAGTGGATTAAGGGTAGGCATAAACACTTAGAGGTAAGATTTTTAAGCTTAGGGTAAGCATAAACCCTCTGAGAAAAGTGCTTGTGAGTGATGCCATTGAGGTGGAAAAAATAAGAATTTTATTAATGTGAATGAGATTATTAAAAGGCTAGAAGTGGAAAGAAAAATCCTAATGACATAGGCTCGAAAGAAGAAAGAAAGGGAAATGAAATTGTCTAGGTGGAGGGACACTCCGACTGAACCTAAAGAAACGACCCTGATTGACTATTGATTTTGAATGGGGTGTGTGGATACTGCTAATGTTATTGATGTGTCACCTTTTAGCAAATCATCCTCTATGACTACTTCAATGTGATGGGCCTTTTCGAAGATGGTGAGTGAGCTGTTTGAGTTGGTCTGCATGAGAAGCCTTTTGTGGTGTTCGGGTTGCTATAGGATAGGGATATGGACTTGAGTGATGTAGGCTTGGGACATGGGCTTAAGTGATGTAGTATTGGATGAGGGCTTGAGTGATGTAGGCTTGGGATATGGGCTTAAGTGATGTAGGCTTGGGATATGGGCCTGAGTAATGCAGGCTTGGGATATGGGCTTAAGTGGTGTAGGCTTGGGATATGGGCTTGAGGCTTTTGGGTTTGGATGAGTAATAGGTTTGAGTGAGGCTGGGACATGGGCTTGAGGCTTGGGATATGGGCTTAAGTGGTGTAGGCTTGGGACTGGGCTTGAGGCTTACTCGGACCTCGGCTATGCTTTGGATTGAAAATAGATTGTTTAGACAACTCCGAAACTGTTGTTTGAGAGGAACCAAAACAAAATGAGTGAACCCCCTTAATCATTGTGATATGGATGCAAATGCAGATGTATATGCATGTCCTAACTTTATGGTCAACTTCCCTAAAATGCATGAATGCAAAGTGCCCTTTCAATTTTTTCCTTTGTTTTTTTTTACTTTATTTTTTGATTTTTTGATTTTTTTTTTTGATTTTTTTTTTTTTGGAAGCGCAACAAAAAGACATGAATTATGCAAAGAAAAAGTGCTTATCTTTTGAGTGAACCTAAGTTGCGCCAAATATCAAGCAAATATGGGCTAAGCTTAAAGACACTAAGCCCCAACACTGTGAACTAAAGACTTAAATAATGCAAGCTAGAAGATGACCATGACTATATGAAGTGTAAGTGAAAATACATGGCTAGAGCCCATAAAAATGCACACATAGTCACACTAATATGATACAACATGAATGGTCTTCTAAAAGGTCAGTCTTAGGTGGTCACAAGGTAACCATGGCTAAAGAGAAACTGAACCGCTCTAGCCATTCTTCATGCTGAATGACACACGGTTAAGAATCCCTTATTATGACCTCATCGGGCATGATGATCACGCGCCATGGTTGGGATGTGCCGGTTATGATTATTGTGGTCGGGCACCACAAGTAACCATAATCAAAGCCCCCCGGGGTCGGTCTCGAGCATAGAAAATGCTCATGTGAGACAAGGTCCTATAGTGCGGCACTTATTCGTAGGGCCACATGCAATATGCCTAAAAAATTCAGGAATGATAATAATAAGACCATGAGACTTTTCAAGTTTGTCCACACCACTAAGGAGTGATACTCCCCAGCGAAGTCGCTAAACAGTAGGGGTCGTTTTTACCCGGCCGCCTACGTCTCACGAGTTTGTTTGAATGCTCATTAACGCAGTACGTGAATACGGACTAGTAGGAGTCGCCACCTTATGTTTTATACGGTCCACCGACACCGAAGAAGTATATGGTCGTGCACCAGAGTATGGGTTCGGGGACAGGTTACGGGCCAATCGTGCATTGGGCCCACTCGCCTGTAAGCGGTCTCTACTAGGTCTCTTTTTGTGGTCAAATTATTATTAATCCCGAATACATAAATATCTCAATTTTACCCTAAGGAACGCATATCCTAAGCGGGTTTAATTTATTTACAAATCAAAACTAACTTTTTGTGACCACTTTAAATTAAATCAGTATTAAAAATCCTAAAAAATGAAAACAAATAAAACATGAACGAAATACAAATAAAAAAAGCAATAAAAGCATAAAATAAATAAATAAATAAATATGTGCAGGTTCAAAGTGTGTTCCAAAAGAAGTGGTTTGATGTGCTGTTCAACCAATAAAAACATAAATAAAACATATATAAATTAATTGTATGCGACTTTTAATATTTAAACTAGATGTCATATCAATATTAACAACAATAATTGTAATTTCATTCATAATCAGGCCAGATCTAATATGACTCATAAATTAACCAGGTTTATTATCATTATAATTATTTAAAATATAAATAAATCATTATATTAAAAATATATTTATGAAAGACATAAAAACTAAATTTTTCTATTATATCAATACATGATAACAGATCTGATTAATATGAGTCATAATTATTATGCATCAATATTGAAAATTTATAATCCACGGCTGATCAAATTAAAATAACGATTAAAGTGCTAACATTAATATGACAGACATGAATTTAAGTATTAAAATTCATATAAAACCTTTAGATTATTGAACTCATTAACCATTATCAAATATCATCATTTTGAATGATTTATAAATATACAATAAAATTAAAATGAATAGGTTTGAAGTAGAGACTTCAGGAATTGTACCTGGTAATGCCTTGATAGAACAACCAAGGAGGGATCGACGATGATGACTGCAATATGCTTGTTTTAAGTTGTTTGAGTTGGTGATTTGTGATGTGTTATCAGTTTTGAGGGTTATTTGATGGAAGAGAAAGGTATAGGATGTAAGTATGCAATGCAGAAGGATGGTTCGTGGTATTGGCCTGTCAGAATGCTAGGAATGACGTGTATTTATAGGCCAGAAGGAGCAAAAATCGACCCCGGAGGACACCAGACTGGCGCCTAGGCGCAAGTTCAGTAACATGACCTGCGTCTAGGCGCAGGTCTTGTAATCTTGACCTGCGTCTAAGCGCATGTCCAGTTGTGATCTGGGTCGATTTTTTGCTTGATTTTGCGCATGAGTTTCAGGATTTGATCCGATTTTATTCGATTACGGAAATATTCTGTAATATTTTGATATTCCGGAATATTGTGGGATGTCCCGGGATGTTCTGGGATGTCACGGAATGTTCTAGAATGTGCCGGAATGCCCAGAACGTTCCGGAATGTTCCAGCTTCCTCCAGAAGCTCCAAAAAATTACAGAAAAATTATTAAAAATTATGAAAAAATATGAAAAGTACAAAAACACTAATATGCTTTTCAAAACAATTTTCAACATTCGGAAATGATGAAAATGCCCCTAAGCATGCAAAAATCCATAAAAATCTCTAAAAATATGATGAAAAATATAGAAAAATATGAATAAATTATAAAATTATTTTTATGATTTTTAAAAGTATTTTATGATTCAAAAAGACATTTTTATTATTTTTTATGAATATAAAACATTGAAAAATGCATGCAAAAATATAAAAAATATCTAAAAATGAAGAAAAATTACGAATAAATCCCGTAATCATTGCGAATCCTAATACACGCTTCCAAGGCAATTCAAACATGGTTTAGGCAATTGGCTGAGGTATATTGTGCATTTTCATCGTCAATTTCCCTTAGTTGTATCTTATGGCAATATGGTACGTTCATCATTAGTCTCTACATTGGGGAGACACATTTAGGTGTCTACTGGCACCCCTTTCATTAGGGCGATCAGCGAGGAGGAGCTGCCAAAGATCAAAATGCCAACCTGCAAGTATCATGGTACCACTGACCTAGTGGACCACATCTCGGCCTACGAAGGGCACATGCAACTGTACACCACCGCTAACAGTGCGTGGTGCAGGGTTTTCCAGACCACGTTGACCGACATTGCTCAAAGCTAGTTCAAATCTCTGCCAAGATTTACTATAGCTCGATGGGACGACCTGTCAACCTGGTTTCTGTTGCACTTTGTTAGCAACAAAAGGAGACAGAGATTGACTAGTGACCTGATGGGCATGCAACAAAAGCAAGGGGAAAGTCTGAGAGACTTCATATCTCGGTTTACAGCTGAGGCCGTCACCATCCCTGACATGTAGCAAGAGGTAGCAATTCTAGTGCTGATGTCGGGCCTGCGTGACGGCCCATTCCGCCAATAATTGGGACGGAAGAATCTGACAACGTTGGATGGTGTGCTAGGCAAGGCCAATGAATACATCAGAGCTAAAGAGTTCTGTCGGGTGGGGGCTGGCACCTCGGCAGACAAGAAGGAAACAAAAAACAAAACTGTTCAAAAAGTGTACAAAAGGGAGGCTCATTTTGAGAGGAAGGAGTATTAGACATAGCTCTGACAAAAAAGAGGTCGCAGTCACGGAGAAGAGGCTGCGGACAGAGAAGCACGGCAGCTATACAGAGTTGACTGTATCGCAATAAAAAATCTACTCACTCCACAACACATGGTGAGAAGTGGCGACGTCCGAAGAAGATGAATGCTCCAAATCGCGACCATAAGAAATGGTGCGAGTTCCACAATGAATTTGGGCACATGACTGACGAGTGTGCTCATTGAAAAGAGAACATTGAAGATCTAGTCTGACAAGGGAGTTTTTCCCAATACAAGCGGAAGGGGGAATTCATTCACCGTCAACCTCATGGCAGTAAGGGGTGGAAAGGGAAAGACAAGCAACCAGAGTTATAAGAGGAAATACAAGTAATTACTGGCGGCCCGGTTCACGGAGGGGAACGCAGTGGTGTAAAGGCAAGCCTAGGGGGGTACAACATCAGGTCAACTTTAATGACTAAAAGCATTGGTCGGGACCGACAGAGGTTCCAAAGATGACCTTCACGGCTGATGACACCAAAGGTATACCCTCATGATGACCCCTTGGTAGTTACTTTCTCAATTGCAAACTGCAAAGTCCATCGCCCGCATTCAGGTCGATGGCAGCTCGTCAGCAAACATACTTTTTAAGGAGGCCTTTGACAAACTGGGGATAAGAGACAAATATCTCAAACCGGTCCACTAATCTATCAGTGGATTCACAGGGGCCAGGGTGGCTCCAGATGACATCATTAAGCTACCAGTACAGATAGGGGAAGGCAGACAGATCAAAAAATCCATGGTGGATTTCCTGGTCATCAACATACCAGCAACATATAATGCCATAATGGGGAGGCCCATGATAAATGATATCAAAGGCATATCGTCAACATACCACCTAACTATGTTTTATGTGGCGGATGACGGCCTTCCAGTTAAAATCAGAGGCAGCCAGGAGGTTGCTCCTTCATGCTATGTGACTGCCATGAAGCCCCCTCCACCACCCCCATGCCTGAGAAGAAGAGGAAGAGAGAACTAGAGGTCTTCCCAGTTTCAATGGAAGACATCCATGGTCGTCCTGAAAATGAAAAGAACCCTCGAGCTGAACCAGAGGATGGTACAAAAGAAGTCCCTTTGTTTGCCACGGACGCCTCCAGAACCAAGGTGGGAAAAAATCTGCCAGCCAACATGAAAGTGAACCTGGTCCAGATGCTGCAAAACAATGCTGACGTTTTTTCCTTTTCTACTGATGAGATGCCTGGCATCCACCTTTTTGTAAACCAGCATATGCTTAATGTAGATGATAGTGTTAGGCCTGTAAAACAGAAGAAGAATCTTCTCTACTGAAAAAAATGAAGTTGTTGCTAATGAAACTAACAAACTCTTACTAGATGGGTTCATAGAGCCCTGTGACTATCCTGAATGGTTGGCTAATGTTGTAATGGTGAAAAAAGCTAACGGTCAGTGGAGGATATGTGTTGATTTTACATACCTCAACCGCCACTTCCCTAACGATTGCTATCCCTTACCAAGGATAGATCAAATAGTTGATTCGACTGTTATCCATGCATTACTTAACTTTATGGATGCTTTTTTAGGGTACCATCAAATTAGCCTCCTGAACTCCGACAGACCCAAGACGGCATTCGTAATGAATGCAGTGTCTACTACTATAAGGCTATGCCCTTTGGGGTAAAAAATGCTGATGCAACTTACCAAGAGTTGGTTGATAAGGTCTTCAAAGATCAGAAAGGAAGAAATGTGGAGGTATATGTAGACGATACAATCGAAAAGCAAGATGCCAGAAGTCCACTTGGCTGTTCATCAAGATACCAAATGAAACTGAATCCTAAGAAGTGCGTATTTGGCATCACATCTGGCAAGTTCTTGGGCTTTATGGTATCTGAAAGGGGGACCAACGCCACCCCTGACAAAGTGAAAGCAATACTAGACATGGCAGAGCCGACAAAGATCAAAGACGTACAAAAACTAACTGGTAGAATGACAGCTCTAACCAGATTCATGGCCAAGTCGGCCTCACAGGCCTTGCCTTTTTTTTATGTTCTACGCTCCAACAAAAAATTTGAATGGGGCACAAAGCAAAAAGAGGCCTTTCAAAAGGTCAAGGTGTAATAACCCGAAATTTAGGGCCAGAAAATTTCGCGGTTATTAATATTATTTTGCTAATCTAAGTCCAAAGGGGCCCATTATTTGGATTGTTTAATTCTTGTTTCTTTCAGCTTATTCTGAAATTAGGCCTATGACCCAATTTCCCCTTACTTGGCCGGTCCCTTTTGTTATGGCCAAGGGATTGTTTTCTTTATTTCCTTTTGGGTCATTGCTTTTAAAGTGAGCCCATATCCTAATTACCCCAATTAAAAACCCTAATTTTCCCCATACTAAGTCTACCTAAACATACTAAGTCTACCTAAAAACACTCTCCTCCCCCTATTTCCTCTCTACTCTCACGGCCCCCCCTTATATTATTTTTATTTATTTTTCTTTTTCTTTTTCTTTGGTTCCTTATATTATAAATAGGGAACAAGCTTTTTAACCTAATTTCTTTTACACATTTTCTTATACTACAAAACTCAAAGAAAAACCCTAAAGTTTTCTCTAGCCTAGTCGTGTGGTTTCAAGGATCCAAAGGGTGGATTTTTCTTGATTTCTTTCCTATGCTAAGGTAACTAGACTTGCTCTCTTAGATTAGGGTAGTTTTCTGTATAGTTAATTAGGATTAAAACTAGGAAAAATTAAAAGAATTAGTATCATGTTTAGGTTGTGAATTTCGAACCATATGATAAATTTGTTCATGTTATTTTCTTGATAGTATTATGTAATCTTTATGAATCTTTAATTATTTTAATTAATTCTATGCATGAAATAATTTATTTAATTATATATTTTTGTTGAATAAATGCATGATGAATTTCGAATTTCAATCTTGAAATTTCGAACCTATGTTGAGTATTATAACATGATATTTTGATGATTTTTATGATAGTTTCTTGAATTAAAATAGTAATCTTGATTGTTTAATTGTTAGATTAAAGTCTTAATTAAAATTTTCATTTTTGTTCTTTTCACTAAAAAAATCGAGTGGTATGATATAATAAAAGGGATTAAAAATATGATTTTTAATGTTGAATCTTGATTAATTTTGAATTGTTATTATTAATCTTCAATTAGTCTTTAATTATAACATGATATTATGAATTCTTGAAATTAATCTTGATGTTGTAATATGCCATGAAAGTCATGTGGTTAATAAGATAAAGAATTGATTTTAATCTCATTTTTATGATTAATCTCGTTGATATAATGTTTAAAGTATAATTATAATGTTTATTATTAAATTTTTATGATTAATTATTGATAGTTGTATTTAATTAATTAAAAGTATAATTTTTGGTATTTTAACCCAAAATGTCGAGTGACTCCAAATCATAAAAATAGAATTTTTATCATGTTTTATGTAGTTTTGTTGATAATTATTGATTTACATGATTTATAGTTAATTTAAATGATTTATTTAATTGTTATATGATTATTTAATGAATTTATCCTAATTGTTATTTTATTATTAAAATGTCAAATGGACTAGAATAGTTTTGATCAATTTTAGTTTAATTTTTGACTATAATAATATTAGAAGGTAATTTTAGGAATTAATATAATTAAAGAAATTAAAAGGAATTAATAGGGATAAGTTGTAATATGAAGGAAAGTAATAATATGACTAAGAAGGAATGTAACAATATGAATAAGAAGAAAAGGAATAAGATATGATGTGAATTAGTGGTCTCAAGATGGCCTTTAGAAAATGATGTGAACTAGTGGTCTCAAGATGGCCTTTAGATATTTCCTGTTAATTAGTGGTCTCACGATGACCTTTAGAAAAGACAAGATACGTAAGGACGCCCATTTGATGATACACGAGTCATCAGGTCGGGTTAAGTCGAAGCCACTGCCCTACTGCGGTCTTTGGGCAGTTCTGGATCTTAAGATATGTAGTCGTCTAAGTAGTAGTAGACGAGCTGCTATTTAGGGGTTATGGCCATAGCTTAGGCTTAGTTCTTGCAAAGGAGGGCTACGGGCTGGATACACGAGTTCACCCCGGCATGTTTTAGGAAAGTTGTGGTGCACACGGGATCCACAACGAGCATTATGACCGGTCCGATAAGAAGGTTAAAAGAGGGTTTAAGGGTAAAATATGATAAATAAGTAGTTCATGGGAAGGGTTATGTATCTTTGTGTATTTTCGTGTATATATATGTATTATTTTAGTAATATTAAGTCTTCCGCTGCATACGTCTGGTAAGTCTGTATTCTATTAGTGTATTTCTGAATATTTGTATGATGTACGTATTTGTATTTGTAAGTTGTACGTATTTGTATACGTATGTTGTATGTATTTCTAACCATATTCTGCAGGTATTGTATACGTATTGTATACGTATTTCTATACGTATTTTGTACGTACTTTGTACGTATTCCGTATGTATTTTTGTACGTATTTTTGTACGTATTTTTATACGTATTTTTCTACGTATTTTTATGCGTATTTTTGTACGTATTTCGTATGTATTTTTGTACGTATTTCGTATGTATTTTTTTTGTACGTATTTCCATATGTTTTTGGTATGATTTCCTCGTTTGATTCTATGCTATTATATGGTTAACGGTCCCTCATTTAAGCGGGACAACCTAGTTACTCGCCACTGACGGTGGACCCCCCCCCCCAATTTCAGGTGATGATGCAGACGCATAAGTGGGCTTGTTTGGATCGGGTTGTGAGATGTGATGAGTTTAGCTTAGTGAACCCGGAGTCTATTTATGTTTTCTATTCTTTTATTGAGTATCTATCCCAGCCTGTTGGGATTGAACAATATTTAAATTATGTATTTTGGAGTTTGATTATGGATTTCGGGATATTATTTATTTATTTAAATAAAGGATTATTAGACTTTAAATATGATATTATTATTAAGTTCTTATGTTTGGTAATGATCCATTTGTCGATTTCCTTTGTAAATCGGCAGTCCAAAAAGTCGGGTCGTTACACAAGGAACACTTAAAAGCACTACCAACAATGACAAGGCCTGAACAAGGAGAAAAACTGCAAGTATACGTCTTTGCATCTGACAGCACTGTGGCAGCGGTCTTATTAGTAGAAAGGGAGAAGTCACAAATGCCGGTATACTTTGTCAGCCATGTGTTGACCGGTGCTGAAACCAAGTATTCCTCAATTGAAAAATTGGCATTTGCTGTAATGGTGGCGGCAAGACGCTTGTGGTCATACTTTGATGCTCATTCAATCCTGGTTCTTACCAACCATCCACTGGAGAAAGCACTGCAGTAGTTGGCTGTATACGGAAGAATGATGAGGTAGGCTATTGAGCTGTCAGAGTATGACATCTCATTCAAACCTAGAAATGCTATAAAGTAAGGCACAAGCCCTAGCAGACTTCATTGCAAAGACACAATTCTCAGTGACAGATCCATCTGAACTATGGACAACATTGTATATGTAAAATTGCAAATATGCCAATTAATAATGTACACGATATAACTTTACATGAGGCTATCTACCAAAATAATATAAGCCAATCGAAACATTTTTTTTGAAACACAGTCGAAAGTCTAAACTTAAACATAGAGAGTTAAAACAAATCAATAATATAAGCCAATTGAAATTAATAATGTATTTGTGTCTTTGAGTGCTAAAACTAAGGAGATAACCATAGCATTAGGCGGTTGTGACTTGTGAGTTTTTACATTTTGATTTTGATTTTAATTTTGAATTTGAAAATAAAAAATGATAAAAAATTTTGGCAGGGTTAAAACCTAATAGCTCTATTTGCCTTTTGGAAGCCTCATAGAAAAAGCAAATCATAAATTATACAACAGGTAGATTTGTAGATGAATTTTTTTAAAAAAAAAAGGTAAATTTTTTTATTGTAGGTAGTTACCATTTTTTTTTTAAATTTAAAATTATAAAGTTGTTTGGGATATATTACATGAGAAGCCCCGTTTGAGTTTTAGAGGCTTCTCATGCAAAATGACTAGTTTAATTTCTTTTTATATTCTTCAAAAAAAAAATTATAGTTGGGAAAAAAGGGGGGGGGGGGGGGGGGGCGAAGCCCAAGTAGGCAAAAAACTAATAGAGGATCCAAAAAAAAAAAACACCTAAAAACTAATAGAGAGGGCAATAGTGTAAATCCAAAAAGGCAAAAGAAATAGAAAAATATGACAAAAATACCCTTGGGAAAGCAAATTGCAGCCCTAGGCTGCAATTCCCATCTCAACCCTCCGACGTTTAGCTTTTCTCTTCTTCGATTCTTCTCTTTGTATTTTGCCCCTTTTGTAATTCTTATTGTAATTCTCACTTCTTTTCTCTCAATTCCTTCATTACCCTTCTCTTACTCTCTCTGATTTTCATCCCCTTACCATACCCGCCAATTTTCTCTCTCTTCTCCTCTTTCGAATTTCCGTTAACTCCCTTTTTAATTCCTTCTCCTTTTCTTTCAACATTTCCAGATTTCTTAATTTGGGGTTTTTCCCGATTTCATATGACATTCTTCTCATTTTATGGTTTATGACACAGTTTTCCAACGTCTGAGATATACCCAGTTGGAAAATTTGAGTGTTTTCTGCTCACTGAAGCTCAATTTATGGATCATAGTTGAAATTCAAAGATTTAGGGTTCTGTAATTCTCAGGTACTGTTACTAATTGCCTGTTTTTTGCATTGATTTTTACTTTTGTTCTGTGTGATAGTGATACCCACTTCTTCAATTGAGCTATTTCAATTCTGAATTGTTAGGTGCTATTAATTTTTATATTTGATAATTGGCAATGATCACCAATGACAAGATTAATACGAAGTAGCTTATGTTTATTGCATTTAAAAAATTGTGACTTTCACAAATATCTTCTAGAAGTTCTGTTTGTAGAATCAATTGATCAATATTTGAGTCCCAAATTATATAATGGTGATTCTCTTAATTGTTTCTGTGCTACCTCATCGATGGCAACTACTTAGTAGTGTATAATGAGTTTTGTTATTTTCTTCCGTAATTCCAAGCATAAAATTTCCCTGCAAAAAATTATGTATCATTCATATTCACCATGTTTTTCTCCTGAAATAACTCTGTAGTATTTGCCCCCCTTATGGCCTATGTCCATCAGTCCATTTAAATGGGGCCATATTTGGATGTAATGTAACTATTTTTTCTGTATTTATCAAATTCAAAAATCTTAGTAGTTTATATGACTATTATGTCTACATAGATAGAGAATTTTTTTTGTTATTTTATGAGGAAAGTGAAAAAGTTTTCTCCTTTTTGTTAGTGAGAGTTGAAAAGAGAGGATGAGAGGTAGTAAAGGTTGATTTGGCACATCAATTGATGGCAGGGTTAATTCAGTATACAAAGGACAGAGGAATAGCTACTTTCTGGTGTCTGTTCTAATTTCTTTTGATGGAGTTATGTCTCTGAACATGTTTGCTGTATTTTATTCTATTTATGTGACTCTTTGTATGGTAATGGTAATCGCTGCTGCATTCAGTCATCCTGTTTGACAGGTTTGGGGTTTGAAACTGTTTGTCATACATTATGGCGAACCATATGATGCTTGGAAAAAATCATGGAATGGATTTAGGCCATGACCAGCAGTCGGTGCTTTCCCATAGTCGTGGCCTAGGTCTTGGACAAACGCACGAGCATGATCTTGGTTTGGGACATGGGCATGAGCAGGACTTGGGTTTAGGCCATGTCCATGATCACGATGAATTGGGTCTTGAACAGGACCATGAACATGAAGTGAGTGATGAGCATCACTATGAACAAGACAATAACTTGCATATGGAACATAAAACTAACCACGAAGGTCATGAATTTTCTTCGCACGACAATGGTTTAGCTATAGTAGACCACAATGGGTTGGGTATTTCCAACCAGGAATTTGATGAGAATTTGGAGTTAGATTTGGATCAAACCCAGGAAATGGGTATGGAATCTGTTGATGATGATATGGGTGTTCAGGAGCCCGAGTATATCCTTAGTCACATTGTGCAGGCCCGTGCACTAGTTGTTAGCCCTAGCCATGAGATTCATGTAGGACAGGAATTCCCGGATGTCAAAAGCTGTCGCCGAGCTTTGAGAGATATGGCAATTGCTCTACACTTTGAAATGCAGACCATAAAATCTGACAAAACGCGTTTTACTGCCAAATGTGCAGCTGAAGGATGCCCTTGGCGTGTGCATGCTGCGAAGCTTCCCGGCGTGCCTACTTTTACAATCAGGACCCTTCATGAGGTCCATACATGCAATGGCATAGGTCATCTTGGCCACCAGCAAGCATCAGTTCAGTGGGTGGCTAATTCTGTTGAACAAAATTTGAGAGACAACCCTAATTACAAGCCTAAGGAGATACTAGAAGAAATTTATCGGGTACATGGGATCACCTTATCATACAAGCAAGCCTGGCGGGGAAAGGAGCGTATCATGGCAGCTATGCGTGGATCCTTTGAAGAAGGATACCGGCTTCTGCCTCATTATTGTGACCAAGTTAAACGCACAAATCCTGGTAGCATTGCTACTGTTTATAGTAATCCAGAAGACAACTGCTTTCAGCGGCTCTTTATCTCATTCCAAGCTTCTATTCATGGATTCCTAAATGCTTGTCGGCCACTGCTTGGGCTTGATAGAACCTATTTGAAAAGCAAGTACTTGGGTACCTTGTTGTTAGCCACTGGTTTTGATGGAGATGCCGCTCTATATCCTTTGGCATTTGGTGTAGTTGATGAGGAAAATGATGGAAATTGGATGTGGTTTCTATCAGAACTCCACAATTTACTTGAGATTAATACTGAAAATATGCCAAGGCTGACCATTTTGTCAGACAGACACAAGGGTATTATCGATGGTGTGGAAGCAAATTTCCCAACTGCTTTTCACGGATTTTGCATGCGCCATTTGAGTGAGAGCTTTCGTAAGGAATTCAACAACACGACTCTTGTCAACCTCTTATGGGAAGCTGCTCAAGCTCTCACCATAATCGAATTTGAGGCAAAAGTTTTAGAAATAGAGGAAATATCACAAGATGCGGCATATTGGATCCGAAGAATTCCTCCCCGTTTATGGGCTACGGCCTATTTTGAGGGCACCCGGTTTGGTCATCTGACTGCAAACATAGTTGAATCTATAAATAGTTGGCTTCTAGAAGCCTCGGGGCTTCCTATTATTCAGATGATGGAATGCATCAGAAGGCAGCTAATGACTTGGTTCAATGAACGGCGTGAGACAAGCATGCAATGGACCTCCATACTAGTGCCTACTGCCGAGAGGCGTGTTGCTGAGGCAATTGAGTGCGCTCGCTCATATCAAGTTCTTCGAGCAAATGAGGCTGAGTTTGAAGTTATAACACATGAAGGATCAAACTTTGTAGATATTAGAAACCGGTGTTGTTATTGCAGGGGATGGCAGCTGTATGGTCTACCTTGTGCTCATGCTGTCGCAGCCTTGCTTTCGTGTAGGCAGAATGTTCATCGTTTCGCCGAAAGTTGTTTCACTGTTGCAAGTTACAGGAAAGCATATTCTCAGACTATACATCCAATTCCAGACAAGTCATTGTGGAAAGAGTTTTCTGGAGGAGAATCAGATGCTAGTAAGTCTGTTGAGCTCATTATCAACCCACCCAAGTCTCTTCGGCCTCCTGGAAGACCAAGAAAGAAGAGAGTTCGAGCTGAAGATCGTGGCCGTATCAAACGAGTTGTGCATTGTAGCCGGTGCAATCAAACGGGTCACTTCAGAACTACATGTGCAGCACCTTTATGAACTCTTGCTTCCTTTTCTGAAGATTGGCTTCTGGTACTGTTTCCATATACCTATTAGTCAAATGGAAACTACTATTTTCTAGTTAGTTTTTTAATTTTAATTGATTTGCCCAAGTTGTTATTTATTCTTGATAGCTTTTTAGATTGTTAATATCATAATATGGCCTCTTCCTCTTGTTATTTAGGAAAATATGTCGACAAAATTGTGTTTGATTGTTATGTAATTGCTCAATTTACATAGCATTAATAAATAATGTATAAATGCAATGCCAGAAGAGCTTATTCATCTTGGTTGAACATCTCAAGAGAGTTGTTTCCCATGTTTTAATTTCTTCTTCATGGTAAATGCTTAATTTAAACTTTTTTTTTCTGACGTTGATTATGAACATCACCCACTGGCTCGGGTGGACACAGTTGTTCTTGAAAGCCCAGAATTGGCACCTCTTCAAAGCCAACAAAAAAACCACGTAGCGCTGAAACGAATTGGATCGCAAAAGTAATGTAAAGCGTATTTAAATGTATTACAATTTCTATTCATTTACTAGTCGGGGAAGAAAAATTGGAACTTAGGCTGAGAAATTGATTTGTTAAGCCATTAATATGGCTAGATCTTGGATGAAGGAATAGTAAGAAGTGTGGCTGCAACCTTTGGGCATTTTAGATGGATTGTAGAGCCCTTCTCTCTAAAAAAAAAGTGTGGCTGCAACATGGGCATTTTCAATTGCAACCTCGTTTGTTTTGTTTCCATTGATGTTGCTAGGAAATTCCATGTTTCTTACAAGTCTATTTATCACACACAAATGATTCCATTGTTGTTTCTAGGAAATTCCATGTTTCTTACAAGTATATGTATCACACACAAATGAAAGAAAACGGAATTTGCTAGTTGCTGCTTATATGATTAATTTGTGGCAAGATGCATAAATGAAAGAACAAAGACCACAATGTTTGTCTTTGGAATTAGATTTGGGTAGGGATTACACACTTCATTGAGATTCTATGAATAATTGCAATTAATGGTGTGATTATTGGTGTCAAATCACCGCTTCACTAGTATGGCATACCATTTTCACATTAACAAATGAGATGAAAGTTGAAAAGGAAGCAAGCATTGTCACCCTCGCATCCTAGAGGTGTGAGGTTCAATTCTCACCAACGATGAATCTCCTCCCCTAATTTCTGAGCAATAGTGTGGTATTCCTATGGGAGGAGTCATGAGCTGATATACTATGGACCCAAGACCACACACAACAAGGTGGTCCCACGCATTAAACGCATGACAAATGAAAAAATACTCGCAATAGATGCAGAGTTACTGGTAATTAAACATGGATTGATGATTTGTAAGGACTAAGGAGCATGGAATTGATAATTTGATGGTAGAAACTAACGCTCAATCAATAAAAGATATGCTTGTACAAACCGAGGGCTACGTCTAATCATGTTCTAGGTGTCATTATCAACGATGTCCTTGAATTACTTGAGGAAAACTGAAATATTCAGATGTCCTGGGTAAAGAGAGAAGCTAGTCATTTGGCTCATCTCATAGCCGTAGGAAGATCATTATGGAGGGTTTTAATTGTCGTAGGAAAGCCTACCAAACTTAGCTTTTAGGTTGTCCCGAATTTAGTAATCCTTCAGTATTCTCTCATTTTAAGCCCTAATGGCCTTGTACTTGCATGCTTATGCTAGGATTTTCATTTTCATTTTAGTCTATGTTGTTCTATGAACTTGCTGGCCACCTCTTTTCATGAGGTAGGTTTCATACTTTTTAATTAAAGTTTCTCTATTTTCTCATTAAAAATAAAATAAATTAAATTACATTAAAATACACCTTATACACATTCTTTTGAAGCTTACTCCCAACAAAATTTGATGTAATCAATGTAAACATCGAATGTTAAAATTGTACTAAATGAGTAATATTATCAACAAAATTGATTGAATTAATGAATCAAAACCAAAAAGAAAAAAACAATAGAGCAATAATAGAGATTGAAGAGCATTGAGAGAAGTTGTATTTCTTAGTATACCTTATCATGTAAAAAAAAAAGAAATTATCAATGGTAGCTTTGTACTTTTTACGTTTATTATTGGTAACTTTGAATTTTTTTTTCTTGTCCAACTTTCAAATATGATCTAATTGAGAAAAAAGATCGTTATTTCATTGAAAATAAAGACATATTTGACCTTTAAGGGCAAACATTATCCCCATATCTTGATTGCATAATTCTTGGTGAGGGTTTGATTAGTAAAAAATGGTCGCCACTGTTAAATTTTAAAGGATTTTGGTGATTTGGAGGTGATTTACTTAACGGAGCTAAATGTTAGGGGGTTAAATTAAAAAAAAAATAAGAGGGTAATTGTTAAAACGTGAAAAGGTTAGGGGTTATTTCTAATTTTTTCTCATAAAAATGGAGATCCAGATTTCAAAACTCTTTCTAACATACAAACTGATGCGTCTTGGTCCTATTTTGTTGAATTTAACTGCAAATTGAGTCTTAAAAACCAAAATAAATACGAAAAACTTTAACCCAACAATTTTTTTATAAATTAATCGAGTCCATATTTACGTATGCAAAAACAAATTGTTAAACATACAATTTTTTTTTTTCTTTATAAGATTATGTTTGAGAAAGGTTCCTAGGGAGTGAAATTAAGGCGCTGATTAAATCATTGCCCCAAAACTACGCACAAAACTCTGCTTGAAACAGCGAAGAAGCTCCTTGACGTTTTCTTCTCGATCTTCAAATCATCAAAGCTTGCTCTGTTTCAATCAGATCTTCAAACTAAAATATGGGAACTCCATACCCATGTGAAATTACACCATCAAACACCAAAATTGGTTGGATTGGTATTGGGGTAATGGGGTCAGCCATGGCTACCCGCCTCCTCTCAGCTGGTTATTCTCTCACCATTTACGCTCGCAACCCTTCAAAAGCTACTTCACTTGTCAATCATGGTGCTCAAATTTCCACATCTCCTGCTGAATTAGCCCAATCATGCAACATTATCTTCACCATGTTGGGACACCCACAAGATGTTCGACAAATTGTCTTAACCAAAGACACTGGAATTTTATCTGGGTTGACCTCAAATGGAGTTATTGTAGATCACACTAGTAGTGACCCAGAATTAGCTAAAGAGATTTTTGCTGCTGCAACCAAGAACAACTGTTGGGCAGTTGATGCCCCTGTTTCAGGAGGTGATATAGGTGCTAGAGATGGTAAGCTAGCTATATTTGCTGGTGGAGAGAAAAAGATTGTGAATTGGTTGTTGCCATTGTTGGAAATTATGGGTAGTAAAGTGACTTATATGGGAAATGCTGGAAGTGGGCAGAGTTGTAAGATAGCTAATCAGATTGTAGTAGGTGCAAATTTGATGGGGTTGAGTGAAGGCTTGGTGTTTGCAGAGAAAGCAGGGTTGGATAAGAACCATTGGATGGAGGCGGTACGAGGAGGCGCAGCAGGATCAATGGTTATGGAGTTGTTTGGAAAAAGGATGATTGAAAGGGATTTTAAGGCAGGTGGGTTTGCTGAGTACATGGTTAAGGATATGGGGATGGGACTTGATTTCGTCGAGGGGCGCAAGAAGAAAGATAATGAGGCTGAGGCTGATGTAGTGACTGTGATGCCAGGTGCATCAATGGTTAAGCAGATGTTTTCTGGTATGGTTGCTAATGGTGATGGGAAGCTTGGTACTCAAGGTCTAATCACTGTCATAGAGAGGATTAATGGCATGGTATAGGTCTCAATTGAATGCTTTATTGCTGTTCTGCTTCCTTTCTCATGTCATGAGAATTAACTGATTAGAGTATGATTCTGGATCAATAAGAGTCTTCTCAAAGGAAAAGGTGTTATATTCAATAATGTTATATTGTTGTAATGTTGTGTTGTGTGTATAATCTCCAGATTTACAATAATGAACCCATAATGGCATTATTTACTTTACTCTTCATCTCTCTAAAGATTGGACAAGCTTTCATAATTCCAGGAATTCATCAAGAGTTCCCTTTTACCCTTTTACTATATGGATGTTCATTAGGAAATCTGCAATTGTAATTAGGTACTTCATAGAAAGTACACTACTGAATATGCATAGGAACCTAATCCCCATAAAAATGCAACCTACATCAAATAGATGTTCATTAAGTTGACCATGAATATTCCTTTGGTCTAATTTTAAAATTTGAATGTTGTTTTTTGCTTCTTACACCAATGTTCATTAGGATTAAGATATTTTACTTCCAAATTCAGTTTTACTTTCAACACTTGCTCGGAGAATGACAAGAAAAAATGTTTGAATGACTCTCAGAGTTTAATATAAAATAATTATATATTTGTAATCAATTGGAGAAAGAAGTAATTAAAATTAATATTTTAAAGCATACTCAACCAATAAAAATTCAATAATAAGAGACTTAAAGGATTTACCCAATCTCTCCCTACAAAATACTCCTATCCTCTTTTCTTTTCTTTTTTTAATTTATTCACTTTCCTTTTTTGGATGTTTTTTTAATTAAAATTAAAAAAATAGTATTTTTAATAAAACTAATTTTAAATTAAAATAAAAAACTGTTTTTCAATAATAAAAAACTATTTTTTAAAAATTAAAAACAGATACCGGGTACCCGGTTTTAAAAAATCCCGACCTGGATCCAACCCGGTATCCGGTTTTATAAACCGGGTACTTGACCCGGTTTTCAAAACCGGATCGATACCCGCTTTTTCGGGTAAAAAAAAAGGGTACCAGATCGGTAACCGGATACGGGTTTTTTTGCCCGCCACTAGTACAGGCAATGTGCAACTAGGAATAAGTGTGTTTAGGCAGAAGCCAGATGTAAATAAAGGCATGTAGAGAGAAGCAAATGAACTGAAGCAGAATACACCTGAAATCCTTTATTAACATTGAAACCTAAAAGGCAGTAATACTAGTGTACCAAGATGCAATGCATCAAATACAACTGTAATTGAAATGTAAAGTTATCAGATTAATACAACCCATTCCTATTTGCCTACAATGATTACTCATGACAAGCCAATCTAAAAGATGAAAGTGTAGTAACCAATCTAATAACCATAACCTCCGCCATACATGGATCCATAAGCTCCAGGTTGACTTGACGGTGTAGATCCATACACTGATGGTGGTGCTGCATATGAGTTGTACCCCTGGTCAGCTGCGCCACTTGTTTGGGTTGCTGCTTTCGATGCCGCTGCTTCTGCAATGTAGTTCTGCACATACATCACACAACATTAACAATTCAGAAAAAAAGAGTAATTCTAGAAACTACTAAAACGCTCAAGTATTTTGATCAGTATCAAGACCATAATGCCTCTGCTTAAGTCTTTTAGATAATAATCTCTCTCTATTGTTCTCTCTATCGCCCAACATAAAACTATACAGTGACCACATAAACTACTCAAGTACGACATACGCTCAAGGGAAAGATAGAAGAAGAGGGGTAATACAGCTGCAAGAAAGTGGGCAAAACAGAGTATGGATGTGTTGAGACAGCAACAATAAGATTTGTAGGGCCAGAAAAAAAAAGTGTACTGGATTAGTCATAAGATAACGTTACTTGTATGAGCTGCTGAGCTGCTTGAACTTGTGATGCAGTTCCGCTAATCTCAACTGTCATTTCTCCAGGAACACCTCTTGCCTCCTGTATTGTGACAGTGGCCCCACTAGCACGCCGAATGTAGCTTATAGTGGCACCATTGGAACCGATCACAGAATCTGCATAAATTAACGGGACTTGCATGTGCTGTGTGATCTGCAGAAAGAGGACACGGAATGATGAATTGTGGAAATTCTACCCGGTTATGGAAGAACTCTCTTATCCACTCATTATGAACATATATGACCTAATTTTGGCTGTTCAATTCCAGGGATACCTAGACCTACCTTACACTAGCGGACCACACATTACATCCTCTCTGCTAATTTATGAATCCTTAGAAAGCCGTAGCAACCCAGAACTTTACAAGATAAAACCTGGTTTACTCCAAGAAACGTGCTATGAGATTTGTTATTACTTATTTCAAGGGTAGACAAGACTCCTAGAACTAACATTTGGAGCACCATCTGATACAGGAAGGGGAAAAGGTTAGATTTCTTTAGCCAGATTCTTGCCTACAACTACATCTGTTGGCAAATTTTTAATCTTCTATTTTTTAAAATAAATTTAAAAAGTTCTGACCAATCAATATACATCTCGCTTTAACTACTCTTGATTGCTTGCTCCATTGGGGTTTTACATGATTTTCAAGAGGAGTTTAAATGATAGGGAGAGAAATAAGAGTGTAGAGACTGTAGATGTAGCGTTTAACACTAAATAAAAAAATAGTTTAAAAAAAAAAACTTATCATATACTCCATCCGTAACGAATTACTAGCAACAATTTCCATTTTTAGGTGTAACAAAATACTTGCAACAATTTTTTCCAATTTCATTTTATTTCTTTTTTAGCAAAAAAAACAACACAATACCCCACTTTTCTCTTTCTTACTTTTCTCTCTTACTTTTATCATCATACCACATAATACCCCATTTACTTTTCCTTCTCTTACTTTTCTCTCTCTTACTTGTATCATTATACCACCTAATACCACAATTAACCTATTTCATCTAGGAGTCCATGCTAGTCCAATTGTTGCTACTAATTCATTACGGGTGGAGTATATCAAAACAAAAAGGGCAACTCTAAGGGAAAAAAATTCAGCCCATGAAGGGGGTGTAATGAGCACATTTTTCCAGAAAGCACATAAATTATGGTATTTACCACAGAATCTACTAAAGTAGGTATAGAATCAAGAATGTGAGTAAACTGAAAATTAGGTATCGACATAATTCATTCTACTGTCCCATGACTCCCAACAATCTTAAGAATCCAATGTTCTTTTTCAGTGTAAAGCTTGGTCACAGCAAGATTTTAAATTGAATTTCCTTTCTTGAGCAACTTGAACTTTTTTCCATTTTCTAGATATATTGTTAATAGTTTCAGATAATGCTGCTTTTGCATGTACACCATCCCCAGATATATTTCCCAATACTGGGAGCATTGTATTTTTCCCAATACAGGTAATTTTGGCCCAAGTGTATCTTGTCTTTACCACGAATCATTTCCCGGGTTAACAGCTTTAGTTTTGCCCATATTGTATTTCTTATTTCCTTATATGGGAAAATTGGTTATTAGATAAGAGTGGAAAATATCATGTTTATTTTGGGGTTTATTTTTATACTTGTATGCCCCATTACAACAACACCTTGTTCCCAAAAATATAGTGTGCCCCATTGGCCATTATGAAGGTAATAATCTTCCCATCTCCCTCTTCCTCATAACTCCAATATCTTATATTCTATATCACCACCTGTACCCTGTTAGCTTCATCTTCATTTTTCTTGGTTTGACTTGTTATCTTACACAGTATACTTACAAATCACTTCTTCATTGGTAGAAATCACCCCCCCCCAATGTAACACGAGCAGTTAAAAAACTCCATTCCATAGTGCAATAGTGTATAAATTCCTTTAAGCCTTGAACTTTCTCAACTACAGGAACATAATGCGACTTTCTGTAGGCTACCAACAATCCTAAAAGAGCATCACCCATTTTCTTTCCTATCTAACTTCACACACACTCCTCTAACCACAAACCAGGTGAAAAAATACATTAGCAAGTAAGCATCCACTAAACCTGGCAGAATTCCCAGAACTGCATGTTAAGACCAAGACTCCCATAGCCCAAGGCATGCTTATAATGACTAAGGCTTAAGGTTTGCAACAAAGATACAATAGACCAACCTATAAACACTCACAAACACAACTATACCATGCAATAAGATGCCCACCACCTATACAGCACAGAAACAGAAACGCAGAATCAGCATTTTCAACAGGTTACAAACAGAAAATGGCAAGTAAAAACATAAAATTTATATTTTAATACCTTTTCAAGAAAATTTTAAAAGGGGCCTGAAACTTGGTAAAATTACAGAGGATAAAAAATCTTTTAAAAAAAATATGGCAAGCAAAAATATCAAATTTATATTTTAATACCTACTCAAGGAAATTTTAAAAGGGGCCTGAAAATTGGTAAAATTACAGAGGATAAAAAATCCTTAAAAAAAATCATTTTTTTCTAGCGTACTCTACTCCACGTGAACTCAACCTTTCTTTAAGACCATCCAAGTCCCCCTACTTTGTTTTACCCTCAAATTCTTCGTTCCACGTAAAAACTTCTCATGGCCTCACGGAGCCTTCAATTGTCATTTGCCGAGAGACGAATCAACCAGAGAACATCACAAAAACTTGCCACCAAAAACTTGCCATAGAATCATAGCTCAGACTCGTAGAGGTTTTTAGGCTTGCGGCAATTTACCAGGGGAAGGATAAGTCAAAGTGGAGCAAAGAGGGAGAGTACAAGTGTTATAAGGAGGGGAGGCAAGCAAAACTCAAACAATGTTTTCTCGACTATTGTATTATGGACACAAGGCCATGTAATACAATTCATTTTCATGCACAAAATGTCATCTATGTACACAGAATTTTTAATGCACTGGAACACATTACTTACAACATATGTTTCCTTTATTTTTTTGGATGTCATTTCTCTTTTTCCTTCTCTTCGTCACATGGCTCTTTTTCTCTTTCTATTCATTTAATACACAAAATCAAACTTTCCCTAAGAGTCCGTACAACTCAATTTGTTGCACTTAACTAGTTTCGGAGGTAGTATATATTATTTTTAAAAAAAAATATTCATTCACAAATACTAAAATCTTGCAAGCTAGGCAAACAATGAGTAATCATTTGCTTACTCTGAGCAATCATTATATTGTATAGAAACATATATAGTCATTTCACCTGATTCACTATTATTGTAGAATGTCCAAATGCAAACACTAACAATCATTAAATAGGTTTAGATATTTTCCTACTTGATTGTTGTCCTATACATGTATTAAAAGTTGAAACTTGAATATTTCATTTTGTTACAAATGTCATTTTACATATTCATTTACTAAATATGATTGTTCCCATACAACACTAGGATATTCATTTTTTAATCATTGAATATTCATTTGCAAGAACTGAGTAATTATTATAATGAATGTTCAATACAAACACAAATATATATTCATTAGAAACGCTAAATATTCATATTTTACAGGAAAAATTTATACGAATAATCCCAATCATTAGAGATTTTCCAATATTAACCCCAACTATCAGTTATTACACTATAATCTAAACTTTAGAGGTTGTTTTATAATATTAGTTCATACTTATGACCGGCTCTAATTTACTTCGTGCAAATGGAGGAAGATATAGGATAAGGAAGGACCTCCATATAGTTTTCATTGATCTAGAAAAAGCCTATGACAAAGTGCCAAGAGATGTACTTTGGTGGGCAATGTTGAAAAAAGGTATTCCCCGAAGGTACATAGACTTGGTTAAGGATATGTATCAGGATGTGTCAACAAATGTGAGGACTTCTGATGGGTTGACAAAGGATTTCCCTATAATAATTGGATTGCATCAAGGGTTGGCGTTAAGCCCTTTCCTTTTTGCATTGGTTATAGATAAAGTGACAAGGCCAATCCAAGATGAGGTACCATGATGTATGTTGTTTGCAGATGATATTGTATTGGTGGATGAAACTAAAACAGGGGTTGATACCAAATTGGAGCAATGGAGACAACAATTGGAATCTAGAGGATTTAAGCTAAGTCGGACTAAGACTGAGTATTTGGAATGTCGTTTTGGGTCACAGAGAGGGGCAAGTGATGTTGTGGTGAGGTTAGACGGGAAAGATCTAGCCATGAGCGAGTGCTTTAAAT
Source organism: Salicornia ramosissima (assembly GCA_951394345.1). Classification (NCBI taxonomy): domain Eukaryota; kingdom Viridiplantae; phylum Streptophyta; class Magnoliopsida; order Caryophyllales; family Amaranthaceae; genus Salicornia; species Salicornia ramosissima. The sequence goes on from OX596236.1 coordinate 41,335,225, forward strand.
ATCTTGGGTCAATCATCCAAAAGAATGGAGATATTGACCAAGATATGGCTCACAGGATCAAGTCGGGGTGGCTTAAATGGAGAGCTGCAACTGAAGTGTTGTGCGATCGAAGCATCCCCTTAAAGTTGAAGGGGGAATTCTACAGGACCGCTATAAGACCAGTGTTACTCTATGGTACAGAATGTTGGGCTTCTAAGAAGGAGCATATCCAAAAAGTAGGGGTTACAGAGATGTGGATGTTGAGATGGATGTGTAACAACACTCTACGAGATAGGATCCGAAATGAAGATATTCGTAGGAAAGTTGGTGTTGCGGATATTGCAAGCAAGCTAAGAGAAAATTGCTTGCGATGGTATGGGCATGTAACACGGGGACCCCAGGGAGCACTGGTACGAAGAGTGAAAGAGTGGGATCAGGGAGATTTAAAACGTGGTAGGGGGAGACCGAAAATGACTTGGTGGGAAGGAGTTAGAAAATATATAAAGCAGTTAGATTTACAAGAGATTGAGGCTCTCGACCGTGCGAGGTGGAGGAGGAAAATCTATGTGGACGACCTCTCGGAATAGCCACTTATGGGAATAAGGCTTTGATTGATTGAAATGGAGGAAGATATAGGTGGGTACAGTAAATAGGGGAAACGGGGAGATAGCGGTTACTTTTTGAATTGGTAGCTGATTACAATAGGTTAACCAAGTCAATAGACTAATACCATAAAACAACCCCAAAAGTTTAGATTATTGTGTTATAACTGATAGTTGGGATTAATATTGGAAGACCTCCAATAATTGGGATTATTCGTATGTCTTTTTCCTATTTTAAAAGCAATTGTTCATTAAAATATCTTAATTTTTTTCATTATTGTTTTTTATGCACATTTATTAGAAAAATTGATTTTTCATTTATAAATATTAATTTAAAAGCAGAATTTTCACGTAGACATCATAAATATCTAATTCACCATTACTGATGATGACATTCATTTGTAATGTTTTAAAGAGATCACAATGGGACTACGTTTTGAAGAAATTATAGTATGAATATTCATTTCAGAAGTAATCTTCATTTAATCTTCATTTTGTAACACTGAAATATTCATATTTTTATTGATGATATTCATTTCTATATTACCATGGATATCAATATGGTCTAAGATCCATCTAGTAATCTATTGTCTACCTTTGCACATACTTTTTTTAGTGTCTATGAGCCTAAATATCTGATAAACCCCCTCATACACAAGCAATAATCAAGTTAAATATTTAGATAAAAATTTAAGGACTTCACATGGCCTAAATAATCATACCCGCCATAATAGTGAAGACCTCTATAACATTTGAGACAACCTCATTCTCTTCCGTATGTTCAAGTTAAGCATTCTATCATTGGAAATCAAATTGTATAAAACCAATTATACAATTGCAAGGAACTAATAATAGGGAGTATAGCCATTTAGGTAGTGAGTTACTATAATTCTATTATTAACAGCTTGGAGAAAAAGTGAGGAAGTTACCTAGAGAAGAATTTCTCTAAATAGAACAAAGAAAGAGAGAAGATATATATTATTGGAAACTAAATTTAATATTAGCTTAAATTGGCTGATTGAGAGTGGAAAGCCTCTCAAAGGCTTGTACCTAGCTATGTTGTTGCAATATTACTTTCAAAAATTTATCAGAATCAACATAGCTTCTTGTATTGCTTCACATTCCATCAAATTTCTGTTTAGCTATTTCATAGCAATACTTCACTATAACTGTCCTTATTTAGTGCATCTAGAATAGACAGTTTCAACCAAAAACTATTTATGTTGGTTCTTTTAGTATTCCTTGCAGATATCAACAAGGGAAAACACTCACAAACAGGAAAGCTACTTAGAGAGGTGAGGGGGGGGGGGGGCCTTTGGGAGAGAACCTACCAAAAAAATGATGAAATTGAAATGAGAACCAAGTGTAAAAACAGAAAGGGTGAGCAAATAACAAAGTGATGAGTCTGTTTCATCCTGCAGTTATAGTCAACTATATAATCTAGCTGCAACCCTCCAGTAAGCAAAAAAAAAAAAAAAAAACACAACACTGAACATGATAAGAAATTACACCACAGTATCCCAAAAATCAAACTTGACACAACAAAACGTCAAAACCATTGACTCATAGGTTAAATTGCTTTCTGATTTGTACAAATAGTAGTAGTCAAGATAAGGGCACAGACCTGTGTGACCATGGATGGTGCTGCCTGAGCATTAGATGAACCATGTACAGGTACTGGAGGTTCTCTTCCAAAAGCTGATATTCCTTGATGAGGCTGCCGATCAGCAAGGGGTGCCATTTCAGCTGGCGGATAATAATTGTCTAGTTGACGTGGTGGATGCATGTATTGCAAATTAGATCCATAGCCAACATGTCCACTGCCCACACTTAGTGGAAGACCATGAGGGGGACCCCAAGGCTGAGGTGGAATACGTCCAATCGGATTGCTTGAGGCTTGCATCTGGTCAAAGATTGGCCCATTCTGAATAAGGTTTACAATGTTGTGATAAAAGATTAAAACAAACATAAAAATGCATTACCTGCTTTTCAAAAATAGGTATCATGGTACGATCAACCAAAAACTTTCTCAGCTGCAATGCAATCAGTTCAATAGCTTTGTGAACCTCAACAGCTTCCCCAACTACTTCAACCACTCGATCATCTTGCAAAGCAAAAGTAGGAAGGTCCGCTGCAGCAATATTCAGTCAGATTTAACATAAGCTTTACAAAAACAATGGCTACATGTTTTGCATGAACCACAGACCAAAACCAGAATTTACCAGATTTTAAAAGGGAATATAAAAGGAAGACAAAAAACGAAATGAAGGGATAGAGAACGAAGCAAGTTGAAACTACTTTGTTATCATTGCTTATTGTATCTGAAACCTGAAAACAATTTCTTGGAAACCAGTTAAAAAACAAACAACATAAGTTTTCAAAATTAACATGATTGGTTAAGTCAGACCAATCTTACGATCATTATACAACCTGTAATTTTTGCAATCAAATTGGTTGTGGTACTACTGATACCTCTAAAACAATGGCTACAGGTTTTGCTTTAAATTCCCTCAAGTTTGATAATACAAAACCTAACCAAAAAACACATCAAAGAACTGAGATTTGATGACTAAGTAAAGAAATTCAAAATATTACCTTGTCCAAGAACTCTAACAACACACTTTGCAGCTTCCTGGATAGATTTAACAGAGCTCCCCTGTTTTCCAATCAAACTGCCAGCTTGGGTAGCAGGTACTAACAACCTTGTTGAAACCTTGCCTCCCGCAGGTGGCGTTTGTGCCTGAGAAGAATCAGCATCCAGTCCGTCAACAACACGACTGTGAACCCTCAAAAGTCCATCAATTGCGGGTGGAAGAGAAGCATCGGGCTCCTCCTTGGCTGAGACCATTACCTATCAGCAAAAATAAGCAAGCATTCGGTAAAAGACAGTACTATAATCACAATAATTTCAACTAACCACAATCATTTGAACAAATTTAAATTTCAAAATCAAAAGTTTCATACAAAAGAGAAATGAGAATTGGAAAGAACTTAAGGAGATATATTGGTTTAGTACCGAATGGCACAAAACAACATCACTTTCCAAGTCAAAAGGCATAACAGCTTAATCAGCATCCTCCTATCCTAGGCTTGCTCATATCCACGTAGTGCATCTTACTCGTCAGCAGTATCAAGAATAACATTACATTGCCTCACAGAAAAAAGAGCATTGCAATGACGTTAATGAGGATACTATGGACATGAACAAGAGAGCAATAGGCAAGATATGAGTGATTGAGCTAGCACTTCCAAAGACCTAAGTTGCATTGAGACGGTTACAAGAACATATATGAGAGTGGGGATGAAAAGCAGAAAATCTGAAAATTCAAGATACGAATACGGCAAAGATTATTATATCTTCTCTAAAAATTATATATATTCTTCAGTAACAATCAATGTTCCACTGCCATAAAATATTAAACTTAACGTAGAAAAAAGTGCAAAACAAACCCCTAAAATACAAAAAGCAACATTGTTCAACATATATAGCAAATACTCCTCAGTAAAATAAAAGGAAACAGAAAAATGAAAGGACAATCAAGAGTTATTAAGAATCTTGAAATGTAAGAAGTTTTTGGAATTTTCGTAAAATAAATAAATAAATTGATAAGATCATAAATTATGTCAGACTACAAAGAGGCAAGTATTAAAATAAAAAGTGGAGAAATAATAATGTACAGCTATATGCTTATACCTATTCACATGAGTATGGGATGTTTTACCCCTTCCCGAATCCCATTATACATGATATACTCATATATAAATATATTATTTTAAATAGATTAAAAGGAAAGTAAAAGTAAAATTGGTGTTCAAGCTTTCCATTGACATCCTCTACCCTTCTCTCCCAGCTATGAAACCCGCAAGTTTTCTTTTTTTTCCCTTAGATGAATGCCATCACCATCATCCAAAAGTCACCAAAATAAGCCACGAATCCTACACGACCACACCCTTGTGGCCTTGTCAATTGTCATTGTTACTCCTACCCACCTTATAACTCCCCTGGGAACCGCACTTGTGCTTCTTAGCCAAAGACAACCCCTCCAATGTTTTTCAAAACCACAAGATGAGGAAAAGGTAGCACACTTTCCGAACCAAATATTTTAAACAAATGAACATTTAGCAAAACAAGGAGAGCAACAAATCTTACTCCCTTAACCTTCCGTAAAAAATCACAGAACAAGACTTACAAAACTCCATATCAACATATTATAGCCAAATTCAAAATCAAAGATATTACAGAGTTGACACAAATCCTGTGAGGCAGCAAATCAACCCAGATGTCAAAAAAATTAAAGAAATAGTAAAATTGAAATATGGGTTATACTCTAGTCCCTAGGCCATATAACAAGTCATGAAAGCACTTCTTCAAGCTAACATAATAGAAAATTAAGATGAAAAGCCCTAAATTTGAAGGCGAGCAGAGTAAAATAATGGCTCTCTTACAAATAAGATCAGTGAATCTTGTCTATGTCTTACGGACAATGCTAAATATGCATCCAAAGTGATCACTGGCTTACAAATATATTGGGAATATCTGGAAGTCAGTGGAAGGGAAAATGAGATTTTTGTGGGTTTTGAGAAGTAAAAATGTTCTCTATTGTAGTAATTTACACAAGTAGCTTTACTGGTCCAACCTTAATAAATTATGTTATTATGTCAATGATAGATTCATAAAAAATGTTCTTATGGGTTGTTTTACACAATAAAGAAGCTATAAACTACTTATGATCCAGTTAAAATAAACATAAAACAGCTAGACCATCAACTACATAAGTCGACTACATGGTTTTAAAACAAGGCCTCGGCGCCTTGGTTGGGCCGTTATGTAAAGGAATTTCAATTGACCGAACCGAAATTGTCGATATCAACAAGGGATGTAAAAAAACCCGCGATTTTGGCCGAATCAAACATTTTAAGTTTTTAACCCAAAATCACGCCATACTGGAAGTTACTTCCTATTCAAAGATATAGTGAATGATTCCCTCATATTTCCCCACTAATGGCTCTAATCCTTTATTATTCCCCCATATCTCCCCATTAATAGCTCTAATTTATACTATCTTGAAATAAAATTTGCATCGCGACAACCATGACATGGTCCGAGATCAACGCATCATAACCATTACCGTGACTCCACAACCGTTCCTGCGACCGTAATCGAAACCGCATTTTCAAACCATATAAGTCAATGGAGACATTAAGGTAATATTTAGCAAGATATACAGCTAGCTTAAATAAGAAATTCATTTATTAATCTTGTACGAGTACTGTTAGGCAACATTTTACTTTTCAAAGATAGTTGCAACATGAAACTACCACTGGCTTCTTATTGCTCTCAAATATCAAGATAACTAATGATAAATGTACTTCAATTTTATCTTCCACATCTTTAGATATTAACAAAACTGTACCAATCTATCAATAAGAAGCAAGGAAAAGATCATGGACGTGAACATGATCACGGCAACGTACAAGTTGTCGCAGAAATGGCTTGTAACGAATGACTAAATCGGATCGCGCCCAGCGTGGAATGAATTTTTATAATAAAAAAAATCACAATAATATGCTCTAGCCTTGTATACATTGTTTTAGTTTAAATAGTATTATTTCAATATAAGTTATATAACCTTCCAAATCTATCAAAATACTATGATTTAATAACTATAAAACTAATTAAGAAAATATTTTTAGCCAACTTTTATAAAAGAAATGATGTTATGAGGAAAAAACGCATTCTAACACAACAATTTCACGTTACAGAAAGAAAACAAGGCAAGAAGGATGTGATTCTTATTTTGGCGTTCTACAATGGGATTTCGCAGAATGGCAAATTTAAAATCCATTATAGAATAGTCGTTCTATAATGGAACAGATGAGTCTTTTTTCTATGATATGAAGACGTCCTTTTATACCATTCTACATATTTGAACAAGTTCTTAGTGCTTACAAACACCTACAATAGAATAGGCTAAAATTTTCTAAACAATGCCTTCTCGACAATTACTATTTCCATATTTTAACAAAAAAAAGGTCATTTCAATACACACTGACTCCTTGCCAAAAAAATAAAATAAAATACGCACTAGCTGGCAAAGCATTGCTTTGCTATGAGCAAAGCATGCAGCATTGTATCATCTATGTGAAAAAATCACCGTGGAAATGCGAAACTACACTGATAAGTTACAAGAGCAAAATAAACTCAACAAGCAAGCACAAACACAACCACTACCACTAAACTTCAATCTGTCAATCATCCATCAAACATCAATCTACACTTTGCATCGCTAGATGAGCTAGCAGCTCCATAACCCTTTAAAGACGTTCCAGATTGCACCCAGCAAAACCGAGTTCACCATGTAATTCTAGTGAAGACAACACCACAGGGAACAGCATAAAACGATACAATCCTTTATTTCCAGAATATTCCATAATCAAATGTGATTCAAGCTATCTAATCTCAAACTTTAAATCAAACCACTCAATCCAACCACCAAGTTACACGTTTACAACCCTTTACCTTGGCTTAAAAAGAAACCCGGAGACAATCTCCCATACACTAAGTCCAACTAACATTGGCTCTCACTTTAGCCAATCTTGATGAGAAACTTCATCCCAATTCCCAACACCCAAATGAAATCAATAAGCCCAAAAACATCCATCCTCGTCTTTGGGGTTTTTTGGGTTAAGGTCAGAGATCAGCCCAATGTTCGCATATGAACCAAGGATTACATTGTTCAATCTACAATTAGTACTTTTTCCTCATTTCTAACACTAACAACACTAAATTGCAGATAGAAATAACATTGAGCTCACATTTAATTTCAAGGAATTACTACAATAAATCTAACATAACAAAAATATGAGAAAAGATGTATTTACATGCTCACTCCACCATTACTTAAATTTACATATAATAAAAATAGATATTCCTAACTAAAAAGAGATATCCTGAATACTTTCAGTTTGGATTATCCATCCCATTTCACTACAGAAACACCTAGACTCCACACAGCGAAGCATGCAACTATGCTTCTTTTACACAAGCTATGAGACACATGAGAAAGAAACCATAATTATATTCCATAAGAAATATAATTATTGATCTACAAATTGTGAAGAGGTTGTAAGCATTGTCTTTTACTTTTAGACCTTTGTTTCTTCCAAAAGTCAGTAATGATAACGTTTGAGCACCTGACTAATGTGTTGTTTGGTTGACATCATTTAGCATGGAAAGTTAAAATTCCTATGAATTGAATTTTTTTATTTTGTTTGGATGACAAATTCATGGTAAGTAGAACTTCCTAGGAATTTCCATTTCCTACAAAATGGAGGAAGTTATTTACCTAGGGGAACTTATGTAAGTAGAAATTCCCATGGGAATTTTCACTTCTCATAATCAATGTCACATAATTCAACATTCGTTTCGGAACGCGGAACGAATTCGAGAACGGAATTCGCTATCCATAGGTTTACGGTTTAGTGGAATAGATAATTCGACATTCGTTTTGGAACGCGGAACGAATTCGGGAGCGGATGTCATAAGGGTAAACACCGAATTATGTGACACTGCTCATAATACACCAAATAACATTTAGTGATTCCTACGAATTACAATTATATGGGAAAATAATCTTCCAAGGAATTTTCATTTCCTATATTAACCAAATGACTCCTAAGAAACAAAAACACCAAAAAAAAAAACAACAATTAGATTCAACCTTGTAGAATCAATTAGCGATAATCATTTTCAACCAATAACAATCTAAAAATTAGTGAATCAGAACATGACCTTCGTATTACATATTTGGAGCATTTCAAAGTAATTAAGTTGGTTTGATTAAAATTCACCAACTACAGCAACACTCTTTTCACCCTAAATCGACTCATTTCAATTTATTGGAACTCCTTAAAAATAGTTGTAGTGGTAAATTGAAGTTGGGTAAATTGGTAAAACTTATTGAAATTTGACGAAACTCATTTTTTGTTAAATTTGTTTCTTACAATTAAAAGAATAAGGTCGGCATAATCATCAGCTTAATTTTTTGTTTGGAAATTTCGATTTTAATATTTTCAAGGCATTTGCTAATCTTAATTTAATGCAACTTGATTTCAAGTAGATATTGTTCACTCAGTTTTTACTTGTTTTGGGTAGATTAAGCTTGGTTTAGCAATGGGTGAAAGAAGCTCAAAAAGCACCTCTACCTTGGCCAATGATCATAAACATGATAGAGGATGGTCTTCAACACAGAGCTAATGCTTGGCATGACATCAACCACCCGGAGCACTGAATTCAGAAAACAGTGCAGAGCTTCTTGGTAGGGTAAAAGTACAAAGTACAACTCTTTAAAACCAAATAAAAACGTTTCAGCACTTGTAAGTTGTAACTCTCAAGCTGACCTCTGCAATCTGGATCATTGATGCTTCATAATTGAGATAGCAATGGTGAATGGTTCATAGCCCTAAGTTTTGCCAACAAAACCTGCACATACTCATTTTTGTTATTGCAGAATATCAACTTTTTTTTTTTAACATTTTGTATGTGTTTTCGTTTTTATTGTCATGCCACCTTACTCTCACATATTTGCATTACATTGCTCAATTTTAAATGACAAATGTGTCTTGATTCAGTCCTCAATCTTTTGGGATTTCTTAAATATCATTTGTTCCTTCCAATGTCATTAATCTTGTTATTCAGTTAATTATATCTTGCTTTCTGTGAGAAGCTTCCGGAAATTGAATCCAACGAATGTCTAACAAGTAACAGTCCTTTTTCTCCAAAAATTAGCTTTGAAATCTTTGATGGATTATTGTTGACATTGTAATTCTGAGATTTGTTTTTGCATTGTATAAATTTAGGAATGAGGATATATTTCAGACATCATAGTTGGAATACTGATGACAATAATCTCAAGTCAACTAACGACAATGGTTGATGGTCTCTTATTGCAATCAAATACTAGATATTAATAAATAAGTTTCTACGTGGAAATGATAGGAATATAGCATCATATGGTTTGATAGCCAATATGGTGTATACGAAGCAATTTATTGTGACCGACACAAATGACTCAAAAAGCATCTTCAACAATGCCAAGGTCACGTTTTATCTTGGATATCTAACTGATCACATTGAAAGAACCTGGTACTTCACAGCACTTGCATAAGTCAAACTTGTTAGTAACAGGTCTTTGATTTCAATGTGGAAAGAGTTTATAGACATTAAGTGGTTAAGTACATAAATATCTCTTATCATAAGCAACAAGAACAACCACATATGATTCAATATGATAACCGATTAAGTACATAACGCAACACACATATGACTTCATTAACCATTGAAAAAGATGAAGGGACTTACAGCTCGCTCTTTTGATCCTGGAAGGCCATCCAAAACCTTGATGCGAGCCCTAGTCTCTTCAACAATTTTCTTAATATACTCACCTTTGCGTCCAATAACATTACCAACCTTTTGACCAGGTATCACCATCCTAAAAACACTCTCTCCTGGCCACCCAGGCCATTTCTTCTCTTCTCCCTCACCTGCCAAATTGTTTTCGTGTCCATCCTTCTTGTCAAAATGTGTAATTACATCAGCATTACCCATTGCTTTGTTCTCAGCATTATCTTGATCCAACTGGTTTCCATCCAACGCATGAATAGCCTGGTCTTCATCCAACGTATGTTCATTCTCATTTTCAGCATAGCTCTGCTCAGGGATAACTCCAAAATCATTTTCAGGCACATTCCCTCCAAAATCTTGCTCGTTTACCACCAAGCTTTGGTTCTCCGACTCAACCCCAGCAAATTGGAAATCTACAGGCACATTTCCAGCAATGTTTTGCTGGTCAAACTCATCACCAGCAAGATGATGATGGTCAAATTCCGGAATTGTAAAAATCTGTTGCTCATTGTTTTCAACATAGTTTGGCTCTCCCTCTGCCATTCCTACCACTCTGCAGAAAACAGAAAGAAGAGTTCCAATTTAAAAAAAAAAAAAAAAAGAAATAGAATAAAACAGATAATAGAAAGAAGTCAAGCTTTATGCACATATTTTAATAACCACCTAGCCCTCCGCCACAATTTTCAGCTTTAACAATTCTAATATAACTCAAATGAAAGCTTCCCTAAAAAATTCTAGCCCAAAGGCCATACAGAAAATTAAAAATAACATCCACTTTGCTTCTCCTTTCAAAATTAACTACTATCCCTCCGTAACATATTAATAACAACAATTTGACATTTTTCCTCTCTACTTTATGTCAAATCGTTGTTATTAATATGTTATGCAAGGAATAGTTGTATTCTAAATAAGTAGCAAATCCCTACTAAAAAAGGCACAATTGGTATAGGAAAATCAATGGGTGGAAAAGAAATAGAGATCTTATTGCCCCTTACATTATTATAACATAGTTTCTAGCTTTCTACAGTTTGCAACCTTTACAAGTATTGCCCTTTGTTCCTCTACCACCTCATGGTACTCTCATGCCCAATCAAACCAATGAGGGCAATGACAAAGAAACCTATATCATTTTACTTGACTCGACATCCCTAACGAAAGTCCCAACATATGAACAATATATTTGACAGGTTTCACCATAAATTAAGAAACCTAGGGTATCATTCTCAAACCCTAGATCTAGAATTTCTATTAATTTGCATCACTTCCTTAAATTTATCCAGATATCTACAAATATTACGTGCCAACTACATTTTTGCGTATTTGTTTGGTAAAACAAATTGGATGAAATAGCACTCCCACCTGATGAAAAAGGCACAAGAACAAAGTAAAACATGGAATGGACGAATTAAGAAGAGTTCATGAGGAGTAGGGCCAAACTAGATAGCACTAATCAGGTCACATTCCTGTATAGAACGGACTAAATCATCACTATGGGCACTTCAGGTAAATTACTAAACTGCGTCACTAAATACAGCCAGTGCAGCCCATTTCCTATTCTCAGCTATAATTCTCCTCAGCCCATTTCCTTTTTTCATAGACATACCCTAACATTGAAGGCTATAAACAAATGCCTGCAACGAATTACCAACCCAATTTGAACCACGAGTCAAATTAGACGTGAAAAATCACATGAAATTCTTGTCGTATTAGAACATCAAGGAAATTCTAGCAACAAATTCACTCATAAATATTCCATAACTTCAGCAATGATAACCATATCTTTAAAAATCCACCTTAGAATAACACTAAATAACTAATGGATTGTCTGAAAATTAAATAAATCTTTAAACCCTAGATTGTGAAATTGATATTCGACGATTAAATTTAAAAATAAATAAATAAATCTTACCTCAACAGCTATTTCGACGGACAAGAATCACGGAACTGGACCAATGAAGAACTCCGTGTAGGCTTCAATGGAGGAGAGCGAGAACGTGGTGAGTAAAAGCTTCGGAAATTTATTTGACTCTGTATTAATTTGTGGGTAAGAGGATACAGATGAGGAATTGAGTAGTGCGATGATGCCCCACTGGGATGGCAAGGATTGGAAACAAATATTCAACGGACCGAAGCGAGGCCCGCTTAAATTTGACTATTTATTAGGGTTTGTGTTTGATTTTTTTTTTTTTTTTTTTACTACGAGTCACCCTTGCTAAGAGTTAAAAAAATTATTAAAAAGCAAGAGATTATATAAATAATTGATAAAAAGTCAAATTGTAATTACAAATTGATCATTTTGATATTAAATTTAAAATAATAATATATGTTATAATTTTAACTTTATTAATTGTTTCGCTCCCTCCGATTGACCGGGTGATAGGGGTGTCCAAAAAAAAATTATAACCGTTAACTGTGTAACTGGTACTTTTTAACGGTTAATTTACCGAACCATTAATTTAATGGTTAACGGTTTTCAGAAACGGTTAACCGTTAATAAATAAACATTAATTATTCTTAGCTCAACTTTCAAATGGTCCAAATGCATTATTTTTAACAATCACATACATGTTCTTAACCTTATTGCCCTTGTATGCATAACTATGATTCATTTATCATTTTATATTTTCATCTTCCATCATTTGATTCATTTTCCATCATTCTTAACAGTTTCGCGGTTAACCGTTTGTTAACGGTTCAGTTCTGGTTACAAAAAAAATAGTAACCGTTATAGATCTGAAGAAGAAAATATATACTACCTCCGTTTCTTATTATTTGCAACGATGTGACATAAAGTAGAGAGAAAAAGTGTCAAATCGTTGCAAATAATAAGAAATGGAGGTAGGCTTTGAAATTCTAAATCTTTGTTGACGATAACCATAACTCTCCAACCCAATAATTATATGTAACTCATTTGAGAAAAAATAATCCACATATTATGGGAACAAGAACCCACAACAAAGGAAAAGTAACAACCCACACGACATGGGAAATAAAAACTCACACAAAATAGGAGAAATCAATCCACCAAAAAAAATAGACCAAGAATCATTATCATTAAAGATGAAGAGTAATTATTTAAGGATTAATAAACTAAAAGAAAACTAATGAAAATAAAAAAATTAAATTAAATTGGGGTTTTCCACCAATTAAATCACTGAAAGTCCCTCCAAAATTATTAATGGAGCAAGAGAAATGAGAGAGGAAAGGGGGGAGAGGAAGCTATGGCCCACAACTTTTGTATTATTACTTGCTTAGAATTTAAACTAGTATAGCACCCGTGCAATGCACGGCTTAAAAATTATAGTGAAATTTATTATGCATGAAATATTTAAAAAATGATATAAAAAAATGGACTATATTTATTTATTTTTTAAATCTTAATTTAACTCCCTAGAAAATTATTTTGCATGAAATAATATTAAATTAAATTTCGTATACTCTGTAAATATTTCATAATATCTATGTATTTATTTTTCATAAATAGGTGATTGAATCAATGTGGGGGAGAGGACTCAACAAGCATGATCCATCTGCCGATCTCTTTTGTGACGAATAATTTTAGTGGAAAAATTGAATTTTGCAGGTGGCATACCTGGATAACACCAATTAAGTAAGTTTTTGCGTGTCAGGGATGGCTAAAAAATATGTCACCATTTACCAGGAGATCCACAATTTATTTTGCAAAGAATTTATAAAATTTGTGTATTTTTATACCGAATATTTTTTTTCCATGTGGTCTTATGGATAATGGGTACATACGTTTCCGTTGACTCGAGCCACTTAAAGCAATTAAGTGTCTACCTATCAGGTACTCACATTTAGTGGGCTGCAAAAAAGTGTACCCGCTTTTTGGATAATAAATATCCCTAATGAATATTTTGTTAAAGTTTATCATTAACACTACAATAAAATTTTAAGTTTTTATTTAAAAAAGCACGAAAAGTAATATTAGTTTTTGAAATAAACAAAATTAATAAAAGTTTATTTATACTCGTGATTATATAACAAAAGAAATCTTTTAAATAATAACAACTATTACATTTTATTTAAAGTGATTTTTTTACAAACATTATCCACTATTTACCTTGTCAAACCTCTCTAGTAGTTTTTCACCCTTCAAACTATTCTAGAGGTGATCATGGGTCGGGCTGGGTTGGGACTGGGCCCAATACATAAAACAAAACCCATTGAGCGTGCCAGGTTTGGGCTCAGATTTCTTTGCTAATTAAAGTCCGGAAATTTAGTACGGGTTTGACGGATTTTTTCGGGCCGGGCCTAAAAAATTAACCAAAAAACTTAACTTTAAGTGTCCAAGACCTCATAAAGAAATTAAAAAGTCGGGTCGTGCCAGACCAAAATTCGGGCATAATTTGCATGTCCAAAGCCCGTAAAAAATCAGGACGTGTCCGGGGGTGCTTTTAATCAACTATAAACTATTCTTTTAGAAATTTATCGTGACTTTTGACATGTAATAGTTATGAGAAGGCAAACATATTATTTTGATTCACCCTACTGTTTTAAGAGTTCAACTTTTTAATCTTCATCATTACCAATCTACCTTTAAAAATACAACTTGCTAGCATCTTTTAAGTGGGAACTCATAACTTGTTAAAAAAATCTCATACAAACTTCTAATAAGAATATTGATATTCATGTTATGATTTAATATAGGTGCTCGTGCAATGATATGTGCTATACAATTTTTGCAAAATGATGGCGATTGTAACAAAATTTTAAAAGATTAATGGTATTTTTTTAGTAATATTTTGATTGAAATTCAATAATAGTTGTGCTTAATATAATTTAAAAATCAAGTAATGATAAATAAGAAATTAGATATTATGAATTTTGTCTTCAAATTATTGTAATATACATGAATAGGAATAAAAAAAATATCGCATGAGAAGTCAAAGAAATTAAATCAACAATAAAAAAATATTGTGTAAGATGGTACATTAAATTTAATTAAATGGTTAAATTTAATGCAATATGAACATATTTTGGATTACGTTTAAACCATTTTAGAAAACTTTTATCCCGTAATTACGATCTTCGTCATACATTAGTCATTAATTTTGAGAGATAGTTTGGATAAAAGGTAATAAAATTAATTTTATACAATATGAGTTTTTTTTAATGAAATATTTTTCTTGGCAATAAAATAGGAGGTAACTTTAATCTATGTTCCCGTTAAAAAAACTTTAATCTATATTAGAATTTTAAGTAATTTTAAGGAAACTTAAACTCCATCTTATAATAATTAATTGGTGTAAGTCTGCCATATTTAATACTTTGTGAATCAACAAAGAAGTTTACTTAAGAAAAAAGTATAAGCCTGTAATATTTTCTTAATTACCAGCATACTTTACAATGATAGGTTTACAATGGTATTTTATTATTATTATTATATTGCTAGATTTGACATGCTAAATGTTTTTATGCATAATTTACCATATTTTATTTTCATATTATATCGTGACAATTAGATGATTACAATGATATATTAACTTTTATTTTTATTTATGGCAATGTTTACAGTGATATATTAATTTTTATTATTATTTTTTTGTCATATTATTCGTTGTCATGATTACAATTATATGATGTTTATTTTTTATACTAATTTATTATAGTCATATGCAATTATGCATCGTATTTACAAAATAAAGAAAGGAAAAAAAAGCGGGAAAAAAATCATCAGAGAGCGACATGTGGCAAGAAACAGTTTTTGTGGCTTCTCTTATAGTATAGTATATTTTATTGCCATATTATATCTAGACAATTATATATTATAGTGATGTATTAACTTTTATATATTTTTATTTTATTGTCATATTATTTATTGCCATATTTACAATGATATATAAATTTTATTTTTATTTTATTGTCATATTTGCAGTGTTATATTAACTTTTATTATTATATTATTGTCATATTATTTGTTGCAAATGATTACAATGATATGATGTTTATTTTTTATTTTGAGAAAAAAATTAATTAATTTATTATAGTGATATGCATCGTATTTACAAAATAAGGAAAGGAGAAAAAAACAAATCTTGTCATAATTTTTACTTATCATTTTGGTATGACTGACATAATCTGTTGAAAATCTCATCCAAAGATAATATATTATCAACATATATGTTTAAAGTGATATATAATATTAACATATTGTTGATGCCAAAATATTTTTTAAATTTTATTTCATATCAAAATTACTACGTTTATAATGTATTAAGATATCTTTCATTTTATTTTATTACCATTTATTTTGTTGCAATGTTTATTTTAACATTTTAACTTCCATATTAATTTTATTGTCATATTATTTGTTGTCATATTTACAATGATGTGTTGTTTTATTTTTAAAAAAAATATAAATTTAACTGAACTTTATTTTTTATACTTATGTAGGGGGGTATTTATGGAAATAGGGAAGAAAAAAAAGCGGGAAAAAAAAACGCGAGAGAGCGACACGTGGCAAGATTTTGACCTAGTTGCTTCTCTTGTAGTATAGTTATTGATTACCAAGTATCAAAATTTAGTTGGGTGGAAATTTTTTTAAAAAATCAACCCAATTTCTTTTTTTTAAAAAAATATTATAGTATTGATTGAGTCGGAATTAGAGTATGAGCATAAAGTATAAAAGTATAGAGACTTTGAAGTGAGTCTGAATTAGTGGAAACCTAATGTGAGCCTGAAGTGTAGTCTTGAGTTTGAGAGATAATCTCACCCTAATGAATTGTGACATGTTTAGGATACGCTCTCTTCTTCCTGTTAAAAAAATCCACAAATTCCCAAATTCCTATATACATGCAACTTGCCGCACGATTTAAGAACTGTGTTGCATGCATATAAGAAGGGGTTACAAATTTCTTTAATAGGGTTACAGAGTGGGGTACAAAGTTCATTTGTGTGGGGTTATAAGGTTGTTGTGGGAGGTTACAAGATTATTGTGAGAGGTTACAAAGTTATTTTAGGGTATGGGTTACAAAATTATTTTAGGGTATGGGTTACAAAGTTCATTTGTATAAAGGTTACAACTTTAGTGTGGTGGTTAAAAGGTTATTGTGAGGGTTACAGAGTTATTTTAGGGTTTACAAAGTTATTGTAAGGGGTTACAAAGTTATTGTAATGGGTTACACAAAGTTATTGTGAGGGGTTATAAAGTTGGAATTATAAAGTTATTTTATGGGGATTACAAAGTTATTGTGGGTTCCAAAGTTATTATTGGGGTGATTACATGCTTAACCTTATAAGCTTTACAAAATGAACTTTGTAACTCTCCATCTTAATCTTAATCTTAAATCTTATCTTATCTTATCTTAATCTTAAACAAATAAAAGTGGTGACCTCAAAATTACTGTTCAAATGAACAGTGTATTCTTCACCCATCTATACGGGCCCCATCTTGTAAATTAGCTTCCTTTCTGCCGCTGATGTTGCCACGTAAGCTTGCTTTCCTCCCTTAGATTGTCATGTCAGCTTCTTTCTTCTCTTTCTTTCCTATCATTCTTTCTGGATCTGCACACCGTTTCTCGCTCATTTCCAATTCTTCTTCATTTCTTTCTTTTTCTTCTTCTCCTTTCTTCTCACATTGTCACTAACTTAGCTGCTTAATCTCCATAGATTAATTGCTCTTCTTTCTTCAATTCCGAGTACATATGTATCGTTCTTTATATGCTTTTACACTTCTTTTCCTCCTACTCTTTCTTTTTTCCATAGCCATTTGTTTGCAAATTTGGTTGGGATATTTTAAATTATAAAATGATTAAAATATGCCCGTTTTGATGTTTGGATGAGCAAAATCGAAGGATATCGAATTTAATTGTTGCAAAAATGGTTTGCATGTGTTCAAACTTGGGCAAAGCTTTGAAGCTTGGGCGTATTCGAAGATTGGGCTTGGGCGAAGCTTGAAAGAAATAAATCTTGTGCGTATTAGATGCAATTCTACATTTCTTTGAGCTTCTAAGCTGGGATGAATTACTGCTGCTTCGTTTGAGGTAAGGAATTCTAGCTACATTTCTTGTTCGATTTTTGTATGTTTTCCCAGTAGTTAGGGTTTCGTTTTTTTGGTTCGATTATTTTCGGTTTTCTTAATTCTTAGGCTTTCATGATTGAAAAATTGCGTATCCGTTTTTTTTTAATTTTTAACCCTTGTTTTTTAGTCTTTAGGGTTTGTTCGAATTCGAACCTTCAGCCGCTGGAGCCTCCTCTTAGTTTTTGTCAATTCGAACAAATGCACTAATTTTTTTATTTTAATTCAAACCTCTCAATTCGAGCAAATGGACTGATTTTTTTATTTTTTTTAATTAACCTTAGGCTTTGGTGCTATGTTCTTGATTTTTTTGTTTGTTTTTTTTTTTTGGTTGGATTTCCATTTCACCCCTCACGATTTCACGAAGAATGCTTATGTTTTTGATTTTTTTTTTATGTTTTCTTGTTTTATTTGGCTTTTTGATTTTTTTTTTTGTCTTTTCTTTGGAATTGTCTTTTTTCTTGAGGAGACGTTTCAAAACAAGGTTGAAGATTTTTTTTTTTTTTGATGGCAGGTTGAAGAAATATTGGTATGATCTTATGAGCTTGGAGAATACGACGCACAAAATACCTTGCTGAAAGGTTTGACATTTGAAAAACGCGAGAAAGTATGTCAATTGAAAGCTCTCAAACGTTCGTCGCAATCAAACACTAATGAAATCTCTTTGATCGCTTCTTCAACTCTGCTAACAACTCTAAAATTTTTAGATTCGATTCCATTAGAGAAAGATACGCTAAATGGTATGCCATATTTGAGGGTAAATATCAGGGAATGACCACAGGTCAAAATTAACACATACGGCCCCTCCTTGCGCAAGATTATACTCGAACTAGCATATCTATCCTCAACCGTGATCTTCACTGCACCACTCTCAATAGTGTTAAGAATTTTAATTTTTTCAGATTACTTCATGGTGATAATAAATGGTGGCGCAAGCTACACGAGAGAGTGGTGCGGTGAAGATCACGGGTGGGGATAGATATGCTAGTTCGGGTATAATCTTGCGCAATGAGGGACCGTATGTGTTAATTTTGACCTGTGGTATCTAGTGGGGAAAAGGAGGAGTTTTTATTTGTAATTTAGTTTTTATTTGTAGTTTAGGATTGGAAAAAAAAAATAAATAAAAACAAAGGGGCTGTCTAAGGAGATGTAAAGTAAGATTTTTTTGATGTTCCTAAAATGTAGCAGGGTGATTAGGGAAAATAAAAATAGGATTTTTAGGTTTTAAACAAAATAAATATGGATTGCTAATTATGGAAAATAAATTAAATTGATTAAGTAAAAGGAAAATATAGCAAGGGGCCGGTTTTAGAAGAAGTCAAACATGGGTTTTGGGCCTGATCAATTAAAGGCTTAATTTTACACGAAATATTACGGCCCAAAAATAAGTCTTAGGGCCAAAATCGGATGATTCAGATTTAAAGGCTTAATTTTACACGAAATATTACGGCCCAAAAATTTGGATCGTTACACATTCCCTGATATTTACCCTCAAATATGACATACCATTTAGCGTATCTTTCTCTAATGGAATCGAATCTGAAAATTTTAGGGTTGTTAGCAGAGTTGAAAAAACGATCAAAGAGATTTCATTAGTGTTTGGTTGCGACAAACGTCTGAGAGCTTTCAATTGCCATATTTTCTCGCGTTTTTCAAATGTCAGACCTTTTAGCAAGGTATTTTGTGCGTCGTATCCTTATGGAAGTGAAAGGCTGAAATTGTGATTATTGTGAAGCAGCTTCATTCAGTTATCTTCTTTTCTCCTTAAGTTTTCACTTATTTAATTTTTTGAAAATTTGCTTCAATTGTCATTTTCCCTATGTTATGCATTTGCTCACCCTTGGCCTTAGGCAAGGTTTCAATTCAATCTGATTATGCTTTTAAGCTTCGAAATTTGATTATGAACATAATGTAAATGTTATTTTCGGGATTTGATTAAACCAAATAATACTATTATACATAATTTGTATCTTTTACTTTTTAGCTAGAATTGAATATTTTTATTGGTGATATTCTATTGCTTTTATTTGTAGATTTTAACTCCTATTGCTTGGATTGGGTTCTTTCAAATTCATCACATCCTTTGAATGAGATGTAACATAAAAGTGAAAAGATGGAGAAAAAAACCTCATTAGTTTAAGAATGAGGCAGGGAGAGATTTGGGAGTTTTGTATAGTGCTATTTTGCACTTTTGCCCCTCTCCCGTGATGACCTTTGGTCATCCTAGCCAATGATTTCTCTAACCACCATTAAATTGGTGCTGAGAATTTGAGGAGCTCAATTTTTCTAATCTCTCATTTTCTGTTTACTTAAGAATATGTTCTTCTTTCGCATTGTTAACCCTGCAAACAACAAACCCAATAGTAACAATAAAAACTGAGGCTATGACGAGTTCACTATTCAAAATAGTCAATTCTAATTTGTTTTTTCGCAGCTTTTTAATGGTGGACATGGACCATTTGGCTTTGGCAGCTAACTGATATATTGTTACTCTTCCGATTGGTAGGAAACGACTCTATCGTATGCTATTCTTGGATATTAGTAGGCATGCCTCTGTTCTTTAGGGGGTGCTTGGTATATGGAAACTGGAACTGTTGGATTTTATGGTTTCAGTTGCATTGCCAGCATGGTAAAATTATCCCACCTTGAATGCGCCACCAAATTGTGTTTACGAAATGCGTACCTCAACTTCCCTTTGATCCGGAAAAGAAAAGTGAAAATTATAGTAATTTTGAATAAATCATGTTGCCATTAATTAATCTACTTTATTTTGATCTTGTGATTTACTAAAGTTATATCTAGCATACTATATATTTTTTTAAGGATGGAATTGAGATTCTAATGCTTTGATGCTCTATATTTACTCTGAAGGGTTCTTTATGTGGTGATTTTTTTTTTTACAAAGTTGTCAACTTTGAATCGATAAAGATATTTTTGAAGAATTGCATTGGATCGATTATTTTAGCCAAAGCTCAGGTAAATATTGAATGAGGTTAAAATAAACATTTTGTTAATGTTATAAAGATATCATTATACAAAGAGGTTATTGTTGTAAGAGAATAAAACAAAATGGTTGAATTATAAATGGAGATTTTGTTCTATTTTTCATTTGATTACTTATTCTATAGTCACAATGTCGTTCTCCTACTCAATTGACACCGTGCTTATATTTTTTTTAGTTGTTGTTGATGAATTTGGCAAGTTGTATGAATTAATTATGTAGTTTAGATTTTATTTCCCATACATATTTTCTAACTCATGTTCCGAGTTGTGTTTGACTGCGTAAAGGCCATTGAAGGTAATGGAGCCATATGGCCTACAATGGAACTGGGAAGATACCGGTCGTTGCAGCTTGGATTGACTCTATCCTCATAATTCATCAGTTTGTTCCTTCTCTTGCTTTGAAGGTGATTTAATAATTCATTAGTTTGTTCATACTTCAAACCATGTAGTGCAGTGGAATTGGAGAGATACTGCATCGTATCCTCCCAATTTCACTCTAAAGATGTAGTAGCTCAACTCTGTATTTGCTCTATCTACAACATATTTGTTACTCTGCCCTGACAATTCAGGTCTTTAGAGATATTAGACTTAGTTGCTCAAATATTTGAGGGTTTAAAGTGCTCTTCCTTTGTTGTTTTCCTATATGTTTTGCTCTGTTTTATGGAGAATTAGTTCTTATATCTGTTTCTCTTTAATTCCAAAAATCAGGCTTCTTTAATAGTGAAATACACTTGGTAGAAGTTACCTCCCGCCATACATCTACTATACATGTGATGTAATAGCCTAATCAAAGTATGTTTTTGGGTTAATTAACAATAAGGTTTGCTTTCACGATGAAATAAACTTGGTATAGTGTGAGAGCTTACAACTTGTACATGTCAGTTATTTAGTTATTTACATAGGATATAGCTTTGAATAGCTGATAAGTTTTGTTTATAGAATAAGTTAAACATAAATTTGGTCATATTTTATCACTTGTAGAAGTTATCACTTGCTTGTAACTGTTGGAAGTTAAAATTAAGGTTAAATTACCATATTAGTCAGGAAATGAATAGGAATCGAATATCACCCGTAGCATTTTCAATACCACTTGATGAACACCCTTGATTTTAAAAACAAGTGTTAGGGGGGAAGAATGAAGAATAAGGCTAAAATTTTATACCAACCCTAAAATTTGATACAACATATTAAACTAGCCTAATTATGTTGCTCAATCTCTTCATTTTCTTGAAGAAATCAAACTATTTTTGTGGAAAGAGAGGTTTGTACTGACATGTGGAAGAGAAGGATTGGATTAATTGAAGGAAGCTCATGTTGGAAAGTGAACCGTTATGTTCATAATGCAATTTTTGCATGCTTTGTTGAATGTTGATGATATTTTCTGTTTTTCTCAAGTAAGAGTAAGTTTTGTGAATAGTGTTAAGATGCTAGAACAAACGGTTGCAATCAAATTTTGTTATTATGCTCTTCTACACTATTTCTTTTGGTATTTAGCCTCACGAGCTTAAATCATTTTATTGTGGTTCTTAGTTTTTTTTGTTCTTTGTTTCCATGTCCGAGTGAACTGTGTATCATCAACACTTCCACTCATTCAATCTCGTATGACAAACTGAACTGGATTCTAATATAGTTCGTGCATAGCCTCAAAAGCTGGTTTCTGATATTTCTGTCTTATGTGCCTTGATTCCTCTTTTTGGCACTTGAATTGGTTGATAGTATGTGATCCTTCGGATAACATGGTTATTTTCCTCTGGTTAATTTAGGTTCAACATAAAACTCCAAGTCCAATTTGGAAACAAACCTTTCACTTCTTTTGGGGATGCTTCGTATGAATTGCTTATCTTTGAAGCATATAATTCCATGAGTCAATTGAAAAGGTAAATTCTTTACATTATCTATCATTAGCGAATTGAATAGATATTTATGGCAATACATTACACTTTGTCTGTTGAAAATTAAAGACCTGATTTAGCTTAACATTCTAATTCTAATGGAATTGTTCTGTATTCACTTTATACAAAGAAGCATTAACAAGTTATAAGTATATAATCAATCATAGTATCATGTGATATGAGATATAGCTTGAATTACCTATGCTAGAATTCTTTTTATATGAGACATATTATTCATCATAGATTATTGTTGATATGATGGATCTCCAACTAGCTCAAATGGTAGAGCATTGTGTAGATATAGATACACAAAAGATGTGTGTTCAAATCCCACGTAGAGTACCTATTTTCATAAATAATATATATGTCAATTGCAATGATACATGGTTCAAAAGTCGATTCGATACGGGGTACGGGTACGGGGTACGGGGTACGCTACTAGTAGTGATTTCGGTTCGTTCGGTACGCTTTTTATTTTAATTTTATTTATTTTTAAATTTCAGAAATCAAAGTAGTAAATATAAAATTAAAAACATAAAATTTCATTCGTAAAATCTTGTGCAAAACTGAACAAGTCTTACACTACATTTAACTGAATTTAGCTTATAGGAATAAATAGTACTTCTTGGGAATATAATATTATTAAGTCTTACACTACAATTGTATATGGGAATACAATAAATAGTACTACTTTTTGGGAATACAATATTCTTGGTTGAAAAAGCAAGTGGGCAATAAAAAACATTATTTAAAAAGCAAGTGGGCAATAAAAAGTATTAAACAATTATTTAAAAATCAAGTGGGCAATAAAATATTATTTATTATCTTCTATCAATCTACCCTTCCATCTTCCATCTTCTTCTACCTTTACCACGACTGTTAGCCTTAAGATATATATGGTCGTTAAAATTAATTTAACAATTATCTCTATTTAACAATTTATTTAAAGTAAAAGTATATGTATTGTATTACGGAGTACAATACTATTATACAGTCATATAAGAGGGGTGGAAAAAAGATACAAGTGTGTTTTTTTTTTAAAAAGGATGGGTTTGTTTTAAAATAAGGGATACTGACATACTGTTCAAAAATAAAGGGATAAGGTGTTATATTATTTTTATAAAAAAAAGGGATAAGGAGATATTGGAAAGAAAAAAAAAGAAAAGAAAGGAAGACAAAAAAAGAAAGGAAGAAAAAAAGAAAGGAAGAAAAAAGATATTATTTGTTTTAAATAATGTTGTTCATGGAGAATTGCAAATGAAGAGGGAGTAGTCTTTAAAAAATGGGAGTTGTATTGACTGTTTATGATGAATAGTAAACGACCCCCTCACCCTTGTTGTTCTAGCATAATTACACTTGTGTCACACCTTTGTTTTATTCGTTCCATCAGGGGTTTCTGATCCCCATCGTCGCCCTCTCTCATTTTTTTTCTTTTCCCCATTCTCCATATTCAACCTTTCTATATCCCTCCTCCATTTTTGTCTCTCCTTACATCTAATTTGCTCTACAGCCATGGGGATCTCCTTACTTCAGTCGGCAGTCTGGCAACAATACTGTTATCAGGTAAGCTTTTGGGTTTTCTTTGAAATTAGTTTTTTTTTTTTTTTTTGTTTATTCAAATCCTGTTTGAATTTACAAGTTTAGGATTGATGAATTAGCTTACACAGATGAAGGTACTAGGTAGACTAAAAATAGTTCGTGTTTGCCGAATCACTCGAGTCCCCTATCACCTTTGGTGAGAACCCTAATTCATGTTTAGCAAGTGGGCAACAATTGACTCTGGTAATACTGCATTCTTATGAAGAAGAGGTAATTAGATGTGATGGGGTTTGTTTTTAGGGTTAGATGCGATGGATTTTTCATTTTTAGTCTCGTCCTTGATTACTTTCTTTTGCATTTTTTTTCTGGAAAATTACAATCAATGTTAACCTTTCCCTTTTTTCTCCTTCCAACTCTAGGCATGTTATTTTCCTTTAACCTTCAATCGGCATCCACTCATCTGTTTTCTAAGCATCTCTCCTCAAGTGCCAATGGTGTGATTGGTGTCTATCAGAAGTAATAGTTAAAAATCCATGGGTCTTGTTGAGGTAAGAACTAATCGATTCAATGTAATTAACTTCATCTTTGCCATTGTTTTTTTTTTTCCCCAAATGCGAATTCGCCAGTTCAAATCATCCATAGGGTTTGTTACCACTACTGAAATTAAATACAGCAAATCATCATCACCAAATTCAGCAAACCACCGTCACGAATTGACTGGTGAGCACTGCAAGCCCTCACCACAAACTGTACAACAACACCAAAATTCGTCTCTTTTTTAAGCAAATTTCATTCAGTTTCTTAATCTGATTGTTTTCAAGTGTTTTTAAAAACCTAATTCCTAACAAGTCTTTTAGGTTTTTTGTTGTTGTAGTTTAAAGCGTTATTTTTATTTTAATTTATTTTGGTTGTTGGAGTTTTTATTCATCTTTTTGTTGATGTGCTTGAATTGATTTTTTAACAAAATTTTAAGGCTTGAATTGATGATTGGATTTAATTTTGAAGTTATTCTTTTTTTATTAGTATTTTATTAAAGTTTGTATGCTAATTTGTTTTGGTGGCCATATAAAGTTTAAAAAAATGTTGTTAATGGAGTAGTCTTTAAAAAATGGGAGTTGTATTTACTATTCATGATGAACAGTAAACGACCCCATTACCCTTATTGTTCCAGCATAATTACACTTGTGCCACACCTTTGTTTCATTCGTTCCATCAGG
This sequence comes from Salicornia ramosissima, assembly GCA_951394345.1. Lineage (NCBI taxonomy): Eukaryota > Viridiplantae > Streptophyta > Magnoliopsida > Caryophyllales > Amaranthaceae > Salicornia > Salicornia ramosissima. The sequence continues at coordinate 41,360,901 of OX596236.1, forward strand.
GGTTTCTGATCCCATCGTTGCCCTCTGTCATTTTTTTTTCTTTTCCCCATTCTCCATATTCAACCTTTCTATATCCCTCCTCCATTTTTGTCTCGATCTCCTTACATCTAATTTGCTCTACAGCCATGGGGATCTCCTTACTTCAGTCGGCAGTCTGGCAACAATACTGTTATCAGGTAAGCTTTTGGGTTTTCTTTGAAATTAGTTTTTTTTTTGTGTTTATTCAAATCCTGTTTGAATTTACAAGTTTAGGGTTGATGATTTAGCTTACACAGATGTAGGTACTAGGTAGACTAAAAATAGTTCGTGTTTGCCGAATCACTCGAGTCCCCTATCACCTTTGGCGAGAACCCTAATTCATCTTTAGCAAGTGGTCAACAATTGACTCAGGTAATACTGCATTCTTATGAGGAAGAGGTAATTAGATGCGATGGGGTTTGTTTTTAGGGTTAGATGCGATGGATTTTTCATTTTTAGTCTCATCCTTGATTACTTTCTTTTGCATTTTTTTTCTGGAAAGTTACAATCAATGTTAACCTTTCCCTTTTTTCTCCTTCCAACTCTAGGCATGTTATTTTCCTTTAACCTTCAATCGGCATCCACTCATCTGTTTTCTAAGCATTTCTCCTCAAGTGACAATGGTGTGATTGGTGTCTATCAGAAGTAATAGTTAAAAATCCATGGGTCTTGTTGAGGTAAGAACTAATCGATTCAATGTAATTAACTTCATCTTTGCCATTGTTGTTTTTTTTTCTCCCCAAATGCGAATTCGCCTATTCAAATCATCCATAGGGTTTGTTACCACTACTGAAATTAAATACAGCAAATCATCATCACCCAATTCAGCAAACCACCGTCACGAATTGACTGGTGACCACTGCAAGCCCGCACCACAAACTGTACAACAACACCAAAATTCGTCTCTTGTTTAAGCAAATTTCATTCAATTTCTTAATCTTATTGTTTCCAAGTGTTTTTAAAAATCTAATTCTTAACAAGTCTTTTAGGTTTTTTGTTGTTGTAGTTTAAAGCGTTAATTTTATTTTAATTTTTTTTGGTTGTTGGAGTTTTTATTCATCTTTTTGTTGATGTGTTTGAATTGATTTTTTAACAAAATTTTAAGGCTTGAATTGATAATTGAATTTAATTTTGAAGTTATTCTTTTTTATTAGTATTTTATTAAAGTTTTTATGCTAATTTGTTGTGAGTGGCCATATAAAGTTTTAAAAAATGTTGTTAATAGAGTAGTCTTTAAAAAATGGGAGTTGTATTTACTGTTCATGAAGAACAGTAAACGATCCCCTTACCTTTATTGTTCCAGCATAATTACACTTGTGCCACACCTTTGTTTTATTCGTTCCATCAGGGGTTTCTGATCCCATCGTCGCCCTCTGTCATTTTTTTTTGTCTTTTCCCCATTCTCCATATTCAACCTTTCTATATCCCTCCTCCATTTTTGTCTCGATCTCCTTACATCTAATTTGCTCTACAGCCATGGGGATCTCCTTACTTCAGTCGGCAGTCTGGCAACAATACTATTATCAGGTAAGCTTTTGGGTTTTCTTTGAAATTAGTTTTTTTTTTTGTGTTTATTCAAATCCCGTTTGAATTTACAAGTTTAGGGTTGATGATTTAGCTTACACAGATGTAGGTACTAGGTAGACTAAAAATAGTTCGTGTTTGCCGAATCACTCGAGTCCCCTATCACCTTTGGCGAGAACCCTACCCTAATTCATCTTTAGCAAGTGGTCAACAATTGACTCAGGTAATACTGCATTCTTATGAGGAAGAGGTAATTAGATGCGATGGGGTTTGTTTTTAGGATTAGATGCGATGGATTTTTCAGTTTTAGTCTCATCCTTGATTACTTTCTTTTGCATTTTTTTTCTGGAAAATTACAATCAATGTTAACCTTTCCCTTTTTTCTCCTTCCAACTCTAGGCATGTTAACCTTCAATCGGCATCCACTCATCTGTTTTCTAAGAATCTCTCCTCAAGTGACAATGGTGTGATTGGTGTCTATCAGAAGTAATAATTAAAAATCCATGGGTCTTGTTGAGGTAAGAACTAATCGATTCAATGTGATTAACTTCATCTTTGCCATTGTTGTTTTTTTTTTCCCCAAATGCGAATTCGCCTATTCAAATCATCCATAGGGTTTGTTACCACTACTGAAATTAAATACAGCAAATCATCATCACCCAATTCAGCAAACCACCATCACGAATTGACTGGTGACCACGGCAAGCCCTCACCACAAACTGTACAACAACACCAAAATTTGTCTCTTTTTTAAGCAAATTTCATTCAGTTTCTTAATCTGATTGTTTTCATGTGTTTTTAAAAACCTAATTCCTAACAAGTCTTTTAGGTTTTTTGTTGTTGTAGTTTAAAGCGTTATTTTTATTTTAATTTTTTTTGGTTGTTGGAGTTTTTATTCATCTTTTTGTTGATGTGTTTGAATTGGTTTTTTAACAAAATTTTAAGGCTTGAATTGATGATTGAATTTAATTTTGAAGTTATTCTTTTTTATTAGTATTTTATTAAAGTTTGTATGCTAATTTGTTTTAGTGGCCATATAAAGTTTTAAAAAATGTTGTTAGTGGAGAATTGCAAATGAAGAGGGAGTAGTCTGGGAGAGGGAGAAGGAGAAGGAGGCTTCTAAAAGAGAAAGGAATGTCTGGGATTTTAATCACCAAAAAGATAAATTAGAAGGAAATATACCAAATGGAAGATGAAGAAGAAGAATTGCGAAGGGAATGGGGGGAGCAAGAACACCTACCACTGTGAATTAAATGAAAAGGGTAGGTTATAGTATTTAGTGAGTGTTAGGTCAGGTTACCCTAATTAACCTAAACTAACAGCAATTTGACATTAAATCAGCTTATACAGCTAAGCCAGATTACCCTAATTAACCTAAACTAATAGCAACTTGATATTAAATAAGCTTATAAGGCTATGGATCAATTATATTGGGAAGTTTGAGCCTGCTAATGGTTAAAAAAAAGTGCTACCAAAGAGAAATTTTAAAAAATTCAGGGTTACAAAACAGGATTTCCTAAACAAAAGTGTTCTCTTCATATGTGAACCTTTGTTGCTGGTTAATTGATTATCATTACTATTGAGAAAAGTCAATATTTGCTTAGTTACTTTGTTGCAATAAGGTTTTTTTTTCCCTTCTTTTGGGAGTTGTGGTTTGGTTTTTTTTTTTTTTTTTACCCAAGTGTTCATTCCAATTTGACTCTATATTTGTGGTATTCTTTGTGCACTCAAATTTGATGGAAAATCGACATTACTGAATGAACATATTGTAGTGTTCAAGCAGTTGTTAGCTGGATACTTTCAGAACCTTTTGGAAGCCAACATGTATCCATTGTTAGTTTGTTACTAAAGAAGCCGAATAGACTCTTTTTAAATTTCACATATTGGAGGAAGTGGTAAGAACAGACTATAGAATATATAATAACTTCTCTATATTGATATCTTTATGCTTATTATTTTGTATTGGAGTAGACTTACTGTGGTATTAGCTTTTAAGTGGATTCTCAATGATGTCATGTTCACTTGTTACTTTTTTAGTTTTTCTAGGGTTACATTTGGTCAATTTCTTTGATGGTAATATTTCAATTTGGTCATTATGTTTGAAAAATTGAGGGAAACTCCTTAAATCAAGTGATATATCCAGGGTTGAATAGGTGCGCCTAGGCCTTGAGCCGTAAGGCGATAAGGGGTATGTGCCTTTTCGGGTCTAAGCGACGTGACTTTGATGAGGTGCACGAAAGGGGCATCGAGATAAGGAGCTTTTACAGAGTTAAGGAGTTGCTTTTGTGTTTCTTCTCCATCACTGCAGGTTATGCGCTTTACTTCTTCCTTAAAAGTAGATAATGAGGTAAGGTGTTTTTTTTTGTCATTTTTTCCCACTAATAGTGAAAGTCAAATTCATAGCATTTATTTGTTTGTTAAACCAAATTTCGCCCAATATTAGAGGTACTTATGTCATGTTCTCAATATTGGTATCTTTTTTTTTTTCCCCCCAAGCTATTCATAACCAAAACTCATTTTATTATAGTTTAACTATGGTTGTGGCTGCATTGACCAACTCTAATGCTTCTTTGTTTTCGATTGTTTTCAGCATGTTGGTTTGTCAATATTGGCTTTATTCGTGTGATTTTCTAAGGTACTATGAATGCTAAATTCACAGTTCCTTGTTTGTTGTCTGATATTCCACATGCTACTTAGACAGGGTAGATTATATGTCAATTACTCAAAATAAGAATCCTTTTCAAAAAAAACAAGGAGAAGAAGAGGTAAATAAATGTCAAAGTTTATGCTTTTTTGGTAAATTTTTAAAAAAAAAAAAATGATTGCTTAGTTTGAATTGAAAAAAAAATTATTTTGTTAAGTTGATTGGTGTTTTTCATTTTTTTTGGTGTGTGTTTTATAAAGGGTAGAGGATGAAACAACTATATAGTAGAATTGAATGTTTTCCACATTATAATTGACTCTCCTAAGGATTTCCTTGGTTTAAAGTTCTTGTTAATGTTGTGATAGGAGTTATATGTTGTTTATATTTGTTTATGGTATTAAAAAATAGTTGTTATTCTTGTAGTTCAACTTAAAACAAGCAAAATAAAATGTGACTATAGTAATATATTAACTTGGTTTATGTTTTACTATGCAGATCATAACTAGGGATAATGAGTACTGTACTGTTAGGGATCCTTCATATGGCCTTGAGGGTGAGCCCTTGGTGATCATGTGCTGGTTTAATTCTAAAGAAGTGAATTGATGTTGTTTGTTCCATGTGCAGATGTAATTCAAATGTTGTTGGTCAATTGACATACTATAGGCTATTTTCCATGTGCAGATGTAATTCAAATGTTGTTCCATGTGCAGATGTAATTCTAAAGAAGTGTTCATACTACGTTCTAATGACAATAAAAGCATTACTAAATTGCAGTTGTATTTTCATTTAATTTATTCAAACGTGCTCATATAATTATAAGGGAAATTATCAATGGTAACCTTCAAATTTTGCACTTTATCAATGCTAACCTTGTGTTATTTGAATTATCAAAAATGACCCTCTATTATTAGTCATCTTTTAACCGTGACTACAATTAGTATTTTCTAATCTTTTTGTTGGAATAACTCAAAGATGAGTGCCATGTCTTCAAGCTTTCTATTATTAATCTATATTACACCATTAATTATACTGGCTATAAGTGCTTATCTTCACTTGTAATACAACAATTCATGTGCTGCAAATTAAGAACATCTACATACAAGTTGGAGTGGCTACAAGATTCTCCTTTGCTGATAACATTTCCTTTACTGCCTGGAAACATAATACGGAGTACTATGTAAAATCTTTATTAATATTTTGAACATGATTAGCTACTCTGAAACATCTAACAGCTAAGCGTTATTTAACAAACAGTTTAACATAAACAAATAATATAATCAGTTAGTCAAATCAGTTATCACAAACAGATAGTCAAAGCAGCTAACTTAATCAACTAACAACTAACTCTCAAACAGGGCATTTGTCATATGTATCACTCTTTTATATATTATGCAACAATTATTCGAACTCTACAATTTTTATATTTATAATATTAGTCACATGTATTGCTAGCATCCCCATTACAACAAATTCTCAACATAAACTAACAGAATTATAGAATTATGCATATATTACCAACTAATGATGTTGGAACACGGCGCGCATCGTGCGCCGTGTTACAACTAGTTATTTTAAAAGCTACAAGTGAAGATGAATTCAATGATGAAATTAAACAGCTCGTTAACTTAGATGTTTGTACATTTTTACGGGCGGAGATCTTAACAACTTGTGCTATAGTTATCTTGAACGGAGAAATTGTACCATTTATTTATACATTCTTAGACTATCACCATCTTCCCACAGCTTCAAATCTGTAAATGAAAACAATACTGCAAAATTGTCATAAATACAGAACAAGTAAAACCCCAAAAGAGGGCAAAAAATCCCAATAAAAAAAGACTCATTTATTGATCAGAAAAACTAAAAATTGCATAAATAACAAATTAACATATAGATTTGGGGCTTACCATAAAATTTTTCATACATGTTGCCCCTAAAACATTTTGTTTGTTGGTTTTTTTTTTTGTTGTTGTTGTTGTTGTTGTTGTTGTTGTTGTTGTTGTGTGGGTCGTTAGAGTTTGAATTGGTTGAAGACTTGGAGAGGAGAGGCAACTATTAGACGTTTCTTATGAGAGTTAAGTTCATGTTATTTTAGAACCTTATGTATGTAGGAGTAATGATGATGATAATATTAATAACAAAATTATTAATAATAGTAATAATACAATTAATAACAAGAAAAATAGAAAAAATAATAAAAACAACAATAATAGTGTTATAAAATAAGAGAATACAATAAGGAGAGAAGGTAAAGAGGGAAAACAATGTAAGTCTATTATCTTATTCCATAGGTAAGTTACATATATATATACATGTCCTAAAGGTACAATGGTTCCAAAGGACATAATGATTTCAAGTGATACAATTGTTTCATGGACATCCATAATTATTTCATAACACTTCCCCTTGGATGTCCATTATCTAAAACAATACAACACCCATTAACTCCCCCTCATGATATCATCAATCATGATCCTTTGACACAATATAATCCAATTTAGTAAATCAGTTTCGTGAATGTAGCGGTTGAATAGTGTACCTCGTTAAATCCTTACTAAGAAAAACCCTGTGGGATAAAAAACTAGTGAAGGAAAAAGAGTACAATACTTTCGTAATACACCTTGAAATGTTGCATCATTAAAAACCTTACCAGAAAAAACCCAATGAGGGATAAAACCTTGATTAAGGAAAAAAGAGTACAACTCGTATTTTCTCCCCCTGATATACATAACTTGAGATCTTCAAATGTCGTAATTCTAATGCCGCTAGATAACTTCACATTTGCAGTATAATGACATTCCTTGATGATAGATCCGCCCTAGTAGGCCTTGAATCTTCAAATCTTCACTTGGACATAGTGAGGCGTCTTCATTTATCAATACTTATGAAGATAATGTATGAGTTTATTATCATTCCATTTGATATTTCTGCTTCAAGTTGCCTTAATTACTAAATTGATGCCTTGTTTTGGAGGTCATAAAGTAAAAATCCATGATCAATGATTAATCCTACATTCTCCAATCATAATAATATGACAACACTTGATATATTCACATATCATTGTCTAATCATACACTGCTCATGGTTCTTTTGGACCATAAAAATAATTCTCACTGAGAGATTGTTTTAGTTATATTCTTTAGACATTTCATATGTTTCCTCAAATAATAATACTGGCATAATACCTTTCAAAAAAATAAAAATATTGGCATAATGCATAAATACATAAAATTTACTTAGGAAACCATATAGAAATGAATGAATGTAAAGACTTTTTAAAAATTGTATATATGATAGAACTCAAGAGGCAATTTTACATTATACCTCTCAGGCGTTCATTCACTTATTTCGGAACCAATTTAAACATATAATGAGTATTTTTAAAATTATATAATGTATAAGTATAACTGAAGAGTCAATTCTGATTTTCAACAACCACACCATTTCAAAGTAAATACCATTATACCCCTCTTATTCACTTTCTTCAAAATCAATTTGAACATACTTACACCCCTTTTAGTTTTACAAAAATATAACTTTCTGAACCTATAATAAACCCTCATTATTTGTTATATATAACTGCACGCATTTTCTGAATATTCATTATGTTACTAAATGAACATTTTTATTTTTTAAAAAAAACATTGGAAATTTGTGGTGGATTTATGCATGTTCTTATATAATTAAAATAATCATACCACAAGTTTACAATCTTATAATTATAGATTTTAATAATGATATTATAGATACATCGTGCATTTGCACCGGTTCACTCTATTTATTTAATAACATAAATAATAAACTTCTTACTTGTATATCTTCAATTAAACTTCATCCTTGAATATGCACCATATCCAAGAGCTGTCAAAGAAGATGAAACTTTTCATGAAAACTACCATAGCCAAACACCATCGAATTAATCACTTCTTAAACCCTTAAACTTTTAATTCATAATTATTGCCAATTGTAATTCTCCAACTATGAAATTCCTTTGATTTGTATTTACCAAATGGTAGATAGGGGAAAACCATGTAAGTCTATTATCTTATTCCATAGGTAAGTTACATATATATTGTGACGACCCTACTCGCTTAAACCGGTGTGGAAGAAACCGACGAGTCGAATAGCCAGAACTAACAAACTAAAATACTTAAAAATTAAAACAAAACCTCAAAAGATTATATATATACTAAACCAAAAGTACAATTACCCACAAGATTGTACATATCTAATCCCAAATGTCAAACTACTACTACTAACAAACGTAAACTCCGAATATATGTCAGAGTTAGAGAAACACACAAGTACTACAACTATAGTCCAAAACTAGTCAAAATCGTAAAACAACTATATAAAAACTATATAACAACAACGACGCTCGCCCAACCCAAAGCTAAGCAAGAACCTCATCATCAGAATTACCTGAAAATTAAACAACAGTCCACCATCAGTGGCGAGTAGCATAGCTGTCCCACCCTAACGTGGATACACATGATCATAGAATACATCAAACAACCAAACCAGACATACAACATACGATCATGTAAAACAACATATTAAATCAACAATAACCCACAACAATAACGTTAAAAAGAACGACATCAACGATATTATCCCAAAACTCGACTAACTCCCAATATTCGACTTTAAACTTATCTTTACTAACATGTAAACCAACGAAGTTATCCTCAAGATTGCCTTTTATTTGCCTTTTCTTGAGTCTAACCATAAACATACCACTGCTTTAAACAATCTTAATCATTCCTTAACTTTTCTTAACTTTCTTTGAACCTCATCTAACTTTCTTTAATTCAAGACTCAATCAAGAACTCTTAAAGAACCCTTAAAGACTCATAAAGAACTTATCAAGATATGTAAAGAACTCAACCATATTCATAAAGAACTCATAAAGAAACCATAAAGAACTCATAAAGAAATCATAAAGAACTCATAAAGAAATCAAAGAACTCATAAAGAACTCATCCAAGATTCAAGATCTTCAATCAAGAACTCAATCAAGATTCAAGAACTTCACCAAGAACTCATTCAAGAATCAAGAATTCATCCCAAATTTCATCAAATACACGCATGATACAACAATTTCAACAATGAAAATCATCAACTTCCTAATATCCAAAATTCATCAAACTTGAACATGAATAACATCAAACTTCATACTAACATATTCAATCATGAAATATACATTTTCAAGAGTAAATCATCATAAATAATCACCCCAAAATCAGATTATAAATCACGCATGAAACGGTACATAAACATCAAATTTTGGTCTAACTTAGTCATCTAATCTATACTATAATCCAAGGTATACAAACTAGGTTGAGATAGTATGTTACCTTATGAAAATTGGGTGTTTAAACAAAGAAAAACCTGCTGCTCAGATTCGTCCCACACGAATTCAAAGTCACGCACAACACGATGCCCCCTCTTGAACACGCACGGCTTCAATGCACGGTACAACCATCATCCCGGCTTCGTTGCACGGCTGCCCCACGACCACGACCACACTGCACGGCCATATTCGAACCATCACACGGCCACCAACGTGAACCCCACGAACACCCAAAAACCGAAACCAACCCCAACCCGAACTAGGAGTCTTGAATGAACTTATTGAATATTCATTTGTGTTTTGACGCTTAAAGATCAATGGAGGTTGAATCTTTAAGTTTTGGGTATAAGAATTTGATGAATAAAAGTTGGGGTTTACTTAGCCAAAATGGCGTGAAGGCACAAGGGCAAGTGGAGAGAGAGTTTGAGTTCAATTGTGGCAAAGGATGAGCAAGTATATAAAGGATGGCAAAAGAATCCTAAGGCCATACAAACCTTTCTATTTATAGAAGTGGTTAAGGTGTGAACATGAAGCAAGTGGCAAATTAGGCCACTAATTACAAGGGAGGGCCGGTTGGGCCTAAGGAAAGATGGGCCAAATGATCACTTGGGCTATTTGCACTAAATCATGAGTAATCATGATTAAATTGTACTTGGCCCAAAATTAATTAATTAATTAGAAAATTAAGAAATAAAATTCTAATTAATTAAAATAAAATAAAATAAAATAAAATAAAATAAAGGAAATACTAAATCATACAATAAAATCGTCACATTCAAGCAATAAAAATAGTCCAAATAAATTTAGACCATGCACAAAAATAAAAATAATTACAAAGAAAATAGCCCAAAATCTGGGGCGTTACATATATACATGTCCAAAAGGTACAATGGTTCCAAAGGACATAATGATTCCAAGTGATACAATTGTTTCATGGACATCCATAATTATTTCATAACAAATAACTAATAAAGAAGATAATAGCAGCGGCAACAACAAAAACAATAATTACCAATAATTTGAGGTATATGCATTGGCGGATGAAAGTTTAGTCCTGGTGAGTTGATAACATCATTTGTTGTTTTGGTATAACTAAAAAAAATGTAATGGAAACAAATTATACATTGAAAGGGCATGTGTTGCCATGTGTCGGCAAAAATCTCATATCAAACAATAGACAATACAAATAATAATGAAAATGCTTATTTGGTTTTATTTCCAACACTAAAAAACTATTTATATTAAATATGCTTTTATTGAGTTGTCACTGAAACTCATTGAGGCGGGATTGTCTGAAATTCATAGTAGGGTAGAATTGCTTTTGAACTTGGTGTTAGTTGTCTCTATTGCAACGACAAGTGTTGAAAGGATATTTTTTGGTATGATGACCGTGACAGATAAATTGCGTAATAGCATGGGAGATCAAATGTTGAATAATGATTGTTTGATTATTTTTCCAGGGAGTGATTTATTCTCTGATGTTAAGATGGATGCTATATATTATAGATAGAATGATAGACGTCAAAAAAAATGAAAACTCATCATGAACCCTTGTAATAGTTGTATAATATTATTTGTTTGGGACAATTTATTTGTAAACTTGTAGTACTTTCAGCTTTTAAGATGGATTGTTATCTGTACATAAATGGTTGTGATATGAATGTTTTAAATATTTTTTTTTGGATTGAAATCAATTATGAACTAGACCTGTATTAGTTTTTATTTTTACAAATGATCAATAATTGATTTGACACTCTATCTCCAAAATTCTAGATCCAAACAGTATATGCATAATTTTATATTATAAAATGACAAAAGCAAACAAGAGCCCCGTGATGTTAGATAAGGAAAAATAAAAATGCAATCTATAATATATACTAAAACAGAATATACTGACATCACCTACTGCCACATGTCATACTCTCATGAAAAATTTTCCCTCCAAAAGAAATGTTGATGTCATCATTAATTAATTACTCCTCTTAAGTTTCAAAATCAATTAATATTCTAAAGAATTGTAATTGCATTTTTTTCCACAAAAAAAAATATTAAAGATATTAAAGGAAAAGTGTCGCAGTTAATTTCAAACTAAAAACACTTTTTTTTTTTTTGCAATTTATAGTTATTCGAAGTTTTATATTTATACTGCAACGCACAGGGTTCATTCATTTTGTTTATTTATGGATCAATATTGCATTAATAGAAAATAAAGTAGTGAAAATCTAGAATCCAACTCGATCTTGACGCTTCCTAATATTTTCGTTATTATTATCTCAATATTGATAAAATTTTAAAAAATCATTCTAATAAAAAACTCTTGGCCTCTTGGGGGTATACGATTTTTTTGTATAATTAAAAAATGTGAAATTATAATTTCAACTTTTTTATTTTAACAGAAAAATCATTATTTAAAAGAACAAAATAATGAAAACTTAAAATTGAATTACATTACGTTTAAATAATAATAAAAATTATCAATAAAAATTTTCTTTATTAATTACTTTGTTAAAACCGTGCATCGCACGGGTGCTAATCTAGTAAATAATAAATTAGAACAAACATTATTAATTACACCACTTTAGGTGTCATTTTGAAGGTATCTATAATATATATACTAAAACAAAGTGTGCTTACATCATTATACCCTAGCCTCAAACAATATAGGTGTCACATTCTCATACAATTTTTTCTCTTCAAAACTATTGTTGGTATCATATTTATTTTATTTTTGGCTTTTTTTAGATTCTTTAATCACCTTTAAATTTCCTAAAAGCTATAAATCCCTATTTAGATTTTCAATATCCATTTTTCGATTATAATTATAATTATTTATATTTTGCTGTTAAATTTTTTGCTTTTGCTAAATAAGAAATTTTACCAAGTTCAAATACCAATTTTATTCAAGCACAATAGTACTAATTATTTGTTCAAAAAATTGAATTGTATAACAACATCAACCTATAGAAACTCATATTTTACCTTGAAAATACTTTTTATGATACAACCTTGATTAGAGTATGATTAATGTGACGTATTAATAATGTTGAGGTGTGGAGCGAGTATTTTGAACTTCAATGCATCAATGTATTAGATAAAATATTAACTTCATCAAATAAATTAACCTCATCGAATAAATAGGGTAAACTACGTTTTTTCCTATAGCATTCATCTGAACACAAAATTTGAAGTCAATAATGGATTATCATTTTTATTAATATTTATATATATAGTTTGAGTAGTTTCATTACTGATTATTTGACCACCTGCTATGAAATATTTTCACACTTGTACATACATTTTAGTTTCATACTTCCACTCTAGTCCTTGTTATGACCACCAATAAACAGCCTTAGATCTTGACTTATTCTCTACGAGAATTCAGAAGCCATCTTTTCCCCACGTTAACCATTAGAATTTATCGTAAACCCCAAAAAAAAAAAACTATTAGAATTTATCAAATTAAATAAATCCCCCTATGTTTTAACGTACTACCTTCGTAACATAAAACTTTCAACAATCAGTTTTGCACGCATTTTGAGGAATAGATTTAAGGGTGTAAACGAATGAATTATTCAAAATAATTTTAATATTAGCAACTTATAATCACATTCTTGTTAGACGCATTTTTTTTCACTTTCGACGCATTTTTCAATGTTAGAGGTACATGCATCATACATGGGCGAGGTTATGGCAACTTCACTTTAAACACTAAACAAGATTAAGACATGTTCTTTTAGACTAAATTAATTTGAACAAAACTTAACAAAATTGAATCAATTTAAATGTTAGCCTCAACAAGAGCTGAACTGAATTAAACTAAATTTGTCCTAACTGAAATGAATTGCACTGAAATTTCAGAAATAATTAAGTTCCATAAAATAAAGTCTAAGTAAGAATGTGATGCCATCAATGTGAAGAAAGTTATAAGAACAAAGTGCATGTACATATATATCATTGGCATCCCATTTTTTATTAATCTTGTTTAGTTTCAAACCTTTGCATAATTAAGTAAGAGCAATTGCAAGCTGAAATTAGGGTTATCATGGTTCTCACACAAGGATGAGTAAATTTGCATTTAATTTTGTAAATAAAATATAATGTCAATGTCTATGGCAATTTCCATCTCTAACCATGTAAAATTCAACGTAAATTATCATTATACTCTTCCAATATCACCATTTTAAATAGTAATTGATATAAATTATAAATTAAACAAAAGGAAAAGTAAAACTTGGGGCAGATATTTCCATGGGTTTGGGCTAATGAAATTCTTAACAAATTCAATTGAAAATTAATTTATTATTCACATTACCATAGTTTATTATCAATAACCAAGCAGAGTGTTATAGCTTTCATCAGCTCGCGCATTGATGGCAATGGCATCACATTCTTCCTTAATATTTGATGATTGAGAATGTATATATTATGTATACACATTGATCTTCAAGCTTGTCTTTCCCAAATATATATGTTTGTCTTTACAATCAAGTAAAACTAGTAGATCGAGAGAGGTGTGAGTCTCAATTAGCCTAATATTGGTTAAGTCTTGTTTACGTCAAATCCAATGTCTTGGGTTCCAACCTCACCACACGCATTTGCAAGCGAGAATTTCTAATCTTCCCCCTTGTAGATGTGTGTGTCGACTAAATTGGCTCGGGTGACCTACAGTAGGACCGGACTCAAGACCTAATTATCAATTTTTTAAGAAAAAAGTTAAACTAGACGAGAATGGCATCTCTCATTTAATTGTTAGCTTAATCTATTGTTTCCTTTTTAATAGTAAAAAAACGATGTTACACCTGTTAATGAACATTTTTTCATTGTGGATTTCATTTTGTAACTATGGCGTCAGTCAGGGCTACAATAATTATGGGTGCATTGTACAATATGTGAAAAATGAGCCCCTAAATCATAGACAGAATTTTAAGAAATAGTGAAATACTATCTTCAACTAAATGAACTCAAATTGGACAATTTCTTCCTATTTAGATTGAAGAATGATCTATTTAATTGACAACTAAAGATACACAACCCCAAAAAATTCTCTTGGGATGGGCTACTTAATTTAATTTTGCAAAATAATCCCTCAGTTTCATTTTGTTCTTTATACTCCCTCTGTCCCAATTACTTGCTACATTCTTTTTTTCACATCTCCCAATACACAACTTTAAATTCAAATATATTGAACTACACATTATAAAAAATTATAAAAATTATATGTTTGAAAAGTACATATTGAGATGAATCAAACTAGATCCATCATGACTATATTTTTCTTTATGTACATGAAACTATAAGCAGTCAAAGTTTACAAATGAATAGTGTTAATTTTCATAATGTAGCAACTAATTTGGGACGGAGGGAGTATTTATTTTTGCACAGTTTTCAATGCACATATTTAAATATTAATATCTTATACTACATTTTATTTAAAAAACCGCGGAGTACATATTAAGTTACAAATTGGAACGGAGGAATCAAATGTATATTTTTTGGCAACAATGAGAATTTAAATAGATAGTAAAGAGTGTTCTGTAGAGGCCCATGGAAAAGCACCTTCAACCTAGGCAGGGAACTAGCTAGGGGTACATAGAAAATCACCCTGAACCTAGGCAGGGGTACATGGAAATTAAGTCGATAACCTTCTATCTAGGAGGGGGAGCATAGATGCACCCTTCCTAGGTTGGAGTACATGGATCATGCACCGCCCGACGCCCGTGATTAGATTACGGCTCATGGATCGTCCACCCCTGCCAAGTTTGAGGCGTATGGATCATGCATACCGGCTAAGTGATTTTTTCAGTGTCTCCATAATATTTCGGCGTTCTTAATATGTCATGTGCAGATGTGGTAGTACATAATAGGTGTTTGTAATGGTTCAAATTTGAAAATTCTTCTATGGTCGTCCAAAAATGGATCACCGACGTCAAGTAAATCTAGACCAGTGATTAGCTATGTTAATTAAGTTGATTTTGGTAATTAGATTTGAATTTTATTTTAAGTAAAAATATAGATTTTTAAATATTTTTTTTTTGTAATAGTAATTTATTTTTAATATTTTTGGATTTACATAAATTAATTCTAGATTTTGAAAATTTATAAATTAAATTAAAAATCTAGAATTAATTTAGATAAATATAAAAAATGAATTACTATTACAAAAAAAAAAAAAACAATTTAAAAATGTTTATTTTTATTTAAAAAGTCAAATTTAATTACCAAAATCGACAATATATATTATTTTGACTTCGGTGGTCGTTTTTAAACGACCATAGAAGAAACATCCGTTTGAATTAGATACTAATTAGGGTGAATTCACAAAAAAAAAAAAAAAATTGTAAAATAAGAAAGTGATTAAGGCACTCCTTCCATTTATTCATGCCTCGATCTAATTAGACAAAGTCAACATAATTAAAAACGATTGCCTGATAAGCTTATTATTAAAACAAGAGTCAATTCAAGGTCCCGCCAATGTTGATTATCAGCGATGGAATATAATGATGACCTGAGTGAGATTCTATATAATATTTCTTGATGATTATTATGATTAAAACAATGTGTTACCCCATATTATTATAAAAATTATTACCAATATATACTATCTATATTGTCTATATATAGAAAGGGTTTCCCTCAGTGATAATACGTACATTACCAATCTATACTATCGATATTGTCTATATACACTATCGATATTGTCTATATACGTACTTCCCTAATTTCACTTATAACTTACCTTATAGTTTTTCTTTTTTTTCTTTTTTCCCTTGCAAATACGCAAAATTTAGGGGTTTTGAGTACAAATAATCTAGGTATATCATTTAATATTTATTTTAAAGTGAGTTTGGGTTAGGTAGGTATTACGCAAATTTTAATGAAGAACACAAAACTGTCATAAAACATTTACATTTACGACATAATTTAAGTCTATCATTAATGTGTAGTACCTGTAGTTAATGGCATCGGCTAATTTTTTTGTAATGTCATTAGCTCGGTCACACACTAGATATAATCTTATAATCATTATAATGCATGATATTGGGTTCTATCTTGCACCTTGCAATGTTAACTAACAATCTATAGTAAATTTAATAAGAAAGTGGTAGTAAATGTCAAAAATAAAAATGTTACATATTATTACAACTTTTAGGGATAAAAAGTCTAGCACTATTCTCCGTCTATTTCATAATGTTAATTATATTTGAAATTTTTGGTACGATGAAAGATAAACTTTAATCATGAAGAATCCTTATTATTTAAGAAAAAAATGTACTCATATCGAATCTCATTATATTCATCTAGAGTCGCATTTTTCTTAAATAACAAGTTTTATTAATTTCTTATAAAGTATAGTGGAAGATATAAAAGTTTAAGAAAATGTATTGAAAACTGTGAAAAAAAAAACGTAATTAAACAACACTTTGAAAAGGAGGGAGTAGTATAATATTAAATTATTTTAGTCATTTTTATTATCTTAAGACTACCACAATTCCAAAGATTGCTCATTGTTTTTTTATTTTCTGTTTTTCAATCAGTCCAATTTTGAAGAGATTAAGGATAAAATTACTTTGGGCTCTTCCACTCATGGAGTTAGAAGCGAACATCGAACGTTCAAATGAAGGCAAAACTTCATTTTTCAAGACATTATTCAATGGCACCAATGCGATCATAGGTAATAATTTTAATTTATTCTATCTTTGTTGTTGTTGTTTTTTTATTTATTTTTTTTATTTTTTATTTTTTTTATTTTTGGCTCCTTGGTTGTCATATGTGATGATAAAATATAAATAATAATAATAAAACTCAAAACATTATTTTAATTTCTCTAAGCATTGAAAGTTTGTATGTGTGTGTGAAAATTTATTTTAATTTTCTTTTATATTGCCTTATTAAAAAAAATATTGACAATATTGTTGGGTATGGTGGCCCAAATTTCATAGCCCAATTATGTGCAAAATTGCTAGATAAATCTAGCAAGTTCATCTAACTAATTGTCGTTGAATTAAGGATGCTCTAGAATTATCATTGAGGTAAATATTCTCTAGAACTATCATTAGTAAAGCAAGACTAATCTACATTATTCTAGAATTTGATCAAATTGATCAACGACAAAGCTTCCACCGCCACATGCACTACTATATATAGCCTTGGACATCAACATACAAACTCGGCCAAATCAATAATAACAAGAGAAGCCAAACACACAAGAATCCACAAAACACACAAGCCTTTCACCTTTTAATCCTCCACCAAATATATCCACTAATTGTAATACTCCATTGGGAGTAATTATAGAGAGAGTCTTATTGTAATACAAACACCCTCAAAAGGGATCATTGTACTCTCCTACATTTTCATATAGTGGAATCCCACATAAAATCGTCTGTTTTTATCTTAATATTAGTCTTGCTTATAATCTCCCTTATCTTTACTTCCGCTGCGCACTCTCGACCCCTAACAAATATATTGCACAAATACAATAATAATAGTTTTGTACACGTACAACAAAAAGTCACATTAGGAATTTATATACATTCTTATCATGGTCTTGCGAATGTCAAACCTAGTATTGGGTTCGAAACTGACCGCCCACATTTGCAAGGATTTTTTATCTTTCGCAAAAATTGAAAAAATAGTTTTAAAATAAGATATGAAGGATCGATACTTAATTTGACCAGTGCCTTTGTACACGGTTCGTCCCCTTATGTGGGATGATAATACCAATACTTTTGTTAAGGTTCGCGTTGTACTCATTGTCATATCTAACATTAAAAATTTTCATTTTTAGTCCTTGTATTTGTATAGATATTTTTATCCTTAGCTTGTTCCAAACTCAGTGCAACCTAGTAATTAAGTAACAATAAAAATATTCATGATTTAATACTCACAATGCAAGTTGTTCTCAAATTTATTCTTTTCTTTTATAGGAGTAGGAATATTATCAACACCATATGCCCTGGCATCAGGAGGATGGTTGAGCTTGATCATACTTCTGGCCATCTCCGGTGCAGCATTCTACTCTGGCCTCCTAACCAAACGGTGCATGGAAACAAATCCGAAGATCAAAACTTATGCAGAAATTGGAGAATTTGCATTTGGAAAAATTGGAAAAAGATTGGTATCAATAATCCTATATGTAGACCTTTATTTGGTCTTAACAGGTTACTTGATTTTAGAAGGAGATAATTTGCACAACCTTTTTCCAGACATAAAACTACATTTGCATGGAATTAGCGTTGGTGGGAAACAAACATTTGTGTTGATAATAGCTGTTGCTCTTCTTCCTACTGTTTGGTTAGATAATCTAAGTATTTTGGCTTACATTTCTGCAACTGGTGTTATTGCTGCTGTCTTAATTCTTGCGTCAGTTTTATGGGTTGGAGTTTTTGATGGAGTTGGATTTCATAACAAAGGTGAACTGTTGAATTGGAAAGGAATTCCTACTGCTATGAGCTTATACATGTTTGCTTATAGTGCAAATCCTGTGTTTCCTACTTTGTACTCCTCCATGAAAAAGAAGCATCATTTCTCAAAGGTATGTCTATGTTATATTGTTATATATTATTCATTTCCATCTTTGCATAATGATGAGGAAATTAGTCAAAAACTACCTAATAATTTTTCATACTTAATACCTAGAATTCTTTTGGTAGCAATATATACCAGTTGACAGAATATTTCATCAATTGGTTGTGCTACAAAACAGTTACAAAAAAATTGATAATCGGTAGTTCTACCCAAAATAAAATTTATTAGGTAGTTTTATCCACAGAAAACCTAAATGTTGACTTCAGTGACAGAATTTTTTACGATATCGGACAATTGATGGAATTGGTAGTGCTATAAAAACATCTTGATATAAAGTAGTTTTTTCATTAAAATTTATTAGATCTATTTTTTCCAAACACTATAAAATAAATTTTAATTAGTTGAGAAAATTGTCTCGAAATGGTCTTAATCTGTCTCTATACCTTCATTTGAGATGGATGAGAAAAATTATTACGTCTCTATAGAAGTCTTCTAAAAAATTTTGTGACGAATTAAATAATTTTATCTTAAAGTAGAGACGTACATGTTAAAGTAAGCATTAAATGTCATATGATTTAATTTTGCTTAATAGAGGTAAAATTTTACATATACATCTCAAATTTGGAATTTTTGTTTTGGTTTTTTTGTTTTTTTTAAATTTATCACTATATCACGATAAATTTGTAGTTTAAACTCAACATTTATTATATAGTTTATGACAAATTTTCCTAATTTATGCACAACAATTTCATTTAGAGCATAGAATATATTGAATTAATGCTGACTAATTTTTTATGTAATCTTTGGTAGGTGTTACTCATTGGATTCATTAGTGCAACCATATGCTATACTTCAATGGCAATAATGGGATATCTAATGTATGGTTCAGCATTACAATCTCAAATTACATTGAATCTTCCAACCCAGAAAATAAGCTCAAAAATCGCAATATATACAGCATGGATAACTCCATTATCAAAATACGCCTTAATGATGGAACCTGTTGCAGCTACCACAGAAAGTTGGTTCCCAAAGTATCAGCAAAACAAATTGTTCAAAATTTTACTAAGAACTATCTTAGTTGCAACCCAAGTGATTGTAGCTGTTACCATTCCTTTCTTTGGGAGTCTCATGGGACTTGTTGGAGCCTTATTAAGTGCAACTGCTTCCATCACAATTCCATGCTTATGCTACTTGAAGATTTCAAAATTCAACGGAAGATCAATTGAGCACATTTTTATCATGATACTTGTAGTTTTAAGTATAGTTATTGTGGGACTTGGTACTTATGCATCCTTGAGGGATATAATCAAGGACACCATTGATCACAACCAATAATATTTTGCAGGATTGGAATAATAAAACAAATTACCTAGATAAAATTGATTTAGATGTTGGTTCATCAAACATATACATATACATACATATATATAATACATCATTTATATATATATATATATATATATATATATATATATATATATATATATATATTATATCATTTTTATATATATTATATCATTTTTTAAGTAAGATTTTAAAAGTTAGCTTACATTTGGGTTTAGGAAGTTAACCCTTGATCACTTTCTATTTTATTTACTCTTTTTTTTTTCAATTGTAGTTTATTTGAATGAATTCATTCTTTGTATATGATGAATTTATTCATTACATATTACTCCTGCTTTCATTTCATAATGTTGTTCCCATATTTCGCTTTTTGAGTTTTAAATTGTTCTTCTCATCTAGAATCATTATTCTATTTTAGTTGTATTCATTATGTATTACTCCCAAATTTTGAGTTTCAAAATTTAGTATAGGTAGTGATAATGAATTTCAAAATTTTAGTATAGGTAGTCATAATGAGTTTCAAAATTTCGAGTTTCAAATTGTTCATAGGTATTACTCTCAAATTTGGAGAAAAATGTTTTCAATAGGGTGTAAAATGAGTTTTCACTCAAAATTTTACATTTTATTTTTTCACCCAAAATAAACAATGTAAAATCGAAAAATTGATTTCAGGGAAAATTTTTTTCGCTCTAGTAAACAGGCCCTAATTAATGGCTAAAAATGTGCATTGCTAACTTCTAAGGAAAAATTGAAAAGAATAATACCATATTTAATATGTAACGACCCGGAATTTTGGGCCAGAAAATTTCGCGGTTGTTAATGTTATTTATTGAATTCTAAGTCCAAAAGCCCATATTAATTGGACTGTTTTTTTTTTTTAGCCCAACTCTTTTTCTTCCAAATTGGGCCAAAGACCCAATTTTTCTTTCTTTTCTATTGGGACGGCTCCTTCCTTTTATTTGGGCCAATGTTATTTGTTTTAATTACTTAAATATTAATTATTATTTTTGATGATTAATTAATTTAATTAATTTAAAATTTTCTAATTACCTATTCAAAGTTTGTTGGATGATCCCAACAAACTTTTCCCCCTTTGTTGCACTTTCACGGCAACCTTTGGTTGTTTGTTGTTTTTTTATTTTTATTTTTTTTATTTTTTTTTCCTTTTCTTTATATATAGGACCCCTTCACTTCTTTTGGGTCCTATTTTATTATTTGCTCCATAAACCCTAAAGTATTCCTCCACCTTTCTCCTTCTAAATTCAGCCGAACCCCATTGTTACCTTGGATAAATTTTGCGATTTAAGGTAACTAAGCTTTTCTATTTAATTTGTGGGTAGCTTTTCACATAGTTAATTAGGATTATATCATGAAAATTGTAGGATTTATGTTGCTTATTTATTCGAAAATTACGAACCATATGAAATATTGATCATGTTATTCTCTTGATGTATTCATGTAATATTTATGAATTATTATGAAATTTCTTTTGATTATTTTATGTAGTTTATTGAAATCTGAAATTGTTGAATAATTACTTGTATGAATTTATTTACCAATCAAATATTGTTATTTCTTGATGAATTTTTCATGGTATCTTGTTTACTGTTTGATTATTAACCATGATTTATTTCGTGGCAAAATTCGTCCTTTTATTATTTATAATATTTTAATCTTTCAAACCGGTAAAACTGTCCAGAATCGGTTTACGAATTTATTAATATACTTAATCAATTCGGAATACTACGAAATTTTATATGGAAGTCAGTGATAATGTTTTACAGCTTGTGTTAAATTTTCGTAATTTTTTAAGATTGTTTGCTATGGCAGAAAATTCGGAAACCGAATTCAGCCTAATCTGACTGGTTAGTTATAAAATCACTTAAAAATAGTAAAAGATGCTATTTTTAGACGAAATTTATGCACGTAAATACTTGAACCCATATTTAGCTCCCATAAAAATTTCCAGATTTTTAGAGATCTTTAGATGGTCGTTTTTAATTTAATTCTTTAAAAATCAGATTGTATAAAATAGGGCAATTGAATTATTAAAATGTGCTATTATTAATTATTGAATTTTCGAGTGGTACAAAATTTAAAGGAGGAAATAAAAATGTTATTTTTGTACTAATCTTGAACATGCTAGATTAAATATGTGAATCTTTATTTTAAATCTTTATTATTATCATGAAATCTTTAAATCTTGAGATTGTAATTTTTGTTCTTGAATACATATTTATGAATGCCGTGTATTTTGAGCATTTGGGCATGATTATTTTGATGATGCTTGATCGATTTAATTATATCACATGAAATTCTAAAAGATACTTGTTCTCGGGATTGATCCGAGTGAGCCAAAGATATTAAAAGTATAAAAATGATATTTTTATGTGTGTAATTATATTGTTTTATTTTGTACTTAAATTCCAAATTTTCGAGTAACATAGGATTAAAAAGATTAGATTTTTATTATAAATTTGGGTATTTTTAGTAATTAATTTGACTAATTAAGTTTGTTAGGAAATTAATTAAATTTGTTGTAACATTTCTAAAATGCCGTGTGGAATATGGGAATTATGGTCAAAGTTTGTTAATTTTTGAGTTAATATTATTTCAGGAATATTTTAATATTTATTTTACGGATAAAATAATTATTAGGGACAAGTTGTAAAGTGTAGGGATAAAAAGGATAATATTAATATTACTAATATTGTTATGATTATAATTATTTTTGGATAATGTTATGTTGTTTTGGGAAATTCCGAAAGGATAAGTTTATGGATAAGTTTATGGATAAGTTTATGGATAAGTTTATGGATAAGTTTATGGATAATGTTAAGGATAGTATTTGAAGATACCTAAGATATTATTAGGGATAAGAAAGGAAACAGGGTAATAGATATACATGCTTATGTTTCGGTCTCTGGCTAGGAAAGACTTGGTATTTAAGGTGGCCAATGCACGTGCCGCACCTCTCTTTCCTGGGACTCCGAACATTTCATTTCCTATTACTGTCACCTAGTATTTCCCAATATATAATATGATTTGATTAATTAAGATATAAAATACAATACATAAGATCACCCTTGCGATGACGCATTGGTCATCAATTGGGTTAATTAGATAAGGACGCCCTTGCGATAACGCATTGGTTATCAATTGGGTTTAGTCGATGCCACTGCTCACATGGGACGAACGCAAAGGTTCCCCCGCGCAGTTCTTGGTCTTAGAACATGTAGCCGTCTGGTAACCGTATCTGCGAGCCGCTACCAGGAGTTATGGCCATAGCTTAGGCTTAGTTCTTGCATTGGAGGACTACGGGTGGGACGCATTGGTTCACCCCGACATGTTTTAGGAAAGTTGCGAACGCATTGGTTCGTTACGAGCTGTAGAAGACAGTCCGCAAAGATTTGTAGTGATTGATTGTTAATTGCATATACATAAAGATTGGAATATATTATGCTTGATATATGATTGATGAGATTGATCGATTGATGATGATGATATAAGTTAAGATATGAACATGCGATATATAAGTTGGAGAATAATGTTAAGTATGATAATGATTTGATAAGTATAGATTAAGATAAGAAAGGATATATAATAAGGAGCACAAGTATTGTATTGTATAAGTCTTCCGCTGTGTTAATTATGGTATTTATACTAGTATGTGAGTGTATTTTAATACGTGATGGATGTATGTGTCTTGTATGTATTTCTAACCGTATTGGCAGGGTGATCGTACGTATTTGGATACGTAAAGTATACGTATTTCTAATAGTATTTCTGCAGGTGTATTTTATACGTACTTGTATACGTATCTTTATACGTACATTTATACGTACGTCTATACGTACTCTTATACGTATTTTATACGTACATTTATACGTATTTTTTGTGTAATTGTGTATTAAGCATGTATTATGTTCTTTACAGTTTTTATGTAATTATTCTATGCTATTATGTGTTTGGCGGTCCCTTGATTAAATGGGACAGCCTAGTTACTCGCCACTGACGGTGGACCCTCCCCCATGTTCCAGGTGAAGATGCAGCTGAATAAAGCGGGCTTCGCAGGATGGGCCTGAGTGTTTAGATCTATTTCTTAAGTTTTAGTTTTTCCAGAACATTCTAGTACAATTTAGTTAATTTATTGATCCCAGCATGTTGGGACCGTATTTTCAGTTTTTCATTGTAATTTATGACTTTTGGATATTTTGGATTTCTAGAAGCCTATTAATAAAAGAATCATTTTCTTCCTAAATTATTTGTTTTTAAGTATAATTATGTTTAAGTGATGATCCGAATGTCGATTCCCTTCGTAAATCGACAAGCTAAAAAGTCGGGTCGTTACATAATAAATCGTATTACTACGTAACCACTTCCTTCTTCCATGTTCTTTCTTCCCTTTTAATTCTCTTTTCTTCTTAAAAAGGCCAACACCACAGCCCCACCAACCAAGATAAAGCCATAAAATATTCTGGAGAGAATTATGCAATTTTGGTCGCGTTGTAATAAACCAGAAATTATTTGTGTAATTTTTATTTTGTTGAAATCAGATATTCATGGTGGACACATGATTGTTGAATCAATTTATTGTGGACACATTTTTTTTGAATCAATTTATTATCTAATACGTTTACGGCCCGTTTGGTTGTTTGTAATGAATTGTTGTAATGCTAATAGATATAAATTGTACATTGTCAAGGAAACACTTCAAAATCCTCATGGAAAACATATTTTTCATTCCCAAACTTGAAATTTGTTCTTATTTTCCATTATCATCCATTACCATGGGGAAGGGTAGTATTAGATGAGAATAGGTATTTGTGAAGAAAATTAGATAAATTGGAGTAAATCTAGCACCACCATGGGAATGAATTTTGATTTTCCTTCCAAATTTGGTTATAAATTCATTCCCATTATATCTCTTTATGATCGGCTATTAAACGGGTCGTTAAGGATTTGAAGAGCATAAACTAATTGAAGCTTTGACATGAAGGACAGGTTAAATTTTGGCTACCCACACTAGTAGAAAAATCCACATATACTACGCCACATTGGCTGCGGTTCTTTTAGAACCGCAGCCATAAGTACTGAATTTTTTTTATAAACTACACTACTTATGGCTGCGGGGTGAAAAACCGCAACCATAAATACTTATGGCTGCGGTTCATTAAAAACGCAGCCATAAGTACTTATGGCTGTGGTCCCAAACCAATGGCTGCGGGTTTTAGAACCGCAGCCATAAGTAGTTGAATTAAAAAAAAATCACAATGCTATACGAGTATCAATATCAGTGTATATCACTACTCACTCCTTAGCATTTAAAAAAACCGCACTGTACACTACTCCTCTCTCCTTCACAGCGAAAATGCACTATACGAACAACCACAACCAATCGCCTAAGCACGAGCAGCCACCTCACCAATAGCCTAAGCACGAGCAACCACCTCCTCAATCTCCTCTCATTGTCGCTGCACTCTGGCCGAGAAGACACTCGCCAAAGCACGAAGCCACTCAGCGAAGACCTCTCACCGTCGCTGCTCTCTGCTCTCACCATCTCCGTCGTTGCTATCACCGGTCGCCGTCACTGCTGTCACCGGTCTGGCCACTGCATTTTAGGGTTAATTCTTAATTCTAATTTAATTTTTTTTTTAGTTTCAAATATAAATATGATTTTTTTTTTGGAATTTGACTTAGGGTTTCATTTTTTCCCTTCAGATTTTGACTTAGGGTTTCGTTTTTTGTACTCATGGTGCTTGTAGGTGTTGTTTGTTGTCCATTGTTGTTGCTGTATTGTATTTTATTGTCCGTTCGAATTTTTTGTTTAGGGTTCAAAATTAGGTTTCGAATTTTTCGATTAGGGTTTGTTTTTTTTAACTAGGGTTCAAAATTTTCTATTATTGTTGTTGTTAGTTTTTATTGTTGTTTTTGTGCTGTTGTTGCTATTGCTGCTGTTGTTGTGTTGTTGTTATGTTGTTGTTGTTAGTTTTTATTATTGTTATTGTGTTGCTGTTGTTTTTGCTATTGCTGCTGTTGTTGTTGCTATTGCTGCTGTTGTTGAGTTGCTGTGGTGTTGAGGGCTGACAGGAGGGATGGGGGCCAGGATAGGGAGGGACTGGACAGGGGGGAGGGGCGGGGGGGCTATAGGGTAGGGAGGGGGTAGGGAGCAGGGGCTACAGGTGGGGGAGGGGAGGGGAAAGAAGGGGGCAGAAGGGTGGGGGAGGGGCTGCAGTTGGGGGAGAGGTAAGGAGGGTGGGGGGGGGGGGGCTGCAGGGAGGGAGGGAGGACAGCAGGGGAGAGGGAGGGTTGCAGGAAGGAGGGGGCTGTAGGGGAGGGGGGACAGTAGGGGGGCAGTAGGGGAGGGGGGCTGTAGGGGGGCAGTAGGGAGGGGGGATAGCAAGGGGGAGGGGGGGCTGCAGGGGGGAGGGGGCTGTAGGGGAGGGGGGACAGTAGGGTGGGGCAGTAGGGGGAGGGGGGCTGCAAGGGAGGGGGGACAATAGGGGGGCAGTAGGGGAGGGGGGGCTGCAGGGGGGCAGTAGGGAGGGAGAGGGGACAGTAGGGGGCAGTAGGTTGGATATATTTACTTTATTTGGACCAAGGTTTATCGAATTTGCAGCTTGGATTAAAGCAAAAGGAGGCTTCCGGCGAGTTCACACCTAAAGGCCCAGTTGATGCCTTAACTACCATTATAGGTAGCGATCACAAAGGCCGTGTCAAAGGAGTAGGAGGTGTATGTGTTGGTAAGAAGAAAGTTTTTGGTGAACATGCATACTCATCAACCCCTACTAAGGAGTCCCATGTTGACAAGGGGATGGAGAAGGAGCTTCAAGAGTTAGTTGATAAAAGGGTGCAAAGTCAATTCAAAGCCCTCTTAGAGCACATGGGATTGTCAAATATGGACTCACTGTTGAATTTTCAACCCCAAGATAAATCTAGCCATCATGATGCACCTCTAGATGGCATGATGCGACTTGAACCACCATTAATACCTGATGTTGATGTGAGCTCTTTTTTACTTTAATTCGTTTTTTATAATTCTTATTCATTCGGATTACCTAATATAAGTTCTCAATTTTTAAGGAAGAGACCCCATGTATTCTTTTAATGCCTAATTCGGGTGTGGAAGGTGGAGATTTGATTGAGGTTGCTTATGGCCATGTACAACCTTCAAAGGATCGCCAAGTAGTACATATGTTGCACGTAGAAGATGGGCAAGTTAGTGTGTCCTTGGACTCCATTGTCAGTGGCAATGAAGATGTCGAACTTCCCTTACCTAGGACAGAATGGGGTGTCACAACTTTGATAAATGCACAAGGAAGTTTTGTAACATGGCCACGTTCTTGGGTGCGGTTTTCAGAAGAGGTAATATTGAATTCACTAAATTCTTTTTTGTTTCAAGCAGAATTCAATAATTTCATGAAAGATATTTACAAGAATGATGAATATAATTTGAGAACTATTAATTTAATTTTTTTTATTAGGTTTTGGAAAAATTAAAAAAAGCTTCATCTAATAAAGAAGCAAATGTTGAAAAGTCCAAAAAGAGTGCAAAAAAGAAGCAAATGTTGAAAACCAATCAAAACCAATCAAAACCTACCTATGAAAGTCCAAAAAAGAAGGTTTCATCTAAGGGCTCTAATCCTCAAGGCAATTGGCTTATTGATGAAGATGTGCATGATTCTTTGACAAAAGAATGTAGGTGGTTACATACCTGTGTCAAGGATGAGCTAGATTCAAAACCATTAAAGATCTTTTTGGATAAGTCACAGTTCCATTATTTTGAGGATGCTTTCACTTGGGTAACCAAAGTGGATGTTACAGAGTTCCTTTGTGGAGATATGTTGAACATATCTTTGATACATGTTTTCATGAGGTGATTTACTTTACATTAACTTATATTGTTGATACTTTAACAAATCCTACAAAGAATTGCCTTTTAAGTATGTTGAATGTTTGTGGGATTAGTGCAATGAATGAGGATTTAAAAGCATGCGTTCCAGTTTTAAAGCTTGGGTGGTTAGATCCACAAGAGATACGTGACGAAAGATGCTACGGAAGCCAGCCAGATGTCAAATTGTACCTTGAAGATAGTATAAGAGCATGCGAGCAAAGTAAATGCAAGTTGATTTTTGCTCCTTACCTTCAATCGTAAGTAGCCTTTACTTATTTGTCATTTTATGCTTTGTTTTATCTAAATGATTATACGGCAACATGTTATTTCATCATCTTATTTAATTTACGATGTTTGATTTATGGACTAAAACTTTGATTGTAGTAAACATTGGATGCTTATAGTGTTGTCGCCTTCCACCAACACAATATACCAGTTTGACTCTAGTCGTGTAGAACCACCACGTAAGTTGTTGATTGTGACATTATTGAAAATGTATGGTAATTTTTTATTTTGTCATTATACAAAGATTAGTGTTATATATATATATATATTTATATATATCTTTTAAATTTGCCATGTCAATCAATTTGCAGCGTAATGAAGAAAATACGATCATCGCATTTTCTCGGGGGGGATCGTACTCCTGGATTGATTTCAGTGAAGGTAAATTAAACAAATTTTAATTTCATTAATAACATATTTTTTTTTCTTTATTGATATTTCACCATGTATTCTTTTTTTCACATAATATTACACTAGTGTGCACAACAACAAAACGGTGTTGAGTGTGGGTACTATGTGATGAGATACATACATGATATGTTCTCTGTTTGCTTGAATTCGGAAGATATACAAAAGGTACGTTGCGTACACTGAATTTTACATGATTTCTTGCATTTAAATTTAAAATAGGTTGGAACCTTGTATGAATGAAACTTAGTGATTGTTAGGATAGACATTGGTGGTGTTTGGTAATTTTTGGGATTGTTGTAGTTCGGAGAGGGGACAGATATGAACACTGTCTTCCTTTATTTTTGTTGCAGGTAATAGAGGCGGTTTAGGTTTGTGGCGTATATAGTAGTGGAGAAATAGGATTTTTATATTTGTAAGGCTTTTCACATAATTTCTTCATGTATACCATTGGGCTTCACATAGTTTTGAAATGAGCTTTGATTTGGTATGTTAATTCACTATGATTTACATAATGCTATTATTTTCATAGTGAATTAACTCTTCACAACTTTTTTTCAAAGCGAAAATAAATACAAAATAATGCTGCAGTTAAGAGAGGGGTAAAGAGGGTGGGGGGGCAGCAGGGGGGTGGGGGGGCAGTAGGGGGGAGGGGGGACAGTAGGGTTGGGCAGCAGGGGGGAGGGGGGCTGCAGGGGGAAGGGGTTGTAGGGGAGGGGGGACTGCAAGGGGGAGGGGCTGTAGGGGGGACAGCAGGGGGGCAGTAGGGAGGATAGGGGGGACAGTAGGGGGGCGAGGGGGTTGCTGCAGGGGGGAGGGGGCTGTAGGGGAGGGGAGGGGGGACAACAGGGGGAGGGAAGGGGGGCTGCAGGGGGAGGGGAGGGGGGACTGCAGGGGGGCAGTAGGGAGGAAGGGGGGGACAGTAGGGGGGCGAGGGGGGACAACAGGGGGGAGGGGGCTGCAGGGGGAGGGGGGACTGCAGGGGGGGCAGTAGGGAGGGAGGGGGGACAGCAGGGGGGCGAGGGGGCTGCTACAGGGGGGAGGGGGCTGTAGGGGAGGGGAGGGGGGACAGCAGGGGGAGGGGAAGGGGGGGGCTACAGGGGGAGGGGAGGGGGGACTGCAGGGGGGGCAGTAGGGAGGGAGGGGGGACAACAGGGGGTGGGGGAACACTTGCTTTTAGTGAAATTAATAACCCCTTATTCTCATTTTTGCTTCCAGTGACATAAAAAAAGTTGAAACTAATATGCTTTCAGATGGTTATTTGCTTCCAGTAATTATCTAATGCAATTAATTTTAGTGAAATCAATAACCCCTTATTCCCATTTTTTAAGTTGAATTAAAATTAAACTACCATATAGTGAGAGGGAACACTTGAACACTCCCTTACACAAATTCAACTACCCTTTTCAAATACCATTTAGTTCAATCCAAAGGAAAATAGCAACTCCTAATAAATAAAAATGTACTTCTTAGAGTGCTTCTTTGAATTTTGTATATTAAGAAAGAACACTACTATGAAATGTCCACTGTAAATATTATAGGTGATTTCGGTGTAATTAAAGAATTTTGAAGACTGTGATTTGGGCATGTGTGGTTCTTTTTGCATATTTGTGGTTATATTTTATGTTCTAACAAGTATAAACATTTGGTTTTGTTTTTATTTTTCTTATATTTAGATTATTAATGCTGCAACAAGGGAAGGACCTTTTACAAATCAAGAAATTAACGAAGTTCGTGACAAGTGCGCTAATTTTCTTACAGAGAATTGTTTGTAACAGTTTGTATTACAGATTATAATTTCGTATTTAAGTTATTAGTTATATATGTTCAAACCATTGAAGAATTTGAATGTTAACTTTTGTCACCTATTCGGGTATTAGAGATGCTTGAATTGGTCCACATTTTAATTTGTAACATTTTCTATTACGGAATAATTTTGAATTTATGTTAGTTGTATGTTCAAACCATATTCATTCGTTTGAATGTTATCTTTTGATAACTATTCGAGAATGAGAGATGCTTCGTTCAAATTTTTATTTGTATTTTACATATACATATTAATGTATTTAATTATTATTGGCTTTATTGCATATATCATATATATATAAATATATATATAACACGAATTTTTTATAAAAAAAATGACTTTTGGCTGCGGTTTCGAAAAGAACCGTAGCCAAACGTCCTTCTTTTTTTTAAAAAAAAAGTTTTGGCTGCGGTGCCGAAAAGAATCGCAGCCATAGGTGGACTTATGGCTGCGGTTTTTACGAAGAACTTATGGCTGCGGGTGGAACCGCAGCCATAGGTCTAAGACCTATGGCTGCTATAGCATTGGCTGCGGGCTTGAACCGCAGCCATAGGACCTAAAAAGCCCGCAGCCAATGATGTTTTTTCCACTAGTGCCAAAAAAGCCAACGGAGCTCAGGGTGGTTATGGTGGAGTTGCCAATGGAGGGGTTGAAGTGATTAATTTAAGTTTATGTTTTAGTTATTAGTAAATCTATGTTAATTAAACTAGTCAAAATGTGTAAATTATGGTCCAACTAGTTAATCCCTTAAATTAGCTATTGTAATAGGTTAATTTAGAAATTAGTATACTTGTTCAATGGGGCGGGTCAAGGGTAGGGCGGGCCAGATTTTATACGGTATGGGGCAGGTTGGATCTGGCAAAATATCTAATGGACCGATTGGGGTCAACCCCTCTTGGCCCAGCCTGATCATGCCCACTTAGCCTATTGAACTGTCTTAAAAAAATGTTGGACATAATGTAATAACTCGAAAATTCGGGCCAGAAAATTTCGCGATTATTTAATGTGAACTCGTAAACTCTAAGTCCAATTACCTGGATATTGGGCTGTATTTTCTTATTTCTACCCTTGTTTCAAAGTTGGACCCAATGACCCAATTATTGTTGCCCTTGGCCGACCCTCTCTTTGTTATGGCCAAGGATTATTTTTCCTTTATTATTATTATTAATATTTAGATATTCTATATCTAAAATTGTTAATTTTATTTTAATTATTCTTTTAATCTAAAAGTCTCATTTTTCTTTAACCTCATAGCAATCATCCTAAAAACCCTCAACAATTTTCTCCCTCTTATTTTCTAAACCACACGGCCCCCCTTCCCTTTTATTTCATTAAGTCTTTACTTGTTCTTTATATTTATATAAGGGACAACAATTCTAGTATATTCTATTCTCTCTCAAAAACTCTCAAACTATCCAAAACTAAATTAAGTGTAGTGTGTGCCGTGTGAGTGCCGTGCCAAAGCAAGAAGTTTTCCTTGATTCTTGTCTTTCAATATTTAAGGTAACTAGACTAACCCTCTTAAGTATGGTTAATTCATCATATAGTTAGATTAGAATTAAAAGATAGTTGTAGAATTTAATCTTGAATATTGCCATGAAATTGTCGAACCATGCTAGTATTTACATGTGATTTTTCGAGCATGTTCTTGGTTGAATCTTGATGTCCGTGAATGATTTTGTGTAATTAAATTGTAGAATTTTAATTTAAACTATGAATTTCGATCATCTATTAATTACATGTTCGAATTCGTATTCTTGCTCGATTATTGTTGGCAATTTATTCGAAATTTTCGAACCATCTGCATGATA
Organism: Salicornia ramosissima; assembly: GCA_951394345.1. Classification (NCBI taxonomy): domain Eukaryota; kingdom Viridiplantae; phylum Streptophyta; class Magnoliopsida; order Caryophyllales; family Amaranthaceae; genus Salicornia; species Salicornia ramosissima. The sequence goes on from OX596236.1 coordinate 41,393,520, forward strand.
AAAGTATGAATTTTTATTGTATTTTTATGTTGATTTCATGATTAAAATATGTTCCATGATTTAATTAATTGTCTAATTTAAGTTTAGAATTAATTCATAATCTTTGGCTTTTGTCCATGAAAATGTCGAGTAGTATGAGTTTCAAGAAGGGTTAAATTTTCAAAATTCCTTGTCAAACTATGTTTGTATTTTAATCTTGATCATGATTTATTAATTGATTTATGGTTTAAAATAATATTATGATTTAAATGATTAATCTTGGTAAATCTTGAAGTTAATCTTGATCTTGATTTTAACTATGATGGTCAAGTATATCAAATAACAAAAAAGAATAATTTTTGATCCATGTTGAGTTATAATCGTATAATTAATCAATATTTTATGATTTTAGTATTTATTTAATTGTTTTAATGATTAAACTATGGTAATTGTGATTAATATTCAAAGTATGAATTTTTGGGATTTATTTCTTAAGATGGCCGAATGGTATTCATTAAGAAAGGAGTAATTTTTATCATGTTTTGTGCAATTTAATTGATGATTGATAGTTCTTATATTATTTTGATGAATTAAATAGTTAATTGAATTGTTTATGTAATTATTAAAAGGATTGATTTTTTTTCATATTATTCGAATTTGTCGAGTGGTCCAAGGTTAATAATGTGATTAATTTTATTTTATTTTAGCTTAATATTTTAAGTTTATGATTTTAAGAATTAATTGTAACTAAAGGAATAAAAAGGAAATAATAAGTTAAGTTGAATTATAAGAATAAGAGTTGACCTTTGATTAAGAATAAGACGATAAGATGATAAGATGATTATTGGTCTCACGATAATCATGACGAAAAGATAAGATAAGTTTATAAGTTAAGAAGTGTACGCCTATTTGGCGATACACAAGTCGCCAGACTAGGTTAAGTCGAAGCCACTGCCCTACTGCGGTCTCTGGGCAGTTCTTGATTCTTGGATGTGTAGTCATCTAAGTAGTAGTACACGGGTTACTATTTAGGAGTTATCGCCATAGCTTAGGCTTAGTTCTTGCAAAGGAGAGCTAAGGGTAGAATACACGGGTTCTACCCGGCGCATTTTAGGAAAGTTGGGATGTACATGGGCATCCTTACGAGCTATAATGACCGGCCTATGGATTAAGAAAAATGAATAAAAATTATGGTATTCGGGTAATAATATGAAAAGATAAGCAATCATCAGGATGGTACGTTATTTACGTGTGGATTATGATATTTATATGCATGGCGTATGTCTGATTTGTAATACAATTGTGCATTATTTGATGTTTATCCATGCATGACTTGTGATTTATGTCTATTCTATCTTATTATACTACTTCCGTTTCTTATTATTTGCAACGATGTGACATAAAGTAGAGAGAAAAAGTGTCAAATCGTTGTAAATAATAAGAAACGGAGGTAGTATGATTTATGGTTCCACATTTAAGTGGGACAGCCTAGTTACTCGCCACTGACGGTGGACTCCCCCATTTCAGGTGATGATGCAGAAGCTTGATTGGGCTCTCGTATGGGTCGGGTTGTGCGTTTTTGCAAGATTCTTAGAGGAACCCGAGCTTTACTTTATTTTCTAGTTTATTTCTTTTTCGATTTCACCTAGCTTGTTGGGAATAGGCTCTTTACGTAGTTGTTTATTAGTGAGTTTGAATAATATGTTCATTTTAAACCTTCCATTAGTTAATGATTAATAAAGTATTTTCCCAAATTATGTTTAAAAGTTTAGATTTATGTTTGGTAATGATCCAATTGTCGATTTCCTCCATAAATCGACAGCTTATAAAAGTCGGGTCGTTACACATAATCCGTCTCATGAATGTTTTCAGTATGAAAGTATCGTACGAATTATACTCTAATGTACAAAAACTTTTTGTTTCTTAGCTAGATATTACTATTGTTATCTTACTGAATTTGCAAATAGAATCTCTGAGTGTTTTTCTTAGAGCATGAACAATGATAAAGTTCACCAAAAAAAAAGGATCTCAAACCTCTTTAGTATCTTCTAAAAATCCCCACCCTAAAAGCAAGCCTATAGTGGTCGAAAAACGACCACCAAAGTTATGAATTTTTTGTTAGTAATTAGATTTGACTTTAAAAAAAAAAATTGTATATTGTTTTAATGTAACATAATTCATTTTTAATTTTATTGGATTTATCTAAATTAATTTCGGATTTTTGATTTAATTTTTAAAATAATAAAATCTAAAATTAATTTAGATGAATCCAAAAATATTAAAAATGAATTAATATTACAAAAAAAATAATTAAAAGTATGTATATTTTTATTTACAATAAAAGTCAAATCTAATTATCAAAATCAACTTAATTAACATAAAAAATCAATGGCCTAGATTATTTTGACTTTGGTGATCGTTTTTCGACGACTATAGAAGAATTTTCACCAAGGAATGGGTATTCCTCTCTAGTTAGGTGATACCGTGAGACTGGTTAAAAGAAATACGAACCCATTGTGACCCTCTTTAGACCAACCCCATTTTTAGACAATTTTTGGGTCATACCAATAATTCAGAAGATTGGGTCAGGCTTTTAAATGGACCCTCGTCCTATTGAACATGCCTAGAATTGAGTCCAAAATAAGAGGATAAATAACGTGTAAAAGTGAGATTATTTTAGGATAAATTAAAGGTGTTATTATTTTGAGTAGATCACCCAAAAGTGGAATTTTTTTTTTCCAAATTTTCCCATTGCTAAATATGCATAAGTATGAAAAATAAAAAGGAAGGGAATAGTAAATAGTAATAAAAATAAGAAATATTAAAATATTAATAAATTAAAAATTATTGTGAAATATAAACAATATAATATAATAATATTTTTCATGAGTGATAAATAATTAGATAATATAGAAAATAAATATAACAAACATACTAATAATAGATAAACAATATTAATTAAATTATTATTTATGAATCTTAATTATAAATATTACAAATATTATAATTATCAAAACTATTTTTAGTTTTCATTTCAATCTAAGTCCATTTAGTTGATTTTAGTGCACTTTGGTTCAAGCCCATTTAGTTGATTTTAGTGCACTTTGGTTCAAATCCATTTAGGTAAAAAGAAAATAAGGTTCTAGTAACTCTAAATTGAACTGTTTTCTTTTGGAAGAGTAATGTAAAATTAATATTGTTGATAATGAATATATCTTGCAACTCCTCAAGGTATGGACATGTACGTGAACTCCATCTTTTTCCTTTTGTTTCTTCTCATTTCAGTTTGAATACGCGATTTTTTTCAATGCATGTCTTTGACCATTAATATTTTAGGTTGTACAATATGAAAATTATAAAAACTAAATTCTAATAAAATGCTCATACAGACGAAGCAAACCACACGCCACATGGCTATATTTTATCTTATATATTGAGAGTAATTTAGTATATTAGCTCTAATAGAAAATAACATCAAGATTCTAAAAGAGAACGACAAACAGAATCAGATATATAGCGTAAAGAAAGTGCTATAAGATCAAAACTGATCGAAACCATTAACTAACTCTCAAAATACATGTAATAAAATAATGTCATTTATCAGTGTCGTGCATGTAACGACCCGTATTTTAGCAACGTTGTTTTCGGAGAAAACAACAACACATATCATTAATAAACGACTTTATAATGATCAAAACTTAAAACGAAAACGGAAGCTCTAACACTTAATCATTTATTATTAGAAATCTTAATAAAACCAAACTAGAATTATTCCAAAGTTTCTCATTAAACTACTAAAAATACTATTACAAGCTATGATTATTAACATAAGACTAGGACTAATACTAAATGGGTAGCTAAACTGCTACTCTTGCAAGCTCACAAGTCCCAACCCTCGCTAACACCCGACTTATTCTTCTTCTTCACCTGAAAGGGGAATGGGGGGTCCACAGTCAATAGGGAGTAATTAGAATGTTCTACTTAATAGTAGAACGCAATTAAGCATATAATAATCAGAATACAAATCCACCAATCACACGAATAAATCAACATCAACAATTATAATCAAAATTAACAAAAATCAGTCAATGCAACGGAAAAACATAGAACTAAACCATAACCATTCTATATACTCTGCTAGGGTCACCTCAATCCTCTAGACTTCTTAAACTCTTAAGTATCAACTTCCCAATGCATCCTATCTGTAACGACCCGTATTTTATCAACGTTGTTTTCGAAGAAAACAACAATACGAATCAGAATTATTCTAAGTTATAATTCCAAATTTAATAAAAACAACGGAAGCTCTGAACTTAATTCAATTTATTAAACAAGACCAATTAATAATGTCCAATACAATTAAAAATCCATAGTCCATTATTGTTATCAAAACTACGAAATGTCCACTAAAATCCTATTACAAAGGTTAGGAAAGACATAGAAATAATCTACAATCCTCGCTTGCTCACAATCCCAGCCCTTACGTATCCCCAATCATTCTTCCTCTGTACCTGTAAAGGGATTTTGTGGTCCACAATCAGTGGGGAGTAATTAGATTGTTCTACTTAATCAGTAGAACACAATTAGAAACATAATAATTAGAATAAGTCAACAGAACAGTCAAATAAGTCAACAGGAAATCATTCAAAAACATTCAAATTCAAGTACGCAACGGAAACTAATCTCAACAGAATATTCAACCAAGATTTTCAAGACAAGCTTAATCCAATTCTAGACTTCTAGACTCCATTATTGACTTTCAAGTTCTAGTTCAATTCAAGTGCTAATCTGTGACACAGTCATATGCTCGTAGGGGAAAACCTTAACTCTTTCCCCAACTTTCCTTGTCTCATGCTGGGTCAACCACTTTTGATCTACTTCCCGAGCACTGGGATCCAGAACTGTCCCAAAACCGTAGAAGGGACAGTGACTTCGACTATACCCATGTTCATGGCACTTTAGCCACTAGATGGGCGGTCACTTCATAGGTTATTATCTTTTCAAGTTCATCATTCTAGTTCTCAATTTGACTTTCAAAGGCACAACTTGACTTCTAGACAATTCTAGTTCATCTTAACTTGACTCAAAACTCTAGACCAAGACTCAAACCACACGACATTTGCCATGCAACCACACGAAAATTTACCCATACGATAATACAATTCCATCCAACAAGTCCATACATAAGACATGCAATAATCATAATTCAACAACATAATTCAATCAATAAAATAAAATAAAATTCGAAAACTTATCATTACTTACCACAATCACTCGGCTCTTTGCAATTACAATAATACAATATTTCATCAATATACATCATATAATCAATTCAATCCTAAATATAATTACAAGTTTAATCTAACGAAAATAATTTAAAGAGTATAATCAATTTCTAGTCTTTTAATTAATTAAATCATAAAAATTTAGTCTTTTGTCTTCTTAATCCACTCGACAATTTCGAACTAAACTAATCAAAATCTAGTTTTAATCAAATTGAAAATATAAGCTTTATGTTATTAATTAGAATAATTTCAAGAACAAGTTCAAATACTAATCTTTTATCAAGAAAACAAGTAAATTAAAAATCCACTCTTTTATTCTAAATATACCACTCGGCTTTTTTCATAATTTAGGCAAGATAAATTCTTTATTTTGTAATTCTAGAAATATCAAGATTTGATTAATTATACTAGATTAATTAAATAATAATTAGTACTTTGCTCTATTATTCAAGATTTTCGAGTATAAGTTGTTTAAACTAGACTATCACACGGTTTTAGCAAAAGAATAATTAAGATTAAATCTTTATGTTTCAAGAACTATGTTAGATTAACAATTAATTCAAGATTATCATTAAAGACTAATAATAGATCAAGATTTTAACATAAAGATCGAGTTTTCATCATGGAAAATATTCGAACAATATATAAAATACACGGCTCACATTCGAACAACACATATAATCATTCAATAATTACTTTCATCAATTCTAATTAACAAGATTCATGGAACAAGCATGGATTATGATAGAACATGTAAATAACTTAACGAAATATCTTAGAATTATGATGGAACCACTCGACATGCACCCTAGCATACTAAAAATTTGTTCAAAATATTATTCACACAATTTTAAGCAATTCTATGTAGTTCTAAACCTATTCTAGAAATTATATAACTAATCAATCCTAAAGATTAAATAAAGCAATCTAATTACCTAGTGTGGATGGTTTGGTTCGATCTTCAAAGGAAGCTAGTCACGATTCTTGGCTTCTTTTTGCTCTTCTTGCTTCAAATCTTGTTTGATGAATCAATAGGGATTTTGGTGTTTTTGTTATTTGTTTTTGAGAGAGAGTAAAATTGTAGCAAGTTGTTGTTGTTGTTCTTGTTGGCCGTGTAGTTTAAGAGGGTAAAGGGGGTTGTTTTCTTCTCCTAAATCTTAGTATTGTGTTTAGGATAAAAGCTAGATTTTTATGAAGGGTCAAAATAGATATAGTTTAAAATTGTTGGTTGAAAAATAAAATAAAACAATGTAATAAAAAGAAAAGAGTGGGGGCCATGAGGTGAGGAAAGGAGAGGGAAAAATTGGGCTTGGGTTTTGGCAATTAAAGCAAAGATCTGGGCCATGGTTAATAATAAGGCTCACAAAAGTGCCAGGTTAATAATTAATTAAATAATAATCAATTAAATAGTTAATTAATTAATATATTTAATTAATTACAAAAAAATTTAAAATAGCCCAAAAATTGAGTTAAAAACCAAAATAATGCTAAAAACTAAACTATTTACCAAAATAATGCTAGCTTAAAAATATTTACCAAAATACAATTTTGGTATTTATAATTTAATCCCTAAAAGATTTTTAACTTTAAAATATTGCAAATAAGTCCTTACTTCAAAAACTCAAAATAAAACTAACTTTTAATTACCAAAATACCCTTTTCTTAGTTAGCCTAAATTATTATAATCTAAGAAATAAGTGACAAAATTTAAATAACTACACGCTTTCGACTACTTGGTATCAGAGCCACGTTATAAAATTAATTATTAGAGTTATAATTAGTAGATTAATCTACACTTAATTAAGTATTATCAATAAATTAATGTCATTTCGTTCAAGGGCTCCCCCTCTCCCAGAGTGTAAGGAACCCACTTTTCCACATTTATCTCATTTACCTGAAGGTAGCACTGCTACAGGAGCTATATTAAATTATATTGTAGATCAATTTAGTGATCTAAAGGTAGAAGTAGAAGGCACTTCTTGTACTTGCACCAACCTTGATAGAAAGTTTTCTACTTTTACGGAAGAATTTAAAAAGGAAATCAAGGAACTTAAGGACGAAGTTAAACAAATAAAATTAGCCTTGATTCACGAAATTAGACATCAACGTGCTCAACGAGATAAAACTCCTACTAAAGCTACCCCATATAAATATAGTTATCCATTTCAAACTTAAATAAAAATAAGAAATTCACCGTAATTGACCTTGAGAAAAATAAACAAGTTAAAAAGGATGAGCCAGAATCTTCACAATAATAATAATCTAGAAAAATTACAAAGAATGTTCGACCTAGAAGAAGATCCTATGAAATTAAATGAAATAATGACTAAAATAGCAGAGAAGCAAATAGTCCCAGAAGAAGAGATTAAAGAAACAAATTACGTATCAATAGAAGAAGATATATATCAACAAATGGGATTAATAAAACTGGATGATTTAGAGAACATACCATTAGAAATAATCCAACAAAAAATGGAAAATAAAATGGGTAAAATAGTAGATAATAATGAAATAGGTGAAGAAGTATGTCCTGAAGAAAATAACTTTATGAAAAATCAAGTAATGAAATTCCAAGGAGAAACAAGTAAACCAAAATATGTCCTAGGGAGGACTACTCGGTTTAGTTGCAAATTTATGCCAAATAAAACCCCAAAACAAGAAGAAGTAACACTAGAACCTATTAGTCAATTTGGATACAAATTAAATCTAGATGGCGTAAGAAATAGAGTTGAAGTCCTAGATCAATGGAAAAAAAGCATGAGTAGTGTACTTAATTTAAATACTGAATGGACTTCGGAAAATTTCTTAAATTACATAGAACATAGCTTCTATGGATGCGTTGCTGACTGGTATGAGGCAATAAACGAGGATACCAAAATGCAATTAAGACAATTAGAATTACCTACTACTATGTTTAGACAACTATGTCATTTCATAGAACTAGAATTTGTAGGCTACAAAGCAGATCCAAGTGAAAAAATACTAGAATATCAGAGAAAGTTAAGTAACTTAATGATTTGTAATTTAAAATTTGTCGAGAGTTACATTGCTGAATTTGGAACATACTATTACAAAATTGGAGAAAATGATACTAATCTAGAAATGTTCTTCCATAAATTACCAAGTCCTATTAATGAAGAAATAATGGAAAAGTATCAAGAATGGAAAGAAAAATATGGTACAGGAGATAGCTTGGGAAAAAGAATAACATTTTTAAGGCAATGGATTGAAAAGAAATGTAGGGAAGTAGCTGGAACACAACAACTTAAAAACAATTCCTTACATGTTGGGAAATGCCTAATGAATATGGTTGTAATAGTAATAGAAAATCTGATAATAAAAGAAAATACTATAAGAGAAATAAATTTGATAAAAATAAAGGAGAACAATATAAAAAGAAGTATTACAAGCATAAATATAAAAAACCAAGACGGTTTTTTAGAAAAGCAACATATTGTCAAGAAAAGAAACGAAATTGCAAGTGTTGGTCTTGTGGAGAGGTAGGAAATTATGCTAACGAGTGTAAGAAAGCAAACCTTAAATTAATGGAAGTTCTAGGAAGCTGGGATTACATAGAAATCTCAGAAGATGAAGCTCTAGACTTGGCATTAAGCAATAATAAAGGCATAATAGAAATTATCGAACAAGATAATGACTTTGAAGAAATCGAAAGTTCTTCTTATGAAGAAGAAAATGAATTAGAAGAAATTAATAATATGATGGAAAGCGAGGAAGGTTTTGAAGATGAGGAAGAATTAAGACGATTAATAGAAAAGATAAACATGAAGAAAAAGAGTTTACAAGAAACTCCTAGACAAAGTATAGATCTAGGATCTAGTTCAAGCTCTAGTAGTGATCAAAGCATAGGAAAACGAAAAATAAGAGGATATATCACTAAAACTGTAAGTGAACCAGTTTACGAAGATGAGATGGACATGAGAATGGAAATGAGCTATGAAATTACAGAAACAAATCCTAATAGCATTTACGTTCCTATAAAAATTTGTTTAGAAGAACAAAAAGAGTATGAATTATGTGCTTATGTTGATAGTGGATGTTCAGTTTGCTTTGGAAAAAGAACATTATTCCCGGAATATCTTTGGCAAAAAGCCAAAACTCCCATGAGAGTAAAAATTGCAGATAAGAGCGTTATGATGCATTCAGACATAATTGAAAATTTACCAATAAAAATTGGTGGAACTCAATGCATAATTCCAGTACTATGGGCAACTACTCAACCTTCTCATGACATGATCATTGGAAATAATTTCCAAAGGCTATATTCGCCATGCACTCAAACAATAGAGCACATAGTGTTTACAATAAATGGTCATTCAGTCCTAGTTACAAAATTGTCAAAAGCTTATACACATCAATCTATGGAATTCAAACGCAGCCAGCGTGGTGATGAGTATGAAGTCACCCCAGCACAAAAGAGAAGTGGCATTAAGAATATCTCAAGATGATTCTACTATAAAAGAAGAAATAATAAAACAACAAGAAAAATTATGCTTTGATACGAAATAATAATGAAGTCACCCCAGCACAAAAGGAAACCATTACAACAAAAATTGAAAAAAAAGCGGTATGGAACTGGTCAAGTGAAGATACGAAAAAAGTAAAAAATCTGAAAAAGTTATGTAAAAACCTGCCTGTTCTAACATTACCAACTAATGACGATGAACTAATATTAGAAACAGATGCAAGTAGTGAGCATTGGAGTGCTGTCTTAAAAATAAAAGAAGGAGAAAAACTCTGCAGATATAATAGTGGAAGCTTTAACAAAGCTGAATGCAATTATCCAACAATGCAGAAAGAAATCCTAGCAGTAATAAGAGGAATAGAGAAGTTCCTAATATTTCTAGCACCTAAACAATTCCTAGTAAGGACAGATTGTAAAGGAATCTTGGGTTTTGTCAAAAAGAATTTATCCAACATGCAAGCGCAAGGGAGGCTCCTGCGTTGGCAATTATGGCTTAATCAATTTTCTTTTACTGTTGAACATATACAGGGATCAAAGAATTCTCTAGCTGACAGTCTAACTAGAGAATTAGCCAATGGCATCATCATCCAACCTGAAGCCAATTTACAAGAAGATGAAACAACAACCGTCTACAGAGACAAGGGGACTCTTGGCTGTAGAACGGGAAACTCTAATTAAAGAAACACAAGAAGAATTGGTGAGGGTTTCACCCACCACAAAGGCATTGATGCAAGCCTTAATAGCATCAGCAAAGAACAGATGCAGAGATGGATTAGTCAAAGGATGCCACAGAGCTGTCCGAAGGTTTCTTGTGTTAGAGATACAAGAAAACCAACAAAAACTTAACTATTATCTACAAAATATAATTCTTGATAAAATTAAAGTTAATGATTTCAAAGCATGGTACTTTGAGTTCGTAACAAGAAGTTATAAGTTCTACGATATATTCGATATGTGGGGAAGCCACATACGCTATGTTAAAAATTCTGGTCTAGGAACCATGGTAATAGATTTGAATCCTATTTATCATGATTGTGGGTATGCTAGAGCTAATCTTCAGGCCTGGAAGTATGGCATGATACATGGATGTCATTCTATACCATTCCCAGGAAGTTACCTATTTGAGCATCTCACCAAGTTCCAGAAGTATATATTTAAAAGGGTCGAGAATTACAGAAAAGAAGATCTCCGGACAACTATGGAAATACAATGTGCAAATATAGATTTCAGAGAAGGAAATATTGATCCTCCCCATTATCTCATAATGCTAAACCAAAAGGTTAGATATGTACAAGAGCCAATAAGTAGAAGGCAACGAAGAGTAGATGATCCAGTAAAGGCAAGAGCATTTGGGTTCTTCTATATTGCTCAATATATCAATCGAGCTTTGGAAAGGCAAAAGAGTCCAGAACATCCCATTGAAGCTCCTATAATATACCATGTTGGAAACACCACAGTAATAGCACCAGGAGAAATGCAACCATATTTTAGAGAAGGGCTAGTTCATACAGAATCCGTCCATGACTATTTAGAAGAAGTTGAAGCTGGAAAATTCTTATCAGAAGAAGGAAAAGGTTGTCTGCTAGACACTTTTCTAACTTGGGATGAGACTTATGCAGCTAAATATTTTGGAGATATATTCATGGAAGAAGATGCTGATGATCATGAAAATTGGGAATCCAATGTTGGAGATGAAGGGATGTACAACATCAGAATGGAGTAGGACCAGTAAAAAATAAGCATGTGACTACTTTTGTAAAATAGTGTCTTTTATTTCACTTTTACTTTTGCTTTTACATTTAGTGTGTGGTATGTAGTTGCTGAAATTTTGTAACCATTCAAAAGGGATCCAATTCTTGGATACTCCCTCTATAAATAGAGAGCTTAGGAAGCTTAATAGAGGCAAACTTGAGCCAGAAAAATTTAGAGAGAGAAAAACTCAAGTCATCTAGAGAAAGATAGCCTTAAGAGAAAGAATGGGATTCCATCTCTCCTAAGAGCAAAGCATCTCTAGAAATCATTCTGAGTGTTTAAGTTTGTAAAATTTCTTTAAATTAATAAAAGTTTTTTTTTCGAAGGGAACGTTATCCTTTCGAACCTTATATCTTAAATGATCAATTCTTCTGTTTAAACTCTTATCATCTAAACACAAAATATTATAGAGTGAGACTACGATCTAAGGTAGGAAACGTATTAGATCTGTGTTGTGCCTGATCTAAGGGAAGCAAGGTTGTGGTTAGCTACCACAGTAAAGCCGGAAGCTTAGGAACGCCAGAGGATCCAGTGCCGACTAAGTTCAGGTATCGGTCAAAACTCTCTATCCGTAATTATTTTGCGAAGCATGGTGGGCTAATGAGTAGCTAGAATAACTTATTTAGATATAAGTAGTAGAACAGTGATAATTAGTACCATAAAAGTCATCAAAAGGTTAATCGAATATTAATTTGCATAATAGTAATCTGCATATTATTAATATTGTTATTGTTGTATTAATATTAAGTAAGCAAAGTTTAAAATCACATAATTTTAGCACAAGGACTAAATCATAAATAGTAAAAGTTGAAGGATAATACTAGAAATAGTTTGGTGAGGTGGACATTATTTATGTAAGTAGTTTTGAAGTAACATTAGTTTGGTAAATAAATTTGTGGGGAGCATTATTTATGTTAAACACCCCCAAAATTTTGGGGTATTACACTATCAATCTAAACCAAAAATCACTCTAACCACTTGCTAACGTCACCTCAAGACTTTAGACTTCTTTAGATTCTTAATTAATCAATTTCCGATTCTTTCTTCCATTTTAACCCATGACCAGTCATATGCTCGTAAGGGAACACCTTAACTCGTTCCCCAACTTTCCTTGCTCACGTCGGGTCAACCACATGAGATCTACTCCCCGAGCGCTAGGATCCAGAACTGACGCCATTCCGCAGTGACACAATGGCTTCGACTATACCCATGTTCGTGGCTCGTTAGCCACTAGATGGACGGTCACTTCATATTTATTCAATTTCTCATCTTTCATTATCTCATTCTCATCATCATCTTTCCTCATCATTTATTATGTATTTTATATTGTTCTCATACCGACCGTCAATTCCTTAATTATCGGCATATAACTGTCCGTCAATTCCAATTATCATTATATGCCAGCCGTCAATTCCTTAAACCCGGTAGAGTATACCTTAATTGGAAGTACTAGGTGACCGTAATTGGAACTGAGATGTTCAAAATCCCAGGAAAGAGAGGTGCAGCACGAATATCGGTCATCTTAAATACCAAGTCTTTCCTAGCCAGAGATCGAAACAAGACAATATCCTCTTACTCTGTTTCCTTTCCTTCATTATTATTATCTTATTATTTTATTTGAACTTAAACTTAAATTCTAAGTTAACCTAACTTGCTACTTAGTCAACCCTAGGTCAACATCCTATCTTGACTTCTAAACTTAATAAAAAATTACACAATCATATTAATTCATAATCATAAGATAAATAAAGCAAGTAAATACATAGTTTAATACAAGCTTAAATTAAATAATTAATAACATAATTCAATTTTATTTAACAAAATACACGGTTTTTATAATAATTAAAATAAAAGAATTTAATTATTATATTTAAAACAAATAATCGTAAATTAACTTATTTAAATTCAATTGATTTAATAAAAATCCAAACTTTAATTTGAAGAGCTAATTTTCGAACTAAATAATTAATTCACACGGTTAATTAATTAACTTAATTTTAAAATCGAAATTCAAGGATTTAATTAATTTAATCATAAGTTAAAATAGTTAAATTAGACTAACTTAATAAAAATTAAAGCTTGAGTTAAACACCAAGATTCTCGAACAAGGCTTCAAAATTCCTTCCACTCGACTTTTATCATAAATAAATTTAAATTTAATAATTTTAATTCAAGAACTTATTCAATTAAAAAAGTTAATTCAAGACAACATGAGATTTAAAAATAGAACAACATTACAATATAAAGGTTGATTCTTTAAAAGTTCAAATCACTCGAAAATCCAAGATTTACAAAAGAAAAGATTCGTTTATTATAAGTACAACAATTCATTAAATTATTCATCAAGGATCATGACAAGGATCATAGAACATACATAGAATCAAGTTACAACACAAAATAAAACTACAAATTCATCATGCTATGGTTTGTCCATCATGCGAATCAATCAACATATCCATTCAATCCTTTCAAAAGTAATTCAAAACAATTCTAAACAATCCTAATCATATTCTAACAACTATATAATTAATCTATTCTAGAATTAAGTAAAACATCTAATTACCTAGAATTGATGGACAAGATTTCGAAACTTTCTTTGGGTTTAGCCGTGTGACCTTCGAACAATAGGACTTGGTTTTGCTTGGGTTCTTGCTTCAATCTTGTGTTGTTTGTAGGTGTTAATGGTGTTGAAATTCTTTGAAGTTTATGTGAATTAGATTCTGAGGAGATGAAAGAAGAGAAGTAGACATTGTTGATTTGTGGTGAGGTGCCGTGGATGAGCAAGAGGAGGGAGTTTTATACTTTTTCAAGTTGTAGTTTTGGCTCCTAAATTATAGTAGGCAAGATATTAAAAATATCATTTTTGGTTAAAATAGATCTAATTAATTAATTAATTAGAAATTGACAATTAAAAATAAAAGAGGTGGGGGTACTGTGTAGAACCAAGGTGACAAAAGGGTATTGGGCTTTGGCCCTAACTTAGCAAGGCAAGGTAAAAAGTTTGGGCTCGGTTTTTAATTCGGGTTTGACTCTTGCCCATCAAATTAAGTAATTAAATAATAAATAAAAATTTAAAATAGCCCCAAAAATACGGGGTGTTATAGTGCAAATTATATATTAATATTCACCATGGCCTTTCAACCCCTACAACCACTCCCACTCCACTCTACCCCTCCAAAATCACCCCAGGCCACCCCCATCCACCCCCCTAGTCGTCCTCTACCCCATTCGCACCCTCCCCAACCATTCCTCACTCCTTTCAACCTCTCACTAACCACCCCATCTATTACACTATGTTTCAAGCGGTGGATGGTGCTCTTGAGTAACGAAATATTCTCTTAAATAGCGGAATATACCTTGTTCATGTCAGGTTGGGAGTTTAATATGAATTCAAGTATATATTTTTAAAATTTTAAACTATGTGGTATATCAGTTGGATTTGTTATATTCCCATGTATACCAGTGAGAATTTTCCTATTAATAATGGCTGATAATATATAATGCGAAGACATGGTTTTTTAGGCATGGATGGATGGATGGATAGGTGAATAGAATGTCCACTGCACCTTTTTTCCCTTTACAGATATTGGTTTTTTCAATAGGTTTGTTAGGACTTTTAAGGAAACAATATTTGTTCCCATAACTGTTGGAAATAGTTTAGAATATAAGGTATAATGTGATTGGTTTGTGTGGAAACGGAGTAACGAACGATCATATAACTATGCGTGACTAACCGATGATTATGATATAATCGAGGCCCAAGAAAGTATAAAATATGTTTATGTGCGAAACAATATGTCGCAGACAGAGATATGGCGCAGACGAGTGGCTTTTGTCTTTGTCCATGAACACCAAAAACGAAACAAAGCAGCGAGCATGGGCCGCGCCCATGCCATATCGCTTCAGTTTTTTTTCGTTTTGGTTATTACTTGTTCAACGCACGATTGGCGATTTTGTATGTGTCAACGACCTTTGAATGAGGCTATTAATTAAGAGGCTTATATGAGAGAGGACATAAATATATTTTCTCATTTTATCTCATCTTCCTACTTAGCATTTATCGTCATCTCCTAACATCTTAATACAGAGTGTGAGTTTATTGCACGAGCATCAACTAAACTTGTTCTAAATTCTTTATTGTATCTCAAGGACTTTTCGGTAAATCTTTTCTCAAGGGTCGAAATCTAGTCTTCAAGAAAGCGTTTTTGGGCCTCGAAGGTTCACTTCTCTGGAAATTTCTTTGTGTTTAACCCTTGTTCATCATTTCACAAACTTTAAATTAAAACCAACAATAACGTTATGAAATAATTGAGCTTTTTAGGTTTTACTTTACTTGAATTTTCGTCTTATGGTGTTTCTTTATGATTGTTTTAATAACTAGTTGTCTAGCACATACAAACATACTCATTATACTACATTTGGTATTTTTCTACAAGATTTTCACCTATTGATGTTCTTCATGGAAATCCTTATACACACATATCTAGAATACAATATAGAACATTATTCACTTTATCGAATCTCTCAATTATTAATTTTACCACATTCTCTGATTTGTTTTAGTGACATCGTTTACTTTGCATAAGATACACCTGCCTCTTTTTTATTTAAAGACAATGGAAAGAAAAATAAAAAGAATAAAAAAACTTTTCAAAACATAAACTTTAAAAAAAATTCTAAAATATATAATTATTCCTATTTCAACCATTACTCCATCATTAGCCATCAATACATGACTTTGTGACTAGTACAACCCCCAAAATAAAAATAGTAAAAGGTAAAGAAACAATTGAAATGAATACATATATTAAGCAACCAACATCTTTTGCTTAGTTGGTTACTTGTATTAATGTGCATAAATGGCATCCTAGTATACAAATATATATATAGATATACCTTTATTTAAGAGCAATGTCCAAATCTGCACAATGTTTTGTTTAGGCCGGAAACATATCACATGGCGTTTAAGTTATTTTGCATGTCAAAATCACCAATTTTGATGCGTGATATGTGTTCACAAACTAAATCTTGTTTTAAATATTGCCGATATATTTTGTACTTAAACGATGCATAGTGCAGAACTGAAAAATAGCTTTTATTTAGTGTACTACTTTCTTTGCTCCATATTAATTGCAACAGTTTAACCCAAAAACTCTCACATATTTGATCAAAATGTTGCAATTATTATGGAGCGGAGGAAATATGATATTGTTTAAAACTAGAGTAACGGTTGAAAGAGTCTCCTTTCAATAATGACTATTTTCCTTCTTCCTTTGTCTCATTGGCAACGCTTTGAGTAGTAATAGTATTATTGTCAGTTTCAACATTTTTGTCACTGCTGTTGTTACTTTTTGGAGACATCATATTGTCGAATTTTTCAGTCTTCTCTAACACTATTTCAATCTGCCAACACACAAAGATTAAGAGTATAAGACGATAATAAAACATTTAAATTGAAGTGTAATTTGGAGAAATATTTCATGAAATTATGATTGAAAAAAATAATCCTATGAAAATAGATGGAGTAGAGCATGCAATAATTGTAGAAAAATATGTATACATATGTTAAACATATGCTATATTATTCTAGGAATAATTATTGATAGTGATGTCTAGTTTATCATCATAATAATACTTTTATTTGAATTTAGTGATTTGAATTTAGGAGTCATTTACTTGGGTGTAAAAAGTTTTCGATGTAAAATGATGATTTTTCATGAAAAACATTTTACGATGGAAAACTCATTTTCATTGAAATTTTCCAATGTTTACTTGAACGGAAAATACGTTTTACTCCCAAATTTGGGGGAAAATGTTTTCAATAGGTTGTAAAATGAGCTTTCAGCCCAAGTTTAACATTTTAGTTTTTCATTCAAAGTAAATGATATAAAATGGGAAAAAATATTTTCAGGGAAAATATTTTTCACTCTAATTAGATTGGGAGTACTAATAGATTTTCCGTTAATGAAATTTTTCGCTCTAGTTAGTTTGTGAGTATTTTTAGGGAAAACATGTCTTTCAATTAATGAAATTTACAGGTTTTCTATTGTGAGTACTACTTATAGATTTCTCATAATAAATGAAAAATACAATGCATTCAATCATCACACCTTCAAAGTAAAAAAGAGAGTATAGATATAAGAAAGTTTACCTTGGCCTTTTGAACCATTCGACCTTTGTTTTCATCTTTCATTCCAATGGTAGATGTGCAAACCTCTGTATATTGTCACATTTAGAATCCAAAAATAAATAAATAAATAAATAGTAAAAAAATTAAAGAATATTAATTATAAAAAAAATCAATAAATAAACCAAAAAGGGAGACAATAGAGGAAAATAAAAGGTAGGAAAATATATTACTCTTTTGCAAAGCAAATCCATTATTCTTCAAGATTTCAGCAATGGTGACAACTGTTGTAATTGCTGTATGGTAATTCACAAAATTTAAAAATAAAAAAGATGTAAGTGAGATTTCAGAAGAAATTAAAACATCACTATTATACATTCACAACTAACATAAATTATCAATTTATTATTCTCATATTTTTTTTTTCAATTTGTCAGAAGAAATGAGTTTAAAAAAACCCTAAATTATATGGTGTTGAGAACATACCCATGCCCAATGCAGAAAGCTCAACCTCATTGTGTTGTTGTATGTACCTCTGCAACAATTAACCACCATAAATATAATCATGCATGTCATTAATTGAATTGAAGTATATGAGTTTGTGTCTCATATCAACATATATATGATGAAAGTGTGACTCACTCTTTTTTCTTTTTTTTTTTTAAAAAATATACACTTATACGTTGTGTAACTTACACAAGTTTAATTTGACATCAAAGAGTTCATTCAAAATTTTACATGCCAATTACCAACATTTCTAATTGAATTCAATAGATAATAAGTGAAACGTGTTATTTTTTTTCGACTCATATATAATCAACTAAAACTATTTAATTTTATCTGTAACAAAATAAACACAACAATTATGTATTAGTTGTGACTTAATGTATAAAATATTCCTGCTGCATTTATTTATTACATAGTAATTATATCATATTAGTAAAATATTGATACGTTGATATCAATAACCTATCTTTGTTCGTTATTCAATAACAAAAAATTACAATAAAAACATGATAAAATTTTTATTTATAAAAATTTACAAATTAACATCGCGTGCATATATGGCTATATATAAGCCAAGGGGGGAGCCATGGTGTCCCCCCTCAAAAAGTTCAAACTACCCTTCAAAATTTTTCTAAATACTCAAACTATATGATATTAACTAAAATGAAAAGTTTTATATTATATAAAAATGTCTAAAATACTGATCTTCCTTGACTTAGGAACTAAAGATAATTAAAATATAAATTAAATTCAATCAATCAATGAAAAATAAGGAATTATCAATCAAAGTGAAAATAATTATTTATTCCCCATAAAATAAAACAATTTTTTTTATCTTTTTTAAATGAAAATATCACAAGATTAATAATTTACAAAAAATAAATAAAAGAAGCAAAATTAATATTTTTGAAGTTTTTTACAAATGGAAACCCATATTTATATAGCTTTTCACATTAAATTTTTATCTTTTAATTACAGTGAAAATTTGATCAGATATAGTGTAGTAGATAAAATTAAATTTCATTCAATTAAACAATCAAAATCTTTTTTCCAACAAGCTCATAAATAATGCATACAAATATTATATTAGATACTCACACATTAAAGCACGCATAGCGTACACATAAGGCTAGTATATTATAAGCTAAGGTAAGAGTCATGACGTTCCCCTGGAAATGTCCCACTAAAAATTTCTAAAAAACCAATTTGCATCTTTCCTATTAGTTATTACAACTTTTGAAAATTTTAAAATGAAAATATTACAAAATATGAAATTTGTAAAACTAAAATAAAACATCCAAATTTATATTTTTGAATTCTCTATAAATAGACAACCATTTTGATATAGCCTGTCAAATAAAAATATACAAGGCCACTATCATTGAAATTTGATAGCCGATTTTGTTCATTATTGTGGAATGATCGGATGAACAGGGAAAGTTTGTTTATGATTATGTGAATGAATATGAATTTAACAAATATTTCAATTTCTCGAACAAAAAACTCTTTGATTTTTAAAGATATAGTTAAAATATCGTCGCAAGCAAAGCGCGCGTGCACACAAGGCTATTATATATATATATATTGCATGCATTTCTTGAACAAGTTTGGCATATTAACAACAGATAAAAATAAAAAAAATAAAATAAAATTAATAACCTTGGCAAGATTAACATAGAAGAAAAGAGGTTTTTTGGTATTAGATACTTGAATTCTATTCTTCTTTGAAGGTGAAAGGGGAGTTATCATAGCCAGCGCAGCAGATGCCATATTTTCTCTCTTTCTTAACTAATTTATAATCTTGCTAACTTTTTTTTTTTCCTTTGTTGCTAGAAATATGTAACAAAATTTTCACATGAATTTCAACTCCTTTTCAATTGGAAAAAAAAAAAAAAATAGAACATGAGATAATCATAATTTAAATTTAATTACAGGTTATTAAATGATTGGTTACAAATAAAAGGCGGGAGTATAATCTCTTTTTCCTATTAGTCATCCACCACGTGTTTGGTTAATTGTAATTACTCCTTTCTTTTCTTTGTTTATTTTGGGGGTAAAATAATCATATCTAAAAGCCTTGTTTCATGACCTTGAAGGGAGGCAACATTGAAATATTGACCTTACCCAAAAAAACAATTAAACTTTTAAAATTAAGTATTATGTAAAAATATGTTCTAAATAAATAAATTATATAAGCAACAATAAATTATATAAGCAACAATAAACAATTAAACCATTTTTGAAGTAGTCATAATTAATACCTCCGTTAAAGAAATTGTCATCAATCAAGTACAACAATTACTAATTATAAAAGGGAAATTCTCATTGGTACTACCGTATTTTGGCGAATTATCAATGGTATTACCGAGTTATTTTTAATCCCAACAGTAATACCTCTTTATGATTAAATTCCCAAATGTGATTTTATTAATAAAAAAACCGTTAAAATTAACAAAAAGAAATACATTACTTAACTATAATTAACTAAAAACTATATTAAAAAATAATTAATCATAATTAACAAAACAAACCCCTAAGTGTTAATAAGTTTTGTAAAACCTTGAGTAGACTATTTTATTTATACGTAGATCAAGATGCGCAAATCGAGGCGAATTGGGAATGCAAATTAGGGCTAATCAAGTCATTTTTTTTTTCAAATTCCGACCTCAAATTGGATCCCATAAGGTTTAAAATGACCCGTAAAACCTTAAGCAGGCTATTTTTCTTTACGTGTAGATCAATGTTCGAAAAACGAGGCGAATCGGGAACGTAAATTGTGGCTAATCGGGTCGGTTTTTGCAAATCCTAACCTCAAATCGGATCCCATAAGGATTAAAATGACGCGTAAAACCTTGAGCAGACAATTTTCTTTACACGTAGATTAATGCGCGCAAATTGAGACAATTCGGGGCTAATCGGGTCGTTTTTTGCAAATTCCAATCTCAAATCGGACCCTTTAAGGGCTAAAATGACCCAGAAAACCTTGCATATGCTATTTTTTTTTTTATTTTTATTTAATTAACGGAATATTCATCTATGATGTACATTTGGAATTTAATCATAAAGAGGTATTACCGCTGGGATTAAAAATAACTCGGTAATACCATTAGAAAATTGCCAAAACACAGTAGTACCAATGGGAATTTCTTATTATAAAATAGGAATTGAGGAAATTATTAATTTGGGTATTTTAGAAGTCGTAGTGTTTGTTAGAAACCAACTACGGTCTATAATCGAATACTATAAAGGTCACACACATAGGTTCAAAATTATGCAAATTAAATTGTGATCATACCATCTAATACTTGTTTGGGACGTAGTTCTAGGGGTTTTCACTAGTCCAAAATCGGATCAGACCGAAACCGGTTGGACTAAAACTTCAGGATTTCTTGGACAAGAAACCGGGCCCGAATAATTCCGATAAGGTCCGATTTTATACTAGATAGATTTTGGATAGTTTTCGTGATTAAAAAAATAATTTTTTCAAGTTCGGTCCAAGTTTGTACTAGTTCAGATCGGACCGGAATCTTTGGGATTGGTCCGGTGGACTGAAATTGTCTTTTTCATGGACTGGGGACCGGACCAGAATTGCTTGGTCTAGTCCGGCCAAACCGGGGGACCAAATTTTGAACGTCCCTAGGTACTACAAAAATAGAAGCCCAGTAGCTATGATGATTCAAGATCATAACAATGATCAATTAAGACCTCCCACCACAAGACAGAATTAGAACAGCAAGGGTTTTTCTACTTCAGCTTAAATTCAGTTCAATGCAGCTCAATTCGGTTCAACTTAGTTCAGTTCAGTTTAGTTCAATTCAGTTGAGCTCTCAATCTTTCTCTTATAAAATATTATTTTCAGTTGTATTCAGTTCAGTTCAGTTCAATTCAGCTAAAGTAAACAAACCCCAAGCCTTAATTTTGAAAAGAATCTTATCCACCAAAAAATAAGCACTCCTCTTCATTTTTGAACACCTATAAAATGAAATTTAAAATTTGCATTATTCATACTAGTCATGAATGACCAACAACCTGCTTGAATACTCCATACAATTCAATGATTAACTAAAATAATGTTGTAGGCAAAAGTATTTACAAAAATACTTCCACAACAAAACTATTTACATAAATGCTGTCCACGTAGGACAGAGAGGGTTTTCGTTTAATTTTTTTTTGCTGTTAGGACATCACTATTTAAAATAGCGACTTTCTATATGGAAATAGCGATTTTCTTAACAAAATCGCTAATATGAATCGCGATTTATTGAAGAGTAAATCGCTTTTACCAATAGCGATCTTTTTCCTAACACTTAGATCAACCACCTTGTTTTTCCTCCCTACAAAAAAGGCATTGCCTTCACCAATTTCTTTGTAAATTTCACTAGCATACAAAAACATAGCCATATGCAAACCACTCATAAGAAACCATATACACACTAATGCATTGTGTAATCATCCTGCAATGAAATATACACACCAATGCCTTAACACAATACATATGAAAAGTGAAAAATAAGTAGAAAACATGAAACAAATGTATAGAATAGCCTCATATCATCGTTGTCTCTTATGTGAAGATCCTAAACTATTCTCTTCGCCCTCTATGATAGTCTCCAAATCAGGGCTGCATGCTTGATAAGTTGGCTGATGCATCGGAGGAGATTGCAATGTTGGAGATACAATCGAGGAATCATCATGCATAGGGAAATCAATAGAGGAGGAAGACGTGATCGATGAATCAACATGTATGTGTAGCAATAGTATCAATCCGTGATGATCTGAAGGGTTCACTGTTTCGTCAACCTCCACGTATACGAGGAGCACGCCGAGGAGGTGGTCGTGACCTACAACCAACTGTCGAGGTCGAGGCACCATGGGAGGTTTCAGCAGCGTGAACACCTTGACAGCAAAAGAGGTGAAGTTGATCGATTGAACCCAACGTGTTTGTGCAATCTAATGAGACACCTTGTAATGTTTGGATCGTAAAGTCCAAAGCCGTATCATGTGGCAATCCTCTAGCAGTTTCCACAGCCCGAGTACACCGATCAATTACCCTGCCATTGTATGCGACTAATACAAATTTGAAAAAAAAACAGCAAAGTATAAATGGTTAGAACATTGAAAAATGTAATCGATGTAAATTGAAAAAAATTGTTGTAAGGTTTACCAATAAATGCTCATTCGACGCTGGTTAATAATGTGTGCTACGACGGTTAAGAGACGGTTGGGTGATGAGTAGGTGGGAAATGCGTCGATACCAACCTATGTACTCGAAGTGACTCTGACCCGTGAATTCAGGTCCCGAAACAATATTCGCATGACGTTTTCCCCATCTATCTATGTGCTACCTATGCACCCTTGTAATCCCCCGTATTTTTATACCCTAATATAGAATTATTTATACATAAATATATGATTTTATACCCATAACGGATATTTCCGGGATTGGAATTAATAAAATAAATTAAATATTTTATTTTATGGAAATATTAATGATTTATATGTTTGAAATCATTTTTACAAAATTTGTGGGTCATATTTAACATAACTCAAAGGTTTTAATTGCCGGTTGGGAACCGTTCAAAAAGATAATAAATAAATAAATGAAAAGAATAAAATAGTAAAAATTCAGTGTTTGAAAATGACAATGGCTTAAGGGAATTTGTCACAGGCCCAATCTATTGAGAAACCCTAAACAACCATAACATTATAAATACCCCAGGGTAAACCAAATCAGGTCAAAAGGCAAAAAGAGAAAAAAAAAAAAAACCCACACTCTCTCTCTCTCACCGTGACCCAGGAAAAGGAAAAGAAAAAAAAAAATTCAAATCTCAAAACCTCCATAACCATCTTCAACCTCACACCATCAATCCTCCATAACCACCAAAGCACCACCGTCGTTCAGTCGTCGGTCCCCGCAGCAACCTCCACCCTCGCCGGTTGCTGCTCTCGTTTTTCGAAAAAAAAACAGAACAGAAACAGAGCACCTTCCACACGCAGAACCGCCAGTTGCTGCACCACCGCGCCGTCTGCCGAGCCACTGGTCGTGGTGTCCGTAGGTAGTGACCTGCGTGTTGTTGTTAAGTATATGTATATATATATATATATGTATAGGAAGAGGATCAACTAAAAACGTTTTCAACCTAAAAACCCCTACATTAGATACTTAAAGGGGTACACGTGTGATTACTAATGGCAATCTTTGTAAATATTAGTAACTTTCGCTAAAAACCATTTGCACCCCTTTAAACATCTAATGTACCCCCTGCGACTGCTAATGTACCCCTTTAAACCATTTTCTGTCTGGTTTTCAACCATCTTTTCGTTTTTAAAAAAACAAAAAAAAATTTAAAATCTTGGATTAAAGAATGTATTTATACATATGATTAAGTAGTTAATATTATCATCTGGTAATTTATGGAAAGTCTTAGGATAGGTTAGAGCTGCTGGATATTTTAGGACTCAAGTTTAATATTATTGTCTTTTATATTATAGGCGAGGAATATTACTTAGACGAATTCTAAAGGAAAGGAAAGGGTGGAGTACCGCCAGGTTTATTCGAGGTACGCGTGATTGATAAGTTTTCAGACGTAGTATCATGCTAGGACTTTGCGTATTTCTATCATGATTGTCAAGATATGTGAATTTGTGGAACATGACTGTTTGTGATGAATTTAATTTTTTGTATAACCTGTGTTTGCAAGCCAATCAAGAAAAGAATAGGAAGGATTATTTCATGTTCCCAATTATAAAAGAGAATATTGCGTGAATAGGTTCTTTGAATATTTCATGCTTCATTAGTAGCAATTTATTTTGCATATGGACAGGTTGTCCCTTTCAAGTTTATTAGTAACAATTTATTTTGCATATGGACAGGTTGTCCCTTTCAAGTTTATTGGTAATGCATGAATAGGTTCTCCGAATATTTCATGCCCTTTAATAGCTTTGGGATACCACGTAAGACATAAGTTCTTAATGGGTATCTCGTTAAATAGACAAGAGTTCAGTGTGTTTTATCTGAAAATAAATTAAAACAAGTGTTATGTGGATTGTATGATATGTGTGTGCTTGTTATATTTAATAACTCTCAAGACACTAATCACTTAAAGTGAAAGATTCGGGTAAGCATTAAAACTCTAGACAAGTGCACGTCTGGAGTATTGACATGGATGTGGGTTGG
This sequence comes from Salicornia ramosissima, assembly GCA_951394345.1. Lineage (NCBI taxonomy): Eukaryota > Viridiplantae > Streptophyta > Magnoliopsida > Caryophyllales > Amaranthaceae > Salicornia > Salicornia ramosissima. The sequence continues at coordinate 41,418,830 of OX596236.1, forward strand.
GGTCACAGCAGGTCTCGTGACTTTAAGGGAACCGTAGGATCCACGTGCTCCATTAGCGAATTGAGCTCATTCCTTTATTTGTGACGTGAGTAGCTCCCATTGTCACCTTCTAGGCATAGACAACTCACCTGGTGATTACACTGGCTTCGGCTCTAGAGGGCCACTTAAAAAAAAAACAATGTGTTTAACAAGGGAATAATAACTAATTACTCACCATAGCAATTAAGTTTTTGACATGATTTTTAAATGCAATAGATATGTATGCTTATTTAATTGTCGTACTCAGCTTTGCTGACGTCGTACAAATTTGGTCTTGTTAATATCTTGACCCTGTGATGACCCAATTATTGGTGAGCAATCGTTCAGGGTCAAGGTAAGTTTGTGCAGGAATTCAGGGACGATTATGGGCTTGAGTGATGAGCGGTATTCTCAACATTAATAAATTTTGAGAAATATTTTCCAAATTTGATTTAATTTTATAGTTTGGTTAACTTTAAAACATTTCTTTTATTTAGGTTGGATTTATTTTGCAATATCTCTCGTTTGAGTTGGATTAATAATTCCAGGGCCTCAATGGTTCCAAGTTGTAATAGATTTAATTTCTTTTTAACTTAACTTACGTACTATTTTATTTCCGCTGCAAAATTCTGAGTAAGCCGATACTTTCCCACACGTGGCGATAATACTTTAATAATTCTCAGTATTTCTTGAAAATAGCATTTATACTTTGAAGAGAATTATTGGGGTGTTACTAGCTCGACGATACATGGCATGCAACTTGTCACTTGTTTCGCAAGGCTAGGGAACTCGTTGCTCTAAGCCGAACTGACGCATAAATCGATCTAGATGATATGACTCTACAATGTCAAAGTAGATAAGTGGGGCGAGTGTTTGCCAAACACGTGAGTCCGATCGACAAATCTTTGGAAAAAGTGCTATAATCGCACTCATGTATGGCTGCCACATCATCTACACACATACATAACAATTATTTGTTAGTGTTTTAATTTAATTATTTAAAAAAGAAAAGCTAACATTTATCTGGTCCTCGCGCTGACGGTCAAGTGCATCTCGGTAAAATGACAGTCCAGTAGTTGTATATGTGGAACTAAGCCTAACTCGAAGCCAACTACAATTTAACAACACATGGAAATTAAATTAACAATAAAAAATGCACAATGTATATACTAATTAACAAGTTAATACCTGCAAGCAAGGGGGTCGACTCCACGACCATGCTGTGATCCCAGGAAGTACTCCTCCTCCTGTGGTGGCTGGTCTAGAATATATCAAACCCTAGTTATCCTAGGGCAACCAACGTGAATATGCTCCCATGAAAAAATCTGAAGCAATATAAGAGGCCAACCTATCTCTTTTGCCCCTCTCTGAGATGCTCGACACAATTATCGATACAAGTAGGCTAACGTGGCGCTCCGTCAACTGAACCGTCCTGCATTCTGTAGGTCTTCAAGAAAAGGTAGGTAGATCACTTGTACTTTGTCACTGGTCATGTCAGCGAACATATGTGAGCCCATAAGGGCCAACATATATGCCCGAGCATATCTCTGGACAATCAACTCATCTGCATCCTCTGGAGGAAGCTGCGAAAAATGTTATCGCAACCAAGACATCCGTAACATGGACCCTGACATAGGACGTTGCTATGTGACTAGATCTACCTCAAGTAGAACCCCTAGCAAGTTGTGAACGACCTGAACCCAGCTACCAACGCCCTTACTTGTCACTGCATCACCATGCAACCTAAAACCCATCAACACCGCCACATCTTCTAATGTGATAGTTGCCTCACCAACTCTCAAATGAAACGTGTGGGTCTCCTATCTCCACCTCTCTACTAATGCAGTGATCAGTGGTCGTTCAAGTGCAACTCCATCCAATCTATGCACACCATATAAACCAGCTAAGTGTACATAATGTAGTATGCGATCATCCACTACCCAATCCCGTAAGACCATCATCACATGCTCTCTACATGATAACACCTTGTCCCCATCTCCCCTCCATACTCCCTCACTCTGGTGAATATCCTGCAACCATAGTACTAATGTATCAATCGGCCGGGCCTGATCCCCTGGTCCATGAAACCTGTAACATAAAATAGTTCGGTTAATTTTATTGCTACTAATAATAATAAAAAAAACAACAGAAAAATGTTGAAAACAACTTAATAAGAGACAACATTACCCCGAAGACTCGCCATTTCTCCTACCACATGTTTTCTTGTTATGACCCTCTTGCTTGCATAGGCTACATGTAACTTTGCCTCAAGGCCGCTGATCCATTTCATTATGAATCCTAATGCTTTTCGGCTGACTTGTAGGCCGCTTTTGTGAAGGATCTACAACAACCTTGGGCCCCAAATATGGAGACCAGTAGGTGATAGGTCCATTTTAGGACCGATTTCCTGGACTCTTTTAACTTGTTTTATGTTGTTTTTAGGCTTAGTTTTATTAGTTTTAGGCCTTTTTAGCTTAGTTTAGGTCTTAGTTGCGTTTTCGTTGAATATTGCCTTTTCTTGCCATTTTTGCTAATAATTGAGCACTTTTGCGTAACTTATGCCTTGCATTCATTCATGTAGGTATTTTGTGTGTTTTCGAGAAATTTGTAAAAGCCGACAAGGGTCGTGAGAAGTCCCGAGAAGCTTTGAGAAGTGTTTCGCAATAAAGCCAAAATCACAATCACCACTTTTGGAGCATAGTTCAACTTTGAAAGGCCATAACTTTTTACATACTTCTTATTTTAAGGCGATTCAAGTTGGAGGTTAAATCTCGTTCCGATAGATTCGAAACGCCTAGTCATAAGCTAAATTCTGATAAGAAATGAAGGAGTTATGATGTTTTTAAAACTGACTGTCAAGCTATCCAGCGGCCGCTGAGACCACTCCAGCGCCTGCTGAGACCTCTCCAGTGGCCGCTGCGATTTTCAAGCGCCCGCTGAAATGGCCAGAACAAACACTAGCTTATTTTTTGGCTGCAGCGCCCGCTGAGACCTCTCCAACGCCCGCTAGAGAGGCCAAGCGCCCGCTGAGAAGGCCCTGTTCGTATCATTTAATCTGTTTTAGGTCATTTTTCATGTATTTTTTGGGGAGTCGTATAAATACCCCCTTCTTCCCATTTCACAAGTAGCTGAGGTTAGAGGCTCAAAGTTAGGTTAGGTTAGATTTTAAGCTTTCTTCTTCAATTCTTCTTGTAATTTACATTTTTTTTTCTTGATTTATGCAAGTAGTTAGTTTGTTCTTCTTCTTCTTGTTCTCCTCTTCAAGGTACTTTTATTGCTTTCTTTATTTGCTTTGATTTCTTGTTCTTTGTTGTTAATTTCTAGTAGTTGATAGTTGTTGTTGTTTAATTAGTTAGTTTAATTGTTATTTTCATGTTTGTTTAGTTGTTTATTTTGATTTCATTGTTGTTCTTAGTAGTTTAGTTTGTAGTTTTCTAGGTTTTAGTTGTTGTTTTTGTTGTTCTTAGTTTTAGGTTTAATTTATGTATTTAATTGTAGTTTTAATTATATTTTTATTAGTTGTGTGTGAGTAGTTAATTTCTAGGGTTTTGAGTGAAACCCCTCAAAATCCTCCGTGTTTGTGATTTAGTCAATTCTTGGTTTTGGTTGTGATAATGTCGGTACAGAAGGTTCGGTGATGTTGAGTCTCGTGTCTAGCTAACATTAGATTCATAGAACAGTCCCCACCAAAGGACCGAAAGGTGAACGTGGGTTATGACTCCCTTCGCCCGATTGATGGAAGCACCACGAAAGTTGGGCCTTCGATCAAGGGAAAGTTACCGGTCTTCGTGATTTGTGCTTATGACTAGTTAGATATTCCGCCACAAAAGTAGGTTTGTGTATGTCTTCCCGATCGTCACACTAGCTTGAAAGAGTAGTGTGATCTTAGAATGACCTTCCCTTATCCATGACCTAAGTCTAAGTTTCGATTGATTCATAATTCATGGTGGTATGAGTTGTGGATCTCTTACCCTAATCCTTTTTATTCTTGTTTTCATAGTCTAGTTTTAGTTGGTTCCCGTAATTCTCTCCGCCTCTCGCGACCATAATTTGACCTAGCTTGTTCGACGCTCTTGCTTAGACTAGTGCAACGTACCTTCCCCGTGTTCGACACCCCCACTCTTACTACGACGGGGGTTTTTATTTGGTGAGGAAATCCCTTCTATCAGTAGGCTGGATCAGGTATGGGTTTAAAGGATCAAATAAGAGTTCACTCGAAAGAAATTCATTTCCACAAGGGCTTTTATAAACAAACAACGTGCCCCTTTTAAAACACCATTAAAAGCTTCAGACATGTTGGTTGTAGTTATGCCGTACCGGCATCCTCCATCATGGTGAATAGACCATTGCTCCAAAGGTATGGCACCCAAGTATTGTCGAGCTTCAACCTTAAGCTCTCCAACTCTATTGAACCAAAAATCAAATTTCTTCTTCTGATGAGAATCGGTAGCCTTTCCGAACACATTCTTAACATGTGTTCCATAACGATTACCAACGTTAGATGCAAGATATATATCTAATGCAAAACCTATGGTAGGCATGGGGGTACTCCCATAAACTTCCAGCCTCGTTCATTGCCGTCATTATGCCGATGTGCCTATCAGAAATGACACATAGCCCTTCTCTACTTGTAACAAATTGTCTGATACAAGCCATGAACCATGTCCATGACTCAATGTTCTCAGATTCAACAATGGCAAAAGAAAGAGGGAACAACTGAAAGTTTGCATCTGTGCCAATAGCTATTAATAAATTCCCCTTGTACTTACCATATAAATGTGTGCCATCAATTGTGATAAGAGGCCGACAATGTTGAAATCCCTTAATGGAAGGCTTGAATGCCCAAAAAACCCTCTTAAAAATGTGAACACCAGGAGTAGAGGATGGGAGTGTGCACCAATAAACCACGGTTCCCGGATTTGACTCCTTTAGAGCTTGCTTGAATTGGGGAAGTAGCTCGTAAGATTTCTCCTAATCTCCATATATGTCCACAATGTCTTTTTGTTTGGCTAACCAAGCTCTTCTATAAGTGATAGTGAAATGGAATCGCTCTTTTATTGTTTGCACTATAACTTTTATTTTCAATGTTGGATTGGCTCGAATAAGTTCTCTAATGACATTACTCACAAAATCAGAGGTCTAGATGGGATGATCTAGTGAGTTAATATCACCTAGACAATTAGGAGAATGGGGACCATTGTATTTGATAATCTGAAAAGAAGGAAGAACTTGATTTCTTACGGCACGTAGTGTAACACCCCGTATTTTTGGGGTTAGAATTTTAAGTAATTAGTTTGTCTTTCCTATTGTCTTAAAAATTTATTTCGAAAACTATTAATGAATTCCCTGTTTTATAAATGGAAAATCTTTTAAAAATTATTTTTCGGGAATTTATGTTATTAATATTTTATAATGTGTCAAATTATTTTTTTTATGATGGTTATCTTATACTCTTTCATTTGGCCTCAACCCGTTAGATTCCTAAATCTTCACCTTAAAGCAATTCAAGGTTGTGGACCGACTCAAATTTAATGTTGAATTAATGACGAGTTGGCTAAGTAGGGGTTAAAAGTAATTTTAGTCCCTTCTTGATAACCGGACTTGAAAAACCTTTTTCATTTGATTTATGGCCCATTGATTCAAGTTGAGCCCAACTAAACTCTTAGCCCAAGCTTTTTAGCGTGACCTACCATATAGGGCCAAAGTCCTTTTCTTAATTGAGCCCACACGACCCCTCTATTTTTTTTTCTCCCCTAATTAATTAATTAATTTGTATTTAGCTAATTAATTAGATATTATCCTTAAACAAAAATGCTATTTTTATTTTTCTTGGACTAATTATTTTTCTAAAATCTTTTAATATTTAGATATGGATTGTATCCAAAAATCTCATTTTAAATATTTTTTCTAATTATTTTTAGGATTTCCTCAACAAACCAAGAGCCTATAAATACCCCTCCACATCACAAAACCCACGGACCCCAAAAAAGAACAATACCACCATGATTACTTTCATTCTCTCTCAAAAACAACTAATCACAAAAATTCCTATAGACTTTCAACTCAATTCTAAGATCAAAGAATTCCGAAATCTTGTCCATCAATTCAAGGTAATTAGATGTTTTGCTTAGTTTTAGAACAAAATTAAATATATAATTGTTAGAACATGTTTAGAATTGCTAAAGATTGTATTTTTTATATTTGAATTATTATTATTGATATTAAACAATTGAATGATTATAAGTGTGTTGTTGAGTGTATGAATTTATTTCTTGATCAAATCTTGTTATTTCTTGATGAATTTTTCGTGTGAGTTTTTTTTTACTGGTTTATTATCAATCAATATTTATTTCGTGGCAAAATTCGTTCTTTTCTTGCTTATAATAATTTAATATGTCAAACCGGTAAAACTGTCCAGATTTAAGTTACGAATTTATTAAAAACTGAATCAATTTGGATGGCTACGAAAATTTAGGTGAAAGTCCGAATTAGTGTTATATAGCTTTTGTTAATTTTTCGTAATTTTTAAAGCTCGTTTGCTATGGAAGATAATTCTAAAACTGAGTATAGTCTAAACTGATCGGTTAGTTATAAAATCCCTTAAAATTAGTAAATGATATTATTTTTGGACAAAACTTGTGCACGTTAAACCTTGAACCTAAATTCAACTTTCATCAAAATTTCCAGAATGTTAGACACCTTTAAATGATTGTCCTTTAATTTAAATGGGTAAAATCAAATTTTGTAAAGTAGTGTGATTAAATTACTAAAATACTTTTAAAGTATATCTTGTCGAATCTCTTGTTCAAATTATGATTATTTATGAATTTATTGATTTCATTTTACTAAGTGAATAAGTTCTTGAATTAAATTGTTAATCTTGATTTAATTAATTAAATTCTTTAATTATGTTTTATTGATTACTATCTATTTAGATGCCGTGAATATTGTTTATAAATAAAGTTTGGATTTTTGTTTAATTATTATATGATTGAAATCTATTTATTAAACTATATATTTTTATGAAGTATTAGTTTTGCTTTGTGATCATGTTGAAATTATCTTTGTTGAATTTGTATAATTGTTGATGTTGGTTTATCCGTGTGATTGGTGGATTTGTATTCTGATTATTATATGCTTAATTGCATTCTACGATTAAGTAGAACATTCTAATTACTCCCCACTTACTGTGGACCCCCTAATCCCTTTTCAGGTGATGAAGAGGAATAAGCCGGGTATTAGCTAGAGTTGGGATTCTTCAGTTTGCAAGCATAGCAGTTTAGCTACCCAATCTAGTATCCCTAACCTTATGATTAGTATATCTAGCTTGTAATTAGTATTTTAGTAGTTGAAGGAAAACCTTTGGGATATTTCTAGCATTGTTTTAAAAAGATTTCTAATAATAATTGACTAAGTGTTAGAGCTTCTTTCGTTTTAAGTTTTGATCATTATAAAGTCGTTTATTAATGATCTGTGTTGTTGTTTTCTCCGAAAACAACGTTGCTAAAATACGGGTCGTTACACGTAGCCGTCAACTTCAATTGTGTGTTAGCTTCCTATTATACTCCACGAAATATTTCATGGAATCTACTTCCACCACTTTGAAGACTTGATTCTTTGAGATGGAATAAGGTTTTACCAAATACTTCAACTGATTCAATGAATCAAACTCCTTACCGACACTGAACTCATCACTATATGAGTTGTTCATTGACCATGTTCTCCAACAATGAAGTGTTTCTTCGTTCACCTCAGGCACTTCATTAAATATTTTGTTATTCCTGTAGGAACACTGCAAGAGGGGGGTGAATTGCTGTGTGGAACTTATAGCACAAATTTTCGTCAGAATCAAAAACCTAAAGGAACTTTGAGAAAAACAAAATGAAAAGAGACAAATTTCAACGAGAAAAACTTCCTGGCCCAAGGAAGAAAAACTCCACTTTTATATAAAGGCCTTGTAAACTATTACAATCCTAAATTTCTCTCTGGACCCCGTGAGTTCCTGTAGGAACTTACGATTCTATTCTCTTTCTCTCTTTCTTTTTCCTTTCTCTTTCTCACGTCTCTTTCTTCTTTGTTCTCTCTAAGTTCTCACACTTCTCTTTTCTTTTCTCTCAATTACAACTCAAATAATAACTCTAGTATATTGAAATGCATATAAGAAACTGGATTGGAACTTTGGAACTTGACACAAACTCTAAGTAATATAAATCTGAAAGTATGCTCTTGTTGTGTGTGTGTACTTAATCAGAATTATATGTGTGTATATTTATAAATGAATGGTTATATCAATTGCTTGGAGAAAAAGCCTAATTAACCACCCATATTACCACTACACGTCCACCACTCTCCCTCACACACCACTAACTTTGACTCATAAATTTAAACAACCCACTAACTTAATTATTGACCTAAAAAATCAGAAATAATAAGTTAAGTAATTTACCTAAAAAATAGATTAATTAATTAATTAAAAATAAAAATAAAAACCGGTTTTTTTCTTTTTTATTTTTCCGAAATTTTTTTTTTTTAAAAAAAAAATTTCTAAAACTTTAAATTAATTTTTAAAACCAAAAATAAACTAATAAAATAAAAAGAAATCAGAATTAAAAAGTAACCAACTAAATCCTAAAATTAAGGAGACTAATTTGACTACTAACTAATTCAAAAACACCTACCCACTACTCCTAAAATTAGGATGCACTAATTCAGTCAGTTTTTTTACCATTTTAAACAAGTTAAAACAGTCAAGGAGTTGTTTAAACCGTCCCTAAAAAATAGCAGCAGTCGTGGACTAAAATAACTAACTGATTCGACACAAGTTCCTCTGGGAACATACCCAAAGTTCCCGTAGGAACTGGACTCAAGTTCCTTTGACAGACAGACCCAAGTTCCAACCAGACTTAAATGCATTAATATACTTACATTTACCCTAGAATATTACATTATAATATTCGTGGATGATTCTCTTCTCTTCAACAAGTAATTCGTTGGAATACTTGAAGTTCTTCTCATGTTCCTTGCTGAATTCTCTTCAGGAACTTCTCTGATTTCTCTATAGAAACTTGACAGCAACATCTTTGTTCATGATTCGAACCTTGACTTGAATTACCATCTTGTTTCTTCAAATGATTGAATCTTCATGCTTGAATCTTCAATGCTTATTTATCTTCAAGATCTAAAATTCTCCAAGAACTCAAAGATACTTATTAGTAATTAAGTTTGAGGTTTATGTCATCATCAAAACAGAAAAGGAATATGTCAACAATTTCCCCCTTTTTGATGATGACAAACCAAGGCAAACTTAATTGACAACTAAAACAAATATACTCGTTGAAAAAAGGATTTTTTAATTTTTTTTTATTTTTCCATTTTATAAAACATAAAAACATTTAACTAAATATTTTGGAATTTTCAATTTTTAAAATTAAACTAATTAAGAACTAAATTATACTACCAAAGTTATATACATCTTAACTCCACATGGAATCAAGAAAGTTAGTTAACTATTCACAAGTTAGTAAATTATTCACAAGTTAGGAACTTCATTTCATATGAGAATAAGATGAAAAATAAGACGAAAAAGAATAAAGTTAGTTTGCCAATTATTCTTCCCCCTTTTGGCATCATCAAAATCAAAATCATCATGCCTCAAACATTTTTCATCACAGCACCATTAAACCAGTAATGGCAGATACCCGATCTCTAGAATAAGAAAACAACTCAAGTAGCAATCTAGCAATATTAGTCATCATAATAGCATCAAGGATGAAATTAGCAAAATATAGCATATATATGTTCCAAGGACAAAAGAAAAATAGAAAGTAGCGACTACCCGACTACTAAGACTCAAAAGAAAGAAATGAAAATGTCAAAGAAGAAAATAAAATAAAATAAAACCTAAATCATGTTCATAAATTATAACCAAATCGAAGTTAGTTCAAAAGAATTAGTGTAAATGAGCTAAGAAGAGGCTAGGTGGCAGGTTAAGCATCATCAGGAACTTTCGTGGGGGGAACATTAGCAGATGCGCCAGAAGTTCCTGTGGTATCATCAGGTGAAGTTCCAGCAGCAACTTTAGCTCTTTGAGGCATCCCATGATTTCATTCATTCTCTTCCTACGAAATAGTAACCATGCCACTCAAAGGCTGTCTTAACATGAATGTTTTCCCCTTAATATCTTCTTAATAGTCCTTTAACAACTCAAGTTCCTTCAGAATTTTCAGAAGGACTTCCTCCTCTACTTGTTCCTTCAGAATTTGCAGCACTAAGAACAAGTAATTTTACTACACTCCTATCATCAGCATCTAAATTCACAGTATGGACCTCTCCTTTTTCCTTTTTTTTTTTTTTAAAAAAAAAAAAAAAAATCCAACAAGCCCAACTTCAATCCATCAATGGTGATCTTTAAATACATTGTTCCTTTGTTATCTATAATTTCCCATACATCTCGAGTAGAACATTACAGCTTAATAGTTGAATCATCTACTTCTTTTCTTTGCTTGGATTCCCCCTTAGATGATGCTAGGGTTTTGATTTTGTTGTGTAGGTTCTTTGGGTTTGATTGGAAGAGTTGGTAGTAGAGGAAAAATAATTGAAAGTGCATGAAGTTTTTTTTTTTTTTTTTTAAAAAAAAAAATGGATAAAATGAATGTGGTTTTGGAGATAGATAGAAAATGACGTGAGTGAGAGAGGGAGGAATAGGTGGATGGCTGGAGGAGAATAAGAGTAATTTGTTCAGCTAGTAAAAGATTCTCCCATTTACTCTCCTTATTTTTAGGTAGAGGTTTAAACAAGTTTGAATTAATCAGTTATAAAATGTTGAACATGATGACTCTTCTAAATTGACTCTCCTAATGGGTAGATTTCTTTAGCTAAAAAAGAAAAATAATTTGTGGAAAATAAAATTAATTTGTGGAAAAATAAATTAATTTGTGGAAAATAAAATGAAAATAAATTAATTTGAGGAATAAATTAATTTATATAAAAAGAAGAAAGAAATAAAATAAAAACCATAGGAACATATTGATGCACGCATTTAATTCATCATCCAAATAGCAATCATGAAAATAAGAGTAATATTGATAGACATTTACGAGTATAAATCTCAAATTCCATCAGGAACATGCTTTCGCACCATAATTGCAATGAAAATTATTCTAGGAACTTGAATCATTGAGTTGACGTACCTGGAGGAACTTCTTAGCAAATTACTTTAATTTGATCATCCCAAGTTCCATCCGCAATTTCTCATATCTTTCTCTATTCAATGGCTTAGTTAATATGTCAGCAATTTGATCTTCAGTTTGACAAAATTCAAGTTTTATCAGACCTTTTTCTACATTGTCCTTTAGAAAATGATGACGTATGTGAATGTGTTTCACACGTGAATGGTGAACTGGATCCTTTGATATACAAATGGCACTAGTATTATCACAATATATAGGAATACAATTATAATTAATACCAAAGTCCCTTAGTTGTTGTTTTATCCAAAGCAGTTGTGAACAACATGCAGCAGTTGCTACATATTCGGCTTCTGCAATGGATAGAGCAACTGTGTTTTGCTTCTTGGAACTCCAAGAAACTAAACACGTTCCAAGGAACTGAACCATACCTGAAGTGCTTTTCCTATTCACCAAATCACCGGCATAATCTGCATCAGCAAATCCCTTGAGTTCAAACGTGTCATTGTGAGGATAGAACAGTGTTAGATCATCAGTTCCTTTCAAATATCTCAATATCCTCTTGACTGCAGTGAGATGTGACTCCTTTGGATTTGCTTGGAACCTAGCACATACACCAACACTAAAAGAAATATCTGGTCTACTAGCAGTTAGATACAATAAGGAACCTATCATGCCTCTATATTGCTTTTCACTCACACTAGTTCCTTTGGGATCTTCATCCAATCTGGTGTTAGTTCCCATAGGAGTGTGATTTATTTTGGATGTTGCCATCCCAAATTTCTTTAGAAGTTCCTTTATGTATTTTTGTTGATGAATATAAATTCCCTTTTCAGTTTGCTTTATTTGCAAACCAAGAAAGAAATTTAACTCACCCATCATGCTCATCTCGAATTCCTTGCTCATTAAATTTGCAAATTCCTGACACAAAGATTCGTTAGTAGCGCCAAATATTATATCATCTACATAGATTTGGACAATGAGAAGATCAGTTCCTTTAGATTTTAAAAATAAAGTTTTATCAATTTTTCCTCTTTTAAATTCAATTTCCAAAAGGAACTTGGACAACCTCTCATACCATGCTCTAGGAGCTTGCTTCAACCCATAAAGGGCCTTGTCAAGCTTATAGATATGGTTAGGAAATTTAGAGTTTTCAAAACCAGGAGGTTGTTCCACATATACTTCCTCATTTAAAAATCCATTTAAAAAGGCACATTTAACATCCATTTGATATAATTTAAAACCCATGAAAGAAGCAATAGCAATTAAAATTCTAATAGCTTCTAACCTTGCTACCGGAGCAAATATTTCTTCATAATCTATTCCCTCTTGTTGATTGTATCCTTTTACAACTAACCTGGCCTTGTTCCTGACGATCGTGCCATGCTCATCTAGCTTGTTCCTGAACACCCACTTCAATCCAATTACCTTTTGGTGTTCGGGCTTTGGTTCAAGGTGCCATACCTTGTTCCTTTCAAATTGATTGAGTTCATCCTGCATGGCTAGTATCCAATCTGCATCCTCAAGTGCTTCTATGTGATTTCGAGGCTCAATGATGGATAGGAACACACTATGGGCACAGAAGTTCTTGATCTGAGTTCTGGTCTGTGTTCCTTTCCCTATATCACTTATGATAAGATCAAGAGGGTGGTACTTCTGATATTTCCAAGGTTTTGGTTCAAAGTCTCTGATTGGAACTGGTCTTTCTACAGTCTCTTCAGGAACTCTGATCTCTTCTTCTAAGTTCCCCTCAGTCTCTGGAACTTCCCCCTGAGTTCCTTCAGGAACTGGCTCTTCTTGTCTTTCAACATGAGGTTGTTCTTCTGGGATATTTGCTCTTTCTTTATCATTGGATGTTAACTCTTCTTCATCTGGATCCTTTCTAACCAAGCCTATCTCTAAATCCTCAAGTTCCTGCAAAATGTTAGTATCACTATTTACATAAGGGTTAGTTTCATCAAATAAAATATGTACACTTTCCTCGACACTTAATGTCCTCTTGTTATAAACTCTATATGCTTTACTATCAGTGGCATATCCTAGGAACACGGCTTCATCACTTCTCTCATCAAACTTCCCTAAGTTCCTTTTACCATTATTGTGCACGAAGCACTTACAACCAAAAGATCTCAAGTGAGAAATGTTAGGTTTTCTTCCTTTCATTAGTTCATAGGGAGTTTTGTTTGTGATGGGTCTTAACATGATTCTATTAATTATATAGCATGCCGTATTAACGGATTCAGCCCAGAAGTTCCTAGGTAATCCACTTGCAATGAGCATTGTTCTTGCCATGTCTTCTAAAGTCCTGTTTTTCCTCTCCACAACACCATTTTGCTGTGGTGTTCTAGGTGCGGAAAAGTTATGATCCATGCCATTTTCCCTGCAAAACTCATCAAACTTTTGATTTTCAAATTCAGTTCCATGGTCAGATCGTAAGTGAATTAGTTGATAACCACTCGACTTTTGTATCTTCTTAGCAAAGCAAACAAATTCTTCAAAAGTCTCATATTTGCTATGAAGGAACATTGTCCAAGTAAATCTTGAGTAATCATCAACTATGACTAAGAAATACAATTTTCCACTTCTACTTTGGACTCTCATGGGCCCACACAAATCCATGTGAATAAGTTCCAATGGTTTTGTGGTGCTCACGAGCTTTTTGCTTTTAAAGGAACTTCTAACATGCTTGCTTTTAGCACATGCATCACATAATTTATCACATTGGAACTTGTTGTTTGGTAAACCAACAACTAGTTCCTTTGTTCTCAATTTATCCAGTAGAGAAAGGCTAGCATGTCCCATTCGTTTATGCCAAAGTAATGGATCATCCTCAATAACACTTAGACAAGTAAGAGTAGTTTTAGGAATTGCTTCAAGGTTCACAGTGTATGTGTTCACATTGTGTTTCCCTTCAAGAATAATTTTATTAGTGTCATTGTTGATGATTCTACAACACTCATTAGTAAAATGTACAGAGTTTCCTTTATCACAGAATTGCGAAATACTAAACAAGTTGTGCTTCAAACCATCTACAAGAAGGACATTATCTATGCTATGGGAACTTGACTTACCTACCTTACCTACGGCAATAATATTACCTTTCTGATTGTCACCGAACGTCACAGTTCCCCCTGAGTAGGCTACTAGTGAGAGAAAGTTTGATTTGTCTCCAGTCATGTGCTTGGAACATCCACTGTCGAGGTACCATGTGGTGTTCCCCCTCACTAGTTCCTGCAAGAATAATTAATGGTTAGGTTGAGGAACCCAGGTTTCCTTGGGTTCCTTTGTAGACATATCATCATAAGTTTTTTCAATCCATTTAACATGTCTATGATTCTGATTCAAGCTGTTGTTCCTCTTGGAACACTGGTCTTTCAGATGACCTGAGTTCCCGCAGAACAGACAGACTTTGCTGCTTGGAAGTTCCACATATTTTTTCTGATTGCTCCCTTTTTGTTTATAATTAAAACCTAGACCTTCGGTCCTCTTTGCTTGGGCATTCAGAATCCACTGTGGAACTTCTCGTTGATTATCTTTATCCCTTTTTATTTCAGTAAGTTCCTCTGTCAATTTCTTATTATCAGATTTTACTTTTTCCAAATCAGTCTTGAGTTCCTTCAGATCAGAAACCCTAGAGTAACTTTCATTCGAATTTTCAGATTTCAAACTAAGATTAATCAACTTATAGCAGTTAAGTTCCATTGTTGTTTGGCTTTATTCTTTTTCAAGATTTTTAACCTTAGTCATTAAAACATTGTTTTTATCAAATAGGTCAAAGAATCTATTTTCAGTTTCAACTTTATTACCCTTAAACCAATCACTATGTTCCCTGCTTACTTTGAGTGTGTTTTCACACTCATTCTTTTCTTTCTTAACAGTCATCCAGTTCTTATGAAAATCAATAACTAAATCAACAAGTTTTTGTTTAGGCAGAGAATTTAAATAATAAGGATTTAGGCTTACCTTCTCGTCGAGTTCCTGTGGGAACTCTGGCACATCAGATCTTGCCATTAAACACAATTGGGTCGTTTCCTCTTCAGGCTGTTCCTCCACCTCTTCTTCTGATTCAGAATCACCCCATGCAGCTATCATCGCTTTTCGAACATCATTTTTGGAAAACGAAGGCTTGTAGTATTTTTCTTTGTTGTAATCCTTCTTTTCCTTAAGTGATTCCTTCCCTTTGGACTTTGTTTTCTCATTTTCCCATTGTGGACATTCCTTGATGAAGTGATCAGTGGAGCCGCACTTGTGACATCCAAAGTCCTTTTTGGAACTCGTCAGTTTCTTTCCAGAGTTCCTGAAGGAACTTCGGTTTCTGTTGAAGGATCTTTTGAATCTTCTAACGAGCATAGCAGTCTCGTCATCTTCTTCAGTATCACTCTCTTCTGCCTTCAATGCTAACCCCTTGTTCTTGGAACCTTCTCCGCTGGTTCCCAGATGTAGTTCATGGGTTAGCAAAGAACCCACTAATTGTTCAATGTTGAACTTCGTCATGTCCTTAGATTCCATAAGTGTTGTTACTTTAGATCTCCATCTATCGTCTTGTGGTAGACTCCTTAAGATCTTTCTAACCTGTTCATCAATAGGTATTTCTCTTCCAAGGGAAACAAGCTCATTTATGATGTTAGTGAAACGAGTAAGCATATCTTGAATAGATTCCTTAGGCATCATCTCGAATCTTTCATATTTAGAGATCAATAAATCAATTTTAGACCTTTTAACTTCATTAGTACCTTCGTGAGTTATCTGTAGTAAATCCCAAATTTGTTTTGCGCTCTTGCACCCCATAATACGATTATGTTCATGGGGTCCAAGACCACAATGAAGCAATTTTATGGCTTTTGCATTAATTTCCATTTTTTCAAAGTCTTCACGTTCATATTCAGAAATTTCCTTAGGGACTATTTCATTATTAGCATTAGTTTTGGTTACCTGATAGTCACCGACTTCCACGACTCTCCATACTTGATAATTTTCGGCTTTGATGTAGATCTCCATGCGATTTTTCCAGTATGCATAAAATTTCCCATTAAACATGGGAGGTCTCTGAGATGAGTACCCTTCTTCCAATTTCTCGCAAGTGTTCATACTGCCCGGATCTCTCGTCAAGGTGTCTTGAACGGTCTGAGTTCCTGCTCTGATACCAATTGTTATTCCTGTAGGAACACTGCAAGAGGGGGGTGAATTGCTGTGTGGAACTTATAGCACAAATTTTCGTCAGAATCAAAAACCTAAAGGAACTTTGAGAAAAACGAAATGAAAAGAGACAAATTTCAACGAGAAAAACTTCCTGGCCCAAGGAAGAAAAACTCCACTTTTATATAAAGGCCTTGTAAACTATTACAATCCTAAATTTCTCTCTGGACCCCGTGAGTTCCTGTAGGAACTTACGATTCTATTCTCTTTCTCTCTTTCTTTTTCCTTTCTCTTTCTCACGTCTCTTTCTTCTTTGTTCTCTCTAAGTTCTCACACTTCTCTTTTCTTTTCTCTCAATTACAACTCAAATAATAACTCTAGTATATTGAAATGCATATAAGAAACTGGATTGGAACTTTGGAACTTGACACAAACTCTAAGTAATATAAATCTGAAAGTATGCTCTTGTTGTGTGTGTGTACTTAATCAGAATTATATGTGTGTATATTTATAAATGAATGGTTATATCAATTGCTTGGAGAAAAAGCCTAATTAACCACCCATATTACCACTACACGTCCACCACTCTCCCTCACACACCACTAACTTTGACTCATAAATTTAAACAACCCACTAACTTAATTATTGACCTAAAAAATCAGAAATAATAAGTTAAGTAATTTACCTAAAAAATAGATTAATTAATTAATTAAAAATAAAAATAAAAACCGGTTTTTTTCTTTTTTATTTTTCCGAAATTTTTTTTTTTTTTAAAAAAATTTCTAAAACTTTAAATTAATTTTTAAAACCAAAAATAAACTAATAAAATAAAAAGAAATCAGAATTAAAAAGTAACCAACTAAATCCTAAAATTAAGGAGACTAATTTGACTACTAACTAATTCAAAAACACCTACCCACTACTCCTAAAATTAGGATGCACTAATTCAGTCAGTTTTTTACCATTTTAAACAAGTTAAAACAGTCAAGGAGTTGTTTAAACCGTCCCTAAAAAATAGCAGCAGTCGTGGACTAAAATAACTAACTGATTCGACACAAGTTCCTCTGGGAACATACCCAAAGTTCCCGTAGGAACTGGACTCAAGTTCCTTTGACAGACAGACCCAAGTTCCAACCAGACTTAAATGCATTAATATACTTACATTTACCCTAGAATATTACATTATAATATTCGTGGATGATTCTCTTCTCTTCAACAAGTAATTCGTTGGAATACTTGAAGTTCTTCTCATGTTCCTTGCTGAATTCTCTTCAGGAACTTCTCTGATTTCTCTATAGAAACTTGACAGCAACATCTTTGATTCATGATTCGAACCTTGACTTGAATTACCATCTTGTTTCTTCAAATGATTGAATCTTCATGCTTGAATCTTCAATGCTTATTTATCTTCAAGATCTAAAATTCTCCAAGAACTCAAAGATACTTATTAGTAATTAAGTTTGAGGTTTATGTCATCATCAAAACATAAAAGGAATATGTCAACATATTTGAAATGGGCCACTAGATCTTATGGCAACATCATTGGCTTCCATTGCAAGTTCATATTCATCTTCATCACTATCCACCCATATATGGTCATATCCAAATGCATCGACATTATTTCATTCCGAACAAACAAATAACTCTCTTTTCTGAAAATTTCCAGAAGTTGATGAATTTTGTGTAGGTTCAGGAGGTAAATCTGAAAAATATTGTTGAAAATAAGTGTCATATGTGAGGAATCTTGTATTCTCACCAATTGACCCATTAGTTTGACTTAGAGACAAATCCATGACAACAATGTGTATACTACAAATAAGTCACCTTCATTTCAATCCCAATCGAGATCAAATGATGCAAGGATCGGATTTGAGAAACTTTCTGGTCTTTCGAGGGGTTTATTGAGGCTTATGTAGAATGTCCTGATTCTATTGAGAGACCCAGGAAAAAAGGCAAGGGAATTTCATTTAAATGTAGCTAGAAACCTCGCCCTATTCCCCACATTCGTGTCTCTTAGTGTGGTCAGCACTTGGTGTTTTCGAGCAATGAAGCTTACACCCATTCGCATTAGTTCATCCAAAGTTCCTTACCCTTATGCACGAATTATTGAATAAGCCATCTTCCTATCAAGGTTATGGATTCAAATTTTTTCTAAGGTTCATGCGATCGTTGCCACGGGGAAGCTTAAGTCAAATATTAAAACTCATTAGTTGTATATCGATTCTAATTGTTCTCAAATATTAACCGTACAAAAACAACAAAAATACAATTACAACAACAATAAAAACAACAAAAATATGCGAGCAACAACAATAAAAAAACAAACAACAAAAATTAAAACAACAAAAATCAAAACAACACCAACAATAAAAACAAAAACACTAAAAACCACAAGAACATCAACAATACTAAAAACAGCACCAACTAAAATAATTCCAAAAATACAACTACAACAACAATGAAAACAACAAAAATAAACTACAACAACCGACAACACTAAAAACAACAACAACAACAACAACAACAACAACAACAACAAAACAACACCAGCCATAATTGTAACGCGCCAGGTTTTTGGTATTTTTCTGCTTTGTTTATTTGTTGGTATTTATGTTATTTTATGTATGGTCCAAATTTATTTGGACTATTTATTTTTGTTTTATTGATTGATTATGATTATTTTATTTGATGATTAATTGTTTTATTATTTATTTTATTTTATTTTAATTAATTAGAATTTTATTTTAATTTTCTAGTTAATTAATTAATTTTGGGTCAAGTGCAATTTAGACATGATTAGTCATGCTTAAGTGTAATTAGCCCAAATGAACTTAGAAGCCCATTTAAGCCTTGCCCAACCGGCCCCCCTTGTGATGTGGCATGGTTGTCACTTGCTTTGTGTTCACACCTTAACTAACTTCTATAAATAGAAGGGTTAGTAAGGCTTAAACAGCATTTGCCCATTTAGCCATCCTTTGCTTACAAATCAAAACACAAACACTCCCTCCATTTGCTCTTCATTTCCCACGCCTATTTGGCCAATTCATCTCCATCATTTGTTCATCATCTTTTCAAACCCAAACTTAAAGATTCAACCTCCATTGATCTTTAAGTATCAAAACACAAATTAAACCCCAATAGCTTCATTCAAGATCACTAGTTTGGTTTCGGTTTTGAG
Organism: Salicornia ramosissima; assembly: GCA_951394345.1. Lineage (NCBI taxonomy): Eukaryota > Viridiplantae > Streptophyta > Magnoliopsida > Caryophyllales > Amaranthaceae > Salicornia > Salicornia ramosissima. Next base: position 41,438,348 of record OX596236.1, read on the forward strand.
TGGGTTCGTGTGGTTCGTGGTTGGCCAAGCGGTGGTGCCGTGTTCGTGTGGGTTGAGGGCCGTGTACGAGTGTGGGTTCGTGGCTGGCCGTGCGGTTGGATCCGTGCAAGAAGAGCTCGTGTTCGTGGTGAAGCCGTGTGGGTGTGCGTGATTGTTGGGCCGTGTGGAATCACTTCTGGGCAGCGGGTTTTCGTGGGTTTAAACGGTTAAATCTCATTAAGGTAACATGCTATCCTATCCTAGTTTGTATACTTTGATTCATAGGGTAGATTAGATGACTAAATTGGACCAAAAGTTGATGATTATGACCCTATGTCCATGCGTGAATTTGGGCAGATTTTGGGAGATGATTTCGTGATGTTTTGCGTAGTATTTATGCATGTTGTGTTTAGTTTCGATAAGTTCCATGTTTGATCATGTTCATGTTCGATTTCCATGAAGTTTAGGTGTATAGAATTGATAGTTATGTTGATAAAATTGGTCTATGTCATACGTGTACTTGGTGTGTATTGATGATGATGATTCTTGATGATCTTGATGAGTTCTTTATGTTTCTTTAATCTTGAATTGATGAATTAAGTTAAAGATTGTAATCTTGATAATGTTTCTTGAATTCTTGATTATGTTATGATGAATCTTGGTTTCTTATTATGATTATGTAGTCTTAAGTGTAGATTATGTAGTCGTAATTAAAGAAAGTTTAAAGGAAGTTAAATAAAATATTCAAAGAAAGTTAAAGAAAGCATTAAAGGTTGTTTAGGAGGTTCCAAGATTATGGTTTTTATAGTTAGTCTTAAGTAAAGGCGTAAGATGCAACTTAAGATTAAACAAGAATGTAAAGATAGCTTGAATTTGCTTTTAGACGCCTAACCTTAGAGTAAGATTCTAAGACTTGGGTTAAGACGTTGCCCCTATCCTAACCGCGGTATTGGGATAGTGATTACTTGCTATGTCGTCTATATGATATGAATTTCCGTAAGATGGGGTTCATGGGTTTGGGAGTAAGATTCTCATTCCTGGCATAGTAGGAAAGTTCGTTCGCGTAAGATACGTTCGTACGAGCATAATCCGGTCTAATATGTAAATGATAGCGACAAAGATTAAGTAATGATAAGATTGAGTAATTAAAGTTAATCGAGTTTTGATATTATCATTGTTTATTTTTATTATCATTTTTAATATTATTATTATGATGTTATGTCGCATGGTTAGTATATATGAGTGCCTGATATGCTTATTTGATTTATTCTATGGTCATGTGTATCCACGTTAGGGTGGGATTGTTATGTTACTCGCCACTGACGGTGGATTGTTGTTCACTTTCAGGTAACTCTGATGATGACGGTGTTGCTTAGCTTTGGGTTGGGCGAGTGTCGTTGTACTTTCATTTGTTTAGTTTGTATTCTGATTTTAGTTTCGGACTTTTGGTAGCTGTAATTCATATACTCTAACTCTGACATCTATTTTGGAGTTAATTCATTAGTAGTGACTATATGGGACTTAGTTATATACAACTTATGGTTTTTTACAATTTGGGTTTTATAATAATAATTTTTGAGGTTTTGTTTTAAATTTTAAGTATGGTTGTATGTTAGATCAACAATTCGACTCGTCGGTTTCTTCTACGTCGGTTTAAGCGAGTCGGGTCTTCACAATAATAATTTCAAAAATACAACTATAACAACAATGAAAACAATTGAATCCTATACCCACAAACTGATTTTTACCAAAATTCAACCATAAAATTCAACCTTACAAATGGGGCGAAATTAAACCCTAAAAATTGGGAGTTTATTGTGACTTACAATGTGAGAGAGAACGAACGGTGGGTCGGCGGCGGGACGGCGGCACGGCAAGGAGCGGCAGACGGCAACAGTGGTGCTTTCTTCCTCGCTTCTTCCATCTCGTTCTTCGACCTGTTGTGTTTAAGGCGAAATGACAGACCAAAACATTGGTTTTTTTTTTAGGTTGAAGGTTAAATCGCTATCCCTGATAGCGATTTACCTGATTTACCTAAATCGCTATTTCAAAACACGATTTTGTAAAGTACATCGCTATCTGTGATAGCGATTTAAAGCTTCGTAAATAAAATAAAAAAAAAAAGATTGTTTACGTGGACAGTATTGTTGCAAATATTTTTGTCATGGCAGTATTTTCGTAAATATTTTTTCCTACAACATTATTGTGGGCATTAACAATAGAGAGGTTTATGTTGAGGTTTGTGTTTGTTTTTTGAGGTTTGTTTATAAACCTCTCTATTGCTAGTGTGAGTTACTAGTTTTGAGGTTTGTAGAAGTTACTAATTAATTTTCCATGAAAGAATCCAATTATATTACCATTGAGAACTATTGAAAAGGTAGGGTAACATACACTTTCCATGAACTTATTAGGAAGATTAAGAGCTTGTAACATCTCTTTAAGGAAAGGCCAGCTTACACAAACATAGGCTTTTCTTATAGGAAAATTTTACACCAATAATTTGATCTTTTCCTAGTCGTCTCAAATTGATTCAACCTAGCTTTGCATTAGCTCATTATAATCCCATCTTTCTTGGATGTCTTCTCATTTCGAAACTTTTTTCATTTGAATCACCGAAAAACCACCCAGGAACTCGTTATAATCCTAACAAAAGGCTCTCAAGAAAAGTCATCACCTAAAGCATCTCTAAGAAAACAATGTTCTAAGCCTCGCCAAAGTAAAAACCACACGAACTTAAAAGCATGTTTGGTATTGTTATTTTTTAGTGTTGGAAATGGAATCAAGTAAAAGTATTTTCATTAATTATTGTTTGACATGAGATGATATTGGTAACACAATGTTCTAACGGAAACCATTATCACGATTTTATTACCCTTCCCAATGTTGTGGAGACAAAATTCTTTTTCTCTAATTTGTTTCCATTTCATTTTCTTTACTACACCAATTTGTTCCCTTTCTCCTTTATTTCCAATCCATTCTCATTCTTATATTTATACCAAACACCTCCTAAAGGAGGACCAAAATAGAAAGACAACCTAAAAAGGTAGGATTATCATGAGTTAATGCAAAAATTGGGCCATTTTATTAAGAAGACTAGGCAAGAGTAGGATTATTCCATCATGTGAAATTTCCCTTTCTTATATTCTTCAGCAAGCAACAAGGAGGGGTAGAGTTCTTGTTAGAAGGGCTTAACAATGGCCTTTTTTATATATTTTTAAAAATAAAAATCTTTAACACTAGTGTTTTCAAAGTAATTTTATTATTTCAGACTTGTAGAATTTTTAAAAATGGTTCCACCTCAAAACCATATGATAGTAAGGGGAGTAACCCCTTAGCCATATAAGGTGGAGACAAGTTTATTATTTATCCGATGTGGGATTTATTCCCAACACTCCCCCTTAATTCCAAACTCTTTTCACACTCACATGTGGCTTTTTCATGGGCTTAACACTCCCCCTCACATGTGAGTTGTGCATAATCTTGGCTCAGATCAATTCAAACCCAACCTAGGCTCTGATACCATGTCAAACGGACCTGGGCCGTGCCTGCCACGGGGGAGTGCAAGTCCATTATACACGACAAAGGAGGTTCCACCTCAAAACCATATGGTAGTAAAGGGAGTAACCCTTTAGCCATATAAGGTGGAGACAAGTTTATTATTTATCCGATGTGGATTTATTCCCAACATTTTTGAATAAGAAAATATTGATTTAAACCTTATAAAATTTTGTTAAAATAAAAAGGAAAATTTGTCAGAAAAGACCTTATAAAACATTATTTTTGTAAGAAAAGACCTTATAAAAAATTTGTTGTGAACAGAGACCTAAAACAAAAAAAAAGTTGCAAGGAGGGACCTTACCATTATTTTCCGAAGTTGACTGTGAATTTCCGGCGTGGACTCGCTATTTCCCTCAAATTTTCGACGAATAATTTCTTCTCTATTTAACCTTTCCTTTTCTTTTCACTATAAATTCATTTTTCCTCCACTCACCCTCCATTTTCCCTCCTAAATTCATCTACATAAGCCCTACATTAACACTTCCTTCTAGCATCTAAAATTCTCTTCTTTTAAATTTGGGTTTCCTCATCTCTTACCCCCTTAAATACGAAAGGATTCGTGCAAAACTGGAGGAAAATAGTGAGTCAACGCCGGAGATTCACAGTCAACGTGGGAAAATAGAGATAAGGTCCCTCTTTGCAACTTTTTTTTTGTTGTAGGTCCCTGCTCACAACAAATTTTTTATAAGGTCTTTTCTCGCAAAATGAATGTTTTAAAAGGTCTTTTCTGACAAAATTTCCAAATAAAAAAGAAATAGTTAAATCGCATCAGACCAAATTAGATTTTGCGAATTGGTTTGGTGCAGTGTTTAGTTTTGTTTGCGGTGCAATTTGGTTTAAATAAAATCCAAACTATACTTTTACGGGTTTGATTTAGTTTATGAGTCAAACTGCACTAAATTGGAATGCGCTCGCCCTTATTTAGTTCTCTTTGTTTTAAAAATCACAATTTCTCTGCTGTATTATTACTCTCAGCATATCCTTTTATTTTGTATGTATTTAATTAAGGAATAGATTTGAACATATAAATAATTTAGTGAAATAATTCAAACATTAGTGGCATATAGTTTCACTGTTGCTTTTGTTAAAATATTTAAATTAATTTGCTCATATACATTCTCTAATCTTTTCCTTAAACTGTCTACCGAAGCGGTATGCTATGAATAATAGAGATAGTATTATGTATTTCATATCAGATTAAATTAGCCTTTAATTTAACTTTTTCTTGTTATATACCTTTAATTTCATAATAGAAACTTGATGAAAATTATGTAGTTAAATGTGCATACACATCTATGACAACTCGCCACATGCAGTACAATATGATCTAATTCTATCAACATCAAATTTATATTTAGTTACATGGTTCATTTTTTTCTTAATGTTAGTTATGTTTGGGATTTTAATTCCAATGAGAGGGAAAATTGACCCTGAAGAATCTTTATTGTGTATAAGAAAAAAAAAAAAAAAAACATATTCATATAGATTTTTGTTAGATTCACTTTATACATATATACATATATACAAAATATATAATATTGATGTTTAAACATGTACATTGAAAACTATGCAAAAAAAAAAAAAACAAGCATAACTAACATTTTGAAAAAGATAGAGTAACATTATTTAGATACTAAGAAATGTCTCCCCTTTTAAGACCAATGACGAAAAAAGTCTTGTCATGCACACCAACTAGGTTTCAAGCAAAAAAAAGAAAAGAAAATTCTACCTGGTACGGTGGTACCCCTTTTTATGTCTTTTTTATATGTTATTCGAAAAAAATTATTCTACATGATACCACCGTGTTCTTGTTTTTGTCTCCACTGTAGCAGTCTGTTAAAACATAACATTTAACAAAGTTAATTGAGTTTAGGAATTGATTACTAGTCAAAATGTCTTATTCATGTTTAAAATCATTGAGGCAACTTAATGCAACTGGTTATTCATGTTTAAAATCAAGTCAAAATGTGTTATTCATGTTTACAATAGTTTGCTTTATTCATGCATGACAATAATAACAAAAAATAAAGGTAAACTGAAATTATAACCCAAGATTATTATTAACATTGAAACCCAATTACATTGCTAATAAAGGTAAACTAAAATTACAGTAGAAAAATCAATTGTTAAACCCAATTAACTTTGTTAAACATTATGTTTTAACAGACTGCTACGATAGGAATAAAGACAAGAACACAATGGTATCATGTGGAATAAAATTATTCTTTAGATACCATGTAGAAAAGACAAAAATACAATAGTACCGGTTAGAATTTCCCAAAAATAAAATAAAAATGAAAGTGAATAAAAATATTAAAGCGATGAATCCATTTAAATAGATGAAAACATTATAAAAATGCAAAACATGGCCGAAAGGATTTTTAAAAAAAAAAATCTTTTTACAAAACACAAAATAAATCAGGAATGTCAAAACAAAGGCGGGCCAAAGCCCAAGACCAGAGCATGTGAAGCCCACATTCCTTGCACTGCGACACATTGCATGTGGTGGAGAGAGTGGGCCGAAATCTGCTTTACTACTTTTGCTTGTGATCCAATGCAGAGGTTGTGCTATTCTGGACTGCAATCTATCGCACATTGGCCATTTTTGCCCTACACCGAAATCAATTTATACGAGCATTTTGAAATCAATTTAATTTATTAATTTAAAGTTATACGACATATACAATAGAGATCAGTAACAACCAAATACATGTCAAAATAGATTAAATTAAAATCAACTTTGACAAAACATAGATCGGCTTAAGAGATGTTTGCAAGTACAATCGCTCATCTTTTGCGTCGTTGTTTCTCCATACAGTTTTTTTTGCAAGCAGTTCTATTGATCTGTAATAGTTTTAAAGTAGATCTTGATTCAATTCTTTCGATTGTAGTGGGAGTATAAAAATATGTTGTGATCTCGCACAAATCCCCATCAACAAATTAACTTCAAAAGAAAAACAAGCACACATTGTCGAAAAAGATCTCACAAAGTGAATGATAAATCCGATATAACGGAATAATAGGTCTTACAAAGAGAATGATAAATCTCATAAAGAGAATTAGATAAGCCTTATTATGTACAATAAAAACAAAAGAAAAAACAAAAGAAAGAGAAGAGAGAAAGGGGTTACCATCAACCTTTAGAAGATTGATGGCAGTCCCAAACAATGGAGGTAGGAGAAGCTTTTTTCTTTAGAGATAACGGCTATGGTTTATATTTTCTTTCTGATGTAAAATATTTTCAATATAAGATGATTTTCACGAAAAACAATTTACCATGGAATATCTAATTGCAAATTAAGTTTTCCATTGTTTACTACCATGTAAGAAAAATGATGGAAAAAAAGAAAAAATTATGAGGTAAGGTAAGGAAAAAGAAGAAAAATAATTTTCGACATATTTTATATTTTTAATAAATGGTTTCGCAAATTTTTAAATACATTTTTTTATTTTTCTTTTGATGTAACGGAAGCCCGAAAACAAGCAAACTGCAATAACAAACAAATGAAACAACACCAAGAACATACAAAGATTTAACGAGGTTTACTATCAATGTGATAGCTACGTCCTCCTGGCCGGTATGAATATGTATTTACTATGGAAATCAAATGGAATATAATTGAGAGATTGGTAATTCTCCCAAGAATTCACTCACTAATACTCTCAATGTGTTTTCCTTACTTTTGTGGCTTGAATACCAATTATTTCATTAGGGACGAAACCCTAAAGTCCTATTTATACTAATTACAAAGTTACTCGACAAATTGACGAACAAAATGCCAAAAACTGAACGGATCCGGTCAGGTATGAAGAAACCCGCCAGGTACGCAAGCCTCGTAAACCCGGCCTGGTTTACTACTTACCCGCCCAGGTGCATGAAGCCATAACACGAACCACCACCCCAGGACCCGCCCGAGACTGAGCATACCCGCTTGGGTGCGTGGATCAGCATAATAACCAACTCGTCCCCAGGACCCACCCGGGTCAGTCAAGACTCGCCAGGGTGCACAAGCCCCCAAAAGAAGCACGTCTCCAGGACCCGGCTGGGTCACTCCAGACCCGCCCGAGTGCGTGAGATTCTCTTGCTGCTTTGTTCCAAACTTCGTCTTTATTCGCCGAACTTCTCCATAATACCAATGTATGACTTGGTAAAATAAGTCACACCCAAAATACCCCACATCTTATTTTAACTGAATATATTTTTTACAATATTTTTCACGCATTTTTTGGGCTATGCATTAGAAAATCATGAATTTAGGGTACAGTCTATTTTGTCTTTTTCAGCATTTTTAGGGCAATTTTTGTTATTTGCATTGTCATTTTTACATGAAATTAGATACTCGAAGTTATTATTTCTGGATTTTTCATGCATTAGAAATCATGCCTTAGGTGAGTTAGGTCTTCAATTTGCTTATTTTGCTTCATACTTATTTCCGGGATTTATAATATTTTGGCATGTTTGGCTTACTTTTTATGCTTTAGTTATTATTTGTTTGATACTTTGATTACTTTTATTTTATTATTTTATGTGCATTTCCACCATTATTTTTATTTATTGTTTGATCCACCTTAATTTTCTTGTGTTAAAAAAGGCTGGTTAAATGCGAGCATCTCTCATGCCTTATACTTCATCCGCTTCATATTAGTTGCAACGTTGGCAATAATTTGGGCATTATTCATAACCACTCTTATAATTAACTTTTGTGTTTTATACATGTAAAAGAATATAGTCATGTGAGATCCCTTTTGAACTGTCTTAATGTGTTCTCTATTATAATCTAATTTTTATAATTTTTGGTAAAACAGAATTAAAGATATTACGAATATAAATTATACATTGACAAGCGTGAAAAAGGGAACGTTGCAACTAATATGGAGAGGAGGAAGTAATATTTTTTAGAATTTTTTTAAAAAGACCCCCAGGAATTTGAGTCAGTTTTGACAAAACCTCCAGGAAGTTAAATATTTAAAACAATCCTCAAAATGTGTGAGAAACCCTTTTATTTAACCTTCAAAACGTTTGAATCTATTGAATAACACCTCCATTTCATAACACCGTTAATTTAAGAATTAATTGTGACCCACTTTATGCATCAACACCATCGATCATCTATGTTCTTCATCAGATCATCATCATGCATGTTGTGCATCTACATAAGCTTCCTCTAGAAAGGCGCCCTTTTCCTAAGTAACTTTATCTCCCTCCTTCCACTTGTAACTCATCATCCTAAACACCATTAACCCTATTCTCCACATCTTCCACCTCAAAACCAACTAATCTAAGTTGAATTTCAACCCATTTTCCATCCAAATTCCTCTATAAATAGTGCCCATGTTTCTTCTGATTTCAATCACAAACACATACCAATTTCTTCTGATTTCAATAACAAACATATACCAATTTCTTCCGATTTCAATCACAATTCTTTAGTTTAATTTCTCATCAAAACCCCAAATCAATTTGTTAAAAAAAATCCAATTCATTATTCCCCACTTTCTCTCTCCTACTTCCCTCTCCTCTGCATCCACTGTAATGCCACCCACAGTCGCCGACCTAAATTGTCGCCGCTACCCCTACTGCCAGCCTCATCTACAGCCACAACCATTGTCGACGCCATCTCCTTCCTCACTTGCCATCCTCTACTGTTCTTGTTGTTGTTCATGGTATTAAATAGGCCAACCTTTTGTCTTTGACTTATATTACTACGTAAAACCCAATTGACCCATTTTTATAAAGAAAATTATGATTGTTGACTTGTGTTTTTTCAGTTTAAGCTTGAATTTACTATGAATATTGAATAAAACAAGAGAGAACGAACAGAGGAGAGAGAGAGAAAAGAGAGATTAACAGAGAGAGAAGCAAGAGAGAATTGTAAAAGTCTTAAATTGTAAAAGGTAACGCTCAACTTAAGATTGTTATCAAATGGAGAAGTTATTCAATATATTCAAACGTTTTGGAGGTTAAATAAAAGAGTTTATTTATTTATTTTATTTTTATTTTTTATTTTTATTTCTTATTTTTTTCATTTTAATTTTAATTTTACAATTTATTTTTAGTTTTATTTTTATTTATATTTTTTCTTTACTATTTTTACATTTTAATATTTAATTTAAAATTTAAATTTAAATTTTTTAGTTTTTAATAATAATAGCAATAACAATAATAATATATAATAATATGACCTGAACTTAAAAAAAAAAAACGAACTGAACGGATCAAATCGAAACTGAATCGAGGAAAACTAAAAGTAAGTGTTAAACAACAAGGCCTCAATTCTCATTGGTTTCAACTTTTTTCATTTCTCGGAAAATATTTGTTGTTTGCATGAATGTTTTAATTTATTCTCTCCTTATGAGAAGAGGGCGTGGAATAAGATTTCTCATCTAGTAACTCATCTTTATCCTCCGAATGATTAGAAGTTTTACTTTTAGATTGTTTTTTTTTTCCAAAATGTCCTACCTTTAATTTGGTGTAGTATGACTTTATTAATGTAAAATTCCTATTTCTAGCTTCAAAATTCCTTATCTCAAATAAGACATCTTTTTTAAAATGTTTTTTTAACTTAATTTCTATTTTTCATGAATTTATCTGAATTCATAAGGCATTAGTTTCCGAGGGAAGCAAACCTTATTTTTACTCATGTAGACTTAAATATAAGCAATTAAGGTGGAAAAAGACCTTCAGTGTTAGTTTGATTGAATTTAATAAATTAAATTTTATTAGAAAGCTGTTAAACCAAGAAAATTATAGTTCGTGACAAGTAAGTATGTTTCAAATATCAATTAAATTACTATAGAAATTGTCACTTACATGGGGAAATTATGTAGTGTAATTGATTTCTTATATTCAAAAAATAATTGTCTATGATTTTATCTGCTAAAAAATTTAGAACTTTTTGTAGGGATAGCCCACCATTTGTGGCCATTTTGTCGGGATATCCCTCAATAATTTTTTTTTGCGAGGATATCCAAAACTAAATTTAATGATTGCGAAATTAGTCCAAATTCCATTTTCCGGGAAAAAAGTCAAGATTCCGGGCATTGACTGGCTCGATTAAGTGAGTTTACTGTGCATGAACATCAAACGCATTTAATCGTACAACATATTAAATTCATAAACTCACCTAATTTAGTCAGTTAATGCACAGAATCTTGACTTTTTTTCCCCGTAAGATGAAATTTGGGCTAATTTCGCAATCATTAAATTTAGTTTGGGATATCCTCACAAAAAAAAATTATTGAGGGATATCCCCACAAAAATGGCCACAAATAATGGGCTATCCCCACAAAAAAAAATCAAAAATTTCGGTATTTTAGAAAATTTCTGGGCTATCCCCACAAAAAATTCAATTTTATTTATGAGGAAAAAAACTCGTGTACATTGAATTTGTACCTTAATTAGTATAGTGAATATTTAATGAATTGAATACTTTATGTGTTTTTGAGTCAAACAATTGAAATAAGTCGTGAGTAAATCAACAATATAGATAAAGGTGGTTGAGATTTGGCACGTTCCTCTACTAACGGCGCAATCCCATGTCGGAGGAAGTTTCGGAAGCTTTTATGGCCTCTATACAATCATAGAATATGGACCAATATTTTGTTCAATAATAGTAGGTTATTATACACGTAAATGACAAATTCAATGACCACAATCATAATCCACCTCAAGTAGAGCTGGCAAGCCCTGACAAAACCCAATAACACGACACGAATCCGACACGAATTTACTGAGAGAAACTCAAAACCGACACGACACGACACAAAATGACACAAAACTGACCCGTTTTGACACGATTGTCTTAAAAAGCCAACATTTTACATCTATGTAGCTTTTTATTTAATTAATGAACGACCCGAAACTGACACGAAAGTTGACACAAACACGATCCGTTAACCCATTTGGCCAGCTCTAACCTCAAGTTTGTAGATTCTTTTGGCAACATAAGACACTTCCCTTTGAAGTTTCTTTAGTATAACACAAATACTTTGCACTTTTTCTCACTTTGTTTAATCGAGTTTCATCCTAAAGTAGTGACAAACATCCTTTCGTGGAGCTTAATGTTATACCCTTATCCAATTTTTGGCCTACCCAATGAAAAGATCAAATAGAATAATATTTTTGGTCAAGCTGTGCTGACCTATGATTATTTAGTTTTGATGATGATATGCACACAAGCAAACTTAATTACTATTAAATATCTTTGAGTGACTAAGAGAATTATATAGGTTTTAAAGTTGAATAATTGATGGAATATTCATGCGGAGGAGCAAGATGATTCGATCATAATCAATGAGCAAGGTGAGGATTCAAAGAAAATTAAGATTCCGGAGTAGGACAAACCAAGTCCCTAACGAGAATGGAGTAGAAGTTCCTGTTAAGAAATCGGCATGAGACAAGAGAGATACATTAAGTATTATATTTACACCCATCCATTTCATAATAACTCAAACCAATTTCTCTCTCCTCTCCCTAAAAATGATATATAGTTTTATTAAGGGAAAAAGATGATTTAACTTAATTGCATTAATTCAATAAATAAGAGGCTTTCATATAGGCAATACAGGCACACAACTAACACAAATTAAAACAGAAAACGAAAGTGGGAACATGACCCACTAACATGAACTACTTAAAACACATAATATGATAGCCGTGATTAGTAGTGATAATAAACGACTAATTTCATATGTAGTACTAATTTAATAAAGAAAAGAAAGAATAATAAATAAAATGTGTTTTGATTATTGATTCAAACCTTATGTCTGTTAGTATGAAGTCAAGGCATGACAAACTTAGTGGCTAAGTATTAGGACTAGTTTTTTCTAATATTTCTCTTGTTATTAGAATTATTGAATGGGTCAAAGTATGTGTTTTACGTATGGCCCTATAAAATAAGTCTCATACAATCATAACTATTAAAAGCCCTTAAAAACCCATATCTAGCCCATTTAATTTTCACCCCTTTAACAGCCCTCCCACATATTAAAAAGGAAAAATTGTCAAGAATAAGCCAACCTTTGGGCGATCTTCCACAAATAAGTCAACCTTTTGAAAATCCGGAAATAAGCTAACCTTGTTATCATTTAAGCCAAAAATAGGTCAAATGATTATTTAACATGTTAATTTCTATTGTTTTTTATCACTATTTTACAATCATTCAACCTATTTTTTGCTTTAAATGATAACAGTAACTTAAAACAACAGATAACTAATAGATTAAAAATTAGTTTAACCTATTTTTGGCTTAAATGATAACAAGGTTGGTTTATTTCTGGATTTTTAAAAGGTTGACTTAATTGTGGAAGATCGACCAAAGTTTGGCTTATTCTTGGCAATTTTTCCTATTAAAATTAGTTTTTTGTGCACGCAATGCATGCGATAATCCTGGAATATTCGTTCGCAATAAGTAACTTTTATGTATATGTTTGTTTTTTTAAAAATAAAATAAATAAATTTAGTCTAGTTTTTGCCTTTCCTTTATACATAGTAAGTATATTACAAATTGAGTAAATAGTTTATTTCTCTAAAAGATTTATAATTTATAAATAAATTTTGAGTGTTAAGAGAATTTGAATAATACAATTTTACAATTAAATGGTACTTAAGGTTTTTTTAATTGTGATCACATTTTTTTAAATAAAGCAATGATTTCAAAAATCAAATATTATTATGGAAGATTGAATACACAATTGACAAAATAGTCCATCACTTGACTAAAAATAATGGGATGACTAAGGGTAGTGTAGTAAGCAAATATTACATGTTCTTTAAATGTAGGATCTTCATTTGCAATAGAGCGAATTCAAGTAGAAGGTAATCTTTAAAGCATTTTTTTAAACACAATACGAATTTACTGCATGCTAAATTCATTAAAATTACCAAAAAAAAAGTATATAATTAATTAATTAAAAAATAGATAATAAAATCTAACTCTCAGATGAGCAATCAAGAAAAGAAAATGAGTAAAACTTTGACATTATGTAGATTATTGATATGAAATGCATAAAAAAGAAACAAAAATGAGCAATCTGGACAGAAAATGAGTAGTTTCACATTGTAAATATAGTTTAATGTCAAATGTGTAAAAAAAAGAGTAATCTGCAAAAAGAATGAACAATATTGAAATAAAATTAGCAATTTGCATAAAAATGAGCAATATTGAAATAAAATGAGCAGCATTCGAATAAAATGGGATAATATGTAGAAAAATGAGCAATATGTAGAAAAAATGAGCAACATGCAAATAAAATGAGCAACCTAGGTTACAACTAACCTGTTACAAAATTGGCAACATTCAAATAAAATGAGCAAGTTTTAGAGAAAATGAGTGAATTGCAATAAAAAAAAATGAGCAATATAACTAGCCTATTACAAAGAAATAGAACTAATTATAATTTTTAGCTTGTTACAAAATGAGCAACATTCAAATAAAATTGGCAAGTTCCAGAAAAATTGAGTAAATTGTAATTATAAAAATGAGCAAAAATAAAACTGTTAAAATGAACGTGAGGAGAGAAAAATAAATGAGTAAAATGAGTATGAGAAAAGATAAATGAGCAAAATCATTTTGCATGTAATGTCATTTATTTTTTATTTTTACAATTTAATCCCTGGATAATGGATATACATACATCCAGTTGTATAATAGAAATTCTATAATTTTAGTGTAATACTGTAACTCACAAATCTTTGTATAATTACTTGCATATCCAGTGTAAAGTGTGTGGTACTAGAAATATGTCATTAAAAAAAATTAATGTAAATTTATGATTACAAACACAAAATGTTATCACGTATATCAAGAAAATTACATTTCACAACATTAAAAATTTTCGGAAGCAATTTTTTTTTTTTAAAGAAACAAAGAAAATTATATTAATTGCTTAAAAGTTGAACCATAACATACATCAAGTGCATAGCATGGAGGTAAAGAGATATACCTACATGCATAATGCAACTAAAGCAAAAGCTAATAGATCTTAAATGAGCTAATAAAGGAAATAACAAGATAAAAAACATTAGATCATCCAGAAGTAGAGGGGATCTTGCTCCTTTGGTCTTCATAGATGTGTTGTACTTCCAGGGGAGAATTTGGGTAGATCTTCCTCGTGTTATTCATTCTTAACCCCATTCTTGCAAGATCATGAGCTAAAATATTACCATTTCTCTTGATATGCATAACCATGTAGCATTCTCCATTTTTCATGAGGTCACTAACCTCCTTCAGAACCACAGCAAAAGCGTGATTCATGAAGTTCTCCACATTTTCCAACATTAGTTTTAGGGACGCCGCATCAGTTTCTAGTTCAATCTTTGCAAGCTTCAAATCTTTAGCAAGGAGCAAACCTTATTTGCTTCAGCAGGGTACGAGCACAATATTTGCAAGAGAATCCCATAAACCAAGTACCATCGTGGCGTCGAAGCACTCCACCACCAGAGGCCTTGTTGAGAGCTTTCCAACAACCATCTGTGTTGAGTTTGACAAAGCCCGGGCTTGGAGGAGTCCAAGCAAGATGTATCTGAATAGGGCCCTTTAGCTTTTCATTAATATGCATAATTTGGTTAGTTGCATTTAAATCAATATAGATCCTTGTGAATATAGAATCAGGGTAAACAACCACATCTTCAAACACTGCCCTATTCCTAGTAATCCAAATGTGCCACAAGGTTATGACAAAGATAGAGGCCAAGGAAGTTGATTGAACATTGTTTTTACCCAGCCAAACATCCCAAGAGGAATTAAAGAACTCATCAGCATAAAAAGGAGGGAGGCTGAATTTGCGAATAATTTGGGACCAAATTGGTTGCGTACAGATGTAATCTCTGAAGAGATGGAGATGAGTTTCAGAACTTACTCTGCAGTGGATACAAATTGGGTCAAAGAAGTTGATTTTGGGAGCAAGGGAGGCTGCGACAGGGAGAATAGAGTGGCAGATATTCCAAAAGAGCATTTTATACTTGTGAGAGGAATGATGCTTCCATATTTTTTTTCCATGAAAAGGAAGAGGAAAAGATTGGTGGCTATTGCCTTTTAATAGTCTATAGGTTGATTTTATGGAGAAAGTTCCATCACTGGTTTTGGTCCAATTCCAATTGTCAGTGACATCACTGATCAAAGGAAGGGGAATGGCATGAATTTGATCCACATTTTCTTCATCCAACAAGTAAAGAATACTATTTAAGTCCCATTTAGTGTTTGAAATAACATTAGAAACTCTTAAATTTGCCAAATAGTTAGAAACATGCCCACTGATTGTGTAGACAAGAAATTTGTTACCTACCCAATGAAGAAACCATAAAGAAGTATCATTTCCATCACCAAATATCATCATGAGGCCTTTTTTAAGAATGTCTTTACCTTTTAATATATCTCTCTAAAGGTTAGAAGAAGTTGAAGTGGGAAAGCAATTTAAGAAAATAGAGCTCTTGATGTATCTTGCTCTTAGTATCTGAACCCAGAGGTTGAAAGGTTCCATCATTATTTTCCATCCTAAGTTAGCCATAAAGGAAAGATTTCAGCTTCTCAAGTCCCTAAAACCCAAACCTCCAGCATTAATATATGCTCACAGATCCCCTACCACTTCATTCTACGAATGTACCTAGATCTATTAACCCTGTTCCAAAGAATTTTTTTACAAAGCTTCTCTAGCTCTTTCAGAAGGGAAATTGGCAAAAGGCCACTTTGCATATTATAGAGAGGATAAGTATTGAGAACAGATTTGATCAAGGTGGCCAGCCATATTCGGAAGCAATGTTGGGTCTAGTTCATTCTTTCCTTTTAGTACAAATTCAAAATTCACACGTCAGAATAGACTCAAAATTGAGGCAGTATGTGTAATCAAGGCAATTGCCAAATAGAAAGCCTGCTTTTGTTTACTTGCTTAATGAGGTACTGAATAGTGAATTCAACTTGCCCCGGGTTTAATAAACTTTCCGCCTTCACTAATGAAAGAGCGCAAAAGGCATGTCAAACATCGATCAAGGCCAAAATCCATGAAAGTTGCTGATGAAAAGCATACCACAAAAACAACTTATTACGAATATTTTCAGACAAAAACTAAAAAAACTTCAAATATGATAAATTAATGAAGAAATGTAAGAAGCTCAACATGCACAATGAAAGATATAGAGAAATAGAAACAAAAACCTAAGTCAAAATTTTCTATGCTCTGCCTTGGTAAATTACTAGTGCCCTCGCTTCCTCTTATTCCCCTTCTTGCCTGCTTTTACATTCTTTATTGAACCATCAATAGCAGGGCGTTTCTTCTTCTGCCGCTTTGGGGCTGCTTTTTCTGTTTTAACAATTTCTTCAGACAGAGAGTGATCCAAGGGTTCATCATCTTCATCTGAACTTAGCACCAAATCCTCCACAATGTCTTCTTCCACAGCCTCTTGTTGATTCTTCACTCTCTTATTCTTTTTCTTATTTTCCTCCTGAGGAGGTTTATCCCTGCACATGTAAAGAGGTTGGATGACGTCAATAAAGGAAAATCAAAGCCTACTTGCAGGAATATGGGAATTATGCTGCTCAATTCCGAAACAAGAAAAATAATCTTAGTTTGAGGGTTGATGCCTTGATTCTTTATTTTTTTGTGACAAAAAGGAATTAAAGACTTCTTCACCGCCATCTTCTGCATCATATTCTTCATCACTTTCTGCTAGATTTTTATCAGATGGCTCGGCACCATAAAGGATACTGAAAAATAAGATCAAATAAGAGTTGTTCTCACTGAAGATATTTATATCTGCATGTATTGAAAAAGCAGAGTCATGAACCTGGATTCTGTTAAAGTTGTGTTCCTCTGTTGAGCTCTTTGATGTAATGTAGCAACATATTTCGACAAGGGACTAACACTAGACTGCTTCTCCTCCTGTTACAACGAAATTTCAAAACATTTACAAGGAGAACCAAAGGTAGAATTTGAAAAGAAATACTGTACAGCTGACGAACAATTTCCTTGATAAGAAATTTGCACTTGACTCTTCAAGTAAACTCTCGCTTACGTTTTCCTCTCCATCCCTACTCTAATGCATTGTTTGGGGAGAAAGGAGGGGAAAGGTAAGGAAAGGAAGGGGAATAAGACCCTGTTCTTTTGGATCTATGCATTGTTTGGATAGATGGAAAAGGAGAGAAAGGACTGGAAAGGAAGGTGGGGGAACAACTCTCCTTATTTGGGAAATAGATTGGGGGAAGGAAGGGGAAATGGAGCTCAACCTTCTCCCCCGCTTTCTTTCCTCTCCACTTCTTCCATTATCCCTCCGCTTCCTTTTCCTCTCTGCAATGCTATCCAATCATATTATTACTGTACTATTTTTTCACTATATTCACTTCTTAATGGCGGTGCAAAAGTCCGAGTGTGGGGTAGAATTTAGGAGAGAGGGGATGTCAAACAAGTCTATCCTCCATCAACATGCCTAACCATCCAACGTAACATACATGAATTTGGCAGGTGAAGAACAAAAAAAAAATTATTTTTTTTTTCAAAAAAGACATATCTATAGCAAACCTCAAGGAAAGATGAAGCAGCAGGATCACTTGGCAAGAAGGAGATAGTTGCACGCTTCTCGTTTGTAAACTCTGAGTTGGACTCAATCTGCAGGAAAGATTGAAACAACTTGGAGTTAGCACATCACCGGTTTTAATGAAAAGCGTGTTCCAAGCTCTTTTTACAGGGCACAAGCACAATTGCCACTGCATGCCGCATACAACATACCTGTCTAATGAGTTCCCTCGTGTCTTTGCGGAACCTCTCAACTTTGGTGTTTTTGCAGAAACTACGCAATCTTACTGCAGGTATAAATGATAATTCAAAGAAAGCAACAGAATAGCTCCATTGAGCCAAATGTTCACCCAATTCTTCAATCACACCCAAGACACATGCCTCCTGAAATGACCGGGTCTTAAGTGTTTGTTTGCTGACCTACAAAAGGAGGATAACCAAGAGTTATGAGTAATGACAGACCACAAAAAGTACAACATTGCTTGCAGCACCCAAGAGAGAACATTGCACCTTGAGTATTGTTCGTAAGTCAACGGCTTTGCCGACACCTCCAGTAGGTGGACTATGCAATTCTTTCATCTCTAACATATCCAAAAGTAGCATAGAAACTGGTATGAAAGTGTTGGTTGCAGCAGCAATACAGTTGAGCATTCTAACACAACGAATTCGAAGGGGGAAGTACCGAGCAGTTGGGACTAAACGAGCAACTCCAGAAATTATTTGAGTCAATGGATAAGCAAGGGGTCTAAAGTCAGGTTCCATGCCATATTTACGTATAGCTACAGTCCAGAGCTCAAGGCAGTTGATATACTTCCATTCATAAACCTTCCTGAAAGATTCCTGTAAAAAATGTGACAACAGAAGTATAAGCACACTATCACATCCATTTCAAGCCCAAATGTTGCCAAGAACCTAACAAACTGCAAGAAAGATGTGTGATTCAATTTCTATGCCACAAAAAGAAAAATAGTGAGGCACATAACACCAAGAAAAACAACTTGGAATCATAGTGATCACGCAAAAGGACTAACCTTTGTCTTCATGTTCAATGCCTCCCGCAAAATCATTACTAACTGCCGAATGAATACAAAAGCATGCTGGTATGCTGTTGGAAGGTCCACCATCAGAAATTCAACTAACAAGGATCTAAGAAATTGGATGTGCTGCAACTTTGCTGCATTAATGAACTGGCAATTCATGACATAAGCTTTGTATAAGCCTTTAAAGCACTCATCCAAACAATTGGACCCAAGCTGGATACATAGAGTTCTCAGGAACCAAAAGGCCGCAAAAGAAAGGTCCCGAGCTCCTGTACCCCAAAAGTGCAGAGCAACCTATCAAAAAATCACACGAACAAATTCAAAACTTGATTGTCATTGAGAAATTATTCTATAGATATATATTTTAGATGAGGAATGAACCACTTCAATCAGCTAGGGCACGTTTGAAGGTAAATGTATCGCATCGACGAATCATATTAAATAAAGCAAAATTAAAATTATACTAAAGCAATTACTCTTAGTATTTCCATTTAAGATCATTGTAACTCTAAAATATTGAGAAATGAATTTTAATTTAATTTACGATCCCACATGGTGAATGTGCTAAACGCATCTCCATGATGATAACACAAACAATCTGGCAAACATAACAAGCAGTAAAGCTTTAGATTACACCTTTAAACAAAATTGCCCAGCAAAAATACCAACTAATGCAAGAGGGTTTATAAAATGAAGGGAAGTCTAAAATAAAGGCAACCAACCGGAAAATAAATCAAGACTTGAAGCATACCTTAATATATTTTCTCAGAAATGTTGGAAAAGCAGCCAAGAACAAGGATGATTTAGTTAAGTGCCTCAAAGTAAATGAGATACTCTTTGCATCTGTCATTTGATTCAACGCATGCAATGCATTTCCAAGGTACGACTTCACCAAATGCTGGTATTTTTTCCAGTGTTTCGTATTCTTCACCTCAATTATTTTTTCTTTCTTTCCACCGTAGGAAGGAAATTTCATCAAGCTGCGAAGAATCCCGTCCATCTTACTTAAAGTTTCTACCATAACTTTGTTCATAACAGGCTTAGACATGGTAGTTAATTTTTCTGAGGATTTTTCATCACTTTCTTCTGCAAGATGACAAGCTACCCTGAATGCTTTCAGCAGAGAGCGCACAGGAGCAACTTTGTCGCTTTCCTGAATCTCCTTGCACCAAGATTCAACCATATCCATAGTAATAACAGTTCTTGCAGTTTTTTCCTTCTCTTTTGACCCAACAACTGGCTTTTCAATGTCACTGTCATCAAAATCCTCCCCATCTAGAACTTCAGTGTCATTGAGATCAGTTCCAGTATCATCAACATCTGTTTCAGCATCATCCTACCCAAAATCACTACATTAAATACCCACAAGCATTCAAGCAAATGACTAATACTGCACTGTGCAGGCTGAACAGTGGCAGTTTCGCAAATAAAACCAAGTATCCAGCACACATGTTACACACACCGGTGAATTTGGCATGCAAAATTCCGAAACTGCCACTGTGCAGCCTGCACAGTGCAGCACTGATCATCGATCAAGCATTCATACATTACAAGCTAAAGTATCTAATAGTAAACTCACATCAATGCCCTCATCATCAAACTCTAAGAGCTCCTTGTCCACTTCTTTCAGGTATTCATAAAATTCGGGTTGCTGCAGGAAAACTAATGATCAATAGCTTCGATAAAACCAACTGAAAAATAAGAACTACTGTATAACCAAAGGCTAAAGCAAATTACAACTTAAAAAGGAAGATGAAAAGAATAAAGAAGGGAAGAAGAAAGAAAAAAAATAGCTCTAACCTTCTCCTTAAGACTTTCCAACTCTTTCTTATGTTCTTTGGCTTCTTTTTTAGAAATTGAAGTCTTCCCTCCTGAAATTTTATCTCCCACTTCATCTGAGATAGCCTTATCTGAATTTTTAACTGCATTTCAAATTCAAATAAATAAAGCCAGCTTAAAAAGCTATCGCAGTGAGTAAAATAAACGGAATAAGCAGACATGGGATTGCATCAGTACCTCTTTTCTTTGTACCCATGGAGTTTTAATCAACAAGCTGCATGGGAAAACACATACACAAATATAAAACAATGCCAGCAACCATTTTGGAAAACATTAATTCAATGGTACAAATGTAGAATCCCAAATTCACAATAATAACAACAAAAGCGTACGATCGTACAAATCAGTGGTGAAGCCAAAATTTTGAAAACCGGGTGGGGGGGGGTTATAAACATCCGATATAAAAAAAACTTAGTAGAATTCATATGTAATGAACTCATATTTAGTGCAAGGGTATTTTAGGTATTTTATAATAATTTAGATAATAGGAGCTAGTAGAAGTATCTAGAGTTTCTTAGGTGAATTTATCTATAAATATAGCTAAGTAGTAAGGGGTTAGGGGATTATTCAGAAAAGAAGTCTTGTTTTATATTTTGCCTTGTTTCTGTAAAAGTCACTTAGGAGTTTGGAGCTACTCGAAAGCTACCTTAATCAGTTCAATATCAATCTGCCTTTTGCCTACTGTTTCATTAGTCGTTTATCATTCTACTTGTTGTGAAGTTCTGTTGGTTATTTGCTGCTATTGTAGTTAGTGTGAGTGTGTTGACAGGAGCGGGTCAGGTGGTCCATAACAACTTGGTATCAAAGCCGGTACGTTCCGTGGCGGTTCAAGAGTCACTGGACGTTTCTGGTGGTGGCTGATTTTTAGTTGTTTAACAGAAAAGAGAGAGAGAGATGGCGTTTGCTGGTAATAATGGAGCTCAACCCATGCGAAGGTGGATAGAAGAGGAATTTGCATACTTCTCGTTCAAACGAAATTATGGAGTCTCCAGCCTCGAGGAAGAGCAATGTATCCGGCAAGAGCTTCAACTTCCTGAGTTTAATGGCACAAATTGCCATGGCTGGATTAAAAAAATGGAGGACATTTTCCATTTTTTCCAACTTAATGAAACGGAAAAGATGAAGGCAGTCCTAATGTCTCTTGTTGGTGAGGCATCATGGTGGTTTGAAGAGGAACAGCGAGGGTAGTTCTATGAGTGGCCGGAATTGAAGATTCTAATGCTACTCCGCTATGGCTCTTCACCAACAAGGTGGTAGCCACAACAAACTCCAGTGGGGTCTCGCAGCCAGTGGGTGCACCATGAAGAAACTAAGATGAAGGAAGAAGTGAGGAATAAAAATATGGAAGCCAAAACAGAGAGTGAGAACGAAGGGGTGCACACGATTGTCACCCACCCTCCTGTGATTGAGGAGACTAGAATGGAGCCAAAGAAAAGGAATAGGTTATCACTAAGTTTGCTGCTGGTAGCATCAGATCTGGACAGGGAAAAGAGTAGTGATTTCAGTAGTGGTCGTGGTGGTTGTGTAAGTGGTCAAGGTTGCTTCATAGGTGGTTGGAATGGGGCTGATTTTACAAAAGGTGGTTCCTACGCAAGTGGTTCTGGTGGTGGACCGGGAGATGCGGTCAGAGAATGCGAAGGTGAAGGAAAACAGGAAGGTGGCGTCTCAGATGAAGGACCAGAAATTGTTACCAGGAGCTGCTCGAAGGATGTTGCATCAGACTTTGAAGATGGCAGCAACAATGGTGAGGGACAAAAGAAAATTCTAGAAGTAGAGTGGTCCAAAAGAAGTTTGACTGAGGTGGATAGCATGCATAAGAAGCCAACTTTAGAAGATCCTAAAAAGGGGCAATTGGTAAAATACCAAGGTGGGGACATGAATGTCAGAATTGTTGGGTCACATGATTTTAGTCAACAAAAAAATATCCTCCTTGCAAGAAAAAATTCTGAACTACCTAAGGAACTTGGGCCTGCCAGATTGCAACCCAACAGCTCCAAGACCCAGCCCAACTGCCCACCTAAACCTTTAAAAAACAGCCTCATCTCTCCATTAAAATACAACTTTATTTACTCACTCGCTAATTCTTCTTTTGTTGGAATGAAAAGTGGTTTTGGACCAAACCCTTCCAAGCCCAATTTTTCCTACCATCCCACCAATATAATCAAACAACCCCACCCACTATCTTTTACCAAGTTCTCTCCATTTTCAACACTCAATACTCTTAGCCAATCTGGTAGCCCACAAAATTTTCAGCCCAATACAATAGCCCATCCTTCCAAACCTACGCCCAATTTTCCCCATTCAATACCAATTTCCCAAACCCATTTCCTACAGCCCAAGCTTTCTACGCCTCAGTCAACAGTGCACACCACCTTATTCTACTTCACCCAACTCCTCAATCATGAAAATGATCATCATTGCAGAGGTTGGAAATTCAACGCCGATTACAACCCACCTTGAGGACAAGGTGGAGCTTTAGGGGGTTGGTAATGTAATAAACTATTATTTAGTGCAAGGGTATTTTAGGTATTTTATGATAATTTAAATAATAGGAGCTAGTAGAAGTATCTAGAGTTTCTTAGGTGAATTTATCTATAAATATAGCTAAGTAGTAAGGGGTTAGGGGATTATTCAGAAAAGAAGTCTTGTTTTATGTTTTGCCTTGTTTTTATAAAAGTCACTTAGGAGTTTGGAGCTACTCGAAAGCTACCTTAATCAGTTCAATATCAATCTGCCTTTTGCCTACTGTTTCATTAGTCGTTTATCATTCTACTTGTTGTGAAGTTCTGTTGGTTATTTGTTGCTAGCTTGCTACTATAGTTAGTGTGAGTGTGTGGACAGGAGTAGGTCAGGTGGTCCATAACATCATAAATTGGTTAATACTTAAATTTGGAAGAGCTAAATGAAGTGGAATCATTATTTTTACTACCCAGTACCCATATTTTCATTTTGAGCTTTTGAGGTGCGTCCCTATGTTAATGTGCGGATGACGGGATAAAGAGCAAGTTGCTTCTTGTAATTTCATTCATTTAAACATAAATTATCGGGGATTAGGTTGTTTCTACTTTGACTATAATTTGTTCAATTGAGGTGAATGTGAATCACTTGACATTTCCTAATTAACTTGATACAAAGTATTCAATTTCAATTATTACATAAATGTATCAAACCCAAAGAAAGTAATTACTTAAATCTTTGCCCAAACAATTAAACAAACTAAAAATCCAATTTACAATTTATAAACAAATTAAACCTGAAACTTTACCCATAACCAAAATATTAAAACAAATCAAACTCAACTAACTCAAGTTATTTAACATTTCCACCACATTCATTGTTCTCCCATTTGGTCAAACAAACATAAAATGTCGTCCCCCTGCTTCCTAGGATGTAATTTTAGTTTTTAATTTCCTAATTTTGGTGTTATCGATTGAATGTTGAGTTTATTCGTATTTTAATATTTGACTTTGGTATTTATTCAATTCACATGGCCGTCGGTTTAATTTAAAATGTTTAATTCTTTATAACTGTGATAGTGCACAATTACACTTACGGAGTAATTAGGCTATACTAGCATAGCAGTGAAGGACAAAAACTAGCATAGCAGTGAAGAACAGGCCCGTCCCTGACCCAGGGAAACAGGGGCGGCCGCCCTGGGCCCAGTAAGAAATCCTCCATTTTTGTAGTCTACAGCACAGCACATACATAATCTATCAACAATATTTGATTGGAAATTCATTTTCCATCTGGCGATAAAATAAATTACCCAGCAAAGCATAAACAATTGATTCTACGGGAAAAACAATCTTACCTCAAAAACTCTGCTTGCTTTAATGGAAGAAATCTTCTTGCTTTAATGGAGGAAATCTGCTTGCTTTAATGGAGGAAAGGCACCACAAAAACCACGTCCAACCTAGTCACAGTTAGTTAGTTCCACAGGAAGAGTAGAGGAAAGGAGAGCAGAGAAGAGGAGAGGACAAGGTGAAATAAACGAGAGAAGAAATGTTGCGCTAGGGTTAGAATTTTATTTTTTTTTTGGGTTTTGTCCAAATGAAAGAGGAGATGAGGATGATGCGAGAGAAATGAAAATCAAATGAGATTGAAAAAAAAAAATCAAGTGAATTTTTTTTTTAAATAAAAACATCAGACACCATAAAGAGCTATGTGGTTTATGGTGCACCTAATAATTTGTGGGGTTTAATTAGGCTAGTTCACTACAATCAGTTTGAATTTACTTTATACAAAATACACTCTATTTCACTTCTAATTGCTCCAAAGTGTTTTTAGGTGCTTTTTAAGGACTGTCATATTTTTGTCTTGCAGTGCCTTCGTATGTGTATTTTTTAGTTTTTATAGCATGATTAAACAAAAAAAATGAAGGGTAGTAATAGGGAAGTAAAAAATGTTCGCAAATTATTGGTTGGACCCGGGACCCCGGATCCTGTTATTTTTAAATAAATTGTTTTCTTTTCTCTGCATATTTTTCTCTGCTGAATTTTTTTTCTTCCTTTCTCTTTCTTCTTCTTTCATTATTCAATCTCTCTCACTTGCAAATTCATGGAGTTCTACTAAAAAATTTGTCAAAAAAAATCAAACAACCAAATTTATTCCCAAAAAAAAATCAATTTTTAAGTAAAGGTTCTAACAAAAATGGCGTAAAACAAGGTGATGGATCAAAAGGCAAGGGGAAGGATATACTGGATCGGGATCAATTGAACAGTGCACGCAAAAGTAAGTACAGGCCAGTACGAGCCAGTTGCGAGGAGGAGCTAGAGGTTTGTCATGGGATCCATAAATGAAGATCTCTAGTTCGGAGGAGGAAGACATTTCTCAGCATCAAAATGAGCCTCAGGGGACTCCTTATACTCAGATAAGGACTGTTAATGTTGGTGCAATTTAGATCTGATCAAAAGTGGCTCGGCCCGCGTAGGCCTTGGACATTTAAAATTAGACTTTTTGGTTACTTTTTAGGCCCGACCTGAAAAAAACCCGAAAAGCCCGCCAAGCCCGCACTTAATTTTCGGGCTTTAACTAAGCCCAGCCCGAACCCGGCCTGCTTTATGGCTTGATTTTTTACATTGGCCTGGCCCGAACCCAGCCCAGCCCATGATCACCTCTAGATTTGATAAGGGTATGCATGATGATATCTCACTCTCTTTAAGAGCTTCTTGTTGTGGAAACTCAACGTTGGTATCAATGGCGTTGAGGTATGGTTTCTTGAGATGGCGAGTAAAGTGTGCCACCGCTTCTTTCGCCTTATTAGTGGTTGTATTCCAGATTTCTATGTTCGTGCTTCTCGTCTTCTTAATTTTGGTTTATGATCCGAGCAGATTTATGATGAACAATGGAAGTCTTGTTTGTTTTTCTTTACTCTAACTACCAGGTTACTGGAATGGAACTAGTTCATTGTAGTTGGCTTCTCTCCGGTCCTTGATGAAGGCGAGGATTTGAGGAAAAGTCCTTTTTAGAAGAGGAATTGATACAGAACGGGATGGTCAAACATGCATCTTCAATGGTCAACGATGACTTTTTCCATATCTAATTAACTTGGTTGGTTTTAGCTTCATTTTTAGCTTTACTTTTATGTTTTTCGAGTTGTAATAATTAGCTTAAACTCTTATTTTAATGCTTTAGTAGTTAACTATGCTTGTAATAGAAAGAGAGTGAAGGATTAGAATGGCAAAAAGGAGCTAAGGGGGCCTACATGGCCGTGCATAAGCATTGCACGACCGTACAAAAAGGATCGTGTAAGAAAACTGGAAATTGGTAAGTCCACGCCGTGCAGATTGGGCTGCACGACCGTGCACGATCCAGAAGCTCTGCTTGGGTGTGCACGAACGTGCACGCTTATACTGCATGACCGTGCACGGGTGCTGTACGCGTTTTGTTATTTTGGGCTTTTTCTCTCTTGTTTTGTTTAGTGTCTTTCTAATCTTGACCCTTTCTTATTATGAGATTAATGGCCTATAATAGTCTTATTAGGGTGTGTTTATTCTATAAATAGCCTTTTTGCCTCATGTAAAAATCAGATTTTGATGAATGAAAAATGAAGAGTTTCTTTTGTGAGCCCTTTGTGAGCTTCCCTCCTTGGCGGATGGCAAAACCTTACAAAATTGGTGATTGTAAGTCATTTTCTATGCTTTACCTTTGTGATTTAGAGTAGATTATGTTTAGTTCATGATTATTAGTCATAGTGAGCTTATTTCCATGTCCATATCTTATTGAAGTTTTAATTTCATGGTCATCTTGTTGGGCTATTTTTGGGTGGGCGAATTTTGGGGGTTTTGTGTAGTTTTTGTATGTCTTTGAGATCCAATCCTACATCAACTTTTGAATGGGCTTTCTTGGAACATCTACTTATATCCATGCAATTTCCTCAGCATTTTATTAAGGTTCTGATGACTTGTGTGACTATCCCCTCTTATACTCTACTTATCAATGGTACAAGCCAAGGTTTTTTCAAGCCTAATAAGGGGCTCGGACAAGGTGACCCTGTGTCTCCCCTATGCTTTGTTCTATGCATGAAATATTTGCATAGGACATTGTAGTATAATTGTTCAAAAAAGGGTTCCAATTCCATCCCAGGTGTAGGCTCCTTAGGCTTACCAATCTATGCTTTGCTGATGATCTCATGATGTTTTGCAAGGGTGAACTTTCAAGTGTGAATATACTGCTGTAGAGCTTGAAACATTTTGAAAAATTTTCAAGTCTTAAAGCTAACCATGGCATGTTTGAGAGTTATCGTTCAAACATGGCTCAAACTAAGGTTGATTTCCTATGATCTAAAACTGGTTTCAAGCAAGGTGACTGACCTTTTAGATACATTGGGTCCTTTTTTGCAATAGGAAGCTGACTATAGC
This sequence comes from Salicornia ramosissima, assembly GCA_951394345.1. NCBI lineage: Eukaryota > Viridiplantae > Streptophyta > Magnoliopsida > Caryophyllales > Amaranthaceae > Salicornia > Salicornia ramosissima. Next base: position 41,466,129 of record OX596236.1, read on the forward strand.
TGATTGTGGAGAGTACAATTAATTCAGAATGTTTTGATGAGGATTTCCAAATGGTAGACCAGGAGTCTTTCTTTTGCTGGTAGATTGCGGTTGGTTAATTCCGTCTTGATGAACTTATGCAATTACTGGATGCAGACCATGATAGTTCCTGTAGCTGTTATTAAACACATAAATAAAATTTGTAGGAGGTTTTTATGGGAAGGCAAAGCTCATTAGGGATCTAAGCCTGCTAAAGTAAGATGGGATACAGTTTGTGAGTACAAAGATTTTGGAGTTCTTGGGGTGAGAGACACCATTATTTAGAACAGGCTTGTTGTAGGGAAAGTTCTTTAACAAATTGCTGAGAAAGCTGACAATCTTTGGGTTAAATGGGTTCATAGCATCTATCTCAAACATAGGGATTGGTGGACTTATCAGCCTACTTCCTTTGCTAGTTAGATTTGAAAAAATATTTCTAAAGTTAAGGTGTTGATTAGAGCAATGCCCACTCAACATTGGTGGCCTGCAGGTGGGAGTGCTTTCTCTTTAAGCAAAGACTATAAAAACATTAAGCATGATTGCCAAAAGGAAAGATGGTGTAAGATAGTTTGGAATAGACTATCTATATCTAAACACCAGTTTCTGTGATGGCTACTATCACTTGGAGGAGTGCAGGTCAAGAGCCGGTTGGTCAAGCATGGCATGGTTGTGGATGATAGTTGTTGTATATGTGGTGTGCAGGCTGAAACCCAACAACACCTGTTCTTTAACTGCACTTATACGCAACCGTTATGGGCAGGGGTGTTGAGTTGGTTGGGTGTTAGCAGGAGGTGTGGGAACATGCGCGCTACAGGTTATGGGGTGGCTAACTAGACAAAGGAGGATGATTAAAATGCAAAAAAAAAGTGGTAATGGTTGTAATTGCAGCTCTCTCCGACAATCTATGGAAGGCTAGGAATGATGCTTGTTAGAACATGAAAACTCCTCATGTTAGTTGTGTTTTGAATTAGATCAATTTTTTTTGTTAGGAAAAGGTTTAGTCTTCTTAATAATTGTATTAATTCCCATGGGGACCTTGCATGGCTTAAACGTATTGGTCTCTTGTAATTAGCTGTTTCTGGTCCTTCCAGATTGTTTGGCACATTTAGAGTGATGGGGAGCCTACCTAGTAGGGTTACCTCTTTTAAGTGGTGCCTTAGGTTGTAAAATTGGTTTGGTGCTTATTAATTATAGTCTTTTCATTTACCAAAAAAATGGCGAAAAATAAGTACAAGATTCAAGAACATATAGAGGAGGACAATTAACACTAATTTTACATCCTTTTATTTTTACAATCTCTAAATTTAAAGCATTAATTGTTGAATGTTGCAAAAAACAAACCCCTAACTTTTCACATTCTAAAACCTAACATTTCAGTACCAAATGTTCACACACTGGAAGAACAATGTTCACCACCCAGTGTTACAATGTCACCAGAAACGTAGGATTTATGATATTCACGACACTATATTGCAATGTTCACAACACTGTATTGCAATGTTCATGACTTTATATTACAATGTTCACAATAAAAGACACATTATATATTAGATTATTACTTGTTGCAATATTAAAAAACTTACGATTTACAATATTCACGATATTATATTGTAATGTTCGACATAAGAGACACTATATACGAAGTATTAGATTATTATTTGATCAAATGTTCATCATTTTGAATAGAATGTTCATCGTACCAATGTTCATCATTTGAACAGAACATTCACTGGGACCAATGTCCATCATTTTCAACAGAGGCTCTGTTTGTTTCGAAAGAAAACAATTTTCATGGAAAATTATTTTCTAAGGAAAACAATTTTCTAAGGAAAACAATTTTCTAAGGAAAACAATTTTCAATGGAAAACATAGATGTAAAAGGGTTTTCCTTTGTTTGTTTGATTAGAGGAAAACTTATGAAGGAAAGAAAAATGAAATAGAAATAAAGGAATGATGGGAGGAATGAATAAGGGAGAAGTAAGGAGGAAGAAGGAAAATGTAAAGGAAAATGGTTTTCCTTTTCCAAAGTGACATTTTCCACCTTAAAGAAAATTGTTTTCCACCCTTTCCAAAACAAACAAAGGAAAATGGAGAGAGGGAGGAAAATCATTTTCCGGGAAAATGTTTTCCATCAAAACAAACGGAGCCAGAATGTTCACCGGGACCACAAACAGTTGGATGGTCCTGTGTCCAGCCATAACTTATTGAAAAATATTAACGTAAGGATATAAATGTCTTTTTTTTATGGTGGGTCGTATTACTCAAAAAATGTAGCAAATAAACTTGGATGGGCAAAAATGAAAAATAATGGAGCAATTAAGAGTGGACGGAGGGAGTACGTAAACTAGCAACATTCTTTTTTTTTGGCAAAGGGAATTAACAACATTCACTTGTAACTTTGTACGTGGTGGTGTGGTTTTTTATTTGGATTATTTCTAGTGGTATATCTCTATAAACATATCTAGTGGTATGTTTGGGTTTTAAAATATTCTAGAAATATATTTAAATTGTTAATATAATTCAAGTAACATCTAAGTGATTTTTTTCCGGCCTATTAACCACCACTATCAGTCCTTAGTTAACTATAGTTAGTTTATTTTAGGGAAAATTTTAAAAAAATCAAACAAAAAATACAATACATTAACCTTTTACATGTACCATAAGAAAATGGTGTTAGTGGTAAACTGGTAATGTAATTTTAAGAAGTTAATGTACTATATATTTTTTAAATTTAAAAATTTTCCCCAAAATATACTAACTATAGTTAATTAAGGACTGATGTGCGATGGTTAATTGGCCGGAAATAGGTGTGTTCAATGGGTTGGATGCCCACTGGCAGCTAGGAATGGTAATGGTGAGGGTCCACCTAGACCCAGACCCGTTTATTTTATATGGACCCGGCCAAACCCGATCCAGACCCACTGGGTCTAGAATTTTTAGACCCAGATCCACTGGGTCTAGCGAGTCCACGAGTCCTTAGTGGGTCTTAGATGGGTCTTTTTTATTTTAAGATTTTAATAACCGTTTTGTATCTATTTAATTGTTTCATCTTATTTTAGTTATATACAATCATTGTAATACATTATTTCAGTAAAAAAGGGCATAAAATGCGTCAAATAAGTCAAATAAAAATATAAATTGTAAAATACTTTAAAAAATTAGTATAAAGTTAGAGATTAGAAAACTAGAAATAGAAAAAAAAATTGAAAACGTCTACTACTCCACATAAAACCTATACAAAATTAAAATCCATACTTACAAAAGTATACTAGTAAGCATTAGATGACAAAATAAACAATGTAAATAAAACAAAACCACATGCATTTGTCTATTGATTCCCATCAATAAAAATTAATGTATTGTAACATACAAAAACTAATCAACACCCATTTTATGAATAATGAAATTATTCACCCATTAGCATTATTACCATCCTAATTTATATGATTATATCAATCATCTTCATGGACATATATTCACCATTAATAAAATTTTATCCTATTCATCATGAATTTTCAAAGAATAATATTTCTTCCTCCATATATATATTTATATATTCATGGATATCATGAAAGTCAAAATTTTTAATATATAACTTCAACGTAATCTCAAATTGGTTTCATGTATAAGAATTTAAAAGATCATATATACAAATTTTGACAAACAAATAAATATTATATTGTCATCAAATTTGCTACATATATGCACTTATACAACCAAATTGAACATAAACAAGATAAGTTTTATTTATGAATAAACTATCATAAAAATTACTATCTTGTTTACCATACCCCTCATTAAAAAAAATAGGTATATACCGATTATATGACATTGAAATTATTAAATATATTAATAGTAATAAGCTTTATACATGCATGAACAATGGATTTGATCCATCAAAACCATAAAAAAAAAGATATCAAGAAACTTCTTACTTGAAATTTCTTCAACCATGAAGTACCTTTGAATATCTTCATACTTCAAGACATCAATATATTGATGTTTCCTTGCAACACCACTTGCAACCGAACATCTCCATCTTGTAAACTTCAAAGTGAACTTTCTTTTGCCAACGCCGGATCTTAGAGGGTAGACATCTTTTTTAATAAGTAGGTTAGAAGCTTGTTAGGAAATTTGTCATGGAAATGTATGATGTAACCCTCCAAGGCGTGAAATCTACACTTTCCTTCTAATCTATTTCGCCCCTTTAGATCACCGGGAATCCACGAAATAATTAGTGAGATACAATGAAGAAAATATACACTCTATGTGATCTTAAGAGTGTATCCTAAAGACTTGTGTTTGAGTTTTGTGTTTAAACACTCTTAGTGTAATTAGCTAGAAAATACTAAGAACTAGCAAGTTGAAATGAGTATGCAAAAATATGAATATTTTTTAATCTATCTCAACAAGTGAACAAACATGCCTATTTATAGGCACAAACCCATGAAGATAATCAGAAAAGATGAGTGAATCACCATTAAACCCTTCATAAAATATGAATTGAAAAGGCTTAACTTGTGTCATAATCATGCCAAGATGCTACTCACAATGCAAGTTCTTCAACTCCTCATTTAACAGGATAAATACCATCTTAACTCAATATTAGAGTCTAATACACATGCTTTAATATGTAAAAGTATCCAAGGCAAAAAGCATTCGAGAACACAAACAAACAAGGGCTCGAGACAGTAGCAAATCGCGGGTCGCGAGCCCAGAGGTCATGAGTCGCGAGCCTCACTCACGAGGTGTAACGGGCTACTGCCTCGTTCTCCCTTTCTGCCTTATTTTTTCTTCCTTTATTCAATTGTCGAAGCCTATTTATGCATAAATGTTCCAACACTTCGTACTATGCAGCTTATTCTTTTTTAAAAAAAATATTTTTACAATGAATTTAGATAATATAGAAAAAATTTTGGTAAAAAATACACAATAGAACTATTTTTGTTGAATTTATCTTATTTTATCTTACTGTATCAAAAAAATGTTAGAATTAAAACTTATTTCAAAACTAGTTAGAAAGAATAGTACATGAAACCAAAATTTTGAGTGTTGGAACAATTATCATAATAAATGCATAAACTTTGCCAAAAAAAGAGTTATGATACACCCATAGTTGGTATGTATCAATACCGGACAAAGAGAAATTACCATTTTTTTTTAAAAAGACAAAAAAAAAGTTTGTCCTATAATTGTTATGTATACGTAACAGATATGCACTAATAATTTCTAAAAAAAAAGGAAGTTCCTTGCATAGTTGCATGAGAGTATAATCATTATAAAAGGTCCAAAAACTAGACACATGAAAACTATGGTATGTTAGAGAATAAATAAACAAGTGTGTTCCTGTTCTGGAACTTCTGTTGAATAGTCAACGATCTTTGATGTGATTAATACGGACTCCGTACACTTCTCGCTAGGGTTTTGACTTGCAAAACAGTCAAGGGTTGTTAACCCGGGGGGTGGAACCCGGGAACGCCCCTCCAATGCTTAAGTCAAATATCGGGAGTAAGGAGTCAGTGTGATGTGGGTTTGTGAATTATGAATTGCGTACCTGTAGAGTGATTGTGTAATAACCAAAAAATCTGGGCCAGAAAATTTCGTGGTTAATTCATATGCATTCTAAATCCTAAGTCCAAAAGGCCCAGTTGATTGGACTGTGTTATCTTATTTTTCTCCTTTGTCTTAAAATTGGGTCCAATGACCCAATAATATAATACCCTTAGCCGGCCCTCCCTTTGATTTGGCCAAGGAATTATTTCTATTAATTAGTATTAATATTATTATTATTTAGATATAATATATCTAAATATCTATCTTTTAATTCATTATCTTAACTAATTAAAAATCCTATTTTTAACCACTCACCTCTCAAACCTCCTAAAATCACTCAACTCCTCCTATTACTATTCCATATACACGGCCCCTTTGTTTTTATTTTCTTCTTTTCCAATTCTAAACTACAAATAAAAACTAAAAATAAAAACTCCCATCAAAAACCTCTAATATTGTGCTTGTGTGTGCCGTGTGGTTTATTGTAGTACCACAAGTTCTTTTTGCTTTTCTTGCCTTCCAATCTCTAAGGTAACTAGACTTACCACTTAGAATTAGGATAATTAATTTACATAATTTAACAGAATAGGATGTTAATCGTAGAACTTTAATCATGAATTTGCTATCTGTGCATGTTCTTGATATTTTCTTGAATTGTTTACATATTAACTGATGATTTAATTACTTGATTAATGTTTATTTCATGATTTATGATCTTAAAATTGCTTGTCTTGATTTAAAGAATTGCATGAGAATTATTGTTTTATTCCTAGAACCATTCAACATTTTCAAGCTTGGTGCAAGTATGGATTTTTACCATGTTCTTGATGATTCTTGATGACTTCATATGATTCTATGTATTTCTTTGATGATTATTTAATTTAATTCATGATTTAAGATTCAGTTATGCATGTTTCTTTGATTCTTAATTGTAGAATTTAGATGTTCTATTGTTCTTGAATTTTCGAGCCAAGTATGAGTAAAAGCATTGATTTTTATTTCGTTCTTGAATTGATTCTTTAACTTTAAAGCATGATTATTTGATAGTAGAATGTTAATCTTGAATTAGAATTGTTCTTGTTTTCATCTTAAAACTGTCGTGTGAAACATGGGGTTTTAAGGTTAAAGTTTATATTTTTATTGTTGTATCATTGATAAAAATCGAATCTTTATTTTATTATTCTAATTGCATGACCGTTTAAAGTTATGACTTTTATTTGCATGATGATTTTCTTATTGAACTTGCATGATATTCTTGTTGCTTGTTTTACGTGCATGGCCGAGTATGATTTAAGATGAAAGATTGGATTTTATTTGTTATCTGTAATACTGAGCATGAATATATGTTGAATATTTGATTACGTGATGGTTATATGATTTATTATGTGGCTTTGAATACTATGAGCAATTTATGCGTTTGTTTTAAGTAAGAGTCTAATGTGTGTTTATCGACTTCGGTCGTGGCGATTATGTGTTATCGACTTCCGTCGTGGCGATTGTGTGTTTATCGACTTCCGTCGTGGCGATTATGTGTTATCGACTTCGGTCGTGGCGATTGTGTGTTTATCGACTTCGGTCGTGGCGATTACGTGTTATCGACTTCGGTCGTGGTGATTGTGTGTTTATCAACTTCGGTCGTGGCGATTGTGTGTTTATCGACTTCGGTCGTGGCGATTGTGTGTTTATCGACTTCGGTCGTGGCGATTACGTGTTATCGACTTCGGTCGTGGTGATTGTTTGTTTAGATTGCAGTTGAGTCAATTGTATGATTGAATTCCGTTGAGTCGATTGATTATTTAGAATTTGATTAAGTTATCGTATGATTATTATTTTCAGTTGAGTATTGTCAAGCATGTTATGTTATGATGTTAATGTTATTATGTCTTTGTTGCTAAATCTTCCGTTGTCTTTTGTGATTTGTTTGAAGCATGAATGGTTGATGTTTTCCGCTGCGTGATTCTGATTTATGAATTGAATTGTTATGATTGTTGGAACTCTATTCTGTTTATGATTGCTATGCTATGATTGCACTGTTCTCGCTTATTATGTATTTTATGGTTCCACTTTTAAGTGGAACAGCCTAGTTACTCCCCACTGATTGTGGACCCCATTTCAGGTAATGAAGCTGGAGTTTGAGTTCTCAAGGGGAACGTGGTTGGGAATGTGAGCAAGCAAGTTCAGTAGCTTAGCTACCCATTAGAATTTCCTACCCTTTTTTTGTATTATTTTTACAGACTTTAGTAGTTTTATTGTTTAAAGGAGACTTCATTATTTCCTTTGTTTTGGGATTATTCTAAGTTCAATAAATAAAATGTTTAAGTTTGAAGCTTCCGTTGTCATTATTGTTAATTTATTCAATAAAAGTTTCTAGTTAATAATGATTCGTATTGTTGTTTTCTTCGAAAACAACGTTGCCAAAATGCGGGTCGTTACAGATTGGACTGACCCTTATATAGTCATTAGGTTCCCCGGTTAGGGTTTTAATGAATTAGTAGGGCCCGCGTGTGGGCCTGGCCCATGACACACAGTGATAACCTGGTCAAGGTTTTACCAAGTCAAACGACACGTGGCATAATCTCATTCGTCGTAGAAGGTCTGACGTGTCCCTAACCTTATCAGAATTGGGCCTAGGGTTTGGGCCCACTAATACTGGTTTGACCACCTGGGTGGGCCTGGAACAAAGTGAATAGTAAAATTAACTAGTTAACTAGTTATTGAATAGGTTGAATTGAGGTGTCAACAATGTAGGTGAGCCAACTTATTTACTTTTTTTTTACATGATAAAGTAAATTTAGCTTGATCTTAACCTAGTTGACACTACTTGTGGGAGAGAGATGAAAGAAAAATCAAAATGGTAATTTTTTTTTGTAAGGTGCACTCTGATTTCTTCATCAGTGCCTCCAGTGTCACTGCAATAGAGCTAAATCTTCCTTGTCAGTTGACATACTCTTATCTATATTTGTTTAATTTCACTTTAGGTATATAGTTATGTAGAGAGTTATAAAATTGTGGTAAAAAATTACATATTTTTTTGTTAATTTTCTATAACAATGTCACATTGTCTGCTGTATATTGGTTTTTTTTTTAGGAAAATGTGTGGGATACTAGGTCTTGGAACCGGCCCTATTGCAGGTCATCCCACCCAATTTTAGCCAACGCATGCATCTGTAAGGGGGTAATAAGGAATCCTCGCAAATATATGCGGTGAGAATCGAATCCAGAACCTCGTGCCTGGAATTCTGAAGCCCTAACCACTGAGCTATAACTTCATCCTCGTGGAATAATGGTAAAAGAAACAACGTTTATTCATTTGTTTGACTTACTAGCATATACAGAGTACAATATATTATTTAATAACAACTTATAAAAAAGAAAGATTCAAGATAAATAAATAAGATAAATAAAAAAAATTCAGACAAGTAGTAGTTGTACACATGTAACGACGGTTGATAATAAGTCAACAAAAAACACCGCAAGTATAATTCCAGTCACGCAAATCACAAGAGTGGGGAAAATTACACCAAAAGTACACGAGCAACAGACCCTAACCACCTTTATTATTGATAATAATTATTGCTCCGTATAAACCTAATTTACAAGCAAGGCTGCAATACATGCTGCTATCACGTTCATTCCATGAAGATATATACTCCCTCCATAACATATTAATGGCAACGATTTGACATAAAGTAGAGAGAAAAAATGTCTAATCGTTGCCATTAATATGTTACGGAGGGAGTACAACATTATAGTGAGGATGAACTCAAAGCCAAGTGGTTAGGGCTTCAGAAATCAGAATTACAGGCACAATGTTCTGGACATCTGGGTTCGATTCTCACCTCACGCATTTGCGATGATTTCTTATTATCCCCTTTACAAATGCGTGTATTGACTAAAATTAGGCCGAGTGACTAGCAGTATGGCCCGATTCCAAGGCTTAGTGCTGGTCACCCGGCCTAATTTTTCCTTTGGTGTCCCTTCAAAAACCAAGCAGGAAAGGTATTGGTGTCCCTTCAAAAACCCCATCAACTATAACCTAAGAATTGAAGATCAAATTATTAAGTACTATGATGATGTATGCATGAATTTTTCCTTTGTTTTCATTACATATATGTTTGAGATGGAGATATTAGACTAATAGGAATAAGCAAGGCCCCATCCTTTGAATATTGAATGAAACTAGTGCCAACTATTGAATTTGTCAAAAATCCTAGGCCAAGTAGAAGTTGAAATGAACTGAATTTTTCTGAACACTGAAATGAACTAAAATTTTAAGAATTAAGTTCAAAAGAACAAGGCCTAATATTATGCCCCACCTTATTAAGAAAGATAGACGACCTCCGTTTCTTTTAATTAACTTCTAAGGGTTGTATAGAATCCTATGCAAAATGAAATTTGCACTTGGCATGGGTATCAGTTTGCTAAACGAAGAGAGATATATTTGACGAGGAAAGAGATAAAGAGCAATAGCATCTAACAATGTGGAAAAAAAAAAACAGATATTGCATCTTATATTATTTGAACCCTCCCTTTAATCTTTTATACAAATAAAATAGCTAAAAATTATATGAATAAACTAACTTTTATCACATTCACAATTAATAAACCCACCTTTGAGTAATCGCAAAACAAACACACCTTTGTACCCCATCTTCTCATAACAAATCCATCTCATTTAATCACCTGAAATAGCAGATGAAAGCCGGTCAAACCCTAAACTAAACCTCAAAGTCACTTTTCCAGCTTAATGACCTGAATTGCTCTTCTAGCTTCATCTCAAACCCTAAACTCAACCTCAAAGCCACTTTTCCACTTTCACCTCCATTAACAACTGCTATTGTTGCCATCCTACTCCCTCCGCCTACGGGTTTTGCTATTGTTGTCGTTGCCATACAAACAAGCTACGGATTGATAATATATTTTTGATTGGTAGCATCATGAGACTCGGATAGAATTTCACAATAAGTTTTGCCAAATAAACTACCCCCTGCCTTAAATTACTTGTTACATTTTGACAATAAAATGTTAGAGTTATTTTTCGATTATAATGTAGGATAGCAAGTAATTTGATACAGATGAAGTATAATACTTGAAAGGTTGAATATACTCAAGAAGGGGGTGAATTGATTATTTAGTGCAATGGTTGCCAATGTACTCGTATATTGTTCTTATTTCTTAATTTAGAACCAACTAAGGTGGTTCTCGCAACGGAGTTTGTTTTGTAAAGCAATAAAAATAAGAACACCAAATTTAACGAGGTTCGACCAGACCCAACTCCTACATCCTCCTACCCTATGCATCTTATTAATTCAACTCAGAAATAACAAGATTACAAACTCAACTGTTTCAAACCCTTGGAACCAGTTCCCCACATTCAACTCTGAATGCGATCTCTCTCATGTTTGAACTCACAAATACTTCCCAATCTTCAACCCCATTGTTGAACATTAATTAAAATGTTTTTCACTCTGTTTTTACTTTTTCACAAAGCTTGAAAAGTAAATTGAAGCTCTAAAGAATGTGTATTTGTGTTTGATAGAAAGTAGAATGCCTTGTGTGTTTTTTTTTGCTCTCAATTATTTTTCTCAATTTTTTTCAGGAGAATCAGTAACAGTTTTGAGATGTAAATGTCAACCATTTATAGACTCAAAAATGATTCAAAAATCGCCACAAAGAGGGGGAAAATCAGTTTCAAAAACTTTTGAAAAACCGGGAAACAATATCTTTTGTTCACAACAAACTTCTCAAGAACGTTTTTTGTACTCAAAAGATATTCCTATCGATCTTTCAAGTAGTTGTTACAACTAATTGGCATTTACCAGCTGCCAATGAGGTTTTAAAAACCTAAAAACCATTTTGAAATCATTTAAAGAAAAACCCATTTTTTTTCAAAAACTGACAACAGCTCGTAGATCGAGCAACTGGTCCCTAGACCTACTACCCTAATTAATAGTCTTATAAAAACCTAATTATGAATATTATAACCTTTGCTCTAATATTCATGTTACTATTTTATAACACATAGGCATTTATAATGGTCTACCAAACATACACACAAACATTACATGAAGATCTAAGATGCTCAAAATAAAACACTATTTTATCCTCATGCTCTTCCAAGTCTCGAAAGTTTTCTTTAAATGTCTTCGGCCATGAAACTGGACTTCAATATATACTTGGAACTTCTATACTTGTTGCACAACCAATAGAGGTGGCAAAAGTGACCCATACCCGATTACCCGACCCGAAACCTACCCGAATAAACATGATATCATGACCCGAATTTGACCCGACCCAAACCCGACCAGACCCAACCCGAATTACCCGAACTTTAAAGTGTTTAATATTGATTATTATGTCTTTAAATGTATTTGGAGAAAACCCGAATTTAACCCGACCCAAAACAAAAAGTCCTTCAACCCGAATTAACCAAACACGAATCAACCCAACCCGTACCCGATCCGAATGTCACATCTAACAACCAAGATGGTGAAGACATAGCAAGTAATAAATATACGACTGTTTTAGTACAGTCCAAGGAACACTTTAACTAGTTCCAGACCAGTATACACAATAGGGCTCAAAAACTTATTCTCTACATCACAAATATATTGTCAATCAAGAATAAACTAAATCATTCAAGATTCATAGGAAACAGCTCTTAGCTGGTTCTAACCAACCACATAGTTTCTGTAAAATACAATTGTTCCCTGTCAGTGTTTGTCATCATTCAAAACCGAAAGAACTCAATACTACCACTTTTGTTTCTTTTTAACTGCAAGATTAGATATTTTCCCCTTTACGTTATGTCAAATTATTGCAACTATAAAGACACAGAGATAGTATTATATATAAATGAATGTGGTGGTTTGTACTTTTTTTACTTGATTTTTTATTAGTAATGTTGGTGATACTTCGGTTTTGAACCGAACATTGCTATAGTCCGTCATCTGAAACAATTTTTTTACCAAACATGCATATTCAAAAAGGTAAAAATAAAGAATTATTGTAAATATATACAGTTAGATTCGAACTCAAAACCTCAAATTTAGCGTTCAAAGACCTTTGCTACTGGTGGGGAAAAGCTCCAACCTCTAAGTCGTGGTTTGTATGGTTATACGAGGAGGAATATCAGGTTAATCAATGTGAGATACAATTTTGTATCTCACAATGACATTTTATTGTAATTTTGACAAACATTAGGGGCAGAGATCCAAGCACCAGCCAACTAAGGGGATGTTTAGGTAATATATTTTCAACAAAATTACAATAATGCCATTTGAGATGTTTATTAAACATCTCACATTGATTAACCGGGTATTTCCCGTTGTACGAGCCCCATCTATCATACTCGATATATATGATTCCGTGGACTAATTTACAAAATAAGTTACTTAAGGACTTTTAAAATAAATTTAAAACGAATGAAAAGTTGAATAAATCGGTTAATAATAAGGTAAAGTTGTATATTACATTAATATTAACTTCATGAATGTGATATTCAACTATATGATATTTTATACAACTTTCATTAATATATGCACATATATGTTCCATAATATATTTTTTAAAATTGCATGTATGCCCTTCAATTTATATTAATTACAAATTAGTCCCTCGATATATTTATATCAGGTATGAACTAAATGTTTCACATAGTTACACCCTTACACAGCATGCATGGCTACTCTTACTCTAGTATATTTGTAACGACCCTGATTTTCATGATATTTCTGCCATGAGTTATGTGTATTTATGTGATGTTATGTATAGTTCAAATTTATTTTTTTTGAACTATTTACTTTATTTTATGTGAATAATTTCGATTTAATTCGAATTATTTTATTTGCAGTTATTATTATTTATGTTAATTATTATTTAATTAATTAGAATTTTTATTATTTAATTTTCTAATTAATTATTTAATATTTTGGGCTAAATCGATTTATGCATGATTAATCATGTAATTTTTGTAAATTAGCCCAATTGATCGCGAAAGCCCGAATTTGGCCATTTCTCTTGCTTGGGCCGGTTTTCCTCAATGCATGGCAAGGAATTTGCCACTTGCTTTGTGTTCACACCTTGACTAACTCTATTTATAGGGGAGTTAGTAAGGCTTGATGATCCTTTTATGCTCATTTGCCCATTTAAACACACTTGCCATCTCTTGCCATCAAAAGATCAAAACAAAAAACTCCCTCCCTTGCCTTTAGTCCACACGCCATTTTGGCTATGAACAAACCATCAATTGTTCATCATCAATTCTAACCTTAAACTTAAAGATTCAAAGTCTATTGATCTTTAAGTATCAAAACACAATCTAAAACCCAATTGCTTCAATCAAGATCATTAGCTCGGGTTGGTTTTCCGGGTTTGTTCGTGTACCTTGCTCGAGTGGGGTTCGTGTGTTCGTGCCGTGAAGGAGGGCCGTGTGTGGTGGTGGTGCAACCGTGGTGCAGCCGTGCAGTGGCCGTGACCAGGTGGTGCAGCGGTGCAGTAGCCGTGCAGTGATGCCGTGCGTGTGCCGTGTTCGTGTGGTTCGAAGCCAAGCCGTGCCGTGTGTGTGCTGTGTTGGGTGTTCGTGTGGCTCGATTTTCCGGGCAGCTTATTGTGTTGAATTGGTGTGTTAATCTTCAAAAAGGTAACATACTTTCTCAACTTAATTGGCATACTATGTTTCATAGTATAGATTAAATGAATAAGATTGGTTTAAATGAAGTTTTGATCATGTTTTTAAGGTTGATTGTAAATCTGATTTTGTGTTGTTTAGATGATGATTTTGATGATTGAATGTGATTATTTTATGTTTGAATATGTTGGTTTTAAGTTCATGTTGATCATGTTAAAGTTTGATGAATTTTGGATGATAGAAGTTGGTAATTTTATGATTAGTTGTTGAAGTATGCGTGTGATTTGAGTGTGTTGGATGAGTTCTTGGTTGAAGTTCTTGAATCTTGATTGAGTTCTTGATTGAAGTTCTTGAATCTTGATTGAGTTCTTGATTGAAGTTCTTGAATCTTGATTGAGTTCTTTATGAATCTTGGTTGAGTTCTTTGAGTTCTTGATGAGTTCTTGATTAAGTCTTTTAAGTTAAAGAAAGCTAAAGAAAGTTAAAGAAAGAGTTAAAGAATGATAAGATGATGATAAGATGTTGACAAGATGATTGGTTTACGCGTTATTTTCTTAAGTCAAGGCGTAAAGGCAACTTAAGAAGTAGCTAAGTAAGTAAACTTCGGATTAAAGAATTAAAGATTTGTTAAAGATTAGCTTGATTTTGTAGCTAGACGCCTAAAACTTAGAGTAAGATTCTATGTTTTTGGGTTAAGACGTTGCCCCTATCCTATTCGCGGTATTGGGATAGTTGGTGGTCTTACTATGTTGTCTTCGGATGTGGATTTCCAGTAAGATTGGTTTCACGGGACTTGGGAGTAAGATTCTCATTTCCTAACATAGTAGAAAGTTCGAATGCGTAAGATGCGTTCGTACGTGCGTAGTCCGGTCTAGTCTATGAATGATTGCGCCAAAGATAAGTTTTGATAAGATAGTTGAGTCGAGTTTATTTTGGGATGATTTTCGCATATTTGGTATTGTGATTTGGATATTTGATTTGTTTATGTTCATGTGTATTCCCGTTAGGGTGGGTCAGTTATGTTACTCGCCACTGATGGTGGACTGTTGTTTGTTTTTCAGGTAATTCTGATGATGAGGTTCTTGCTTAGCTTTGGGTTGGGCGAGCGCCGATATTTTGATTTAGTTGTATTTTCATTGTTTATAGATTTTGGATAGTATTGGACTATAGTATGGACTTATATACATTTGTTTTGGACTCTGACATGTGTTTGGAGTTTCGTATAATAGATTTGATAGTTTGACTTTTGGTTTAGTATTGTACAAACTTGTGGGTATTTGTACTTTTGGGTTATAATAATGATATCTTGAGGTTTTGTTTTAAATTTTTAAGTATTTAAGTTGTTAGTTATTACTATTCGATTCGTCGGTTTCTTCCGCGCCAATTTAAGCGAGTCGGGTCGTCACAATATTACTACCTCTTTAAAGCTTTAACTGCAACAATTCTTAATTTTCTATACTTCCTCCGTTCCCAAAAAAAACGCAACAGTTTCCATTTTTCGATGTTTCAAAAAAAATGCAACAAATTTTTATTTTCCTTATATAGTAAACTATTGCTACTTAAAAGACATAAATACCCTTACTAATTCTATATTTGTCCCCACCTTTTCTCTCTCCAATTCTTTAATTGTCTCCACCCTCTCTCACAACTCATTTAATTGTCCTCATTTTTCTCTCCATTTATTTTAATCAACTACCCTTCACTTTTTCTAATTACCCACAATAAAAAAATGTCTAGGAGTCCGTGTCATGACAATTGTTGCGTTTTTTTTTGGAACGGAGGTAGTATTTGGTATAAATTTGAACATGAAATGTCTATAATGACTTAAACTTTAAAACATAAACCAAAATTACTTACCCTATGTGTTTTTCTCTTTCGTACTTTATATCTAACTTTACATACTCATATATATGATCTAGTCTCTCCTACCTTATCTTAAAACCAATCAAAATTCGTAGTTAACATATATAATCTCTTTTGGAGCCCGTATTCTCATTTGTTGCAGACTTACAGTTAAATTGCTACAGACGAAGGAGTATATAATTGAAATGGCCCCTAGAAAGATTTTCAAAAATCTTGTTTATGGATGGAAATGGGTCCTCGCCGAGTCACCGGACCGACCGACCATTGCTGATGAAGTGAAAGGAGAGGATGGTGGGAGATAGTCGAATGAGTAGTCCTTTTCACCGTCAATTGTAATCACACGTGCGCACTATACACTATTGGAATTTTTTCAATTGGATGGAATATTCATTCAATTAAAGTGAACATTATTGTCTAGTTGGAATTTTGGAATATTAATCAAGTTGGTTGGAAAGACTGCTAGCCTTGTTTCTTATTCAAGAGGTTCGGGATTTTTTTAATCCCAACTTTTGAAAATACAAAGAAAATTTTGACCAATCTTTTACCTCGTAATGGAGCTTCTGGTGCAAGAGGGTATTATGGTGCATTTGATTCAATTTATTTAAGCAATCTAATGCTTATTTCATAAAAGTTGAAATTAAGTTAGAAAAATTCAGATCACAACAAGCCAATTTTGAATAATACAAACAGGCAAGATCAGTTCAGATAAGAAAAATTATAATTACAAATATGACTACAATTAAAAAAATATTCAGTTCATATTAGAAAAGTTCAACTTAGATAAAAAAGATTAAGATAAGATCCGATCTGATCTGATCTGAAAATTAAAATCATATCGAATAAAAAAATCAGATGAATCAAATACATCCTTAGCAGCTGCTAATGATGGATAGCCTTGTTTAAAACAAAAACAAATAATAATAATGTAGTTGGAATATTGAATTTGGTTATTTTGTCCTGTATGGGAAGAAGAAGGAAACCTTTGTCATTTAAAGAAAAATTTGTTTGAAAATACACCTAAATTTGCACTTTTAAAAGTAACTTATTCATTGCTCTAGTTTTATTTTTTTTCCCTCTCATATCATCTCTCGTAAACCTTGATTCTCTTTGCTATATAGCTTAAGCTTTTACCTTTTCATCACTAATTTTTAGTGTATAACTATAATAAAACCCTATTATCTCTCTATTGAAGAGTTTAACTAGCCAAATACTTAGTTTTTGTTTACCCATATATTGAATTTTATCTCTTTATTTTTGGGTGTTTTGGGGTTGTGTTTTGACTTTTCACCAAATCTGATTACCTAGTGAAGATTTATTTAGCGCTATAGCAAATAATGTAAATTGTCGAGACACATTATAATTAGGTTTTTTTGTCGATTTTGGGTCACAATGGATATGAGCACCTAATGTCTCATATTACATTGGCATCTCTAAAAATTAGCATAGGAAACGTAACCATAAAATAATATTGTTACCATTTAATTTGTTTGTATGATGCGGATGTGACCTATTCTGCGTCCACATTTCAAGCACAAATGAGTGGGTGATAGAGTATATATCATATTCTTGGATCTCAACTAATAGCTTAAGCTTTTGGTTGATCGAGATGATCTTTTAATATATAGTTTGTTATGGGTTGTGGGAAAGGAAACAAATTTGTGAGGAAAACAAATTCTCTTATTTTGTTACCCTTCTAAATCTTTAGAGGAAACAATTTTTTCAAATGATTGTAACTAGTAAGGATAACACCCTTTTCTTAGTGATATCAAATAACTAGTAAGGATAACACCCTTTTCTCCCTTTATTATATTTGAGATTGATTTTTTTGGATTTAGACTTATTGTCACAACTTTACAAGTGTCCATGTGATTATATGAAAGAAATACTTCAATTGAAAGGACTACTAGTGAGTCGTTGCTACTCAACAAGTCAACAGCTTTACATTATTACATGTGCCCATGCAAAAGAATTCAATTGAATGTATTATAGCTAAGAGTAGATTTTGTCGGAATAATATAATGGCTTTAAAAGCCTTAATGGATAATATTTGATGGTTATATCTTTTATTTCTTTTGTGTGTTATGACTAATTTAATTTTCAACTTCTTGAAATCCCCTATTATGAACATTTAAAAAGCCATTTTAATGCAATATTAAGTTGGTGGTTATGACAAATTTAAGCCATAACTTTTAGAAATCCCCTGTAATAAACGTTTAAAAGGTCATTGTATGATCAAAATTTCAATGCAATATAAAGTTGGTGGTTACAAACTCTTTATTATTTTAATTATTTTATTCATGCGTATGAGACTTGTATTATTTACAGTTTTTTCTATATATAAGTCTTTAAAATGATCATAAAATGGGAATTTGAACAATGATTCTCATACTCCAAACTTGAGCAATAATGGTGTGTGACTCAAATCCTGCACTTTCATGTACTAGATTTGTGGGAGCGATGATCATAAAAATATCCTCCTTTGGAGACTCCTTAATTAACAACGCTAGAGAACATACGGATGGATCTCTAACATCAGCTTCTCTCGCTTGGTGAATGTTCACATGTGATTATGTCTTTGCACTTTGTAAAAACAAAAAAGGAAAAATGGAATTTAATAATCCCACCTTTTGGTGGTCTGATCAAAATAATCACACCTTTAATTTATTTCAAAATAATCCCACCTTTATACATCATCTGCTTAAAATGGATTATATCACTCAAAATCGTTCCATTTTGAGAAGAAAAAATTAAAGGTGGGATTATTTTAAGCAACTGATATATAAAGGTAGGAATTTTGAGCAGACCACCAAAAGGTGGGATTATTAAATTCCATTTTTCCAAAAAAAAAGTATATGCCAAGAAAATTTTTGAGATGAGAAAACTAGAATGAAATTCTTAACTTCATAATTTGCATTCGTCTCATTTCCGGTTGAAAAGCCACCTTTACAATTTTTCATGACAATTGTATTTATGATAGCAAAAAATTGATAGAAAAAAGAAAGTACGAATCAAAGTATAAGGTTAATTGGTTGAATGCAATTCGTTGCAATTGGATTGGCTCAATTGCAGGAGCATGTGCGAAAAGATCTACCTATGTGGATAAGAAGTTTGGCCGCTTCATCAAGTCTAGGCTTTGCTTGAAACGTTCATGAATAGATACGTACACCATGGTGTAGAGGGTTAAAAGTTGCTTTGTTTGTGTTTATGTGTATTGTATCTTCAATAATTCGTAGTGTTTGTATAATTCAAAGCATAGTCTATTATACTAAATGAAATTATTGTAAAGTGTGCATATACTAAGTAGAAATTCAATCTTTACGACATTTCTATTTATGCATAAACATGTGTTTTGTGTTATGATTATGCATGTTGTGGTTTTAAGCTTGTCAACATTTAGATCATAAATGGGAGGAGGATTGTTGGAACATTTATGATTAAATGGGCTTGGTTACATGAACTAAGGAAAGAAAAGATTAGGCAAATAGAAACTACGGCTATCTCGCGATCCGTCGCGACCCGTGAAAAGTTTCTGGAAAGAAACAAATCACGAGCCACGAGACAGAGAAGACTCGCGACTCGCGAGCCCAGGTCGCGACTCGCGAGCTCCTCTTCACGGCTCGCGATTTGCTTCTGGAAAATTCGAACAGTTTTTCGACTTTTCGTATGCTTTTGCCTAGGATGCTTGTACGTATTAAGCATGTGTTTAATGGCTTCATTGCAGTATTAAACAAGTTTTAAAGAGGTTTAAAATCAGAACTTGAAGGTTGCCTAGTGAATGACATCTTCAAGGGTGTTAATTGTACACAATTAATCACCATTATTCTGATTTTATGGTGCTTTAAGGTGGTGTTTATTCAGATCTTTTGAGCTGATTCCTCTTGCCTTATATGCCTATAAATAGGCTTTCTTAGTACATGGTTGAAGCACACAAAAATATTCAGAATTTTCTACACTTCATACAACTTGCTTGCACTTGGTATACTCTTGCAATTTATACTAAGTGTGTTCTAAACACATAACAAACACAAAGTCCTTTTAAGGTATACTCTAAGATCATATAGAGTGTACAAGTTTCTCCATTGTATCTCACTAAACATTTCGTGGTAACCCGGTGATTTAAGGGGCGAATAAGTTTAAAAGGAAAGTGTAGATTCCACGCCTTGGAGAGTTACATCAACAATTTCCATACTAAATTTTTCTAACACGAACCCGTTTTTTTACCGAACTTATTTACATGATTTCTCTAAGTTGACAAAATTTGATGAAATTTTTGTAAATTCATTTATTTAAAACTTAATAAAAATAAATTAAAATTAAACTTAATGTAAATAAATAAATAAAACTTAATATAAATAAACTTATAATTATAACTTAATATAAATTAAAATTAAACATAATTATTCGATTCTAAATTCTTAGCAAAAAATTGTAGGCCAACTAACCTGAATTATCAAAATCTGATCCGAAGTTTTGAATTGACCGATTGTATTGTGATCAATCGTTTAAGACTGACAGATTACGACATACATTTGACCGCGGCCAACTGATTATAACCTTTATACCGATTTTGACCGACCGATTATGACCTGCATACCGATTTTTACCAATTGATTATGACCCGTGTACCGGTTACGACCTGTAAAAAAACCGGTTTTGACCGACCGAATGTGACTTGTTACCGAAAAACGACTGAACCGATAAGTACCGGACCGAAACCGACCGACACCTGTTTTGGAAAATATCGAATTCGTCCGGATACCGAATAAGACCGACCGTTACCGACCGATACCGAAAGGACTCATACGACCTGTTTTTTACCGACCGTTTTTGATCAAACATATTTTTGACCGACCTGTTTCCGATCGTTTAACCTGTTTTTACATCCCTATTGATATGTGCCTCCAAGAAAGAACTCAAGGGGAAATATGATCAACTCTTCAAGTTGGTTACACTACTAGAAATGATGTTATTTACGACGGAGATTCCCGTTACAAAATTATGATCTCGTCGCAGAAATGGGGGGGTCACAAATGATTTTTTCCGTTGCAAAAATGCGACCCCGTCGTAGAAAAGGGGGGTTGCAAATAGGTTTTTCTATCGCAATAATCCTGTTGTAAATGAGTCAATTTTAATAGAGTTTAGATTAGGTATTAAGTGAATTTTAGAAACGGGATCAAAAATCATCATAAAAGATCTAAATTTGTGATAGAATTTAGGTCTGCCATAAATTTTTACCCGTCGTTAATGAGTCAATTTTTTATAATGTTAGGTGGAGTAGTCTTGCATGGTATGGGGGCTTAATTTAGCCTAAGCAACTAATTATAACCCTTTAGCACTCATCTCAGTCTCAAACTAAAGGCGGCACTAGTTTCAATATAATCATCCGGTGTCAGCTAGCTAGATCAAATCAATGGTGGATCTTGCCGACATTCTACTTGTGTTCTTGCTTTCTCAGGAAATTTCATGTCCGAGACATAAAATATTTTCTCTTGTAAAGCCGCAGGCGTACATACCACAGCTTAGCTTAACCATTAGTATGATATTGTCCGTTTTGGGCTAAGCCTGCACGAATTTGTTTTTGGGCACCTTTTCAAAAGGCTTCATACTAATCGGTGCTTGGTAACACTAATAAAGAGCGCTCCTACTCTTTATTCTTCCGATGTGGGACTTGGGATGGACAACTTCCCAACAAACTTCCCCTCAGACCAATGACCACACAAGGGGGGTCACAAGGCTCAAAGCCTCCCCTTAAGCGATATATCTTGACATGTCATAGTCCATCAAGCACCACCCTCATCACTACGGGACGCGCCACCTAACCACCATGTTAGAAAGACTTTCGATACTTGGCACCAGATCACCCAATCGCAACATCACATATAAGGACTACACAAGGTGTAATACCCCGAAATTTCGGGATATTTTAAATTTTTCATAATTAATTAAATATATAATTAATTGATTATTTAATTGATTTTTATTTAATTAATTATTAATTATATGTGTAGCAATCTAATTATTTTACCCTTGTCCGAACTTTAATTTCATCTTGCCAAAATCCGAGCCCAATTATTTCCTTTGTTCCTTGTATCTCACGGCCCACTCCTCCATTCTTTTCTTTAATTAATTTCTTTAATTTCTTTTAATCAATATTATTATTAACCTTTATCTATTTTTGACTAAGCCTATCTTTGGTTCCTACTTTGACTACTAGATTTTAGGAAGTCAAAAAACCTCCTATTATTCTTCATCATTCACGGCCCATCCTTCACTTTTCCTTTGATTTCTTTAACTTGTTTTAAACTAATATTATTGATAATATATCAATTTTGACTCATTCTAAAAACCCTATTTTCTCCCAACATCTTCTACTTTGTTTACTAAAATTTAGGAGTTGAAGAAAACTATCTTTTTCCCCTTATTTTCACACGGCCAGCCCTACCAACAACACACCAAAATTGTTTTATTATTTTTCCCTTTCAAGAATCAATTCATTAATTTATCCCTAAATCTTTCATATTGTTCCAACCCTCAAAGATTGATCAAGAATCTTAAAGAACTTCAAGAACTGTGTAACTTTGAATAATATTCGAACCCCATCCATAAACAAAGGTAATTAGATCTGCTTTACTTAATCAATAGGATAGATTAGCAATATGATTATTAGAATAAGATTGATCATGTTTAGAATAGGTTTAGAATCATATGGAATTGATGTTGAATTATTTAGAATTATTTATGGTTGTGTTATGAAGAATGCCGAGTGTGACATGATGATATTCGAATGTTTCTTTGAGGAAAAATATGATTTTTATGTTATTTTCTTGATCTTTAATTAATCTTTTATGCAAATCTTGAATCGAATATTTGATTTAGGCATTCTATGATGGTTTCTTGAATAAGATATTGATGTTGTGTTAGACCATGAAGGCCGTGTATTTTAAGGTTTTAAAAGCATTGATTTTGTCTTGTTTTGATACAAGTTTGATGATTTATTGATTAAAGTGTTATGTTATGATTTATTATTATGTTTATGTGATTAATTATTGTTAATTGTATTTGAGCAATTGAAGTGTAAGTTTTGGTATTTATGGGCAAGAATGCCGTGTGATGTTGAATGATAAAAATATAATTTTTATTTTGTTTTAAGCAATTTCTGTTGATGATTATTGGTTTATTAAGGAAGAATGTCGTGTGGTACTATTTTGGGTTTAGAGTTTTGGGTCAAGTTAAGAAGAGCTAGAATTGAATAGAAGTGAAGTTGAGTCAATAAGGAATTGAATTTTGAAAAGGAAATCAAGAACAGAACAGAATTGAATTGAAAAGATGATTAACTATGAAGTGACCGCCTATCTAGTGGCACACGTGCCATGAACAAGGAAAGTTGGGGGGAGTAGATCTTCGTGGTTGACCCCTTACGAGCATATGACTGGTCACGGATTAGCACCTGAACTGAATAGAATAGAAGAGTCAATAGTGGTGTCAAGAAGTCTAGAACGGAGTAAGTTAGTATAGAAGGTTGTGATTATGAGGATTGTTATGATTGTTTTCCGCTGCGTAATTACTCACCACTGACTGTGGACTCCCAACATTCTTTTCTAGGTACAGGTGGTGATTGAATTGGGTTACGCAAGGGCTGGGATTGTGAGCTAGCCAGCTTAGTAGTTGACCCTGATGTTTAGTTCCGCTGCAGTTTATGGATTTGATCTTAAAGGTTTTTAAATGTTGTTTTCTCCGAAAACAACGCTGCTAAATTACGGGTCGTTACACAAGGGTTCACAAGGTTCAAATTAAAGCCTCCCCTAAGTCATCACTACGGGACATGCCGCCTAACCCACCATGCTAGGAGGACTTTCGATACTTGGAATCAAATCACCCAATCGCAATGTCACATACATGAGGGGCACCACACCACATACACCGCTACAGCAGCCACTTGACTAGGATCAGATCAAACCAATGCTCTGATACCACTTGTAAGGCCGCATGCGTATACACCATAGTTCAACCATTAGTATGATATTGTCCGTTTTAGGACAAACCCGTATGAATTTGTTTTTGGGCACCTTCCCAAAAGGCCTCATACTAATGGGTGCTTGATAACACTAATAAAGAGCTCTCCTACTCTTTATTCTTCCGATGTGGGACTTGGGATGTATAACTTCCCAACATCTCTTATTTTAAATAGTTGTAATATTTCAAACAAATCAATAAAGAGGAGCAAATGACTAAATGAGCTAAATCACTAAATCAACTTGCCAAAAGATGAAAGATACAATTATTTCTGTATTTGTGGACAAATTTTCACCCTCTAGTGTAATAATAATAATCAAATTGTCAACTTCAATCAAATGACTATCTAAATCACTATCAAACTTGTTAGTTGGATAATTTAGCCGAAAAATGATACTTTGAACATTCCCTTGGTTTTGACATTATTAATGGTCCTTTCATTTATTTAATTTTTTTTTGTTCCTTAACGCAAATCTATCAATAAATCAAAAATCAACATTTGTTGTTTGTGATTATTATCCTTGACAAATTTCCACCACCACCCTCCAAAGTCTTTTAACAGTAAAGTTTAGAGTTATTGACAGTTGAATTTGGATTATTATTACATACACAAATCATGAAATAATATTGCACGCAACTTTGATAGTGATTTACATCTTTAAAACCATGTTTATCATTCATGTTGACTATTCTACGCATAAAAAGATTAATATTTGATAACACGTCCAAGCTTAAAATTCATTATATTTAGGAGATTGATTTGATTATTTGAGAATAGATTCTCAAAATAAATAAATAAAAAAACAATAATGCAAGCTAAGCTATGTCGTAGTACGTGTTCAGATGTATTTCATCTTAAAAGTCTAAATCATCCCAAGATTGTCCATTTACAACTCGTTTTACTTTTCATCAATGAGAATGTTTGAAAACAATAATTTAATGGAATAATTAAATTAATACGTACCAACTATTGCACTTTTTATTTTATAGGTGCTAACTTTTGATTATTTACCAGCAGCACGAAATATTACATAAAGTTGCAACGATAGGTATGTATGACCTATAAGGTGCAACAATATTTTGTTCATATATCTATCATTGCAACTTTATGTAATAGTTCGTGCTGCTGGTGAATAATCAAAAGTTGGTACCTATAAAATTAAAACTGCAATAGTTGGTACGTATATTAATGTAATTATTCCTAATTTAATAGGATCATGATTCATAAGTAATACTCTCTTTTTCTCTTTTGAGCTACTATGTTTCTATTTTTTTTAAGGATATTCATTCTTTTTTAGCTACATGCATAGGAATTGAAGGTGGATGTTATTACTTGAATAGGATCATGATTAATAGGATCATGATTCATAAGTAATAATGTTTCACTTGAACCTCACTTTGCCACTCCACTTGATCACGTTTTAATGGCTGTGTTCATATATTTAATGTCAAAGTTAGTTAAATGATACCTTTATTTTTATTTTGGCTTTTAAAAAATATATAAAATAAAATATATAAAATTATACCTAGATTTGTAACTTATTAAGTGAAGTGTTAAATCCCGCTCGTGTTTTATTTAGTAACACCGGCATCTTTTTAATTTTGCCCTTATTTTAAAACTTACTTCCTCCGCTTCATATTACTTGCAACATTCCCTTTTTCATGCTTGCCAATGTATAATTTATATTCGTAATATCTTTAATTCTGTTTTACCAAAAACTAACAAAATTAGATCATAATAAAGAATACATTGAGACGATTCAAAAGAGATCTCACATGACTATATTTTTTTACATGTATAAAAGCACAAAAGTGAATAATAAGAGTAATTATAAATAATGCCCAAATTACCAATGTTGTAACTAATATGGAGCAGAGAAAGTATCTTCTATTTTTCTCACTCATCTCTCACTCAACAACTGCTACATCTCTCTAACTTTTTACTAACCGGCCATCAATAAGCACCCCAACTACCAAAAATGGCGAAACAACTGCCCTCACCACCAGCATCAGCAACACCAAGGCTCTGTTTACTAGAGCGTAAAATGTTTTCCTTGAAAATAGTTTTCCCATTTTACATCGTTTACTTTGGGTGAAAAAATAAAATGTAAAATTTGGAGTGAAAACTCATTTTACACCATAGTGCAAACATTTTCCTCCAAATTTGGGAGTAAAAAGTATTTTCCGTGCAAGTAAACATTGGAAAATTTATATGAAAATGAGTTTTCCAACGTAAAATGATTTGTAAAATGTTTTTCATGGAAAATCATTTTACAACGAAAACGTTTTACACCCAAGTAAACGGACCTCAAATGTAAATTAACTTAAAAATACCGGTGAAGCACATGCAAAAAGAAGCTCAAATCTATCATCCCAACAAGCATTTATGATTTATGTGTTAAATTATTGTGAGATTGAGCTGTTTTTTCAAATTTTGTTACTACTACTAGCTACTATAAAGCACATTTTTAAAAAAAAAAACAGATGATATAAAAAATGTGAGATATAACCTTAAATAAGTTAAGGTGAGCTTGTGACTCTCTGAGCATAATGTTGAATAATAATACAATAGTAGTTCAGGTGAACCAATGTGTGAATACATAAATAAAACCTTAAATATGTATGTCAACTACTCTATACTATACATCTTAAAGTCAGTATATGATTTGAATGCAAGAGGCGGGACTTCAATTTCATAACTAAAAAGGTGCCAATGCAAAATTATTGCCATTACAAATTGAAACATTTATTTAAGACATGACCACAAGCATGAAAAAAGTAAGGATCATAATAGGACACACCTTTAAATACCTACTAGTGTAGTAACCAACTTTATTGCATTACACTATAGCTTATCATTTAATTTATTCACTCCATTTTCAATTAGTTTTTTTTTTAAAAAAAAAATACCAATATCTATTTTATAATTTTAATATTTTAATTATCTATAATTGAAAATAAATCTTAATTAAGGCACTTATCAATTTAATTTATATAAATCTGATGAAATTCCATATAATTATGTTTTTTCTTGGATATTTAAAATAGAAGTGCTAATGATCGAGCTGATTTATTTGTGAACAACTCACAAAAACAACTCGGTCAAAGATTGGTCGTCATAACTGGTTTGAGAAGTAAATGAACATGCGTGAACAAGTTTTAAAGCTCGTTAAGTAAACGAGCTAAGGTTTAGCACTGTTACATTCGGCTCATTTAGGCTTGCGAACAACTCATTTGTAATTAGTTAATTTATTTTTTTAATTATATTAATACGAACTATAAGAATATAGAATTCATAAAAATAAATAAAAAGCTCATACTTTCCAGCTGGATATTGATGTTGAATAAAGAAAATTTAAATTATAAAAAGAAAATAAAGGTAATATAGATATTTTCAATTTCACTAACTTATATACAATATGATTGGAATTTTTTATGTGTGTTACTAATTTATTCAAATGTAGCTCGAATATAGCTCACTTGTTCAAGCTTGAGCTTTAGCTTAGCATCCAAACAAGCAAGCTAACCGCAAGCCAAGCTCAACCTAGAATACAGTTTAACAAGCCAAACTCAAACAAAGACAAACAAAAAAAAACACACCTCAACTCGAACTCAGTCATACTCGGACACATTTCAAACATATCAAGATAGCTCAAATAATTAAGCAAATACTTAATTAGTTAGGCACAACTTGTTTGCACCCCTAATTGAAAAGAATTTAGAAAAATCAATCTGATTATGAATTATTGTCAATATTCTAAAAGAATAAACTTTAAAAATAGGGAGAGTCAATATGTGCTTCAGCCGGATAATCTAGGAATTTTGCGTATTAAAATGAGCGGTAATCATAATTTTTTGGGAAATTCCCAGTGGTATATCTGAACTTTTTGGAAATCCCGCTGGTATACCCAAGTTTTTTTTAATCCCAGAGGTGTACCTAATGTTAAACATAATTCCCAAAAGTAACCTTTTTGTTTAAAAATTGTTAAAATCACTAACCATGGTTAATAAATTGAAAAAAAAAACAAAATAAAAGAAAAACAACCACAAATTGGGGGCAATCGGATCATTTTTTGTAAAATCCGACCTCAAATCGGAACCCTTAAGAATAAAAATGACCCGTAAAACCTAAAGCGGACTATTTTTTCACATAAATCAATGCGCGCAAAACGAGGCGAATCGGAAACGCAAATTGGGGGACAACCGGATCATTTTTTGCAAAATCCGACCTCAAATCGAACCCCATAAGGGTCAAAATGACCCGTAAAACCTTCAGCGAACTATTTTTTCACATAGATCAATGCGCACAAAACGTGGCGAATTGGGAACGCAAAATGGGGGCATTCAAATCATTTTTTGTAAAATCCTACCTTAAATCAGATCTCGTAAGGAAAAAAATGACCCGTAAAACAATGAGCGGACTATTTTTTTCACGTAGATCAATGTGCGCAAATCGATGGAAATCAGAAACGCAAATTGGGTGCAATCGGATCAATGCGGACTATTACTTGGTTTAATTTATATTTTTTTTAAAAAAGAAAATTAAAAAAATTGTTAACAAAGTTAAATCTAATCTTAAAATAGGTATATTCCAATACATTTAACGGAATATACCTTCTAAATGTAACGGATAGGAATTAGACGTAATTTTAGGTATACCACTGGGATTAAAATAAACTCGGGTATACCAGTGGGATTTCGAAAAAGCTCGGGTATACCACTGGGAATTTCCCTAATTTTTTTTACTGAGAATTAGGCAAAATTGCAAAACACAATAAACTTTAAATCAATTTTAACAAAAATTGCTAGTCATGGGATTTGAACCTAACATTTATTTAAACATGGAATGAGTTAAACTAATGTACAAAAGAAACTAAGCTAATGCAATTTCAATAATCCTAATTGCATTGTAAAGTATATATTTATTTTATTTTTTTGGCATGGATGGGCCATGGCTTAGGCCTAGATCCGCCTCTCTAGAACTAAGTCGATATATACCAATTGATCGAGAATTAACATCTGCACCCCTCATTTTTCACATACAAAGCGATATAAACGCACAGACATGACGTACGCATATCAAATTGTGGTGTGCGGATATCAATTGACCCATTGATCTATACAATTCCTGAGCACATTCAATTCACCCATCTTCTTTAGTTAAGTTAGCATGTCTTTATTGTTAGCCTAC
This sequence comes from Salicornia ramosissima, assembly GCA_951394345.1. Classification (NCBI taxonomy): domain Eukaryota; kingdom Viridiplantae; phylum Streptophyta; class Magnoliopsida; order Caryophyllales; family Amaranthaceae; genus Salicornia; species Salicornia ramosissima. Next base: position 41,495,396 of record OX596236.1, read on the forward strand.
TTTTTATTATATTTTTTTGTCCTTTGAAAAAAATTGATGCCTCCAATGGAAAATGCATCAATCATATAACTATATAAGTATATACAAGTGCTTTTCATATCTATCTTACACTACATATACATTCTAGCAAGGGAAAAATGTTCATTGATTGATGTTGTTGCATCATTGTCATCTTTATAAATTCTGCAATGTAAGAAGGATATACTTTATCATTGATCTTTCTTGATAGCAATGTATCATGCATATTGCTTGTCATCATCCGTGGAGTATTATTTTGGAACAGTATATCATTGTATGTGTCAATTAGGAATGACGGGAACGAAGTCGTTAGTGTGTCTTTAAACTAACATATGTTGCAATTTGTGGATTAATTAGAATACCTTAAACTAATCAAAATTGTTTTAAATCTATAAGTAGAGATCGATACTTGGTATTAACTAAATGTTAATTTATACCAATCAAATAAATCAATTTGTGATATTGTCATAAATCCTTCTGAAATCATGCATATGATTGTTCCTGATCTAGAACTTCTTCTATATGGTCAAATATGTTTTGTGTGTTGGGGTTGACTCTGTGTGCTCCTCTTCGGGGGTTTGACATGCAAAACAATGGAAGACTTGCTAACTCGATGTGGAATCCGGGAATGCCCCTCCAATGCTCAAATCAGAGATCGGAAAATAGAAGTCAAAAGTATGTGGAGTCAGATATCTGAAAAAGTGATTTGACCGGTTCTTTTATAAGTGTATGTTAACCGACTAGGGTATGAAGTAAGTTGGTCAAACTGATGTGCGGGCCTGACCCATGACACATGTCATAATTTTATTTGCATAATTATATCTAATAAATCCCTAATCCTGGCCTAATAAAATTACGCTTACGGTTTAATTTGTTATTTTTGGGCTAGCCACTATGGCGTGCTGGAAAAATGACAAATTGCCAATAATACCAATTGTAAGCATTAGGAATGACAACGGGTTGGACTCAAATTAAATTATGCATAATCCAAATCTGATCCGAGAATAGTTGGATGTTTGATTCCACATCCAAGTCTGACTCAGAACACCCGACTCCGACTTGACTCTGAAAATCTGACATACAATTTATCTATTATTTTTCATTATTAAAATTTTAAAAAATGTTTAATTAATATTAAACTAAATTACTTTGTATTTTATTGCTAATAAAAAATTAGATATTACTAGCAAATATTTTTTTTAAAACTACTCCATCCTTAACGAATTAGTAACAACATTTGGACTAGCACGGACTCCTAGATGAAATATGTTAATTATGATATTATGTGGTATAATGATAAAAGTAAGAGAGAGAAAAGTAAGAGAAGGAAGGGGTATTATGTGGTATGATGATAAAAGTAAGAAAGATAAAAGTAAGTGGGGTATTGTGTTTTTTTTTTCCGCCAAAAAAAGAATAAATGAAATTGAAAAAAATTGTTGCAAGTATTTTGTTACACCTAAAAATGGAAATTGTAGCTAGTAATTCGTTAGGGAGGGAGTACATAAAATTTATTTAATACATCTTAGAAAGATAAAAAAAATCTAATTCAATGTCGGAGTCGGATTAATTTGTCTGATTCTTTTTAACATCCGACTCCGATCCAACTCTGTGTCAGTCTCAGTCTCTCAGAATTAATTTTTTTAGGCGAAATCGGATGCAGTTTTTTATTTTTCGAATTGAGATCAATTTTTTTTCTTTTGGTTGGATCGGAACTAATTGTCATCTCTAGTAAGCATGCATCATGCTTTGATTTTATGATCATGAGATATGCCATTAATTATTCTTGTATTAACCATGCACTATGATTTAATTTGCATCTATGAGTACTTCTTATTTTTTGCTTAGTCAATATTTTAAGATAGAAATCGGTATATTTTTTTTTTTAAACTTCAACTTCAAATTAGAAAGGCAAATTGGAAGAAAGGTTTTATTTATTAGTCTTTGGCTTTGTATAATTATATACTAACATTTCCATGAAAAATACATTTAGAAAAATAGAAACCTAATTCAATTTACAATTATGAGATTAGGTTAAATGAGATCAAAGACATATGATTCATGTTTGCTTGAGGTTTGTCCTAATTCTTTAATTTGAGTAGTCCATAGACATTAACTAGTCTTCATGAATGATCTTCAATTTGTGCATACTACCGATTGACAATTAGAATAGAAACTATATTTGTTGTCAAAATATGTAGCCGACTCATGTCACTTATTCATGAATCTCTTTCACGTTGACAAAAATCTCTTTCACGTTGACAAAAGGCACATGTATAAGTGGTAGAGACATGCCTTGTGATCCTTGAGGTCATGGGATCTACACCGATACAATCATCGCCCTACCTCGCATGTCAAGGTAATTCTTAAGATAAGAGTCATGTGTGGATCATGTATACTTTTTCAGTTAAAAACAAAATCTTTCATGCATCCAATTGGATATATCGTGCTTCAATCAAGTTTATTACTAGCTTAGATTAATGTTAATAATTAAAAGTAACATTTGTTTAAGAATGAAGGCAAAAAAAGTGGAAACAACATAAATTTAATAGTGTGTTCCTTGAAAGTAGTTGTTCTTTGTAATGATGTTAATTTGTTGTAATAGATGAAGTTGTTGTTCTATTGGTAGGATTTAGATTGTAAAAGTTAATTTAAATTTTAAAAGTTATTTTTAAATTTTTTTTTCTCCAAATTTTTACCACAATGACCTCTATTCTTTCTTACTTTTTTATGGCCCAACAGGCACAATGTCCACTATTCTTTTAAGGTGAACTGAAATGAACTATGGTTGTATATATACGACTGAACTGAATTAAACTCTAGACTAAACAAGAGTTGAAATGAAATAAAAATTTAGAGATAAAGTCCAAAAGAACATAACTAATATACTCCGTATAAATTAAAGCCACATAAAATAATTCTTTACAAATATTTACAAAGGGCTTGTTTACCTCAGCTTAAATTCAGTTCAGTTCAGCTCAATTCAGTTCAGTTCAGATCAGATCATTTCTATTAAGGGCTTGTTTACTTCAGATTAAATTCAGTTCAGTTCAATTTAGTTCATCTCTATTAAGTTCAATTAATACACTCTATTAAGTTCGGTTCAGTTCATTTAAGTTCAGTTAAGTTAAGTTTAGTTCAGTTTAGCTCTCAATTTCCTTCTCTTATAAAATATTACTTTCAGCTGTATTCAGTTAAGTTCAGCTCAAGTAAACGAGCCCAAAATACTAAATTTAAGTATTCATGTTTGCCCAAAGTAACCATTTATTAAACTCCATTGTTTTTTGCAAGCCGAGTTTTAAATTGGTTAAAACTTAAAACTCTAAAAGCTATCCCAAAAACTAAAGCCAAACGCGATAGAGCTGTACAGCTGTACCGGTTCTCCCTTAACCTTAAACTTTTTTAACATGGTGATCCGTTTTGTCAAACAATCGGGCCAAATTAAAGGGTTTTAGACACAACACAAAGGGGTTAGGTAACGGCGTCAAGTGTTTACCCAAAAAAACTTAAAAAAATACAACAAAAGTTAATAACAAATGTAAAAGAAAATATAAGAAAAACCCAAAATTGACTATAAATAAACAAGGGCAAGACAAACCACAGGTTTAACCCTTTTTTCTCTCTCCTCTTCGTTTGCTCATTGTCTTCTCAGAAAATACTTGTCTTAGAATTCGCCCCCAAAAAATTAAAATAAACACCCAAAAAATTAAAATAAACACCCAAAAAATTTATCAAATCAAATCAAAACTAGCCATTTTAATTGGGGGTTTTTCCTCTCAAATTCAAGAGAGAGAGAGAGAGAGAGACACACACAAGCTTGAGGTTCGAGATCTTTCTCAGATCTCAGCTCATAATAAGCGTAAGCTTCATTTTTCCGACACTTTTTTCTTCTTGCAATGCTGCTTGATCTATCATCATTTTGCTTCTTCTTGTTTATCTTTGATATTTGTCTTTCTCTTCCGCATTACTTGGAAATTTTTATTTTGTTGGATTTTTTTTTTTTGATTTTTCCCCACATTTGTAGGGAAAAAAATATCAAAGGGAAATTAAACTTCCAATTTCTTAACTAATTTTTTCTTGGGGGTGTTATTTTTGTTAATGTTTTGTTATGTTTGTCCCATTTTTTTCCCATTCTTCTATGATTATGAATTTTTTTTTGTTGGTGGGAAATGGGTAATATTTTTGGGATAGTAGTATCAAATTTTGATGTTATACACGTTTTTGAAGGAAGTAATCTAGGAAAGTAGATGAAGGTACAAACTATGGAATATTCATGCAGTTATCTTTTGGACACAATTTCTGTTCTCTTTTTTTTTTCCCTTCTTTATTAACATTTCAGGGTTTTGCCATAAAAAAAAAAACATTTCAGGGTTTTTCTCTTTTTTTTTTTATGGGAGATTTTTTTTCCATTATAATCTCATGACCCATTAAAAAAAATAACGCTTGTTTTTTTTTTTTTTTAATTGCAATGATTTTACATAAAGTATAGAGAAAAAAAACGGAGGTAGTAGCTGATTTTGTTATGAATGGTTTAATTTGTACTCCTTTTCCTTTGATTAGAAGGTAGAATAGAAATTCTTATATAAATCCGGATGTATGGTACATCCAACGGTGATTTTGCTCATTTTATAGTTTTTTATTTTATTTTAAAATTTAAATTGTACAAAATTATTTAAATTAAGCAATAAAACACCAGTGTAGAATTTTTTTTAAGTATTATCTCATGAAATACAGAAAATTTGATGGGTAGAATGAGAAATTTTGGTTTGGTTGGGGTGCAAAGTTTGGTGTTTTATTTTTATATTTTTTTATGATGTTTGTTGATAAATTGTTGCCTTTTTAGTTTCTATTTGGAATATGCAGTTCTCATCTGTTGCTTTTATGAAGCTTATGTCTTTGATCTATTTGCTGCTGAGGTTGAGGTTAAAGTTTTGGTTATCCTATTAATTTTAAATTTATTTTTGAAATGGTTATGATGGTTGATAGAGTAATAGAGTTTCCAATACTTTTTGACTAATTCTTTCATAATCAATTTATCTTTTGTCCTTTTCTTTTTTCTTTTTTATTTTATCAACAAGTCTCTTGTCAGACGGACTAACTTTTCGCTTTAAAAATGTAACTTTTGCATGTAAAACTATAACTTTTAATACAAAACTTTACTAATTTTGTAAAAAGTTAAGATTTAGAATATAAGGTTAGAGTTAATGTGGTTAAAAGTTATGTCAGATCGTCTTACAAAAGAAATGGTATTATTTTAATTTGTTGGGAGAGAAGTCCCACCCCTTTTCAAATTCATATCAGGCCTGGTAAAATCTTGACAGAATGTTGGAATGATTCTTTGTCACCTTTTTTTTTCTCTTGATAAAATCTGATGGTTGGATGAAGTTGATGGCATTTGTAGATTTCAACTTTGTTATTTTTTTATTTATTTCAAATTCCTGTATTTGGATCTTTTCTTTGGGAGAAAGATTGTTATTTTCTTTTACTTTGGTTGGGTGGTGGTGGTGGGGGTTGGCTACCTTTTCATTTGGGGGTGGGGTATGACAAATTTGAAATCATGCTGTGGGGAAAAAGAAAAACAAAAGAGAATGCTTTGTACCATGACTTTCATCTGCCACAAGTCCATGGTACTGCTAAATTGCTAATAGTGAAATTTTACGACGTAATCGATACTTCCCATAGCTTATGTTATTCGAAAAAATTACTCCCTTTGTCCCAAATTAAATGGTCGGTTCTGAGTAAAAAGCTCTCACAATTTTGGTCAAAAGAGAGCATGTATTTTGGGACGGACAGAGTATAAATTAGCTGATTGTATAATTTGTAACTAGATCTGTTATCTTTAGTCAAAATGGAGCATTTATTTTGGGACGAAGGGAGTATAAATTAGGTGATTGTATAATTTGTAAATAGATCACCACTTTGTCGGCAGAAATTTCAATGTGGTGATCTTGAGGATGGTGTGGTGATCTTGGATCATGCAATAATTGCTTGACTAAATCTTGTAACCAGATATGTTATCTTTAGTGAATTTTGTAAATTTCATTTCCATATTTCATTACAAAATTATAGTAAATAATTTAAAAAATCGACATCTTTTTTTTTTTTTTTTTTTTCTTGACTTTTAGAAAAGGGGATTTAGCCAGTTGCCAACAAGTCAGCTTGAGATGCACTTTTTGTAGAAACTTTTTTTAAAAAAACTATTTGACAAAACATCTTCTTAATTTCTCTAGTTGTGGAAAGCTATGGTAAGGACGGTGGTAGCGTGCTGAGTATATCCATGTAGTAGTCATTAATCTGAGTTTAGATGTTCTATTAAATTTGTTGAGATTATTAGAGGATGTTGCTCATAGCAGTTTGTTTGCTTGACAAAAGGTTAAAGAAAAGAGATTATTACAATACAAGAGATGTTTTTGCAAAGTTTTAGATGTTCGGGATGTGGTGTTGTTATGTGCTTGGACTGCCTTAATTTTGAGATACTCAAACTAGAAATTACTATCACTTTAGAAACTATAATTTGCTTTCCTGGATTATATTCATGATATTGGAAATGAAATAAAGAGATTGATCTTCTATTTTTTACGCGCAGTGCTAATGGGAAGGGAGATTACAGGTGTACGTGTAGAGCATAATAAGTCCCCTCATGCTAGGGTTAAGCCTAAAGTTTCTGGTGATTCAGAACAGGAGGTAATTCCGAAATCATCTGAAGGAAACACCGAATTAAAGGATTATGAGGTGAAGGAATGCACCTCTGAGGTACCACGTGCTGAAAATAGTTGTGATAACAAAGAGGTTTTGACAAATAATAGAACCCATTTCGAGACTGAGAAGTCTGATTTAAAATCCACTAAAACAGAGGATCAGAAATTTAGCTCCCCTGATAAAATGAAATCTGGATCAGCAGCTGCTGAAAGCTTGAAGATGAAGAACACGCCTCAGAAACCCACTGATGTGATAGTTGATAAGCAGGTCTGGGAGAGTCCAAGAACAGCTGAATCTCCTGTTTCTCCAACTCCCAGCAATTCAAAGTCTCCTAGCTCCGCCCAAAAATCACAGGTGACTAAGGATTTCACCGTGAATGACTAATGTTGTTGTCTGTTTGTAATTCTTTCAGTGTTTATGATTCATTGTGCATTAGACTGAGAGGTTTGATCTTAAGAAAGCATTTTTATATGGAAACTTCATGTTGCTCTTGTGGTGTGGCTGTGCTGCATTAACAAAAATGAAATGAAAATAGGGTCCCTTCTCTGTGACTATCTGAAAGATTGTAAGTGCAGAGTCCTTTTCATATAGTTTACCGGGGCATTTTTGAGGATAACTATTGAGTAAATTGGAAATACCAAATAATTTTGTAGTTAATTGGGGCATTAACAATATTGAATATTTGAATATTCGTGAGTGCTCTGGTGCATACTCCACATTTGAAACTATGTTACTCGGACTCTGTTAGAAGTATTAGACACGGGTATGTGTCCAAGTGTCAGACACGACAATTTTATGAAAATATTAATGTTTTTGGTCCAAAATGAAGTGCCCAAATGTCTTACATGGCAATTTTAGGGTTTCCTGTTGCAGTCTTAAGCCCGGATAAAGGGGGAAGGTTGTGGTAGGCCTGTGACAGCCAACGTAAAAACATGTCACATCCAGGCACATGTTTGGACAAGAATAATACTAGGATGGGTGACCTCCTGGGAATTCCTTGTATTGCCATGCTGCCGACCTCACCGGCCTCGTGGATGGCCGAGAATAGTGCTAGGATGGGTGACCTCTTAGGAAGTCCTTGTGCCGTCGCTTTGAAATTAAGGTGCAGCATAAGAAGAAGAATAGTATCCTTTACGGGTAGTTGAGGTGAAAAAAGAGTCTGAGTAACATAGTCTAAAATGCCAGATTCTTTGAGTGTTACTATTGAAGCTAGGATTTCATGTGAATTTTGGCTGTTGATTAGTAAATTAGCATGGCTACAAGTCTTTTTCGAGTTTGATAAAAACTTTCAATAAGAAAAGTACTATGTAATTGGGACTTGTGAGTTGTGACTGTTGCTGTAGATTGTTTGCTTCTTTTTGAAGTTTTGTGAAATTGCAGTTTTGCTTTGATTATGCAAGTTATTACCAACTTGCTTTTTTAATGTTATGTTAGCTCAATTATTGTGCTTTTGCAGCCAACTACCCCAGTTATACCAAGGAAGCCTTCAGACGATGATGACAATTGGTCCATGGCATCTTCGTATCCTTTCTTTACACTATATCAGTCTGCTTTTTTGAAATTAACCAGCAATTTCATAATATTTCTCTATTGAACCTGATTTATTGAAAAGGGAATTGTTAGTGGCTATTATATGCTTAGAGATTTTTGAGCTAATTATTAGCAAATCCTGTAATGATATGATCTGATTCTAAGGTGCAGAATTCTGCGGAGTCTATAAAATTAAATAAGCCATTTGTAGAGTTCTGGTTTGGGTTACAACATAGTTGAAGACATAAAATTACAAGCAATTTCTTAATAATGTAAGCTATTACTTTAGGGTTGACCAGTCGAGTTTTAGTATTCTTGCTACGTTTTCAAATCTGTCACTATGTTGGTAATCCTTGACTCTACATAGAGCACGGACTACAAGATCCAGAGCTACTGTTGCTGTAGCTCCTACATTTACCTGTACTGAACGTTTGGAGAAACGAAAGGAGGTACTTCGGAATCCTGAATTCAGTGTTTTGATTTGAGGTTCATGGTTTAGAATTCCTTGCAATGCTAATTCTTTAGCCTTTGAATTTGTTTATTTAGTATTATGCAAAATTGGAAGAGAAACGTAAAGCTTTAGAGGCAGAAAAACAGCAATCTGAAGCAAGGACCAAGGTATACAATTCTGCTGATGTATTCAGATATGGAGTTAATCACTTATGTGCTAACTTGAAGCTGTATTCTTACTGTTAATTTTTTGTCTGCCATCTAAATTTAGGAAGACGAAGCAGCAGCTATAAAGCAGCTTAGGAAGAACATGATGTTTAGGGCTAATCCAGTCCCCAATTTCTACTATGAGAAGCCTCCACCCAAGAAAGAGCTTAAGAAGGTATGTAGCATAAGTTTGATTTGTCCTTTTTTTTTAAATAAAAAAATCCATTTAACCAAGTATCAGCAAGATTCTTAAGCTGCATGTTTGTTCTGTTTGTGCTCTTAATCCGATTCCTTGCAGCATATGAAGCTCCTTAAATATGTTTGATTAGTATAATATATGTCTCTTTTTTTTTTTCTGTGTAACCAAATCTCTGCAAGATACTTCTGCCGCATGTTTGTGTTCTTTGCTGATTTCAGCATCTGAAGCCTTAAACATGAAATATTTAAAATTCTTTTGTTTCTTTGACCTCATCTGTCATTAAATTCAGCTAGTCAGCTTTATACATTATGATTCTTTCACGTCATATATGATTTTTAAATGTCTTATGTATACTTGGATATACACACTAAGAGGGTGTTTGGTATGAGATTGGTAAAGGTAATGAATTGGAAACATATAAGGGAGGGAAAGGGTAATACATAGTGTTATTCTTACTAGTTGTTTGGTATTACTAAGGAAACATTATGATTATAACCATTCGGAAATGGTAATTGTTTTTACTAGATTTAGGAGATGTAAGAAGGTAAGGGGATTTGTTTCCCTAACAAAATTGTTTCCACTTCCCACAAACCATAACAAACAAATGGTAATGGTATTGTTTTGTGATTATGTTTCCTATGCTAATTTTTGGGGATACCAAGCATCCCTAAAAGTATGTTTGGCATTGTTATTTTTAGTGTTGGAAATGGATTCAAATAAACATTCTTACTTATTGTTTGATGAGATATTGGTAACAAATATCTTTTTCTAATAAAAACCATTACCACAATTTTGTTACCCTTTCCAACATTGTGGAAACAAAATCCTTTCCTCCCTAATTTGTTTCCATTCCATTTTCTTAACTATACCAATCAACAAATAATTGTATCATTTATTATTAGCCTTTCCCTTTCTAATCTATTTCCATTCCATTCCCATTCCCATTCTTATATTTATACCAAAAACCTCGTAAATTAGTGTATAAAGATTTAAGTTGCCCGAACATGAATGGGGTAACTATGAATCTATTGTATACTAATTTAGTGTACACTTGGTTGGCCGATTTTTTTGAAAATAATTACCTTGACTTCATTTTGAAAAAACTCACCATCTTGGGAATCCTTGGCTATAATTATTGCCTTGCATATCAGCATATACCTCCTCCATCTTCTAGTTTTTCTTCTTTCTTAGAACCTAAAAGAAAATCTTTGAACTTTTTTGAGCTATCGTATACTATGGTTCTTGGTTTCCAAATACAAAATTTTCAGGTTAGCCAAGTATTAAGTTGTATATTTATCTTTATCTAGTCATATATTTTGAATTTGGTTCCCTTCGTCCTACTGTGCTCTCCTGCATATTCTTCATAGGTGATTGATAAACAAAAAATTTTATTTTTCGTTGTTTATAGATTTCATAATTTGGTAGTAAATTAAGTGAAGATATGCATGTCTGTCAATGTGAGCAACTGAGCTAGGGCAGATTTTTCCTCTCACTCTCTTCTCTCCAACAAAATGGCAAACTAATATACCCATAATTAATTAATACTACATCAGATTCTCAGTACTTGTTTGTTTGCCATGCTTTGTGGGAAGTAGAAATTCCCATGAGTTCACTATTCCACCAAACAACTTCCTTTATTATCTTTGCATTCCCTCCATATTATCTTTGTGGGAAGTACAATGTATTTTTCTCGGGCTTTACAAATTTCTGACTTGCATCTTCCAATTATCATCTTAGCTTCCTACAACGCGTGCTGTGTCACCCAAATTTGGACGCAGAAAGAGCTGCGGCGATGCAACTCGCACCCCCCCTTCCGAGGATAAGGTATCAGCACGAGCAATGAGGCGCAGCCTAGGCAGTCAGAGGGAAGGCTCGACATCAACCCCGACCAGCAACCCAAAGAAGAAGGACCCATTAGTTAAGGGTCGGGTGAAGCAAGTGAAGGAGACTACCAAAAACACTCCTCCTAAGATAACAGAGCACCCCAACTCTGACATTGCTGTTCAATCTTGATTATCTTCCATTATTAGGCTTACTTTGTGGTTTCATTTGGGATGACATTTCTGAAGTTCTTGGCTTTCTTAGCATCACTCTTTTTTTGACTCGTTTTTTTCGAAGAAAGTTTAAAATCTAAAAACCGAAGAAAAAAACCCTTACTAGTGAAAGAAAATGACCTTTCTCCTGTCCTTTTCTTTCATCTTTGATTTCTTTTTTTGACTGACTCTTTATCCAGTGTTTTTTTTTTTTTTTTTTTTTTTTGGGGGGGGGGTTGCGGGCCGGGGGGGGGGTCGGTAGTGAAATGTGTTTGTATATTTTTGTAACTTATATTAGTATATAATGATGTATACCATTAAAGAGTCACCAAGCAAGTGAGTCCATGTATGTTTGATTATGGGATGAATGGGGATGTCATCTAACTTTCTGTTTTAACACAGATTTAATATTGGCCTTGTGATATTTGCTGTTCTGCCTTTATTATGATTATCATGTGAATTATGTGCCTGTTTTTGGCTCAGAATAACAAGGCTTCTGACAAAGGATGTGCTTAACCTGTATAGCGTTTTCACTAATTACGGGGACAAATACAAATCTGCTGCTGCAGATGTACTCACTGGCTACTACCAAAGTTAGCTCTACACTAACACCTTTATCATGTTCTGAATTCTAACTAAGCAAAAAACCTCTCTCTTTAATTTGAAAGTTGTTATATATATGCAAGTTTGTGATATGTATATTTTTCATTAATCCTGAAAGTATATATTTATGCTCCAATTTTTGTGTTTTAAGGTGGCAAAATTTTACCCAATCCAATAACTCTACTTGAATAAGCCCAATAATAGTGGGTTGGGTAGAGATTTTCAACTTGTTTAATTAAAATGGGTTGATAAAACTCGCCTGGGTTAATTTAATGGGTTAGGTGGAGTTGAAAAACTCGACTCGATTTCAACCTTGCTTAACTCAACGCGCAATCAAATTTTGTTCAAGTTGACTTGGTGTACTAATCTAAAGTGTCATTTTAATGTTTTTCTTGCATTTTGTTTTACTATCTTATATAGGCAATTGTAATGTCTTAAAATTTAATGTTTTTATGTTGAACATTAGATTTAAAAAAAAATTATTACTACCTCTTTATCGTAATACTCGTAACTTTGGTTATTTTAACAATTTGCAACAAATATTTCCTTACTATATTTGGTGAAATAATTACCCATGTGTAGTTTTTTTTATTTTAAATTTTACTTTTGTTGTGACCAAATTAATTTTTTCATTTTTTCACTCTCTCTTTAAAATCATTTTTTGCTTATGATTCTGTATCACATACTTATGTAGCGGGTATTGCGATGTAGTAGTTATTATCAAGATATGTATAAATTATGATCAGTCTTGCTTGTTAGTATATGACTATTATATCATAATTTTTTTATTTTTTTTTGTTCCCGCCTATATAAAAAGTTATTGAGTTAACCAATTTATTATAAGGTTGGGTTGGGTCAGTTGAGAACTCAAACATGTTTAACTAGGGTGAGTTTAATTCAACTTAAATAAGCAATCTTGTGCTTATTTTCCGAAAATTTAGATCAGACCAAATCAAAAAATTCAGATCAGAAAAATTATAACTGAAATAATAACTACAATCAGAAAATTCAAATTAGAACAGACCAGAAAATTTCAAATCAAACTGGATTAGAAAATTTCAGATGAACCAAACGCACTCTAAACAGGTTCATGTAAAAAAAAAATTAAAAAAATACTCCCTCTGTCCCATTATAAATGCTCTACTTTAACTATGTCTACTATTTATTTTGTAACTTTGACTCTCTTTAATTTCTTATACTTCGTATGTAAGGAAAAACATAGTCATGTGGGATCTCGTTTGATTTGTCTCAATACGTACTTTCTAAATATATAATTTTTTATTATAAAAAATTAAAATATTAATATTTAAAGATGTGTTTTGGGTGATGTGAAAAAGTGAATGGAGCATTTTATTTGGGACGGAGTAAGTAACTAAGCTAGGTTTGCATTCAGAAGTTCAACCCATTTATGATAATGGGTCAACTCAAATTCAACCTAGATGAGAACTAGACATGGCAAAGTCAATTCAAAACCCAATTTGAAATACCCGATCCAAACCTCACATTGTTCGAAACTTATCCGAATAGGACTAATCCAAATCTCAATTCGATCCGAACCTCGTCTGGTCTAAAACTCATCTAAATCCAAACAGGACCAATCTGAATTCGTCCCGATCCGAACCTCATTTGGTCCGATACTAATCCGAATCCGAACTCGTCTCGATTCGAAAACAATCCGATTCGAACATATCCGATTCGAAAATAAACTAATCTGAACTCATCCGATCTAAAGAAAATCTTTTTTGTTTACATAATCTTTTATATAGAGTAGCTTGTTGGGAATATTTTTCATGGTGTAAGATGTTTGTTGGGAATAACTTGTAATATAATAGTTAACAAATGAGTTCAGGAAAAATACAAATTATGTCATTAAAAACATATCATCCCTTACATTGAGTATTTTGCACTACAAATGTTTGTTTCAAATCACAATCAAGATTGAATTAATGAACAATGACATTGAAATTTGTAAAAATAAATGTTTTCAATCAAAGACCAATAATAATGATTTATATAAATCGAAAGATTCCAAATGTAAACAATAAAATGAATCAACCGAAATGAAATATGTAGCCAATAAATAATCGTTCGTATAAAAAAGTGAAAATTTGAATAGGTTTTTTAGTTAACCATGCATGAAAATTATACACAAAACTATAAAATAACCTTTTTGAAGAATCAAACAACTACTGCTGAAACGTTTCGATACGAAATGGTCCGACCCGAGAATGATCTGATCTGAAACGTTCCGATTCGAATTGGTCCTTATCCGATTTTTGGTCCGAAACTTCAATCCGAAAATCGATCCGGTCTGAATAGTACATCGGTCCGAATCCAAAATGGTCTGATCCGATCCAAAAGTGGTCCGAAAGTAAATTGGTCTGAAACGGTCCAATTTGAATCCGAACTGAAAGGCCTGTGAGAACCGTGAAAGACACTACTCTTAAGTTTTTTGTTTTCAAATTTTATAATTTTTTTTTCAGATTCTATAATTTTTTTTTCATAATTTATAATTTTTTCTTCATATTCTATAAAAAAAAAATTCCAGAATCTATAATTTTTTTGTGGTTTTCTAAGCTATGCCCTTGAGTTTTTTTAAACTTTCTAAGTTGTGCCCATGCTTTTTCAAACTTCTATGTTATGCCCCCAACTTAGGTTTTTCAATTAACAATACCTACTCCGTTAACTCAACGCTAATGGATTCATTTAAAAGAGTTGCATTTTATAGGAGGGTAATTTCCTATCTAAAATTCTAGGGTCTTTAGCTGATTTTCACCCTTTATAATTGGTGTATTTCCCTAAAATGATTCATTTCCCTAAAATAAAGGGTGAAATAAGTTAAAAGCCCTGGAATTTTAGAGGGGAAGTTTCTTTCCTACGAAATGCAACTCATTTTAACAGATCCATTAACGATGGGATAACGGAGTGGACACTGTTAATTAAAAAACCTAAGTTGAGGGGCATAGCTTAGAAGTTTCAAAAAGCATGGGCATAACTTAGAAAAGCGAAAAACTCAGGGGCATAACTTAGAAAAACTATTTTTGTAGATTCTATATTGTTTTTTCAGATTCTATGATTTTTTGTTCAGATTCTATGCATTATTATTCAGATTCTAAGTCATATTGTTCAGATCCCAAGTCATATTGTTCGGATTCTAAGTCATATTGTTCAAATTCTAAGTAATATATCTCATATAACAATATTGAGTTCTCATATTGTTAAAATATAGAGAGCAATAGAGATGGAATGTGTTTTTCTGTATCTTCATTACAGTAGGCAGCAAGCCTTATATACATACAAAGGTAGGTCAGCTAATAATAACAAGAATCACAAGATACCATAAAATATGGTAGTGGAATATTGACCTAACTAATATAGAGGAAAAAATATTTTCCTAACAAAAATATCCTAGATTACTCCTAATAACTAGGATACGTTAATATTCTCTAATACTCCCCCTCAAGTTGGAGCATGAAAATTCCGAATGCCCAACTTGCGAAGTAGTAATAAAAATTGTGGTTTACCAAGTGCCTTTGTAAAAATATCAGCCAACTGATTCCCTGTACGTATATATGAGGTGGCTAGATTTCCTGCTTATATTTCGTCACGAACAAAGTGAAAGTCCATCTCAATATGTTTGGTACGTTCATGAAACACCAGATTTACCGAGATATGAAGCGCCGCTTGACTATCACAATAGAGACGCATGGGCTGGTTATGAGAAACACCAAGACACGACAAGATCGATTTTAACCATTTCAACTCACAAGTAACTGTAGCCATTGACCGATATTCTGCCTCTGCTGACGATCGGGAGACTGTAGGTTGTTTCTTAGTTTTCCAAGAAATTGGGGAGGAGCCAAAAACTATAAAATATCCCGTCAAGGAACGACGTATCAGTGGACAACTCGCCCAGTCACTGTCACAAAAACCATAAAGTCGTAAATTGGAATTTCGCCGAAGCAACAAACCTTGACCAGGACATCCTTTAAGATATCTTAGGACACGTAATGCCGCTTCCCAATGAGCAACAGCAGGGGCACCCATGAATTGAGCCAAAATATGAACTGGGTAACACAA
This sequence comes from Salicornia ramosissima, assembly GCA_951394345.1. Lineage (NCBI taxonomy): Eukaryota > Viridiplantae > Streptophyta > Magnoliopsida > Caryophyllales > Amaranthaceae > Salicornia > Salicornia ramosissima. The sequence continues at coordinate 41,511,212 of OX596236.1, forward strand.
ATCAGGACGGGTAATTGTCAAATAAATCAACCGTCCAATAAGTCGCCTGTATTTTTCTGGTTCAGAAAATAACTCCCCCTCACTACGGGCGAGCTGATGATTCTGTTCCATCGAAGTTGTAGCAGGTTTAGCGCCCAATAAGCCAGCCTCGCCGATGATATCTAATGTGTATTTGCGTTGATTCAGGAACAAACCTTCGGGGCCATGAGCTATCTCTAGGACAAGAAAATATTTAAGAGCGCCAAGGTCCTTCATGTAAAAACAATCGCGGAGATATTGATTGAAGCGAGTAATAGCAGTGTGAGAGGACCCTGTAATTATCAAAACATCAACATAAACCAGAACATGAATGGACACATCAGCCTTCATATAGCAAAATAGAGAGTAGTCTGCATATGATTGACGGAAACCAAATTTCTTGAGGGCTGTAGAAAGCTTGGAGAACCATTGACGTGGAGCTTGGCGAAGACCATAGAGGGATTTGCAAAGTCGGCACACCTTATTAGGAGTAGGAGTGTGAAAGCCAGGAGGGAGCTTCATGTAAACTTCTTCATCAAGATCGCCATGGAGAAAAGCATTATGAACGTCCATTTGGTGTAACTCCCAATTACGGGCAACCGCAACTGCTAAAAAAAATCTTACCGTCACCATCTTTGCTACAGGAGCAAAGGTTTCATTGAAGTCAATTCCGGCGACTTGGCGGTTACCAAAGACAACTAAGCGACCCTTAGTACCGTCATCTTTGAACTTGATTTTGTACACCATTTACAACCCAATGCCGTCTTTCCCGGAAGTAAATCTTCCAAAGTCCAAGTACCATTTCGTTCTAAAGCATCTATTTCTTCCTTCATGGCCTTTCTCCATTAAGGACTTTTATTTGCTTCAGAGAATGATACGGGCTCATCACCTGCAGTTATGGCTGCCAAAAATTGTTTGTGTCTCACAGAAAATTTATCACAATTTACATAATGAGCTATGGGAAAAGGTGTACCTGAGGATCGCGATGGAGGAGGTGAAACAGAAGCAACGGGGTTAAAAGTATGAAACATACTTATAAGAAAGCCTTTGAGTCGACTGGAAGGAAGTTTGACTCGGTGTCCCTTACCAAGAGGTATATCATCCATGGCAGGTGTAACGACCCGACTTTTATAGGCTGTCGATTTACGAAGGAAATCGACAAATGGATCATTACCAAACAAAATTTAAATAACATGATTAACATTAAGGTTCATTATTCCATTATTTAACTAATAATTAAATAAAAAGTCTCAAAAGTCCTTAAATAAGTCCAAAATACAACTTAAACTGTCTTTCCCAACAAGCTGGGCAAAACTAAATAATAAAGAAAGTAGATAACATAAGATAGACTTCGGGTTCTCTCTATAAAACTCAACCAAGCACACAACCCGAACCAAACGTAAGCCCACTTATGCGTCTGCATCATCACCTGAAATGGGGAGGGTCCACCGTCAGTGGCGAGTAACTAGTGTAACGCCCCAGGTTTTGGGCTATTTTCTTTGTATTTATTTTCTTATTTTGTGCATGGTTTAAATTTATTTAGACTATTTTTATTGCTTAAATTTGACTATTTTATGGTATGAGTTATTATTCCTTTTATTTTATTTTATTTTATTTTAATTAATTAGAATTTTATTTTATAATTTTCTAGTTAATTAATTGAGTTTGGGCCAAGTGCGGATTTAAACATGATTAGTCATGCTTAAGTGTAATTAGCCCAAATGAGCTTAGAAGTCCATTTGTGTTAAAGCCCAACCGGCCCCTCTCTCTCTTGATTACTGGCTTGGTTTTGCCACTTGCCTTGCATTCACACCTTAACCACTTCTATAAATAAAAGGGTTTGTAAGGCTTTAGAACTCATTTGCTCATTTGCTCATTTGCCATCAAAGTTTAAACACTCTCTCCTTCATTCACCCCATTCCACACGCCATTTTTGGCTAAGTAATCCCCCTTCTTTGTTCATAATCTTTTTAAGCCTAAACTTAAAGATTCATCCTCCATTTGATCTTTAAGTGACTAAAACACATTAGCCTTCATTGTTTTTATTCAAGACTTCTAGTTGGGTTTCGGTTTTGGGTTTGGATGTTCGTGGGGTTCACGTTGGTGGCCGTGTGGTGGTTCGAATATGGCCGTGCAGAGTGTTCGTGGTCGTGGGGCAGCCATGCAACGAATCCATGATGATGGTTGTGCCGTGCATTGAAGCCGTGCGTGTTCAAGAAGGTGCTTCGTGTTGTGCGTGACCTTGAGTTCGTGTGGGACGAATCTGGGCAGCAGGTTTTTCTTTGTTTAAACACCCAATTTTCATAAGGTACCATACTATCTCAACCTAGTTTGTATACCTTGAATTATAGGATAGATTAGATGACTAAGTTAGACCAAAATTTGATGTTTATGTACCATTTTATGCGTGATTTATAATCTGATTTTGGGATGATGAATTATGATGTATTTCTACTTGATTATATGAATTTCATGATTGATTATGTTAGTATTAAGTTTGATGTTATTCATGTTCAAGTTTGATGAATTTTGGATATTAGGAAGTTGATGATTGTTAGTGTTGAATGTGTTGAATCATGCGTGTATGTTGATGATGTTGGGATGAGTTCTTGATTCATGAATGAGTTCTTGGTTGAAGTTCTTGAATCTTGATTGAGTTCTTGATTGAAGATCTTGAATCTTGATAAGTTCTTTATGAGTTCTTTATGGTTTCTTTATGAGTTCTTTATGAATATGGTTGAGTTCTTTATGGTTTCTTTATGAGTTCTTTATGAATATGGTTGAGTTCTTTAGATATCTTGATGGGTTCTTTATGAGTCTTTAAGGGTTCTTTAAGAGTTCTTGGTTGAGTCTTGAAAGTTAAAGAAGGTTAGTATTAGTTAAAGAAAGTTAAAGATAAGATTAAAGGAAGTTAGATGAGGTTCAAAGAAAGTTATGAAAAGTTAAAGAATGCTTAAGTTTGATTGAAAAGTAGTAAATGTTTATGGTTAGACTCAAGAAAAGGCAATGAAAAGGCAATCTTGAGGATAACTTCGTATGTTTACATGTTAGTCTTAAGTCAAGGCGTAAGATGCAACTTAAGATTAACTAAGAATGTAAACGAAAGATAAAGGATTAATGATTAAGATTAAAGATTTAAAGATTAGCTTGATTTTACTATTAGACGCCTAACCTTAGAGTAAGATTCTAAGGCTTGGGTTAAGACGCTGCCCCTATCCTGTCCGCGGTACTGGGATAGTTGGTGATCTTACTATGTCGTCTTCGGATATGGATTTCCAGTAAGATTGGTTTCATGGGGTTGGGAGTAAGATTCTCAATCTTGGCATAGTAGAAAGTTCGTTCGCGTAAGATGCGTTCGTACGTGCATAGTCCGGTCTGATATGTAAATGATTGCGCCAAAGATTAAGTAAAGATAAGTCTAAAAGTCGAGTATTGGGAGTTAGTCGAGTTTTGGATATATCGTTGAATGTCGTTAGCATTAACGGTATTGTTGTTAGTTATTGTTGATTTAATATGTTGTTTTACATGATCGTATGTTGTATGTCTGGTTTGGTTGTTTGATATATTCTATGATCATGTGTATCCACGTTAGGGTGGGACAGCTATGTTACTCGCCACTGACTGTGGATTGTTGTTAATTTTTCAGGTAACTCTGGTGATGGCAGTGTTGCTTAGCTTTGGGTTGGGCGAGTGCCGATGTTCTTTTAGGTTGTTTGATTTATATTTCGATTTCTAGTTTTAGACTTTAGTAGTGACATTTGTAATTTCTAACTCTCACATCAATTTGGAGTTTATATTGTTAGTAGTATTAATAATAACATTTGGGTTTAGTATTGTACAAACTTGTGGGTGTTGTACTTTTGGGTTAAAGTAATAATATTTCGAGGTTTTGTTTTGATTTTTAGTAAGTTTGTTTGTTAGAACTGACTATTCGACTCGTCGGTTTCTTCCGCGCCGGTTTAAGCGAGTCGGGTCGTCACAACTAGGCTGTCCTGCTTAAATGAGGGACCATTAACCATATAATATCATAGAATTATTCCAAGAAAAACATACAAAAATACATAAAAATACGTATAGAAATACATACAAAATATGTATAGAAATACTTACGAAATACGTACAAAAATATATACAAAATACGTATAAAAATACATACAAATACGTATAAAAATACATATGCGATACGTATAAAAATACATAGAGATACGTATTAGAATACGTACGAAATACGCATGAGATACGTATAAAATACGTATACAGTACCTGCAGAAATACATATAAAAATACATACGTGTACGTACAAAATACGTATAGAAACATATAGATACACCTGTAGAATACATATTGAGATACATACATACATATACATATACATATACTCGTACATAAATACATACATGAATACATACTTGACTACATACTGAGAGACATACGTATATACATATACTTATCAGACATACGCAGCGGAAGACTTAACATACTATACTTATATAATACGTAATATTATACATATAGATACATTGTCATATACATATTCATATCCAACCTGTAAAATACTTACCTTTCATATTATTACCTTAAATCCTTTCTTTTAACCATCTTCTTAACTTTATGGACCGGTCATTATAACTCGTAAGGATGCCCGTGTACATCCCAACTTTCCTAAAACGCGCCGGGAAGAACCCGTGTATTCTACCCGCAGCTCTCCTTTGCAAGAACTAAGCCTAAGCTATGGCCATAACTCCTAAATAGTAGCCCGTGTACTACTACTTAGACGACTACGCATCTTAAGATCCAGAACTGCCCAGAGACCGCAGTAGGGCAGTGGCTTCGACTTAACCTAATCTGGTGACCCGTGTATCACCAAACAGGCGTCCTTTTCTTATCTTATCTTATCTTATCTTATCGACATTGCCATCGTGAGACCAATACTTATTATTATCTTATAACTTTATCCTTATTATTATATTATTCCTTTCCTTTATATTGTAACTTATCTTATCAGTTCCTTTTAATTCCTTTAATTATATTAATTCCTAAAATCATAATCTAAATTATTATAAGCCAAAAATTAAACTAAAATTGATCAAAACTTATTATAGCCACTCGACATTTTCACTTATAAACAATAATTAATTTAACTCCTTAAATAATCATATAAACAATTTAATAAATCCCTTAAATAAACAATTAATCATATAAATTATCAATCATCAATTAGTATTACATAAAACAAGATAAAAATCCTCTTTTTCATATTTGGAACCACTCGACATTTTTGTGTAACACAACCAAAATTGACACTTTAATTTAATTAAATACAATTATCAATTATTAATCATATAAACTTAGTAATAGGAAATAAAATCATGCTCTGAACATTAAATCATCAAATTTGAACAAAACAAGATCAAAATTAATTCCTAATTACACATGAACTACACGGCCTTCTTGGCTATTAAACAATATCAAGATTAATTTCAAGAATTCATAATATCATGCTTAAATTAAAGATTAAATCAAGGTTATCAATAATAATTCAAGAATTGTCAAGATTCAATAATAAAAATTAGATTTTTAATTTCCTTTGTTATTTTATGTCACTCGACAATTTTGCATTAATATGAACATATTATTTGTTTCAATTTAAGACTTTAATTTATCAATTAAACAATCAAGATTATCAAATTAATTCAAGAAAATATCATAAAAATCATCATAACATCCCATAGACCACTCGACAATCATGATATAATCCAAGAACAAGCTTCAATAATTTATCATACAATTATTCAATATAAATACATATTTGAATAAATTATTTTATGCATAGAATTCAATTAGAATAAATACAGATTCATCAAAATTACATAAAGATATCAAGAAAATAACATGGTAAATTACATCACATGGTTCGAACTATATAACCTATGCATGATACTAATTCTATCAATTTTCCTAGTTTAATCCTAATTAACTATATAGTTAAATTGTTCCAAATTTAAATGAGATAGTCTAGTTATCTGAATTAGGAAGAAAAATCAAGGAAAATTCCTTGGTTATGGTTCGAATTCCACACGGCCAACTAGGGAGGTTTAGGGTTCTTTTGAGAGTTTTGTGTTGTATTGAAAATAGGTAAACAAGTTATGAGCTTTGTTCCCTATTTAAATATAAAGAATAAAAGAAAAACAATAAAAATAAAATAACAACAATTTTTTTGAAGGGGGCCGTGAGGGTGAGAGTAAAAGTAGGGTTTGTTGAGATAATTTGGTGGACTTGGTACAAGGTAGATGCAATTAGGTTTTTCTTTAATTAATTAATTAAATAATCATGAAATTATCAAATTAATCAAATTACAAAGGGAATCAATCCTTGGCCATAAGTAGAGGGAGGCCGGCCAAGGGTTACAATTGGGTCATTGAGCCCAACTTCAGGATATGAAGGAGGAATAAGAATCAAACAGTCCAAATAATTGGGCCTTTTGGACTTAAAATATTAAAATAATATTAATTAACCGCGAAATTTTCTGGCCCTAATTTCGGGTTATTACAGTAGGCTTATTTGAGTTATTAGAACTTGTAGACAAATGAGGGGGCAATAAGGGCTGATGGTGTACCGCAGCAGCATCTTCGCCGCCGTAGTCTGCCTGCGACGAGCACAACTCGTGCTGATGGTCTGCTGATTGGTCAACAGAGATTGGCAGTGGCGAGATCGGCGGATCTGCAACAATTTCCTCATTGACACGTGTTAGAGATGACACTTGTGCATCTTGTAAGGAAAGAGTAGCACGTCCCTGGGTATTATTCCTTTGACTTTCATCATCAATACATTTGGATGTGTTATTTAAGGACTTGTTCAATTGTGAATCCATGACAGTGGGTGATTGCTGAGAAAAAGGAAATATATGCTCGACAAATAAAACATCACGGGACACAAAATATATCCTTTTTTCCAAATCAAAGAGACGCCAACCCTTTTGACCAAACGGATATCCTACAAATATGCACTTGCGAGATCGTGAAGCAAATTTATCATTTTGCCTCGTCCTATTACTTGTATAACAAAGACATCCGAAAGTTTTAATGAGAGAGTAATTAGGCGATTTTCCAAATAAAATATCATAGGGTGATTATTTATTTTGGAGAAGAGATGTAGCAGCTCTATTTATTAGATAGGTAGCTGTAATTGCACATACCCCCCAAAATTTAATGGGTAAATTAGCCTGAAAACGTAAAGCCCGAGCTACATTTAAAATATGTCGATGTTTACGCTCAACTCGTCCATTTGTTGAGGGGTATCGACACATGATGTTTGATGTAAAATCCCTTGTGTAGCATAAAAATCATGTAAGCATGTAAATTCTAACCCATTATCACTTCGTAATATTTTCACCCTTTTATGAAATTGATTTTGTACCATAGCACAAAAATCCTTGATGAGATGCTTAACTTCACTTTTAGCGGACATTAAATATACCCATACAGCTCTCGAATAATCATCAACAATCGTAAGAAAATAATAAGCACCACAACTAGAAGCAACCTTATAAGCACCCCAAATGTCACAATGAATTAACTCAAATAAGTCTTCGGCTTTATTATCACTTAAAGAGAAAATATTTCTAGTTTGATGAGCACGCAAACAAACTTCACAATCACAAGAGGTCTTACTAGAATTATGAATTTTATCACTACTTGAAATAAAAGGTAATAATGACACAACTTTGTGAGAAGGATGTCCAAGACGACGATGCCATAATTCTTGCTTGCTCGATACAGTTGTTTGATTAGCATAATTGTGTTTCTTTGGCCGCTTGAACCAATAAACCCCGTCACTTTGTTCACCCGCTCCAATCAGGATCTTGGAATTGCGGTCCTGTATGACACATAGCTTATCAGTAAATGTGATATTATAAAAAGAGGTAGCAAGTAATTGTGAGACAGAAATCAAATTGCAGGTTAAGTCGGGAACATATAAAACATGATGCAATATTAAATTGTCACTCAAAATGACTGTTCCTTCTTTGATGGCCGTGGCTTGCTTTCCATTTGGTAAGCCAACAGGAGATGTTGGAACATCAACAAATTAAAGGAGGTAAATAAATAAGTGTTTATTGCCACTCGTGTGGTTTGAGCACCCAGAATCAATTATCCACCTAATAGAAAGTGTCTTACCATCAAGTTTGGCAACGGGAGAAGTATTGTTCAAATTGTTAAATATACCAAGTAATTGCTGCCATTGTTCATTGGAAATTGGAACACCATTACATACGTACGGTCTCCTTCACCAATGGGGTTTTGTGTAGCAGGAGCATTAGCACTTGGACCCGCCGGCCGCATTCGCCACAACGTTACGTTACCACGTCCCCGTCCTCCACTAGCCTTTCCACCACGTCCAGTTCGACCACGCCCTCTAGCCGCGGCCCTATTCTCGGCATATATACCACCAATCTGGATTCATATCCAAGTAACTCAAAGCAATTGTACTGTCTTGCTCATGTCCAACCTTGTTACATTGATCGAGTACATGTAAGGGTAGTTCGAGCTGAGGCTTATCCACCCCACGCCCAAGAGCAGCACCACGTCCATGAGACGATGCACCTTGTAGGGCAAAACCAACCGGGGCGTCGGCCTTCTTGTCGACAGACAGTACGGGCAATGCTTGTACAGGAGCATGAACAAGGAGGCCGGGGCTAAATATGTGTTGAGTTCCTCCCATAATTTTCGAAGTCGACCGTAGATAGTAGGCAACCACCGAGTCACCTTAATTGTTGTTCACAAGAGGATATTAATTTGTCTCTTGAGTTCATTTATTCGAGGACCGTTTCCGGGATAGAGAAACGTTACGTTGTTTAATATCTTCCCACATATATATCCTTTACATTATCACTAAGAGGAACCGTGGACCGTATGGATGCGTCGAGTGTATTATGCATCCAAGCCGTGAGCATGGAATTCACCTGCACCCATTGGGCAAAATCAGAAGATATGGTAGATGGTTGTTGAAGAGTGCCATCCAAAAAACCCAATTTATTGTTGGCTTTAAAAGCGTTCTGGACCGATCGAGCCCATTCGCCATAGTTTTCTCCATGCAGCACCACCGGGGAGGTAACTAGATTAGCATTAGATGCAGGATGAAGATAAAATGGAGATGTTGGGTCAATGCTTTTGGATTTATCTTCAGACATGGTTGCAAGAGGTGGAAAAAAATTTAATTGTGTTTGAGTTGTTTATTATGCTCTGCTCTGCTCTGATACCATGTTAAAATATAAAGGAGAGCAATAGAGATGGAATGTGTTTTTCTGTATCTTCATTACAGTAGGCAGCAAACCTTATATACATACAAAGGTAGGTCAGCTAATAATAACAAGAATCACAAGATACCATAAAAATATCCTAGATTACTCCTAATAACTAGGATACGTTAATATTCTCTAATACATATTGTATTTATTTTTTAGTTCCTAAACTCTTTTACTACTTCTCTTCTTCCTCTCATTCTCTCTCTTCTATTGGATTCATTCTCTCTACTCAGATTGTTTCAATCTGAGTTCATCATTAGATTTGAAGATTGAAGCACCTAAATTCAAAGAATATTTCACCCAAATATTTGGTAAACCAACACAAACACTTCATTTTTTTTTTTGCCATGTAGCATTATTTGGGTAAAAAAATAAATTCAAATCACAAACAATTAACAATGAGAAGGTATTGTGTCAGACGAGTCTATCTGACCTGGACAAATTCTATCACTAACCTGGGAAACTACCAATCGACCTAGACAATATTGCATCTTATAACCTGGAGTAAATTACAGCTAACCCAATAAAAGTAACTAACATGGACAACATATTACTAACCTGGACAAAATATAACTAACCTAGATAAAAATATTACTAACTTGGACAAAATATAACCTAGAAAAAATGTAAGTAACCTAGACAAAATGTATTAAACTGGACAAAAAAATCACTATCCTGGACAACACTATAACTAACCTGACAATATTGTAACTTACCCGGACTAAATTACACACTGACCTCAATAAAAGTGACTAACTTTGACAAAAGTATCACAAACCCTGACAAGCAAATAGTTAACTCGAACAATATTGTAACTTACCTAGACTAAATTACAATTGTAATCAATAAAAAGTATTTAACACAAAATGTAACTAACCTGAACAAAACAAATAACACTAACCTGGACAGCACTATAACTAACCTGGACAATATTGTATCTTTCCAGGACTAAATTACACAACTAACCTAACTAAACTGGACGCATGTCTTTTTACCTTGACATATTTTTCTTACACCTAGAACAAACAAAAGACGTGAAACTTCATCTTCAACCTCCATTCTTTACGTACAAACTTTTTCTTCTTCTTAGATCATGTTCTATTGGGTTGAGAAAACACGAACTGAAATGAAATGAACTGAGAAAAAAATATTCTTATTTTTATTTTTATTTTCATTTTTATTTTTATTTTATTTATGATAAGCTGGGTGGTTCTTGGCGTGTATCGTCTCTGATTAGGTAGTTCGCATCGTATTTTAGGCTGAGAAAATTGCAGTTGTACGACAGTCCGATCAAATGTATTCGTCGAACCATCCTACACGATACATTCACTTAACGAATATATGTCTCAAACAATTAAGTTCTCTCTCCTCTATTGGATTTCATTATCTCTTGAAAGACAAGGAAAAAAAAAGCAGTATATGAGCCTTATTGGCTATTTTTTTATAATACATGTACACAGACGTGGTTATTGGACGGATCGGGGCGGGTCAGGGTCACGCCGGTGTGGGTTGGGTTAGGGTCAGGGTCGAATGAAAAGGGTCAATAACGAGTCGGGCCAAAGTAGGTCGCGAGTCATTATTGGGTTAGGACAAATGTATACGAATATATTAATATAATTATGTTTGTCAATTTTTTTTAAAAAAAATTTATTAGAGTACATATTATTTTTTGCCCTGTATTGACCCTGGTCAATTAGGCCTTGTCCATCAAAGACCATTTTCAGTAAATACCCTATAAACTTAACCCTAACCGCATAGACGCATACCATTGAACTACATTGTACAATAACCAACCAAGACTATTCACATACATATCAAATTATAAACTCATTATTGTCAATAGCCACATGGTTTACACAACTCACTAATCTTCAAAAATGACCGTCAATCAATTCATTATGAATCAAGTTGCATATATACCACAACAAAAATTGGCATAAAATCCAAGAGTATGAAGATGACATTTCTAAGACATGGAACAATAATTCTTATAAAGGAATGAAAGGTCATTTGGTCTCTTGGTATTCTCGTCACCCGTATTATTTCAAATTAAATTTTGATGGGTCTAGATTTATACTTCTTCTGAAGCAATAGGCTTTATAATAAGAAATTTCAAAGGTGAATTATTAATTATCACATAAGTGTTCGCTCTCACTCTATTCTATTTGTAGAAGTGTTCACTTTTAGGGAAGGAATTAAAAAAGCCATTTATATGGGAATACATAATTATTGCCAAAAAAAGAGTTTGACAAATCTAGCAACATTTGATGAAGCGTATCTAATTACACATCCTTATAGAGAAACAAATCAACCCAATGATTATCTAGCTAATTTATGACAACTTTAGCAATATGACGCTCTAGTTAGAATTTATAATGTATGATGTATCTACGTGATTAAAAGTTATACTAAGAGCTCATAACAATTGAGCGAAGTAATCCCTATTATAAGGACTCTTTTATATATAATTCCTATGTAACATTATTTTTGTAATAAAGTGGGGTGACACAGACTCCTATAGTATTTTTGTTAAGTGTATTTGAATTGTTAGCTTAGATCATTAACATACCAGAGAGAAAAAGTGGAAGGAACCCATAACTTATAAAAAAGAAGTTAAAAAAAGTAACTATGATTTAGAAACCCGCATAGCTATATGAAACCTAAACTAGTTTTTCTGTCCGTTCGATAAACGTGGTGATTTTAAAAAATAAATTGGAGGATATTATTAATTTGAATCAAATTGTTTTATTATTTTTTTTAAAAAAAGTTTAAAATGTATAGAAGTTAAAAGAGATTACTTAAGAAACAATGAAAGAATTCTACAGACCTAATGATAAAATTATCTTGAGAAAAAGGGAAAAAAGAAGTTATTAATAAGCTTACAAATGACACATGGTAAAACTGAAGCAAGAATTACCAAATGGATGACACGTGACACTTAAAGCTTGCTGTTTTAAATATTTAATTATAAATTATAGATTTTTCACAAATAATCATTTCTAAATATGATGGTTCGTTGTTTTTTCACTTCAAAGTGATTCGAAAATATTAATCAGTCTTTGAATTGACCTCCATTAATGACCTCCATTAAGGCTTCAAGTAATCTATGAAATAAATAATTTGACTACACCGCAATTTCGTATATTATAAAGTTTTAAATCCATGTATTAATAATACAACTAGCATAAAACAATTTCTGGATTTTGCAAAATATAAGTTTTAGAATTAATACATAAATACATGTTTAAAGTGTTACTTTCCTAAAAAATATGAAATAAAATAAAGGAAAGACAATGACTTCTCATAAAAAAGTATTGGTGACATGTAAACATGTTTGGTCCATATTTATTCCATACAATGTATGTTTTTTTTTAAGAGAAATTCTTATTTTCGGCGCACAACTGGACATTACTCAAACATTTCCATCAAATCTAGCTAGCCACAATTCAATAGCAAGCAAGCATTAAATAGGTAGAAGGAATTTAAACTAGACCAATGCAAACATATATAATTGAATAGCAATCATCAAATCAAACCATAAACAATTCCACATATCTCCTAAACACTAGAAGGAAAAAACTACTCAGACATTATTAAATAATAAAAACAGAAAACAATATTTTAAGATCATTCATATATTCTAAAGCAAAAAATTAAAACAGAGAAATAAATACATACCCAATTGAAGAAATTGATTGAATTGAATTAATAATAGTTGTATGAACAATAATATACATGATGAACACTAAAATTGTGAAAGAAGTAGTCTTATCAACCGACCCTTAGAGCACTTGTAGTGATGAAGTAAATTTTCATTTCATGACATAATTTGTTCTGTCATGGGCTGTTATGATGAATAAGCTAGGGCATGATTTTTTGCTTCATTTCAAGACTCGTCATGCTACTCATCTCAGCAAGACGGAAATCATGAAGAAAAATTACCTGTGGGCCCCGCATGAATTGCAGCTCGCTTTTGCATTTTTTTATATGTTAAAGAAAGAACACAAATGGCAAAGTGCCACGTTTTGCTGTTGAAGAAAGAAAGAAATAGAACAATTTCAGCAAAAACAATTTGAGCACTGACATAGCTGGACACGCGGTACAATGGCAAAGTGCCACGTGTCTCTGCTGGTGCTTTTATTGTATTTATTTGAGTTAAATTATTCTATTGCTAATTTTGTGGCATTAAAAAAAAAATTTACTAAAATTCATAATTTTTCAAGATCTATAAATAGACACTCATTAATATGAATTTCATTAATTTAATCCGATTTATTTAAATAATCTGAACTTATATAATTATCCCGTTTTGATTAATTAGCACTTTTAAATTAATCCGGTTTAAATAATACTTATTGATGTCCGATCGTAATTCGATTTTAATTTATCTGAATTAATTAATCACTAATCTTACTTTATTATTTTTCCTAAATTCATGTAGATAAGTGTTATTTAAAATTTAATTATAATTAAAAAAAAAGGTGGAGGAGAGATAAAGTGTTGTGGGGTAAAATAGAAAAGTAAGAGAGAGAGGGATGAAGTGTTTTTTTGGGTCATGGTTAAAGTGGTGGAGAGAGAGTGGGATGAAAGAAAATTTACTTAATCACTACAAGTGCTCTTACAAATTATCAAACCCTAAACTTTTACAAAGAGATCAGAGATTTTCTAAGTAATTTTCTATTCTTATAGATATTTTCAATAGAGATATTAATTAGAAGACTCACTTTGCTATATAAACTCTATTCTACGTTAAGCTATTTTTTTTTTTTTAAATGGAAATAGCGTTTGTGTCCCAAGAACAACTAACAAGTTCTCCTTTACGATTTTAAGCATATAGATTGCGGACACAATTATCTAAATCTTTTCTGATATGATCTAATTTTTTTATTGTAGTTATAATTTTAACTTTTCTGATCTATTTTAATTTTTTTTTTGATCTGATATGATTTTAAATTATCTGAATTTTTCAAAACATATATAGTCTGGTCTGAATTTTGTATCTGATATTAACTTTTTTTTTAAAAAGTATTATAATGCTTAATAAGTTGAATCAAACGTACCGTTATTTGTGTTTAAATATAAATATTTATTTTTAGTTACAACTTATAATAGTACAAAAAATACTTTTTGATGCGCCTTATTTGCCACGATTATTAGGGGTTATCCTAATAGCCGCGACAAATAATATGTTAAGGTTTTTGATGCACTTATTTGTTAATTATACAAAAAATTTCATAACATAAAGTTGTGGCATTAATTTTTTTTAAAATCATGTGTATAATCTAATCGCAATAAAATTAAAATTATATAAGTGTAATATAAAAATGAAATATTTTTGTCAAGATTGTACATTTTCAATTGTACTTACCTTGCTACAGAATAAAACGGAAATTGCTAACAATAATAATATCTACTATACATATGAGCATTATTGTTCATTTTGTTGTCAAAATTGCCTATGTTTATTCATTTTTAAATTTGAAAGAATAATTGGTTTTTTAAGAAAGAATAATAGAATTTATGAATATGCTGAATAAGTAAAAATTAATATAGAATAAATTACAACACAATTACTTTATAATTTATATTGTGTAAGTAAAAGTCGAAAAGTAAAAGAATAATACTTCAATTCCTCCGTTTTTTTAGTTGTTACATTTTATTATTTTATCTTTCACATATATTCCTAAAGTGTAACAACTAAAAAAACAATGCGTTTTTGGTGCAACTGGCCGCACCATTACTGGCGTGCTGATAAATAAGGGGTTACAAAGTTGATTTTTGTATGGGGTTACAAAGACTTTGTAACCCCACTTAAATACTTTGTAACCCCAACTTTGTAACCCCATTTAAATAATTTGTAACACAATTAAACAATTTGTAACCCCACTCAAATATTTTCTAAACTCAAAAAACACTTTGTGACCCCACTTTGTAACATCACTTAAACACTTTGTAACCCCAAAAAAACTTTGTAACCCCAATTAAACACTTGTAACCCCAAAAAAACTTTGTACGTAACCCCAATTAAACACTTATAACCCCAAAAAACACATTATAATTAAAAAATACTTCGTAACACCAAAAACACTTTGTAACTCTAAAAAAACACTTTGTAATCCCACTTAAACAAAAAAAAAATCTTTGTAACCTCACTTTATACCCCAAAAATACTTTGTAACCCCAAAAACACTTTGTAACCCCAAAAACTATTTGTAACTCGAAATAACAATTTGCAACCCCACTGTAACTCCAAAATAACACATTGTAACCTCAAAAAATACTTTGTAACCCACTTAAACACTTTGTAACCCCAAAAAACACTTTGTATCCCCACTAAAGACTTTGTAACCCCTAAAAACGGTTGCACCATTTGAAACAATGCAGCTGGTCGCACAATTTACAAACCATGCATGCGGCCAGCCGCATATAAGAATTTGTGCTAAAAAAACAAAGGAAGTATTATTCTTTTCCTTTATTTCGACTTTTACTTACACTGTGTAGATTATCAATATTGAAACAAAATTTTATCAATTAATTTTTTAAAAAGCCGTGCATCCGCACGGTTGCTAACCTAGTAAAGTATAAAACAAGAGTATCCAGTTTAAACAAAAAATGATTTAAAGTCTTATATTTAATGAACAAAAGTTTTGCTAGAAACGAATAGTATTTGAACATCATTCCTGCGGTGGCACTACACTGGATGGACATGACAGAGGGATTCAAGTTGTATAACGGGCACATCACAAGCGAGTCTGCAATATGAACTGATGCAACAAAATAAGGCTATATCTTACGCATCAAGTCAGCTATGACCTTGAACTAGTCCCTCATAACTTCGTTTTATATATGTATTTTTCTCCTTATTTTGCATGATTTTATTATGTTAACTGTGTTCTTAAGAGCCATTTTGCCACTAATAAGTTAGTTTGGAGCATTGTGTGTCTTTTTTTGTTTTTTTAAATGTTTTTAACAAGTATTTGGATAAAAGATGCTTGGAAAAAATAAACTCACCTAGAAAAATAAACACTCACCTTCAAAAAATAAGCACTCACCTGGACAAAATAAGCACTCTTGGAAAACATAAACATTGACCTAGATAAATACACTCACTTGGAGAAATAAACACTTACCTAGAAAATCTAGATACTAAGCTGGACAAAAAAAAAAAAAAAAAAAAAAAAACTGAAGTGTACAAAAAAACAAGTGAGTTGGAAAAAACAAGTGACCTAAAAACCTTACCTGGAAACAAAAACAATTGACTTGGAAACAAAAACAACTTAACTGACCAAAAATATAAAAACTGACCTGATAACGAACATGCCCAACCTGGAAAAAAAATCAATTATTGAAAGAGGCCATCCCAAAATAACAAGGCAACAAAGATGAAGATATATAGGAGGCCATGAAAAACCCACCATCTTTTAAATCTCATCTTAATCATCAATTGTGCTCTTAATCCAAAATGGCTCCCACACAATATATATATGATCTTCAACCTCAATTCAAGCTTTACTCTGAAAAATCACTTAACCACCATTGTGCATTTAATCTAGAAAAACTGTCATTTAAATTTTCCACACTAGTGGAATAATAGGCTATTAGTATCATTTTTTTACTTATTAGTATCGTTTCTAGGGCGTTAGAATTGGAGGCGTTAGTAATAAAAATTCTACTAGTACCGTTTTTCACAATCGTAACTAATAGATGTTTTTTTTTACAGAAACTAATAGCTGTTATTAGTATCATTTTTTTTTGCAAAAAACAATACTAATAGCACTTTTATTAGTACCATTTTTTTATAAAAAGAATACCAATAATAGTTATTAGGCCCTCCCCTCTCTGAATTATTAGTATCGTTTGTAAGTAAAAATGATACAAATAATAGATAAATAAATAAATCCCTAATCATTGACCAACGCCTGCCACCAGCCCCTATATTACCAAACAGGCCTCTGCCCACTGCACAAGCCCCTTTTGCTTAAAATTTCAATAACTCACATAAACTTAAAAAAAACGATAAATTCAATTACATTGCAAAAATTATGATAACTTCACTTACTGTAATAATTAAGATAAATTATTAAAAACGCATATACTTAATTGTCACGAACTAAAACCAGCATAATCAATCTATAATACAATAAAATTAGGCTAATAAAAAAAATAATCTAAAATATTTCGCCCATTGTTCTCGAACCTCATCCAATTCATTTTTGTTATACGGGTAGTTCTTCCAGCAGCCCACTCCTTGAAAACAATAACAAAAGTAATGTGAGCATAAACTTGCATAAAGTAGCACAATTCCAAATCTTCCCCCCCCCCCCCCCCCAATTCAGAACACACATATCAAATGCAATTTTGGCCAAAATTTGCTTTTAATTACTAGTTTTCATTAAATAGCTTTTCAGTTTCAATATTAGGTGAAAGGATTCAATATGATCTATATGGCCTACTTTCGATTCTTTTTCGTAACTTTGTTCCCATACGTCTTTTATTAGCAACTTTAAATTGTTTTAAGTTGAATTACACAGCTTTAACATATTGAGATGCAATTTCAACACATTTTATAGACCGAAAGGTGATATTGGGAACAATATAGTCCATAACTCCATATATTTTACATTCGTTTTACTAACTTTGTTCATATTCTTGTTTTCTTGGCGAATATAGTTGTTTTAAGCTGTATTACAAATCATCAACACATTGAGATGCTTTTGATGTGATTTTATCTCATTCTAACGGTGCTATTGGGTTCAATATGGTATATTTTAAATTTATTTTCCAATCTTTGTTCTTATATATATATATTTTTAATTAATTATGGTTAGTTCAAAACAGCTAAGTGGGAAATTTACATCAAGTTATATAATTGTAAGAGGACACCAATGGAAACTTAGATTTAGTTATATGATAATTGAAACTGTAATTTTGCAAAATTACCATAATTTGAAATTAAATTTTCTTCCAAATAAGAATCGTAAACAACATTTCTTTCGTTATGCGATAGTTAAAAATAGTACCGTAACTGCATTTTTGCCACATAACAAACGAAATTTCTATCCACTAAAGAATCTAGAACAACTAATTTCTTTCATAATTAACAAAATCAAACAAAAATACATATTCTATTTAGGGTGCGTTCTCTTCACTTTAAAAAAATAAGTTTCAGGTTCAATAAGTTCAGATAAGTTATATCAGGTCTAATAAGTTGAATAAGGTCTAATAAGTTGCAATAAGGTCTAATAAGTTCTAATAAGTTCCAATCAGGTCAAATAAGTTCTAATAAGTTCCAATCAGGTCTAATAAGTTCAAATCAGGTCTAGATTATTATTTTTAATTATTGATCAAATAAAATTAATTAAATTAATAATTAACTTAAAACACTCTTACACAACATAAACCAATTTTATTTTATCATTTTTGTTTTATAATTTTTTTAGAGAAATCAATCAGAGTTAGATTGAATTAAACTATTTTTTTTATATTATAAAATAAAACTTATTTTTTTATTTTGGGTTTGATTTAATTTTGGTCCAAATTAAACTTTACATATCCTCCATATTATTATTATTATTAATTTTGGTCCAAATTAAACTTTACCCATCCTCCATATTATTATTATTCAATTCGTTTTAGTTTGTTAATTTTACAAGTGAATTAAGAAAAATTAAATATGTAGATAAGTTGTTATTGGAATTGATAATATTAATTAATAATGGATTTTAAAAAAGATATACTAATTATTATTACCTTCTTGAACGTAATTCAACAATAAAAAAACATAGGTTCAAATGTATAGAATATTATTATTATCATCATCATTATTATTATTATTAATTTATTTTATTCAATCATATAAAATACGTTCCAATAAGTTTCAATCAGGTTTAATAAGTTCTAATAAGTTTCAATAACGTCTAATAAGTTCTAATAAGGCCTAATAAGTTCCAATAAGGTCCAATAAGGTCTAATAAGGTCCAATAAGGCCTAATAAGTTCCAATAAGGTCTAATAAGTTCCAATAAGGTCTAATAAGTTCCAATAAGGTCTAATAAGTTAAATAAGGTCTAATAAGTTAAATCAGGTCTGATAAGTTCAGATAAGTTCAGGTCTAATAAGTTGAAGAGAACGTTACCTTAATTATGGGATAACTTATAAAACATCTTAAATGCAATTTTGCAAAATTACCATAATTTGAAATAAAATTTTCTTCCAAATAAGAAACGTAAACAACTTCTTTTCTTTCATTATGTGATAATTAAAAATAGTACCGTTACTGCATTTTTACGAAATTACAAACAAAATTAAAGAATCTTGAACAACTAATTTGTTTCACATTTAACAAAATCGAACAAAAATACATCATCTACTTTTTTTTTTTTTTTTTGAGGAACATCATCTACTTAATTATACGATACCTTATAAAACATCTTAATTGTAATTTTGCAAAATTACCAAACAGGATTTTCTCACCATAATTCACTTTATATGAGTATAATAAAAAAAATTCAAAGTAAATAACTTTCAAGTGCAGATTTTGTTCTAAAACCCTAAATTAAATCCCAAGAAAATATAATGAAAAACATTTGAAAGAAATTACAATGTTTACTGATTAAAGAAATTACTTTCTCTTTATTCTAGACTTCTACTTGCCATCGTAATGGGTCATCATAGGGCCAAGATTAAAGACAAGGTCATACACACAAAAAACGTAATCAACAAATTTGAGTAGATAAACACTAAAGACTATGCAATACACTAACATGAACAACCTAGGCAAGAGCATGAGAAGTAAACACACACCTTACCATTCATAAACTTGTACCCATAACATTAACAATATTCTTAGACCATTTCAATTTAACAATTATTTGGATTTCGCATTGAACGGGTTTCCCCTATAAACAAACGCCGGAAAGTGGACCAACTTAGGAACAACTCGAAGAAGGTATTACCTATGTCACATGAATTGACAAAATTTCAGCGTATTAATAATAAAAAATAGAGTACAACGTCTTGTACCCTAATTGGAAGCTATAAAATACAAGGTCTTAAAACTCCCCCCATTGTTCATACTCAAGGTATATGTGTACCAAGAGTTTTAGTGCGAATCCTCCTTCACTTTACAAGTTTAACAAATTAATTAAGGTGATGACAACACACACAACAACCATAACATTCAATAATATCATACAACACACATAACCTTCATTTTTAATTAATCTTCAATGGTAGTAAAACACTAGTTTAAATACCTTACTTATTACCTTTTCCACACATAAACTGTGAGTGGATTTACTTTCTTTCTAGTTCACACTTTAAACTGTGAATGGAACGATATGATTAAACTTTCTCAAACCCCCGTTAAAAGCATTTCATAAATATTAAAGCTTGCTACTATCAACATGAAATCATAAACTTTTAGTCATAGTGTTCAAAATTAAACATGAACATAAACATGTTATCATGCGTATCAAATCATAGCAACATTATAAACATGTCACAAAACTATAAACCTTCTCGATCATGTCAACTTAAAACCATTAACATGAACTTAAATAAGTTCCTAGCATGATATATACTACAATCAATAACTCGTCCTTTAGTACTTACGTACCTATTATAGTATCGGTGATTATTAGCCACACTCACTAGAATTCACTTCTAAGTGCTTAAAAAAATCCAAAACAACCTCTAATACATACTTAAGCAATTTCATGCATTAATTACCCATTGAAAACCTTTGCAAAAACACTTATTTTTATTGACCTTCATAAAATTACAGCATGTTTCTAAGCCTTTAAATCTCCTAAAAACCTTATAAACTTCATAATTTGACCATAAATCATACTAGCAATAATCCTTGATCATAATATAGTAGTTTAGAATCATAAAAACCTAAAACACATGATTTTTATAAACTTTGACAAACTCTAATTATAAAACTTATGAATATGTTTTAAAAACTTAAAGCTAATAATTAAAACATGATCATAACTATAAAAATATGCTTAATCACAATTACACAACATGATTATAAATTATAAGCAAGAATTAAAGAGGAGAAAAGTTTTTTTGGTTTATACCAAAATCGGCGGAAAGGAGGGAAGAGGAAGGGTGGTTCGTGGCTGCCATGCTGGCTGGTGCTGGCTGTGCTGGTAGCCGACTACCGTGATCGTTGGAAGGAGCAAAAATAGGGAACGGGGCCCCGGGTTGGTTGGACGAACGAAGGGGAAAGAGAGGGGAAGGGGTTTTGAGGTTAGGGTTTTGTGTTTAGGATTTTTAGCTTGAGGCTCAAGTAATGCTAATGGTGATTAAAGAATGTTAATTTGGTGATAAAGGAGGTATTTATAGGGGTAAAATCTGATTTATGTAGGATTACTAAAACAACTTCAATGATTGAATTTACTCAAATAGCCTTGTGTAGACACCTACATTATTTGTCCCCACCTTCAAGCCTATGATTAGAGTATATATACCACGTCGCAATAGGTCTAATTCTGAAATAATCTTGAAAACCCTTTCTTTAGAAAATAATCGAATCGACCGATGACATTTCAAAGAGGTCGAAAAATGTTAGAAGTATTTTGTTTTATTTTACTTTACCTTTTTTCTCATTTTCCGCATCGCTTCCCATCGAAAACGACCCTTCCGAAGTCTTCCAAAAACTTCTAAAACTCAAAATGATTTTAAACACATGTGTAAATGCATGTGGTACATAAATGTGGTCGGATACATTGTACACTAGGCTAAGGAAATGAGTTAAAAAAAGAAGAAAGATTTAAGGTTGAGCTCATATGCGCAGGGCTAACCTTCAAGGTAGCATTTGCATGTGCGCAGGGCTTCCGCATATGCGTAGCTTTACCTTGCTCTTAGGTCTTCCTCACCTATAAATACCCCTTCCTTCCACCCATTCTTCATTCAGATCACCACTTGTTCATTCACCTCTCACGTCTCTCTCATCTTTCATTCTCCCATGCATCTCACATTCATTCACCATTCATTCATCCCACACTCACATTCAAACCTCTTCCAAATCTCTTTTCCTCTAAACACTACAAGAAAATCGTCCATTTCCGACGAAGTGTGTCTGACCGATATTAGATTCCGTAAAAAATGTGCGAATTTTTGACTTATATAAAATCCGTAAAAAAAAAAAATCAACGGATTTTAAATCCGTCGGAAATGAAAAAAAATTCCGACGGAACTTTAAGGAAAATTTACCCAATTTTGACGTATTTTTGTAGGTGGAATTTCCGACGAAATAGGGCCTATCGAAAATTTCCGATGGAAAATTACGTTGGAAATGTGACATAAAAAACACACACAAGCAAAAAAAAAAACCTAGGTATAAAACCCACCCCCTTTAAAAAAAAATCTAATCTCTCACCTCTCTTCTCCCTTCTTTCTCTCACCTCTCAAAATCACGCTCAAAATGACACTTCTTTAATTCAACCAATTCCTACATCTCCTTGAATCTTTAACCTTTCTTTTTCATCTATCTTAACCTTTCTTCCATTGTTTACCTCATACACCATCAACCTCTCGCTCAAAATCACTCTCAAAATCTTCTCCACGCCATTTTCTTAGCACGAAACCCCCAAATTCAAGCGGAATTCGAGGGTTTCTTAGGAAAGATGAAAATCCAAATTCGTAACCCAAATTCGTTTGTAAATCCTGAATAACAATACAAAAATCTAGGTTATCAGATTAATAGCAATACAAAAAAAACCTACGTTCATCTTCAACCACTAGTGGAAAAAAGGGATTTTGCTGCGACCTATTTGCTGCGGTTATTAGGGATTATCCTAATAACCGCAGCAAATAAGTTGTTAAGATGTTTGCTGCTAGTCATTTGCTGCGGTTATTTGGATAAGAGTAAAAACCGCAGCAAATCACTTAAAAATCACTTAAAAAAAATATATTAAACACTCATCTCTCCACCCTCATTTAGTCATCTCTCCACCCTCATCTCACAGGGTTTCATTCTCATTAAACCAAAAAAAAAAAAATCTCTGCACTCTCCACCCTTACTCGACGAAGCAGGAAGCACGAAGCCAACTGATAAGTGGTATTTTGGTAGTTATTTTCTTAGTTTTTATTAGTTATTTTCTTATTTTATTTAACTTTCGTTAGCGTTTTTAGGCTTTTTAGTTTAGTTTTGCTCTTGTAGTCCCTTTCCCCTTTTTTCTATGTGATTTCCTTTATTTTGCTTTGTTTCTGCGTTTTCTTCCCATTTTGCAGGTCCCGAGTCTATTTCGGAACCCGAGGAAGCGAACCGGGAACCTCGAGGAAACCACAAGTCCTCTAAGCCAATGTTGGTGCTGAAAAAGGCCTCAGCGGGCGCTGGAAATCCCTCAGCGCCCGCTGGGATTTGTCCTGGTGAATGGTAAAGAGGCAGTAGCAATGAAAAAAGACCTCAGCGGACGCTGGAAATCCCTCAGCGCCCGCTGGGATGAATTCTGGACTTTGGTGAAATGAGGTAGTAGCTGTTGATGGCGCTTCAGCGCCCGCTGATGGCCCCTTCAGTGCCCGCTGATTTTGCAGTCACCAGGGCATATGAGCATACATAGAAGAACAGCGGCCGCTGACCCCAACTCAGCGCCCGCTGTCCCCCTCCCCTGTAGTAGGCAGTATCATCACAAAGGCTGGCAGCGGCCGCTGACCCCAACTCAGCGCCCGCTGCCATTTTTCTTCCCAGCCTGCAAGCCTAGGATTATAGGGTTCAGCGGGCGCTGTCATCGCCTCAACGCCCGCTGATGTGCTTTTCTGCGTTTTTTTTATTACTTTTCTTTTGTTTTGCTCGACTTTTTGGGGGGTTGTATATATACCCCCCTCTTCCCATTTCAGAAAAGGAGCTGAGGTTAGAAGCTCAAATTAGGGTTAGGTTAGTTTTAAGAGCTTTCTTCTTCAATTCTCTTGTAATTTTACATTTTGTTCTTGATTTATGCAAGTAGTATAGTTCTTGTTCTTGTTCTTCTTCTTGTTCTCCTCTTCAAGGTAATTTTATTGCTTTCTTTATTTGTTCTTTGTTTGTTCTTTGTTGTTTGTTGTTAATTTCTAGTAGTTAATAGTTGTTGTTGTTGTTTAATTAGTTAGTTTTATTGTCATTTTCATGTTTGTTTAGTTGTTTATTTTGATTTCCTTGTTGTTCTTAGTAGTTTAGTTTGTAGTTTTCTAGGTTTTAGTTGTTATTTTTGTTGTTCTTAGTTTTAGGTTTAGTTTATGTATTTAATTGTAGTTTTAATTATGTTTTATTTATTTATGTTTGAGTAGTTAATTTCTAGGGTTTTGAGTGAAACTTCTCAATTCCTCCATGATTGTGGTTTAATTGTTTTTAGGCTTGGTTGTGATTTTGTCGGTACCTTAGGATTCAGTAATGTTGAGTCATATGTTTAGCTAGCATAGGATTCATTGAAGAATCCCCACCGAAGGACCGAAAGGTGAACGTGGGTGATGACTTCCTTTGCCCGATTGATGGAAGCACCACGAAAGTTGGGCCTTCGATCAAGGGAAAGTTACTAGTCTTCGTGATTTTGTGCTTAGGACTCGTTAGATGTGTCGCTGCACGAAAGTGAGTTGTATATGTCTTTCCGGTCATCGTACTAGCTCGAAAGAGTGGTACGATCATAGAACGACCTCCCCTTATCAATGACCTAAGTCTAAGTTCGATTGACTCACAATTCATGGTGGTATGAGTTGTGGATCTCTTACCCTAGTCCCTTTTGTTTTTGTTTCCTTAGTGTAGTTTTAGTTAGTTCCCTTCGCCTCTCGCGACCATTATTTGACCTAGCTTGTTCGACGCTCACGCCTAGGCTAGTGCGAAGTACCTTCCCCGTGTTCGACACCCCCACTCATACTACGACGGGAGTTTTTTATTTGGTAAGAAAATCCCTCCTATCACCAACCCAAACGCCGCCGCCCACCAGACAACGCCACCACCTGCGGTCGTGTCTACTGCTGCTACCGTCCACCACCATACCCAAGGTAACCCCCTTCCTCCTCCTCTTTCAGATCTAGGGTTTTGTTTTTGTGGTTCATTTTCTCAAATTTTTTTCTCGTTTTTTCTGATCTAACATTAGATTTCGTTTTTTTATTCAATTTTTTTGAAGGTTTTCAATTTTTTATTGTTAGATTTCAATTTTTTTGAAATGTGAGAAAGTGAACTGCAACGCTGCGGGCAATTCTTCGAAGGAGAAACCACCGCCTGCGAAACGAAGTCGAAGATACGAAGGAGAAACAATTGAAACCAGCGATGTCAAGCAGCCCACAACCACTGGAAGGCCCCCAAAGGTACCATTACTTGATTCTTAACTTATTTTGTTGGAAAAATTGAAACCCTAACTTTTCCCCCAATTTGATTTAGTTGAAGATTGTGAAGTTTAGTTTGATGTATTGTTCTGTGTTCAGATTTAGTATACTTGTGCTTCTGATTGCGAAGTTTAATTTGTGCCCCAATTTAGTTTTGTAAATATGAGCACTTGAGCAGTGTTTGTGTTTTATATTGTGTTTCATATTGTGTTTCAGATTTAATTTCAAACTTAGTATATTTTGTGGAGACTCAACTTGCTCCTCTCTTGAATTTTGTATATATGCAATATGCTTTGTTAGTGTGTATATTAGTATGTATTTTCAGATTTAGCATATATATTAATATGTATATTCATATTTAGCATGTATATTAGTATATATTAAAGTTGAGTTCAAGAAATTTACAGTATATTAATATTGGAGTATATATATGTTTTCAGATTGTGAAGTATTGAATTTAGTATATAATTTAGTTCTGAAGGTTTAAACTTCTTTCGGTTTTTCTCATATTCTTGTTTTAGGTTTTATTTGCTAAAAAATTCAGATTTTCGAGCTGAAATTTCTATTTGTTTATGTTCATTGTTCTTTGCTGATTAATTGTTGTTTATTATATTTTTTCTATTTGATTTGAGATTTTTGGTTAAATTTAGAAGAATTACCTGGTTTTTTAACATTTCTTTGGTGTTTATGGAGATGAGTATTTTCAATTTTTGTTTGAATTTGTGCTTATTTTTTGTGCTAGTATAATTGCAGTTTAGATATTGTTTGCTTTTGATGTTGGTGATTTTTTTTTCTCTTTCATTAGTAAATTGCAGTTCTCATTAATTTTGTTTCTAATTTTTAGTTTCAGAATTTCATCTTGCAGGTCGGTTTTTAGATTCGGTGGCCCTGGGTTCGCTCTTCTAGCTCGGATGGAGTTTGAAGGTATATCTGTTTGAATAAGCCAAATCAGGACTAATCATCCAACGGATCTCCTTCCTTTTCATTCCAAAATCAAATCTGTCATCTACCTACTTCTTACAAACCCTAGCTCAACCCCTTCACTGCTTTTCTTTTCTCTTTAATTACTAACTTCTATTTGTCTTTCTTTTAATGCCAAAATAAAGAAAATATTTTTCAAAGCTCAAATTACATTTCATCTAAATGATCGAATTTGGTTCATTATCTTGAAGGTTATCCAAAGAAGACAAATAGAAGTTGTCTAATGACGAACTTCAATACGGTAAGAATCCACTGCTTTAATTGTATGTGATTAGTTGCAGTTTTGGGCATGATACTGAACATTTGAGAACTAAATAAATGCCTTTTTACAGTTTTGAAAATGCTCCATTGGCTTCCAAACTAGGATGCAAAGCGCAAGGTGTTTCCAATGGACTTATAATTATTGTTTTTATGCTATAATTTTTCTTGCTTGGTGAGTACTTTCTTTTATATTCTAAATTTCATAATTCAACACTTCTTTTTCCATTCTTTTTTTATGCATCTGTACCGTTCAGAAATGTCTTAGGAAAAATAAATCGACTTATAAAGTTATAGTATAATTATGCAAAATAATTAGTGCTCAATCCCAACTGTGTTATTCTGTCACTCTCTATGTCAGTGTTCCAACCTTTGTTGGTATTATTGTGGGGTTGGATGTTGACCATTTGCAAAATTTGTATAAAAATTTGAGATTTTTTTGTGCTATTTTGACTAATTTCGGTCTCTAAATGAAGATTTCACCAGCATATTATTATGTTCGATAGTAACTAATGGTGTGGCTGTGCCCAATAAGTATTTAAAAGTGAGCATTATTGCTAAACCGCCTAAACTTTTGCTTGAATCTTCCTTTTGCCTAGTGGTTTTAAAAAAAAATAAAAAAGAGGGTAAGGATTGGACATGAAAATCCTTGTCAACAAGTGAAACAGCTTGCCCTTTAAATTAGCACTTTGTAGGCTGCAGTCGTCTTAAGCAACCTGAATCCTTTGCAGTTGGCATATGGATTCCACTCAGAGTTGATGTCTTATGTTGATTATCAGGTATACAGTAGATTTCTCAAAATCCCATCTTAGGGTTTCAAAATCAAATTTTCTTCCCAAAATATAGTAGATTTGATTACAAATTTTGCATATTAGTTGTTTTTGCTTTTGCTTGTTGTTAAGAATTTTACTCTATTTTATGCATTTTTGATTTGGAGTAAGGAATTCCACTATATTTTCACTTTATTTGATGAATTTTTCTGGGTTTTGCTTGTTTTCCTTTCTTGTTGGATGCAACATGCAATTAAGAATTTTGTTCTATAGTT
This sequence comes from Salicornia ramosissima, assembly GCA_951394345.1. NCBI lineage: Eukaryota > Viridiplantae > Streptophyta > Magnoliopsida > Caryophyllales > Amaranthaceae > Salicornia > Salicornia ramosissima. Next base: position 41,539,125 of record OX596236.1, read on the forward strand.
ACCGTCTTGCGTGGAGTTCTAACCTGAACAAGTCGTTCTAGCTTATAATAAAAAGCTAGTGCAAATAATAAGTCAATAACGTAACTATGGTTTGTATTTCACATAATAATAATTTTTAGAGTCACATTTTACTTGAATAGCTACTGCAAAGAGCAGTACATAGTTGTAGCATTACTGAACGCAACCTTTTTATTTCTTGCAGGTAGGTTAAACTTTCTGATTACAGGAGAAAGAAATATGTTATTTTGTTTTTCTATCCTCTGGACTTCACATTTGTTTGCCAAACTGGTGAGTATTACTTAATCTAAGAAGGGCTGAATTGAGTTTTATGATTGCTTGAGTTTTTCCTTATTTCTATTGCTTTTCTTCTTGTAGAGATCACTGCTTTCAGTGACCGTCATGGTGAATTTGAGAAGTTGAACACGGAAATTCTTGGAGTTTTCATCGACAGTGTTGTGAGTATCTCTCTTTAACTTGCTTGGGTGATGCATTTCATTGCTGTTATTTGTGAATTTTGTGATGTGGTATCCTTAGCTAAAAGCCTAAATATAGTTGCTAGTGGATTTATGGACATATTAGTGACTAAGTCAGCCTTTTGTTTCTTAGATTCTATCCTTACTCCCCACCCCTACAAACCCCTCTCCAGACCCCCCCACCCCTGCAGACCCCTCCCCAGCCCCCTCCCCACCCCTGTTGCCCCCTCCCCAGCCCTCTCCCCCCCACCCCTGCTGCCCCCCCCCCTGCAGATTCTATCCTAAATACTATGGTTTGTATTTCTTACGGCGTATATTCAATGCCTTGTCTTATTTCTATAATTTAGCAAAGTATATAAAACCTTCAAAAGAGTGAAAATTTTGATTTTTGCCTCGTCTTGATGCTTGCCATGAGAATATAGAAATTAATGACCTTTTTTTTTTCAGAGGCGAGCTCTAGCTCCCTGCTGTCCTAGCAGGGCTGTTGTGAGGCTGTCCTCGGCCACTGCTGGCCTGATGCTGTTGTAATACCTGCTGCACCATGGCTGCCTGTTGGGTTGCTGACCGGCGTACGGTGCTGGCTCGCTGCACCATTTAGTTCTTTTTTTTTAATTTATGTTCAATTTTTTTATTTATGTTCATTTTGGACGTATGTTTAATTTTTTGTTTTGAATTTTTACGAAGAGTTGTATTTGATTTTAGTTTATGTTGATTTAGTTCATTTTAATTTTGGATGTATGTATAATTTTCTGATGTATGATTGGAATTTTATGAAGTTGAATAAAATTATATGTTTGATTTTTTTAAGCCTTGTTTAATCCAAATTAAAAAAAATGAATAAAATTGGAACCAAATTGGTTCCAATTTTATTCATTTTTTTTAAATTTTTTAGGAGTCCTATTTGCTGCGGTTGTAGCTTATAACCGCTGCAAATAGAACCCTATTTGCTGCGGTTGTAGCTTATAACCGCAGCAAATAGCACCATATTTTCTGCGGTTATTTTTAATAACCGCAGCAAATAACTTATTTTTTGCTGTGGTTGAACTGCAGCAAATGACAAGGTGGGTATTTGCTGCACCCTTGATTTGTTGCGGTTAATAACCGCAACAAATACCTCCTAAATAACCGCAACAAAAGGCTTTTTTTCCGCTAGTGAACCCAGAAAATCCTTCGATTTCGTGGTCAAATTTAACCATGAAAATTCTAGATCTAGGGTTTTCATGGTCAAATTTGACCCTAAAATCCTATGTTTCATGTGTATGAAGGTATGTGAATTTATTTATTTTTTTGTTGATGAACGCACTTTGTGGTATTTGGTGTGGTGGAGTGAGTGGGTCGTGGATCTGGGTTTGGGCCTTGTAATCAAGGGTTTGAAACGGAGGATGAAAACAATTCGTAAATAGAGGATGGCTTAGTGTAATACCCCGAATTTTCAATATCTAATTAATTAATATTAAGTATTTTAACGAGTTTAATTAATGTATTTTAAAATTTATTTTCTTATTCTATTAATAGCATCACATTTATTTATTTATTTTAAACAAAACTAAAATGGGTTTTAATTATATTTTCTTAAATCGTTTTAAAAGTTTTAACCATAAATTATTTCCAAAGTATAAATATTTTCGTAAACATTATTTTACTCTTACTAATAAACGATTTTTAATAATTAATCATTTTGTGTATAAAAAGTATTTTGTGAAACTTCTGTGTAATTGGGTCAAATAAGCTTCTTTCATGTTCAAGCCTACTATTAAGTTCATCCAAAGCCCACAAATTTGTACTACATCTTTTATTTCCAAAGAAAAAGAAAATGAAAGTGAAACCCATTTACACAATTATATGTGTAATTGGATATTTGGATGTTCATCATCCTCATCATCTTCTTCCACCTCCCTCATCACCAATCACCATTCATCCTCATCTTCAACATCATCACCTCCAATTCCAATCATGACTACACCTCCATTGTTAACCAATTGAAGCTCTTGCATGCACCTCCCTAAGTAAGCCTCTCCCCAAGCTTCATCATCTTTTCCACTCCACTTGTTTCACATGCAAACACACACCATCAACCCCATTTTTCCTCCACATCCTTCACATCCCAAGTCACCCAATCAACAATGGAGTTCTTATTAAAACAAACCCTTATTTCACCTATAAATAGGGCTGAATTCATCCTCAATTCATTCATCAATTCATCCCCAAATCAATTACAAAGTAAACTTACTAATCAAATTCCAAATTAAAATACCTATAAAAGCCCCAAATTTGATATAATCCAACACCCAAAAAACACCACCACTGCCACCAAGTTCCCTCCAGCCACCGACCACCTCCGTCGACCACCAGCCCCGGAACCCCAAGGCCACCACCCTCTCTCCCTCCCCGACGCAGCAGCAACCCTGCTGCTCTTCCTCACTCTGTATCTCTCCTCCTCTCTCTCGCCCCTGCTCCTCCCGTGCACCACCGGCAGTCCTGCCAGACCACCGCCGGCTGTCGCTGCTGCTGCCCCTTGCCGTCGCTAATATTATTATTATTTTGCCACTAGTATAAATATATTGTTATCACTAATACTTCATAAGCTTATAATCTTGTTAATAAGATTCAAACAATCTTAATAATGTTTTCTTACTAGTTTAATAAAATGTTTGTAATAACCCGGAATTTTGGGCCAGAAAATTTCGCGGTTATTAATGTGATTTCCCTAGAATATTGTCTCATAACCGGCAGCTCATGAAGTAAAACCGGCAGCTTGTGAAGTAAGACCGGCAGCATAGAACCGGCAGCTTGTGAAGTCCAAGACCGGCAGCATAGAACCGGCAGCTTGTGAAGTCCAAGACCGGCAGTTTATGAAGTTCAAACCGGCAGCTTTGAAGCCTCATCTTCAAAACTGACAGCCTACTTTTAAACTGGCAGCTTCATCTCGAATTCTCAATTGGGCCAAAGGACCCAATTTTCTTTTCTTCCTTATCGTTCCTAGCTTGGCCGGCTCCTTAGGTTGTTTTGGGTCAAGTTAATTTCTTGATTTAATTAATTAATATTAACTTAGGTAATTTATTTAATTAAATTATTTATTTTAATTTCTAATTTTACCTATTCAAACTAGTTGTAACTAACTAGCTAGCTTTCTTCCCCCTATTTTGCTACCTCACGGCAGCCCTAATATGACATTAGGGTTTTGCTTGTTTTTTTTTTTTATTTTATTGTTCTATAAATAGGACCTCTTGTTTTATTTTGGGTCCAAATTGCTAATTTGATCAAGAACCCTAAAATACATATTTTTCTCCTCTCCTTTCTCCTCTCTAAAAAGCCGTCCACCATTCACCATTGTTGGTGAATTTTTCCTTGGGATTTTAATAGCGAATTCAAGTAACTTCGCTTTTCTATTTAATCTAAGGGTAGCAAAACATATAGTAAATTAGGAATTGTAACATGAAAACTGTAGGAAATTTAATCTTGTTTTTCATATGAAAATGTCGAGTAACATGTGATGATTTTCTTGATTTGTTTCATGAAATTCCTTGATTTTTATGTATGACTCTTACTTGTTTTGATAGTTAAAATTGCATAAATTGTTCCTTGAAAATTATGTAGCATTCGAAATTCTTGGTATAAAATTGTGTTTATGTTCTTGATTATTCTTGATAATTTTCGAGTGAGATGAATAAGTTTTTGATGTTTTCTTTAATGGTTTAAGCATGATTCATGATTAATTTAAATGGGATAATTAAATCTTGAATTTGGAAATTAATCATGTTTATTTTCTTTATGAATGTCGAGTGTGTGGAAATTTAAAGAAAGATTAAAAATATTATTTTTATGTTAATCTTGATGAATGTTGTTGAAAAATATGATTTTTATCTTATTTTGGTAATTTTTGTAATTATATTGATTAATTAAATTAATTCTAGAAAATAGTTAATTATTGTTATATTTTTAATAATGCCGTGTAGAATTGATGAATTAGTCAATTTTTGATTAAATTGATTATTGTTAATTTAGGGAATAATTAATAATAAAAGTTACGGACAAAATAATTATTAGGGATAAGTTGTAAAGTAAAGGGATAAAAAGATATTATTAGTATTATTATTAAGAGGACCGAAATAATATTAGTACTATTAATATAAATATTTTTCGGATATTGTTACAAATAGTATATGATATAATATTAAGGTTAGTATCCGAAAGGATAGGATTATAAGTATATGATAGTATATTATAAGATTTAAAGTTGCATAAGATACTATTAGGGATAAGAAAGGAAACAGAGTAATAGCTATACATGTTATGTTTCGGTCTCTGGCTAGGAAAGACTTGGTATTTAAGGTGGCCAATATACGTGCCGCACCTCTCTTTCCTGGGACTCCGAACATTTCATTTCCTATTACGGTCACCTAGTATTTCCCAATATATGATATGATATGATTAAATAAAGATATAAGATATAATATAAAGAATTGAAAGATAATAAGTTAAGATCGCCCCGGCGATGACGCAAAGGTCATCAATCGGGTTAATAAGATAGGACGCCCCTGCGATAACGCAAAGGTTGTCAATTGGGTTTAGTCGATGCCACTGCTCACATGGGACGAACGCAAAGGTTCCCCCGCGCAGTTCTTGGTTCTAGAATATGGAGTCGTCTAGGTAGTTCTCGCAAAGGAGGACTATTTGGGAGTTATGGCCATAGCTTAGGCTTAGTTCTCGCAAAGGAGGGCTACGGGTGGGACGCAAAGGTTCACCCCGACATGTTTTAGGAAAGTTGCGAACGCAAAGGTTCGCTACGAGCTGAAGAAGACAGTCCGCAAAGATGATGTGTTAAGTTAAGGTGATATAATAAGTACATATGTAAAGTTAAGAAGATATTATGTTCTTATTATAAGATTGATGTTATGATATAAGATAAGATATGATTATTGATGATAAGATATGTTATATAAGTTAAGAAGGAATATGACAAGTATGAATAAGAAATGATGAGTATAATATAAGCTAAGGTTCTGAGTTAATTTAAGTTGTATAATATAAAGTATGAGTATTGTATATTCTAAGACTTCCGCTGTGTATGATTGTGTATTTATGTAAGTATATATGTGTATGTATGTACATGGATGGTTTGTGTATTTATGTACGTATTCTAACCGTATTTGCAGGGTTGTTTGTACGTACATTATACGTAAGATATACGTATTCTAACCGTATCTCTGCAGGTGTATTTATACGTATTTTATACGTACATTTATACGTATGTTTATACGTATTTTTGTATGTTAGATTGAAAGCATGTATTAGATTTCTTTACAGTTTTATGTGTATTTCTATGCTATTATGTGTTTGGTGGTCCCTCGATTAAATGGGACAGCCTAGTTACTCGCCACTGACGGTGGACCCCCCCCCAGTTTCAGGAGAAGATGCTGCAGATTAACGGGCTTCGATGGATGGGCTTTGAGTGGCTGAGGACTTAGCATAGTAAACCTTAGTTACTTAGCTTAATTAGAAGTTTCTTAGTTTATTTTATGATCCCAGCATGTTGGGACAGTTTTAAGATAGTTTATATATTAAAGGATATTGAGTTAGTTTTTGGATATTAATTGAGTATTTAATAAAAGTTAATCCATTTATTCGAATCATTTGATTTATTGTTCATTTTAAGTTGGTAATGATCCGTTTGTCGATTTCCTTCGTAAATCGACATGTCCAAAAAGTCGGGTCGTTACAATGTTAGAGCATAATAATTGAGATAAGCTAAGTCGTATCAATTACTATTATCAATATTTACCATATATGACTACTATTAGTCTATTACTACTACTATTATCACTATTGTTAATATTATAATAAGTTTATAAAGTTGATTAAGTTTTAAAGGAAGGAAGATATTAAAATGTTATATATTTAACAAGTAATGACTAATTATCCACTAAAGTATATTTTAAACTAAAGAGGAAATAAACTTTAATTAAAGTTGTTTTATAAATCAAGTTACTAATTTTATTAATTATTTATACCCCAAGAAGAAGCGGTTCTCGGAGCTCGAGCAGAACGATCCATCGAAAGTAAGGATTATAAGTACTAACTACGGATCGAGGTAACGATTATTGCTGACACTTTTAACCTGTATCTTGCTAACTGTGTTTTGGAAATAATATTATGATTTATTATTTACGAACAAGTTCAGGATATGACTTTATAATATATAAAATGATATCTTGTTAACACGTTCCTTTAAAAGAAACGAAACATAATAAAGAAAAGTGAAAGATCTGGTTCTGGCAGTATCCTGTTTATGCTCGTTACCCTATGTGGATTTCGTCTGTTTATTCTCGTTACCCCATGTGGGTTTCGTCTGTTTATTTTCGTTACCCTATATGGGTTTCGTCTGTTTATGCTCGTTACTCTATATGAGTTTCGTCTAGTAGGCTTTGCCCTACGTCCTGTTTATACTCGCCAGTCATCGTAAATAAAATGAAATAAATGGAAAAGATAATGGAAAATGTTATATAATGCTTACATTATGTTCTTTTAGTTTGTCTTAATTATTATATTATAAAACGTTTACGAAATGTTTTTATAAAAGGTTTTTATATTATTCTAAATCTTCTCTCTGTTTTCAAATAAAATAAATTGAAATGAATTTACGTTGTCAGGGTAATATATTACTGGGCCTCGGCTCATGATATTACTTTTTGTTTTAGGTACCGAAAAGGACGACGGGGCAAATTAGTGTGAGGATGATCAGTGGAGTTACATTTCTCCGATTAAATAAATAAACTCTACTAGTTAACTAATGTATTAATTTCTAGCTTGAACTATTTAATTATGCTGGGTTGTAACCGAATATTTTAGCTTTTATAAGACTTATATTTTCTTAATATAATATTAGTAAGTTATGTAATTTATGCGCCTTGTGTTTCTCAACTGAGAAACACGGCATGTGACGCGCCGACTGACTAGGATTCTGCTGCTAATTAACCTAAATAAAATGGATTAGAAGTCGGGGCGTTACACTTAGGGTTTATAAACAATTCAAATTCTCTTTTTTAAGGGATCTTTTGGGGGGATTTGCAGGGTTTTTTAGATTTGATTTGGACAGATGTGGGTAGATGGTACAAGGGTAGGTTTAGGGACAGTGGTGGGTCGGTGGTTCAGGGGGTGGGTATGGCGGGTCAGTGGTTATGGTTATGAGTTGTGGGTCAATGGTTTGGATGTAGTTTGGTGGTAGTGGTGGGGTGGATGTTGCTCCCCCATCGCCTTTTTTTATTTCTTATGCTCGGTTTTCCGATGGAATTTTCACCGAAAATCCAAAAAATGCTACTCGTCGGAAGTCCGTCGGAAATGTTTCCGACGGAAAATCCATCGAAAAACTTGCGCTTTACGACAAAATATTTTCCGACAAACTTTTTCGACGGATTTTGGGCATTTTCTGACAGATTATTTTTCATCGGAAATAGGACTTTTCTTGCAGTGAAACACAAGTTTTCTAGTTTTCTTTAGTTTTATCATTATTATTATTATTCTCAAAAACATAATTATCTTTAATTATTCTTAAGTTTTGGGTTTAATTCAAGATTCAAAGCAAGCATTCAACGTACAAGTGGGATTGTAATTGACCGCTGCATGCGAGGTATTCACAATGAGGTGAATCTAAACATCAAAATCGTTGTGGTTCTTCAAAATTTTGCGTTCCTTTACTCTTCTTTCTCAGAAATTCAACTTTGTTAGTTCTTTAAATCATGTAAATGGATTAATATTAGATAGAAACATTTTATTAGGAATTTTATGTGCTTTTATGGTTGTTTATGTGACTCTCACTTATATTTTTCTTTTAATAAAGACCGGCAAGCATGTAAGAAATAAGGAAAAGATTAACAAATTGGATTATGAATTTTCCAAATCAATCTAATCCTAAAGCGGTCACCCAATCACGTTAGAGGCAATGCATGTATTTCTGTAACACCCCGTATTTTTATATTATTTATTTAGTTATTATTACTTTAAATAATTTTACTAAAGTAATTTTATATCCCATTTATTAAAAATATTATTTCTCATTTTAACTCTAGAAGTGACCAATTGTTATTAGACCTCTAATTAAGTCCCTAAGTGGTAAGGAAGTTAAAGTAATGTCTTAAGTAAAATAAAAGATATTTTAAATATATATATATATAGGCAAGTGAAACTTAGAGTTTCATTTGAAGCTTGCTCCTCACTGCCGCAGCCCACAGAGGTTCGTCTTCTTCTTCTTTTTTTTTATTTTATTTTTTTTTTATTTTCCTTTCTCTATTTAGATTACCACTTCAATCTTAATCACTCTTAAACTCTACTTATTCATCTTCACCTTCTCTTAGTTTTGTCACTTTTGTGGGTGATTGAATATAACAAAGTGAGTTTTGAACCCTTAGGGTTTGAAGTCGAAGTTCAAAGCAAAAGGGGCGATTTTCGGTTGTTTCCTTAAGTATTTTAAAGATCCATCAAAATAAGTGTTGATCTTAAGTTTTAATTTCAGATTTATTCATTTTTAGGGTTTTGTCAAGTTAGGGTTCTTGAGTTAATTAATTTGGGGGGAAATTATGTATGTTATTGTTGTTGTTTTCGATGTTGTTGCTGTTGTAGTGGTCTTGTTTTCTGTGGTATGTCACAACAATATTTGTTATGCTTTTTTGTTATACTACTACAATTGTTATTTTGCCGCTGTTGTGTTTCGGCTCTAAATTCTCGTTGATACAGTCAGTTTTAGGTCTTGGTTCCTTAATGAAAGTTGTAGATCTCGAAAAGATAATGAATTTAGGCTCAAGAATTTCATGATTCGGATTTGTATGCTAGATGTTATGCTTGCTGCAAGTTTCTGGTTGCTGCTGGGATGTTGTCTTTGATGTTGTTCTGTTTGGATCGTTTTACATAGTTTTGTGTTAGTTTTTAGAATTTTATTCCTTCACAGAAGTTGTAGATCTCGAAAAGATAATGAATTTAGGCTCAAGAATCGCATGAATCGGAGTTGTATGCTAGATGTTATGCTTGCTGCAAGTTCTTGCTGGTTTGGTGGTCTTGTATGCGTGTCTTGTATGTTGCTTTGATAGTCTTGTGTGTGGTATTACTAATTTAGCATATAGACGCAATAGTGATAGAATCGTGGTATATGTAGTATCGCCTTGGATTAAATTGAGTCAATTCTAGGTATACGATAAGCGACTTATACTGCATATGTTAATATATTGTAGATTCCGGGTTTGTAGAAGAACCTTTTTGACTAGTGTTTTGAGGTTTGTTGATTGTTATTGCGGATAAGGTAAAATTTCTTACTAAACCTGTACAGTTATTTTATATGTGTTTGATTGATACTGTTGGATTTGATTTGAGAACTTACATTGTGAAACCCTTTTATAAAGCTTGATTATTTGAATTGAAAATATTATTATTAAAGTTTTATTTTGAAAGAAGTTATGAAAATTTGAAGATTTATTTTATCAAGAGGAAGTTCCTCTATATTTATTTAGTTTGAGATTTATTTTATCAAGAGGATGTTCCTCTATATTATTTAGTTTGAGATTTATTTTGAGCATGAGCAAGTTTTTCAATTTTTAAGAGTTTTCATATTTCTAAAGTTTGGGGTTTGCCGGTAAGCGGTATTCTCCGAGTTGGAAGCATGTTGAGCTAACATTCGTCTCAACCATTATATTTAGTAGTCGGGGGTATGTTGATCAATACTCTTGACAATTGTCTTCCTTCTTTAGTTAACAGCGTCTCATGTAAGGGGTATGCATACTAGGGGCTTTGGTGTTCTTTTCTGGTGAGCCTAGCTAGCTCACTAGACCTTTTCAGTAATGTTGCTTCCTACTCACAAGGTTTCGAAATTATTATTATTGTATCGATCATACAAAGTTTTAGAAAGAAAGAAAGTTTGATACAAGTCTATTCGAAAGTAAATTTTGGTTTGATCTAAAGTTTATTTATATTGTTTATTTAACCCTGTACAGCATTGAAATGGATTTGCAAGATATTCCTATATGTCTTGCCTGCACATTGGTTAGTTTTGTTTATTTAAAGTAGGAAATCTTGCTCAGCCTTTGGCTGATATTACAATGATCAATGTGCAGGGGTTTGATGGTGTCCGGCTTGTCGGGTTAAAGAGTGCGATCATTCCTTTTGGATTTTTTTATACTTTATTAAGGCTTCTGCTGTCATTTAATTATAATTAGAATTTAATTGGGTTGTAATAACTATTTTTGGTTTACTTTGTTGGACTGTAATAGTTAGTTAATTAATCTTTTAATTATTAGTTTACAGGTAGAACCACTAGCCTTGCGGTGACTATAATTAGTTATCGCGGCATAACAACCTTGAGATTTTCTGAATTCTATTTCAGGTGATATGTATTATTTTCATATCGGAAAATTCTGGGTTGTTACAATTTCAAAGATGCCTAGCAAATCTCTATGTGTCCTTAGGCTTCAATATAAAATATGATTGTTGTGTCTATATATTATCGTTATGAAATTACAATGAAACCCAGTAGAGGTCGCTAGATGTCGGGGAATGGAATGACCTTATTTCGTTCTTATCCACGTCCCCGAATCCATACCCTTGTGACCAACCTAATCATGGAGTCAATAAAGCCTTTGGAATAAGACACTATCAAATTTCGTGAGCTCCCAACAAAGAGCACAGTGGCGACTTCCCTACTAAGCATCGGATTACTTCTACTCAAACCCCGAGCCAACGCGTGCTCACAGTGCCCAAAAAACTCTTTACAAAGGCAATCCTCGATGCCCGTAAGAGGGGCTACCCATAGGACCCACGATAGTGCCCAAAATTTGGCGACTCTGCTGAGGATTTTCTTAAGGAATTACTATTCCTAAAGGATGATTGGATGAAACTTGAAAGGTCTCGTAATTTCATAAAAATAATACTTAGCCTGTTTGTTAGGCCTGTTGCATGCATCGCCTACGTGAGGGCTTTTGCATTAAGATACACGTCTCCCAAAGTGTGTTCTACACTACAAAATGGGGAGTTTTCTTTAAGGATGATAAGTGAACTACCTAGTGACTAATCCTTAATTAAAGCTTATCCCAACCATGGAGTGTGACCACATGAACTATGTGACTTACAATGGATGTCCCACTTGGATCACCACTAAGTCTTGTGGTGCATGTAACGACCCAGATTTATCGGTATTTCTGTCACCGATTTTATTTGTTATTTATGTGATTTTATGTATGGTTCAAAATTTATTTTGAACTATTTATTTTATTTTATGTGAATAATTTCGATTAAATTCGAATTATTTTATTTTTGGTTGATTATTATTTATTTAATTATTATTTAATTAATTAGAATTTTTATTATTTAATTTTCTAATTAATTATTTAATATTATGGGCTAAATGCTATTTAAGCATGATTAGTCATACAAGAGTGCAATTAGTCCAATTGATCACGAAAGCCCAATTTTGGCCCATTTGCAAGGCATAGCCGGTTCCCCCCCCCCCCCCCCCCGTTAAGTGGCAAGTTTTGTCACTTGCCATGCATTCACACCTTAACTAACTTCTATAAATAGAAGGGTTAGTAAGAGCTTAAGGATTCATTTGCTCATTTGCCATCTTAAACACACTTACTCATCAAAAGTTTAAACACAAAACTCCCTCCCATTTGCTCTCTTTCACATGCCATTTTTGGCCTATTTTGCCCATCAATTGTTCATCAACTTAAAGATTCATATCCCATTGGTCTTTAAGTGGTTGAACATCCATTAATCTTCATCTTTTGTGATCAAGATCATTAGTTTAGGTTGGGTTCCGGGTTGTTGCGTGTTTGGGTTGGTTCGTGGGAAGCCGTGTGTGCAAGTGGTGGTGCGTGTGTTGAGCCGTGCAGCAGGTTCGTGGCTCGTGGTATGGCCGTGTGGTGGTGCAAGTTGCTCGTGCCGTGTTCGTGGGTCCGTGTAGCAAGAGCCGTGTTCGTGGGTTCGTGTGGTTCGGGGTGGTGCTGGCCGTGTGCAGCGTGGTTTTGGGCCGTGTGTGTGTTCGAATTTCCGGGCTGCAAGTTGTGTTGAATTTGTGTTTAATCTTTAATAAGGTAACATACTTTCTCAATCTAGTTGGTATACTATGATTCATAGTATAGATTAAGTGATTAGATTAGACCGTTTTGATGTTATGTACCCATGTTTTTGTGTGAATTATAATCTGATTTTGGGTGATGAATTTATGATGATTTCTACTTAAAAATGCGTATTTCATGATTGATTATGTTAGTTTATTATTTGATGTTGTTCATGTTCAAGTTTGGTGAAGTTTTGATGATTGGAAGTTGATTGTTGAACTTGTTGATTTTATGCGTGTATTTATGATGAGTTTGGGATGAAGTTCTTGAATCTTGAATGAGTTCTTGGTTGAAGTTCTTGAATCTTGATTGAGTTCTTGATTGAAGTTCTTGAATCTTGGATGAATTCTTTATGAGTTCTTTGAGTTCTTTATGAGTTCTTGGTCGAGTCTTGAAAGTTAAAGAAAGTTAGTAATAATTAAAGAAAGGTTAAAGAAAGATAAAGAAAGTTAAAGATTGTTTTAAGAGGTTCCAAGATTTGTTGATTTACATGTTATTTCTTGAGTCAAGGCGTAAGATGCAACTTAAGAATTAACTAAGAATGTAAATTTCGATTAAAGTTAAGATTGCTTGATTTTGCTACTAGACGCCTAAGACTTAGAGTAAGATTCTAAGTATTTGGGTTAAGATGTTGCCCCTATCCTATCCGCGGTATTGGGATAGTTGGTGATCTTACTATGTTGTCTTTGGATATAGATTTCCAGTAAGATTGGTTTCATAGGGGTGGGAGTAAGATTCTCAATCCTGGCATAGTAGAAAGTTCGATCGCGTAAGATGCGTTCGTACGTGCATAGTTCGGTCTAGTATTTTGATGATTGCGCCAAAGTTTAAAGATTTGTTAATTGTTGGTTAAGTTGGTCGAGTCAGCATGATTACTTGTCATTATTAATTGATAGTAGTATGATATGTTGGTTCGCATGTTTTGATGTATGGTTGTATGTTTGATTTAGTTGTTTGATTTGTGCTATGTTCATGTGTATCCCCGTTAGGATGGGACAATTATGTTACTCGCCACTGACGGTGGACTGTTGTTATTTTTCAGGTAATTCTGATGATGAGGTTCTTGCTTAGCTTTGGGTTAGGCGAGCGCCAGTGTTATTTAGTTTTTGTGTTGTTGTTTTACGATTTTCTAGTTTTGGACTATAGTAGTAGTACTTGTGTATTTTTCTAACTCTGACATATATTTGGAGTTTATATTGTTAGTAGTAGTAATATGACATTTGGGATTAGATATGTACAATCTTGTGGGTGTTGTACTTTCGGATTTACTATATATATTCATTTTGAGGTTTTGTTTTAATTTTTAAGTATTTTAGTTTGTTAGTTCTGACTATTCGACTCATCGGTTTCTTCCGCGCCGGTTTAAGCGAGTCGGGTCGTCACAGTGCATATGGTTGAATATACCCTAGTCATGGTACCTTTTGCACGCCCAAAACCTTACCATCTAGTCACCTTCTAGAACTTTGGTTTAGGACATATTTGGCCATGTTCTTTTCTAGGTGTTTGCCAATATGTTAAATGCCACATGTTGCCATGCTGATTTTTCTATGTACATGCTTGCCTGTTTGTTGTTTCAAGGGCCCTAGTTTTGTATCATTCTTGAAACACAACTAGATTCCACTAGAGAGCCTCATATAGACCTTGGTCACTCTTCAATAGTCAAAATTTCCATTACTTGGTGCATATAGAACCCCTAGGTTACATCTCATTCATACATGTAATAAGTACCTTTTTCATCAAAAAAATTATGAAAATGAAAAAAAGAAGATGATGGCCTGGTAAGGTACCTTAATTGCATTCATTCATTCATTTAGGACAAGGAGTGACCATGCTAAACCATGCATCGAGTCAAGGTCAAGGAAGTAAACCTTGATTCGTTCTCAAACAAAGTCAAACTCTTTCTCTTACAAGATAGAGTCGTCCTTTCCAACGGTTTCTTAACCACACCGTCATCACCTAGCTCAAAGCAACTCATCAATGGCCAAAAGGCGAGGAGATTTCCTTACTAAAGTCAACAAAGCTTTTGAAACCATTGTGCTCAAAGTGAAACATCTTGTAAAAGGGAAAGCTACTTCTCAGGAAGCTTATGCTAGTCTACCCAGCTTGGATCAAACATTAGTTAACTCAATCCCAAAAAAGTTCTCCATCGAAGAATTTCCTCGTGGGTGTTTTTTCCCATGGGGCTCCTGGGTCCACATAGGCCTGTTGCTCATAGGCCTGTTGCTCGTGGGATCCGTAGTTTCATTTGCTTTGTTTGTGCCATAGTTCTTTAGCCCATTTGAATGGGCCCTCACGTGGTGTGAGTACGCTTTGGCGGGCCGAAAACTCCAACAGATATCACCACCGCCATTCTGTAAAATGACGAACCCGAATAGCCACGTACCTCCACCTGTCATAGTGAGTGCGTGGTTTCCCAATGGATCAATGTGGCAAAAGATTCATGGTATCATGGACGAGGGTAAGGACACATCACGGCGAAGGTCCCCCAACATCTAGTGGCCTCTACTAGATCTCATTGTTACATCACCAATTTGACACCAAGAAATAATATGTATTTCCATATTATTGTCTCTAATGCACCAAAGTGCTTGCTAGGTGAGTTTGATTTAATGCACACATTGTTTGTTAGAAAATTAGGTGTTCACTCTAGTTAAAGTCCAAATTCAAAGTCCTTATGTCATTTTAGTTCATTATCCAAGCATTCTCTTATGTGACTTTAATGTGATTTGAACTTTGTCGGCCTTTATATAAGTCCTAAAACCAATGGAAGTCATGAAAATGACTTTCAATCAAAATGAGCACACAAAATAAGGAAATTAAGAGGAAAGCATTAAAACATGTCAAAGGAAGCTAAAACACAAAATAACATGCTATTTTCCAAGAGAATAAAAACACTTTATCAATTTATCATGCCTCAAAATTTGCTAAAAACATGTAATCATATGCTCAAAATCAAAGAGGAGCATGTAATCATGCCATAAAAAACTAAAAATAACCAAAATCATGTAATCATGCCTCAAAGCCAAAAATAACAAAAATCATGTAATCATGCTTCAAAACTTGGGAAATACATGTTATCATGCCCAAAAGAAAGAGGAAAAAGAGAAATGCCAAAAAACAAGCAAAAACATGGAAAAGGCTAAAATAAACCTAAAACATGGAAGTTTCTAAACCATTTTTAATATAATATCAATCCTTTAATTAGTCAAGTTTCATGAAATAAAAAGCTACACTAGTAAAAAAAAACACCTATCGTGTCTCCTCTAAATGACCTATTGCGTCTCATTTCGGCAGACGTGATAGGCACGGACACGATAGGTGCCATACCTATTGCGTCACTTTGGAGGCGACACATTAGATAGTTTATCGTGTCCCCTCAGTTATAAAAAGGGACGCGATAGATCATTTTCAAAGGGTAAAAACGAAGCCATTATGTCACTTGTTTTAATATAGGTGACACATTAAGTGAGCTATTGTGTCCCTTTCCTTTTATAAAAGTGACGCGATAGAACAATAATGTTAAAAAAACGAAGCTATGATGTCTCCTGCTACATTAGTGGCGACGCGATAGGTTGCCTTTTATATTAGTATTTTGTACCTAACACATCTCTTTTTAGTATAACAAGCGACGCAATAGGTATGTAAATATTTTTTTATTATTTATTGGATAATGATAATAATAAGGGAAAATAGCAAGAAGATGTTGTTTGATGTTTAGACTCAAGTGAAATTTCATTTCTGCCTTGTCAAAGTTACTTTGAGATTAGTGCCTTAAAATGTACCCAAAATAGTAAACCCGAAATAGAAGCCCGGAAATAAGTGTCAAAATTAGATCCGAAATAATATATTAAAACTTGTAAAAGTTGTAGTAAAAAGTGAAAATAAAATAAAAGGTGGGTGGAAGGTGTTTAGGTGGTGGTTTGTGGTGTTTGTAGTGGAGGTGCTGAGGTGAGAGAATATTAGAAGCTTTTAATTAATTAGACTATGATTTTATTAATCCTAGTGTAGCATTAATTTGACTATAGTGTATGTATTTTCTCCTCTATTCCCCTCTTTCCCAAAATGGAGAAAAGGGTATTTCTAGCAAAATTCTCGAGCCCCAAAAATGGCTTAGAGAGCAAGGAAAGATGCCTCTGGCCCCGGGCCTAGGCTGCGTGTACACACAGGCGTCATAGTATGGGCCTTGGACAGATGAATAAATAAATAAAACAGAATAATTGGAAAGAAACTGCCTATGAGTTTTGAACCACCTAATAAATACAGATTAACACAACAGAAAACATGATATTCATGTTTTGAAGTAAAACCAAATGGATAGCTGATTGTTTCAGGCTAAAATAATGCTATGTTCTTGCATAAAACCGTTCAACTTTGTTTCAGAACCAATGCTTTTGCAAATATACATTTCCAAATAAATAAATATCACCAGCAAACCAAGGACACGAGTTTCACGGAGTAACAAGCAGTGGCGGATTTTGAGTAAAATTCTTTCAGGGGCCGAGTGATATTATATTTTCAATTAAAATGAACACGACATATGAGTGTGTATCTAGATTAATAATAAAAAATATAATGCAATGATAATACTTCATTCAAAATTAAGAGTTTTCGCAAAAAAAAACAACGATTTAAGGCTATAAAAAAATCAAATGGAGAAATGGGATGACTCAAACTTAATAAAAGATCAAGGAAATCACCTAAAGATGGGTTAGAGTAGTTGTGATGATAATAGTGAAGATTTGGCTTGAAATTAATTGAAATTTTTCGAAAGGTTTTGACCACCTCTCACTATTTTGGGCATAATTTAAGCTACACATATTGTATTGATGCAATTCTAGTGGTATTGGAAACTAGATTCAAAGAGCTTTCCAACGATAGGTCAAACCAGCAGGGGCCGAACCCCATCCTACCCCCCTAGAAAATCCGCCATTGGTAACAAGTATCCAATTCCAAGTTGAGTTAAACATGCAATGTATTGTAGACCAAATTGTGAACATAAACCGTGATCAAAATGATATTTGTAGACAAATCAAACATCAATATAGATACATTGAACATAAAAGAATTGCAAATATTTTAAAAGGTTGATAACTCTAAATTTTTTAATGCAACATTTGTAGTTACAAATTCCAACGCACTAAGGAAATGTTTACTTCAGATTATATTCAGTTCAGTTCATCTCTATTCAGCTAATGTAAACGAGCCCTAAATGACTGCAAAAAACACACCAAAAAAAAGTAAGAGACTAGAAACTAAAAAATAAACCGTTTTCCTCATTTCAATACTAAAAGCAACAATAAAGGATACATAAACAATGCCTTCAAGAACGATCACTCCCAAGACAATAAGATCATTTTAGTTGAATATGCAATTAGGTAGAATCTTGAATAGACTACGTTGCATGGAAACAGATATTCAAACAGGTTCGGGTGCAAAACAGGTATGCAATACGTCAATAAATAATAAATTGAGGATACGGGAACAGAATATTAAATATTATACGAAATAGTATAAATTAGAGAATATTATAAACATTTCCAATTGACTATGTGACTACTTAGTTTAAATATTCAAGTAAAACCAAAATTAAGCATTTATGAATAAGTAAATAGTGAAAAAATATAGAGAATGAATTTTTTTTTGAAAAATAAAAAAATACTCTCCGTCACTTTTTAAATGCTACGTAGAGAAATTGAGTGATTTTTAAGGTTATAGTTAGTATAGGTAGGCCAACAAGGAAAGACTGCATCATCAGGAGCTTCACTTTTCTTTCTTACTCCTCGATATCATCCGATGAAAGCTTTAAATTGCTGAAGCAAATGATAAATGCTATCAGCCATAAAGATCTGAACTCCAACTTCATTTGCATATTCACAAGCCTCTGGTGTGACCGTAACATCAAAAGCCAGGATTGTCGCATACTCTTTCTTCTTCTCAAGCATGACACTTGCCTTCATAACATCCTTCTTACAAACAGGGCCTATACTTATGCCCCCAACAGGAATGTCAACAGCTGGTGATTTCAGAAATTCTAATAATGTTTCTAATGATCCAAAGGTAGATGCTTGCACACAAACCCCCTCTCCACTCCCGTCGATCCTGTTCATTACAGACTCCATGTCTTCCATGGCTGTTTTTTTTATCTGCTCAATGTCATCATCAGCTCCCACAACGTGCAAACGGGTTTCAGCAATGGCATGCTCAAGACCCTGTGCAGAGAGATAACCAAAGAAAAATATCATAGTCTGACATAATATACAGAAGATTCAGTTGCACCAGTTGATTTCCAAAATTTAAATTTACCTGTGCAGTAATTTTTATCCCTTGTGAAGCCTTAATTTCCTCATGATGGAAATATATTCCCTGAGAAATAAAGCAACATAAAGTAAGACTTAGGTATGTTACCTACATAAAGTATTGCAAAATAATAAGCAACACATAACCCAAACACAAAGGGACGTTTTGTATTTAGTCTCATAGAGACAATGCAAAATAGGAAATAGTAGTGCATTATAAATTACCATGAATAAGCTAGAGAAAGAGAGCATCATCTTTCACGGTATGAATGGAGCAGCTTAGCCTCGGAAAAAAAAGTTGTAAAATCCAAGCAAACTAATTATTGTAGTACAATTCACCATAACAAAGGTGAATGCGCGTGTTAGGGACCACTCAAAAGCATGGGTATTTATTAGGTATATGACAAAGATAAAGGTAAAATAAGTAGAATAAAATAGGTAGAAGACAAAACAAAGTGTAAAATGGGTAGAATTTTTGCAAGCCCCACATACCAAAAAATAGGAAATGTAGCAAGTAGGAGACATCCATTTTAGGAAAATGTAGCAGGTAAAAATTACAAGGAGTATTAGACATGTATTAGCAACTTTGACAAATTGGTGCTTGTAAGAACAAGCCTAAGTTTTACCAATGTGTAATTTTCTTTCAATTCAGCTTCACTGTTCGTTTACAAGGTAATACATTAAGTGGCTGCAAAAACATCTATGCAAATTAAGGTGCTTTGGTAAATGTGGTGAACAAACATACCTTGACTCTAAGTTCCTTGATCGGATGAGGTGTCAACAAAGCATGGATGGTAGTAAAAATAGGGCCCTACAACAAACAGGTAAACAAAAGTTAAATATAATGCTTGCTGGCAATACAAGACTGCAAGCTCAAGTAGAAAGCAACAAAATTTTACCTGCATTCCACAAACAACAATCCGATCTCCTACATGAAGAACACCATTGACCAATACAACTTCAATAGTTGTTCCATGACCCTCCACAACCTTAACCTCCAATACCGTACACTGCAATAATTACACGTTCAACAATTACAATTCAATGTATAACTAATCCCGGTAGCTTGTCAAAATATAAAATAAAAAACAAAAACAACACCTGTATTTCATTTCTGAAGGCAAGTTTCTCAATCATCGGTCTTTTGTGACCATTGCACCAATAGCAATAGCAAATCAGGGATACCTTCCCCGCTGTTATAAAACAATAAGAACAGAAAAGAAGTTAAGGTCTGATTATCATTTTTGTCAAAAAAAAGTCTCTTATGCCGGGACAGTACAATGATAATTTCAGATGTATCATACCTTATTGCGCTTGCTGGCACAATGTTACAAGTTTCACTAATATTTCTGTTTCTAAAGTACAATTCAGTATTTAAGCCTTGTTCCATGAACTGGGTAGTAATCTGTATCACAAGAAAATTGCAGTCATTGCAAGAGCAATCAAACAATCAGACAGAAAATCCCATATAGTTTTATTACCTGTTTAAGCCTCATATCGAATTCATTCCGCACAAACTTAGTTTGTTGTTTCAAAGCTTTTATAATGGGTGCATTGCGACATGTTTTCCAGCCATGAAGCTGGTCCACCTACGAAAAACCAAAACAACTATCAATTAAAAAGACAAGGTGGGTTTTCACAGAGACTAGCAGGCTCCAAACAACTCAACTTACATTGTTCACTGCCACAATGAATTCAGTTTTTGTCATCTTCAAAAGGTTTAAAGACTCAACTGTATGTGGTTCCAAACCATTGATGATATCCACAACTAAGATAGCAATATCACACAACCCAGAATCCAGAAAACGTAAGTTGGTAAGAGATTCATGGCCTGAAATGTCAATAACAAGAAGACCTGGGACGTTTATGTTTGCATCAGCCTTCAATTCCCTGGTCCTTGCTCTGATGTTCACAGCTGAAAAGTATGCTGTTCCAGCCACACCTTCCTGAACATCAGTGCCTCTAATACAATCAAGCAGTTTCGTTTTACCAGAGTCAACATGACCCATTATACAGCAGATTGGAGACCTAAGCTCTCCCTACAAATACACACCACGATGATCTATCACTGCATTCTTCCTCTCCATTTTAAATTACCTTTAATTCTGAAAAACACATAAAAAACACCCTCACAAATCAAAACCCTAAAAAAATTACACAAATTTAGAGTTTGCCCTAACTGAATTAAAAACCACTCAAATACTAATCAAACAACAAACAACTTAAATTCAAATCAAACAATTAAATAAAGACGCAATAAAAATCAAAACTTGCAAATGTTACATCAAAAATCAAAGTTAAAAAAAAAAAAAAAACTCAAATAAATGATAAAAATTTACGGAATTTTTGCCCCAGATTACGAAATTATGTCTCCAATTTTTAAATATTCTTCGCTTCGAAGATTGAAATTTTTAGGTTCAATATAGCCCATATGACTATTTTAGGTTCGTTTTCTTAGCTTTGTTCATATACTTTCATTGGCTGGATATACTTATTTTAAGTTAAATTACATATCTTCAAAACAGTTGAGATGTTGGAGTTATTTCAACTCATTTTATGGGCTAAAAGGTGCAATTAAGGTTTAATATAGTCCAAAGAGGATATTTTAGGTTCGTTTTCTTAACTTTGTTCATTTCTTCTTTTATTGGGTTGATATACTGATTTTAAGTTGAATTACATATCTTCAACACAGTTGAGATGCTTTTGGAGTTATAATAACTCCTTTTATGGACTAAAAGATGTAATTGGGTTCAATAGAGTCCTCATGGCCTATTTTAGGTTCATTTTCCTAACTTTGTTTCATTCTTCTTTTATTGGCTATATATAGTTGTTTTAAGTTAAATTACACATCTTTGGAATATTGAGATGCTTTTGTAGTGATTTCAACTCATTTTATATACTCAAAGATACAATTGGGGTTCAATATAGTCCATGTAGCCTATTTTAGGTTCGTTTTCCTAAATTTGTTCCTACTCTTCTTTTATTGGTTGGTTATACTTGTTTAAGTTTAATTACATATCTTCAGAACATTAAGATGATTTTGGAGTGATTTCAACTTATTTTATGGACTAAAAGGTGCAATTGGTTTCAATATAGTCCATATGGCCTATTTTAGGCTTATTTTGGGTTCGGTTTCTTAACTTTGTTCATATTATTCTTTTGTTGGCTAGATATACTTATTTTAAGTTGAATTACATATCTTCAAAACGACTGAGATGCTTTTGGTGTGATTTCAACACATTTTATTTACTAAACAGTGCAATTAGGTTCAATATAGTCCATTTGGCCTATTTGAGGTTCGTTTTCCTAACTTTGTTTCTTTCTTATATTACTGCCTACTTATACTTGTTTTAAGTTAAATTAAACATCTTTGGAACATTGAAATCTTTTTGGAGTGATTTCAACTCATTTCATGGACCTAAAGGTGAAATTGGAAATAACATTGTCCATATTACTCCGTACCTATTTACATTTGATTTCCTAACTTTGTTCCTATTCTTCCTTTATTGGCTAAATATACTTGTTTTAAGTTGAATTACATATCTTTGACACATTGCAATACTTTTGATGTGATTTGAGCTCATTTTATGGACTATAAGGTACAATTGGGTTTAATATAGTCCATTTGGCCTTTTTAGGTTCATTTTCCCAACATTATTTCATTCTTCTTTTATTGGCTACATATACTTGTTTTAAGCTGAATTAAATATCTTGAACACATAAACGGCCCGTTTGGTTGTTGGTAATAAATTGTAGTAATGGTAATGAATTTATAGTGTAATTTTGTTAAGGAAGAACCTTATAATGTCCAAGGAAAAAAAAAAAAACATTTCCAAGCTTCAATTTTTTTTTCTTATTTTCTATTTTCATCCATTACCATGGGGATGGTGGTCTTAGATGAGAATGAATATTTGTGAAGAAAATTAGATAAATTGGAGTCAAACTAGTTACAACATGGGAATGGATTTTTATTTCCCTTCTAAATTTAATTATAAATTCATTCTCATTACCATCATTTATGACCGGCTACCAAACGGGTTGTAAGAGTATTTTTGAAGTGATTTCAACTCATTTTATGGACTAAAAGGTACAATTGAGTTCAATATAGTCAATAATATGACATATTTTAGATTCATTTTACCAACTTTGTTTTATTCTTCTTTTATTGACTACTTATAGCTTAGTTTTAAAGGGCGTGAGGCGCACCGAGGCGCAAAGGGGCCCTGGAGCCTAGGCGCAAGGCGAAGGCGCGCGCCTTTTGGATACGAGGCGCACTTTAAGTACTATAAACCATAGAAATCGATTCTAGACCTCATTATATATTCAAAAGAACATAAAATATATATTATAAGTGCATAATAAACAAAAAGAGTAATAATATGTTATGAGAAAAATACTAAAAGCTGATAGCACATAATAAAGACTAAAAAATAAGCATACAAGGTAACAAGAAAAGCAAAAATAAAGTTTGAAGCTTGTTTAGTAGCCTAATAAACACTAATATTCCATGTCATCATCATCATGTATAACAACTTTGTTTAATATAAACATTTTGACCATACATAGAAATAAGTGTAAAGAAAAGATAGAAAAAGGAGAAAGAAAAAAATAATCAGAAAATTTGTAAAGCAAACAGAGTAATGAAAATAAACAAAGCAGAGACAAATAGACAATCTCCACGAAGAGAGAGAAAGAAATGAGAAAGAAATGGAAAAAAAAGATAAAAAGATAAAGGAAGGAAAAAGAGAAAAAATAAAGAAAGCAAAAGGCAAGAAGAGAAGGCACGAAGAGAAAGCAGAGAAAGCACGAAGAGAAAGCGGAGAAGATGATCGAAGCTCGAAGAGAAAGAGGGAGAAGAACAAAGAGAAAGCAAAGTACTCGAAAATTTCGAGCAAAAGAAGGAGAAAAAAAAAGAGGTAAGTGGAAGAGAAGAGGAACGAAGCTTACCTCAGTTGTCGGCGTCGGGTTCCGGTGAGATTGCATTCTTATTTCCAGTGATTTGTAGAGGTAAGTGAAAATCTAGGTTTTTTTCTTCTTTAATGTTGCAGAGGAGAAGTTTATTCAAATAAAGAGAGAAGTAGAAGCTTTTTTAAACAAAAAAAATAAATAAAAATCATTTCAACACGCCCTTCATCTATAAAGCGCAGCTGCGCAGGAGGCGCGTGCGAAGGCGCGTGGGGCGCACGCCTTCCGGAGCTCGCTCCGCCTGACCTCTGTGATGCGATCAAATTTTCCTGAGCTCATTCTTCATAGTTCTTACTCAAAAGTGAGATCATTGAAATCAAATTTTCCTTTTTATATTACTCACGTTTTGTTTCTTAGTTCTTACTCATTGGATCAATTTTTTTGTTACTAATATTTTGAATTACTTTACTACATTAAACCTTATTCCAATCTCATTATTCATAATTCGTAATCGGTCATTTTAGTAATATCCTATTCTTTTTGCATATCCATTAGCCTTAGTTTATTTCTAATTAACTATCAACTTCCATTGTTATTTAAGTTAAAAGATTAGATGTTTAAAATATTCCCTTCATTCTATTATCTTTACCTTATTTGACCTACAAATATCTCAGCACATTCAAAAGTATAACCCAAAATAACCCTCAGTTTTGTCAAGTATTTTTTTTTTAAAAATAATGAAATATTTAATACTTCTAAATGAATTTATGGGG
The DNA here is from genome assembly GCA_951394345.1 of Salicornia ramosissima. Taxonomy (NCBI): domain Eukaryota; kingdom Viridiplantae; phylum Streptophyta; class Magnoliopsida; order Caryophyllales; family Amaranthaceae; genus Salicornia; species Salicornia ramosissima. The sequence continues at coordinate 41,563,670 of OX596236.1, forward strand.
CCCTTGTTTGTTAATTTGCCCCGGGCCCATAGATTATCAGGAATGGCCCTGAGTGCAGGAGGCGCGCCTTTGGAGGCGCGTGTGAAGGCGCGTGGGGTGCACGCCTTCCGGAGCTCGCTCCGCCCGACCTCTTTGATGCAATCAACTCCTCACCTGACCTCGCACTGCACCTGGTAGTTGGGATCTTTTTGAAGTGATTTCAACTCATTTCATGTACCTAAAAGTGAAATTGGGAACCTTAGTTTTAAAAGGCGCATGTATTTATATATTTATTTCAAATTAATTTTTTCTTTGATTGTAATTAATATCTATTAAAAAGATCCTAATAATTTAAATATTGATATTTGTAAAGCTAAGGTAGTCTCAATTTGAAAAAAAAACAATCATTCTTCAACTTATAACTTAAATATAAGCTATTTTTCTTATGGCGCAAAGGCGCGCCTTACCAAAAAGCGCTCAAAGGCGCACGAGGCGTGCGCCTTTCGGAGGTTGTTGAGTCTCGCTTAGCTAAAGCGCATTTCCCAGAGCCTAAGAGCAAGGCGCGCCTAGGCACGCCCGAGGCGCGCTTTTTAAAACTAAACAATATAATCCATATTATTTTTACATTTTATCCTAACTTTATTCCTCTTCTTCCTTTATCGGCCACATATACTTGTTTTAAGCTGAATAACATATCTTTGACACATTGAAATACTTTTGGAGTAATTGCAACTCATTTTAGGTTCGCTTTCCTATTCTTCTTTTATTGGCTTAGGATTGCTTGTTTCTAGGTAGACATGCATGTATCGATTTGCATGCCAAACACGTCTAATTCTACATGGAAGTCAAGTATTAGCTATAAAAAATGGTAGTTAGTTAGAGAATAGAGTTAGATGATGAAAAATGAGATCCCATCTATCTATCTATCTTTCCCTCATTAATACTATACTGACTGTTGGCTATTCATCAAGGAACCTTAACAACCCACCGTCTATCTAGTCCAGTGACTCCAGTCTAGTCTAGTACTGAAAATAAGACAATCAAATTCAATTCTCATCCCCCTTAGTTCGCTCTTCACAATCAATCAATCAATATACTCTCCATTTTTTTAATCACTTCCTTCAGTTAGGGTACCTCCTGGTAATTTAATTTGCTATAAATGTTTTATGACGAGCTCAATACTTCATGAGACGTGTGATCCCCTTTTTAATGAACACCAACCCATGTCCATCATGTGCTTCCTTTTCTTGTTCCTTCTTCTTCATTTTTCATTCTTACTCTTCCCCTCCCTATATACTCCACTTTGTTCCCTTTTAATTCTCTTTTTACTCCTTTTTGTTTTTTTAAATTTAATGAATACAAAGAAAAGTAGGATGAAATCAACAAGAATGTAGTGAACCATGGAGAAGGAGCAATTACGACAACAATGGAGAAATTAAAGAGCATCAAATAATGGCAAATATGACCAAATATATATATAATTAGTTAATTAATAAAAAAATATGAGAGTAGTAGTAGTATTAAGAATGAAGTGAGTCTCAAAATTCCTCGGAAAGTACTGTGGGCTAATAATAAACGGGGTGCTAAAAAAAAATCCGGCCCGCTAACCCGACCCGTTGACCTGCACACTACCCGACGGTTTTTTTGGAGAAAAAAATATTTTTTCCAGGTCGGGTACCCGGCCCGGTAAAACTTAAACATGTCAGGCCGGGTAATGGGCCGCCCTTTAATGACCCGGGTACCCGCTAATTATCCGATTTTTTATATATAATTTTCATTGGGTTATAGTTACTAGTTTTCACTTTAAGAACTTAGGCCCATTAACTTACAAACATCAGTAGAAGTTAGAGGCAATAGGCTAGGGTTTTCTGATTTCCTCTCTTTCTCTGATTTCACTTCTTCCTCTCTTTCTCTCATTTCATATCAATAAGAAGTTAGAATTCAGCCCAGTCCCACTGCCCTTCACGGTTTCACCCACCAGCCACCGCCACAGGTCACCGGCTACCGTTCTTCCTCTCTCATCCTCGCTCTTCTCCGACGAGTCGGCACCTCCTAGCCAAGCCAAATTTGATCTCCTCGTGCTCTGCCATAAGAACTTGTGCTATCTACTCAAATTTGTAATTTTTAGTATTTGTATGTTGTAAATTTGTAATCAAACATTTTTAGGTTGTTGAATGTTGAGTTGCTGTTGTAAATTTTTTGTTATTTAGTTTGTAATTTGTTATGTTATTGTTATTTAGTTTATTTAATAGGAGTCCCTTACTGTTTTTGTTTATGTTATTGTTATTTTATTTATATTAAAAATATGTTATTGTTATTTAGTTATTGTTTATTTATGTTAAAGTTTATTAATATGTTTATGTTATGTGGTTAATTGATTTAGAGTGCTGAGTGCTTCTCAATTCTGATTAGTTTTTTTTTAGTTTAGTTTGTTTAATTTAGTAATTTGATGCAATTAAAATTAGCCGGGTACCCTATGACCCGACCTGGATAATTCGGGTACCATCCGGGTCGGGTCGTGGGCCGCCTAATTCACTACCCGACAACCCGGGTACCCGGTTGTGAACGCCCCTACGCACCAACAATGCATGCAACAAATAATGCAATTAAAGTGGTTTTCATAGTCACTTCATCTCCAAAACAAACTTCACCAAACAATCCCAAAGTATCATCAAAATCCTCCAGTTACAATAACACAATACACAAAAAAGTGGTATCATAACCACTTTCTCTCAAAAACTTCAGCAAAAAGTCCCAAATAGGCGCCTAAATCGTCCAACTAACATTACTACAAGCGCAGGGCACGAGCTATAATAATTCATTCATACACATACCAAAAAAAGCACACTTATCGGTTGTTGCTTTAAATCAATTTGTCATCCAAAGCTAATGGGGGTGTTTTTGAGTTAGGGTTTGAAGCAAAAAGAGTTGTTTGAGAGGAAAGAAAGGTTTGACCAACTCAAAAAGATATTTTTGGGTGTTTGGTAGTTAAAGGTTTGGAAGAGAGTTTTTGGGTGAAAAAACTCTTTTTCAAAATGTTCATATGAGGAGCTTTTTAGAAGGGCTTATAATTTTTTAGTTCTTTTTACTCTTAAACATCTAACAGTCATCTATTATTTACCAAATACTTTTATACAAACAGCTAATGTAATCAGTTAGTCAAATCAGCTATTACAATTAGCTAGTCAAAACAACTATCTCAATCAGCTAACTTCTAACAGCTATCAACTAACTCCCAAACAGGGCCAATATGTTTTACCAAATTGTCACCAAACCTAACTTTTTCTTACCAAATTGTCACCGAACCTAACTTTTTCTTGCCAAATGGTCGAGAAAGATTCATTTTTTTTACCAATTTGGTCAATTGGCCATCAGATTACTAACCATACTCAGTTTTAGTCATCATTTAGTTGATAGACCTTTTAATTAGACTCATTTAGTCATTTTTGCAATCACCTAGTTGGCATTAATAGCAACCAGCAAGCAATCTCTATTTTTAATCAGAAATCACAGTCCTTGTCTTCTGTATGTTTAACAAGCAATCTGTATCATTAATTAAATAAATAAGCAACAATAAAAATAAAAAAATCAGCAATAAAACATAAAACCCATCAACGTAGAAACAAACCTCCACAGCAGGTCAGCAGCGACGGAAGTGGAGCGGCGCAGATGCAAGGAAGGTGGAGCGGCGCAGAAACGAGGGCGATGGAGCGGCGCAGCAACGAGGGCGATGGAGCGGCGCAGCAGGCGGTGGAGCGAAGTAGCGCACGGTGTTCTGTTGTTCAATAATTCGCTGATGTGAAGCTATTGTTCTGCTGTAGCAAATCAGACAGGCAGCACGGCGCGGGAAGGCGGCAGCGGGAAGGCGGCGTTATAGGTTGTCGGTGTTGCACGGTGTTAGGGTTTAGGGTTTTTTTTTTTAATTGAGGGTTGTGACAAATTGGTAAAAAATTTAAGGGTTTTTTTTAAAACTACCCATCAGGTTTTGCAGATTCTTATATATACCTATATTTTTTAAGGTTTCTTATGTATCCATAAGATTTTTAAAAATTCTCAAATGTAGCAAATTTTTTTTTATAGCAATTGGACGTTAGCAGCACCGTTAAGTTAGTTGGAAAAAAAATAAAAATCAGAATTAATAAACATATATACGTCGCACATAAGAAAAATTGGCTACGATTGAGAATTTTTAGAAATCTTATGGGTACATATAAGAAACCCAAAAAAATGGGTACATATGATAATTTGCAAATCTAATGGGTATTTTTAAGAAAAATCCAAAATTTAATTTTGACGACGATTTGGTGAAAAAAAAAAAAAAACTTCTAACGACATTTAGGCTAAAATTTTAATTTTTCAGTTTATAATTTGGTCAATATATAAAATTATACATCGTATCTAATTTTTCAATCTTTTTGTGGAGTATTAAATTTAACTCATTTTTCTCACACATGTTTATCCAATAATCCCAAATTATTATTTTTTTTCTCTTCTCTTGCCATAATAATAATAATAAGTGACATACTAGAGGAAAAAAGTATTGTAAATATTATTCCCTCTAAAATTTCCTAGCTATTTTTTCCACAATTTTTCCAATATTAAATTTAATTCTTTTTCTCACACATTTATTCATCTAACGATCTCAATTTTATCCCCTTCGATCTCTTACCATAATATTAATAAGTAATTAACTAGGTTGTATTAGGTTTTTTTGACACAGAGTTTCATTTTTATTTTGGCGGATACAAGTAATTAACTAGGTTGTATTAGGTTTTTTTTTTCGGCAAACCACCTAATGTAATAACTTATAAAAATATTATTAAGCCATTAGTACCTTTTATTAAAAATATGATACTAATAAATTTTTATTGGATTTTTCTCACTAGTACACATGTGTGTTTGCATTTAGTGTATCCATTTTTACCCAACTTTTTCAGAGGTACCCACCAGCTGATCCACCATTAGTCAACCATAACCTGCTTTGCATCATCACTAACGACGTTAGGTGAGAGTAATTATTATTTACATTAGTTAAGTTCAAATGCAATTAAAAAAATGCAAAATAAAAATAAGAGGGAATTAGGAACTGTTTTTTTGGACTTAATTTTGCTGAACTGAAATTTTATTTTTATTTTTTTATATTTCCATTTTTTATTTTATTTATTATTTTTTTAATTTGAATTTTTTATTTAAATTATAAATTATTTCAAAAACAATCCGACTAGCCCCGATTTGCGTTTCCGATTCGCCTCAAATTGCACTTATTTATATATATGTCAGAAAGATGTTTTCTCAAGGTTTTACAAGTCGTTTTAACCCTAAGATTCAAATTTGATGTCGAAATTTGAAAAAAAAAGTCTATATTAGCCCCGATTTACGTTCCTAATAAATTCGACTCGATTTTTGCCATCTATCTGTCAAAAAATTGCTTTCTCAAGATTTTATGCGGGCCATTTTAACACTTAAGAGCCAGATTTGATATCGAAATTTGAAAAAAATGACCTGATTTGCCCTGATTTGCGTTCCTGATTTGCCTCAATTTGTGCGCATTAATTATTGATCGGCTCCTAGGGTGTCGCAGCCCTAGACGCCTATCAAATATACAATTTATAAACCTAACAACTAACACGTAGTATTAGCGGAGTTAGGGTCGATCCACGAGGAACTAATGCGGATTTAGTCGTGATTAAAAATGATCCAAGGGTCTTTTTATTTGTTGAGTGAAATATGGAACTAAATCTAGTCTACAACAAAAGAAATGAAACTAAGCAAAAAGAAATGGATTACAACGCAAATTGAATATCAAAGGATTAAAGCTCTAAGGATTAGACTTCCTAATGTTATTTCAATCGGAGGAATTATAATCATTGAATTAACTCATGTTCGATTATCTCAATTGCAAAGTGAATATTCAAAAAGCATCAACGGACTCAATCCCAACACCCTATCTCGATTAGGCGATAGGAAATTCTAGGATTGGCTAAATTAACCTCTCTCGATTAGTCAAGTTAGCAAAACCCAAAATCGAGTTCATCAATTACTTTTATCAATTCACAATCCTAATTACTATCTCTAGCAATTAAGAAATTCTCATGGAAATCTCGAAAGCAATTATCAAATTCATCAATAATCACCAAACTCATCATGAACACTTCACCAAGATATCATGCTTAAGTTCAAAAATTCTAGAGGAAATACAATCTAGATTATTCAAACACATCTAATCCAATGATAAACCCCCAATGTCAATAACATCAAGTCATCCAATCCCTAGAAAAGAAAACTACTCACTAATGGAAGCCATTAAAGCAAAAATCAAGGAATTCAATTAAATCTATTCTAGAACAAAGAACTAATTCTATTGAAACCAAAATGACAAAAAGAATTAGAGAATTACAAACTAACAACAATGAAAACAAAAAACAAAACCTGGATTAAAACTTCAATGGAATCTTGAGAAAGCTTGAGTAACAATGGTGAACAAAGAACTTGGAGAAAAATTACTATCTACTTAAATATGGAAAACCTAGAAATTTGGGAGTGTGTTTTTTCTATTCTTGAGCAACTAGAGTACAATCTAATGAATGTCTAAAATCAGAAACTTAGTCTAAAACATAGCCTAAAAACCTCCCCAAACTAATATCTAAAAGTTCCCTAAAATACACGGCCAAAATCAGGAAATTTCACGTGCTGCAGGTCGTGCACGATCGTGCAGTTGAACCTTGCACGATCGTGGCGAAACGAAGGTCTTGCTGCACGATCGTGCAATGTTCTGCACGATCGTGCACTCCAAAAGGATCACTCTGACCTCTGCACGAGTGGCTGCACGACCGTGCAGTAATAAGCTGCACGATCGTGCTCAAAGGAAGGGAAGCTGCACGGTCGTGCAGATCTACGCACTCGGTCTTCAAATGCTCATATCTCCTTCGTTTCTTAGTGGAAGTGAGCATCTAATATATCAAATTAAAGATCTTGGAATAAGGAATATTCTCCAAGTGTAATAACCTGAAAAAGAGTTATAGAAAAAAAGATATGAGTCTTTGAATCAGACTATATATGCAAGAGCACTTGAAATGCTTCCAAATTTAGCCCAATTATTCAAGAAAACATATAAAACACAACTTTATTGAAGGAAATCATGAAATAAGATAATTCTATACTAAAAGACTAAAAACCAAAGAAATAAAGTCTAAAAGGCCCAAAAGACAAGTGAAACAAAGTCGGAAAATGGGTCCAAAATGGACCGATCAATTATGAGTAAAAAAAAATCTCTCTCAAGGTTTTACGGGTCATTTTAACTCTTATGGATCAGATTTGAGTTCGCAATTTGCAAAAAAACGACCTGATTAGCCCTGATTTGAAAATAATAACTAATGACGTTAGTATTGAGTTAGCATAATGGCGTTCTAGCCAAAAAAGTCGGTCGAAAACCATCGCCGAAAAGTCGACCGGAAAAAGTCACCAAAAAAGTCACTCAGAAACAGTCTTGGAAAAATTGGTCGGAAAAACGTCGTCGGAAAAGTCAGAGAGGAAAACGATGATGAAAAATTAATAATAATAATAATGGGTACCTCTGAGAAAGTTAGATAAAAGTGGGTACACCTGAGAAAATTCAAAAACACGTGGGTATTAGTGAGAAAAACCCATTTTTACTAGTACCCTTTTGAGAAAAAAAAAGGTACTAATAGATTTTTATTAGTACCCTTTGGAAAAAAAAGGGTAATAATAGAGACTTATTGGTACTTTTTTTAAAAAAAAACGGTACTAATACAAACCTATTAGTACTATTTTCATTAAAAATGATACTAATAGGTATCTATTAGTACCATTTTATTTCTATAAGATACTAATGGAGAGTTGGGAGTTACGAATAGAACTTTTTTCACTAGTGCCACTATCACTCGAAGACGATGGATTTATTCTAAATTTGAAGGAAGCAGCATCATTTTTTCCAGATTGTTGTCATCTTTCAAATCGTCTTTCCCATATTAACAATTAGGTGATGGAGAGAGTTTGAAGGAAGGAAACACTTTGGATTAGAAGAGGAATACGGAGCAGTGTTTGAGAGATATATTGGTAATTAGAGATGGCAATAGATCCAGGACCCGACCCAAATCCGCGGATCCAGATCCTTTTTTACGGATCTGGACCCTAAAATTTTAGACCCATACTGATCCGGGTCGGATCCGGGTCTACCTATAAAATACAGGTCCGTCCGTCTCACAAACCGGGACCCGGATCCGTAGACTCATTTTATTTTAAAATATCTAAAAAAAACACTAAAAAAATTACTTTTTACTTTCTTAAGAAAAAAATCTATGCGACTGTATACTATATACCCTTTTACGGTTTATCCTCCTTTGTTTGTTCTCTTTAATTTGTTCAATAACCTTGTAATTTTTTTTATTATTTTATTTAGCTTACTGTTTCTATTTTCAAAAGTATATGCTAATGATATTTTATTGTTTTTAAGAATTTCTTTAATTGTTAATTTAGTACTTGAAATCTACTTTTAATGAGTATGTTTGAACTAATTACTTTAGGAATGTTGTTTATAATCTGAACTGGTATTGAAATTTATTTTATTGCTAATTTTGTGTTTTAATATTAAGATCCGTTTTGGACCCGTTTTGGATCCAGATCCGTTGGACCCGTCGGATCCGGATCTGGATCCAGGAAATCTAGACCCAACGGATCTAAGTTGAGTCTGGATCCGGTCCCAAAAAAGGATCTGGATCCGGGTCTATGCGGACCCGGTCCAGATCCGACCCGTTGCCATCTCTATTGCTAATAGATGGTTTGACCATTGTTTTCGTCAAACCGTCTGATACAATACTTTCACTTTATGATTTTAGGTGGAATTAACCTCGTAAATTGCAAGAGCCTGTTAGATTAATTCTATAGATCAAATAAATTGCGAGAGCCTATTAGATCTTGCGAGAGCCTGTTAGATCTTGGTTAAAACTTATTTGTGAATTATTGAACATTGATCTTTAATTCAGGATTTTAATCATAGTGAACTTTAACCCTAAGGCTCTAAAGTTTTGGTTTTTAATTTATTAATCTTTTCTTGTTTGTTTTATTTAGTTTAACTTCATTTCCCCAAAGATCTTTTATTTTAAAGGGTTTGAACATTTTAGAATTAAGAAAAAAATATGTATCTCACTCCCTGTGGAATTCAACCTTACTTTCCTATCTACATTACTTAGAGTTGTTAGGTTATTTTTGATAGTTTAGTGACAACCTCATCATGTACGTCTTAGAAAATGATAATGTTTTTCCGATGCTATATCCCGTTCCATATTTAATTTTTCTTTCCAAATATGATGTTTTTCAATTATTTCTTCATTAGCAGGATTTGTTAATCCATGGAAGAACATTTCTAGATTAGTATAATTTTCTCCAATTTTGTAATAATTTGTTTCGAATTCAATAATGTAACTTTCAAAATATTTTTAAATTACAAACCGTCAACTTATCTAGCTTTCTTTGATATTCTATTTTTTTTCCTATTTGGATTTGCTTTATGCCCTCCAAACCCTAGTTCTACGAAATGACATAATTGCCTAAGCATATTAGTAGGTAAATCATTTTATCTTAATTGTGTTTATTTCTTCATCTATTGCCTCATACCAATCCGCAACACAACTACAGAAACTATGTTCTATATAATTTAGGAATTTTTGTAAAGTCCAATCCGTATTCAAATTTAATAAATGTTGGTCTAAGCTTTCCACTTTTTATCTCACACCATCTAAATTTAATTTCTATATCAAGACTGACTTATAGGATCAAATGTTACTTCAACCTATTTTGGATTTTTATTTGGCATAATGTTACAACTGAATTGAGTAGTCCTCCCTATGAAATACCCGGTTTACAAGTTTCTTCTTAAAACTTTGTTACTTGATTATTCATAAAATTATAGACTGGATTCAATCTTCTCCTACCTCGTTCTTGTATATTACTCTCACCTTAACAAAAAAAATTCACTATTTGTACTTTTCATGAATTCCAATGCAAAATTTCATAATACAAGTTTAAGACATTAATGAGACACCAATTAAGCATCCACTCATATACCCAGCTATTGAGCCAAACACCACCGCTCACTATTCACCCGGCAACACAACTGCATCAATTAAACCGCCACCGGTAAAGCACACCTCACGAACTCCAATCAAACTCCAATCTAACCATCTCCAATCGAACTCCACCAACTCCAATCGAATCACTAACAACGTAACAACAGATATGAAGAAATTCTACTGGCCTAGGTTCGTGGTTTTCATCAATTCCGAGTTAGTGGGTTATGGGTTTGTGGGTTTAGGTCGGATTCGTTGTGTTCGTGGGTTTAGGTTTCGATTGGGTTATGGGTTTGTGGATTTAGGGGTCGTGGTTTTGACCGATGGGTTTAGGGTGTAGTGGCGTGACGAGGAGGTGGTGGTGGTTTAGGGCTGGGGTGGTTGCTGGTTGCATTGGTAGCGGTAGTTTAAGGCTGGGCAGTTGGAGGGGTGGTTGTCGGGATGGTTTTTCGGGTGAAAGTGGTTGATGGTCATTGGTGTTTGGGTAGGTTGATTGATCGGTAGATGAAGGGTTTAATTAAATGTTAATGGTATGTTAAGAAGTTTTTAGTAATGACATTTACATAAATAAATGATTTTTTTAAACCAAAAATAGAAATTAAAGAAATGTAATTGGTGATTTTTTTTTGTTACATCCAAATATGAAAACTTGTAAAAATTTTATGTTACGGAGGGAGTATATATTATCTATTATATATATTTTTCCCATTATATTTTCCATTATTTTTGGTTGGATATTGACTAATGGCACACATTTTAAATTATCCCAATTTATTAATCTGATATTTTTGGTATATATCTTCTTCTATTGAAGAACCATAATTACATACTTCTATTTCATCCTCAGGGATCATCTATGTTTCTATTATAATAGCCATTATTTCATTTTATATTTCAGGATTTTCTTATTGATCGAATAACTCTTTGAAATTTTTTCAAGATCCTTGTTGTGAAGATTTTAGCTCATCTTTTTGCACCCTTTTTTTTCTCGTTTTATATCGCGTTCTTGTTTTATGTATGAATCATGCCCCTCAGTCCCTTACCATAATCTTTAACTTAAGTACTCAATTAAATTTGAATTTGGACATAGATAGTTTTATAAGTTTACTTTTTTGGTTAGGTTATCCCATCTATAAAATGCTCCAATTTTTATTTTCTACCCCATTATTTAAGGATTTGAAGCTTTAATTTCTAAGATCAGAGATGATGATGGGACCACTATTGTATACCTCAATTTTTAAGGGAGTGAGGGATAGCTCAGGTGGTAAGAGTTTCTCTCCCGTTTCAAGGAGATTATAGGATCGATTCTCATCTCCGCCCATGTGACTCTTTAAACATAAAAAAAAAAAACAAATAAATAAATAAACCATCAATTTTCAAAAACTCCACTTTTGGGATTCATATTTCCTGAAAAGTTCATTGTGAATCTAAATACTTTTCCCTAACCAATTTACGCAATTGAGTGAAGAGAGCTGAGATGAGTTTGCATTTAATATCATTTATTTAGAACATTATTTTTGTGGTTAAACAGTTTCCACACCATCCCCATATTGTAGACCCCCATTGTACTCGTTTTCTTAGATATAGGTTAGAACAGCATTTATAATGTGGGGGAAAATGTCTCAAACATTTCAGCAATCATGTAGAGCAAATAATTCATAGCTACACTAGTGAGTACATAACGGAAGATAAACTCCATACAAATGCTAACCGAGAAAGAATAGATTTTCATTAAGTTGATCACGAATGTTTCGTTCATTGTGTTTAATTTATAAAATTTGAATAATTTTCATGTTTTTTTTTATTAACATTCATTAGGGTTGTTAAATTTGATTGAATATTAGAAACGGGTCTGGGTAATCCAATATAGAAGAGGAGAGACATGTCCCTTACAAGCCATATGAGGTTCCATCCTAAAACCAATTGGTTTTAGGATGGAACCTCATATGGCTTGTAAGTAACCTAACTCTCCTCATCGATATTGGGTTGCCCAGACCCGTTTCTAATATTCAATCAAATTTAACATGGTATCAGAGCCCAGGTTGTGGGTCTCTTCTAAACTAGGTCTTATTAAGCAACTGGAAAGGGTTTGTCTCGATAGGATGTCCAGCCCCTAAGAGGATTGTTTCTAAATGCCTTTCCAGCTAGCTCTAAATTCTAAAGACACTTACTAGTGAGGGGGAGTGTTGAACCCTATATGCTACACTAGTGAGTGTCCCACATCGGAATATGAAGATAGACTAAACTAACTTATAAGTCTAAGAGTTACTCCTCCTATTACCAATTGGTTTTATAATGGAACCACATTCCAAGGGGAGTGTTGGGAATAAATCACACATCGGAAAAATAATAAAGTTGTCTCCACTTTATATGGCTAAGGGGTTACTCCCCTTACTACCATATGGTTTTGAGGTGGAACCTCCTTTGTCTTGTAAAGTAGACTTGCAATTCCTCGTGACGGGCGCGACCCAGGCCCGTGCATCGCGGGAGTACCATTCGTGTAGCTTTTAATTTGTAATGAAATAATAATTGAGATTGATTGTTAAAATGTAGATAGAATTTGTTCCTTTATAGAAAAATTACAATCCACTCATTTTATTTTGTAATATCTTTGTTCTATCTTTTTTAGTATGGAGATTCATAAAAGACAAGCTATAGTCTATCTTAGCTTAGCTTAACTTCCGTTATCATTTTCCCTTCATTACTTTGTAATCCAAGCTATAACAAATCAACACAACCCCTCAACCCTCTTTTTTTTGCACCATTTTCCTTATTATTGACCTGTATAATCTATTATTTTTTTACTCAATGCTTTTTGTTGATTTTTTTTCACTCTAATTTTACCTGTTTAATACTGGTTTACACTAATCTCTTTACAATTTTCTCTCAAATTTCACGTTCTATAATTATTGCACGCAACACACAATTGACACCAAAAGATCATATCATAGCTTGTCCTAGCTAATTACCCAACAAAATTTGCATGTCATGGGCACATCATAAAATTTCCCTTGCACGTCACATTTTTGCATATCATTTCCCTTATAAGGTCTTAACTTTCTCATCAAAAATGAATTCAATAATTTGTCAACTTTCCTTGAAAAACACCACCCAAAAAACATGTATTTTCATTACGTCAACATAAGTAGGTTTCACTACTCTCTAACCTCTATATAATGTATGATACTTTTCTTGAAATTAATTAACAAAATCATAAAATTAAAAAATGGGCAATTGCATTTCATCTAATGATTCTCCTTCTTCCCCTAAAAATGATGATACCACCAATATTATTGTCAAAGAATCTGAAGAAACTAATTTAGCCATTGATTCAACTTTTAGCTTTCCTTCTCTCTTACCAACTTGGCCTCAAGGTATATAACTTTTTACTTTTTTTTTTCTTCTTCTCATCATTATTTTTATGCATGGTTTATTTCTTTATGGAATTTATAGCTTTTTCCATATATTAAATAAAAGAATTTTATATATATTGCATGTGATTCAAATATATAGTGATTGCTACATTGCAGTGGGTGAACCAATTAGAATCTTTTCTGTTGGATAAAAAGTGTTATTTGATTAAAAAGAAAAGAAAAAAAAGAATCCACTTTTATTTGAAAAATTGCAAGTTTTTGTTATTGGTTAGCGAGAATTTTGAAAATGGTGTTAATTCTTAGTACACCTAACAAATGACTATATTTAGAAATTTGTTATTTTAGTTTTTTAAATTTTTTTAAGGGAAAGATAAATTTTCATTAATTGAAAGTCATACGACATAAATATATAATAAGCATTATAGAAAAGTAAAATACAATCTAAATTAATCAAGTGAAACTCTTATGTAAAGTAACTATGGTAATGGGAAACTAGATCTGACGGTGAAGTGTTGTCCACGATTATTCACTGAATTCCGCGGCCTCTACGGGAGAGTCTATCTTCTTGAAATAGTTTTGGGTGGGAAGAAAATTCATCACTCGACCATGTAGATCGCATCATCAATTCCAACGCTAATTGCAAAATTGTATGACTGATAACATATAAATCTAATCTTTCAAATAAAACCCTAAAATAAATTTCAATTTAAATTAGAGCTTTACTACACGTCTGTTTTTGTTAAAATACTAAAATAGTGATCCTTTTAGCTTTTTTGCATCATTTAATTTTATTAATAATTGTATGCTAAATATTAAGACTAATATTAATTTAATTTTTTAAACCATAAGTTCGTAAATGTGTCGAAATCAAATTTACAGATTATGTAATTACATTATGAAACGTTCCTAGGTATTAGAGTTAGACTTAGTTGTGAAGAATGTGAAAATTGAATACATGCTTAAACAAAAATTATTTCCTTTAATTTGTAAGATATACAAAAGAATATTTAATTTTATATGTCACAATCCCCTATATTGCAATTTTTTTTATTTTTTTTGTTATGAAGGAAATATTATGATACCATGCATTACTGTAAACTGTGGATCGGGTTAAAGGTAAAAAAAAAAAATCAACTCATTTGTCATTTGTCATCGGCCCAATCTAGGCAAACTTTTGAAACTTCTTTTGTTGTCCCAAATTTGGTAATCCGGGTTGGCCGAATTTTTTTAGATTTTACGGAATTGAGGCAAACAATTTAATTGAAAAACCACATGTATATATGTATCCAAGATTGGCTACTCTCTATTTAAAAAAATTGGGCCGGCCTTGAATGCATGCCAGGGCGGACATTTTGTACTATTTCGTCACAACACGATTACACATAATGATTCGGTTGGTCCTAGCTAGCCCGAATACATTCGGGCCTAGCAAGAGGTAGAGTTGGCCCACAATCATCTTTAAGAAGGAGGTAAACAAAAGGAAAAGAAAAGAAAAAGTAGTTATATAGCTTCACAAGAGATGAGAAAAACAAGGAAAAGCAAAACTAACAAGGCAGAAACATTCATAATTTTATTATCATTTTTTTTCCCAATATTATTTCAAACAAATGAATCATTTTCCCACTTTTAATAAAAAAAAAAAGGCAAAAATATCAAAATCTCATATGATGGATGAGTTCTTGCAATAGCTAGGTAAGAGTCTCCTAGAGAGAAGCTAAGGGGGCTTCAATTTGTTCTCTCATCAGTATGAAAATTTATATTTCATCATAGCTAGCCCTAATTGATCAATACATAAAACACAAATATATGATGAATATTATAAAATCATCTCATAATTTTCATATAATATTGCAATTATCATTATTGATAATAGCAATAATTACGGGCAATTGCAATTGCTACAAAGATTCAAATTTTCCTAATAAAAATGATGATGATGATGATAATAATAATCATCATTCCAAGCTTCACATTGTTTCAAGGAAATCAAATTTTGATGATCAACCTCATAAGCTTCATGTTGTTTCAAGAAGAACTTTTCGTATTGAATCCTCTTTCAATTTTCCTTCTCCATTACCCTCTTGGCCACATGGTAACACTTCAATACCCTTTTTTTTTTTAATCATCATATATTTTGATCTATCCGTGATTTTTATTTTATAAATTGGAAATTTAGAAATTAGACTTTTACATTTTTCAACGATATGTAGTTTTTTTAGATTTATATAATTATTTAATTATCTAGGGTTCTTTAATTTGATATTTGGGTGATGATTATTATTAGTTCTTTTTATTCGGATTTAAATTTTATTCATACACATATGTTCGGTAAAAATGATTATATGTATACATATTGGACTGTATAAGTACAACTTCTAATTAATTTATATATAATTAACAAAGATAGTTCATAAATTATAATATTTTCAAATCCGTGTTGATATGATCACACGAGCTAGGAGAAAGTAAAATTGTGTACTTCGAGTTATGATAAAATTTTCAGGGGTAAATCATGTCTGACACCATCGCTTTCATGGTGTTACGTTTGAGTTACAATATATATACTTTGATTTACAACTTAATTCTCGATTATTAAGTTTCAATTAAGTTAATTTCGAATGGAAAGGTAAACACCCTAAAAACGAAGAAAAGGTAAAAATAAACCATTACTAGCTAGTGGAATTAATTAGTTTGTGAAGTCTAATTTTAAATTAGGCTTGTATTGTTTAGGCTAAGTATACTATTCAAACTTTGCATCAAAAAAAAAAATTGTATTTTGTGCATTACCATGTTGCTATTTAACCTAAATTCATTCACAAAATATACTCAATAAATCCATTAAAAAAAAACCATGATGTGAAGGAATATTCTCATTTTGTTCCTCATCTAGAAGTAGAAAACATATTTGCCTAATAACTTTTTGTGTGTGTTGTGCATTAACACGGCCAAACTCTAGTTACTTTTAAAAAAATAAATATGAGCTACTCCTTGGGTCCCATTTTTTGCCCCAAATTCATGATTTTTGATACCGTTAACTTGGTAATTAACTTTGAAACTTTCTAATTTTATACATATAAAAAAAAAATTTAGTCAGATAAGATATCGTTTGATTCGGTTTTACGTGTACTTTTTTAAAATATAATTCTTATAAAATTTATTGTACATGTGTAAATATATTTTTATTTGAAACTGCGTTTTGAAATATGAGTAAAAGTGGATGTGGCAAACTTCTTGCAATACAAACACAAAATATGCTATGTTTGATGCGTGCAATACATGTAAAACCACTAACACACATAATGCATTTTTATTTTATTTTTTTGCAATCATAATGCATGTTGTAACATAGTATTCTTTGCAAATTTTATTCCATGGAACATGAACCATGAGTCCATGACCTTGATAGATAGGTTTTGGTGTAGGCTTGTGTTGTCTTTTAACGTTTTTTTATTATTATTTTTTATTTTTTATGCAGCAAATTTTGCTAAGATTGTCAAACATTTTAATAAGAAGAATGATATATAATTATTAATATATTTAGACTCCTTTAGATGATGGGCCCTGAGTGTTTGCCTTGATGCCCACTCCTAGGCCAGACTGGCAGTTTGGCACTACTTAGTCAAATTAAACGGATAAGCTCTATTTTTTTAATAAAAAATAGTACAAAAACACGTCATTTATTAATGTTTATTTTTTATTTACTTAGTACTAAGTATCAATATTTGATTTCCCCTAAAAAAAAAAGAAAAATCCTTATTTGCATGTATTTAAAAATGATTTTTTTAGAAAAGTATTTACTAAAATTGTCTCGTTTGTTAATAATAATCACTAAGCTTAACATACTTTTTGTTTGTTTGTTTTGTTTTCGTTGATGAATATATAGGTGATGGGTTTGCAACAGGAACAATTGATTTTGGAGGTCTACTAATAGCGGAAGTGACAAATTTCAGCAAAGTATGGGCCACATATGATGGGGGCCCAGACAATATAGGGGCAACATTCTTTGAGCCCACTGAGTTACCAGAAGGGTTTTTCCCTTTGGGCTACTATGCACAGTCCAATAATAGACCTCTTTTTGGGCGTGTTTTAGTAGGAAAAGACACAAGTAACCCTGCAAATCCTGCTTTAAGGTGGCCTGTTGACTATGCCCTTGTTTGGAGTAGCAATACTCTAAAAGTCAAAGAAGACTCTCCTGGCTACATATGGGCTCCTATTCCTAGAGATGGGTACCAAGCTGTGGGCCTTGTCATCACCAACACCCCTGACAAGCCACCCCTCGAAAAGGTCCGTTGTGTTCGGTCCGATTTCACCACCCTGTGTGAGCCCGACCAGTGGATTTGGGGCCGAGAAGGTGATGTTGATTCCGACGAGTTTAACATTTTCGAGGCCAGGCCCGTCCGTAAAGGAAAACAGGTAATTTTGTCTAACTGATATATTAGACGCTTAAACTGATATGTGTGTGATCATTAATGCCATTTTCCATAATTACTGTCAATTTTCCATTATTCTAACATGTAACATGTTTTAAAATTTTAATATGTACTCCTTTCATTTGGTTTTCAACAAACTTTGTTATATAAACGTCCGGTTGAACTCATGAAATTTCGTAAAGACTGAATTGGTGATTGACCAACTACCACCACCATCTCCACCTATTTTTTAGCTCTGTCTTTGATGCCTACCACCCCTTAGAGCTTGTTTAGTATGTTAATTTTTGGTGTTGAAAATGGCATCAAAAAACAATTTTCATTTCCTATTATTTGATATGAGAGGTTGGTAACACTTTCACTTTCCTAAGGCAAAATTATTACCATCATTTGGTTACCTTTCTCAACCTGGTGGAAACAAAATCTTTAATTACCTTTTATTTATTCTAATTCCATTTCATTAATTCAAACAAACAGCAAATAATAGTAGTATTAATATTACCATATCATTTTCTTTTGTATTTATTTTTTTTACCATTGTATTCTATTTCTCTTCCTTATTTTATACTCCCTCTGTCCCAAATTACTTGCTACATTCTCTTTTTCACATCTCCCAATACACAACTTTAAATTAAAATATCTTGAACTATACATAATAAAAAATTATAAAAATTATATGTTTGAAAAGTATATAGTGAGACGAATCAAACTAGATCCATCATGACTATATTTTTCTTTATGTACACGAAACTATAAGCAATCAAAGTTTACAAATGAATAGTGCCCATTTTCAGAATGTAGCAACTAATATTGGACGAATGGAGTACCAAAAACCCCCTTAATTTCTTATCCCCCAATCAAGACACATCAAAGTGTACAAATTGAAATATAAACTACATTCAGTTTCTATGAAATTTCATGTAAATCAATCACTAAAAATCATACATATGCAAATAAGCAATTACAATGATAGATTTGATTGAATTAACTGTACTTAATTTCAGGCATCAGCAGTGGGTGCAGGCACATTCTTGGCCAAGAGTGGAGGAGGAACAACAGGTGGAGACACTCCTCTACTAGTATGCTTAAAATATGTGAAGAAAAACTCCACATACATGCCCAACTTAAAACAAATAGAGGCACTCATCAACACCTACTCCCCAAAAGTATACCTCCACCCAAAAGATGAATACAGACCATCCTCAGTAGAATGGTTCTTCCAAAATGGTGCCCTGTTGTACAAAAAAGGAGACGAATCCAACGCGACCCCAGTGGACCCCACTGGGGGAAACCTCCCCCAGGGGGGTTCAAACGACGGAGAGTACTGGCTAGACCTCCCCCAAGACAAAAATGAAAGAGAAAGAGTTAAAAAAGGAGACTTAGCCTCAGCATGTGGTTACTACCACATAAAACCAATGCTAGCAGGAACCTACACAGACCTAGCAATATGGCTATTTTACCCATTCAATGGACCATCAAGTGCAAAGGTTGGATTTTTAAGCATACCATTAGGTGAAATTGGTGAACATGTTTGTGATTGGGAACACATTACATTAAGAATAAGCAACTTTAATGGTATGTTAAGACAAGTTTACTTTTCACAACATGCTGGGGGTGAATGGGTTTACCCACCAGACTTACAATACATTGATGGAAATAGGATTGTTGGTTACTCATCTTTACATGGTCATGCTTGTTATCATAAACCAGGTGAAGTTTTACAAGGTGGGAGTTATATAGGAATTAGAAATGATACTAAAAAAAGTGATCAAGTTTTGGACACAGGAAAAGGGTTTCAGATTATATCAGCTGATTATTTAGGGGTTACTGAACCACCTTGGTTGAATTATGCTAGAAAATGGGGTCCTAAAATTGCTTATAATATTAATGATGAGATTAATAAAGTGGCTAAATTGTTGCCTGGGAATCTTAAGGATAAGTTTCTTAATTTTACTAAGAGTTTGCCTGCTGAATTGTTGGGTGAACAAGGTCCTACTGGTCCTAAGATGAAGAGGAGTTGGGATGGGGAAGAGGTCAAATCTTAAACAAACATGAATTCATCATGAATATATTTAATGGATTACATGTTTACTCATTGATTATTTGAAGTTGTTGATGTATAAACACATCAATTCATGTATGTGTGCTTGTTTTTTAAATTCTTATTATTATTGAATTGATTGAATGTGTTTGGTGTAATTCTGCAACATTATTTAATTTAGGGCTGTTTTTTTATTTTAATTTTTATATGTCATGAAAGAATATATGTGGTGGGGTATTGTCATTGTTATTTTGTTAAAAAGTGTGAAAGATGTAGATTTTTTTTTAATCAATGGAAAAAAAAAAAAAAAGATTAGCTTTAATTCTGGAAGTAGATTCACCTAAAGTATTGATTATTTTGGATAATTAACAAAATAGGTAGGTCTTGGTTTTTGTTTTTTTTTAAAGAAAAGGTTACAAAGAAATCAAAAGTTCTTCCTCTTGAAGAAATAATTAATACGATTGATCTATAGCTAAAAAATAAGAAAATTTAGCTTCCAAGAAGGGATCAATATCGACATGTGTAGGGAGTGACGCAACTTAATCAGCAGACCGATTGGCTTCCCCGAAGATGTGCGAAGAGGAGGCTGTAGCAAAATCTAGAAGAATAGTTCAAATATCATCCATCAGAAGTTGAATTTTCCACGGACACTGAAAATGGCAGTGCAAAACACTAATAATCGTTACATTATCACCTTTGATGTGAATAGAAGTAAAATTTAGCTAATAAAGGACCATTTCAAAGTGCAGTCGTTTCCGCAACAAGGGGAGAAGTGTTGCCTAAGTAAAAAGCACGAATTGCGATACAGTCGCCAAGATGGTTTCGAAGCACCACACCCGCGGACGCAATATTGTTTTTTGATAAACCAATAATATTAAGCTTAATAGTAACTGGGGACGGGGGGAACCAGGAGACAAAAGAGGAAGTGGGAGAAGGGGAAGCATGTGATTTAGAATCATAAACCATATGCAAGTTATCTATGGAGTCGCGGGTCTTCCATTCTTGGAAGTAGGAGAGAGTCGGAATGAAGAAACTAATTGTACAAAATTGGATGTTAAGAAAACTAACCTATTACGAGCTTTTTAAATACTCCATAGAATATGAAAGACTTTGCAAAGGAAGACATACCGTTAATCATGAAGGGTAGTGAGGAAGGTGAGAAGGTAGTTGTTGGTTGCATAGGGAAAGGAAGGAATCGAACGATGTCAAACATTAAAACAAATACTGGGAAAGAAAATGTAACCATGTTTTTGTTTAAAAAGAAAAGATACAAAAAAAAAGGAAAAATTCATATAAATAATCTCAACTATTGGACGTCTTTTAATATTAATCCCAACTATTAGTTATTACAGTAATCCAAACTTTGGGGGTTGTTTTATGATATTAGTCCATTGACTTATTTAACCTATTATAATCGGTCACCAATTCATAAAGTATTCGTTATTTTTCCTCTTTTCTTATTTATTGTACTTGACTATACCTTCCTCCCTTTCTACGAAGGAAATCGGAGTCGGCCAAAAGTTAGTATGGAGTAATATCATAAAACTATCCCCTTAATTTGGATTATAGTGTAATAACCTATAGTTGGGATTAATATTGGAAGACCTCCAATAGTTGGACTTATTCATATGAATTTTTCCAAAAAAAAAGAATGAAGAGTTATTGTAACGACCCGACTTTTTAGCTTGTCGATTTACGAAGGGAATCGACATTCGGATCATCACTTAAACATAATTATACTTAAAAACAAATAATTTAGGAAGAAAATGATTCTTTTATTAATAGGCTTCTAGAAATCCAAAATATCCAAAAGTCATAAATTACAATGAAAAACTGAAAATACGGTCCCAACATGCTGGGATCAATAAATTAACTAAATTGTACTAGAATGTTCTGGAAAAACTAAAACTTAAGAAATAGATCTAAACACTCAGGCCCATCCTGCGAAGCCCGCTTTATTCAGCTGCATCTTCACCTGGAACATGGGGGGGGGGGTCCACCGTCAGTGGCGAGTAACTAGGCTGTCCCATTTAATCAAGGGACCGCCAAACACATAATAGCATAGAATAATTACATAAAAACTGTAAAGAACATAATACATGCTTAATACACAATTACACAAAAATACGTATAAATGTACGTATAAAATACGTATAAGAGTACGTATAGACGTACGTATAAATGTACGTATAAAGATACGTATACAAGTACGTATAAAATACACCTGCAGAAATACTATTAGAAATACGTATACTTTACGTATCCAAATACGTACGATCACCCTGCCAATACGGTTAGAAATACATACAAGACACATACATCCATCACGTATTAAAATACACTCACATACTAGTATAAATACCATAATTAACACAGCGGAAGACTTATACAATACAATACTTGTGCTCCTTTTCTTATCTTAATCTATACTTATCAAATCATTATCATACTTAACATTATTCTCCAAACTTATATATCGCATGTTCGTATCTTAACTTATATCATCATCATCAATCGATCAATCTCATCAATCATATATCAAGCATAATATATTCCAATCTTTATGTATATGCAATTAACAATCAATCACTACAAATCTTTGCGGACTGTCTTCTACAGCTCGTAGCGAACCAATGCGTTCGCAACTTTCCTAAAACATGTCGGGGTGAACCAATGCGTCCCACCCGTAGTCCTCCAATGCAAGAACTAAGCCTAAGCTATGGCCATAACTCCTGGTAGCGACTCATCACACGGTTACCAGACGACTCCATATTCTAGAACCAAGAACTGCTCGGGGGAACCAATGCGTCCGACCCAATTGAGCAGTGGCATCGACTAAACCCAATTGATAACCAATGCGTTATCGCAAGGGCGTCCTTATCTAATTAACCCAATTGATGACCAATGCGTCATCGCAAGGGTGATCTTATGTATTGTATTTTATATCTTAATTAATCAAATCATATTATATATTGGGAAATACTAGGTGACAGTAATAGGAAATGAAATGTTCGGAGTCCCAGGAAAGAGAGGTGCGGCACGTGCATTGGCCACCTTAAATACCAAGTCTTTCCTAGCCAGAGACCGAAACATAAGCATGTATATCTATTACCCTGTTTCCTTTCTTATCCCTGATAATATCTTAGGTATCTTCAAATACTATCCTTAACATTATCCATAAACTTATCCATAAACTTATCCATAAACTTATCCATAAACTTATCCATTCGGAATTTCCCAAAACAATATAACATTATCCAAAAATAATTATAATCATAACAATATTAGTAATATTAATATTATCCTTTTTATCCCTACACTTTACAACTTGTCCCTAATAATTATTTTATCCGTAAAATAAATATTAAAATATTCCTGAAATAATATTAACTCAAAAATTAACAAACTTTGACCATAATTCCCATATTCCACACGGCATTTTAGAAATGTTACACAAATTTAATTAATTTCCTAACAAACTTAATTAGTCAAATTAATTACTAAAAATACCCAAATTTATAATAAAAATCTAATCTTTTTAATCCTATGTTACTCGAAAATTTGGAATTTAAGTACAAAATAAAACAATATAATTACACACATAAAAATATCATTTTTATACTTTTAATATCTTTGGCTCACTCGGATCAATCCCGAGAACAAGTATCTTTTAGAATTTCATGTGATATAATTAAATCAATCAAGCATCATCAAAATAATCATGCCCAAATGCTCAAAATACACGGCATTCATAAATATGTATTCAAGAACAAAAATTACAATCTCAAGATTTAAAGATTTCATGATAATAATAAAGATTTAAAATAAAGATTCACATATTTAATCTAGCATGTTCAAGATTAGTATAAAAAAATAACATTTTTATTTCCTCCTTTAAATTTTGTACCACTCGAAAATTCAATAATTAATAATAGCATATTTTAATAATTCAATTGCCCTATTTTATACAATCTGATTTTTAAAGAATTAAATTAAAAACGACCATCTAAAGATCTCTAAAAATCTGGAAATTTTTATGGGAGTTAAATATGGGTTCAAATATTTACGTGCATAAATTTCGTCTAAAAATAGCATCTTTTACTATTTTTAAGTGATTTTATAACTAACCAGTCAGATTAGGCTGAATTCGGTTTCCGAATTTTCTGCCATAGCAAACAATCTTTAAAAATTACGAAAATTTAACACGAGCTGTAAAACATTATCACTGACTTCCATATAAAATTTTGTAGCATTCCGAATTGATTAAGTACACTAATAAATTCGTAAACCTATTCTGGACAGTTTTACCGGTTTGAAAGATTAAATTATTATAAATAATAAAAGGACGAATTTTGCCACGAAATAAATCATGGTTAATAATCAAACAGTAAACAAGATACCATGAAAAATTCATCAAGAAATAACAATATTTGATTGGTAAATAAATTCATACAAGTAATTATTCAACAATTTCAGATTTCAATAAACTACATAATATAATCAAAAGAAATTTCATAATAATTCATAAATATTACATGAATACATCAAGAGAATAACATGATCAATATTTCATATGGTTCGAAATTTTCGAATAAATAAGCAACATAAATCCTACAATTTTCATGATATAATCCTAATTAACTATGTGAAAAGCTACCCACAAATTAAATAGAAAAGCTTAGTTACCTTAAATCGCAAAATTTATCCAAGGTAACAATGGGGTTCGGCTGAATTTAGAAGGAGAAAGGTGGAGGAATACTTTAGGGTTTATGGAGCAAATAATAAAATAGGACCCAAAAGAAGTGAAGGGGTCCTATATATAAAGAAAAGGAAAAAAAAAAAAAATAAAAAAAAATAAAAATAAAAAAACAACAAACAACCAAAGGTTGCCGTGAAAGTGCAACAAAGGGGGAAAAGTTTGTTGGGATCATCCAACAAACTTTGAATAGGAAATTAGAAAATTTTAAATTAATTAAATTAATTAATCATCAAAAATAATAATTAATATTTAAGTAATTAAAACAAATAACATTGGCCCAAATAAAAGGAAGGAGCCGTCCCAATAGAAAAGAAAGAAAAATTGGGTCTTTGGCCCAATTTGGAAGAAAAAGAGTTGGGCTAAAAAAAAACAGTCCAATTAATATGGGCTTTTGGACTTAGAATTCAATAAATAACATTAACAACCGCGAAATTTTCTGGCCCAAAATTTCGGGTCGTTACAATCACCCCTCCTTAAATAAATTTCGTCCTCGAAATTTACTTAAAGAAGCTCACGTAAGAAAACAATGGAACAACTAAAACATAAACGATCAGCCGTAGACGGAGACCGTACACGTAGTTATGTCAGCTGCGCGTCCGCCTCTTCTTGGTCACGTAGAAGACTCGGTTCTTCACTTGTACTCGGCTCACCATTGTTGCCGGTTTGTTCTTTGGTCACGCCCAAGTCTCGTGCCTTCCTTGTCTACATACGCAACACCCTATTGTAACCCGTCGCACCTCTTTCCGGAATGACGTTCGTTCTCGCACCCTCTGCCAACCGGGGTCTCGGAATCGTTGGTTGC
Source organism: Salicornia ramosissima (assembly GCA_951394345.1). Lineage (NCBI taxonomy): Eukaryota > Viridiplantae > Streptophyta > Magnoliopsida > Caryophyllales > Amaranthaceae > Salicornia > Salicornia ramosissima. Next base: position 41,589,137 of record OX596236.1, read on the forward strand.
TTGCCCGTCCTGCGATTGCGGCTCCTGGTATGGTTCGATTCGTTGTCTCTTCTCAACTGCGGCCGATTAGCTTCCTCCGGTTCTCTTCTCTGTAGCCCTTTCCTCCTCGAACGATGCTTGAACCTCTAAGGCGGTCTCGTACGCGTTCTGGAACGATGCTAACCTGTTGCCGGTAACGTGTACCCTAATGCGAGGACTCGTCATTTTGATATACCGCTTCAGCTTCTCAGCTTCCGATGGAGATATTGCAGCGAAAAATCTGGACAGCTTCGCGAACTTGTCGGTAAATGTATGAACTGGCATGGTCCCCTGAGTGAGCGTCAGGAACTCCTCTGGCTTTTGCCACCTAAGCTCGTCGGAAAAGATACGTTCTCGTAGCTTGGAGGTAAACTCTTCCCGTGTCATGCTCTTCACAGCTCTTCCCTGCGGCGAACCGTTACCAACTAGTCGTCTGCTTCTAGTCGAAGGTAGTAGCTAGCGATCTGAACTCGTTTATCTCCCGGACAACCGATTGCGTCGAACCGTTCTTCCATCTCTCAAATCCAGCTCTTGCGCAACACGGGGTCAGACGTGCCATCATTGGTAGGACGACGATGACGAGAAATCTGATCCTGGACCTGTGGGTTATGGGCTCACCACGCTTCTGCTGCGCCACTCTGATAAAACACCGGTCACGGCTACGAATTGATGGTTCCGGCGTCGAAGTCTGAGGTTTGGCCTTGGGGGCGTCATCCTGTACGTACACACCTAAACATTCCTATTGTTAGTTCACACAAAAGCACATAGTAACGTCGGAGGACGTAAACGAGCAATCCGATCGAACGAAGACGACTGGGAATTCTGGACCCGCACGCTAATCTGTGCCAAAGTAAGAATTGCGTCTTCTAAGTTGCGACGACGACGGCAGGAACTTGAAGGTCGTGGGATCGACATCCTGAAACAACAATCGCGTTAAGAAATACACGACATACGAAACGGCGCCATCGCGAAACGTGAACGATAAATCGTCTTAACCCTGGCTTCTACCCATGGTTCACTCATCTAGGTTTTCCATATTAGGCTAAGGTTCACTCGGGTTCATAAAGCACTCAACTTTCGAATTTACTTGTGAAGAAGTAACTTAGGGTCAAACCTATGGCTCTGATACCAACTGTAACGACCCGACTTTTTAGCTTGTCGATTTACGAAGGGAATCGACATTCGGATCATCACTTAAACATAATTATACTTAAAAACAAATAATTTAGGAAGAAAATGATTCTTTTATTAATAGGCTTCTAGAAATCCAAAATATCCAAAAGTCATAAATTACAATGAAAAACTGAAAATACGGTCCCAACATGCTGGGATCAATAAATTAACTAAATTGTACTAGAATGTTCTGGAAAAACTAAAACTTAAGAAATAGATCTAAACACTCAGGCCCATCCTGCGAAGCCCGCTTTATTCAGCTGCATCTTCACCTGGAACATGGGGGGGGGGGTCCACCGTCAGTGGCGAGTAACTAGGCTGTCCCATTTAATCAAGGGACCGCCAAACACATAATAGCATAGAATAATTACATAAAAACTGTAAAGAACATAATACATGCTTAATACACAATTACACAAAAATACGTATAAATGTACGTATAAAATACGTATAAGAGTACGTATAGACGTACGTATAAATGTACGTATAAAGATACGTATACAAGTACGTATAAAATACACCTGCAGAAATACTATTAGAAATACGTATACTTTACGTATCCAAATACGTACGATCACCCTGCCAATACGGTTAGAAATACATACAAGACACATACATCCATCACGTATTAAAATACACTCACATACTAGTATAAATACCATAATTAACACAGCGGAAGACTTATACAATACAATACTTGTGCTCCTTTTCTTATCTTAATCTATACTTATCAAATCATTATCATACTTAACATTATTCTCCAAACTTATATATCGCATGTTCGTATCTTAACTTATATCATCATCATCAATCGATCAATCTCATCAATCATATATCAAGCATAATATATTCCAATCTTTATGTATATGCAATTAACAATCAATCACTACAAATCTTTGCGGACTGTCTTCTACAGCTCGTAGCGAACCAATGCGTTCGCAACTTTCCTAAAACATGTCGGGGTGAACCAATGCGTCCCACCCGTAGTCCTCCAATGCAAGAACTAAGCCTAAGCTATGGCCATAACTCCTGGTAGCGACTCATCACACGGTTACCAGACGACTCCATATTCTAGAACCAAGAACTGCTCGGGGGAACCAATGCGTCCGACCCAATTGAGCAGTGGCATCGACTAAACCCAATTGATAACCAATGCGTTATCGCAAGGGCGTCCTTATCTAATTAACCCAATTGATGACCAATGCGTCATCGCAAGGGTGATCTTATGTATTGTATTTTATATCTTAATTAATCAAATCATATTATATATTGGGAAATACTAGGTGACAGTAATAGGAAATGAAATGTTCGGAGTCCCAGGAAAGAGAGGTGCGGCACGTGCATTGGCCACCTTAAATACCAAGTCTTTCCTAGCCAGAGACCGAAACATAAGCATGTATATCTATTACCCTGTTTCCTTTCTTATCCCTGATAATATCTTAGGTATCTTCAAATACTATCCTTAACATTATCCATAAACTTATCCATAAACTTATCCATAAACTTATCCATAAACTTATCCATTCGGAATTTCCCAAAACAATATAACATTATCCAAAAATAATTATAATCATAACAATATTAGTAATATTAATATTATCCTTTTTATCCCTACACTTTACAACTTGTCCCTAATAATTATTTTATCCGTAAAATAAATATTAAAATATTCCTGAAATAATATTAACTCAAAAATTAACAAACTTTGACCATAATTCCCATATTCCACACGGCATTTTAGAAATGTTACACAAATTTAATTAATTTCCTAACAAACTTAATTAGTCAAATTAATTACTAAAAATACCCAAATTTATAATAAAAATCTAATCTTTTTAATCCTATGTTACTCGAAAATTTGGAATTTAAGTACAAAATAAAACAATATAATTACACACATAAAAATATCATTTTTATACTTTTAATATCTTTGGCTCACTCGGATCAATCCCGAGAACAAGTATCTTTTAGAATTTCATGTGATATAATTAAATCAATCAAGCATCATCAAAATAATCATGCCCAAATGCTCAAAATACACGGCATTCATAAATATGTATTCAAGAACAAAAATTACAATCTCAAGATTTAAAGATTTCATGATAATAATAAAGATTTAAAATAAAGATTCACATATTTAATCTAGCATGTTCAAGATTAGTATAAAAAAATAACATTTTTATTTCCTCCTTTAAATTTTGTACCACTCGAAAATTCAATAATTAATAATAGCATATTTTAATAATTCAATTGCCCTATTTTATACAATCTGATTTTTAAAGAATTAAATTAAAAACGACCATCTAAAGATCTCTAAAAATCTGGAAATTTTTATGGGAGTTAAATATGGGTTCAAATATTTACGTGCATAAATTTCGTCTAAAAATAGCATCTTTTACTATTTTTAAGTGATTTTATAACTAACCAGTCAGATTAGGCTGAATTCGGTTTCCGAATTTTCTGCCATAGCAAACAATCTTTAAAAATTACGAAAATTTAACACGAGCTGTAAAACATTATCACTGACTTCCATATAAAATTTTGTAGCATTCCGAATTGATTAAGTACACTAATAAATTCGTAAACCTATTCTGGACAGTTTTACCGGTTTGAAAGATTAAATTATTATAAATAATAAAAGGACGAATTTTGCCACGAAATAAATCATGGTTAATAATCAAACAGTAAACAAGATACCATGAAAAATTCATCAAGAAATAACAATATTTGATTGGTAAATAAATTCATACAAGTAATTATTCAACAATTTCAGATTTCAATAAACTACATAATATAATCAAAAGAAATTTCATAATAATTCATAAATATTACATGAATACATCAAGAGAATAACATGATCAATATTTCATATGGTTCGAAATTTTCGAATAAATAAGCAACATAAATCCTACAATTTTCATGATATAATCCTAATTAACTATGTGAAAAGCTACCCACAAATTAAATAGAAAAGCTTAGTTACCTTAAATCGCAAAATTTATCCAAGGTAACAATGGGGTTCGGCTGAATTTAGAAGGAGAAAGGTGGAGGAATACTTTAGGGTTTATGGAGCAAATAATAAAATAGGACCCAAAAGAAGTGAAGGGGTCCTATATATAAAGAAAAGGAAAAAAAAAAAAAATAAAAAAAAATAAAAATAAAAAAACAACAAACAACCAAAGGTTGCCGTGAAAGTGCAACAAAGGGGGAAAAGTTTGTTGGGATCATCCAACAAACTTTGAATAGGAAATTAGAAAATTTTAAATTAATTAAATTAATTAATCATCAAAAATAATAATTAATATTTAAGTAATTAAAACAAATAACATTGGCCCAAATAAAAGGAAGGAGCCGTCCCAATAGAAAAGAAAGAAAAATTGGGTCTTTGGCCCAATTTGGAAGAAAAAGAGTTGGGCTAAAAAAAAACAGTCCAATTAATATGGGCTTTTGGACTTAGAATTCAATAAATAACATTAACAACCGCGAAATTTTCTGGCCCAAAATTTCGGGTCGTTACAGTTATTATTATTCTAAGGACGTACAACTTGGAAGAAAATTGTGTTCAAACAAAGTGTGACAATTCATGGCTAAGGGCATGTTCGGTATATTTTTTTTTATTTAAAAAAAATACCAAAAGAGGTGGTTTTTTGGGGTGCGTTTAGAATTTTTGTGGTTTTTGTTTATTTTAAACAAATTAAAACAAAACATTGTTCGGTAAAGTCATTTAAACAAAATAACTTTTCAACAATTTAAAGAAAGTTGTATGTATTAAAATTGTGTTTTCTAGGTTTTGTTTTTCAATTGAAACTTCATCTTTCTCATCTCATAAAAAAAACACTATCACCAACACAACCACCCCCGCCACCACCACTGTCGCCGCCCTAGCAGCCCCACCACCTCCATCACTGCCACCCGCATCCCATCCTCTGTCGTTGCCCCCTACCACCATCGCATTGTCATTTGATATTATTTATAGTGATATGTGAAATACACCGGTCACTATTATTATGTTATTTTTCTAAATGATTATAGAAAATAGTTGTGAACAATCCCAGTTGCAAACAATTCATAAGTTAAGCAATTATTTTTATCTTTTGATGCTTTAGTCAAAACTCAATTTGAACATAATATAAAAATATTTCAATGTGACAATGGAACGGAATAATAGAAATGACACCGTTGAATTTTTTTTTTATCAAATTATTGGTATGTTATTTCATTTTTCTTGTCCCCTTACTTCTCCTCAAAATGGGAAGGCTGAAAGACACATAAAATCCATAAATAATATCATGTGTACCATTCTCTCTAATGCATCTATGCCAGTTTTTTTGGCTTCATGCCCTCTCCATGGCCACCTATCAACCTATGTACTAAAGTATTAAATGATTTTTCACCCGTACAAACCATTTACCAAAGTGATCCTTTCTATTAAGATTGTGTATTTTGGGATGTTTATGCTTTACCTTATTTCCCTCACCCACTATTAATAAATTGCAAGAAAGTTCGAATCCTTGTGCATATCTTGGTCCGTCTCCTAATCATCGTAGTTAAATGCTAGTTCGTATGAGATGACTACTGGAAGATTTATAATTTGCTGGTTATGTACTTTTTGTTAAAAATGAATTTTCCGTTTATAAAATCAACAAAATGAAGCCTTCTAATTATGATATTTTGAGTGATGATCTTATTCCATCTATAATAAATCTTGGGATTTTTTGTCAGAAAAAACCTTTTAAAACACTTTGTTTGTGAAAAAAGACCTATAAAAATTGTCAACTAGGATCTAAAAAAAACAATTTGGCAAGGAGGGACACTTCCTCATCTTTTTGGCATTGACTAACAAACTCCGGCGTTGACTGGACATTTCCCTCTAAAAAATCACGTAACCAAAGGTGAAAGATGTGTAAAACAAACCTAAACAACAACAATTACAAACAACATTCAACTAAAAACACAACAACAATTTCCAACCTAAAATTCATCAATTATGCTAAATTTATCAACATGCATCACAAAACTAAACCCTAATTTCTGGTAAACTTATTGCTGATTAAAAACGAAAATAATACCCTTAATTTTTTGGAGGGAAAAGTCAAGTCAACACCGGAGTTCATTGGTCAATGCCGGAAAGATGAGGGAAGGTCCCTCCTTGCCAATTTTTTTTAGGTCCTGGTTGACTACTTTTTTATGAGGTTTTATTTTTCACAAACAAAGTGTTTCAAAAGTTCTTTCCTGAGAAAAAATCCTAAATCTTGGGTTATTCCCACTGATATACCCGAAAATTTAACACTTCCCACTAGTACACCTTAGTTTTTTAAATTTCAAAAAATATATACATGAGTTTTTGACAATTCCCATACACAAGATTTAGAAGGTATATTCCATTTAAAAAGAATATTCCGTTAATTACTCTTCATTTATGGTTTTAGCACACATTTCGAGATGATTTTTTTCGTTTTGTGCAAAATTTGACCCAATAAGGCTAAAATGACCCCCCAAAACCTTTGATCGGATTATTTTTTATCATACAAACCAATTGCAAATAAATCGAGGCAAGTATTTAACAATTTTTGTTAAAAAATGTCACGGTTGAGAATTATAAAAAAACTCAGGTATATTTTTCGTAATTTCAAAAACTTGGGTATACGAGTGAAAATTGTCAAATTTTCAGGTGTACCAGTGGGAATTTCCCATAAATCTTCCTTACCACAATAATCCCTAAGCCTGGCCCATGCATATCTCCTTCCCTCAGCTCGCTCCAACTAGGTCGCAATGTCCCATAGGCCCAGGCACCAAGCTCAATCTCCTCCCTTGTAATCTCGTTTGGCCAACAACATTCCCAGAACTAGGGGTGTAAAAACGGTCAAACGGTCGGAAACTGATCGGTAAAAAACTGGTTCAGTCAAAAACAGTAGGTCAAAAACAGGTCATATGAGCTCTTTTGGTACCAGTTCTTATTGATCCGGTCGTTGTCGGTAGCAGGTTTCGAACCGATACTTATCGATCCGATCGTTGTCAGTAATAGGTTACATTCGGCCGGTCAAAAAAGGTTTTTTGCAGGTCGTAACCGGTATAAAAGTCATAATCGATAGGTCAAAATCAGTATGCGGGTTATAATCGATCGGTCAAAATCGGTTTGCGGTTCATAATTGGTCAAGGTAAAATGTAGGACGTAACCGGTTAGTCTTAAACGATCGATCACAATACAGTCAGTCAATTCAAAACTCTAGATCGAATTTTGATATTTCGGGTTAGTTGGCCCATAATATTTGGCTTAGAAGCTAAACTATACCCACTCTTAAATTATGAGAATAACAACGACATTAGTAACTGTAAGTGACTAATATAAATATTATACTTCGTATATGGACATCAAAGAATAATCTCAATAAACCATATCAATTTATGATGAGTGTGATTGTGACGACCCGACTCGCTTAAATCGGTGCGGAAGAAACCGACGAGTCGAATAGTCATAACTAACAACTCGAATACTTAAAAATTTAAAACAAAACCTCAAGATATTATTATTAAAACCCAAAAGTACAAATACCCACAAGTTTGTACAACACTGAACCAAAAAGTCATACTATCAATACTAATATACGCAACTCCAAACACATGTCAGAGTCCAAAACAAATGTATACAAGTTCACTACCATAGATCAAAACTATCCAAAATCATAAAGTAATAAAGGTACAACTAAATCAACAAATCGGCGCTCGCCCAACCCAAAGCTAAGCAAGAACCTCATCATCAGAATTACCTGAAAAGTAAACAACAGTCCACCGTCAGTGGCGAGTAACATAATCGTCCCACCCTAACGGCGATACACAAGATCATAGAATAAATCAAATCAACCAAACATCATACCATACGAATCATACATCAATCCTGCAAATCAAGCAATAATACCAACGATGAATAACAACCACTAATCATGCCGACTCGACTAACTTGACCATTAACTAATATTCCGTTATCTTTGGTGCAATCATTCACATATTAGACCGGACTATGCACGTACGAACGCCTCTTACGCGATCGAACTTTCTACTCTGCTAGGATTGAGAATCTTTCTCCCAACCCTATGAAACCAATCTTACTGGAAATCCATGTCCGAGTGACGACATAGTAAGAACTCCAATTATCCCAGTACCGCGGACAGGATAGGGGCAACGTCTTAACCCAAAACATAGAATCTTACTCTATGAGTTAGGCGTCTAATAGTGAAATCAAGCTAATCTTTAAATCTTTAAATCTTTAATCTTTCATTTACATTCTTAGTTAATTCTTAAGTTGCATCTTACGCCTTGACTTAAGAAATAACATGTAAACCACCGAAGTTATCCTCAAGATTGCCTTTACGCCTTTATCTTGAGTCTAACCAACAACAATACCATTCATTAATCAATCTTTAATCATTTCTTTAACTTTCTTTAAACCTTTCTTTACTTTCTTTAAACCTTTCTTTACTTTCTAGACTCAACCAAGAATCGTAACGTACCCTTAAAGGCTCATAAAATAACCATTAAGAACTTAATCATACTCATCAATATTTATAAAGAAACTATAAAGATTCATAAAGAAATCATAAAGAACTCATCAAGAACTCATCCAAGATCCAAGATCTTCAATCAAGAACTCAATCAAGATTCAAGAACTTCAATCAAGAACTCATTCAAAACCAAGAACTCATCCCAAATCATCAAATCACACGCATACTTTCAATACTTCAACAAAATAGTTCATAAACTTTCAATAATCCAAAATCCACCAAACTTGAACATATTTAACATAAAACTTAATCAAAACTTTTTCAATCATAAAATCATCATTTTAAAACCTTAAAATCATCATAAAATCATTTCAAAATCAGATTACATTCATACATAAAAATCATGATCAAACTTCACAATTAAACCCAAACATACATTTAATCTATACTATAATCATAGTATACCAATTAAGTTGAGAAAGTATGTTACCTTGATCAAGATTAACCATATTAATACCAAAAACTCGCTGCCCGGATTCGTCCCATACGAACCCAAAGTCACGCATCACACGAGCACCACCTCGGCCTTGCACACAAGCACCCTTGCACGGCTTCAACGCACGTCCACCACCTCGGTTTCAATGCACGACCCATGCAGCAGCCCACACGGTCACCATCACACACGACCCCACGGCTACCCATACATACCTCTCTTGAACACGTCCCAAACACGAACCCCAACCCAAAATCGGACCAAAGAACCAAGTCTTGAATGAGAACAATGAAGGCTATTGTGTTTTAGATACTTAAAGATCAAATAGATGATGAATCTTTAAGTTTGGGATTAAAAAGAATGATGAACAATTTGATGGTGTTTAATAGCCAAAATGGCGTGTGGAAGGGGGAGCAAATGGGAGGGAGTTTGTGTTTTAACTTTTGATGGAAAGGGATGGCAAATGAGCAAAAGGATCCACAAGCCTTACTAACCCTTCTATTTATAGAAGTGGTTTAAGGTGTGAATGCATGGCAAGTGGCAAATCAAGCCACTAATCACTAAAGGGGGCCGGCTAAGGGCTAATAAAATGGGCTTCCAAGTTTAATTGGGCCATTTGCACTAATTCATGACTAATCATGATTAATTTCGCACTTGGCCCAAAACTAATTAATTAATTAGAAAATTAAATAATAAAATTCTAATTAATTAAAATAAAATAAAATTAAGAAATAATAAACCATTAAATAAAATGGTTACACTCAAGCAATAAAAATAGTCTAAATAAATTTAGACCATGCACCGAAACAAAATAATTACAAGCAACCCAATCACGAAAATAGCACAAAATCTGGGGCGTTACAGTGATGGCTACGAATCTACGATTATAATAACAATATATATCATTAGGATATCAATGGCTATGAGGATGGGATTTATCGTTGTCATCTTATCATCATCATTATAAAAGCAATATATATGGTAACAATAGTAATAGTAATAATGATGGTGAGTCAATGGCATAAATAATCAATCGATCAATCATAATGATGATGGATGGTAATAACAATGACGATCATAATGATGGTGGATGATGGCCAACATGAAGGATGGTGAATGGTGATGGTGATGAATTATGCATGGTGATGATGACTTTGATGATGGATGATAATGAGTGATGATAATGATCATGGGAAATGATGTATATGAATGATGGCGGATGTTGATGATGGATGCATATGAATGGTGATGGATGTCGATGATGGATGCATATGATCAATGATGTGTGGTGATGCATGAAAATGATGATGGATGTTGATGACCAATATGATAGATGGTCATAAATGATGATGATGATGACATTAATGGTGGTGATGTATTATGACGCTAATAATAAATAATCCTTATGATGATTATTAAGATGATGATGGATGTTAATGAATTGACGATAATAAAGATGATAACAATTAGCAACAACAATGATGATGATATTGATGGTAACGATGATGACATCAATGATGTATGGTGATGCATGATGACAATGATGGATGTTAATGACCAATATGATAGATCATCATGGATAATGATGATTATGATGACATGGATGATAAGTTCGATAAAAAAAATGGAGTCAGTCGTAAACAGAAAACAAATTCAGTGGTAATATAAGGTCGGTCAAAACAGGGTCAGTCAAAACATGTTCGGTCAAAAACAGGTTCAGTACAATACAATTTCGGTCAAAACGGTCGGTCAAAAATCGATCAAAACGGGTTTGGTACAATTAATAGTGTTTCGGTAACGGTCGGTCTCGGTATAATAAAAACTAGTCGAAAACGGGTTTGGTCTTAAACGGGCTCGGTAACGGTCGGTTTCGGCATGCATAAAATCGGTCGGAAACGGTTTCAGTATAATTCGGATTCGGTAGTGGCCGATATCCGGTCACTAAAAATATGGTCAAAAACAGGTTCGATATCGATTGGTAACGGTCGGTCAATCAATTTTCTGACCACATTTACACGGGAATTGATATTGGCACAACTAAATTTGATAAAGGCACAACTTTTGTGAGAGAAACATAAAAATAGTGCTCTCACAATGGGTTGTGCCAACATCAATTTTAGTTGTGCCTTTATCATTTCCCCATTTACACCCCTACCCACAACGTACTTCTAGTGTAGGCTAAAAAATGCTTTAACCCATCAGCTCACAGTCCCCTAACCATCCACCTAGTCTGTCCACTCCCATATTACACCATATGACCACTAGAGCTGTCAACGTTATTATAGTATCTCTATTATATAATCCAAGGGGGAGCCATGGTGTCCCCGCTTGAAAAGTCTTTTTGTCCTCTTACAATTTCTAAAAAAATCCATGTAACATTACTATTAAAGTAAAACAATTATTAAGAAAAGTTTTTGATTTTTTTTAAAATGAAAATATTATAACTTTTATAATTCTAAAATATAAAATAAAACACCATGATTTATATTTTGGAAATTTTGTCAAAAAAGACCTTTTAAAACATTCATTTTGCGAGAAAAGACCTTATAAAAAATTTGTTGTGAGCAGGGACCTAAAACAAAAAAAAAGTTGCAAAGAGGGACCTTATCTCTATTTTCCGACGTTGACTGTGAATCTCCGGCCTTGACTCACTATTTTCCTCCAGTTTTGCACGAATCCTTTTGTATTTAAGGGGGTAAGAGATGAGGAAACCCAAATTTAAAAGAAGAGAATTTTAGATGCTAGAAGGAAGTGTTAATTTAGGGTTTATGTAGATGAATTTAGGAGGGAAAATGGAGGGTGAGCGGAAGAAAAATGAATTTATAGTGAAAAGAAAAGGAAAGGTTAAATAGAGAAGAAATTATTCGTCGAAAATTTGAGGGAAATAGCGAGTCAACACCGGAAATTCACAGTCAACTTCGAAAAATAGAGGTAAGGTCCCTCCTTACAACTTTTTTTTTGTTTTAAGTCTCTGTTCACAACAAATTTTTTATAAGGTCTTTTCTTACAAAAATAATGTTTTATAAGGTCTTTTCTGACAAATTTTCCTTATATTTTTGAATTTTCTACAATTAGACACTCATATTAATATAGTTAGTCACATAAAATTTGCATTTTGGTTGTAGTAGAAATTTAGTAGGCAAGGTAAAATATATTAAATGAACCTAATCTTTGATTGGTTTATTGACGTGGGAAGAAAGGCAAAAGGTTGTTTATGATTAAAGTTGAATTGGATAGATGATAAATCTTTCTATCTAATATTCTCAATTAATTTGTTGCTCATTTTCAATTGCATATCTCTTTTATAATCTTAGTTTTGTGATTCTAATTTACCTGCATAAGGTATTACGTGTTATCTACATGCATTAATTATAAATTATCAAATATTGTTTTCATATACCTTCAACACCCCCCCCCCCCAAAAAAAAAACTTAATTTATAGAAGTTAAGGTTGGAAAAATAATCTTAATTCATATGTATTTAAACATATTAAAATATGTGTTTCCATGCTTTACTTTTGAAATATTATAGATATTGCAAAAATTAAATTTGTCTTTAAGCAAATTCATACTTCTTTAGTCGTTTTTATTTTACTATTGCAAAATATGGATGAATTGAATTAAATAGATACATTCATTTGTGGTTTTTTTTAAAGGTAAAGCTTTTAGTAGTGTGTTTTAATACTAAGTAAAAACGATGACAAAAATTTCACCGCACGCAAAGCGTGCATACAAATACAATGCTATATCAAATAATGGAGTTGTCTGTCGCATTATTTGAAAATTTTTCAAAAAGCTACTAATTTAAATATGCGATTGAAAATCATTTACGGACTAAAAAATCACATCAATTGATTTTTTTTCCTACTAGTGCGTCTCAAGAAAAACCAAGAGTTCTATTTCAGATTGTTGCTCAACAGATGCAACCTTAAAAGTTAAAACAATTCCTACACATACAACAAATACAAAGTATAAGAACAAATAATGTTGTAAATATAACCATATAAATGAGTCTATGGTCAGTTTTTTTGTAAGTAAACTCCTTATAAATAAGTCTGACCATGGTGCTGATCAACTGCAGAAACTTGTCCTATCTCCATTAGTAGTGCTAGTATCATCACTAGTCTTATTTGTAACATATTTGCCACCACCTACAGTATAGAATATAATTTCAACAAAAATCAAAGAAAGAAAATTTGATACATCACTCCATTCAACAAGTGATAATCTTCGTTTATTTTTTAACCGTTTACCTTTTCTCCAAAAAAAAAAAAGATAAGCTTCGTTTATTTTTTTTCCGATCCCAAAACAAAATACTATAAAAATGTATAGATCGCCAAGTCAACAAGAAATTAAATATTGTCTCACATAATCATAAAAATTGAAGAATGATTCCACTAAAATAAAAAGAATATAGAGACTATCAAACATACTTTAATTTTATAGCTTCAATTAGACATCCAATTCGTTTATATCATGGAAAAGGATAAATGAATCTAGGCACTTTAAGTAAAACACTAGGAATGCCTTACAATATTATACTCGATCATGAGATTGAGGTCAAATGCTTAGCCCAGTTTTTTAGGATTTAAAAGCTACAGTAATCAGATCAGATCAGACTACTACTACTACTACCACCACTACCACCACCACCACCAACACCACTACTACTACTACTACTACAACTGCTTTGGGTAAAGAGTCAATGGAAAGACTTTGGAGTGTTGTTAGATAGAGTCCATATCTTCTGTGACAACACTAGTGCCATTAACATTTCTAAAAATCCAGTTCAGCACTCAAAGACCAAGCACATAGAGATAAGGCATCATTTCCTAAGGGATAATATTGAAAAGGGTCTAGTTGAGTTGCAATTCTGCCAAAGTGAGGATCAGATTGCTGATATCTTCACTAAAACATTAGGTAGAATTTCTTTTTGTAGACTTAGATTGTTTTTAGGACTAATCAGAATTAGAAAGTAGGACTTTACTTAGATTTAGTTTAAGGTTCTTTTAGTTAGACTAGAGGTAATAAAAATTAGTCCATTTAGTTGAAAGAGGCTTCTTATGATTGAACTAACTCATTTCTTTTGGCTAGATTGTTCATGGATGTATGTATTGCTTGCATAAACATTGCTGATTCCATTTCTTATATCTTGATGCATGAACATGTGAGTTGTTTAAGTTGCCCAGAACAGTTGAACTGTGTAGTGATTTGAACTAGTACAGGTAAACAGCAGAATACTACAGATGTGTTTTTATTGAATTAATTTTTGACAAAAACCAAAATAAGTATTTTATTCCTTCTGAAAGGGATAAGTACTTAGGCAGTTGGTTTTCATTGATTAGGCATGCATGAGTGATGGAAGAAAACTTCCACACGTGCCTTTTGCTTAGTGGCAGTTAAGGAAGTTATTGTACTTTCTCTTGAACTTCTTTCTTTTGTAGCTGACCACTACTCCCACTTCCACATTTATTTTTGCTTCACTGTCATTATATCACTCTACACTCAAGCTATTTCATCATCTCTCTCTCTCTTCATCTTGCTAGGAATTTCAAGAGTCTTCATCTCTCAAAGTTCTCTGCAATTCCAAGTTTGAAAATGGTAAGAACAAAGGGACTAGCTAAGGCAAAGAAGAAGGGTAGTTCAGGGAATGCATCTTCATCACCCTCCATAGCAGAATCTGATAGCTCAATTGACAAAGGTAATGTGTCTGATGCAGCAACACATCAAGTAACTGAGCAACAAACACCAAAACCACCTTCAACCACAAAAACCTCCACCAAAAATCAACCTCAACTACTAAATCCACATCATTACCAGCTGAGAAAACCCTCGAAATCGAAACCCTACTTTCTCCCACTCCTATCTCCATAGTACCTCTATCCACTGTACCACATCACCTCAAACTACTCAAAATGAACCCTCAACCGAAGCCGAAGTTCAGGGGGAACAACAGGGTGACACTGTTCAAGCTGACAGGATTGTGTCAGAAATCCTAGAGAAGATTTCTGAAGAAATTGAGGAGGATGATCAGGAAGATGATCATGAGGATGAATCTGTGCAGGCTGATGAAAAGGTTCTGAAGGAGAAAAGTGTCGAGGCTGAGCCAAAAGTGGCTGAAGAAGAAGAAGTTCAGATTATAGGTGAGGCAAAGGGTCCTGGAGTTCAGGTGATAAGCAGAAGGTTTACTAGGCCTAGTAGCACAATCAAACAGGAGATTTCTGACTCTCCAAAGGTCACACCCACTAAAAGTGTGAAGAGGAAAACACCTGCTCCCAAAACAGCTAAAGGTATGTTTCTCCTATTGTTTCTGATAGAAATGTTATGTCTGGTTGTGGATGTGAGGAAGGTCATTTTGATATGCCTGCTTTGTCTGAGGTTAAGGAAATTTTAGAATTTAAAGGTTGGATGGGATTGTTTAAGACTGCTAGGAAAGCATATGTAGAGGATATTAGGGTATTCAATGAGAATTTGGAGTTATGCCCTGATATGAGTATTAGCTCTACTGCTTCTGGTGTTAAGTTGGATCTGTCTGTGGCTTCTATGTATGTGTTTTTGAAGATACTAGGGATGGGTAATCAAACTATTGTTCAGATGGTTGGCCCAGTATTGGTGGGGTCACAACAAATGATATAGTTAAGTTTTTGTTTGGAAGGGTTTTAGCCAAGAAAAATGGCTATCTTGCTAAGAACCTGTCTAAACCAATCTTGTTGGTATTGCATTCTATATGCAACAAGGTGCTTTTACCTAAGGAATAGGGTAGGGGTTTTGTTAAGATAATGGACATGGTACTTATGTACCTAATGATGAAGAAGGTTAAGATCAATCTCCCCTCTCTGATGCTAGACCACATGATAGTGTGCAAGAACTCTCAATCCCACTCCCTTCCATATGGCTCAATACTAACTTCTATGATGATCAAGAAAGGTATCAAACTGGTTGGTGAGACTGTTATAGGACATAAATTATCTATAAAGATTCTGAGGCAAAAAGGGTTGGAAGCATCTGGTTCAGCATTGGTATGGAGAGACCAGGAGCCTGTTCAACCTGCTACAAAGAAAAGGAAGAGTAGTGTGTCTGCTTCTTCAGCAGATCTCACTCCCCTTCTAGGAAGGATGGAAAAGTAGGAGGAAACCCTTAGCACCTTGATGACATTGGTTAGAGGGTTGATTGATAGTATGGCTAAGAAACAGATGTCTCTGGAGAAGAAGCTGATTGCTACAGAACTTCAAGTGTTACAGTTGGAAGGGGAAACAAAAGATGATGCTGGTCAAACTTCAGGAAAAACTAAACCAGCAGGGGAACCAGTTGATAGTGAGAAGGATGCAGGAGAATCTTCCTCAACAGAGAAAGTTGCACAGGAATCTGAAGAAAATGCTGAGGTTTCTGAAGATGATGATGAAGTCTCTGATCTTGATGCTGAGCTTGATGAGGATGAAGATAATGACGATGAATGATGCCTGCCATTAGCCTTCTTATTCCCCTTTCCTACTCTACCAATCTGCCTATAGTATTTCTGTTTTCCTTACCTTATTACAAAATAATTTGTCTGTAATTTGGTTTATTTTCATACTCTATTGGTTTGTCTTACTAACTTTTTGATCTGCTTTTGTGATAGTGAGTTGATTACTCACTAGTGACTGTTGACAGGTTTAGCATTTTGGTAGTATGGCCTACCTTTTTGGATGAATGCATGAAATTTGCTTGCTTTGCTTGTCTGTGAATGTTTTTTAATGATGCCAAAAGGGGGAAAATAGGTCTTTGAAGTTTTGATAAAGCCAAATGAGACTAGTAGAATAAACCTTAGTCTGATTACTAGTTCTGAAGCCTAAGTGTTTAGTATAGTCTGAAATAGTAGTTCTGGTTAGTTAGTGAGTCAATAAAAGTTTCTTTTTACAGCTGTTCTGGATAGTTGTTCTCGTGGCCAGATTTTTGCAATTTTTTTAGTATAGTTGTTCTTAGTCTTGAAATAAGTTGAAATAGTTAGTTTTTCACTTAGAGTTTAGGATTTTTGATTTAGTTTGTTTTTTTTTCTTTTTGAGTCAGAAAATTCAAAAATAGTTCCATATGTTTTGAAGCTTTCTGTGACTAACTTGTTTATTGCAGGAAAAACTTCAAAAGGTTTGTCATTATCAAAAGGGGGAATTTGTTGAGACCCTTGATGTTTTTGAGTGATGAAAAACAGATTAGTCAAACAGGTGTGACAAACAGTTGCCACAACAGCTGTTAAAAATAGTTGACAGGAACAATTGTTATTGAATGAGCTTATGCAGTTGTTCTGAAAACAGCTGATGTTTATTGTTCTTGTGTTACACATTCTGATTAATATTACCTTTTATGTCATATGTTGTATATTGTTGTGTGCATGTTTGACATACAGGTGAACAAATAAAGGTGTGGGAAACTCTAAAATTCTAGAGAGAGAAATAGTGAAAAGGGGAAATATGCCCCAACTAAGATCTTCAGTTTCTTAGCTTTATTCTGTGAATCCAATATGAATTCCACATGAAAAAAACAATCAATTGGGTTTAATCCCAATTTATGCTACAGTTTTTGCTTCATGAATCCGCTGAAGGTTTTTCACACTTCTCGTTTTTATGTCACTTCTCTCTTTGCTTGACTTTGTATCTGACCCAAAAAACCCCAAATTTGGGGTTTTTTTTTGGTTTTTAAAAACCCATTAGTTATGGGTTTTTATATGATAATCTCATACGATTTTCTACATTGTAGATCTATTCTCCTCCTTATTTTCCTGTTACTTCTAATCAATTTTAGAGAGTTTTTTTTTCCGCCTATGATTTATTAATTTTTGTTTGATTTTGAGTCTGATTTTCACCTTCTCATTTCGATTGGAGATCGGAAAATTGCGTCCTTTTGTGCAAATTTGGTGTGGTAATCCTATTTTTGTTCTGCCGTTTGAATTTTATTTCGATTTTCTCATATGGTTTTCAATTTGTGGTCTCCCAATTAAATATGTTAATGTGGAATTGCCTTCATCATCGCGAAAGCAAAGTTCTAGTCTGCCATTGTGTGACCTTCACAAGTGGTAATTTACAAGAAGCTTCCTTCTCTTCATGTTACTTTGATTTTTTTTGCTATTCTCTTAGCTTTCTTTGCCTCTAACAAAGGTTAAACTGATGTTTAATCTTGTATTTGCTTAAATGCTTTTAGAATTTGTTCCCTCTTCAATTCTTTGTGATTAGCTTGCTTTTTGCAATATTTAGTTTCTCTTGCTCTTTATTTCATGCTGGTATTGAGTATTAACATCTATTGTTATGCTTTTGTGTTGTTGGTTGCTGTGTGTTTGACCGAATATGTTTCGTAATTATATATGATCATTTTTTTTCTTTCTTAAGCCTTCCTCGTATCTCTGTGGACATGTTTTTTCTTAGATAACTTTTTCTTTTATTTGAAAATTTTGGGTTTTCCCTAATTATGTAATACGATCTATAAGAATCCTTTTCACTGAAAATAAAAAAAACGTTTTACCATTTGAACTTTTACTTTTCCATTTATATGTTTGCTCTTCATTTATGTTACATACTGCGATTTGTCAATCTTGTTAATGTTCCTTGTCTTTTCTATGGCATATAAACATTCTTCTGTTTATCCGACCTTCAACTAGTGTTTTTTTATGAAAATTATTTATCCTTCACGACGCTTTGCACCTGAACCCGCTTAGCGAACTACTGTAACAAATTCTTAGTTAGTGTCCCCCCATCTAAGTTCTCTTTGGATCATCTTCTTCCATCCCCTTTTTCATCCTTCTTCCAACGCTGCATCCCGGCCACTTCTTCCTCCATCATTCGGCACTTCACTGCCCCTTCTTCTTCAATGCGGCCTTCTTGTTGATAGTTCCAGTCCATATTCTTTCAAATCAATCGGGGCATTTCGTCACTCACTTATGACGCCGGATCGATTTCTCTTGCCTTCGCAAAGTGTTCCGGTGCATCCAGTGTCTATCTTTGTTTAATCTTACGTATTTTTTTCTTTTTTTCTCTTGTATTTTCTTTTTTACTTTCCATGTACTTTGACTTGTGATTTTTCCCTGAGATAGGGTGATAACTTGTCGCTTTTGATCTTTCCTTGTACTAAGGAGATCATTAGAACTCGTGTACTTTTCTTCCAAAAAAAAATGTTTGACATACAGGTATTCCAGTACTTGAGACATGGAGAATAGCTTCATCAAAACTGAAGTGTGCTAACAATGGAGAATCCAAGTGTCCAAGTAGCGAAGAACATAAAGACTGAAGAGTAGCCTTAGGGTTTTTACTTAGTATTTTTATTGTATAGATTGTTTAAGTAGTTTAGTAGACTTTTGATGTTTGATCTTGGTATGTTGCAAACACCAGACCAGTGTCTAGTGGTTGTAACATGACTGATTTGAAGAATAGTTCCTAGAACAGTTCAGCAGACCAGCAGGTCAACAAACTGACCCACGAAATAATTTGAAAGAATTCGATTTTTGGATTCTTTAAAGATCTTGAACGTGGTTAAGTCAGTTTGGTAATCAATATTAAGTGCTAACAAACCCACGTATTTTTATGAGATCTCAGCAAATCTTCGAGATCTTTTGATTTCGAATATTTGATCTCAACATTAAATGGGTTTAATCATTACGGTTACAAAAACCCTCTTGATTGGAATAATCTAGGTTTTTCTAACTGCCTATATATAGTAGCACTTAATGAACAAAAAGTAACCAAGACACACAACTCTCCAATACTTCATTGAGGAATATTTTTTAGAGTAAAAAAGATCAAACAGAACAGTTTATAAACTACAAGAGCATTCGAAAAAACCCAAATCTTAACTTCATCTCTTGTAAGCTTTTGAGAAGAAACTTTTGAGAGAAACCTTCTGTAATTCGTCAGTAACAGAGGGATTAGTGATTGGGAACATTTGAGAGTTCATTTGCGAGTGCTTGTGAGTTCAAGTGCAAAACAACACTCTTGGGTTGAGAGTGAGGAAGTCTGTCGTACAAGTTTACGATAGCAATTGTACTATCTTTTGTTCATCAGAGTTGACTAATAAAAGATTATTGGTAGCGAGAGTAGGAGGATGTAGGCACAGTTGCCGAACCTCGTTAAATCTGTGTGTTCTTTATTTGCTTTACATTTACAGCTTTACTATTCTAGATATTTCCGCTGCTAAACCAGTTCTCTGGTTCTATTGCTAGAACAATTCAAGAAAAAATTGATAAAGAAAGTTTTAAAGTAACACTCAATTTACCCCCCTCTTGAGTGCTATTGGGACCTTCAAATTTGTTTGAATCCTGAGTATTCTTTCTAGCTTGGGATAGAGATTTTGTTTTACATTCAATAAGGTTTCTTTTTTTTTTGTTGCAGAGCTTGGGACTTTTGCAGAAGTGTTTTTGTGAACTATTTTATTAATGATTGGGCATCCTACCCTAGATAGGATTATAACGCATTTTTTATGTTCATTTGCATGATTTCTTTAAATAGACTTTTGTCTTCCTTTCTTACGTTTTATGTTAATATTTACTTGGCTATGTTGTATGTCTAAAATACTTTTAATTGTATAGCAACTAACTATATTTGCTTTTACGAAAATCATAGTGTCATTTGCACTGCGAATATTAAAAAAAAGGAATTTTTATCCTAAAATGACCTAGGATGACTTCAATATTTTTGTTACCTCTTAGACATTCTTGTTGGAAGATTCTAGCTAGAAGCTCAGGGCATAATATAAACAAATAGGGCAAGAGCAATTCCCCTTGTTTTATTTCCTTTATGGGATTAAAGTTTTAGCGTATAACATATTTATTCAACTTTTCACACATTGAAACATTTTTTTTTACAAGATTATTACAGAGTATGTATTTTTCCGTTACTTATTTAGTTGCAACATTTGAATAAAAAAAAACTCTCACAAATTTGATCACAATATTACAACTAGATAAAAACAGTGCAAGTATAATACAAGGCCACAATAGTTGTACAAGTGAAAAGTTGTGCATTACAATAACAAGGGTCAAAAACTGAATCCCCTCTATAAAAAAAAGTGGTTTAATAAATTCCGCCCGCATATTTCTTAAAATCGCCCACAATAAAAAGTAAAAAGACAAAATTGCCCTTGATTTAAAATTACACAACAACAACTTAGACTAAATATACAACGACGTCGAACACTAAGCCATGACCTCGACCACCACAGCCACCACCACCATGACCTGGTTAATTTTTTATTTAATAAGGGAAGGGGCGTCCAGATCAGACGCCCCAACCATGGTAGAGGCGTCCAGATCAGACGTCCCTATCCTTAATTTTTGTTTTTAAAATATTTTATAATTTTTTTTAAAAAAAAAATAAGGGTAGGGGCGTTCAGATCATGGTAGGGGCGTCCAGATCAGACGCCCCAACCATGGTTAGGGCGTCTGATCTGGATGCCCCTATCTACCATGGTTGGGGTGTCTGATCTAGATGCCCGTTCCCTTATTAAAAAAAAAATTGACCTCCACCATGGTGGTGGTGGTGGTGGCCGAGATCATGGCGTGGTGTCTGACATCGTTGTACATGTAGTTGTGGTGTAATTTTAAGTTAAGGGCAATTTTATCTTTTTACTTTAAATTGTGGGCGATTTTAAGTAATTCATGGGCGACGTTTAACAAGTCCCAAAAAAAGGTTGAAACCTAAATTTGGCGCTTATTAAGTACGGAGTACGCATATACTGTCATCTGCTCTCTTAGCCGAAGTTATAGCTATGCGTAATGGTATTCGCTATCTGTTAACGGCATGTTACTCCTCTGTTCTCATCAAGGGTGATAATCTTATAGCCATAAACAGTGTCAACCGTTTCTACCGTCCCTCCTGGAAGATTAGTCTCATTGTCACTGAGATACAGACTCTACTAGCTTATTTTTCGTCTTATACTGTTTCAAATGTGTATCGTGAATGTAATCGGGCTGCCGATTGGATTGCCAATGTTGGCCATTTAATTTTGTCAAATGTAATAATTTCTTGTACTCCCCCTTCTCAACTTTTCAATATTGTTTAGAAGGGCTATCTAACTCTTATATTCCATCACATTATCATATTAAAAAAAAAAAAAAAAAAAAAAAGTACGGCGTACGCATATACTGTAATAGAGTTGGAGCTTTAAGATAAGATTGAGCATCTTGTCAAAAAAAAAAAAAAAAAAATTAGATAAGATTCAGCATAATACTGAAGAGTGAAAAGTTGCAAACCATGAGCATAGCCACTCATTTTCTCTCTCCTTTCATTTGTCAACCCCTTAAAACCCCTAAAACCCTAACACTAATTTTCAACCCCAAATCTTCCCAGTCCCATAATCCTCAATTTAACCCCAAAACAATTCATTCCCAGAATAAACCTACTCGCAGAAATCCTAGAAAAAGGTCTTATGGGAGTTCTAGGCGGTCAATTATTAAGAAGACATTCACTCAAGAACAAGTTGTTTTTACTGCTCCTGTTTCTGATGACCCTCAAGTTGGGATCGTTGGTGGCGGAATGGCGGGTCTAATATGCGCTCTACACTTGGAGAAGAGAGGGATTCGTTCCACTGTTTTCGACACGGTTGGTTAGTTTCACTTTCTTCTTCTGCTTTGTCATCTTTGATTCTGTTCTGATTGATTTTTGGATTCGGGGTTTGAATATAGTTAATGAAACTATTTGGTTCGATGAGTTTGAAATTGATAGGGAAATTTCATTTTGTGTTTGCTAAGAAACTTAAATTGAGCATTACTCGATTGGATACAATGGAAAAAGTTAATTAGTGGTGGTCCAGTATTGTAGGATACATTTTTTTTTTCACCTGAAAGAAATTGAAATTAATTCAATTGATTTGCATGTTTGTGCTAAGTGGTGGACCCAGGATTTCGGATACGGCGGGTCACCATAAATGGTTGATCCTATGTCAAATAAAAAAATTAAAATTTGGGTCCAGTATATAATTGAGTTCATAACATAATATTAAAAAAATTCATACTACAACGACCAAATAATACTAAAAAAAATCTATCTTACAAGCTAAAAGTAGTACAAATCTTCAAATTAAATGTCACAAACAGAAAGTACTTTTTTTTTTTTATAGTACTATCTGTTTGTTTGGCAAATGTTTGTTTGAAAATATTTGCCGAACAAACAGATAGTACTATAAAACTATCAATACTACAAAAGATATGATTTACGACAAGTATTCTAGTCGTGAAAATGTGACCCCGTCCTAGAAAAGGGTATTATAAATAATTTTTTCTAGTTGCAAATATGTGACTCATCTCATCCTAAAAATGAGGGTTCTTGAATGATTTTTCTCGTCGCGAACTCGCAATTCCATTGCAAATAAATCAATTTAATTTAATAGAGTTTGGATTATGTATTATGTATTATTTGAATTTTAACGACAGGACCAAAAACTATTATAAAACATCTGCTTTTAGACAGGATATAGGCCCGTCATTAATGTGCATTGTCGTTAATGGCCCTTTTTTTATAGTGTATTGCAATTGTTCTCAACAACTTTTCATGTTTTAATATCCATTTATAAAATCACTCATTTTAACATCGATAAACAAATCACTGTGTAGAAAAGTAATCAAACAATCATTCGACATTTGAGCTCCAATGCTATTACGTAATTTATGTTTCACAATCATCCTACAAGAAAATACCATTTCGACACTTGTCGTTGCAACTTGAATAACAATCATCAACTTCAAAATCAAATATAACCTGTTATAAAAAATTCCGAAAATTCCTGATGGTCCCTGGTGAGTCACTGGACCCACCAGGACCTACACTACCTCCGCCACTGTTTGTGCTCTGTTCTTATTCATCCTAGTTTTGTTATTTCTCAATGAATTCAATTCCTGAGTTTTTTGTTGTTATTTTCTGTCATAGGGAATGCATGGCTTAGGAGGAAGGTTGGGAACAAGATTTGTTGAACCTCAGGGCTTTGTTTTTGACCATGCGGCCCAGTTCTTTAGTGTCAGTGATTTGCGGTTTGCTGAGTTGGTCAACGGATGGATTGAGAAGGGGCTAGTGCGGCAATGGCAGGGTACAGTTGGAGAAATCAAACCTGGGGGTCGGTTTTCTCCACTTCCTACTTCTCCACCTCGGTATATAGCAGTCAATGGAATGCGTTCACTGGCAGATTCAATATTGTCAGAGGTGATTAAGTTTCTGTTTTCATCACAGTAAAAAATACGCATCCTATAATTATGTATGAACGATAAGTATGAGCTGTTGGTTGTCTCTTTTCAGTGTGCTGTATTGCTGTGTATATGAATCTGTGGTCAGTCTGATTGAAATATCCCTTCTCTGTCACATCATTGCTTAGTGCCTTTTTCTTATTTATTGGCATTGTTGGTCAAGTGTTGATTGTTGATGCCACTACCATGTTTCATAATTGCTTTATGCTTCTGAAATGCTTTGCCCTTACATCTGTGTTTATTTTTTCTTTTCCATTAGGTTGATATGGAATGGTTTTCAGTAAATTGTATTGGGATAAGCTTGATAAATTTCTTGTCTTTGTTGATCCTGTCATTATGTACTAATATAGCTGATACATTGCGTAGACCCAAATGGTTGAGGTCATGAGGCCTTGTTGGATCAGTACACTAGAGCCATTTAATGGGATGTGGCATTTGAGTGAAAATGGGAAGCCACGTGGAAAATTTGATGCTATCGTTATTGCACACAATGGTGAGTCTTGCATTCTCTGTTTCTCACTTTCCTGTTCTTTACTCGTATTTTTCTTTAGCATTTTTTCTAGTTATGGTAAGGTCAATAAAAATTGGTGGTTCTAACTCTTCAAAGTCTTGCTTGGAAATTGGATTTCTGATTAAGTCCATGAAGAGATGTATGCTAATTCTGGTTATGATTTAGGGGGAAGATGTGCTCTTTAAAACAAGCCATGGTTCGGATTAAAAATTATAGCGTTTTATTTTCAATTTATTGGACAATTCTCTGATCGTTTGGGTAGAGTTATTTTTCTTGCATCATAATTCTTTTATACAACAACTTTGCCATGGCCTTGACTTGAAACATTTAGTATGATTGACGCTCTTTTCTTTTATGAAGTATTATTTACTAGTTAGAGACTCAGACAATCAGACTCCTAGTAATCTATTTTGACTATTTATGTTCAGCTGCCCAGTTCCTTTGATAGTATGGGTTGCATTTTTTATTCCAAATTTTAGCTTTACCTTATAAACAATAGAGAACACTAGGTCTTTGAAGGTCATCAATCGCCTAAGAGAATCTTTTCCAGATTTTATAGCTTCATAATGCACCAACATAATTGCTAACTTTTTTAGTAGTCCTTTTGTTTTAGGAGATCTAGATATTTGGGGATGGCCTTCCATTGTGTTGATTTACCAAAATTAAGATTTGTAATACACCTATGATTGGGAGAATTTTATTTGGTAATCTATCTTCGATAAGAAATCCATATGCCAATGTCAATCCTTGGAATTTCTTGTACGCTATTAACTAGCATGTTGTGATGAACTTAATGTCTTTATTTTGGCATTCAATTGAATGAACTTAAATAACATTTGTACTCCCTCCGTAACATAAAACTTTCAACAATTGGTTTTGCATGTATTTTGAAGAAGCGATTAAGGATGTAAACGAAGAAAATAGTCAAAATGGTTTTAATACGAGCAAGAATGTGATTATAATTTACCAATATCAAAATTATATGACTAATTCCTTTTTTTACATCCTTAAATTGCTTCCTCAAACTACGTGCAAAATCAGTTGTTGAAAGTTTTATGTTACGCAGGTATACCAATGGGAATTGTCAAATTCCCAGGTATACCAGTGGGAGTTTTCCGAAAACATATGGTCAAAAGGTTTTGCTCAATGATTGGCTTATTGCTTATTGGTGTGCCATATGTCATTTTGTTTATTTTACAACAACATTGTAATTTGTGTTTATAAGAATTGAATAATTTAGGATGTATTTGTTTCTCAGAATTTTGATTTTACTTGGTATGAAATACTAATCCTTGTTATATTCTTCTTTGACTTCACTAGCTCTTGGTCTGTTATCGATGGTAGAATCATGCTAATATTATACTCTCATCAGGAAAATGTGCAAATCGATTGCTTGCTTCTTCAGGCTTACCGCTTATTGCCAGACAAATGAAGGTGTGTGGTGAATTTACTATAATTTGTGTGCAAGCTTGCATTTTGTTAGTTCCCATTTTTAATGGTTTCCTTGATAATGTCTCATTCTAATTTCTGAGCAGTGAGCTCCATTGAATTATGATATCAAGATTGTGTTATACTAGAATCCATCTGTTTTTGAAGCTCCATTATTTATTTGCAGAGATTAGACTTGAGTTCTATATGGGCCCTACTTGCAGCATTTGAAGACCCTCTTCCATTGACATCTCCCTTCGAAGGAGCATTTGTAAAAGACCTTGATGCTTTATCATGGATGGCAAACAACACTGCAAAACTGTCGTCTAGCCAAGATGGTCCTCATTGCTGGACGTTTTTCAGTACAGCATCTTTTGGAAAGCGGAACAAGGTTCCACAGGTTTGTAAAGCATTAAGCTGTGGAACATGTTAGTATGTTTTGTTTAACAGATAAATCAGCAAGTGAGGAAACCCTCTCAATGCTTATATTAAACTCTTTGTGTTTGTCTCACATGCCAACTCTGATGGGTTAATAGTAAACCTTCTATCAAAACATCCCTCTCCTCGGAAAAACACAAATTAGTTTTCTGCCTTTTTCTTTGGGTGTTGTTAAACATCGCTCGCATTTTACTTAGTATCACTCGCGCTTTGACAAATTTGCCCTTATATTTTAACTTCTATCTCTCACTAACTTGGACTTTATGGATACTTGGGATTTTTGGACTTACCCAATGATCACCTTAAGCGCATCGGAAAATGTCAACCCACCATATATCGTTGTAAAAACAAGGGGGCGGCCGGGCGCCTAAAAAATAACCTCCTAACCGGCAGAGGCACCTAGAACAGGCGCCCTGACCTAGGACAAGAGGTGACTTTTTAGGCACCCCACTCATTTGTACAATGGTACTTACTTTTGGGTTGTTGCCTGCGACAGATCTGACCATTTTCCGATCTGCTTAAGATGGTCGTTGGAGTAAGTATGATAAGGTTTGAGTGTCCGGTAAAGTCCAAGTTAATGTGAGAAATGAAAAGTTAGAGAATAAGGGAAAAATTGTCAAAACGCGGACAAGGTTTAGTACACTTTTCTTTTAGTAATGCAAGTCAGTGACTTTTCCGAAATCTGAGTTGTCTAAAACTTCAATGGTTAGGTAAGTTCATAGTGGGAAGCATTTAATTTTATATACGGAGTATATATTTTTTAAAGTATCTATACTTACTATATACTAAAACAAAGTATTGCTTATGTCATCATTATACACATGTCACTTTGTCATTAAAAAATTTCCCTCCAAAATAATTGGTGATATCATTTTTTTTTGGCTAATTTATATCTTTGCACAAGTTCCAATATTGACAAAATCCTTCTTTAAAATTAATGAGTTTATAATTTCATATTTCATGCATGTCCAAAAAAGAACCTTCATACTTTTTTACATATAAAATAATGATTACCCTTTTGAAAAATTACCAAAAAATAATATCTAAAACGTGCAACGCACGGGACTAACCTAGTTCATAATATTATGGGATGAATGGGAAAAAAATTATTCCAGCATGGTTTTAAATCTCGGTTTCGGTCACGATCGCAGTAACGGTCACGGAATCACATTCGCGGGCAATGCGGATGGTTCGCGGCCGTTGCGGCCTAATATCTCGGTCGCGGCAAGCTCAAAAACCTTTACAATGCGGTCGCGATGCAGTGATGCGGCCTTGATTTAATACCATTCCAGCTATTCTGGGAATCTGGGATGGAGGAAGTGTTAATTACTTAGGTTGTCAAGGGAATATTTGAATAGTCTTACATTGAGTTATACTCTTGTTTTGCCCGTAATAGATTTATTTGACAGTAAAGGATAGAACAATCCAATGCCAATTTCCAGCAATATGATATTTTGTGTTTTGTTTCCTGAAAATTCCTTAAAATTTGCATGGTTCTCTGACCTATTAGTTTGTACAATATGTGGCCTAAAGCTGAACCTAGAGTGTTTAAGTCGTTGAATTGATCTTCCTGACTAGGTATCCCCTCTGCCCCAGTTGAAAAGCATATCACTTTTGCTTTCTGGTGAAACATATCTAAGTGTTTCCGTTAAATTCTTTTTCCTTGCATATTGGGGAAGGGGGTGGGGAGAGGGGGGGTAGGAAGGGAAGGAAAAATGAAAGGAGAGAAATAAACATACATTTCCCTCCAGAGGAGGGGGACGGGGGGAGGAAGGGAAGGAAAAATGAAAGGATACATTTCCCTCCAAATCTCTCCTATTTTGGAGTGATATTGTTTATTAAAAGGGAGGAGGGAACATGGATGTTGGATTCTTCCCCCTCCTTTCCTTTCCTCCAAATGAGGGCCTCCTTTCCCTTTCTCTTCCTCTCCATTCTCTCCATTTTCACCTACCCAAAAACAATACTAGCTGGAAAGTCAGTCTTTCAACTGTGAAATTCCAAGTTTCAATCAAATTGCTCTCTAGATTACATTTTCCTTCTTTGTTAACAAGTCCTAAGTACGTCTAATCGTCTATCACTGGTGTAAGGTTGCCGGCAATTTAAAAATATTTGACTTTGGGAGCTTGAAAATTATTAATCGATCAAGATGTATTTCATAGGATTAAGTGCAGGTGGAGAAAGAGGAAAGTAACTAATAAGAATATGAGGAGGCTATAAGGATTTGAGAAAACTGAAGAGTTCAAGAAAGATCTAGGATGTTCTGGAAGAATTTAACCATTAAGAATATGAGGAGGTTAGGTTTAGATGAACATTAAGAACTAGTCTGAAGAAAGGAGAGAAAGATGGTTTTGGTGGATGAGAAAGATGGTTTTGGTGGATTATGCACGGCTGCACTGGTTGTATGAAAGGTTTATGTAACCAACCCCGTCCATTGAATTTAGGTTTCAAATTTTGTATTATTTAAAAGTCTACTGGCATGAGTGTAGTATCAGCGTCTTAGAGAAGTGACATTTTTAGGGTGGCCTGCTTAGGAATTTCCTTTTCATTTTTAAGGATAGAATATAAACCGCTGAATGACTTAAAGCGATATGATTCAGTATATGTGTAACACGAGAGCAAAGAGACTTGCTGAGTTAAACACAAACTATTTTAAAAAATAATACTTCCTCTGTTTTCAAAAGGATGCAACAAATGAGTATTATTTGTGAGATATAAAAAGATCTTTTGTTGCATCGAGGAAGTACAATTTAATGAATACGTAAAAATCGTGTAAGCTATTTGATTTTTGAGTTTTTCATATTAATGCTTCATTACAGCATAGAAGTATAAAACACACACACAAACAAGGAAAAAGAAAGTTGTAGGATTTTACAGTCCAATTTTAGGAAGATTAAACGTACATTTCTTTGATGAAGTATCTTAGGATACAGCTAGTGCAACTTATGATGCAACTGCATTTTATGAGGATTGCGTTGTGTAGAATAGAATTATGATCAATTATAGCGCATCTCACTTTTTCACTCACACTGCTTGACATTTTGAATTATGGTGTTGAATAATATTTATCCTGTTATTAGGAAAATATTCCAAGTGTAACAGCAGAAAAGGTGACGACACTTATGCTGGAGGCTGTTGAGACTGCATTAGGGATGTCAAAAGGGTCTCTGAAGAAGCCTATCTATACCAGGGTGCAATTATGGTAAGTAACTTATTTCTGTGACTAACAGAGTCGGCAATAATTATGCATATTGTCCATGGTAAGCTGAGGCTTTTTTTTTTTTAAATTGAAGGATTCACAACAATTTTTGTGATACATATATTAGGTTCGTGTCTAGCCGACCTCGAATTTTTTTGGTGGAATAAGGCTTTGGTATTTTTGTTGTTGATATTTTCTTATTAAAGGCTTCACAAAAATCCTTAGCCTAAACAAAAACATTCTACATCTTTTGTCCGTTATCTAGCCGACCTCGAATTTTTTTGGTGGAATAAGGCTTTGGTATTTTTGTTGTTGATATTTTCTTATTAAAGGCTTCACAAAAATCCTTAGCCTAAACAAAAACATTCTACATCTTTTGTCCGTTATCTTTCCAACTGAAAGAACTGCCCAATACCTGACCTGGTTCACTTTAAATCCCACCCACATGATCGAGCATGAATTGTCGTTAATGCAGACATCACACTCTTCTCGAGGCTGTTGGTGGCTTGTTGACGAGGGAAGTGCTTGAGGTGTGTTGGTGCTAGATTGAGCGAGGCAACAAGGGTTGAGGGGTGGTGCGGTGGTGATTCTTGGTTAAGTGGGTCGGGGAGGGGTGGTAAGGGTTTTGATGATTGAAGTGTGGGTGAGGTGGTGTAGTTGAGGATGAGGTCTCGTGATATGGGAGTGGAGGTTTGGAAGATGGAGGAGAGGGAAAGATATAACAGATTTTTTTAAAAGTAAGAAATAACAGTTTTTAAGAAAAATAAAATATGATGTTGAAAATAGATTTTTTAAAGAAAAATTGAAAAATAAAATCTTGGGCAAATCATATTATGCCACGTGTCATGCTTAACCTGTTGAAATGGTTATCAACGGGTCATACCTCATTTTGAGGACTTCTACAACATTGGCTTATTCTTAGTTAATCAAAGGGTTAACATCTATATTAATTCTTCTGGAAGTCAAACACACATATCTCACCTAGAGTGAAAGTCTTGTTGAAGACTTGAAGGTATTAGGTTAAAATCTATATTAATTATGTTGCTTCAACCTATATTTTTTTTTTTAGGGAACCTATATGATCTTCTTGCAATGAACCTTTGTCCTTGTCTTGTTTAAACATTGATTTTTAACTAATCATGTAAAGTGATCATAACTTAGAGTCTTACGATTTGTGATGATGGATTAAATCCAAGCAGTAAATCTAAACTTCTTGCAATCTAAACGGATATTCAGAGCTGATACTTGTTCCTTTTTCTTTGAGTAACAGCAATTAACAGTATTTAATTGTTAAGGTTTGTGATAGTTATCTCGGCCAATGTAAGGATCTGTCATAAAGATGTGTCAATGTTATTTCAATAAGATGAATGTTACACCTTAGAGGTCATGCTTCAGATGAATGTAGTTTCTTTTAAAAAAAGAAAAAAGAAATAATGATTTTTTTTTATTATGAATTAATGACCCGTTCCAATCCATTTTATGTGCAGGGGTGCAGCTCTTCCTAAGAATACTCCATGCACCCCATGCATTTTTGATCCGCAGGGAAGAGCTGGTATATGTGGAGATTGGCTACTGGGATCAAGTCTTGAGAATGCTGCTCTCAGTGGGATGTCTATGGCTAGTCATGTAAGCACAAGATCATCCCTTAATTGTCCTGTGTTGATATTTTAACTCGCTTAATGACATTTCTAGTGTTATCACTGCTAAATATGTAATTTCCCTAGAGATATATACTACTAATTTTATGTTATCCTTGCTTAAATTTTGTTCAAGATATGTATGAGTGGAAGCCTGTAAATTAAAAGCATGAGACACTTTTCTTCTCTATTGCTTTGTAGTAACCGTTTGACAAGTTAGCTGGCAATTGTAATTGCAGATCGGAGACTATTTTCAAAGTAGTGGAACCCATGCTGAGGATTATGATATCGGCTTGCAGAATGAATTCCAACAGATACAAGGACATGACATTGGAAATTTTCCTGGTTTGGAGCCTGCCGAATTGGTAAATGAATCTCATAACAAATTCTTTATTGTTTAGGATTGTTTCAATCTATGTTGTTCTCTGCCGTAGCATGTGATTTAGCATGCGATTCCTTGTTAATACTAATATGAGCCTTAATTTTCATTTGTTGGGTTGTTGAGAGTAGGTAACAGGGGAGCTTGTACAAACATAGTGTTGATTAACTTGGTCTGGACTGAGGATCAACCAGAAGAATTACTGAGTGCCCTTTGAAAGAAGCAAATATTAACGGTTCTTGATCATCTTAAGCATGAATCATAAGAGGTAGGCCGTTCTTTCAAAATTAAAAAAAATAAGAGGTACGCGTACGCCGCCATGTAAGAAAGTAACTTGCTAGGTTTCATGTAGACTCATTGGTTCAGCAACTGCATGTGAAACAATTTTTTTTTAACTGTTATATCAACATGTTTTTGGCCTTGTGATTTTATTACTGAAAAGTTCATCTTATCTAACCTGCAAGTTTCGTGATTTTATTTCTCTCTCTATCCATTAGAATCTGAACATTTTTAAAATTTAATTGTAACCATGGTGATACATCCTTTCTTGAAAGGGACAGTGTAGCAGTAGAGGAAATATCTATTTAATGGAACTGTTATTATACATACAGAATACTACTGATAGGCCTTATACACTCAAAATTGAGACATTACATCAAACTATGTTAAAGAATAGGTTTACGCCGTTTACCTGAAAGACTGCACCAATTAATTAGCCATTCTTTCCGAGGATGAGGTCTTGGCCTAGTGATCAAGACCTCAGAATTCCAGACACGAGGTCTTGGGTTCAATTCTCATCGTATGCATTGTGAGGATTCTTTATCTTCCCCCTTACATATGCGTGTGTTGGCTAAATTGGGTCAGGTGGCCTGACCTGCAATAGGGGCCGGTTCAAGATCTAGTACCCCACATATTGTTAAACTTAAAAAAAAATTAAAAAGTTTACCATTCTTTCCTTTCAGATTTATTTTGGATTTTAGATAAAAGTTTTGCTAGGATGCAATGTCATAGTTTTCTACAGAACAGTGGTGTGGTACTGTTCCACCGATGAGACGAAGGGATTCATTGCCATGGGCTACAGAAATAGTAGTAGCAATCCTCTAACCTATTCTGTGTCCCATTTCCTGTAATCATCAATAATATTAAGTTACCCATTTTTAATCTGAAAATTTCTCCCTAAACCCAGGTGCAGGGTGGTCATCATTTACTTGCACTAAATAGAACATTCATATTATGCATTTAGAACATTTTACCTTTGAAACACTTTTTCCTTTTATAAAATTAAGTGGTCTAAACATAAAATATGAATGTTCTAATTTCACTTCAGATCCCCAGTCAGTTATTTGCACACTATCTCTCAGTTTACCACAACTCTAGCTATGCCCCTGATTCACAACTGATAATATCTTTCTAAATTGATTTTTTTGGTATGCAATGAAACATAGCAATATGCCAATATGTAAGTTTGAGTTTTCAATTTTGTGATGTTCTTTTTCAGGATTCAGTCTCAGCATGGCATAGGGAAATGTTTCTTGATTTAGTAATTGACCCCACAACGAAATTTGGGCTATTCTAGCATCGAATTGTCAGGCAGATTTCACCTCTAACTTCAGTCCAGCAAGTATAAAGAAGTGTAATTTTTTTCAATGTTTCATTTGTTCCTTGTATTTTTTGTATGTTCACTGTTTGTATACCCTGAAATAATAGATACTTGTACATATTTTGCACATTTTACCCACTTGAATTTTTTATTTTGTAAAACTATTAGCCAAAATCTATCTATCTATCTATCTATCTATCTATATATATATATATATATATATATATATATATATATATATATACAATGATATTTTAATGCATCCCCTTTTTCAAAGAAGCATTTTGTTTTTTTTCCCCTTAAAACAAATATGTACATATTTTTGTTTCCACTTCTTATTATTTAATGCTTACTTATCTAAAACTCTTGTCATTAAAAAAAAAAAACTTTTTTCAACTCAAACTTCAGATTTTCCTTCCTGAATGCACATTCAAATTAAAAAAAAAATGGAGCTCCTACCTTTCTAATATTGGAAAAAACATAGAGGTGTCAGTTCAGTTATGATTGGACTCAGATGGTTTGGTTGACTTCAGTTTAATTGACTTTAGTTAATTTTTTTTAAATTAACCATTTTAGTTTCAACTTTTCAGTTTCAGTTTCAAACCGTTGCAGTTATTTTTACTTTTTAGTTTAAATCAGTTCAATTATAGTTTTATTCATATGATTTTAGTTGTTGTCAGTTCATTGTGAATGATTGACATAACAGTTTCGATTGTATTCGATTTACGCTATGGTTGGTCTTCGGTTTTACCTGTACGATTTCAATTGATGTTATTTCATTGTGAACGGTTGATATATCGGTTTCGATTGTATTCAGTTTACGTTACGGTTAAATATAGTTCTATCCGTACGATTTCAGTTATTATCGGTTAATTTTAAATGATTATATTCAATTACATTATGGTTATTTTCAGTTTTATAGGGACATCTTTAACGGTTTTGAACGAGGTAGATATCGAGTATTAATGGGTTTACCCGAGTTTTCTTGTGTTATTCCCCCAAATAATATGGGCGGATCGTATTCGGTTTAGCCGTTGAAGTATTTTGTCTTACAATGGTTTAATTTATGTTTATTTAGTTAAGGTGCACATTAATGTTATATAATTTTTATAATTTTCATAATTGTTTCAATACTTCTTAGTCATATACTCACATGGATTACAATGATTATCTTATGAAATTGGTCGATTAAATACAATTTTTATCATTTAATACTAAATTATAACAATATTAAATTTTAATTAATTAATTTAAAATTACTTTTCCGTAAATGAATTCTTGCAACAAAGGACCTTTCACGTATGCCGAGGAAAATTTTTGAAACTTAATATATCTAATTATGTATTTAAAAAAATTATAATCATTAAATAATAAAAACTACAAGTTAAGACGAATCTAATGGGAGCCCACATGACTATATTTCTTCTGTAAGTGATAAATTACGATCAAATACTCAAATTGAAAATTGTGAATAGTATCAAAAATACATTTGTTGCAAAAATTCATTTACGGAGGAAGTATAACAAATTAACAATTCAATTAACTTTAAATAATAACAATATCAAGTCATTTTGGTTCAATTGATGAACAGTTACTAACAGTTTAGTTAACTAACAAAATCAAACAATTTATAAGACATTTCGGTTCAGTTGATCAACAGTTAAAAACAGCTAAATTAAATAATAAACTAACAATACCAAACAATTTACAGTTAATTTCAGTTTTCAGATATGGTTCAATTATGATTAGTTAAAAACAGTTTTATATAATCAACTTTTTCAGTTCAGTTGATTTCAGTTCATCAATTAGTTCAGTTCATTTTGTTTCAGTTGAAATTTCAGTTATGAGTCATTAGATTCTTGGTTCATTTTATTTCAGTTAAGTTCAGTTAAGTTAACAGTTGAACAAATAGTTCCTAACCAAACTGACACCTCTAAAAAAACATACATTGGGAAAAAAATAACATTAAAGAAGGTCTATATCCTTATTTTCAAAAAAAAAGTTTACAACCAATATTTTAATGTCATGCATTTGGAAAATAAAAATGTAAAACTCAACTGCCTAATACTGAAATTTACCTTTTTTTTCTCCCAAAAACAAATTACCTATTAAATAAAATAAAATAAAAAACCCATTTTTTTTACATTTCTCGAGTTAAAAAAAAATCCCGTATTCTCCTACCGTTTATCTTCAGATTGTAGATTGTCTCCCAACCTTTTTTAGAAGGTTCAAAAAAATATTGGGGCATTAAGGATGGTATAGAACAATCTCAATTTTAAAATTAAAATAAAAATCCAAACACTAATTATTTATTCATTATATCGATTTAAACACTTTTCTCCATTAAATTTTAATATTTAAATACGGACCTAATGACTATATATGACATAATCCAATCATAGTTTAGGCCACTATGGAAAATTCACTGAATGTAAAGCAATTGAATTTTTCTTCTAAGCTATACAGAGAAGAGAAACAAGATTATTTAAATTTCAAACCAAATTATTTCACTTAGGGTGAATGTCATCCTTATTGTTATATAATATCTTAATTTTCATTTTTTTAATTATTTAATAATATAATGTCTTAATTGTTATACTTCCTCCGTTCCAAAAAAACGCAACAGTTTCCATTTTTGGATGTTTCAAAATAAATGCAATAAATTTTTATTTTCCTTATATAGTAAACTATTGCTACTTAAAAGACATAAATACCCTTACTAATTCTTTATTTGTCCCCACCTTTTCTCTCTCCAATTCTTTAATCGTCCCCACTCTCTCTCACAACTCCTTTAATTGTCCCCACTTTTTTCTCCATTTATTTTAATCAACTACCCCTCACTTTTTCTAATTACCCAAAACAAAAAAATGCCTAAGATTCCATACCATGACAATTAGCAATTTGGGATTCTTATATAATTTCATAAATATTAAATAAATATCAATTACATTCATGAAATTCAATATTTCATTTAATTATATCATTATCATCATATTTAATTTTCCTATATATTAACTTAAACAAATTAAGCCGTGCATTGCACGGGTATTACCTAGTTTCCTAATATTCAGCTTGCCTCTTTTATATACCTAGGTATTCTCATGTAAGGTTTACTCAATGGAATATTTTGATTGTAAATGAAAGGACAATATTGTCATTAACTTAAAACAAGACCAAAACAAATCCCAATTATTTGGACAACAATCCCAGAAAGTCAAAACCACTCCATCCTAACACGACTACCACCATCACCACGAACATCGAAGATGACGGTGACCATTGTTGGGGCATATGGTCTTAATGGTTGATGGCATCTAGCCCAGTGGGCTGTTTTGCCACCATCGTCTCTGATATTCATAGTAGTGTTCATGTTTGGGTGGCGTAGTTTCTGAGGCCGTTGTTCAAGTAATGGAGATTGTTGTGGTATTTGTTTTATTTATTTATTTATTTTGTTGAGGCCAATGTTATCATTTTATTTAAAATTTTGGCCGGTAATTATTAATAATGGGTTGACGATTATCGTTTCATAATTTTTTTGTTCTGTTGCTTGTGTTTAGCTTTGTTATAAATATCTTTCTATACTACTAAACACATAAAAACAATCCTCTCTAATTTTTCCATTTTCCTTCTTAAACTCAACACTTATTCTTTAAAAAAAAAAAATCTTCAAAAAAAAATAAATAAATATTTTTGGAAATTAAATTTTGTAGTTATTACCCTCTTTTATCTTTTTAACACGAAGATTCATTTTTTTCACTTTTTTATCACCTTTAAATAAGTATTTTGTGATTTTCTTTTGAGAAACTTTTTTTTTTGTTCTAGGAATATCACATCTCTAAATGACCTCTTGATAAAATAAATATACAAGAGAAATGAACATTTTCACTTATGTACAACCACTTGTGAATTTCCTTTAAGAAATTAACATTTGATTTCTAAAAATAAAATTCCGCAACTGACTCCAAGTTGGAGTCAGAGTCTAGTCGGGTGTTGGGAAAGAATCGACAAATTAATTCAACAAGTTAGTCCTTGTTTATTTGGATTGAATTTTGTTGAACTAAAATTAAAAGAACTTAAGAGAACTAAAGATAACTGAAGAGGAGAACTCAACTAAACTTATTTTTATTTATTTTAATCATATTTTTTCAAATATTATTTATTATTTATTTTTTTCTTTTATTTTTTAAAATATTATTTTATTTTTTACTTGTATATTTTATTTTTTTTAATTTAAAGTCGGCTGGAAAATCCTTGCCGGAAAAGTCAACCAGAAACTATCACCGAAAAAGTCAGTCGGAAAAGTTGGCCGGAAAACCCTTGATAGAAAAGTCAGCTGGAAAAATGTCGCCGGAAAAGTCGTTTGAAAATCGTCGCCGAAAATGTTGGGTCAAAAAACAGCAGACATAAAAACGATGTCGGAAAAAAAAAAACTTCCTCCCTTCCCAAATTCCTCCTTGTCGGACATGCGCATTGATCATCACCTTACTGTCACTCCTAGTGTTGTTTTAGACCGAATTCGCAATTTTCCACGCGGCACGTCTTGTGGGAGGAATGGCTTGCGTGCTCAAAACCTCATGGATTGTTTGAGTGGTGATGTGGTTGCTATTTCAGATGAGTTGGTGGATTTTGTTTCACAGGTCGGTAGTTAATATTTTTCTCGCTAGGAAATGTTCTTCAGAATTGGGAGAATATATTGCGAATGCTCCTCTTACACTGCTTGTTAAGCCTGACGGTGGTATTCATCCAATAGTTGTAGGCACGGTTTGGAGGCGTTTGGTTTCAAAGGTTGGGGCTGCTTTGATTAGACCATCCTTGGAGAGTTATTTGGGAGGTCTTCAATTTGGTGTCAAGGCACCTGTATGTGGTAAGGCTAAAAGAAGCCTTTTCTCAAAAAAAAAAAAGTAGTGAAAAAAAATAAAAGTTGTTGGTGTCAGGATGCTCACACACCATTAGCCACAAGTTTTTGAGTTTTCTATTTGGTAGTCATGTTAATTGTAAATATCAATGGTAGCCCTAACTTTAAGGTTATGGCTAAGAAAGTGATATTAATAAATATTTTACATTACAAAAGATGATAAATATGTTATTTTCAAACTAATTAATGTCTCCAAAATATCTAAAGTAATGTAAATTTGCTTCAAAAGACTTGTTTCCTTCGATTCATTTGTAAAATCTTAATAAAAAAAGTTTCTTACAAAAACTGAAGATACTATAATTTTTTAAATAAAAAATTGTGTCATTCCAATTTATAGAACCTTAATTAATCATTAAACAATATTTTTACCAAGTATACATATTGAAAAAATGGTTATTAATACCACATTATAAACTAGCTATAACCATAAACTAAGGGTTCCCCCTGAGAATTTCAATTTGAAAGGACTAGCAAAGAGGGAACTAAAAAACTTGAGGCTACCATTAAGAATTTCCCATTTATTTTCTTGCCAAATGTTAATCTATTACTAACATGTTGATATACTAAATGATTATTTAATTTGACAAGTCTTAGAGGGTAATATATGTACAATATTTGTTGCATACTTCATTTCAAAAGTTTTGGCTCTGTATCCATGAACATTTTATAGAATAGAGCCACCATAAAAAAAATTAAAAAACGTCGACTATTAAGTAATATTACCTTATTGTTAGCCGTATTATTAGGAAGTTAGTTCTATAGCTATTAGTATATATATCATGTGAGACTAAGAAGGAGGGAAGGCAATTACTCTAAAATACCTCAATTACTTTGATTATCATGGTATCAGAGCATCTTCTTTAAGGTTTTTTTTTTTTAATGAAATCTTTAAGCCTCCATTGCCATGGCCAACGACCTACCATCGGTTGTTACTTCTTCCATAGAGCTTTGGCATAAACGTATGGGACATTCTTCTGGAAAAATAGTGAAGTTATTACCTCCTGTTAGAAATTCTAAGGAATGTTTAAATAAAGTTTGTGAAGTCCGTCATCGTGCTAAACAATCTAGTGAGTCGTTTCCTTTAAGTGATAGTAAATCTTCTAGAATTTTTTAACTTGTTCATCTTGTGGGGACCTTATGCCACACGTTCTTCTTGCGGTGCACACTATCTTTTTTACCTTAGTCGATGATTTTTCGCGTAGTGTTTGGATATTTTTCTTGATTGATAAAACAGAGGTGTTTAAATATTTTATGCAATTTATTGCTATAATTGATCGACAATTTTCTCAAAAAATATAAATAGTGAGAAGTGATAATGGAACAGAGCTTAATTGTATGAAAGATTATTTTTTTGGCAAATGGGATTTTATTTCAAACCAGTTGTATGGGTACTCCTCAACAAAATGGGCGTGTGGAACGTAAACATCAACATATTTTAAATGTGGCATGTGCTTTGAGGTTCCAGGCACACTTACCTATTGAGTTTTGGGGTGTATGTGTTTTGACTGCTGCGTATTTAATAAATTATACACCCTCCTCTGTGCTTCATCACAAAACTCCTTATGAAGTGTTATATGGTACTCCACCTTCCTATAATGCCATTCGAATTTTTGGGTGCTTATGTTTTGCACATAATCAACAAGCTAAAGGAAATAAATTTGCAAAGTCGAAGTATAAAATGTGCGTTTGTTGGCTATCCATTCAGGAAAAAGGGATGGATGTTATATGATCTAGAAAAAAGGTTTACTTTGTTTCTAGAGATGTTCATTTTTTTGAGAATATTTATCCTTTTTTGGAACCTAAAAAGGATACTACGAGTGAACATATTCTTCCTGACACTCCAATATATGATGATGGTTTGGTTTACAATGGGTTCTCATCATCTTCAACTGCTCCTTCTATTGTCAACCCCATGAAGGTTACCAAGGAACATGAAATGGAAACTCGAGTGCTTGACAATTCTACTCAATCTACTGTTGCTACTGATCCAGTTCTAGGACGAGGCATGAGACAAAAATTCCCATCAACAAAATTAAAAGATTGTGTAACTCATACACTAATACCATACAGTTCATCTCTTCACGCTTCTGTCCAATCCTCTCATCCTTCAGGTACTCCTTATCCTATAGCATATTATGTTAGTTAGTTGTAACAAATTTTCTGTGAAACACCAAAATTTATTGCAACAGTTACTACCGGAACTAAGCCACATGCTTTTAAAGAGGTTGTAAAGGATGTCGGATAGTACAACGCTATGCAGAAAGAGATTCAAGCTCTTGAGGATAATGGTACGTGGACTATGGAACATCTACCTCGGGAAAGATAACTCTTGGCAGTAAATGGGTATATAAAATGAAATACAATTCTGACGGTACAATTGAAAAATTAAAGGCACACTTGGTAGTGTTTGGTAATCATCAAGTCGAAGGTATTGACTACAATGAGACCTTTACACCTGTGGCTAAAATGGTCACTGTCAGGGCGTTCCTAGCGATTGCAGCCTCTAAAAATTGGGAAATTCATCAAATGGATGTTCACAATGCTTTCTTACATGGTGATCTTGCAGAAGAAGTTTATATGAAACTGCCTCCTGGATTCGAATCCACTAATCCTTCTCTGGTATGTCGCCTTCGTAAGTCTCTTTACGGTTTGAAACAAGCTCGTAGGTGTTAGTTTGCCAAACTTATGGCTTCTTTGAAAGAGTACAGATTCCTTCAATCATACTCTAAATACTCTCTCTTTACATTTACAAAAGATTGTGTGCAGCTTTATGTTCTAATCTATGTTGATGACTTAATCATATCTGGTAACGATTCGGCTGTCTTACATACTTTTAAGAGTACTTGAATCATTGTTTTCATTTGAAAGATCTTGGTGTTTTGAAATATTTTTTGGGAATTAAAGTTGCTCGGAGTTCTCAAGGGTTGTTTTTATGTCAACGAAAATATGCTCTTGATATTATCTCTGAAGCAGGTTTATTAGTTGCTTAATCAATTGGTACACCAATTGAGCAAAATCATCGCTTAGCACATGCCACAGGTGAACTACTAGCAGATCCTGAGCCCTATCGGCGACTCATGGGACGTCTCATATATTTGGCTGTTACTCGTCCTAATTTGATTTATTCAGTCCATGTATTATCTCAATTTATGTAACAACCTCGGCAGAGCATCGGGAACCTGCTTTGAGAGTTGCTCGATATCTAAAAGGTGCACCAGGTCAAGGAATCTTGCTACGTGCTGATAATGAGTTGTCTTTACAAGGATGGTGCGATTCTGATTGGGTTTCGCGACGTACTCTTACTGGGTGGCTCGTTTCCTTGGTTTGTCTCCAATTTCATGGAAGACAAAGAAGCAACATACCGTCTCTCGTTCTTCCGCTGAAGTAGAATATTGATCTATGGCCTCCATCACTTGTGAATTAAAGTGGTTAAAGGCATTGTTGCTAAGTCTTGGGGTGCATCATCCTAAGGCTATTCCTTTGTTTTGTGATAGTCAATCTGCCTTGTATTGCGCAAAATCTTGTATTTCATGAACGCATTAAGCATATTGAGGTGAATTGTCATTTTGTTCGTGGGATGCCATTCGCGACGATCTCATTTCTCCTTCTTATGTTCATACTACAAGTCAGTTAGCCGACATCTTCACCAAAGCTTTAGGGAAATCGTAATTTGATTCTATTCTTAGCAAGTTGGGCGTTTATGATGTTTACACTCCAACTTGAGGGGGTGTTAAGTAATATTACCTTATTGTTAGCCGTATTATTAGGCTTATTATTAGGAAGGTAGTTCTATAGCTATTAGTGTATATATATATATCATGTGAGACTAAGAAGGAGGGAAGGCAATTACTCTAAAATACCTCAATTACTTTGATTATCATCGAGTAATTATAACTATGTTATAGGGAAAATCAAAACATGACATGACACAATTAGTTCTATCAAATCGGGCATTAATTGAAATCTGTTAAGTTCAAATCGGTTCAATCTATCTAATTGTTTTGATTAAGCTCAATACAGTCCATTTCGGATTCAGGATAACGCAATTTATCTTTTTGGAGGAAATTATTTCCAATAGGGTGTAAAATGAGTTTTCACTCAAAGTTGTACATTTTATTTTTTCATCCGAAGTAAACGATGTAAAATAGAAAAATAGTTTTTAGTGAAACATTTTTCGCTATAGTAAATGAACCCTAAGCTGAAGTAAACAGACCCTATAACTCAATAAGATTGCCAAAATATAGTGTAGTATAGATCTCTAGTCTAGTACAGCTCATACATCTTGTACTGGATCTCAAAGCCCCCTCACTACTTCACTAGTCAGTCCCTCTCTTAAAAACGCGGTAAAGCCCAAATTTAGCCCAACTTGCCTTCCTCTATTTCTCTCCCTTTCCCATCTCCTTCTCTCTCTCTCTCTCTGCCACCATTTTCACTTATTTCTCTTCACCTTCAATCTCAACCTCGTTCCTCTCTCACAATTCACCAAAACCCCCCCAAATCAAATCTAAAAAAAACCCAGATAATTTTCACCCAATTTTCAATCCAACAATGAGAATTCGAAGATCTGCTGCATCCTCTGTTTCTCCTTCACATACTCATTCCCCTTCATCATGTTCTTCATCTTCTTCCTGTTTTTCATCATCGCACTCCACAATTTCAACTCATTCACTCACTTCATCTTCTAATTCTACTACTTCTTCTTCTTCTCCTTCTCTATCTCTCTCCTCTTCTCGCCGATGTGAAGGCCTTGATCTGCTTGTCAAGGCTGTTTACTTTGTTGGTGGATCCATTGTTGGTGTTCCCTACATTCAAAAGCGAGTCATTCGTCGCCGTAAACCCGCTCTTCAGTTCAGCAATCTTGTCATCAATTCTGTTCACAAATTAAAAGTTGATATAAACGATGACGATGATGATGATGATAATGATAATGATGATGATGAGGTTCTTGATTGTTGCAGTAATTTGTTAGAGCAGAATCAGAAGATGCTGTTGAAGAAAAAGAATAAGAAGAAGAATAAGAATAAGCTGATAAAAAGATCGAAAGCTGTTCCTGTTAAATATCAGGATTCAGTTTTGCAATCTTGGAAACCTAGCGATCGTCGAAGAAGAAGATCAAGCAAAAGTTTGAAGTGATAATGATGATGATGATGAAAATTATCGTGTAAGATCTGGTTAGTGATCTGGGTTTTAAAAATTTCATCTGGGTTTTTGTGGGGTGGTCTTGAATCGGATCACTGTGCATTGTTTTTGGGTATTCTTGTTTGTATTGTTGTTAGATAAATATATTAGTAATGTTTAGTTGTGATAGTATGAAGGAGTTGTTATTCTTTGTTGAAAATTCATGGAATTATGAATTTTGGCAGGCCTCAAATATAGGAGATGTTAGTACTAGAAAGATATAAT
The DNA here is from genome assembly GCA_951394345.1 of Salicornia ramosissima. Taxonomy (NCBI): domain Eukaryota; kingdom Viridiplantae; phylum Streptophyta; class Magnoliopsida; order Caryophyllales; family Amaranthaceae; genus Salicornia; species Salicornia ramosissima. Next base: position 41,633,016 of record OX596236.1, read on the forward strand.
CTTGTTTAAGAGTCTCAAGAACTCTGTATCTTTTGATGTTGAATAGCTATAGCTTTGTAGAATTTATGGAATTTCAGTCTTCATAAAACTTTCACTGATTTTCTTTTCTTTTAATTCTTTTTTTGATTTTGTATGTAAATCTAGAATACTGATTTCTTACTGTATTTGTTTGATTGTTGAAATATAATTGCTAGATTTTGATACTTTGGATCTTCTCCATTTCTTTTCATTTCATCTACCTGCTGTTTTCAGTTTAAGATTGCTTAATATAATCTCACAATTCACAAATCCCTTATTTGATGGATGCATTTCTCCATCTCAGATCTATAAATGGAGTAGAAATGAACAGATTTCTGTTGCAGGTAACTTGTTATTTATGTGCACCATTTAATGTTACTGTTGAAGTGCATAGTTTGAAATTTTGTGCAGCTGTATATATGAAGTTTACTACAAGAATCATGTAGAAAAATGTCATAGTTGATCAAGGAATCATGTAGAAATTCTGCAAATACCTGCTAAATTTACTAGTTTTTGCATCATTCAATTTGGTTCTGGGTTAGTAAGTGATGTTTTTGTTCTGGGTTAGTAAGTGATACATTGTGAAACAGACTCAATACTGTGCTGTATTTTTTCTGGTGTCAAAATTACCTGTGCTGTATTGTGTGGTGTTTTTGTTCTGAGTTAGTAAGTGATGCATTGTGAAACAGACTCAATATTTATGAGTGTTCCTCTTTGCAAGCATATGTGTGCAGATTAGAGAAACCTCAGGCCTCTGCAACATGTAATGATGATAGCATTACATGTAATTTAGGTTGGGGTGAGAATGAGTCTGACCAGATCGCGAACAGTTCGGGCTCGGCTCAGTTAAAGCTCAGCTCCAGCCGAGCTAGACTAGATGCGGCTCGTGAGCAGGATAAGTTTTTTTTTTTTGGTTTTGGGTTATTATATGTAATATGATAATATTGGTTTGTTGCAACAGTGCATTGTGCAACAGTCCAATGCCTTGGCCCCCGGCGCTCGAGTGGGAGCATTGTATGTACCGATGATAGCAGTGTAAGCTTCATCATCATTTGTTCGAGAAAGCACCACTCAACACGATCATAGGCCTTACTCATGTTGAGTTTTAGGCCTAGAAAACCCGTTTTTCCCTTCTTATGCTTCTTGAGATAGTGAAAGCATTCATATGCAACTAGGATATTGTCGATTATCAACCTTCCCAGACTTATAGTTTCTTATGCTTAACTGGAATTTTGTACCAACTCAAGAATATGAATGGCAGAGTTCTTGGACATGTTACTACTATGCTTGTATTTGGACCAGGTTCTTGGACAGGGTAGCCAATGATAATGCGGTTTGGGTCCAGGTAGGTCCAAAAATGATAACCTGATCATATTTCCAAAAAAAAGTTTTTATAAAATGTAATTACATGTATAGATATGTATGCATGTTTATTTATTTATAGTTGTTTATTGGCCAGACCGATAATGACTTTGTGAGATCCGCTTTGGCCCAACCTGACCCGAACGGTCCCATAACAAGCTTTGCTTTGCTGTGAATTGGGTGGGTTGGATGTTATAGTGAATCTAATTCTAATTGATAAAGATGTGTTTTTGATGCTTGGTTGCATGCATGCACCCTGCAGTATGCTCTTTTCAGGTATTCATTCATGCAACAATTGCATGCAATATGGTTTGTTATCTTTGAGGGCTTATGTGTTTATCCATCTTTTCAGGTATAGTTATTCATTCTGCAATATGGTTTGTCATCTAATTCAGTAGAAGTGCTAAGATTTTTCTTTTTTTCTGGTGTCAAATGGACCTGTGCTGTCTTCTGTACTGTTTTGAATTGGTTGTGGGTTAGTATTATGCAATGCTACGTTTCACAAGCAAGCCTACATGTGCTGTGCGTGCAGAGTAGCGCAATCTCAGCAGCATTTATAAATCTTATGGCAGCAATCCTGTCCTGTAGAAGTGAGCTCTGAATTGATTTATGCAAGTGTTTTGGTTTTGGTTTTTAGAAGATAGCAAGTGTTTTTTTTTTTTTTCTTGCGCTGTACCTTAATCCCAAAGTGATTGGCTCGAGGACTTTCTAAGAGGTCACCCATTCTAGTACTATTCTTCGGCCAACCACGAGGTCGGTGGGGTTGGCTAATAATTTTGTGTGTGCCAATATTAAGCTGGACACTCACTTTGAGAGGGGTAGGCAATCTTTCGAAAGGGAGCTCGATGAAAGTTGAACCCAGACTCCATTCAAGGGAGCAGCCAACTTGGCTGTGAGTTGTTGATGGATATGGGTTATGTATTTATTTTGCTGATAAATCACAATTATTTCTACTTTGAGACATCTTATGCTTATATTTCTCTATTGTGAAATCACAATTAATTAATATTATGAATTTATGAAACTTCATTTGTGTCGGGACAACCCACGTGCCTCATGCCACAGTAGGTTGTGCCTATAATAGGCTAAGAAAAGTTTGTGTTATACCGGGTTTGTGTCAAGTTATATAATGTTAAGCCCATTCGTGCCTCATGCTTTGATCCATGTTTTGTGCTAGGCTAGCTTATGACGTGTCACCGTGCCTCATGAATTTTTATGTTTAATTAAATTTAAACCAAAATAAGTGTGTCAATTTGCGGACCGTCTCATTGTGCCCATATTGGGTTCGTGTTGAATTTTAATAATGTTGTCCATGTGTGGTCCACAACCCACCATTCATTCCATTGTACCATGTGGTGTTGATAGTTGGCTCGTGCTAAACTGGATTCAAATTGTGTCGTGCAAAGCAAGCCCTCGTACAATTGTGTTGGCTCAGCTCATGCCCATGAGCAGCTTTAATCATAAGTTAATGTTTGATACGAAGTATAATTTAGGACACCTTCCTTAAAAAAAATTCTACATGGTAACCCTCAACTCTTGCAAATTCTACACGGTAACCATCAAACTTAAGAATTCTACCCAATAATCCTAAACTAATGAATTTGTTCACACCGTAATTCAATTAACTAAAATCGTTAGTTTGACCGTTAAAAATAAGAAAAAAAGAGGAAAAAAATCTGAAAATTGAAAAGGAAAAAAGGGGGAAAATCTGAAATTTTTTTAAAAAAGGAAAAATAAAAAAAAAACTGAAAATTGAACAAAGTAAAGGAATTTTTTTTTAAAAAACTGAAAATTGCAAAAAAAAAGGAAAAGAAATCTGAAAATTTTAAAAATTGATATATTTTTTTCTATTTCTTGATTTTTTTAAAAATAAATTTTTGGATTTTTTTTTAATTTTTAATTTTTTTTAAAAAAAACTAACGGTCAAACTAACAGAATTTAGCAATTGGATTACGGTGTGGACAATTTAATTAGTTTAGGGTCATTTGGTAGAATTTTTATGTTTGATGGTAGATCAAACTAAAGATATTAAGCATAACAGACATTTTAATTTTATTGCATTTTGATTGAGTTATTGATAGAAACAACAAATGAAGAAAAAAATGCTTCTTTTTTTTTTTTGATCTTACTTACTCCATCAAAAAACCTTCTATTCTCAATAGAGAATGGAAGAGATTCTACTTTCATACAATATCTTAATCGAATTCTATGTAATGATCAATAAATTGATTTGAATTCTAGATCTACACGTGTCAAAATACTAACAACCAAATGGAATTTTTTTTTTAACTAGTTGGGATAAAATTGACGAACAATGAATAACAATATTAGTGTTTATTAGTGTCAAATAGAAATCTAGGTGGGGCGTGGCCAAGTGGTAAGGCATCGGGTTTTGGTCCCGCTATTCGGAGGTTCGAATCCTTCCGTCCCAGAACAGAACATATGTAATTTAAGATTGCATTTTTCTGTTTTTAAAATTTCATATTGGATTGAATTTTATGCTTCCGACTAAACTAATTATTTTAAGAAAAATAAATATTTATTTTTCCCATTTAATTAAATTAAATAAAGGGAGGGGAAGTGACCAAATAACACACAGATCCAACTGAATTTGTTTGAGATTTAGACAAGATAAGATGGGGTTCTAGATTACAGGAAGTCAAATTCCAAAACAAAAAGGTCTATCTTTAATAAATCATATATGCATCCCCTCTATATTCATATAAAATATAGAAGGAAGCTAGTTATTTTTTTGATTCATCGCGGAAAAAATTTAATCTATTGTTAATATTAAATAAACAATGAATGGAATGAGTGAGTTTAAAAAGAAACGCGGATTTTTTTATTAGGTTTAATATATATTGTAATTGTAAAAAAATTAACATTACTAAACTAATAATAATTTCATAATTTAAGATATATTCCAGATCCTTGTATTAATATTGATTGTCCTAACTCAACCAATGACTATTCATTATTCCATAATTGAATCAACCGCATACTGGTTCCAAATTTGAGGAATGTTATGGTAAAACTTCGTTTGAAACGATGTGGTAGAAAGCAACATGCGGCTTGAAGGACATGATCCGTTGTGGATTCTTATATCCATCATTCTCTAATAAAGGATGCTCTTGACTCGACATCTTTTGTTCTGTTCCACTCGAACCCGGATTTCTTTTTTTGTTGGGGACTAACGGAAATAGTACATGATGGAGCTCGAGTAGTAAAGTATTGAGCTAGTTCTTAGGGGGAAGGGGTCTAAGGTTAGTGTCAATTAATAAGTTGGAACAACTTCGTAAGTATATCTTTGACTGAGAAATTGAAAGGGGATCCAAATAAAACAAGTTTCAACTCCCAAAGGAAAATCTTTTGTTGGAATTGATAAAACCTTTTCCATAGAATAGAAATTCTCTAGATTGTGGAGAATCTGTCGTTCCGATAATTCGATTCTTTGATAGAAAACAATAACAAGCAAAAAAGGCATGTTGCTGCCATTTTTGAAAGGATTTAAAATCAACGAAGTAATGTCTAAACCCAATGATTCAAAAAAAAGATAAAGATTTCTGTAACAAGGAAATACCCTTTTAATTGTTAATTGTCGCAACAATTGGATTTGGATCCGAATATCGAATTCAAATAAATCGATTCTAAATGAGACAAGACAAAAGGGTATTTGAGACTGCTCAATAAATGAAATGCCAAAGGATTTTTTTGAGCCATTTCAGAATTATTCAACTTGAGTTATGAGTATACAAATGATTTTTGGAGGAAATCACGAAAAGGATTTAATTCTTAGGCTAATTAATTTTTTTGATGATTTTATGGACGATTGATCATTATAATATAATAGATTTGATTGATCATTATAATCAAATTTATATATACCTAATTTTGAATCATTTTTCTCGAGCCGTACGAGGAGAAAACCTCTTATACGTTTCCAGGGGGGGTATTGTTGATCTAATCTATCCCAATGAGCCGTCTATCGAATCGTTGCAATTGATGTTTGATCCCGAAGAGAGGGAAGAGATTTGGAGAAATTGGGTTTTTATGATCCGATAAAAAATCAAACATATTTAAATGTTCCGGCTATTCTAGATTTTCTTAAAAAGGGTGCTCAACCTACAGAAACGGTATATGATATTTTAAAGAAGGCGGGGGTTTTTAACTAAATTCGACTTAATCAAACAAAGTTTAATCGAAGTTCTATTATTAATATTAAAAAAAATAAAAACAAAAGATAATGCGGTTGTAGTTTGGTAGAACTTTTTTTCTTCTCTTTCTATGCCTGTATCTTTTTTTTTATCTAGTGCCAATCCAACCCAAAAATTTTCTTATATATTTCACTTTTTCTACTTTGATTTCAAAAGCAATATTGTTATCGTATTGCTATATTAAAATATATATTAGAATTAGAATAATTCTATCTATTCTATATATATTCTATTAATATTATTTAGAAAAAAAAAATGAAATGGAATTTCCAAATATTTTTTCATTTTTTTTTCATTGTAATTGTATTTTTTTGTTATGTTCATATTGACAAGAGCATATTGAACAAATATAATTCAATTTTGAAATAAAAAAAATAGTTTATCTCTGTCTTCCATAAATAGGTTTTTTACTCAAAGATTCATTGCTTATTTTGTATTGTTATCAGATTTGTTTGCTTTTATGTTCGGAATGAATTAGAAAATTTGATTTGGATTTCTTGTTCATTCAAATTGTTGATTCCAATCCATTTTTTTTTATCTCGATCGTATTTACATAACATATTGATTTTTCGGGTTGCTAACTCAACGGTAGAGTACTCGGCTTTTAAGTGCGACTAGAATCTTTTACATATTTTGATGAAGCAAGGAATTCGTCTACATCATCGGTAGAGTTTATAAGACCACGACTGATCCTGAAAGGAAATGAATGGAAAAAAGAGCATGTCGTATCAATATAAAATTCAAAGAATATTTCATTCTTACGAAATTGTTACAAAAGTCTATTTTCAATTTTTGGAAGGAAATGAAATGAATTCAAAGTTGGGTCGATTGAATAAATGGATCGAGCCCTAATGGTTCCAATTCTGGGGAAAGAAAGAACAACGAGATTATTTTCATAATTTGAATGATTTTCCGATCTAATTAGACGTTAAAAAAAATTAGTGCCTGATCCGGGAAAGGATTCTCCCATGAGTGGATTTTGTTTTTTATAGTGAATCCTAATTATTCGATTATCCATTCTCCATAAGGAGATGGAGACGAATGTGTAGAAGAAAGAGTATATTGATAAATTTATTCCAAAATCAAAAGAGCGATTGGGTTGAAAAAATAAAGGATTTCTAACCATCTTATTATCTTATTATCTTATATAAGATAAAAAAAAAAGATAAAAAAAAAAACCAATTAGATGGAAAAAAAAATGGAGAGTCCGTTGATGAATTTACTCGTCTCCGAGGTATGCATTATATTTTAACTAAAATACCTTGTTTTGACTGTATCGCACTATGTTTCATTTGATAACCCAAGAAATTCTCTATTTTTCCTTTTGTTTTCGGTCTAAGTTGAAATGGAAAAATTCCAAGGACATATAGAACTAGATAGGTCTTGGCAACATTACTTTATCTATCCACTTATCTTTCAGGAATATATTTATGCATTTGCATATGATCATGGTTTAAATAAATCCGTTTTGTTGGAAAATACGAGTAACAAGAAATACAGTTTACTAATTGTAAAACGTTTAATTACTCGAATGTATCAACAGAATCATTTGAATCTTTCTGTTAATGATTCAAACCAAAATGATATTTTTGGGCACAAACACAAAAAGAATTTGTATTCGCAAATGATAACAGAAGGGTTTGCAGTTATTGTGGAAATTCCGTTTTCCCTACTATTACTATCTTCCCTAGAGGGAAAAAAAATAGTAAAATCTCAAAATTTGCGATCAATTCATTCAATATTTCCTTTTTTAGAGGACAAATTCTTACATTTAAATTATGTGTTAACTATATTAATACCTTACCCCGTCCATCTAGAAATTTTGGTTCAAACTCTTCGTTACTGGTTGAAAGATACCTCTTCTTTGCATTTATTACGATTCTTTCTTTATGAATATCGTAATTGGAATAGTCTTATTACTCCAAAAGAATTCATTTCCTTTTTGAAAAAAAGGAATCAAAGATTATTCTTTTTCCTATATAATTTCCATGTATGTGAATACGGATCCCTTTTTGTTTTTCTTCGTAACCAATCCTCTTATTTACGATCAACATCTTTTGGAGCGCTTCTTGAACGAATCTATTTTACGGAAAGGTAAAATATCTAGTACTAGTAAAAGTTTTTACCAAGGATTCTGGGGTTATCCTATGGTTGTTCAAAGAACCCTTTCCGCATTATGTTAGGTATAAAAAAAAAATCAATTCTGGCTTCAAAAGGTACATCTCTTCTGATGCATAAATTGAAATATTACCTTATCCATTTCTGGCAATGTCATTTTTCTGTGTGGCCTCAACCAAGACGAATCTACATCAATCGATTATCAAACCATTCCCTTGACTTTATGGGTTTTCTTTCAAGTGTGCGACTCAATTCTTCAGTAATATGTAGTCAAATGTTAGAAAATGCATTTCTAATATCAAATAGTATTAAGAAGTTTGATACTATAGTTCCAATTATTCCTCTGGTTGGGTCATTGGCTAAAGAAAAATTTTGTACCATATTAGGATATCCTATTAGTAAGTCAGCCTGGACTGATTTATCAGATTCTGATATTATTGATAGATTTGGACGTATATGCCGAAAGCTTTCGCATTATTATAGTGGTTCTTCAAAAAAAAGGGTTTGTATCGAATAAAGTATATACTTCGACTTTCTTGTGCTAGAACTTTGTCTCGTAAACACAAAAGTACTGTACGTGCTTTTTTGAAAAAATTAGGTTCAGAATTTTTGGAAGAGTTTTTTACAGAGGAAGAAAAAGTTATTTCTTTGATCTTACCCAGGGATTCTTCTACCTCATCCTCATGGGGATTATATAGAGGGCGTGTTTGGTATTTTGATATTATTTGTATTCATAATTTCATCAACGATGAATGATTGGTTATGAGACTGTTGAAATGAAATGGAAATTCGACCTAAATGAATGGATGGATAAAATAAAACAAAATTGATTCATTTCTATTCTATAACTGAAATATTTATGAATATTCAATAAGAATTCATTGAGTATTCAACTTTGGTAGAGTTCCTCTAGGAAGGTAACGGAGTTTGAAATGTATACATAGGGAAAGCCGTGTGCAATGAAAAATGCAAGCACGGTTTGGGGAGAGATTTTTTCTTTTTTTAACAAGGAAATTATCTACTTCATCCGACTAGTTCCGGGTTCGAGTCCCGGGCAACCCATTTTTTATATTGAAATCTTATTTTTTTTTTGCAATTTATTTCTGTTAGTCTTAGTCACAAAAAATTTGGATAGATCTGAATGGATATTGGTTGACATGGGCATATAAGACATGTTATACTGTTGAATAACAAGCTTTCAATTCTCTATTTCTATAGAATTTGTGTGCTTGGGAGTCCCTGATGATTAAATTAAATAAACCAAGATTTTACCATGACTGCAATTTTAGAGAGACGCGAAAGTGAAAGCCTATGGGGTCGCTTCTGTAACTGGATAACCAGCACTGAAAACCGTCTTTACATTGGATGGTTTGGCGTTTTGATGATCCCTACCTTATTGACTGCAACTTCTGTATTTATTATAGCCTTCATTGCTGCTCCTCCAGTAGATATTGATGGTATTCGTGAACCTGTTTCCGGATCTCTACTTTACGGAAACAATATTATTTCTGGTGCCATTATTCCTACTTCTGCAGCTATAGGGTTGCACTTTTATCCAATATGGGAAGCGGCATCAGTTGATGAGTGGTTATACAATGGTGGTCCTTATGAACTAATTGTTCTACACTTTTTACTTGGTGTAGCTTGTTATATGGGTCGTGAGTGGGAACTTAGTTTCCGTCTGGGTATGCGTCCTTGGATTGCTGTTGCATATTCAGCTCCAGTTTCAGCGGCTACTGCTGTTTTCTTGATCTACCCAATTGGTCAAGGAAGCTTTTCTGATGGTATGCCTCTAGGAATTTCTGGTACTTTCAACTTTATGATTGTATTCCAGGCTGAGCACAACATCCTTATGCACCCATTTCATATGTTAGGTGTAGCTGGTGTATTCGGCGGCTCCCTATTTAGTGCTATGCATGGTTCCTTGGTAACTTCTAGTTTGATCAGGGAAACCACAGAAAATGAATCTGCTAATGAAGGTTACAGATTCGGTCAAGAGGAAGAAACTTATAATATCGTCGCTGCTCATGGTTATTTTGGTCGATTGATCTTCCAATATGCTAGTTTCAACAATTCTCGTTCTTTACACTTCTTCTTAGCTGCTTGGCCTGTAGTAGGTATTTGGTTTACTGCGTTAGGTATTAGCACTATGGCTTTCAACCTAAATGGTTTCAATTTCAACCAACCTGTAGTTGATAGTCAAGGTCGTGTAATTAATACCTGGGCTGATATCATTAACCGTGCTAACCTTGGTATGGAAGTTATGCATGAACGTAATGCTCATAATTTCCCCCTAGACCTAGCTGCTATTGAAGCTCCATCTACAAATGGATAAAGTTTCATTTTTAGTTTAGTGTATTCGAATTAATGTAAAGGGGCAGTGCTGGTTTCTTGTTCTGTTAAGAAATTGGTTATTGCTCCTTTACTCGTCCAATCCAATTTAATTTATATATAAGTGTTCCGGGCCTGCATGCCCAGGAGGTCAAACCCGTATTAGTGGGCCCAAATTCCTAGGCCCGATTCTGATAGGGCTAGGTCCACATCAGATGTTCTACAACAACTAGGAAGACGCCACGTGTCATCTGACTTGGCATGCTTGGCCAGCTTAAAGCCGCCAGCCTAGAGCTGCCAGCCTAGAGTGGCCAGCCTAGAGCTGCTAGCCTGTAGCCGCCAGCCTATAGCCGCCAGCCTAGAGCTGTCAGCCTGTAGCCGCCAGCCTAGAGCTGTCAGCCTGTAGCCGCCAGCCTAGAGCTGTCAGCCTGTAGCCGCCAGCCTAGAGCTGCCGGCCCAGAGCTATCAGCCCAAGAAGCCAAGCCCGTATTGGTAAGCCCGAATCCTAGGCCTAATTCCGCTAGGGCTAGGTGTACGCCTGATGCTCTCTGACCAATAAAGAGCTGCCACATGTCAAGTTTTGACCAGGTCTCCATGGGCTCGGCCCATACGCTAGCTTAACCGGCCTAGTAGGAGCCCTAACTGGGTAATTTACGCCTATATAAGGATCAGTCCTATCACCTTTTCAGGTACGCAATTCATAATTCACAATCACATTACTCTGACTCCTTACCTCCGGCATCTGACTTAGGCATCGGAGGGGCGTTCCCGGGTTCCACCCCCCGGGGTAGCAATCTCTGTTCGTTTTGCAGGTTACAGCCTCATCGAGGGAGCGTCCAGAGTACACGTCACACACCAAAGATCGTTGACTATTCAACAGAAGTTCCAGAACAGGAACAGATTGGCGCCGTCTGTGGGGACCAACAGAAAACAAAAGTCATGGCTAACACTAGAGCGAGGGCATCTCGATCAAACCAGCCAGAAGAAAATCCCCGAAATTCGCCTAACTGGCAAGAAGTGCATGTCACGGACGATAACTCGTCCAACAGGGCAAGTGATCGTCATTACCGCGAGGAGAAAATGGTTTCACAGAAAGACTTTCAGGATATCGTAACAACGATGAACGATAGGTTTCAAAGAAGTTTGCAAGAGCTGCGGGATAGTATACCCGCCATGATTGGGAAACTGCGGCCTCAATCCCCTGTTGCTGACCCATCCAAGGGCCCCTGCCCTAGCCGGGCAGCAGGGGCACGATCACGGAGAGATTCACGGCCTGGGGATGCACGTGGGATTATTAATTCCAGGCGTGAAGACGCCCGCACTATCATCGAGTCACGTCGGGCACAAACAGCCTCAAAAGCCAGGGAAGTCACAAATCAGAGGACGCATGTGAGTCACAGTCAGCCTCGGCGATCTCCAGACAGATCTCACTACACTACCGCAAGGAATCAGAGACCGGTTGCTGCGTCCGCCCGCGGTAAAGAGGCACGCTACTCTCCAGTCCCTAACCGGGATCAAGGCGGGAGACAACCCCTGGTCGTCGAGCCTGAACGGCCAACGGAAGGAGTCATCTTCCAAACTCCCTTCAGCCAGAGATTGTTATACACAACCGACGCCAGAAAGGTAAAGGCTCCCACCATCGAGCCTTTCTCTGGGGTGACTGATCCCGCTGAACACATGGCCGCTTATAAAGCCCAGATGGCGGTGCAGACAGGTTGTGAAGCAAGCTGGTGTAAATATTTTCCTACAACTCTTAAGGGCTTGGCCCTTACCTGGTTTACGGATCTCCCATCTGGGTCGGTGGCAAGTTTTGCGGCATTGGAAACATTGTTCCTTAGCCACTTCGTGGCCGGAAAGAAACAGCGTAAGACAAGCATTCATCTTATGGCTTGTCAACAAGGAGAGCATGAGCTCCTAGGAGATTATCTAAAGCGTTTTAACGCTGAATTATTGCAAATACCGAACGTTGAAGACTCGGTAGCTTACGCTGCGTTCATGTCCGGCTTAAAGAGGGGAAAATGTAAGTTCTCCTTGCTGGAGAATGAAGTATCTTCATATACCGACGCAATGAACAGGGCACGCAAATACGTCCAAGCGTCCGATATCAACAACCCGGTGGAAAAGTCCGATAAGAAGGACAATAAGAGGAAAGGGCCCCAGAGGGGTGGCCCTAGCAGGGTGCCTCCCTCTAAAAAGGACACTCAAGATGGGGGGGAAGATTCCAGGTTCAATACCAACAGGAGAGAGATTTTCTTGGATATCAAAGATCAGAATATCCTCCCAAAACCAACCCCAGTACGAACCTTTATAAATAGGAGGAATCCAAAACTCTGGTGTGAATACCACCACGAGTGTGGGCATACCACAAAGGAGTGTAGGGAGTTGAAGAAAGCACTGGGTAAATTGGCAGACCAGGGTAAACTCAACCCCTACATGGCAGAGGACAAAGGGGCTAAGAAACAAAAACGCGCTGATAGCAACGACACTGATAACTTGATCAATGTCATCGCGGGTGGGTTCTCGATAGAAGCCCCCTCGAATAAAGCGCTCAAGAGAAATCTCAGGAATTCGACATTCCAAATCACTGAGGGAAGGGTCGAGCATCCCCCATCAGGACCACCCATGGTATTCAACACATCTCCTCTTCGACCCACCTGCTTTCCTCACAACGACCCCCTCGTGGTCGAGGTAAAAGTAGCAAACTCAAGGGTGAAGAGAGTACTAGTGGACAGCGGAAGCTCCGCCGATATAATCACTTTGGATTGTTTACAACAGCTAAAATATGGGGTAGTTGATCTAACCCCATTGGAAAAACCCTTGTTTGGCTTCGGAGGTGGGCCCATTTTCCCTCTGGGAATCATCAAGCTCCCAGTCAGGATTGGCGAGAAAGGTGAAGGACGTAACTTGCCAGTCTCTTTTACTGTCGTTGACGTTAAGCTTCCATATAACATCATACTTGGACGTCCACTGCTCAATCAGATAAAAGCTGCCATCTCCACATATCAGCTCTTGTTGCAATATGAGACAGATAAAGGGGAAGTTGGGAAGTTATATGGTGATCAGAGAACTGCCAAGCAATGCTACATCAACAGCGTCAAGACAACATCACCATCGGTCGAGGTAGGACACAAAAGAAAGGAGTCAGCCGAGCTTTCTGAAGATGTATTTCTGGCTGAAGATAGCAAACAATACGCTCGACCTCGACCTATCGAGGGCCATGAAGAAATCCTCATCGATGACAATCCTGCGCACACAGTTAAAACATGCATTGATATGGATTCCACAATGAAGGGGTCAATTGTTCAGCTGCTCAGAGAATACCGCGACGTCTTTGCTTTTGATGTCTCAGAAATGCCCGGTATTGACCCCTCAGTAATGTGCCATGAATTACATATTAAAGAAGGATTCAAAGGAGTAAAACAGAAGTTGCGTAGGTAAAGCGAAGAAAGAAATAAAGCAGCCGCTGCTGAGGTAAAAAAGTTACTGGAGCACGGTTTCATCAAAGAGTGCCAATACTCTGATTGGTTGGCCAATGTAGTGTTGGTCAAAAAGCCAAATGGCACTTGGAGAATGTGCATTGATTTTACTGATCTCAATAAGGCCTGTCCCAAGGATGACTATCCTCTGCCAAAAATCGACAGCCTAGTCGACTCTACCGCGGGACATGCAATGTTTAGCTTTATGGACGCCAATGCTGGCTACCACCAAATACCGATGGCAGAAAAGGACCAAGCTCACACTGCCTTCATCACTAATCAGGGAGTCTACTGCTATCGTGTGATGCCTTTTGGTCTCAAGAATGCTGGAGCAACCTATCAGAAACTCGTGAATACCATCTTTGCCGAGCAAATAGGGCGAAATATGGAAGTTTATGTGGATGATATGATAACCAAGAGCAAGCAAGCAGAAGACCACCCTAAAGACATCAGAGTAACACTATCGACTTTAAGGAGATATGGTATGAAGCTTAACCCCAGGAAATGTGTTTTTGGAGTAAAAGGGGGCAAGTGTCTTAGTTTTCTGGTCGATGAACGGGGCATAGAAGCCAACCCAGACAAAATACAAGCCGTCATCAATATGCAATCCCCAAGGACAGTCAAGGAGGTCCAAAGATTAACAGGGTGCATGGCGGCGTTGGGTCGGTTCTTATCACGATCTGCTGATAAGAGCCTAGCCTTCTTTCAAGTGCTAAAAAGATCAACGTTCAAATGGGACGACGAAGCTGAAAACGCTTTTATACAGCTCAAACAATACCTTGCCGGTGTTCCAAAGCTTGTCTCACCCCTGCACGGAGAGACACTTTATATATACTTGGCCATATCTGAATATGCCCTGAGTGCAGTGCTAGTCGCTGAAAGAGAGAGACAACAACACCCGGTTTACTTCATCAGTCATGCGTTTCGAGGGGCAGAGTTCAGATATACAGAGACTGAGAAGTTGATCTTTGCCTTGGTCATGGCCAGTCGAAAGCTGAGGCCATATTTTCAAGCACATCCAATCAAAGTCCTAACCGGACAACCAATAAGAAAGATCATCGAGGGAAAGAATCATTCAAACCGCATAACTGAGTGGGCAAACCAATTGTCAGACTTTGGGTTAGAGTATGAACCTCGTCGAGCCATCAAAGCCCAGGCATTGGCTGATTTCATTGTGGAGTGTACTAACAGGCCAAGCTCTCCAGATCCAGATAGCTCCAAAATTTGGGAGTTGTCTACTGATGGATCTGCCACACAGAACGGAGGAGGAGCAGGGATACTGATCAAGACTGACAACGGCGATAGACTAGAATATGCCATCTAATTCAGCTTTACAGCCTCAAACAATGAGGCAGAGTACGAAGCCCTCATCCTAGGAATTCAGATGTGCATAGCTGCTGGAGCAAGGCATGTAAGAGCCCAGGCTGACTCACAATTGGTTGTAGGGAAATTCAAAGGAGAATTTGAAGCAAAAGAAGACAGCATGAAGATGTACCTTCAAAAGTTGAAAACACTCACTACAAGGCTGGAATCTTTCAACATTAAACATATCCCTCGATCAATAAACCAGCAAGCTGATGCTCTATCGAGGCTAGCAAGTTCGGCAGAAGGAGAAGAGCCACGAGTTATTCAGTGGCAAGTCTTGAAAGAGCCAAGTATCAACGAGTCTGATGTAAACACTCTAACTCGAGGAGAAACGTGGAAGGACGCCATCATTCGCTACCTGAAACATGGGGCTCTTCCAATAGATGATAAAGAGGCTGAGGAAGTCAAGAGGAAGTCCAAATGGTTCACTTTGCATGACAGGGAACTCTACAAGTTGTCATATACACATCCCCTGCTAAAATGTGTGAGCCCTGAAGAGGGAGATTACATTCTAAGAGAGATTCATGAAGGATGTTGCAGCAACCACCAAGGGGCAAGGACGGTCGCGGGAAAATCCCTTCGAGCCGGATATTACTGGCCTACTCTCAAGAAAGATGCTATCGAACTTGTCAAGAAATGTGTGCAGTGTCAAACCCATGCTCCCATTCCAAGGCAACCGTCGAGTACTTTAACGGCTGTTCAAGCAGTCCTACCTTTTGACAGATGGGGAATGGACCTACTCGGGCCTTTTCCCCCTACCGTGGGACAGAAGAAATTTCTCATTGTAGGAATCGACTATTTCACCAAATGGGTCGAGGCAGAGCCCCTATCGAGAATTTCTGATAAGCAGATCCAGGAGTTCATCTGGAAAAACATCATAACCAGATTTGGCATCCCAAGGACGTTGGTTTCAGATAATGGCAGGCAATTTGAGAGTGGACCAACCAAGGCCTATTGTGCTCAATTTGATATACAAACCAGGTTTACATCCGTGGCAAGGCCCCAATCAAACGGTCAAGCTGAAGCAGCCAACAAGGTCATATTGCAAGGCATCAAAAAGAAAATAGAGGCAGTCAAGGGTTCTTGGGTGGATGAACTTCCAGGAATCCTATGGTCAGCTAGGACAACGGTCAAGGAGGCAACTGGACACACTCCATTCTCACTGGTTTACGGAAGTGAGGCTGTGCTGCCTGTCGAAGTAGGGATACCCTCACCAAGGATCGCTTTCTACGATTACAATCAGAATGAAGAAGAGAAGGCAATCAACTTAGACCTACTGCCAGAGACAAGAGGAGACGCCCTGCTAAAGTCTATTGCCTACAAACAAAAGATGTCAAGGCAGTTCAACCGCAAAGTATCACCTCGGACAATCGCAATTGGAGATTGGGTGTTGAGGAAGGTCGAGGCTACGGGGAAGACTGCTCTTCGAGGTAAATTAGGTCCCAACTGGGAAGGACCCTATCGAGTCCAAGCAATGATAAGGCCAGGTACATTTAGGCTCGTCAACCAAGAAGGAAAACCATTGCCAAGGCCTTGGCATGCTGATCATCTAAGGAAATTCTACACTTAGCTTTTCTTTTCATCAGGTTTTCACTTTCAATAAATCCCTAGCAGGGAATTGCTTTGTAACAAGCATTGAGCTTGGATTCTTCATTCAATAAATCCCTAGCAGGGAGTTGCTTTGTAGCAGGCATCAAGTTCGGATTTTTGTTTTCAATGAGTCCCTAGCAGGGAATTTAGACATTCCATAAATATTATCTTTTTCTATCGATAAAGCCCAAACAGGGTCGAGTTTAATTGTCATTCTATTAGACTAATTGATGGTTCATCGAGTTTTTGTGCAATGATCAAATGCTGATTGCTTCCCTTACCGGGCATAATCGAGCAAGGAATAACAACATGAAAAACAATAAAGCATTAAAGAAAAGCAAATACCTTGTCAAAAAGTTGTTTGTATATATACGTTTGTCCTATTACAAACTATACAAAAAGAAGAAAAATTCTAATCTACAACAATATTCAACTCTTCTAAGAGCTGGTTAGGGTCCTCTGAATGAGGAGGATGTTGTCGGATGGGCTGTTGTTGGAGCTGCTGCTGCTGTGGACGCCGACCATCGCTTCTGCCCACCACACTCTCGAGGTCGCCTCCCTCGCTTGAACTCGCGGATAAAAGGTTGGGTTTTTGTTCTGGCTGGGGAGGGGCAGCCTGTGTAGAGGGCTCTTGGATGTCCTCATCCTCCAGTTCCAGTTGGTTGTACCTGGACTCAAAGGACTCCCAGAACCCCGGTACTAATTCATCCATCACCCGTCTAGCCCTACCAAGGGTATCAGCAATAAGGACGCCTCCACCCTCAGCAGCCCCATCCAGGCGAAGGTCTGCTTTGTACCTCTCACCCTGCTCAGAGTTCAGCCATTTGTTGACCAGAGCCTGTTCATTATTTTTCATCGACTCGAGGGCTTGATCTCGAGCCTTATAAGCTTTTTTCAAACTTTTCTTGGCTTTTGCCAAGTCCTCGGTCGCTTTGTCTTTGGCCTGGTTGGCAGCCTCCAAGTTGGAGTGGGCAGTGCTCAGCTTTGCCTCCAGGTCCGCGATTGAAGCATGGGCAGTGGAGAGGTCATTCCTGGCAGTATCTAACTGCTCCCCCATGGACTTCTTGGAGGCTTTGTGTTCCTCTCTTTCCATCTCCAGAGCTGCCTCCAGCTTCTCTACATCAGCAACAGTAGGACCCTGGTCCTTATAGTTCAGCATATATTTGGATGCACAGTGCATCCTAATGGACATCTGTACAAAGCCACCGTTAGTCATGTGTTTTACAAAAAAGAAAAAAAAAATAAGTCGAGATTCGAACACTTACGTCCATCCAAGCATTATGGAGATCATTGAAGACCTCCTCCCTGTCGCCTGTCATAATGTACTCCTCGTCTGAAGGAGAGTACATCGCCCTAAACACGGTATTGAGGCGACGGTTGCGTTCCTTCTGAGTCAGGGCCGTGAAGTCCCTGTCAGCCCCGGCAGGGGTGTCCCTCGAAGAGGAAGGCCTGAGGACCTTCCCAGCCTTCGTAAGAGCAGCTTCAGTCGCTGCGTCCTTTTGAAACAAACCCTCACCAGAAGGGGGCGACTGAGGTAGCTCTACCCCTTTTTCTTTCTTCTTCTTCTCCTTGGGCCCCTCAGCAAAGGGATTGTGCTCCCTCGCCCTTTTTATACGGGCAGACCCACTAGCAGAGGGCTTCTTCTTATGCTTAGGATCCTGTCACACAAAAGGTAAGTCATCATCGAGCCAAAACAAGGGGGCAACTAGGATGCTATCGCAGTTAATAGTTACCTCAGGAGGAAGAGGGATGGATTCTTCTTTTGACTCGATTTTTCCTTTTACTAATCGAGCTTTGATAGCAGCAGCACTCATGCGGGAAGCCATCGCTGGATCAAGTCTGTCCCGTGCTAGCCCTGCAACAAAAGATGAGTTAGAATAATCATAAGCAATCTAAATGAGGAAATCAATGCTTAATAGTCAGGTGCCCTACCCTCGGGATATGCTGGGTTTAGCCCCATAATAGACAAAAAGAAGTCTTGCTTCAAGTTGTCAGTGCTAGGAAGCCAGTTAAAGGGGACCATCACTGTCCTCCCTTTCTCCTCCCTCGCATCGAGCTCACAGTATATGGCCACCACTGCTTCCTCAGCAGGCATTTGTGGCACTTGGCGGTTAAGGTGGAAGTTTGGCTCATCTTCCACCACCCTGGGGATTTTCCATCCTTCACTAGTGAAGACAAAGAAGAATTCGTGCCTAAATCCCTCTTGGTTGGTTGGCACATTATTTACGAACCTATAGCCCCTCCTGGCTTGGAAGCTATACCAACCCTTCCCATGATCTACACTACGGCTCTCCACCAACTTAGTTAAGTTTCTCCAAAGGCGAAGGGTTGGGGGGATTCTAAGCATATTGCATATGCCAATGAAGGAGTTAATGGTGGCCCAAGAGTTAGGCACCAAAGAGGCTAAGGACAAGTTGTATTCACACAGTAGCTGTACAACAAAATCGTGTAAAGGAAACCTAACCCCCCTGACCATTGCTAGTTTGTAAACAGCTACACATCCGTCAGGTGGGGAACGGACTGTTTGGAGGTTAATGGGTCGAACAACAACATAAGACTCAGGGAAATGAAATTGGGCAGCAAAGGAGCGAATGTCTCACTTTAGACGATGGTTGAGAGTGGAGGAAATAAAAAAGTACTTTGGGCCTTTCTCAGGAGGAATTTTTGGGTAAATAAGGTTTTCGTTCTCCTCTTGGCCTGAGGTAGATGGACCATCGAGGTTCATGTTTAATATACCTACACGTTTTTCATAAATAGAGTGATATATGTTAGGGTGTGCTACAGATGGTTCCCAGGGATAGGGGATTTCTACCTCTTCTCCCCCTGACACTGACCCATCCGAGTCAGATAGTAGAGGGATGGCCTCAGGGATGTTTTGGGATAATCCCTTCATCGCCCTCGACCCGAAGGATCCCAGTGCATTCCAGGGGAAGAAGGGGCGGAGTACTTGACATGTCTAATGCTTAAGTTATTGAAGACAAGCAAATAAAAAAGAAAGCTACTAGACAGGACAAGGACTCACTTATTGAATTAAATACAAAGGAGAAGACTGTTACCTCGACAGAGAAACTACCTTGAAGCTTCCTAAACTGAGACAGAAAGAATACCAACGAGGAAAGCTAGAACTTCAGAGAGAGAAGATTTGAAGAGAGAGAAAATGATTGGTGAAAAATGATTAAGAATTTACCAATTTATAGGAGGTAAAGAAGGTAGAAGGGTTTTTACCTCATCACGGTAAAAAGTCTGACAAAACGACATCAAATTATGAGTTCAAGAGACGAACAGTATTCACTAATTCGTTGACTTTTGGTCAAACTCTCTACGACAAAAAGCCCTATTCTACATAGGCCCTCATCGAGGGAAACGGGGTGACTGGACAGGCACTCCAAGTCATTGGGGCTGATTAGCCCTTGGCTTTGGAGAAAGCTCCTGAGGCCGACGGTTAAGCCTTGCTCAAAGTAGGCACCCATCAAGGCAGATGGGAGGCTGGACAGGTATCACCCATATTCTGGGGCTCATTAGCCCTCAGATATCAGTTGATCACCTTAGGCCAAAGCCCCACTCAATGTGGGCATCCGTCGAGGTAGATGGAGAACCTTGTCTTTGAAAAACATCAAAGGATCATTAATAAGCCCTGCTCCACACAGGCACCACCAAAGAAGGTGGAAGGCTAGACAGGTGCCAACCATGCCTTGGGACTCATTAGCCCCTGAAGGTTGGCCACCCTAGGCCAAAGCTCCATCCAGCATGGTGCGACTCAACTCGTTCGAGGTAGGAGAGCTTATCGAGGTAAATAGGGAGATTCATTGGCTACCGATTTCCGTCATCACCTTTCATGGAGACACCCTTACCGTCGAGGTAAAGGTATCATCGAGGCAAATAAGGAGAATCGGCAAAATACACTTTACCAAATTTTCATAAGTTTCAATGATAAGTCCTTACCATGAGGTGTATCACTCCCATCGCGGTAAGGGAGTGTCAT